>OX451217.1:69271313-70612502 GCA_949628195.1 Phasia obesa | reverse complement strand
AGTCATAGTATATAGTCAATCTTATAAACTAAAATTATATTGCTTGCCAAATAACTACTTTTACTCACTCTTACAAATGCCTTTTAACACAAAAATACATAATTTAATTGTTATTACAAGTATCAATGTCCTTTATAAACAACAACAATAAAATATTACAATGCCACAAATAACTAAATAAACGATTTAGTTACACTAGGTAACAATTATTTATTAGAAAGTGATGTTCTGAATAAGAGAGAGATTAATAAACTTATTTATTCTAATATTGCACAGATTCTAGCGTTTTACAATAAGCAAAAAATCACAATTATTAAAATATACCCTTAGTGCCCGTTCAGACGAGTCCCCGTCCACATGTACATTTTTTTTGCAAAAAAGGCAAGTGGTATCGATAACATTGAGATCGATGATTAGAAACTAGAGAGGTAGGCGATTGCAGGAGGGCGATCAAACTTCTAGGTTTAGTTACGAGATTTCTTAAGGACTTTATAGGTTCAGTTATTAGTCATTTTTTGGTTAGATCAAGGACCACTTAATGGGAAAATGGCATTGCGGAATTTTTCAGGATCGGAGAAAATAAGGAAGAGCTATTACTGGCCAATATTTCAAAGTCAAAATGCCCTATTATCCGGGCATTCCACAATAGATTACACGCTGTCACACGATGCAACCATAAGGCCGTTTTACATTGCCTCACATGTAATTAGTTCTGTCATAAATTTTTTGTCGAATGAGGAGCATAGAATAGTGTTAAAGAAAATTATACTGAGTAAAAGAGAACATATGTCAAAAGGGGGAGAAAATACGGATTGAAATTTGACAAGCGGATGCTAACTTTTATTTTTAAATAAAGATTTGTAATTAGACCGTGGTGAATTTTAACGTAAACAATGTTACCGAGTGTGAAGATTTATCATATATTTTTAAATATATAATTCTATACAAAATCATTTAGAACTATCTTTAGTATATATACATATAATAAAACAGTAACTCATTTCCTGTCTGACTGTCATTCTGTTTGTGTTCACGTAAAAACTACTGCATGTATTTAAACAAAATTTTGTGAGGAGGTACCTTAGTATCCTTTTTTCAATATAGGATACTTTTTCTGCAAAAATATCTTATTGCCAAGAGAAAGCGAAGATATAGCAGTGAAAGACGCCGATTTGTTTTACCGATTTAAGGGTACTGCATACCTTAAGGCATCTTTTATTATTGAAAGCGGATTATTTTATACGCGGTTGCGCAACAGATGGCGCTGCTTTAAAATAATGACAAAATATGAATTGAAAGAGGGATATTTTAAACACAGTTGCCTAACAGATGGCGCTGTTTTAAAATAATAAAAAAATATGAATTACCTACTGCCAAATAGCCAATTGGATAAAATTTCAATTTTTACTTTGTGGAATTATATTTTTATTAAAATATTTTAAACACCTTTTACAATGCTTTACAATCATTTTTATAACTTAAGAATTTATGATGTAAATATTAGAATTTTATCCAGGGATGGACACCTTTATAAAAAATAAATACATGAGAGTCTTAAAATTTGGTGTGGATTAATTTCAAACCATTGTTAGGACGCATACAACGTGTATGGGCATAGGTAATAAACAAAGAATATTATTTTTATTTAAGAAGAATTTCTTGTAAAAACGGATAAAATTATTTTTGCATGTTAAAACGTCTGTTATTTTTTGTTTGTTATGGTCACACTGTTTCATTTTATTCTACTTTATTTCTAAGGGCTATTAGGTCAAGGTTCAATACCTAAGCTCGACTACACAGTTTTTATGAAATAAGTCTACCTACAAACAAACTACAGATTTATTATCCTAACATTTAATTGCAAGCAATTTGTGTTTAACTTCACACGATTCAACTTTAACGATTAAAAAAGAAAAATACTTATTACTGCAAAATTTATTATTAACATTTTTTTAATTTAGAATCATTTTTGTTGTTGTTTTCATTTCTTAAAACTTTGTACAAAAAAATAAACATTTCAATTGATTTAAGTTTTTTTTTATTAAAACAAGTGTCAGCCCTGAATTGATCTTACATGGAAATCCCCCAGACTTATTTAATAACAAATCCATTGATGATTCACCAGCAGACTGAATTGAGCTTTTAATTATATTTTATTTACTTTTTATACATTTTTTTTTCACCAAATTAAGATATTAATAACACATATGCACAAAATTCATAAGCAACATTTAGAGTTGCCATTAGAGTAAATAAATTTATAAAAAAAGATTCAAAGATGTTTTTAATACATTTTGTTTTTATCCCAGATATGACATTTGGCAGACAACTAACAAAAAATATTCAGGGAAATTCGGTGTCCAGTATTGGGAAATTGAAAAAAAAAAATGATTTATTGGATGGAGTACGTTGTGTGCGTCCTGACAATATTTTGTTCGATTTTGCTTTGAGAATAATCCTCTCCAAATTTTAAGACTCTTCCTTTATATAAAGGTACCCATACCTGGACAAAATTCTAAAATTTATATAAAATTCTAAAAATTATTCCAAAGCTCTGTAAAAGGTGTATTACATATTTTAATAACAATGTAATTCCATAAAGTGAAAAGATAACTCAAATACAAATTTGATTCAATTGGCTTTTTGCCAGTAAGTATTTCTTTTTTTGTAAATATTTTAAAACAGCGCCATCTATTGCGCAACCGTGCTTAAAATATCCCGCTTTCAATTAATTTTGTGATTGTTTTAAAACAGCGCCATCTGTTGCGCAACCGTGTTTAAAATATAACGCTTCCAAAAACAAAAGGTGACTTAAAGTATGCAGTACCTTTAAATCGGTAAAAAAATAGGAGTACTTTCACAGCTTTTTCTGCACTTTCTCTTGAAAATAAAGGAAATTGGGATACTAAGGTAACTCCACACAAAATTTTGTTAAAATCCATCCAGTAGTTTTTATGTGATGCAAACACAAGAAAAAGAAAGACAGACAGACAGACAGACAGACAGTCAGGAAATGAGTTACTTTTTTATTATATGTATAGATGTATTGATATGCATTAGTTTCCATCTTTTTTATTCCAAACGCAAGATGCTACTTTTTTCATCTTTCTGGCAATTTATAGAATCACTTCTCACGTTTTGGGGCCAGAAACTAAACAAGTCAATTTTTGCTATCTTGCTTTAAGTTAAAGTTCATTCCAGGTAATGCATTCTGCATTAAAGAAAACATATAGTAGTCAGAAGGGGCAATAACTGGGCTATACGGTGGATAGAGTAAATATTCCTTTTTTTCCAAATAGTTTTTAACATGAGGAAAAGCATGGTAGCATGATGTGTCTGGTCACATATACTGATCGGTACAGGTGTCCCGAGATTTATTCACGGAGTTTTTACTCATAATAGATGTTACTCTTGTAATTCTACCAAAATACTCAGCTTTGGTGAATTTTTACACTGCGAATTATTATATATATCAGTGCCATTTTTCATCACCCATAACATTTCGATGCAGAACGAAATGCATAATCGATTTTCGTCGTCTTCTATCTTCAGTTCCTGATTGAATCCAAGGCCCTTTTATAAGAACATCCCCGTTTGATACGGGTATTGATCGAAGCAAACCTTTTGCGTTTGAATTGGGTCTTGATCGAGGCAAATTTTATTTTGTAAACATTTTTGGCTAGCCTCTTATTATGACCGTTAAAATCGCCACATTTAACTTGCCCCAGCTAGATCATGATGCGTCTAAACTTCCATAGAAATAAAATGTCTTTGGGCTGGGTTTTTTTTAAATAAAAATGCTTAAATTTTAGCACGACACTCTTCATTTTCAAACCTTTAAAAATTTGTATCTTACAACTATCTAAACATGACTTGCTCCCTCCCAGACACCTGGAGCTTGCCGCCAAGACGGGAGGAGATATACCATATCTCCGTGAACTGCTGGGAGATAAATTATCTTTCTTTCCTATTTGTTTTTGACTGTTTGTTAGGATTTCTTCATTGCTTGTAAGCACAATTAGTGGAGTCTGACACTTCTAAGCATGGGCGTATACTTCTTGCAAGTTTGTGGGTTCTAGCGTTGACTTTTTATAGTTCATCCGCTTCCATACCTCTTGAATAATCCTGCCATAATCAAAAAAAAAAAAAGCTTATTGCTTTGTTTTTGAAGGGCGGAATCAACTCGCCCTGTCGGTGGAGTGTTGTTTCATTAAAGAGCCAACTACATGTCCTTCCATATTCTATCAATCACCAGCTGCTTGTTCGCGATGCATATTCACTATATTCACAACTAACCTACTATGGGAACGTGTCACTATCTGCAAACTGTAACCCGTCGAGCAGCTGGCAGCTCAACTTCGGCAGATGTCAGAATTCCGCGGCCTGAAATAGACTCTATGCTCCGAAAGGAGTTAAGGGGATAAAAGAAGAATAAGACATACTGAATAAGAAGGCCTAGTAATAGAACTTTCGCGCGACATATCCGTAAATATATAGATGTAAAAATGGATCGGTTAGGAAATATTCTTCTTCCAATTAAAACGTAAAACAATAGGAATTAATGCAAATATCAAAAAAGAAATTATTCCAGATATTTTGCTTTGCAACCCCTTGCTCTTAAAAAGTCTAGAGAATTTCCTGTGAAAATTTAAACCTGGTGCCATATTCTGTAATTCTCGTAGCTAAATCTATCGCTAAAATTCTAAAAATGCACCAACAAATTACGAGTATTCTTACAACAACACTCATAATTTGATTGTGCATTTTTAGAATTTTAGCGATAGATTTAGCTACGAGAATTACAGAATATGGCATCTGGACACTTCTCTGCTGTGGCTGTATAACATTTTTTGCTAATAAGACCAACAGCTTCCAAACGACTGATTTCCAAAATTTTTCTATTCTGTCCCACTATGCATGATATATTTTCTGCTTAATCTCATTTCTAAAGTAAGAAACCTTGCCATGGCAACCTTTGGGAAAAATGTTAAATAAAAGTAAAATATAAAAAAAACATTATCATGTTATCATGTTTATATCAACGCCTTGTCCCCCCGACCGGATTGTGTTAAATTTGAAATAAAAAAATAAGTTAAAATCAATCTACTAAATAACTGCTTAAACAAATTGGAAAACAAATTCTTATTCTATTTGAAATAAATAAAATTATAAATTTATTATTTAAAATAACAAAAACACAAACTGTTAACGCCTACCGCCAGGGTACTTTAATTGGTGAACGTGAACGCCTCTGCCCTGTCACAAGAAAACGCGTTTGTTGATGATGTTGTTGTTGGTGTTGTTGATGCTGTGTCTGTGGCTGCGGCTGTTGTTGTTGATGTAGTTTAAGATAGGAGAGATTGTTGTTGCTGCTGCTGTAGATGTTGTTGACAGAATGTGAAGGCGTTGTACGTGATGACTTTGGTTCTGTTGCTGATGCTGACGCTGACGCTGGTGGTGTTAGTGAGCTGACAGAGGCAAACAATGATGATGGTGTGTTATATTTATAACTTCCATAATTAGATGTTACCGTTGGTCGTGTTCTTGAACCACTTCTTGAGCTGCTGCAAATCGAGGGAATTTGTGTGATTCTTATTGATTGTTGTGGTGTGTCACCGAAATATGTTTGTTTCGGAGACTGGGCCTTGACGCCGCCGCCACTATTGCTAAGTATTTGAGAGGAATTATAACGTTTGCCGAAGGAGGGTGAATGAGATGCTATGCTTGATTTTTTCTCCCAGTTCGAAGGGGTGTTGCCACCTAATTGTATGCGTGTAGAATGCCGGCTATTGCTTAGGGTAATGGGTGAGACCTGTTGGTATTTCTCATTTTTTATTTTCACCAAAGTTTGATAACGTCCTAGGCGTGTTGGATTTGAGTTTACAATTCGTGAAGGGGATTGCGCAGTTACTCTAGAAGACCTTATAGGAGAATGATTATTTAATCTCGTTATTGTTGTTTCCGCTGAAGATTTGTTAGTGTAGGTATTACTTAGGGGTGTCGGTTCCATCTTTCGATAAATATTGTTGTAAGTTAATTGTGAACGCATAGGTTTGGCCACGCCTACCGGCACCATACGTCCCGGTATATGGGGTGTTATGGAATTTTTAAATTCTATATGTATGGCTTCAGTATTCTCCTCTTTATCTGGTTTCGAATTTTCGGCCTGTTTGTCGTAACGACTCAGGCGTTCCACTTTAAAGGTTTCATTACGCTTAACTGGCGAACGTGCGGAAGTTCTAACTTCCTTGCGTTTATTAAAATCTCGTATGGGTGATCTAGAACCTGGTCTAAAGTTGTCATTTTCGAATACCAACAAATCACGTCGATTTTCTTTTGATGTTTCTCTTTGTTGCTGTCTGTTTTCATTTATTTCTGGCGTTTCGACTTCTACAAACCAGGCGGGATTATGAGCAGCTTCTTTTTGCTGCTGCAGGAATTTTTCTCTAAAAGATCTGCGAAAACTGTTAAGTGTAACAGTTTTATATTTATCGGTTTTTAGGCATTTATCATCTTTTTCCACCTCCTCCTCCTCCTTGTCCTCCTCGTCATCTAACTGTTGAAATTTATTATTAATAGCTTTTTGTGCTTTGTCCTGGTTGTCAAAATCTTGATCCCTTAAAACCTTTAACTGCTTTTTCAAATCATTGGGCATTTTACTTTTGCGATAAGTGGAAGAATCAAAGCTATTGGAAGGCGGCGAACTGGTTGATTTTAATGAATCCCCACCGTTATGCAAAGACTTTAAACTGGACTGTTGTTCGTAAAGAAAATTAAAGGGATCATTTTGAGAATCATAATCCAAACTATTGCCACCACCTTCGGCTTGCCATTTGTAATAAGTATTGGTGGCATTATCACTGGGGTGATGTTCAAAAGCAGCAGCAGCAGCAGCACTATCACTAGGCGGATTCTTTTTGCGCTTGGTAAATGTACTAAATTTCTCTAAGACCTTGGATTTTTTCGATTTTTTCTCCAATGTCGAACAGTTCGAGTGACAAGGTGTACCATCTGGATCATCTAGAATAAAAGTTCCGCTGCGATTAAGCAAAGAGTCGGAACGTGATTCAACGGATTCTCGTCTTTTGCTGCTGCCGCTGTTAAGAGAACTTATAACACTGCCAGATCGAGAGTTGCGTACAGGCGTGGTATCGCGTGATGATGAACGACCGCGCGTTAAAGATGAACGTAAATTGCGAAAGAATGACATGATGGTTAGGGGGTCGTTATAATTTTCTAATTGAATACACACACACAGCACACAGTTTTATTTTAATTTTTTCGTTAATTTGTTTACATAAATTTTAAGATTTTCTTTGTTGCTTTTTTGTATAATTTTTTTTTTTTTTTCTTGTAATACTTTGACTCGCGCAATTAACCTTCGTTACATTAGCAAATAATTTTAATGATCTTCGCATTTATTTGTTACGTTGCTGTAGTTTTTTTAACTGAAGGTAATACTTTTTTTATAGCACACCCATTTTAGGTTTCTTGTTTTTCCAAAAATTAACAAATTTTATATTTACACCGTTTTTATTTTTTTTTTTTTAATATAAATAAATATAATTAAGCGTTTTTTTAACCAAACCCGCCAACTGTTTGTGAGCAACTGAAAACTTGAAATCTTTACTCTAGAAAAGCTGCTGAAATTGTGATTGAAACTTAAGCTGAGTTTGTAGTCTGCAGGTTTTTTTTTTATTAACAGAACGAATGAATACGACTATCTGCGCTGAGCATTTATGGTTAGAAGTGTTTTAGAAGCAAAAAGAAAAAACAATGACAAGTTAAAACACTAATTACCGGCTGTATGAATTTACAAAAACAACTTCTCAACAAAATTCTAAAATGTATTTGTAGTTTTTTTATTTTGATCTTGTCTTGACCATTTAGAGTTTGAACTTCATTTAATGCAGTGTCAGTGTTTTTCTGTTTTTATTTTTACTTTTCGTAATTAAAAATATTTAATTTTAAGTTAATACGGAGTAGAAAAGTTACTTAGAGTGCAAGGGGAAGTCAGAAACTCGTGACAATATTTATAAAAGTTTTACATTTCAGTTTTATTTTTAAGACTTTCCGACTTTATAACTATATTGCGAATCCTAATAAATAGGACAGTCAAATTAAAGATGTCCGTTTGACCGAGTGTAAATTAAAATGTCGTTTCCGAAAACTCCACCTAACTTACCTTAGATAAACAATTATATGTGCAATGCTTCAACTTTAATTTGAATTAAAAGAAGCAATGAAAATTGGTAAAAGATATTATTTTATCGAATTTATAGTTAAAAGAGATAAAAATGAAATAACAAAATTATATTAATCTATTTTTATAAGATGGAAAAAAATAAAGCTTTAATTAATTCTTCATAGAAGATATTTATATGTGCAACAATTTTATATAATAGATATACATACATCTATATTATTTTAGTTACAAAATAAAATTTTTAAATATGAAATTTTTAATTATTATTAGTCGAACTGTTTTATGTATTACATACAATGAAATTTTATAATCAAGCTTAAGTTCGTTTTTATTCTCTCTAAGAAAGAATTAATTAAATTACAAATTAGGTGATAATATTAAAGAAATATTAAATATGTTAATAAGTGGTTGTGTTACTCATGTGTATACGACAAATTTTAAACCACGTGGCATTGACTGCACCAGTTTTTTCACATCACAGACAGACACATCAATATTGACCCATTCAACAAATATGGCTTTTTTTAGCTGTCCTGCTGCCATATAGCTTGGAAGACGCATATATCGGGTGGTTAAATTTTTAGGCCCGATGTTGAATGTGAACCACACCTAAACGTCAAGTTTTTTTCTGCATTTAATTTGACATTTCTCAATTTCAGACCAATTCAATTTGAACCAAGGAATGATACACAATCGGGCAACTGTTATTCGGGCTTATTATGAAAATAAACGTTCAAATCAAAATGCATATCGTGTACTTCGTGAGTTTTTCGGAAAAGTTTTTTTTTTCATATTTTATTTATTGAATAATCAAATATATTTTTGACTAACAATAATTACTCATATCTTAAGCCTAAAATAAAAATAAATATACTTGTTATGTCCAGCCAGTGCTAGACAAAAAAAGATGTATGTTTCACGGTTGCTTCTATCATTTGCGGGTCATCCCTCTAATGTTCGGATGAGAGAAGAAATCTCCCTCCTTCTTAGACGAATGTAACCACGTTCATTTAGCATGTTGCGGGCCAGGGGATTTGGGTGTGTTTCAAGCTTCTGTAAATATGTAATCTTAATCTTAATAATCTTGTTTTGGTGCCTTTGGATATTTTCTGTATTGCTAGCTGAGGCAGTGCCCCATAATTGAATGCCATAGCACCAAATTGGTTTTAAAGATGACTTGTACAATAAAAGTTTGCTATCTAAAGCTAGAGTAGAATTTCTGCCAATAAGCCAGTTTAGTATATACGGTTTATAATTTTTGCTTTTAAACGTACATGTGTAATTACATCTGACATAACCTATAATATATAATTTTTCCGCCACACAGTTTTGTATTGCCAACCACAGCTGATGCAAAGATGGAAAAGTAGTGCTTTTGCCACGGTTCTAGTGCTTTTGGTACCACAAAAAACATAAAATAGCAAAATATCAAGTTGGCATTACAGGATGTCAGATGCTTTGTAAGATATAATCACAAAAAAATTTTACCAAATTCTGTCCGAATCAAAAAATGGATTCAAAATGGCGTTCAAGATGCCACACTGTTACCCAGAAAGAAGATCTTACAACTCTGATCTCGCGGAGAAAACTGTTTTAAGATTTTTTTCCAAAAGATTATCAAATTGTACAAACTTTTCAGAAAGTCTAAACACATATGTACGTCTGATCGAACGACTGAGTATGAGAGTGAATCATGATCTTAAATTCAATTTGGAATTGTCTAAAAATATGGTTTCTTTTTAAAATGTAACAACAAAAGTGCTTTGCAATTAAATTAAACAATAAAATAAAAATAAATATATAAAATAAATTTTATCTGTTTTAAGTGCTTCTATCTAAATAAAAAAAAAACTTATTAAGCTTTGCACTTCACATTGTTAAATCTTGTTCTCTATAAAGTTTATCTCATTTTTAATCTCGAAATTTGAACATAAAAATTGATGTTCGCACAAAAGTATCGTTTGGTAACTTTCCATGTTGAGGTTGTTAATAACGATGCGAAATGCTATTTTTGTTTACTTAAGCCACGATACATTTGCAATTCGATTTTAGCATTTTTATTATTAAATTTTTATGGATTTTATGGATTTTAAATGTGGAGGCGTTTTTTATACATTTTTATCTCACTTCAAAGCATTTTTTGTTGTTTGTCATCATCATTTAAAAAAAGTTTTAAATTATTTGTTAAATCTTACAAGTTGTTTCTATCTTATTTGCTAACTTAACTTGCTGATCAATAGGACAAAGCGCAGACTGTAATTCCTCTTCCCACTAGCAAAGAACCGCGCAATGCCAATTTTATCTTATACTCACTATAGATCTGAGTTTTTATGCTCTTTGGTGAATGCGTTTATCGTAAAAATTAGAACATTTGAAGTTCAGAGAATACGCTTGTTATTGATTGATTGATGAAATTAATCTCGACGTTGAGTGATTTCAACAAGACTGTTCAGCATGCTTGATTCTATGGCCAGAATCGGGCCTGTATCACTTTTAATTATTTTATATGAGTTTATCCGATGTCAAGGTCCGTGCATTAAGGAAGGCAATTAAACGCTGCTCAACCATATGTATATTAAAAGGCATAGACAATTTTGTCGAAAGTGTACTTACATACCCCAGCAAATCCATAATGGTAAGTTGTCGGATGTGTCATTCCATACTTAACGCTAAACCTATCCTATAAACTTTATGTCTTTTTAAAAAGTCGAAGCATGATGTCTTAACTTGTTATCGAAACTTTTCTCTGCGGAAAAGTTTGTTATCGAAACTTTTCTTTACAGAAAAGTTTGTTATCGAAACTTTTCTTTGCAGAAAAGTTTGTTATCAAAATTTTTCTCTGCAGAAAAGTTTGTTATAGAAATTTTTCTCCGCAGAAAAGTTTGTTATCGAAATTTTTCTCCGCAGAAAAGTTTGTTATAGAAATTTTTCTGCACAGAAAAGTTTGTTATCAAAACTTTTCTATACAAAAAGTTTGTTATCAAAACTTTTCTATACAAAAAAGTATACAAAAAAGTTTGATATCGAATTTTTTCTTTACAGAAAAGTTTGTTTTTGAAAGTTTACTTTATAGAAAAGTTTGTTTTCAATCCTTTTCTTAACAGAAAGGTTGATCTAGAAACTCTTCTTTATAGAAAAGTTTGTATTAGAAACTTTAGAGAAAAGTATGTTTTCAAAACTTTTCTTTATAGAAAAGTTCGTTAGCGAAAACTTTTGTTATCGAAACTAACCAAAAGTTTGTTGTCAAAACTTATCGCTACAGAATAGTTTATTATCGAAACTTTTCTCTACTGAAAAGTTTGTTATGGAAACTTTTCTCTACAGAAAAGTTTGTTATCGAAACTTTTCTCTAAAGAAGAGTTTCTTATCTACACTTTTCTCTACAGAAAGTATGCTATCGAAACTTTTCCTCGCAGAAAGTTTGTTATCGAAACTTTTCTCTGCGAAAAAGTTTGGTATGGAACCTTTTCTTTACATAAAAGTTAGGTTTTGAAACTCTTCTTTATAGAAAAGTTTGTTTTCGAAACTTTTATTTATAGAAAAGTTTGTTATCAAAACTTTTCTTAATAGAAAAGTTTGTTATCAAAACTTTTCTTAATAGAAAAGTTTGTTATCAAAACTTTTCTTAATAGAAAAGTTTGTTATCAAAACTTTTCTTAATAGAAAAGTTTGTTATCAAAACTTATATTTATAGTATTTTTTTGATACATTTCTTTATAGAAAAGTTTGTTATAAAAACTTTTCTTTATAGAAAAGTTTGTTATCGAAACATTTTTTTATAAAAAGGTTTGATATCGAAACGTTTCTTAATAAAAAGGTTTGATATCGATACTATTCTTTATAGAAGAGTTTGTTATGGAAATTTTTGTCTACAGAAATGTTTCTTATCATACCTTTTCCTTATAAAAACGTTTTTATTACGAAATTTATTTTCATAGAAATATTTTGATATTGAATTTTTTTTTTTATTGCTTAAATATTTTAAAAAATTTTACAAAATAAATTTGTAATTTGTAAATTTGTGAAATATATTAATATTAATATAATGAAGTTTAGCTCATACAAAAAACAATAAAAAAAAACAAATTTATACAATTACTTGTTATTTTATACCAGGGTTGATAAAGTACTATGGCATACCAAAAACTCATGTGGTACAATTAGAAAGTTTAGATTTTTTTGTAGATTATGGCAGTCCAACTGCAAATGCTCAAGATGTGCCTCCTAAAAAAAGGGTTTGAAGGGCTGCATTATGAAAAGGTAAGGAACCTTTCGTCAGCTTGCATCAATAGTAACTTTAACATTTAAATTTTGCCTTTATAAATTCCATGATGGAAAACCTACTTTCGCAAAGATACATGCTTCCCAGCATTGAGCCCAGTGTAGGCCTTGATTTTCATAAGTTGAAATATCGATTTTCTGCCGGCAACTTAAAAAGTCCAGTCCAATATACAAAGCACTAAATTCCATTTGAAGATCTGCTATGCTTACATTTCCACAAGGAAGTGGCTAAGTAAAACCAGAAACCTAACGATTTTTAGGGTTCCGTACCCAAAGGGTAAAAACGAAACCCTATTGTTTTCGCTACAATGTCTGTCCGCCTGTCCGTCTGTCAACGCCTTTTATCTCTGGAACCGTAATAGGTACCTCTTGAAAATTTTACAGATGATATATAGCTGTTGCCGCTATAGCAACAAATACTAAAGCTTATAGGGTGTTCCTATAGAGAGGTGTTATTCACGAATGTGTGTTTATTACTTCAACTGTAGGAGGCATACACTAAAAATTTACAAACAGTAATTAAAACTTAGTTCGCTATATGAACAAGTCTAAAAAAATAAACCTAAAAATTAAAGAGTGTTCCGATAGTGGTGCAATTTGCATGCCTAAGTTTTGAACCATAATAGGTAGAAACTTTAAATTTTCACAGAAGGTATATAACTGTGGCCACTATAGCAATAAATACTAAAACTTAACGGGGGTTCCGAAAGTGAGGTGTTATTTGCCTTTATGTCTTTATTTCTTGAGCTATAGAAGGCAACCACTTAAAATTTGCAGACAGTAATTAACACTATGTTCGCTTTCTAAGCAAGTATATAAAATTAAACCTTAAAATTAAAGGGTGTTCCGAGAGTGACGTGCTTTGCTTGTATATGGCCTAAGTTTTGAACGATAATATGTAGAATCTTGAAGTTTTTACAGGAGGTTTATTACTATGGAAACTTTAACAAATAATAAAAATTAAAAGGTGTTCCGACAGTGACGTGATTTTCATGTATAACTCCTTATTTCTTTAACCGTAATAGGAAGACTCTTAAAATTTTGTACAGGATATATGTTGCAACGGCCTATATGGCAATTTCTAAAAATTATAGGGTGTTCCGACAATGACATGTTTTTCACGTATAGTGACTTATTTTTTTAATCGTAATAGGTAAACTCTTGATATATTCATCGAAGAATAAAATTAAAGGGTGTTCCGACAGAGACATGATTTTTACTTAAATAGCCTTATTTTTTGAACTGTAATAGGTAGACTCTTAGTTGTTTACAGTAGATGTTCGGTCGCTGTAACAATTACTAATTACTAAAGGCATGTTTTTCACGTATATTACCTTATTTTTTGAACCGCAATAGGTAGGCCTGATATTTTTATAGAATTTGTATTACGATGGCCGTTATAACAATTCCTAAAATTAAAATGGTGTTCCAATAGCGATGCAATTTTCGCGAATATGACTTTGATTTTAAAAATAAAGGGTGCTCTATAAGACATGAAAAAATTAACAACTTGAGTTTTTAAAGGCGTACTAAACATAGTACGGAACCCTAAGTGTGTGAGACTAACTCGCACTTGACTTATTTATTTTTATTCTTTTGCAATTGTGTATTTTTTTTTTTTTTATTTAACGTAAATTTTAAAGTTCTTCGAAATCCCCTATTTTTTAAAAATACTATTTACAACGTGGAAATAAAAATAATTTTTTATAATTTCATTCAATCATTTTAAAGTAACGTTTTTTGGAACAAAAAGGTAAAAGCATATAATGGTTCATGGACCGCAAAAACTCAAGTTGAACTACCCTGTTATAAATGTTTTTGTGTGCCATTTTAAGCTATTAAACAAACCAGAACGTTTTCTACCCTTGTCATTGTTGCATAAAAGACACGACATCCAACAAAATTGTTTTCAACACCAAATTTAAGGTTAAATGTTAGTTTTTCTATTCTTACTAATATATATCGTATCGGCCCCCTTTACCAGTAATTCTCTATAACACTAAATCGTGAAGTAAAATATTAACAAAAAGGCTATATACACTTCAAAACTAATGTGCCTACTTGACACCAGAGGCACTGCAACGCTTTTCTAAAAGTACAAATATGACGTGCAATTGCAATGTTGCTAAAAGTAAAGCATTTCTCTACTCGTTTATTTCACAACATGGCTTAACTCTACTTATATACTTTTGCAAAAAAAAAAGATAAATAAATAACACAATTAATTGGTAGGCATACTTACCTAAGCGTTACTTCTCTTAAAAAAAAGTGTAAAGGAAGCATTGCATTTTCCGTATCTTGCCATCTTAGTAGAACGTTTTAAAATACCGGGCTATTCACAGCTAATACAGCTAAAATTTTCCCAGGCTCTTCTTACTTTCCCTCAAACCTGATCCTTACATTTGCAAGATTCAACAATCATTTTAATGAAATATCAAATTTTTTTTCGATATTAGTATTTTAAAGTGTATTAGTACTTTAAAGTGTATTTTAAAAAAATATTTTAAATTAAACCTAATTTGTCTACATTGTGATACTTAAATTTATCACACAAATATCTATTTAGTCCCAAATGTACAATTTGAAAATTTCATTTACCATCCCAGTTTCATAATAATTTAGACAAATCCCTTAAAGTATGCTTTAATATTAAATGAATTTAATAAATTTTTAACAGCACATGTCACGTACCAGACTCTGTTAAATAAAGTCTGTTACCACAAATTCAGAAAAATCCTAATAATGTTACAAGAGCATTACAAATGTTAATTAATGAAAACAATTAAAATTGTAATTTCAATGTGGTGTTTTCAGGTATTTAACAGAAGCAACATTTATTTAAACACATGTGTTCGAAATGAGTCAACAAACAAGTACTACTTAGCAGTGTTGGGATTTATGGTACAATTGTACCATGCTTTCGCTTTTTTTGGTACAATTTCGTATAAATATTTTATTAAATAATTTTGTTATTAAAGGCCAGTAATTCTGTTATATTTTTCATACGGAATGCTGTCAAACTACAAACATAAAAAATTTGTATGAAAAAATCATGAAAAAATGTTGCAGAAGTAGTACTCTTGTTTTACTGTGGAAAAACATTGAAATGTCTCTGGCAACATTTTTACTGTGGAAAAACATTAAAATGTTTCTGGCAACATTTTAGTATAGCTGTGAAATAAAGCAAATGGTCATTATTGCATGTGGATTTTTTTTGTGGAAAATTATGTAAAACAATGTGATATATTTAAAAGCACTAAAATCGTCAAATTCTTCCAAATCGCGAGATAAACACCACATTTTAAATGTCAAATTTTTCTTGTGAAATAATAAATGTTGCTCAACATTTTTCACAAATTCGAACAGAGTACTAGGCTTTAATTAACACTGTTTTTACTTTTTCCTTCAATAATAAACATTTCTAATTTCATAGTTCTCCAACCCCGTCTAGAACTAACTGAATTGCAATATTCTTGATTTATTTTCTGGATTTTTATTGTTTACTTTGATAACCCTATTACGTATAAGTGTTAGGTAATTTTGTTGCAAGGCCTTTTTGCTGAACTACAGCGTTTAAACGTTTTTGCGTCGTCTCAATCAGTTTTGGCCAGTTTTAAGCTGATATAGTTTTCTTTCTTTCGTAATATCTTTTGTAGTAATTTGCTGACTTTAATTTTTTTCAAATGACTCGTCGCTTCCTCTGTCGGAATAAGATTCGTGGAATTTCAAAAATTTTTTGGGAAATTGTAGAGTATTCAGCTCCTAATTTTGCAGGCCTTTTGATTATGAAATACGTAACTATTTTGGCAAAATACTTGTTAGGGAATTAATATCATAAAAACCAAAATTCAAGGAAAGGTATTTGAACCCTAATTTGATTTTGTCATATGTTGTTTAGATTTCTTGATTTCTTATATGATTATGGCGAGCTTTCTTGATTTCTTATATGTTAATGGCGAGCTATTGTATGTACACATATTTTATTTGTTTTTTCACTTAATGCCAATTGTTGGTACAATTGATGCTGATTTGGTACAATTTCATCATTGGGGTGGTACAATTTAAACATGGTAAGATCCCAACACTGCTACTTAGAGGTGTTTAAACATGTGGGGTGCTTTATTTTATCGCGTTTGAATTTGATTTAAAACTAACTGTGACCGCCACTTCGTCCGCGTCCTTACAATAGTTTGTTCAATTTTGCTTTGAAACTAATCTGCTCTAAATTTCAAGACTTTTTAGTTTTTATAAATGTACCCAGTGATGGGTACGCATCTCATTTGTGGCACTTCTGGGGCAATCTTTAAAAGTCTGGTTAATAATGAGTATCTCTGAAAAAGCTATGCATTTTCCAGGCAGTGTTTTTTCATAGTAGTGTTGATTTTGATGTACTAACTTTTGTCCTGGCTAATAAGATACAGTCTATTCTGTTTATAGTACTGGAATTATGAGAGGACTCTCACAATCCGGATCATTTTTGTGACGACTAATAATGCTAGAAATGGTAGTTCGTGGCTGGTGCACTAATTCACAAATTTTGGTTATACGCGTTTATAATAATTTTTCTTTCTTTGATCGTTATGTTATGTTATGTTATGTTATGGTAGTAAAGGGTGTTTTTTATAGAGGTATAGAACTTTAAGTTGGCATTACTTTTCAAGATGGCGACCGATTTAACAGCTCTCAAGTGATTTATTCTCAGTTAGGTTTGGCAATTCATCATGAATAGACACACGCCTGAACAACGCTTGCAAATTGCTAGATTACCGTTGATCCCGATTTTCATAAGCGAATTTTGTTTAGCGATGAAGCGCACTTCTAGTTGAATGGCTACGTCAACAAACAAAACTGCCGCATTTGGAGTGAAGGTAATCCTCAAGTGTATGTCGAAACACTGTTACATCCAGAAAAACTGATTGTTTGGTGCGCTTTATGGGCTGGTGGAATCATTGGTCCGTACTATTTCAAAAACGATGGTGGCCAGAACGTTACAGAATATAGAGCCATGATTACTAACTTTTTCATTCCTGAATTGAATAACCATGATATCCAGGAGAAGTTGTTTCAACAAGACGGCGCAACATGTCACACAGTTCGTGCCACAATAGATTTATTGGTAGACACGTTTGGTGACCCCCTAATTTCACGTTTTGGACCTGTAAATTGGTCTCCAAGATCTTGTGATTTAACACCGCTAGACTACTTTCTGTGGGGCTATGTAAAGTCATTGGTATATGCGGATAAGCCACAAACGCTTGACCATTTGGAAGACAACATTCGCCGTGTTATTGCCGATATACGGCCACAAATGTTGGAAAAACTCATCGAAAATTGGACGTCCAGATTGGACTACATCCGCGCCAGCCATGGCGGTCATATGCCAGAAATCATATTTAAAATATTCAAATTTGAAATTTCTTTAGAGGATGAACTTCAGGAGAAAATTTACAAATTTGTAAAAATTTATATCAGAACTCCATTTTTAATTGAATTTAATTACTAGGAATCATAAAATGATGTAATTCCTTTAAAATATATCAATCTTTAGCTGCCCATCTTTTACCGTTCTCCTGGAGTTCATCCTCTAAAGAAATTTCAAATTTGAAAATTTACAAATTTGTAAAAATTTATATCAGAACTCCATTTTTAATTGAATTTAATTACTAGGAATCATAAAAGGATGTATTTCCTTTAAAATAGCTCAAGTTTTAGCTGCCCATCTTTTCCCGTTCTCCTGGAATTCAGATTTATCCTTAAAAATTCTTAAAATATTAAAATGTGAAAAACTTAGAAATTTTTTTTTTAATTTTAAATTTTTATCGAAAACCAATAAAATAAGCCGTCCGCTACATTTTTTTGGGTTTATTTGGTCCAAAAATGTGGTCACAATTCCATTTGGAAGATATACTCACAAGATTTATATGCTTAACAGCGCTATGTTATCATGTTAACGGACCTCTGATAACGTTATTGGTTTGTGTCTGATATTTAAATTTCGAAATTTAACTTCACACACATAGATTTTAATACACAATTTGTTTAATAAACTCAAAATGTAGCTTATGAATGTAGTCCTTTAAAGTTCTGTAATAAAATGAATAAATACTATTTATGCTTGAATTCATAAAAAATATTTTTGATTTTTAAGGAGATGCGACAGAAAGGTTGGACGTTTTAAAAATGCTAGCTATTTTCCTTTAAGCGAACTAAAAGCATTGTCGTAGAAAGGCCATTATGTCGGGACAATGCCCCTTCAGACTTGCTGTTGCCCCCACCCTCAGAAATTTGAAAAATTATACTATATATTTATTTTCATAATATTATTCTCTAATAAAAATGGGTTGGGTTTGCAACCCCCCCCCCCCCCCCCCCAATGACTAAAAGGCTTATAAATTCAAGGAAACTAAAAGTAAGGAATTTTTAATTTCAATAAAGCGGCTGTATACCTTAATCTGAGTTTAGTTGGTTAAACAGATGATGTTTAACAACTTAACACTACCCAAAGTTGATAGATACGAAGAACTGAGCTGAGGATGGACGTAGCTGTCCAGAGAACTAGCATTATATTCTGCTAGTGTCTAAAATGTAATTTACACATTTTTTTTAATATTGATCACCTAATTTGTAATTAAAAATTATTATTGCTTAGACAGAATAAAATGAACTTAAGTTTGACTTCAAATTACATCTGGATGTAAATTAAATAGTTCGACTAATAAACTTTTCAATAATCAATACTAAACACTTTTAATAGAAAAAATTTCTTTAAAAAATTATTTCAAAGAGAAAATAATAAATATTTAAAAAAACGTTGTTTTATTTCGAATTTCTGTGCCAATACAATTATGTAACTGTGCCTCAAAGTAGTCTATAAAGCCCACATGCATAATATGACCAACTTACAATTTATACCTACACGTGTATTTAACACAAATTTATAAAAAAAATCCTTATAAAAAAATATTTTATTTACCAGTACAAAAACGACTTATAAACCAGATTTATATAAAAAAAAAGTATTTCATTTGAGTGTCATTTATGTATTTCAAACATACTTACATACATACATACATACTTTTTATACATACTTTCATTAACAATATGTTCGATTTTTTAAACCATTATGTTTGATTGTTTGTCTGGCTTTTTATGTAAAACACATTCATTCAATCAGAGTGGGCGATCGTGTTTTCTTACTTTTATTATTTTTTCTTCAATCCGTTTTGTGCTCTCCTGACACATAAGTTCGCCTTTATCCAACTATAGACAAGTTTACAAAAGAGAATAGTCAGTCGGATCACTACATAAAAAATTGTTACTCTTAAGGAGTACTCGAAAGGTAAATAGATAAAAAATCTAAAACATCTTTCAAAATCGTATTATAATAGATTTTTTCTGTCCGAAATATTCATCCGTATTACGCATGTCAGAAAATTCTTATCGTTTTCTTTAATCTATTGCAATATTATCGTTGCCGATGTGTGACAACGACATCCGGTGATTGCCTATCAGTCAGTATTATACCTCCGGAGACCAAGATGGGGCGCTTAACGGTTGAATAACGTTGGGAAATATTGCAAACTTATTTCCAAAGTGAGAACAACGAATATCGTCGAAAAATCAGCATTTTCATCACGAAGACTATTTCGACAAACAAAATTGCCGCGTCTGGGCCGCGAAAACACTCACATAACGGTCAAGAAGCCAATGCATCCACAGAGAGTGAATGTTTCATGTGGATTTTGAAGTGTTGGCATAACTTGCCATTTTTTTTTTTTTTGTGCAATTACTGCTGGAAATGCCATTTCAGTCAAGTGCTACATTTTTTTTTAAAGACAACACTAACTCCGAGAATCATTTTGCTTGTCTGCAGAAAGCACCCAGAGTCTTTGGCGGGAATCGAACCCGCAACCTCTAGACTGATAGACTACCGCGCTACCAATCGGTCTACCGATGCACTCTCACATCGCACATCCATGATTACCATGATTTACCCCCGGGGGTGCCAATTGTCACCGCAAGAATGGCAAATGCTTTGACGCGGTTCAGAGCCTATCCTCTCTGTGACCGGTTATTGGTGAGGTCCCCTTCGGGGGTACACGTGGTGGTTGCGGTTTAAGATCGATTTATTCTCAACAGACGGAGTTTGGATAGTCTCCAAACCCCTAAGCAAGAGGTTATAATGTGGATCTAGGCTTGCCTTGGAAAGGCTTGCCATATTATATAAATTGCTACTCATTGTGACTGTATCACACACAAAAAGCGATTGGTGGCAATCGTAAAGTGTTGTTATACTACACAATGGGGGCGCTAGTCTACGCCTAAGTTTCACTCGGTGGTAAGACCACCGTGAGGTTAGGCCAACTAGGCAGGTACTCACGTTAATCTTGTTCCACAATTACCATGACTTTGGTGGCCTGAAATGTTAGAAATGAATATGGGTAATAAATAGTTTCAGCGGGATGGCGCTTCATGTCACACAGCTCATCAAAAAATCGGTCTTTTGCGCAGTAGGTGCATTATTTGTATTATCAGCCATCTTGGCGATGTCAATTACCCTTTAATAGCCTTTTTACACTGATCAACATGTAACATACACCATCAATTTGCGAAGATCTTGACATCTTTCCATAAGAATTACTCAATACTCAAAACCAATATTTGTCTAAAATTAAGCGTCATACAAATTTCCGCTTAAAATCTTAAAGATACTCCTCTGCTGTGCTCATGCCAAATTTTGGATCAATCAGCCTAGCCCTTTACAAATGGCTGAGTTATTTCCAAAATATTTTAAATGTCCTATTTGTGAATGTTCTAGTTTTTAATTTACGAGGGCTGTTTGATAATTTGGTGAATTTTCCTTTTTCCAGCACATTAACTTTTAACACTGTTCTCTTTAACTGTTAGCTATAACTGGACTACTATCGAACTTGTGCAAACTTGTGTCTATTAGTTTGTGTTTGACAGCCATTGAAAGCAGAGAATTTTAACGGAAATCGAAAAAAGTTAATTTCTTGTGCTTATAAAACGTTATGTGTGTGAAGTTCAATTTCGAAATTTAAATCTCAGACACAAACCAATTACGTTAACAGAGCTCTGTTAACATGCTAACATAGCGCTGTTTAGCATATAAATCCTGGGAGTATATCTTCCAAATGGAATTGTGATCACATTTTTGGACCAAATAAACCACAAAAAATGTAGCGGGCGGCTTATTTTATTGTTTTTCGATAAAAATTTAAAAATGTTGGATATGTCCCAAAAATTCTAAGTCTTTCACATTTTAATATTTTAAGAATTTTTAAGGATAAGTCTGAATTCCAGGAGAACGGTAAAAGATGGGCAGCTAAAAATTGATTTATTTTACAGGAATTACATCCTTTTATGATTCCTAGTAATTAAATTCAATTAAAAATGGAGTTCTGATATAAATGAAACACACGTTATGTTGTAAATTAAATAAAATTTGTTTATTTTCTAAACGTTATAAAATTATTTATTGTTTGTGATAATTTAACATCTAATTATCGAAATTAAATAAATAACAAAAATTAAAAGTAAAGTATAAAATAGAATAAATATGAGATCTGTATACTATATATACCGTAAAAAAGCTTATTCTAAGGAGTACATTATTTAAGTTATAGCATAAATAATTATTTACTTATTGGTTTATTTACATTAAATTCAGTGATGGCAAATATTTGACGAAATAAGCGAATATTGACACAGATGTTGATCTAGTTTGTAGTCTACAAGTAACATTTTTTAATGTTATGTTTTAATTCAAAATAGAGTAGATTACACAACATATATAATCATTATACGAAAACGCTTTCTTCGATTTCGTTACTAAAATAAAATAAAAAATTTCCATTCAATTTGTCGGGAATTTGACCAAAAACTATGTATATACATATCGTAAAAAAATATATAACTATTGTTGTTTGGAAAAAGCCAAAGTAAGGCAATTTGAATGCAGATATAAGGATTTTTAACTTAACTTAACTTAACTTAACTTAACTTTTTTGAGTCGTAAGAACTGTTATTGACTTACATATATGTAATGTAATTTCCTCCAATTTTGACTTGTGAGGACCCAGTCGTCACATGTATTTTAAAAATTGTTTACACAATTTAATGGTTACAGCTATTTAGTGAAATAGTTGCAAAAAATTTGAAAATATTTTGCTTTTGAACAGGTAAAATTGTTATAATTAAATTTGTAATTTATTAACTAAAGAACTTATAAATATATTTTGTGCTAATGATCCAAATATTTTAAGAATATTGCGAATTTCTGGAAAATGGATATGGCGTTCATCATATAAATGTACCAATGCGATAAATTTAACAGTTTTTATACAAATCTACGAAAATTGACAGTAATTTGCACTTTTTATTTTTTTGAATAACGCTTAGGACAAAATCGTCTCCCTTTCCACTTTGATGAAGTTCTTTAGCATTTTCTATTTATCATTCTCTGGCGGATTTTTCTCTCCAGTAATGACTATAGGTGCTCTATTGGATTTATATTTAGAGATTAAAAGGAAGTAGGCAGCTTATTCGCTACATTATATAGGAGCTAAAACTCACCGACCTCAAAAGCCGCTGTAGGTAGTTGTCGTATTAAGAGTAAAATTCGGTAGAAACTGCAAAATTTTCAGCACTTTGCTCTAAATTTCCTATCAGAATATCAAAGTAAACATATTTGTCTATTGTTGAATCCGTGAACTCAAAATTGACTACCACACCGGCTCCCACACTTAACCCTTAACCGTTTTGTGATAATTTCCTTTATTAAGAGAATATCTTGCTTTTCTCCCGTGTAGTAGACTGTTTTTAATCATGGATTCAAGAATGGACTGATTTACTTACTTTGATATTCTGATGGCAAATATAAAGCAAAATGCTGAAAATTTTAGTCTTTCCACCGATTTTTACTTTTAACATAGCACCTACCTAAATCGGCTTTTGAGGTCGTTGAGTTTTGGCTCCTATCTAATGTGTCGAATAGGCTGTCTACTTTTTTATAATCTCCAAATATGAATCCAATAAAGAGAAAAATCCGCCAGCGAACGATAACTGACAAGACAACAATAAAGAACTTCATCAAAGTGGAGTGGGAGAAGATTTTGTCCTAGGCATCATACACACCTAGGTAATTCAATTTGAAATAGTCCTGGAGTTCATCCTCTAAAGAAATTTCAAATTTGAAAATTTACAAATTTGTAAAAATTTATATCAGAACTCCATTTTTAATTGAATTTAATTACTAGGAATCATAAAAGGATGTAATTCCTTTAAAATAGATCAATTTTTAGCTGCCCATCTTTTACCGTTCTCCTGGAGTTCATCCTCTAAAGAAATTTCAAATTTGAAAATTTACAAATTTGTAAAAATTTATATCAGAACTCCATTTTTAATTGAATTTAATTACTAAGAATCATAAAAGGATGTAATTCCTTTAAAATAGATCAATTTTTAGCTGCCCATCTTTTACCGTTCTCTTGGAGTTCATCCTCTAGAGAAATTTCAAATTTGAAAATTTACAAATTTGTAAAAATTTATATCAGAACTCCATTTTTAATTGAATTTAATTACTAGGAATAATAAAAGGATGTAATTCCTTTAAAATAGATCAATTTTTAGCTGCCCATCTTTTACCGTTCTCCTGGAGTTCATCCTCTAAAGAAATTTCAAATTTGAAAATTTACAAATTTGTAAAAATTTATATCAGAACTCCATTTTTAATTGAATTTAATTACTAAGAATCATAAAAGGATGTAATTCCTTTAAAATAGATCAATTTTTAGCTGCCCATCTTTTACCGTTCTCCTGGAGTTCATCCTCTAGAGAAATTTCAAATTTGAAAATTTACAAATTTGTAAAAATTTATATCAGAACTCCATTTTTAATTGAATTTAATTACTAGGAATCATAAAAGGATGTAATTCCTTTAAAATAGATCAATTTTTAGCTGTCCATCTTTTACCGTTCCCCTGCAGTTCATCCTCTTAAGAAATTTCAAATTTGAAAATTTACAAATTTGTAAAAATTTATATCAGAACTCCATTTTTAATTGAATTTAATTACTAGGAACCATAAAAGGATGTAATTCCTTTAAAATAGATCAATTTTTAGCTGCCCATCTTTTACCGTTCCCCTGCAGTTCATCTTCTTAAGAAATTTCAAATTTGAAAATTTACAAATTTGTAAAAATTTATATCAGAACTCCATTTTTAATTGAATTTAATTACTAGGAATCATAAAAGGATGTAATTTCTTTAAAATAGATCAATTTTTAGCTATCCATCTTTTACCGTTCTCCTGGAATTCAGACTTATCCTTAAAAATTCTTAAAATATTAAAATGTGAAAAACTTAGAAATTTTGGGACATATCCAACATTTTTAAATTTTTTTATCTAAAAACAATAAAATAAGCCGCCCGCTACATTTTTTGTGGTTTATTTGGTCCAAAAATGTGGTCACAATTCCATTTGGAAGATATACTCCCAGGATTTATATGTTTAACAGCGCTATGTTAGCATGTTAACAAACCTCTGTTAACGTAATTGGTTTGTGTCTGAGATTTAAATTTCGAAATTTAACTTCACACACATTAAAACGTTATGCTTATTGATATGGATGCTATGAGGGACATGAGCCTTTGAAAAATTTTAGCTGTTATGAAAGACTCTGACATGAGAAAAAGGATCGACTGTGTGAAATCACTACAATCTAGTGACAGCAGGAGATTCAACGAAAGTAAGGTACTTGCAAATTATATATCGGGTACCAGAAATCATTGAGGGAAGAAGTGGGCCGGAAAGGACCAATAAAGTTAATGGAGAATAAGAGACTATAAGAGACTTGGCTATTGAAAAGTTATGAAAACGGCCCTAAGTCTTATATTACAATCATGACACTAAAATAATGTTATAAATCCTAAAAAGTAGCGCATAAGTCTGCAACAATGACTTTTCAAAAAAAAACTGTTCTTTAAATATCTCTTTTCCAAAGTTGAATGTTGTTTAGAGATCAAGCATTAAGTCACGATTACAGAAAAATTCTTTTTTTAGACAAAAAAATAACAGCTAAATGACGTAGCCAATTTTTAAATACCAATTAAAATCAGCTACATATTTATTGAAGAAAAGATAAAGATAGAAACGCAAGTTTTTTTGTAAAATAAATCCAACGTGTATGGAAATCTGTCAGCTATTTAAAGAAAAGAGTTGGCGTTAAACTAAACAAACATAGTTATTCAAGCAAGAAAAATAAACAGAAATGGCAAAATGTATTTAAACTTATGATAGACACACACAGAGAGAGAGAGAGAGGTCAACCTCGATAATTATTTATTTTAAATACGTTTAAATATTAAAAATTTCATGCCGCGAGACCTTACAGGTTCAGTGATTTTAAATATTTATTTTTTCGTTTTTGTTTGTTTGTTTTACTTTTCTTATTGTTCTTTTGAATATTAAACAAACTTTGTATGGAAATTCGTTTTATAAACCTTTTATAAATCAAAAATATTTTTATGAATATGGCCCTAACTCCGAGTGTATAGGTATTAAAGTAAAAAATATATTGAATGTTTACAGAGCCTAAAATCAGCATACGATTATGGACAAAATAAATCTCTGATAGTGAAGCGTGAAAATTATTAATTAATTTTTTTATGAAGACTAGACATTTGATTATTATTTTATGGTTAATTGTTCAATTAAAAGGCATTGGTTGGGATCATTTTGTAAGTAATTTCCATAAAAGAATTTGTAAAATATTCCCAATATTCTTTCTTAGTCATAGAAATTAGTGCTGGCAAAGTATTGAGTAGTGGGTACCGAGTACTCAATACTCGATAATTTTTTTTTTTTTTTGGCTACTCAATACACAAAAGTAGTTAATCGACACTTTTACACTTTAGAAATAAATTTATAAAAATATTTGACAACTACGTGTAAACGAAAGTATTGAGTACTATTGAGTACCCAATTGAAAAGTATTGAGTTGTATCGAGTAATTGAAAGTACATAGAAATTGCCAGCACATTTTATGAATACATGGAAATTTTGCATTTTGTACTATTTTTTATCCACTTTCATCATTTATTTAGTTTTATTTTAAACTAGCTGTGCCCTAGCTGTGTGTGCGTCCTGAGAATATTTTGTTCGATTTTGCTCTGAAAGTAGTTCACATCAAATTTTAAGACTCTTACGTATTTACTTTATATAAAGTTACCCATCCCTGGATGAAATTCTAAAATTTACATAAAATACAATGACATTTATAATCAAGCTTAAGTTCGATTTTATTCTCTCTAAGAAAGAATTAATTAAATTTCAAATTAGGTGATAATATTAAAGAAAAATTGGGAAAATTTAATTTTTAGGCATCAGCAAGAGCGGAATGCACATTTTCTAGACAGCCAAGTCCGTCATCAGCACTCTTGTATCTAATCTACTTAGGGTAGTGTTTAGTTGTAAGCATCATCTATTTAACCAACCAAACCCAGATAAAGGAATACGAGAAAACTTGTATTCAATTATCAATCGTCAGTTGGTGTGAACGAAGTCTACCACTACCTTAAGCTTCCCTCTTGTTATATAAAATTCTAAACGTTATTGTAAAGCTCTGTAAAAGACAGACACGCAATTAGTTACTAATTATTTTAAAACAGCGCCCTCTGTTGCGCAACATTGCTTAAAATATACTACTTTCAAAAATAAAAGATGCCTTAAAATATGCAGTACCTTTAAATCGGTAAAAAAAAATCGGCGTACTTTCACTGCATTTTCTCCACTTTCTCTTGGAAATAAGATATTTATGCGGAAAAAAATTATCCTATATTGGAATCTGGATACTAAGGTACCTCCTCACAAAATGTTGTTAAAATTCATATACAGTGGTGTCTGGATAGAGTGAACCCCCGAAGCTATGAATACCTCGTTAGCGTGAACACCAGAAGGTTTACATTGACTACTCTGTAGAGTGAACACTCATGAACCTCTATAGAGTGAACATACTTTATAGTGAGTTTTTAGGTTTGGCGAAGGAGAAAACAATTAAAAATAGTATAACAATTAAAGAGAACATAAAATAACGGTAAAGTAGCGATTCTTTTAGAGTAAGTTGACAAGTTACTCTCACAAATACGCATTCTATGAAGTGTTAATTTAAAAAAGCGCGCATGTTCCATTAAGTTCGTGTCTTAAAGTTAATTTCTGAATAATTGGTGTTATAGTTGTTACATAAAAATGTATTCGAAAAAAAAGAAAGCATTTATCCTTACAACAAAAAAGCGACATTATAAAAGGAATTGAAAGAGGTGCTGGTGTTACTTCTTTGGCAAAGCGTTATGGCGTTGCAAAATCGACAATTTCTTGCACATTTGAAATACCAGATGATGAAGACAATGGCGAAACACCAGTAAACACAGATCCGATATTAACTGCTGAAGCCATTAATGTTTTTGATAAGGGTATCGAATGGGCTGAGGCTAATACTACAAATTTCGCGAATATACAAAAAACCTATTACTAATTTTTTCCAGTCATAAATTTAAACTTTAATATTAACATAGCAATTAATAAAATTTATAACCTATAAATGCATTTAGAATAAATAAATTAGTTTTTTAAATAAAAAAAATTCATTCTTGATTTACTGAACAACCTGGGTATCGTGAGCGCTTAGTCCACTCTACCCAGACAGCACTGTATTAGTTTTTCCATGTGTGTGAAGATAAATTCGAATTTAACTAGCAGAGACAAAAACCGCATTTTTAAACGAGCTCATTTTGCAGTCAACAGAGCACTGTTAACATTCACTGTAAATATCAATCCACTTATTTTGGAGGCTACAACTTGGAATCGGGAAAAGATTTACCTAAAAAAAAATTGGGAATGTTGTCCCGAGGGATAATTTTTGGAATTAAAACATTGGAATTTACAAAATACCTTAAAAAAGCAATAAAAAGAGTTTAAATTTGAAAATTTCTTGGGAAGATTAGTAGCCAATATGGAAAAATGGTGATGGGCTGGTATAACACAACATACATATACAAATGGTGATCCAGGGAGTACATAATGGACCTATAATAATGGGATATCTGAAATCAACTTAGAACTTGTAAAAAAGCTGAGTTTTTAAAAATAGTCATATTTGAAAATTTCTGGGGAAGATTAGTGGTCAATATGGAAAAATGGTGATGGGCTGGTATAACACAACATATACAAATGGTGGTCCAGGGAGTACATAATGGACCTATAATAGTGGGATATCTAAAATAATCTTAGAACTTGGAAAAAAGCTGAGTTTTTAAAAATAGTCAAATTCGAAAATTTCTGGGGAAGATTAGTGGTCAATATGGATTAGTGGTTAAATGAAAGTCCAGGAAGTACTTAATGGACCTATAATAGTGGAATATTTGAAATAATCTTTTTCAAGTTCTAAGAATTTTTCAGATATCCCACTATTATATTTTTTTTATTAACTTTTGTGTATTAAGTACCTAAAAAAATATCAAATACTCGGTACTCAATACTTTGCCAGCACTAAAACAGATATGCATTTGAAAATTGGACGTTTTATTTTGCTACAAACGCTAAAATAACAAGTATTGAAATTCAAGGATGTCCCCATTAAAGACGTTAATTGGTGCTTATAGCTTATCTTTTGAACCGTCAAGGCGGATGATTTCTTTTTATTTTTAATGCCATTTTACGTCTTGAGTACTTTCCCACAGAGTGGAAGGCCTACTTGATTACAATGATTGTAGTATATTGGAGCCCTTTTTATACTTAATATATACTTTAGATATGTCAACTAACGAGTCCACACTTCGACATGTATGGGTCCCTCGTAAACTTAGTGGTCTGCTTTGGCATCGCCTATTAAATAATACAAAATTAATGCAGGGGCTGTAACCAAACATGTCTATATGAAGTTTTTGATAATGCCAATTCTAAATCAAAGTTATTTTTTAGAGATGTAATGAAACATAAAAAAAAAATTATTTTACAAGGCAAAAACCTTCAGTTTGTATTCTAAAACCAAATGTTAAGAAATCTATTTTTAATTTTTTTAATTTTTGGAACAACAAATAATAAATACACATACATATGTAGGTACGTATAGTAAGGAAATCATTGTTTATACATTTTAACAATATTTGTTTTTGTCTATAAACTCTTGTTTCGGATTTTTGTTTATTTAAAATTTTATCAAAAACCACACAATGGATTTATGTAAAATAAACTCGAATACTACTTTTATAGTCATGTAATTTGGTTATTTAAAAAAATTGTTTCTGTATAGATTTTTTTGTTCATTGACCCCATTGTCAGGCGACTTTAAAAGCAGAAGTGTTGTAATTTAATAGCGAGTTTTTATATTTTAAATTTTTTTGTTTTAACAGAAACTCACAAGCTTCTAAGAGCCAAGAGTTATAAACTTTAGGAAATAAGGTATATTCTTTAGAATTTTTCTTTTTGGTTAGATCAACACTCATGGTTGACCACCAGTAATGCTTTCAGTTTCAGGATCGTGCAATATACACCGGAATAATTAGTGTCAAGATTTTTAGAATATCCAAGACAGTATGCCCCCTAGAGAATAGTCGTCGAGATATTATTTGCGTACCGTCCCGTTGGTTCCTTTTAAATACGAAACAGAAAAAATTAAACAGCTGTCGTATTTGCTCATACCTTAACCTTTATGAACGTATTTCCCTATCTTTCGATATTGAAGTTACCGAAACGGTCTATAAAAATAAAGGTCCATTAGTTATCGGGGTTCTTTAGAAACGCTCTTTTAACATAAACATTCAAATACTAACAATTTCAGTTTAAACTAGGTTTATACAGATGCATTTCAATCAGGGATAGTAAATTTAATTTTAAAATTGTATTAACCAGCTTTTTGAATTCTACTTTTCGGACTTTTCGGAAATACAATACTGTATTCGCTTTATTTAAATTCGTTTCTAGTCAATCGACTTTCTTAATGTCAATCCGAAAATTTTTAAAAGAATGTTCATCTGGAAATGTATTTTTTCAGTTTTTTTTTCAATTTTATTCAACACACCTTTTTATGAATGACATCAGACATACAGACAGCTTACTATCAGCAATTAAAACGAATGCCGTCAAAATTGCTATTGATAAAATAATGTTGTTAAAGGAATATTGTTAAACATTCCTTACTCGGTGTTAGGGTTTGAGAAGCCATGCATACATTCTTATTTGTGCATGTATGTATACCTCAGTCAAATAATTATATGTGCAATGCTTCAACTTGAACTTGAAAATGGGAAAGATATTTTATTCGAATTTATAGTTAAACGAAATAAAAATGAAATAACAAAATTATATTAATCTGTTTTCAAAACATGAAAGAAAATTATAGTTTTAATTCTCCATAGAAAATATTTACGTGTGCAAAAATTTTATTTAATAGATATACCTATTATTTCAGTTACAAAATAAAAGTTTTATATCGCACTTGATCAACAAGAGGTTATTAACACAAAACTTTTTAATTTTCACTTTTTGCAAGAAATCAACCAACAACATCAATATCCATCTATTGTAAAAATTTCAACGTATTCTGATTACTCTTTCATCTCGAAACCCGCATATGAGACCATTTTCGTGATAGTGTCTTGAGTACCTGTATATCAACAAAAATGTATTATTTTTATTTGGCAATAATTGCAAAAAATTTAAAGAAAAACAAGGGTGTGAAGATAAATTCGTCAGTTAAATACGTTCCACATCTCTGTTAACTACGTTCCACAAACTGTAACAAAAAGTTTTTACAAATTGAAGGGTAAAACTAGTAGATTCCAGCAGTAAAATTTCTAGGTCCATATTGTGCCAGTATCGGAGTTATATATATTTTAAAATTTTGACTTTTCGAAAAAAATATGAAAAAATATGAAACTTTTAAGTGGATCCAATGGGTATTTAGAGAAGACATGAATCGGGTCACCGGAATATTGAAATTAGCCTAAGACTGGTAGATTCCAGCCGTATGATTTCTACACCCAGATTGTGCCCACTATCGGAGATATATATATATATATATATATATATATATATATTTTAAAATTTTGACTTTTCGAAAAAAAATATGAAATTTTTAAGTGGATCCAATGGGTATTTAGAGAAGACATGAATCGGGTCACCTCATCTACGACTAGTAGATGAGTTACTATTTTATTATATGTATAGATTAAGAGGTTGTGTTACCCTTGTGCATCCTGACCAATTTCACACGTCGGGGCATTGACTCCACCAGTTTTTTCAAGACAGACACATCAATATTAAACCATTCAACCAATATGGCTTTGTTAGCTGTCCAGCTGTCATATAGCTGGGAAAATGCATATATTTTGGCAGATTGAGGTCTGTGCAATCAAGCAAATCAATTTGTCGAAAGTTAAAAAATGCCTTCATCTTCTTCACCATGTGGATCGGTGCATTATCCTGCTGGGAGATCCATTTAACGCCTTGAAATAACCCGCAAAATGAGGTGTTCGCTAGTGACATATTTTTCACGAATATAACCTTATTTTTTTAACCGCAATAGGTAGGCTCCAAAACAAAAGTTACTAAAATTTAAATGGTGTTCCAATAATATAAAGTAATATTCGCAATTTTCGCGAATATTACTTTAATTTTAAAATTTAAGGGTGCCCCATAAGACATACAAAATTAACAACTTGAATTTTTAAATTATACTGAACATAGTACGGAACCCTATGTGTGTGAGTCTAACTCGCACTTGACTGACTTATTCTGATTCTTTTGGCTCAAAACATTTAGTTAAAGTGAATTCGTGAGCTGATTAAGCACTATTTTTTATGAAAAAAAAAACCATCGCCGAAACCAAAAAAGGCTTGATAATTAATATGAGGAGTCTGCATCATCAATTAAGAAGTAGTTTACTGAGTTCTGTTGTTATGAGCGTCCTAGCACAAATTAACCCAAACATTGAGGTTGCCGAAAAAAGGTCGTCACTCCAGAAATAATCTATAAAATCCTTAGAATGATACCGCGCTATCGAAGACTGAATTTGTGTTAGGTGGCTGAGGCCACGGATTTAGGCAACTTAACCGAGCGTTTACTTTCCGCGCACAAAGAAATAGACCTAAGCATAGGTTTTTAAATTGAAATTAATTATACTGGAGAATCGAATGGTGTGATTCCGTGCCCGGTCGAAGCCGAATTCATGTCGAAAATTAGGTTTTTCTGTATGTAAACCGAGTAATCAACCAATTTGCTGTTATTTGGGCTAAAATTTAGTGATAAATCGAATGGATGTGGTGCCAGGCCCCCGAAGTGTTTCTGAGGTCGAAAAATTAATTTTCAGTGTGTAGTTTGAGAACAGGCAAAAAATGCAAAAATGGTCATAATCGGTAATTTTGGTATCGTAACAGGTATACCTGTTAAAAGCATATATGTTAACAGCATTTACACTCGCAAAAAAAACGTTGAGGAAGAATAAACTTTAAACGGCTCTTCTGTAGAATTTTCTTTTTTCAAATAACAACAGTGACAGGGTTCAGTGATGGGTTCAAACACGATCATAATTTCAACCATTTAACCTACTCGAAGGAGTGTTTAGCTATGTTCTGGTGCAATCCAAATAAGTTTTTGCGCCTGTGGACGAACCATGGGTCAATCACTAGCAATCGAAACATGCGGTGTCAATTACCCGCGCACTGTGGTCAATATTTTGAGATAGCGGCCAAAACTCCTTTTGGTTTTTGTTCTCCGATTTTAAAGTTATTAGACTCATATGAAAGTAGACAGTAGTAAACCTCGGGAGCCAAAAAATTAGAACTCTATTTCAACTATTTCACTGAGTACAGGGTGGTCCAAAATGGGCTTTTTCAGAATTTAGTAAATTTATGATATTTTTAGTTAATTTTTAAAGTTTAAATGAACATAACTTTTTTGTTTTTCAAGATTTTTGGACCAAATAAATTTTGTGTTGCAACTCAACTTATTTCCTATTACTGGTAAAAAAATTTAAGCTCTACTGTTTTCAGAACAATTTAAATATTTTTTTTAAAAAAGGTCAAATTTCTCGGGAATCTCCTACTTCATAGAGCACAACTCCTGTGAGTCAAGCTGAGTCAAAACACAAATTTACTATTTTGTAGTCCTAACTCTCCCCTACATACCTATATATACATGTCCATGCATCGGGACTGCACTTTTTGAGCTACACCAATTTTTCTGACCTAAGGTAAGATATTCGATACAAATGCACGTCATATTTTTTGAGAAGTTATTTGTATGTGAAAGTGGCTATTATGCATATATTTTGATGAAATTTTGTACAAGAGTTCTTATTGACCCAAAAAATAATTCTGTTGAAATTAGGAGAAGTTGGCCCATATTTGGACCTAGTCCACATAGAAGGGTGTATCAAAATTTTGACAAAAATGACAATAGAACTCTCAAATTATATGGTATCTGGCAATTCATTTGGAAAAGGTAAAAAATGATTTTATTGCCATCTAAGATTACATAACTTAAATACCTGAAAATTGCAAATAAATTTAAAACCAATGGAAATAACTGGTAAAACCAAGTACCTGTTATATTATGTTTCAAAGAGGTAAAAAAGATCATGTTGAAACTTCGAGCAATAGTTTATTAATCCATGCATTCATTTTTTTCTTCATTATTGTTTAAACAATGGCTAAACTCAGTTATAGTGTTCTATCTGATATATATTTTGAACGGAAAGATGAAAACGACATTATTTTACATATAATGAATAATCCATTCTTCAAAATATGCGACAAACAAGAAATTAAAATTCATAACTTAACGGTACAATCAATGTTGCAGAAACAAGAAATTGTTTTACTTCCGCACCAAGAATGGCTAAGAAATAAACTTATTTTTAAAAAGCCATCAGTAACTACCACGGAAACTGGAAAAGGTGGTCGACCAGCAAAACCAATTGATAATTGTAGTGAAAGATCACGAAGACGCAAGCTTAAACATATCAATGAAGAAGTTTCTTGTAAAAGGATTCATAAAGGATTCATTTCTGAATCAAATTCAACCATCGAAAACTAAAAAGAGTAAAATTGCTATCATTAAAAAAATAGTGGAAGCAAGCCCCAGACGCACAAAAAGGATTTTAGGAAGTATGCCGACACCAACTGAAGAAAATAAATTTACTCCAAAAGAAGCATTTGCACTATTTTTGGATTTGAAAATGACTAAAAACCAATATACAGAATTGCGGAAGCGAACCAATGAAAAAAATTGTGAAATTTTTCCATCATATCGAGATATAGTTTCTGCCAAAAAAGATTGCTTACCTTCACCAACTGCTATTATTGTAACTTCAAGTTCAGCAGAAATAAAATTGCAGGATCTTCTTGAACACACTGCAGAACGATTATTAAACACATTTGATGCTGACTATTTAAAGAAGTTTAAAAATTGCAGCATGACTTTAATTTCTAACTGGGGATGTGATGGGTCCTCTGGCCAGAAACAATACAAACAATGTAATACGGAAAATTCATCAGATGCCATTTATTCATGATTTCTTTCGTTCCATTACGTTTAACAAAAACTTATATTGGTTCAGAGCCGTCAACTAGTAGAGCTTCAGAGATAGATAGATGGAAGAATGAAATTCCCTCGTCAACAAAATTTTGTAGACCAATAAAGTTTGCTTACAAAAAAGAAACTAAAGATGTCATAACTGAAGAAGTTGGCAAAATACCAGATGAAATTAAAGAACTTCAACCAGTGATATTTGAATTTAATGACCAATGCATCGAAGTTAACTTTAAAATGTCACTTATAATGATCGATGGAAAAGTTGCACAAGCTTTAACCGAAACAAAGTCTTCGTCAAGCTGCATCATATGCCAAAAAACATCAAGTCAATTGAGCCAACCACCATCACAAGACGATAGTTTTAATGAAGCATATGAATTTGGAATGTCACCTCTTCATGCTAGAATTCGTTTTATGGAGCATATTCTTAAATTGGGATACGATTTGGAATTTGGCCCGTTAGGCGAAACAGTGAGAAACAACAAAGAAAGCAAAAAAAAAGATATTCAAGAAAAATACCGCAAGGAGAAGGAAATTCTAATGATGGAAACACAGCAAGGAGATTTTTTTCCGATCCAGAAACTGCAGCTTCTATAACTGGAGTAGATTATGATTTAATACGACGATTCCAAATTATATTAGAAGTTATAACATGTAGCAAAAAGATAGATGCAAAAAAATTTGGCCAGTATGCTAATGAGACAGCAACCCTTTATAACCAAAAATATTCTTGGAGACATATGCCAACCACAGTTCACAAAATTTTGTTCCATGGGGAACAAATAATTCAGCACAATATGCTTCCAATTGGAGATCTCTCAGAAGATGCGCAAGAAAAAAGGAACAAAGACTACAGATTCTTTCGCGAGCACAATACAAGAAAAATTTTCAGATATTGTACTAATGAAGATCTTATTAATATTTTGTTGTGCACATCAGACCCATATATGTCCAGTATTCGACAAAAATGGAAATCAACCTCATTAGAGTTAGATGAAGAAGCTAAACAACTACTGCAAAATGAAAATCAAAGCTATTTGGAAGAAATTTTTACTAATATTGTTTAATTAATACTAGTTTAAAGATTATAATTTGTTTCTAATTTTAGTATAAATTTTTATTAATACATTTAAATAAAATACATGTGCATTTTAAATCATTAGTAAAAGTTTACTTAAAATTTTATCGATGTTGTGTTCTGTATATAATAAATCCAAATGGTATTGATATTGTTGGGAATTGCAGTGTTATTTTTCAGTTTAATCCTCACAAGTATTAGCTTTCTTCCAAAAAAACCAATCTTTGGCCCCTGTGAATATTGAGACTAAATAAATGTCAGGGGCCAAATGTTGGCATTTTCTGACCAAAATTAAGTTTAGGAACAATAAATAAGTATTGGTTGTAAAATACGATTGAAGAAAATAAGAAATTATAAAAAAATACCTATTTAAAATGTCAAAATATTCAACTTTTACATGGAAACTCAACAAAAAATTAAAATGCATTTTTAACTCCACATTACTTACGTTCCTATCAGTCGATTTTTACGTTTGAACACGCAAATTAAAGCTTAAAGTCCCTCCTATTGAACAAAACAAATTGCGTAAAAAAATACCAATCCGGTCAAAAGTTATAGAGTTTTGACCGCTATCTCGCGAAATTGACCACTGTGCGGCGAATGTTCTTCAGAGCTTTTGGACAGATTCAATACTGATTTGAAGGAAAAACGACTTCATCTAGAAGAGAAAAAAATAATTTTCTAGCAAGTCCATGCACGAGCGTAGGAGGTGCTGCCCCATGCAACATTTTCTAAAGATTTGTCCCCTTTTCTGTTTCCAAATTCAAAGAATTGGCGGGGTGGAAAGAAATTTGGGTCAAACGAAGAGGTCATTATTGAAACCAAAACCTACTTTGAGGACCTTAAAATATTAAATTATTTGAAGGGAATAAAAAAAACTAAAAATGTGCTTAATGGAGACTCTGTTCATAAATAAAACGCTTTTTTGCCAAAAAAAAAAGCAAAAAAACTTTTATTCCCAAAGTCACGAAATTTTCCGTCTGTAGGGCTCACTCATGACGTTTATGTGATTCAAAAAATATACTCACGTCATGTAAGCGGTGCCCATCTCTAGTTCATAAATACAAATAATTATACATATATTTTTTATTATTCGTATCCATTTTTCCCCCCCATTATAACTGCAGTAATAATTTTGCGGTTTAGTTTTTGTTTTTCTTCATTACAAAAAGTGTTAAATAAGAAATACAATAAATTGTTTGACACTTTTGTGCAACAACAAATTAGAAAACAACTTAAACCCTATAAATTTTAACGTTTAACAAAAATATTTTAAAAATGTCTTCATTGTGGTGAACAAAAAAATATTTCAATCACTTGTGCCTTTGAAATTCAATACAATTGAAACATTTCAGTTTATTCAATTTCACAACATGCAGTAGAGGTTTTTCAGAGCTTCGAAACGCAACAGTTTCAAATCGAGTGCATTCAAAAAGTACTTTAAGAGTGAGTGACTCAAGCATTAAAAGCTAAAGAAAAAACTATATTCCATAATAAATGGTTTTAAATAGTGAGCTGCTGCAAGATTTTCAAAACCTGTTGCACTGAAATTTAGATTAAGCTACACAGAGAAAACAATTTTATAACCGACTAACTGTGGTTCTCACAGAGCTTTTCTCATATCTTAAGAGATATCTTTGTGATTTCTACAAATCCTCAATTTCAGTTTATTTTTATTCGACAATTCGAACTTTGTCTCAATATTTGTCTAAGACCTAAACGTATTCAAATCTATTTTACTCGGTGTTGTCTTGGCTCACTTCTAGAATCTTTCAAAATAGAAGAGAAAAATGTTTGCAATCAAATAAGTAGCTTTAGAGATAAAACATCTGTTCTGTCACCAAGGTCAAAATTAAAATGTGCCTCATCGCTTTGGATGGCTTTGATCATACAGTGGTCGGAAAGCTTTCTTAATTTTTCAATTATTTTTCAACAATAAAACACTGTTTTCTCGAATAATGCTTCACTCTTACTAACCGTAAACTATCAGCTGTCTAATGTTTTTAGGGTTGCCATACTTAACTCCTCAAAAGACGTCAAATTCAAACCTTTCGCAGATGACAGCAACATTTACCATTCGTACTCAATCAGTACTAGACCCAACCAGTTGGACGTGGGGTCTAAAGGCAAAACTTGAATGATACGCTCAGTCACGATCTCGCAACAATCTGCGAATGGAGACGTGTAAATTGAGTCGTATGCTTCATCTGTTATATGGGTGATGTAAATTTTAATTGTGATGTTCGATAGACTAAACACAGTTTTCAAGTCTCTAAAGAAGCTTTCAAGTGTGTCGGTTTTTAGAAACGTTATAAAAGTCCTCCATCCGATCTTCTTACAATTTATACCAACTATATCCGGCCTAAAATGAAATACGACTCTTATGTATGGGCCGGCGACCCAAAATCTATTTTGGAGTTGCTCGAGCGTGTACAGGAGAGGGCCAAGAAGCTCATTGATGACAGTAGGGTATCCAATTATATTGACTCACTGTACCATCAACGCAATGTGAGTTGTTCTCCACTGTTTCGACACAATGTTATGAGCTCTAATTAAGAAGTCATTAAGATTAACATCAGCACCTAGCCGTGTTTACCCTTGTCTGATGGTAATATTACCATCAAATGAAAAGTAGGTGTAGGCTTGTACCCCCAATGTGTAGTACAACACATCATACGATAACGTGGCGTGTGAAATGACACCCATACCGTACTAAATGTACCGCACAGTCACAATGAGTAGCAATTTATAGAACATGGCAAGCCTGAACCCATCCAACTCCTTCTGTTGAAAGTGCAACAGCACACTTTGATAAACTATGCACCATCTCTGCATACATCGACCTTAACCACAACCATCACGTGAACCCCCGTAAGGGACCTCACCAACATCCGGCCACAGAGAGGGGCGTATCTCTTTGGGGCCACCGGCTCCCGTGGTACCAGTCCTTTGGGCACTGGTCGGACCTCTTAGTAAAACAGACCTGTTCTTTCAGATTCAGGTTCCAGGAACCCTGTCGCCTGGTGCCCCCATTTTCCCCGAGAACAAATTGTCAAAGCTTTTTGAAATGCTGCAGTGATAGTTTGTACACCCAAGGGGAGAGCTCTGATGAAATTTGGGAACTTGTTTCCGATACCCGCACAGTGTTGCGTTTAACACGAATTTCGTTAAGACCCCATCCATTTGTGGTGGATTGGCCGGTGAATTGCACTACGCATTGCAGGGAAAATTCGTTTTTTAGGCAAACAGCTCTTAAGGGGAATAAAATTCCTGCAGAGGTCTTTCCTACCGGACAATTTAAATCGAAAGTCCACAAACACTTTCCCCTCTTACTTCTATCCTTCCTCCTATAACCTAATTTCCTAGTTCTGGCGCAATGCTTTGCATGAGTAGGGGTCATCCCCTGAGTCCTGGTTGGCTTAAAAAAATAACTTCGATAATTTTGGAATACTCTTTGAACAAAGAAAAAGCAGGGAGAGAGAGTCACATTTAAGTGTCAGAAAGGGGAGAAAACAATTAAGTTTTCATTATTGTAACAGCTGCAATAACTGGCATGGAAAATATATGAATATTGAAATGTTCATCTACATATAAAGAACAGCAGCTCCCGTTTTATTCATATTTTTTTTTTATTACACACACTTTTCTTAATTCAATTCATTCCATTACACAATATTGTTAACATTTTTGCCATTTTTTCAGTTTTTTCATAGTTTTTTTTTTTTTTTGTTGTTGTTGTACTTTAAAACAGCAAATACAAACACATAATCCTATAAATTTATTATCATCTCTAGAGTTTATTAATATTTCTGCTTTAGATTACTGCAGTAATTTAAGAATTACAAACAATTTTGTATCTGTGTCATTCGCATATTTATTTGTCTTTCTTGGCAAATTCATTGGATTCATTTATTCCTGCCTTGGTGCTCTCATTCTTTCCTTTGGTTTTTTTGAATTGGATTTCTTCTTTTCGTTATTCGTTTTTGATTTATATATTTTTAATATCAGTTTATGTTACTACAGATGATCTCATCAACCGGCGATTGCATCATGATATTTAAGACAAATAAACAAAAGATGTTAAAGAAGCTTTTAATTTTTTGTATTTTAATTATTTTCTTCGCATTAAAGGTGTCCCAAAATTTACGCAAAATTTGCATCATTTCTCTTAGATTGTCAGTTTAATGTTCTAAATTACAGGAGATTGACTTCTATATGGAATACAACATCCGGCATATGGCCTTCAATTTTCCATGACAACGCTGCATTAACGTGCATTGTGTAGAAAAATACAGACTGGATTAGGATACTGGGAGTGGTACCTCCCATAAAAAGTAAAAAATTATTATCATGTTAATGGTCTAGCAAAAAACAGATTGAATGAAAACAGTAGGCGTCGGTCGTACCTTGCATATAAACATTTTCGATGTGAGAATAGCGTGCGGTTTCAAGTTAAAGGTTGGCCATACTTTTCTTCCAAGTGCTTATTGTTTTTTTTTTTTTTTGTGGATGTCTGTAACCAAGCCCACCGGGGAGAGCTAGTGTAATATATTTTTCATATAAAAATCCTAGGAAATGTTTCATGCAGTATTTAAATTGTTTCACAGGCTGGGTAAGTCACATTGCGCGGTGGCACCTTCTTGTTTAAATAACATTTAGTCCATTCCAATATTATCGCATTCAGACAGAAAGAATTCTATTTCCATGTGGCAGTTACTGCTTTTCACCAGCCTCATTTTCCAAGAAGCATATTTCAGTAATGCTTACAGCCTAAAACTGGAACTAAACAGCCCACCTTGTGGATGCATTTATTTGCTAGAAATAATATATGGGCTCTTTGACCCCAAATGCGTCGATTTTGACAATTACCCAAACAATCCACTTTATCATTATTTTTGTAATGTTGGTAAATATTGATCTTTTAATAATCCGCTAACTGTCGAATGTTGCCAACATAAATGGTGGCAAATTGAAATGTTGCTTAAATTTCGGTACACTCTTTTTAAACGTCTACAAAACATACATATATATTGACATACTCGGTCGGCATTGCTTACCCTGACTGAATATTTCTTAAAACATTTCCGAAATCCTATAGTTTTTCTAATTCTACAAAATTTGTTTAATTTATCCGAAAGCTTTTTTTTGGTTTGTTTTATGCTCTGGTTCATTAACGTTATGGGTTTTCTCCGACTTTTACTTTTCAATATTTCCCCTAAAAAACCTTATCTAAATTTTGCTAAAAAAAACCTGTTTGGATAAAAGCTTTACAGACGTCCGTCTGAAACCCGAGAGCTACAGTAGTACATAGTGTTTGATCTTATCTGCATAATAAAATTTATTTGTTTAATTTGTGGTTTCAGTGCTGCATAAAATAAACAATGACGCGTGCTGCAAGTTGATTGATTCATGATCAGATTCATGATCAAACAATAAAATTATACAAAGTCATTTTTTTCATATTTGTGTGTTCAAGTATTTTTGTTTTATTTAAGGCACCACACAAAATGAATTCGAAGCTTTAACATGTTAAAACTTATAAAAGTATTGACTTTATTGAATGTACGAGTAGCAAGTAATCAGCAGTTTAGATAAAATTTACTGCAGAACCGAATGGGAGTGGTTCAGGACCCCTCCGAAGCTGAGTTCGGATAATTTTAGACACTATTTACAGAATTCTTCTATATGTAATATAATTTTATATAAAACCTATGTTGCAATTTTCTGAGTAATTATCCAGAGATGGGTATCTCTATATAAAGTAACTATATAAACTATATCTGCAGCACGATCAAGATAGCCAGTTAACATCACTTCCATGTTAGATGAACATGCACTCAAATCGCTCGTGCAGAATGCCCAATGTGGCCTGAACTATGTGACACGTAGCCTCGTTAATTTGAGGCTAAAAGAAGTTGAAGCAGAAGAAGCGCGGTGAAATCGAGTGACTCGGCTTGTACCGCACTCTCTTACGGACAACGGCGAGGTTTTTGTGCCGGAGTGTGATCGTAAAGTGGGCAAACAGAACACCCATTTTGATAAAACAATTTTATTATTTGTCGTGTTGTTGAACGGCATATCCGTATTGGTGATTATTGATTTGGTCGTATTGCAAGAGAGTCGTGTGTAAGCTGTAAGGGGTTAGAATTTAAAATAGTAAATCTATACATATAATAAAATAGTAACTAATTTCCGTCTATCTGTCTGACTGTCTGCTTTTCATTTGTGTTCGCATCACGTAAAAACTACTGGATGGATTCTAACAAAATTTTGTGAGGAGGTACCTTAGTATCATAATTCCAATATAGGATACTGTTTTCCGCAAAAATAACTTATTATTACGCCGAGTTTTACCGATTTAAAGGTACTGCATACTTTAAGGCATCTTTTATTTTTGAAAGCGGTATATTTTAAACAAGGCTGCTCAACAGATGGCGCTGTTTTAAAATAATCACAAAATGAATTGAAAGTGGGAAGTGGGTTATTTTTTAACACAGTTGCCCAATAGATGGCGCTGTTTTTAAATAATCACAAAATATGAATTACTTACTGCCAAATAGCCAATTGAATAAAATTTGTATTTGATTTGTGTTTTTACTTTGTGGAATTATATTGTAATTAAAATATTTTAAACACCTTTTACGGAGTTTTACAATAATTTTCAGAATTCCATATAAATTTTAGAATATTATCTTCTATGTATAAATAGGCAAGTGAAAAAAGTTAAGAACAATTTTAACTGACTTAAACTCAACGTATTCGCTTGATTTTTTTTTTTTTTTTGTTTGATAGATTGTCAATAGGAGCAGTGCAGAATGTATTTTTTCTTCTACATTTTTGTGTCTAAGATAGTTAAAAACAGTTAAGCCAATCATAAAGCCATGATCTCCTCTTAATTTGCTAAAAAATTACAACAAAAAACTTAAAATTAATTAATTAAATTTGGGTTGGCAACTCCGTAAACACTCAGAAGGAAAACTTATTTTATTTGTTCATTCTATTCTTATTTCCATCTTTGTATATACATACTTAAACGATTATTGCTGAAACTATCGAAGATACTACAATGATGCAATTCAGACAGATGGAACTCGAATGAAAGTAAAATGCTTGCACCGCAACACCCTAGATTGTGAAGTATTAACGGGAGTAGTTCGTAATAAAAGAATTTTGATTCCACGAATAAATTTAACATTTTCTGGAACAATTCTTCCATTTAAATTTCAGCGGACACAATTTCCAATTATACCCGCATTTGCTATGACCTTTTGAGACCACCCGCATTTGCTCATGGACAATTATATGTAGCTGCGAGTAGAGTTCGTTCATTCGACGCCTTAAAATTTTATATTTCAAATGAAAATGGTCAAGGAAACATACTCAATGACAATAGAGTTTTTACGAAGAATATTGTATATAAAGAAATTTTCCTTACATAAAGATACCAGTCGTACAACTACTTTAAATATTTTGAATGAAATAAAATTTTTTTATTTTTAGTTTTTCTTTAATTAATCAAAAAAAATTAATATTGTAATGAACATCAAAAACGTTTCTATTATTTATTTGGAAAACTCACATTAATAGACACAACTATTAGGTAAGTGCGGTAATACATTTGACATTATCTGAGCGGTTTTGTATTATTACAATAATGGTTGAATTTCAACCACTGGGCGAACACTAGTAAAAAATAAATATGTATACGTGAAGCACTATTAAAGTAACAGTCTTCAAATTTAGTGTGGAATACTTTCAAAGCAAAATCGAGCAAAATATTGTCACGACGCACAGAGGAGTATTTGGCCTGAAAAGCTGGCCAAAATTATTAAACGTGTTTTTTGAATTAAAAGTTTTAGTTTTTTTATAGTTTTAGATGTAGTAATATATAAAAAGTCTAGTGGCAGATTTTGAAAAAATTACACTGCGCAACAAAAGTATACTGCACAACAAAAAAAAGTTTTCTCTACTCTAGAAATAAAAGTATGTGGACTATATGGATTTTGATGTCCTTAATTCAAATCTGTTTTCCGTTTTTCTCTAGTACAAAAGGATTTTCTTTTAAAGGCGTGGCATACTTCACCCCCTAAATCCATACTTCACCCCATAAATCGTTGGATTGGCTTATATATTTTGCCATAACTTGAAAACGTATTCTCCAATTTTAATAGCAGGAGGATCAGAAGATGCACCGGAAAATTCTGCCTCAACTAACCAGTTAAAAGTTAAAATTTTAAAGAAAATGCAAAATGCGTCAAATTTTTTGTTTTCAAAATGCAATAAAAAAATTTAAGAACCAAAAAGTTAAAATTTTAAAGATTTTTCTAAAAGCCACATTCCTAAGAAATAAAAGACGGTATAAATCGCAAAACTTAATTAACAAATGTTGATTTTAAAGGTTTAAACTCATTCTTGACAGACTGTATGTACATACATATATATGATTTACAGTCTAATTAAAATAACAACCTTGAAAATTGTAAGGCTCTTTTAAACCAGTATTTTTTAATGAAAAAAGGCTTTATTATATTCATTTTATATTATTTTATACTTTATAAACGGAAAAGTTAAACTAATAAAAATTCCTTACTAATTATTATCCTCATTAGCTGCATCATCGGTGTCAGGAAGAAGAATTGTGATGGTTTCTGATGAAAAAGCTTTTTATTAATCCTGAGTGCCTATGTATTTTTTATGTACCTGTATTTATTTTTTGTAAACTTATTTTTGTCTTTAATGTTTTTAATAATTATTCTATTAGGTACGTACATATATTTATTTTTTTAACAAATAATGTTTTGTAGAGCAGGTATTTAAAAATATCTTTTATATGGATGTGTGGGACATTCACTTAAAACTATTATGGATAATTAAGAATTTTTGCAATTTATAATTACATACATATAGGCAGGTATTAATATTGTGAAGTGTTAAAAGTGATGTGAATAAGAGTTGAAATCAATAATTCAAAATACATAAAATTTTATGACGATATAAATGTATAAGAAAAAGTGCCCGATGAGCAAAAATAGAAGAAATGTGAAAATTTAAAAAACTTGCGCACACTTTGTTTTTTGTTTCTAAAATTAGAGATTCCAAATTTTATTGTGGTAACAAACATAATTCGTAGATGTGCTAACCTCACTTTTAAAAACTTCTTCCTTTTTTTTTTTGCAAAAAAGTGTATAATTTGTTTTTTTTTTAGCTTTTGAACGAATTGTTTCAACATGAATATTCAACATATTTTAATTTTTTTTTTTTACTTTTTTAAATAACTTTTGATCAAACCTTTCAGCGAAAAAAATAATCTTTGTTAAACCTTTATTCGTTTAGCCGCAAAAAAATATCATATAAACATCCTGAAACCGAAAAAAAAATTTAAATCTCATATAATTTTCTTCACTTTCCTGACTTTAGCAGCAGTCTTCAAAATTTACAATATAATGTAAAATATTGTTGTCTGTCGAGCTGCGTACTTAGTTCTTTAGATTTCTTAAAATTCACTTTTTTGTCTTTTTGGCCCACTTTTTGGGTGAATTACTCCTCTGTGCGACGACCACGACGTGGTGGGTACAGCTAGTACAAAAATATATTTGCTTTTTAACAAAGATGCAATCACATCTTAACCAGACATGGGGAAATTAGAAGTAATTGTAATATAAATCAGGGACTAGGTCAATTTCAACTACTTGTTATTTGTAATTGACACTTTTTTATTTACACGTAATTGTAATTGTAATTGTTATTTTTCAATAACAAATTAAACGTAATTGTAATTATAATTTTTCAATTACAAATTGTGTGTAATGTGTAATTGAAAAAGTCTTTATTACAAATAGTGGAATAGTGGAATTTTAATTGAAAAATTACAATTACAATTTTAATTGAAAAATTACAATTACATATAATTGCGTAATTGCATTTGCAATTAATTACAAACTGTACTTGACATCCCTCAAGTCTGATCTTACCTAAACAAAGCAAGAAATATTCTTAATAAGCAAAACATTTTTTTTCGCAATGTATCATACATATATTTCTTTGATTCATATTTAAACAAAAAATTACAAAATATATTTTTACCTACTTTCCTTAAATGTTTGTGAAAAAAGGCAACGCACAAAAAAAAAAATTAAAAAAAACTGCTCACATTTGAAGTCTCAATAAAGATTTTAATAAACTGATGAAAAGGTATTTGTTTATTTGATTATTTTTTGCAGTTTTACAGCCATCTGAATTACGTCATATTTATGGCGAGAGAAAAAAAACGAAAATTAAAACAAATTTAACGTCGAATAAATAATTGAGATACCAAAACCAACAAATAGCAGAAAATATAAATTTTATTATTTGCAGAAACGAATAATTTTAACTAAATAAATTTATGTTTTTGTTGTTGCTGTTGTTGTTGGAGGAGAATTATTATCAATAATGGCCGTTGGTAAAATTTAAAACCAACAAAAAATTTTTTGCAAACGCTTTATTTTCTTAAATCTAATCTCTTACATTCTGAAATATTTGGACTTACTGACTAATCTAAACAAGGGCGTAAGGTGTAACGACGTCTAGGGCCTAGCATTGAACAAACCTAAACAAGAGCGCAACGTTTGGTAATAAACAGTAATGTTAACATATTTTATTTAGTAAAATCTAAATTAAGGCGCAAAATGAAGATAAAATCGCTAGATAAAGCAGAAAATAGCTAAAATGGCACCACTCTTACACAAAAAAACAATTACATTTTACCCGAGGCGTATTAATACTAGGTGATTGCACGGACGAATTCAGGCTTTTTTGCCTCCTTTGCAGTTGTCAAATTTCATATTGAAAAAATTTGTTTATAGTTTTTTTTATATGGAGTTTGACTTTTCGCTTTCATGCATATGATGAGCTTTTTCGCCACTGCAATCACCTGTTATGGATTCGCATTGCATTTTACCCAACTTCACTATCTAACGCTCTGTCAAAATTGGATTTTCCAATTGCCAAGGCGAATTCATACCAGGTGTGAGCAGTAGGACAACAACTACAACAAAACAACAACTTTGACATTAGATTAGCAGATATGAAACAATGTATTTTTTGACAAGACATTCGGAAAAAACGAAAGCAAAAAACAATCAGCTGGGCTATCGACTCCACCTGGTATGAATTCGCCTTGCCAATTGCCAATTGCGTTGACACCGCACTATTTAGGTTTGCTTCATACATTTTGTATGTACATGAGAGCATTACTTTGGTTTAGCAGTTAACAAGCAAGGAGATTTTTTCATTTATTTGTTAAATCTTACAAAAACTGCTTACAAAACTTACAAAAACTGCTCATATCTTCAAAGCACAAAATTATATATGTATATGTGTATTTAGTAGTGCCCGCGACGTCATTAGCGTCCTGACAAGATTTGGTTTGAATTTTGCTTTTGCTTTGAAAGTAATCACCATAGAGGTAATTACTTAGAAGTGCCAATGGAGTGCCGACCACATGCACAGAAAGTTATACACCGTTCTCCTTTTCCTGTAACTGCCACAGATAAGTAACAGACAAATCTAAATCAGGGAGCTTAGCGTTAAGTTATCAAGCTCTTGCGCTGCAATGATAAACTTAAATAAGAGCGCAACGTTTAGCCATGAACAGTTATGCTAACTTATCTCGTGTAAAGAAACATAATAAGTAAAATTACAACCTAAAGATACATTTGAAAGAAACTAAGATTTTATTACATTTCCGAGAGTTTTTGCAGCCAACTTCAGTTGAAATGCTCTGTCAAAATCGGATTTTTTAAATATAAAGCATTGATGCGACGCTACTTAGATTTGCTCCATACATTTATTATGTAAATGATGATGGTGGCATCTGTCGAAGTAAACTAAATCGCTCTTTCCGCGATACCACAGATACCACGTCACTCTCCGAAAGGCCTCCTGGTGAGCCTACCGATTTCCTTGGTACCAGTCATTTGGCCACTGTTGAGATCTCGAAGGTTCTTTCAGGTCCCGCGCAAGCTTCGGAGTGTGGTGCCCGCATATACCCCGGAAGGATTGGTGATTGGTGTCAAGGTGTTAGAAGTCCGCAAAACAAAATGCCACCAGGGGGAGATTGTAGGTGGGTTTCCTATAAAACCTTACAATATACGTGCTAATGAAGTTCGCCAATAAAGTGGTGACGAATTTGCTGCATGGACGTCTGGTCTATATACGGGTATGTTCTGTAATCCGAAACCGAGTGAAATTGAAATCGAATAAATTTTTAAAGAAAAATATAACTTAGTTGCGCCTATTATTTTAAAACATTAGCAATCAAGGAAGTTATGTGAATGGTCTTTAATCAAATGTGTAAAAAATAATATCAAAATGTTGAAAGATTTAAAAGTTTTTAAAATTTAAAATTTCATTCGGATTCAATTTCAATCGGTTTCGGATTACAGAACATACCCGATAAAATGTAACATATTTCTAAGATTTATATAATAATTTTTGTAGAAATTATTTTTTGTTGGTTTTTGCTATTTTGATTTTTGCTGTATTTGGCATACACGGAGAGGCGACTACACCTTTTCAATAGGCAATTGCAGTTTCCGTTAAATAATTAACTAAATAATATAAATAATTTATTTAATTTTTTTCAGATCACCCACTGTGCGACATAGAATTTATCTTTTAAAATATTTAACTATTTAGAACTAAATTCTAATAAATTCTTATTTTAAAAGTAGAGTGTTGAGGAAATTTAAATTAGAATAAAAAACCTTTAAAATGAATAAAAATAAATCCATCAAAAAATTCTTATTAAATTGTCGTTGTCGCGACAAGTGATGAATATTAAATAAGACTTTAAAACGAATTAGAAACTAAATGAAAAAAAAAAATCTGTCAATAAACTATTATTTTCTCAATTGATAGATAACATGTACTTGAATAGTTCATGGTTTATTCAGAAAATAAAATTATTTAAGTCAAATCTTAATTAAACCGACATCTATATCTATATTAGATGTAATAAAATAGTAACTAATTTTATGTATGTCTGTCTTGCTTTTTTTGTGTTCGCATCACGTAAAAACTACTGGATGGATTCTAACAAAATTGTGTGTGGAGTTACCTTAGTATCCTAATTCGAATATAGAATACTGTTTTCCGCAAAAATAACTTATTATTACGCCGATTTTTACCGATTTAAAGGTACTGCATACTTTAAGGCATCTTTTATTTTTGAAAGCGGTATATTTTAAACACGGTTGCTCAACAGATAGCGCTGTTTTAAAAAAATCACAAAATTAATTAAAAGCGGTATATAACTCAGTTGCGTAATAGATGGCGCTGTTTTAAAATAATCCAAAAATATGAATTACTTACTGCCAAATAGCCAACTAGAATTACATTGTTATTAAAATATTTTAAGCACCTATTACGGACCTTTACAATAATTTTAGAATTTTACGCAGCCAAAATCGAACAAAATATTGTTAGGACGCACACAACGTGTGCAAAATTAACAGCTACTCTATCTATAAATATATAGATAGATAATAAAACTGTAATAGGACAATTTTTATACTTGAAATAATTCTTGCAAAATTTGTTGCAGGTGCAGTTAGAAATCTTAACAGCAACTTTTAGAATTTTTGTCTGTCTGTCTGTGTTCGCATCACTTAAAAACTACTGAATGGATCTTAATAAATTTTTGTGAGGATGTGCCTTACTATCTCGGTTCAAATATAGGATACTCTCTTTCGCAAAAGTATCTCAATTCCAAGAGAAAATAGAAAAAAAGTAGTGAAAACACGTAATTTTACCGATTCATTGGAACAGCAAACTAGACAGAGCCTTAAACACTATTTACAGAACTCTACAGTAATTTTAGATTTTTATATATATTTTCAAATTTTATCCAACGATGGGTACCTCTATATAACGAAAACACATAAACCATAACTAAAGCACTATAAAAGTATGTCTTAAAATGTTTTGTTGTGGATTACTTTCGAAGCAAAATCGAACAAAATATTGTTAGGACGCCTACGACGTGGCGGACACAACTAATGATTTCATATTTATGTCGTTATGTCACAAAAGACTCATTTAGAGCTCAAAATAGTTATACACCATTTTTAAATATTTTTTAATATGTACATATAACCCACACTGTTAAAAGTCAAAATTACTATGAGGTAAAAAATAGAAAACTTACCGTTTCTGAAAATTCATCTCGAGAACGTCTGGATGGTGTAGTATGATTATTAAGATGATTCATGTTATCCTTAGTGGGTGACATATTTTTTGTTAGCAACTTAATTAAGTTATAATTATTATTGACAAATAAAATTTTTTTAACAGACTTTTATTTTCGGTTGTATTTAATTGATTTAAATCTAAAAAAACCTGAAAAAAGAAAAAAAAATTTATCACCACTTGACTTAAACAATTTAAAATTAAATAATTAACATACAAATATTAATGAAATCATACTCGCAATAACTTATTTTAATGTTTCGAAAAAAAAAAATAAAAACTGTCTGTAGGAATTTCTAGTACACTGTTAAAAATTGTTGAAGAGAAATTACCCGTTAATTGCATGCATTAATTGCCATCGTATTTTAATGAAAAATTTATGTTATTTATGTTATTAAAGATAAATTAATAATGTAAATAAAATTGACGAATCGAAAGCTTCGATTTTTTTAAAGCAAAGGCATTCTGCAGTGAACAAAGCAAAAAAGTAAAAATACATAATATCTGAGCTAAACGGCTGGTGGCTTAAAAACTTCTGGCCACTATTTTCCAAAATTATAATTATAGACTATTACACTGATAGAAAAATTCAAAGTCAGTGTGACGACGCCAAATTATCGGTGTTATAACATCAATGTTATGACAGATGTCATCAATAAGGTAGCATCAATATAATGACAAAAGTCATCATAAAAGGTAGTTAAATTTTTAGGGCCTATGTTGATTTTGAATAAAACAAAAATTATTTAGAAAATTATTGCCATTTCCTTTTATTTTGATAATATTGGTATGGTTCAATTATGGATGGAACAATATATCGGCCAAATAACCGCGAGGACGTCGGCGGCACACCTTCATCCGTTCTATGACTTTAATGTCCCGAATTATCTCATCCTTTAGCCCTTGAATTGTTGCTGGCTAATCGACGTATATCTTTTCTTTAAAATAACCCCAAAGAAAGAAGAACAAAGGTGTCAAGTCATGATCTTAGCGTCTAATTGACATGGCCACCACGTGAGATAACACGGCCATTGCATTTGTCGCGCAAAAGAGCCATTGTTTCGTTAGCTGTGTGGCAAGTGGCACCGTCCTGTTGAAACCATATATCGGCCACATCCATATCTTCCAATTCGACCCATAAAAAGTTCGTTATCATCTAACGATAGCGAACACCATTCACAGAAACTGCCTGACCGGCCTTCTTTTGGAAAAAATACAGCTCGACGACACCGCCAGCCCATAAACCGCACCAAACGGTGGGTGCATTGGTTTTTCGACAATCACTCTTGGATTATCATTCGCCCAAAAGCAGCAATTCTGCTTATTGACGGATCCACTGAGTTGGGTGAAAATGTGCCTCATTACTGAAGGTGATTTTCTTCGAAAATTGATCATCCATCCATTGTTGCCATTTCTTGAATAACTTTAACGCGTTTCTCGATTGTGTATCTTTCCATGGTTTAAACTGAGTTAGTCTGAAATTGAGAAATGTCAAATTAAACGCAGAAAAAAATTTGACGTTTAGGTGTAGTTCACATTCAACATCGGCCCTTAAAATTTAACCACCCATACAATTTTGTCATATTATGGGTGTCATCTATTTTATGACTGCAATGTCGTCAACATACATATGTAAAATACACAAGTAAAAAGTAAAGAGCGTTCTAATATCAGAAACTAACAAAGGTGGAGTTATATATTCTACTCTAAATTTTAAGGTTATGCAATGAAAATTTTTTATAAAAATTCCTTTTAACAGTTATTCTAAAAATTATAACTACTATTATTGATTATTACTGTTATATTTTGACAACTATTATTGAAATTTAGAACAAAAAGCTTTATAAAACCTAGAATATCAAGTCATTGTTCTTGTCAAGAATGTTTTTACTATCGTCAAAATTATTATTCGAGAATAGCACTGTAAGTCACTGAATCTGAGGGATTATTCTCTATAATCTCAAGTAATTGATATTCGAAGAAAAACTTTGGAAATAACTTCAGCAATGAGTAATCAGTTGACTTTCCGCAAAATTGTAAATTAACTAATAAACACACCTATTGGAATTTCTTTGACTTAATGAGAATTAAAGAAGCTTAACACATTATATAGAAGCTTAGAGGAAACAATAACACATGTGATTTTATTTTCCTTAAACTTTTATCACAAACATGTCAGAATTTTTCTGACTCTACATATATACTGGAGAAATATGTAATCAAATATTAATGAAAACGAGAAGCAAAAACTTTTTTTATTATTTATACTGCATTATTTCTTTGAATGTATAAGTAAGCTTAATAAGTTTGTATGAATGTTAATTAAAACGACACTCAAAGTGTGGCTGAAGGTGGTAGAGGTTGATGTCTGGAAATGGTGACAAAGTTGTATTTTTTTTCTCACATAAGAAGAGTTAGAGCAGTGTTTAAATAAAAAAAATGTTCCTATGAAATTCGGTCTGACTACATGTGTTTCAAACTGTATGTTATTTAGGCCAAATATAAAAATTTTTATCTTTTAGCTTAAAATTAATACACGCAATGGAAAAAGAATTTCGTAATTAAATTGTGCGCAAGGTTATTGAAAAGCTTAGTATAGACAACCGTTTTTATATGAACACAAATAAAATTTTTGACGTCCTCAAAAAATCTTTTAGCTTAAAGTCTATGTAAACATGCTGAATATACTCCATAATAGATCAGGAGTAATAATCCGAATAAATGATGTCATCGTGGGCCATACAGCATTAAAGTGTTCTAGGGCAAGACTGTATAATCTAACTTTGTATTACAGCATTTGCAAATAGTACGAACTAAATCACTGCGACGACAAACTGTCAGTGTAGGCTTGGCATATGATGAGACTGACATTGTAGGCTTGGTATTTGATTAGGCGCTGTCTTTAAGTCAGCGACCAGTATATACCGAACATCACGGATCTTTAAGATTCACCAGAAGATGAAGGATTTTCACTTTCGAAGATATAGAATATTTATTATCTTTATTACCCCTGGGGGTTTCAATTGTCACTGCAGGAATATGGCGAATGCTTTGACGCGGTTCACTCGGGGAAAATAGGGGCACCAGACGCTAGGGTTCCTAGAGCCTAAATCTGGAAGAAAAGGTCTGTGTGTTAAAACATACGGGTCCTCTTCGAGGCTTCGATACCACGGGAATCGGTGGCCCCACAGAGAGCCTATCCTCTCTGTGACCGGTTATTGGTGAGGTCCCCTTCGGGGGTACACGTGGTGGTTGTGGTTTAAGATCGATTTATGTAGGTAAGGTGCAAGGTCGATCAAGTGTGCTGTTGCACTCTCAACAGACGGAGTTTGGATAGTCTCCAAACCCCTAAGAAAGAGGTTATAACGTGGATCTAGACTTGCCTTGGAAAGGCTTGCCATATTATATAAATTGCTACTCATTGTGACTGTATCACACACAAAAAGCGATTGGTGGCAATCGTAAAGAATTGTTATACTACACAATGGGGGCGCTAGTCTACGCCTAAGTTTCACTCGGTGGTAACACCACCGCGAGGTTAGGCCGAGTAGGCAGGTACTCACGTTATTCTTGTTCCACAAAATCTTTATCTTTATTTATATTTATTACTTCCATAATGCCTTCAGAAACTGTAGGTTGGAACGAAGTGCTCGAAAAGTCGAAGAATATTCGAGATTGGAAGGTGAATTCGGTATATGGCATTTAGCCATCGAAATCCACAGGATGCTAAAAAATCGAAGGAAGCCACTGAACGAAATTTTGAAGGTATATTTGTATTGCGTCATGTCCTACAATTGCATTAAATAAATTCTGTGTAACTTTAAGATTTTCGCTGAAATTGCGATTTATTTTTTTTTTTTTGTAAAATTTTAATTTGTTGGTGAAATTTTTCGTGTGAATAAATGTGATATTTCAATAATATTAAAATAACTTTTTAAGAATATAAGCACCAAAAATATTAAGGTTTAGAATGATAATTTCGTATAATAATTTAACGTATGTTATCGGGCTTAAACACATAGACGACGTCTAGTCAGCTACTTATATACATTTATGGCGAAAGTTACATCGATATTTTAGATATTTTTTTACGCCAAACCAAATAAATGTTTTAGCTCAAAACTTCTTTATTGTAAACGAATTTATATATTTTTTTTAATACAACTACCTCTGCGAAGCTTTTTGCTTCTTTGGCGGGAATCGAACCGCAACCTCCAGACTGATAGACTAGCGCGCTACCAAACGGTCTATTTTTAATTTTATGATATTTTCGTCTGTTGAATAACAGTTTTAATTATTTTTTGTCCCTTAAAAAATATAGAAATAGGTCTAAGTTGGCTATAGCCACAATCGTGTTTATATAAACGTGTGTATTTTAATTTTGTCAGTTTGTAGTCGGTAGCTTGCTGTCGTCTATGTGTTTAATATATTAGTTTATATATAAAAATAGCAGCCCTAGTGAGTGAAATGTTTGCTAATGTTGCCGTCCTCATTGTTGAAAGTGTCTTACTGTTTTGATTCCGTTTATTTCTAGACGTTTTGACATAATTTTGTTAAACGAGAAATATTTTTATTGAAAACAAAATAAATTTTATCATTATTGGGACATACAGTGCGAGCTCGATTTTCGCAAGTTGAAAAAATCTGGCCTGTTGCAATTACCGAAAAAGTTGCAATTATCGACCACTTTTTATTGTACCTGAAAATATCCCATTTTTAATAAAAAGAAACAAATTATTTGTAAAAAACAATTTTTTATTAAAAAAACAACAAAATAAAAATTTAATTCTCCCACCAAACCAAAGCTTTCAATTTTTTCTGAAGTCAGACTTGTCGCAAGGAATTCGTTAAAACATTTCGGTAGTTTGTCGGAAATCAGACTTGTCGTAACGAATTCGTTAAGACATTTCGGTAGTTTGTCTGAAAACTGAAAAAATAACGAAATTGTTACGATATTTCGGTTGTTTGTCTGAACAAATAAAAAAATATATAAAACTTAGATTTATATGTAAGAAAATAAAAACCACAATTGTATTGAATAAAAAAAATTCTAGTAAATACGAAAAAATTTAATAAATATATACTTATGTATATACAAGATGGACAATTGAAATCGAATTAATTACGGTAAAGTATTGGCTTGAATACCAAATCATTAAATAATCATTACATATATTCACTTAACTTTCAGAGAACGATATTTTAGCTTATACCCACAGATAACATTTTATTGCGACTTCGTACCTACATGTCGTTGCGAATTCGTACCTAAACGTCGTTGCGATTTCGTAACTACATATCGTTTCGATTTCGTTCCTACATATCGTTGCGAAGTCGTGTCAACCCTTTCATATAAAAATAGTTAAGATTTCGGTAATATTTCGGTTCCAAAATTGGAAGATTTTATCGACTAGTCGTTACGAATTCTTTATGAAATCAGAACATTTTGTTTGGTGGGCTATTATGTATTTGTAAAAATACAAAAAAAAAAATCATGTGTGTATGTACATATATATATTTGGTAGGCTGCTTGTTATTATTAGTTTGAAGAGAAAAATTTTTAAATTTTCGTTTACACTTTAGCTTTTTTAAATTTTTTTGTAATGCAATCTCTAGTACTCAGTTGTTCATAGCCAATGTCATTTTCTGTAGCCCATTGGATGCAAATGTCAAGAGCTTGGATTACTTCATCTGTTTTTATTTTCGGTATTTCTTCATCTTCCACATCCGATAGGATTTGTTCATTTTCAATCACCGTGTTATCTTTAATACTTTCACTAATCTATTCTTGTGTGATTTCATCTGAAAATCTTGCATTAGGTAAAATATCTTGAAGTAAAGTTGAAAATGATGGGCCTGGATCCGTGCCTGTTTATTTATTTCTTTTGATAAACTAATAGCTCTTTACTTTCAATAAAACACTTAAAGTGTCCGGATTTCAAACGAACAGTTCTCTTTTTAATAGCATTTTATTTTATGTTTAATTGTTTATAATTGTTGCGTACAAATCGAAACACATACATACATATGTACATAGATCTCTCACATTTATAATAATTCCAAACTACATACATACCTATTTCATAATAATGTTCTTGTTATTGTTATTGTTGTTTATCATACATTAACAAATTTCTAAATGACATAACTTTAAGTGATTATGTGTGTAGGTTTGGTTGTAAATGATAATAATAGAGCAAAAACAATAACAACAGCAATAATAATAATAATAAAAATAAAAACATTTTCATCTAAAATATCAACTATTGTCTTTTTGTTCTCTTACTGTTACCAATATTTTTTATCAGTGTTGTTTTAATTGTTGTTGTTGTTTTCGTAGATGGTTAAAAACCATTCAGAAAAGCTGAAAGCAGAATAAAAATTATCAGGAGGGTTACTGCGTATTTCGATTCGAAAAGATTATTATTCGATTTCTTGTGACTTAAACATTGCGTTTCGAAAATTTTTTCTTTCAAATTAAAATACGCCAGGGATGATAAATGCAATACTATTGTAAATCTTGCTAAATAATTGCGTTATATAAAGGATGGGAGGTAACACACCCACTATTCCAATTCATTCTGTATTTATTTAGCTTAACTATGTACGTTAATATAGGAGTTACTGGTGAGAAATTCCAAGGTGCTACCTAATTCAGTTCCTTAGATACAGAATAATATTTTTTCACTTTGTATGGGAGATACCACGCCCACTATTCCAATCTAGTCTATCTTTCTCTAAACTATGTATGTTAATATAGAGGTTACGGTGCAAAATTTGAAGGCGCTAGTTATTACTGTTACCAAGCAACACAATGATAAATATTTACTTTGTATGGGAGGTGCCACGCCCACAACCAATATCAAAAAAAAAAATAAGTATCCTATTTTGCCAACCGTAATAACTAGTAACAAACTGTGAAAATTTCAGAAAGATCGGTTCACTGGTGTAGGCAGCTATAGCTTTCCTACAGACAAACAAACAAACAAACATAATAACAAACACATTTTGTGCTTTATACATACATATATATAGATACGAGCTTTTAAGTAAATACATATGTTCTTAACAAGCTGTTGCTAATTATCGATGTACTCGGAAATACTTTCAAAATATTCTGAACTTTAAAATCAGATATAGCCTACTGCGCCTGCTCTATTAGGGTCAATCTATGTTTTAAATTTTTTTAAAATAGGCTTGGTCATGTTAAAATTTCTGGTTTTTTCGTTTCGTCTTTATAGTTCAGCCGTTAGAAAAATTTATTGTATATGTGATCTGAAAAGTTCCGGGATATTTTCAAAAGCTCCAAATTGCCAAATATTCTAGAAATAATTTTCCAGGCCTACAGGCTTGTAATCTATTAAATGAAATACACAAGTAAATAAATAAAAAACATTTTCGAATGCACTCGACCCCGGTACGGTTTTTTAGTATAATATATTGTCTTTCTTTTTCCACCAGGTTTGATGCCCTAAAATAGAAGGGTTTGGATACAGTAACCATATTTTTGAAAATGTCCGAAATCATTGCAGAATTTGTAGTAAATGTAATGTGTGTGAAGTTAAATATGTATGTCAGTCATATTAGATTTTGACGTAACCGACTTACGTAAAACATATTTAACGTCTTTCACAGTAAAATATGAATTTAACGACAACTTAAAAATAATTTTAACAACTTTTTTTTTTGCAAATAATAATATTTAAGCAATTTCAAGCCCTGCTGAGATAAATGAACATAAATTCACATTATTTTTATTGAACAACAGTTAACAATTTTTTTTCTCCAAAATATTTTGGTTAAAGTGGCCAAATGGAGACGTGGCATCCAATACCACCACATGGAGAGTGTTGCCTAGGTGGATGCCACCTCTTCATTTGGCCACATTGACCAAAATCCTTCAGAGACTTCATATAGTACAAAAATTAAGTTTTTTACACTTTTTTCCCAAACTCACAAATATAGTGCAATAGTAGGGACCCTACGCAACACTCTCCATGTGGTGGTATTGGATGCCACTTCTCTATTTGGCCACCTCTTCATTTGGTGGTATTGGTGTCGGTAGTATCGATACTACTATCGATTGTTTGTCCGCTCTACTAGTACAAGCAAAACGCATAAGCCTCTAAAAAAGTTCACGCTGAGTGTTCCGAACATGAGACGAGTAAGCACGGCACTCACGAGTGTAAAAAGTTTCTTTTTACTCGGTTAGCTCATTGCGATACGAACAGAAGTTTTACTATCTAATAGTATGTTACGATTAGGCATGTGTCCAGTAAGATAGTTTGTGTTCGAGTATGACCACTTGCTCTTGAGCTTACTAGCATACCCATTAGATAATATTGCTCATACAGCACTAGTTGGTACACACCTTAAAAATATTGGCTTTAAATCTAGTTAACATTGAATTAAGAAAATATTGACCAAAACCGGTACACAGTTTTAATTAAATAGCACTTTGCAAAGTAGTCCTTAAAATATTTGCTCTTTTGATAATGAAAAGAATAATAAAGGGAATACAAGTGTTTTGGACAAAAAACAACGACAAATTTAATCCTTTTTTTAAGTGTTAAGCACCAATATTAAAATATTATTTCGAATCAGCTATCATTAACTGCACTAAAATCAAAAACTATTAAATAGTTAATTAAAGTATTTTTGTATAAGAATTAATTTTACAAATCATTAGGTATGTCTGGAAATAAAAAATCATCACAACAATTTTCTAGCAGTTAACTGTTAGTCAACTATCCATCCCTGCTTAGAATAGTATAGAACGGAGTTAATAAAAACAAGTTACTGTGTGCGTAAAAATAAAAGAGCAAGAAAACTTTTAGTATTGTATTGTAATTTTATATTATTATTTTTAGAAATTTAATCACCATTTACCCTAAAGAACAATCAGATATTTTTTTTTGCTATCTCGCAAAACTCGAACACACGCACACTTATCAAAGTCACACATTCAAAGTCACTCAACAACAACAATAAAAACGTTATCAAATGTTTAGATTTCAAATGCTATAAAAGGTATACTCTCTGAAACAAATATCAAAAGAAAAATGGTCTAGTGATGTTAAGGCAAAAATGCAAGCAACTGCTCCACTTACCTGTTCAAAAATTGGTACTTTAGTTACACACATATGTACGCATGTATGTACATATATGCATGTACTTCTACGGGGTACTCCACACATTCTTTTAACACTATTTTTGGACAGTTAATAACGTCAAAATTTCTTGCTTTTCAACTGATTTTACATTTTTTTGTCGACATCTCTTCTTGAGTTCTACAAAAAACTGTGCTACCAACATGGGTGATCTTTTATAGTTTAAGAGATATTGGACTTAAAAAAAAATTTACCTACCTTAGACAAATTTTTTTGTCAATAGCACAACCAAGAGCCTCCCAAGAAAAACTTAAGCTTATCTAAACCTTTTTCTATAACCATTGAAATTATAATAAAATTTGAATGGTATTCCGTAAGACCCCATAAATTTATATCTATTTTTAAGCAAATCACCCACTATGCTACTGCATGGCTCCACTCGGGAGCCATTAAGCCTTGACTACTATATATCCGCTCAATTCCGCTTAAACCTGCAGTATCCCCAGTTCTTAAGAACCACCTGAAGCTTCTCGAAAAATCAATCTGACCTTGTCAACGTTATATCTCTAAGACAATCCAGGTCGTGAAAAAATCTTTTGCCCAAATATTTAAGCCTTATTCTGTTAGCTTTTGCAGATCTCATCACGTGAGATTCCCATACGTTTCGCATACGTCCAATCATACAGTGCCCCGTAGCAATACCCACTAGAAGCTTTATCGATTTTTTCCGAGGGTCAGTATTGCCTTCATGTTTTCCTTGTTGAAAGAGACACAAAGGATTCTGGACAATCTGCAAAAGCTTATAGTACAGGCAGCCTTTTCGTGTTAGATATATGTAAATCCTCCCAAATACATTTTTTAAATCTTATGGGAAGATAAATATCTGGGGTGGCCTACACTCAACTTTACCATACCTCATGGAAACAGATATTTTTATGGATATATTACATAAAGAATACAAGTTCCAAATATATTTAAAACGACAAAAAAAAATTTTCAGTTTGGGGTGTCAAACCGAAAATACACATCTTCATCTCTATATATGTACATATGTATATCAGAGGCACATACTAGATTTTATTTTTATATGTCAAAATTTTTAAAGACAACTCTACAACAACACTACATGCAAAGCACCAGACTGATAGACTAGCGATTTACCAATCAGTCTATCGAGGTATGACCTGTAAAGCGTTCACAAAAATTGTGGTATTCATTACCATATACCAACAACAAACTGAATTTTGTTTTAATATGTGAAACTGTGTGACCTATAGAGTATTCATTAAAAAAGTGGCATACACACCCAGCCTCAGACATCATTGTAAAATCAAGTCAAAATGTATTTCGGAGACCTTAAAACGCAAAGATCCGTTGAAATCGCGATCGATTGTTTTCACGATCGCTTTAAATGATACGTAACACGAACAGAATTCGGAGCACATAAAATATTTAAGTATTCATATACATAACTACCAACAATTACTGTTAGAGTTTAGTGCTGGCAAAGTATTGAGTAGTGGGTATCAAGAACAGAGTATTTGATCTTTTTAGGGTTCCGTACCCAAAGGGTAAAAACGAAACCCTATTATCCGTCTATCAGCGCCTTTTATCTCTGGAACAGATGATGTATAGCTGTTGCCGCTATAGCAACAAATACTAAAACTTATATGGTATTCCGATAGAGAGGTGTTATTCACGAATATGTGTTTTTTTATAGACTCAAGATTTAAAAACAGTAATTAAAACTTAGTTCGCTATATAAAAAAGTCTAAAAAAATAAACCTACAAATTAAAGGGTGTTCCGATAGTGGCCTGATATGCATGTATAACGCCTAAGTTTTGAACCATAATATTTAGACTCTTGAAATTTTCACAGAAGGTGTATAACTGTTGCCACTATAGCAAAAAATATTAAAACCTATAGGGTCTTCCGATAGAGAGGTGTTATTCACGAATGTGTGTTTATTTCTTGAACTGTAGGAGGCATACAGTAAAAATTTACAAACAATAATTAAAACTTAGTTCGCTTTATAAACAAGTCTAAAAAATAAACCTAAAAATTAAAGGGTGTTCCGATAATGGTGTGATTTGCATGTATAAGGCTTAAGTTTTTAACCATAATATGTAGACTCTTGAAATTTTCACAGAATGTGTATAAGTGTGACTACTATAGCAAGGAATACTAAAACTTATCGGGTGTTCCGAAAGTGAGGTGTTATTTGCCTTTATGACTTTATTTCTTGAGCTATAGGAGGCAACCACGTAAAATTTGCAGACAGTAATTAACACTATGTTCGCTTTCTAAGCAAGTATATAAAATTAAACATTAAAATTAAAGGGTGTTCCGAGAGTGACGTGCTTTGCGTGTATATGGCCTAAGTTTTTAAAGATAATATGTAGACTGGAAGTTTTTACAGGAGATTTATTACTATGGAAACTTTAACAAATAATAAAAATTAAAGGGTGTTCCGACAGTAACGTGATTCTCATGTATAACGACTTATTTCTTAAACCGTAATAGGTAGACTCTTCAAATTGTGTACAGGAGATATGTTGCAACGGCCGATATGACAATTACTAAAAATTAAAGGGTGTTCCGACAATGACATGTTTTTCAAGTATAGTGACATATTTTTTTAATCGTAATAGTTAAACTCTTGATATATTCATAGAAAAAGAATTTCCATGGCCGTTATAACAAATAAAAAAATTAAAGGGTGTTGCGACAGAGACATTTTTTTACTTAAATAGTCTTATTTTTTGAACCGTAATAGGTAGACTTTTGAATTGTTTACAGTAGATGTTGTACTTCGGCCGCTGTAACAATTACTTATTACTAAAGGGTTATCTATCAGTGGCATGTTTTTCACGTATATTACCTTATTTTTTCAACCGCAATAGTTAGGCCTGATATAGAAAGTATATATGGTAATACAACAATATATGTTATAACAACAATTCCTAAAATTTAAAGGGTGTTCCAATAGCGATGCAATTTTCGCGAATATGACTTTGATTTTAAAAATAAAAGGTGCCCCATAAGACATGAAAAAATAAACAACTTGAATTTTTAAAGGCGTACTAAACATAGTATGGAACACTACGTGTGTGAGACTAACTCGCACTTGACTGATTTATTTTTAATTACTCAATACTCAAAAGTAGTTATTCGATAATTTTAACGTTAAAGTTTTAGATACAAATTAACAGTTAGTTTCTATTATGTAAAAAAATGTATTGAGTAGTATTTAGTACCCAATTAATAAGTATTGAGGTGTATCGAGTAATTAAAAGTAGCAGAAATTGCCACCACTATTAGAGACACAAACATTCAGAGATATATACATACATACTTACATTCAGACATCAACTTGTGTTACTCGTATATTGGTAGCAGTGGGTGGCAGTTAGTCAATTTTGCAAATATTTACTTTTCCATTCTACACATATTTGTTTTTATTATTATTAACACCTAAAAATTATATTTTTATTTAGTTACGCAAATAATTGTATGACTAATATATGTATGTATGTTAATGAAACTTCAAATATGTTCGAAGTAACGAAAATAATGAAATCAAATAAGGTTTGCTATTTTTAATCCAATCAAATTTTCAATCATACTCGTAAACTTTTAAATTGTCATTTATATATTTTAGTGGTTGATTATTAAAATCGTGAAAAATGTTGATTTAAACTTTCAACAAAAAAGCCGTTACTTGACCTGTACCAACAATTTCAAAATTTATACAATGAGATACATACATATTCGTAGTTGACTGCTCATGGTTAGATGTAAGATTTGTAAAGCGTGTTTTTGCCACGTACCATTCATTGCAACTCATATACAACTCGTACTTAAGATCGCTCATAAAATCAAAGACAGATAAAAATAATTTACAGGAGAACCTCGCTTTTCAAGACATGGAAAGGACTAAAATTTAATTTATTTCTTTATTTTTATGTCTTTTTTTGCATTCGAGATACTAACCAATCACAAAAATATATGTAACGTTTCGACAAACGAATGCAACGAGCGAAAAAAATCGTACTTCATAAATAAAAGGGACAAGCTTTTTAACTGTTTGATTGAATATTTCATTTAGTATAAATAACCTTTTGGTTGACTATAAAAATTATTTAATTAATTCTAAAAATTTATTCATAACCAGCTAAAACTCTGTTTCGCTTCAAGCGAGTCTAATGTAACTTAGGACTTCTGAACAAACCAAATAAAGGCAACTGATTTTTTCTTCTTTCAATTACTCGTTATTACACAATATATTTCAAATGGGTACCCAAAAAAACTACCGCAACAGCAGTTTATGAATTTGTTTCTAAAAATACTACCTTAAAATTACCGATTAAAAAAAATATCAAATACTCGATACTCGGTACCCACTACTCAATACTTTGACAGCAATATTCCAAAAAAAAAGTTTTACTATATTCGCAATATATGGAATTCAAACATCTCTTGCGTGAAAAAAGTTCTTTTGTACAGCTCCGAAACGTAGTCGGTAACGAAGCCATAAAACAAAAAGTACAAACATTTACAAACCGATGCCTACAATATATTAAAAAAAATCTGGTGGCCCAGAGTTATCACCAACGAACAACTCCTTCAAATCGCTGGCGAAAACAATATTAACAATAACAATACTCAAAGAAAAAAAAATCATTCAACGAGCTTCGCTTTATTGCAATAGATAGACAAGCTTGGAAATTCTATGTACACAGCTTATGTTCCTGATGGAATATGCTTAATAATAATATTCCAAATCTCTAAGACTGCATCTCTTCTAGGTCTGCCTTTGAAAGGGTATTCATACGATTGGTTGTATTTTTTGTAGATATTTTCAAAAGGAGTACTGTAGTTAGCAGTGAGATCTACTTTGGGAAGATTTAGATCAAAATAATTTTCAGATTTTCTAATGAATGTAGTATCCGTCGAGGCTAATGAAAGGTTGTAAATGGGCTATGGGTTTAAATTAGCGCCCTATGCTCCAGTGGGAGTTAGAGGAATAAATATATATATATCAGTAAAACTATACGGCAAAACATACGTATGTAAGGATCGTTTAATTTTTTAAACAAACATCAAGCGTAGTGCGACTTACTAGTCCGCACGAAAAACGTGCGAATATCGTTAACCAGTTCCCTAATTTCATTGGAGCACATACCATTATAGCAACGATAAAACAGTCAAACAAATTCCACATGGCGTCGACGCTCCTGTAAGTTAATAGAGTTTGAAAAATAATAGAGTTCGCTCATACATGAGAGTTGCATTCAATTTTAGGCCGCATATACGAGTAGATAGTAAACGTGAGCATAAAACGTCTTGTTAGACTAACTTCATAATGTTCAATAATGAATTGGTCTCTTTTTTCTTGCACTTGATTTCATGTGTATTCAAATATTGTTGTGCTCTTAAATAAAAACACACAATAGCATTAGCTCTTCTTCCAACCGATGCAATATTTGTTGTTGTTTGAAATAAAATTTCAGTAGTGAATATTTTGTTTCAATAGTGTCTCTTGATATGAAATACTGTTAGAGCAGACAACATGTATGTAAATGTATGATGTTAAAAGCAAGGGTTTGTACTTTGTATTTTAGTTATTTTATATTAATTCGCGCGAATTTTTTTAACTTTTATTGATGAATAAAAAAATCTAATTTAATTTTTTCTCTTAAAAATCAAAGATTTTACTCTCAAGAAAATTTAAGTAAAATGAACTAGTGAACAATATAAAATGCTCAGCATATTTATTGCACACTTGATAAAACTGTCCGGTCTAATCAGGTGCACTGATTTTTGAGCTGTTTGCTCTCTTGTTCTCTGTATTTACTGTTTAGTAATATTCGACTACACATACAATCAATATTTGCGTTTCAAAAACATGCAATACTGTCTTGCGCTCACCTTTAGTAGATAGTAAAAAGACAAACCGGAGGACTTCTTAAAAAACTTAATAAATCTGTTAAGTCTTCCCACCATCACATTAGATTTGCATGTCAAGAACGATTCTTAATGCTTATTCCAACCCTTGGAAACAGAACACGTGAATATGCGTAGGCATATACAACATTTAATTTTACGATCATTAAAATCGACTGTATTCGCATGGCCCCATTCAGATATTGTTTTGAGATAGTGAATAAATAGGATTTGCAAATGCTGCTGTCTTCTGCGACAGTATCTCGCCATTTATTTCTTTAAAATAATTTAAAATCTCTGGCGGAGTTAAACTATCGGGTGGTTAAATTTCAAGGGCCGATGTTGAATGTGAACCACAGCTAAACGTCAAGTTTTTTTCTGCATTTGATTTCAGACTAACTAAATTTGAACCATGGAAAGATATCGAGGAACGCGTTAAATTTATTCAGGCTTATTATGAAAATGGGCGTTCATATTAAAATACATATCATGCACTTCGTGATTTTTTCGATCAATTTAATCGTCCAAATGTGCGTACAATCAGAAAAATCGTGCAAAAATTTGAACAAACCAGGTCTGTAGGAGATGTGAAAATAAGAGTGCAGGTCGTACTGCAGAAAATATTGCTGCTGTTCGCGATAATGTGTCTGACGAGCCGTCCACCTCAACTCGTCGTGCCGAACAATAGCACCTCTCACGCTCTTAGTTGATGATCATTCCAAACGTCGTCAATGGTCAGAATGTTGGCAGGAAATGTCAACAGTGGATGATCAATTTTCGAAGAAAATCATCTTCAGTGATGAGGCACATTTTCACCTCAGTGGATTCGTCAATAAGCAAAATTGCCGCATTTGGGCGAATTATAATCCAACAGTGATTGTCGAAAAACCAGTGCACCCACAAATAGTGACTGTTCGGTGGCCGGTCAGGCAGTTACTGTAAATGTTGTTCGCTATCGTGACCAAGGACCGGAAAAAGTTTTTTTTTCGTTTTGTACAAAAATATTTATCATTGAGGATGAAAAAATATTTTATACAGTAGGAAAACAATATATAAAACATAAAAGATATTTAATTCCCATGAAAAAATTCCCATGAAAAAAAAAATAAATTTTTCAAAATAAGAAATTTTCTCTGGAAAAACAAATAAAAAAACGTTTTTTTGTGTTCCTTGTGATTCTGTTTCGGATTTTCATAAAATACAAAAAAAAATTGAAATTTTCAAATAAATTGGAGTGTTTTAAGCGATATAATATAGAATACTATTTGTCTCTCGCCACAACGGGTCCGGAAAATGTGAGTTGTGCAATAGAGTACAAATGGGTAACGTGAAACGTCTTTATTATTTAGTTCACAAAAAACATTTTTTTGACGAAGAAAACGTTTCTTTAGAATTTGTACAGTCACCTTTAAAGAAAAGTTTAAAGCGTTAAATAAAACGAGGATATAGAAAAATAAAAAAAATGTATCGTAACAGAAATGCACATGCCACTCCGAATTTTTGATAACGATTATTTTCAGAACCTGTTACAATGCAGAATTTGTATTAGCAGTTCCTGCTACCCAACTATCTATGGAACGATCTTTTAGCGTTTTACATATTGTTATGAAGAAGAACTACCGGAATTTAATACTGCTAAAACTTATTACAACACTAATTGACAAATATTGTTTGCTTATGTTTTCTGAAAAAAATTTAAAATATATTTTTCAATTGAAAGATTTAAAAAAAACGTACATATAAAACGTTTTTTATTTCTTTTTATGAAAACTTAAAGTTTTAGGTTTTCGGTTTTTAATTTCTGATGCCTGATCGTGAGATGATAACGAACTTTTTATGACCCAAATTTCAAGATATGAATGTGGACGATATGAGGTTTCAACAGGACGGTACCACTTGCCACACAGCTAATGAAACAATGGCTCTATTGCGCGACAAATTCAATGGCCGTGTTATCACACGTGGTGGTGATGTCAATTGGCCGCCAAGATTATGTGATTCGACACCGTTGGACTTCTTTCTTTGGGGTTATTTGAAAGAAAAGGTGTACGTCGATAAGCCAGCAACAATTCAAGTGCTTGCTACCTTATTCGGTACATTAACGGCATATAACCTCAATTACGCCTCAGCGTCATCGAAAATTTGGAGCATCGGATGGAGGTGTGCCGGCGAGGGCGAGGCAGCCATTTGGCCGATATTTTGTTCCATACCTAGTTGAACCATAACAATATTATCAAAATAAAAAGAAATGAAAATAATTTCCTAAATAATTTGTGTTTTATTCAAAATCTACATCGGCTCTTAAAATTTAACCACTCTTTACAAATTCTAGGGGATCAATCCTTATCACCGAAATAAAAGTGTTCACGACCAAGAAACTTCTCATTCACTAATTATATTATTTTTTCGAGCTGTGCGTAATATTACACTGCCTTGTTCGAATCATACGTCGCCATACTTGTGTAGTTTAAACCAGTTTAGACAGAAAAAAATATGTTGCATCATGTCGCATTAACAGACAGACCAAAATTAACAAATACATTTTGTGTTTTGTATTCCATATCGATTAATATCTGCATCAGCAACAAAATCTTCAAAAAAATATTTCATGTACAGGCATGGTTGTGTTACAGTTTAATTATATACTGACAGTGCCCGCCCCGCGCCAAACCTTACTTTTTATAGAGGTATCCGTTCCAGGATGTTTCAACATAGGCAATATATAATATTCTATAAAATTCTAATCTAATATAATTCTATATATCTAATATTATTGTAGAGTTCTGTAAATAGTGTGTAAAATTTCGCGCTTACAAAAATAAAAGGTGCTGCCAAGTTTTCAGTACCCATAAATTGGTAAAGTTGCTTACATTCTCCATTTATTTATATTTCCTCTGGAAAATGAGAAATTCCGCAGTTGCTAAGGTACCCTCCCGCTACATTGTATTACAATTCATTCAGTAGTTTTTAAGTCATACAGACAAAAATTCCGAAAATTAGTATTTTACATTTCATATTGATTAATAAAATATTTCATTTCATTTTTATTATACATATTTATAGATGCATTGATATAGATACTTAGATATAGATGTTCGCCATAATACTCTAAGGCCCATTATTATAACTTGCCTTTAAAGTATGTTTTAGTTAAATTTCACTTTTGCTCAAGTGAGCGATAAAGTGAACAATAACTATTTTTCGTTATTTCAACTTCGTTGTAAAATGAAATTAATCATTTTGAAAATATGGCAGTACAATAAGAAACAGCGACTACTTTTTACAAAATAAATTCGTTCTTAAAAACGTAGTGGCAACGCCATACCCTCCATTTACTTTCAACAAACCACCAATTAGTTATCTGTGCAACAAACAAACGAAAATACTCTATATACAAAAAACGAGATCTGTAGTGCAATTCACTAACTTTTAACGATCTAACACTTGTTAAAAATATCAACAAGTTTTTTTGCTTGCACTAACGCATTTGCGATTCACTAACCTGTGGTTAACAAATGAAAAATATAAATCAAAATGAATGGCAATGCTGCTAAACAAAATGGCAAAATAGCGAAAAAAAACAAAGAGAAATTAAAAATAATAAACAAAACATTCCACACAAGTGCTTTATATTTTGTTTTTTTAATTTTATTTCTAAAAAATTGTTTAAATTCATTTTATTTTATATAGTTTATTTGACCTTTTTGTATATAACGTTAATTTGTTAATTTTTCCTGATGATGCTACACAAAGGAGTAGCGAAATATCGAAAAAATAAAAATTAAAATTATTTAAAGACCTAAAGCTTAAATAAAATAGTTAAATTAATGTTTAAATTCATTTTTATAAAGTAGGTAAAATACATATGTATGTGTTTTAATTATAAATATTAATTATTTAGAATATTTTACATTTAATGGGCAACTTTATCTTTTGATATTTTGATAAAGTAAACGACGCAAAAATAGTTGCAGTTAAAATAACAATACTCGACTTGCTAAGAAAAACAACATCATCAAATGTTATTAAAAAGCATTTCTGAATAGCAAAGTCTTTCGTTTTGTTGTTAATTTTTTTAACGAGTTCCGAATCGTCAAAATTGAATAGTGAATCGCACTACTGTTTTCCATTTTTATTTTTCGATGCCAAATTAAATTCACATGAATTTATTTTTCTTAATAGATTAGAAAATACGGTAACTTTATAGATGGCAAAACATGGCAACTTCAAACTGTTATATCTAATGTTAAAAGTTAAAGACAAGATATTCTTCCCTTTAGTTTATTAGCCACTTCTAGCTTAAAGTATACTTATAATAACGAAAAACTACTTATCTCCCTGATAAAATCCTAAGTTTAGCTAATGGCAAGTGAAAATAATGGGCCAAACACTAACAGTTCGTTTGAAATATTTTCAAAGATCTTTCCTTTGGAAGGTGGCCCTTCTAGGTAAATAATAAGGCCGTTTAGTTCGCTAAAATTTACTCTTTTTTAATTTTACTTTTTTTATTTTAAACTGATTTATTTATAAGATCCTTTCTCTAACCGCAAAAAATGTTTTAAACGAGTGTTACCTGTAACATTTCTTTCATGAACCAACAAACTAAAAGAAAATATAAAATGTAGTGTTTGTGATAGAAACCACAAACGTTTAAAGAGATGACAAAGCAAGTTTCATGCTGTGTTGCATGCCTGTTTTCTACACATATGTAAAGTGTGATACACAAACTCACACCACTAAACCAGGAATGCCGGCCGGTTTTTGTTGGCTTTGGTCAGTGAACATGAACACAACGATGAGTATGAACAAGTAAAGAGTGGTCCAAATAAAAGTTTTTTTTATTTTTCAAATGCGTTTATTTTACAAACTGACAGATTTGCCTACCTAAAGGCTTTGTAAAAAAAAAAGTTGGTGCTTGAGACTCATTGGTCTCATTTTTAATGTTTTTGAGAGTAATGTAAAAAATGTAAGCGAAATTGTTTAAAACAGATTTATTAAAAACCAAAGCAAAAAGGAGGGAGCGAGAGAGCCTCAATAAACAAAAATTTTAATTCGTTATACTCCATTAAAGTAACATTCGGACTACTTTGCCCTGAATCTGACTCTTATAGCTCTGTAGCTCATGTTGTTAGCAAGTTAACTATTAAGCATGGTCACGAGTTCGAGCCTCAGCCGCGGCAACATAGATTTTTCTGCTGATATGTATTAATAATATTTATAATAGTACAGTCGGTATTAATTTATTAAATTAAATCAATTAGTAAAATGGCTGCATTTGCTTCAAACTAATTCACCCAAATAAGATTAGAGGCCCTGCAACAATGTTCACTCTAAGATCTGTCTTATCTACTTCTATCTCTTTCCAAAGTAAATAACACAGTTAATCGCCTGAAGGTTACATATCTTTAAAAATAAAATAAAATAAAATAAAATAAAATAAAATAAAATAAAAAAACATGTCTCGCAATTCATCAAACAAAAGATCTGCTACTTCCAAACTTTGGCAATTGTGTTATCGGAAATTTTGTGGGACTCAATAGGTCAAGCCTCTTAGCTAGGAATGAGCTCTAGCATTTTCTTTATATACATATGTGTAGTTTGTATGAATTAAAAAAAAAACTTTGACCTTAAAATGAAAATTTCTGTTGGATCACTCTTTACTCGTGTAATAGAAAAAAGAACAAAAATAAAATCCGAATAATCAACTGCATTCAATGTAGAGAAGAAAAAACTAAAGCTTGACCAATAAAGAGACGACATAAGGAAACGGGATGAAAAAATTTTGAAATGTGTCATAGAATGTTCAACAGAAACTCTTATAGGGGAAATGAGAAAAAGCAATGAATAAACACAAAGATTAAAAATTTGCTATCGTAATGAGGATATCACTAAATTTAAAACAACTTTGTAATACTAGAGGAACTCATTAGATCTTAAAAAAAAGTAAAAAATCTATTTTTATTGATTCTTTAATTTTGTAACTTAGTGTCACCTAATCCAGAGAATCTTTATCCTTTTTAAGCCCTTCTTAAGAGCACATTTTTTAGAAGACTCTCGAAAAAGACACAAACTTTCACCGTCAAGCCATTTCTTTTGATTTTGAAAGAGTAGAAAGTTGCTCCATTAAAACTGCAACCATATCCCAGAAAAAACTCTAAGAAGTAACTGCCATAACAGGACGCCAATAATGTGTCTGTACGGGCATAGTTAAATATATTTTCCTAATGCAGATGTGTCACAGACTTAGTTTAACTAATTCTTAAGTTCGAGCATTGTCATGGTGGAAAATTATAAAGTCATGTTTGTTTGCATTTTTGAACGTTTTTTGTTAAGTTTGATCTTTAAACGAATCAGTTCTATTTGGTACAGGTCTCCCATCCTTCATCTCCTTCAGATATCCATCAATACAAAGTATTATCTAGGAGCCAGGGATATTTGGCTTTGCTGCCGATGTTCCCGGTTAGACCGGCTTCAGTTACATTTATGCAAAATGGTCCAGAAAAACAGTTTGCAGGTGCCAGCAAGGCTGTGGAGGAAATTTAATAAAGCTGGATACATTTGATATATCGAATTTTACAGTACTCGTTTGTCATAAAGTGTGCCCTTAGCTTAAACCAAACTTTTGCCAAATGATGGTTCTCTATTTGCTGTTGTCCCTAACCGATATAAGATTGAATTAGTTTTAGGGTTCCATGCCCGAAGGATAAATATGAAAAGTCTGTCTGTCGGTCTGTCTGTCTGTCAGAGTCTTCTATTTTTGGAATCGTAAAAGGTAATTCTTGTAGTTCTCACAACAGTGGTATCAGGGGGTTACTGCTCTGTTAGAAAAGGATTTCCAAGTAAAAAGTGCCTTTTTCGCTCTGTTGCCAAGAGAAATCCAAGACTACTTGATCTAGGAAGGATTTAAATTTGCCTGAGTATACAAAGGTGAGACTGTCAGATTTTATGTGCTCGCCCACTCCAGACCAACGAGTTTCCCTGATTCCTATAAATAGAAGCTTGTAGTTATGCACTTCTTTACAGAGCTATGCTAGGCGTGATGGTTCTAAAAGCGTTCATACATTCCATGATCCAATTCGTGTCTTTGTTTTCTTGCTAAATTTCATCAACCGATATACCGGATAATTTATTCATGTTATTTAATGTTTCGTTAAAAATGGTATCTCGGATGAGCAAATGATTAGTCTACTGCATCCTAGTCCGATGATGGGGCTTCCATCTTAGCCCTCAGACTTGCTGTACATATTACACGTTTGTATAGCGAACCGCTTAATATAAGTACAGACGTCCGCTTGCAGCTGCACCTATTAAGTGAACAGATGCTGCGATGGTTGAGGGAATTCCGGTTCGAGGAGTACAAGTTGAAAGGTGCTACTCACCTAGTCGATGTTGCCAACATCCGATAACTATCTGGGACTGCTTATTTGTAAAAAAAAAACACTTATTCGCAGTTATCCTTTATATCTAAAGGCCGTTTACTATCCGCAACCTGTGACCCGTCCGGCTGACTTTAGCTCGGCATCTCATTGGCCGGAGCTGCTTTACATACCGGTACAATATTCCATAACATTCCACAATAGCAGAGAGTGTTATGCAATATCCTTCAATGATCTAGGCTTTTCCGGAATGTTTTCGAACGTTCCAGAAAACATTTTGCAATATTTCGGAGATGCTCTGGAATGTTGTGGAATGCTACCGAATTTGGTTGAAAGTTCTGGACTGTGGGTCGAAACCATTAGGCCTTATATATCTTTAAAAGCACGACCGTTTTGCATTCCAGTTTTTAACTAAAGGGCGCACATACCTTTCGATTAAAAAACAATATTTTTAACTACATTTTCTTTTTTTTTTAGTTTCCTTAGTTTAGTTGTGACTCAAAAGAGAACTAGATGCTGCCACAGTACCGCAGCTCATTGTCATTTGCATTATATGCTTTTATTTTTTATTGTTTCTGCAAGATAGTGAAATCATTAAGAAGCTGATCCTTACAACTTCTAAACGTAGTATTTTGAATCATCAGGGACGAACTTGTTACTTGGAATGTATTCTAAATGTAATTTAAACCTAAAAACGCATAAACTCCATATTCGCTTTAGTTTAAATTAAATTAAAAAGTCTACAAACCTACATATCTCCTAATAATTATGGCACACAGAGACGCTGCAAAAATGTTTACTATTGCGAAACATTGCTAAGTAGAGCTAGATTGTGTCTTTTAAGTACGCAAGTGTAACAAACATACATGCTTGCAGCCGCTAAAACACGTTATCAGTCTTAAAGGTAACTTCAACTAAAGTTCTTGGCTTTTGTTATTTAAATGCGTATAAAAAATAACCATATAAAATAACAAAATAAAACAAGTTTTAAACATCTTCAACTCAAGGCAACGACAATACAAACAATAAATAAAATAAAAGAACGTAAATAATCGCCCGTTCAACTCAGAAAAATTGAAACAGAAACCGAAAAAACAATTGAAAATATCCAGCGAAAGGTAACTATAGTTGACCCCCTCTGTTGTTGTGTCTAATTGAAAAAATAAAAACTTTATAATCATTATTGAGCATGGGCGAAAATCTACTGAACTTTTATTCATGCAGATGAAGAGACAATTTCTTAGCGATAGACTTTCTGCCCTATAGCTTTCGATGAAAGGGGTAAAACTCATTTAATGCAAGAGGAATTTCTTTGCGACAATTAAAGTAGTTTTTTATTAAACCTCTATAGATATTGAATTTTATGCAATTTATAACTGATCCGGCTCCTAACCGAGAAATATCTTCCTGAGTTCGGATAGATTTAATGGGTTAGCTCCAGATGTTAATCTTGTAAGAGATTAATTTAGCTATTAAATCAACAAATGGAGGATACCAGATAAGAGGTCCTTTTCGGATCATATTTGGATACTCTTCGAGACGTTCGCCAACTGTACTTTCAAAACGTTCAAAACGAATGAGGAACACAAACTAAAAAAATCGATGACATTACTTCCAAGATACCAAGTAGGTATCGGTTAAAGAATACTCGTATCGGTCAAAAAAACTCTTCTCATATTAAGGTAAAATTACATAAAAGAATATCAAATGCAACTGTGTTTTCTGTTACGATTGATATCTGGACATAGGCCAGTAAATAAAACTTTGGTTAAACAAAACATTTAACAGGTTTTGCTTAAAAATGTGTAATTCATTCTGACGAACTCAGAAAAACTCCGAGTTCCAGAAAAATAGACAAACAATATCTTCTTATGTAAAGACGCATTAATTGCAAGCTAAATGAATTATAGATATGTCGAAAAGTGCTTTCGAAGTTCTGCTAATCCTGAAATATTGAGCGACCACGAAAACAAAATTGTAAAACAAGTTGTCCAGTTTTTAATCCATTCGAGTTTGTAACGGCGTTAGAATTATATCACTTTAATAAGGATAGGTTAGGTTAAGCAGGCAGCTTGTATAGAGGAGGAGAAAGAGAAGTGGAATAAAATAGCTCACTTGGTTGGTCCCTTTGTGATACCTGCAGATAAGAGGAGGGATAGACAGAGAAGATAGAAAACAAAGATCATTATAGACTGAGAAGTTAGAGAAAGAAGTGGGTAGAAGGTCATAGACGGGGAAGGTGTTAGCCGTGAAGGCACTATTGGACGTGACATATCTTAATGAGCAACTATGTCACTTCAGTTGGAAGAGGGTTAGAAAACCAACCACAGTTCCTTAAAAAGGAGTTAATCCTGATTGGTTCCAGAGATGAAACACACGAAAGGCTTTCAAAACATCGTCGTCCCAAGTATTGTAGGCGACAGTGTTCTAATGCAGGGCAATGACAGAGAAGGTGTTCAACCGTTTCCTCCTCTTCTTCATCCTGGCAACTTCTGCAGAAGTCATTATAAGGGATACCCATCCTGCTTGCATGGATTCCAAATAAGCAATGACCAGTGAATATTGCTATTAAGTCGCGTATCTGCTCTCACTTTAATAAAATATTACATCAATTAATAAAAAACAATAATAAATTATCTTAGATCGAAGCTTTAGAATTTTCCTAGGGGATCTGAACAAAAATTTCGTAATTTCGCCACACTGCACACACAAAGCAATTGTCCATAAGGTGACTCCTGATTCGAAACCTGATGAGGTATCACCATATTTGTCTAATACTCTTTGCAGCTTTAAGATCAAATCCACTACACACTGGCTGTAATATACTTACTTCAAGCCATGTAATTACTTACTACTGCTTCCTCAGACTTTAATCCTGCCACAAAAATCGACTGTTACGAGTAAGTGTAGATACCTATTGTTTCATGCCTAGTCCAAACTTAGCTTAAAGGTCAAAAGGCTCCTGGTCTGAATTCTTAGAAGAATGATTAGGTATTTTACTTGGTATCTATTTACATTTGGTGTTGAAAAACACTACAACATAAATATTTAGACCAGATGTGATCCTACCATGTATACTACATATTGCAAAGAGTTCTGTCATTCCCCTGGCTGCAAAGATTGCATGAACTTTTTGTTTCTCTGTTTACGACTACAACACCAGGGTATACACTACTGGATCCATGATGATCTTTTGGCGTTGTTTTTACTAACTTGGGTCTGTAACTGTAAGAAGGAAACATTCGAGTTCTGACCAGTGTAACACAGGGATTCCGCCAAATCTCTGAAGTCATTCGGGGAATAAAGTTGTGGCTGTGATTTAGATCTAAATCGCTAGAAGATGATTTATTTCGGTGTACTGTTGCACTACTGTTGTTCAACAGAGGTACCAATTTGGGTAGACTCCAATTCCTAAACAAGGGGTATGAGTATGGTCCTTCCAGACATGTTCTAAATCTGCTACTTATTGTATCGGTATATGTAACATTGTTTTCACCCAGTGGTAAGACCATCGTCAGGTTTAGGCAACAAGCCAGGCACTGGCGTAAATTAGTATCCCATCTGTAAGGGTGTGTTAGCCCGGTTGTAACGGTAAGATCGCGTCTCCATAGTTTGAGATTCTGCACATAGCAACTTCTTCTAGTCGTATCTTTTTAGACAAACTTAGATTTATCAGTGAAAAACAAGATTACTTTTTGTAGGTGGTGGATCTACATATTTACATATGTATGTGTGTACCCATGTAAAGGGTTTTTCAATAAAAGCGCTACAAAGCGCCCAATTCACGAACATACGACGCTTCTGGTGGTCAAGCGGCTTCAGTTCTTGCGTCAATTTGATCTTGTAAGGATGTAGGCCAAGATCTTTTCCGAAAATTCGCCAAAAAGACCTCACAAAGATGCCCAATACTTGAGAACGACGTGTGAGAGACACATTTGGGCTTTCTTCAACTGAAGCCTCAGCGCCAGCAATATTCTCGACACTACGGGCACTTCTTTGTCTCACTGGCACGGGAACATTTTGTACTGTGCCTGTGGATGCAAATTTTTCCACTAGACGCTCAATTGTTGATCTGCTAGGACGATTATGACGACCATAAATTGGACGTAGCGCTCTTAACGTTGAGGCCACTGACTCCGAATTTCGGTAGTAAATCTTCGACTCGTTGTTGGCTGGTATATCTTTCCATCGTGAAATGGCAAACCTTGCTGAAGAGAAATGTCAATAGAGCGGTAAAAAGTATGGCGTCGTCTGCTGTCCCTGTCGCTCTACTTTTGTACCGTCCCTTGTTGAAAAATCCCTTATATGATTTTTTTAATAAATCGATCCTTAGCTTTCTTTTTTTGGAATCAAGTTTTTTTAGCGCGTTTTACGCCGCTTTCTAAATTTATCTTTGGATTGAGCTTGGTGTAATTGATTTGCAATAGACGTTGTTGATAGTTCCTTTACCACACGCTTTTTTAACTTATCTATAACCAACTATAATATCTATACTATATATAACTTATCTATAACTTATTTATAACCAATTACTGCAAATGCCTTAAATTGTTTAACCTAAATAGGTTATACAATTTAAGGCATTTTGTATAACCTAAATAGGTTATACAATTTAAGGCATTTAGGTCCATACATTTTTTAGTTAAAAGTGAAAAATCACTATAGCACGTAAAAAATAAGCAAGATGTTTATTTTAACCGGATATTTAAAAAGAAACATATTAATTTCTAAGAAATGTCGCAAAAAGGCTCAAAGATGCAAAACTGCTTGAAAGTCTAAATGTTGGAAGAAATGTTAAAGAAAACGAAATCAATTGAATCAATTTCTGGTAGATATAAATACCAATTTCTTTGAATTTAAGCCAATATCAAAATTAAGTGTAGATTAAACACAAATGAAGTAAACCGAGGATACACTATAGCCGACGATCGATCTTTTATTTTGATGATAAAAAAACAATACAAACTTATGCACACACACACACAAAACTTTTTTACACACTCACATGCATGACTCTATTCCAAAAGCATATGTATGTAAGGATGAAGACGGTGATGCTTGTGTTGGCAAACGAAACTGGGGTAAAATGTTTGTGTAAAAATTACTTAAGAGGGCTACAAACTCCCATAAGTCTTAAGGCCATTTTGAAATAACAGATTTAAATTAATTTAATAAAAAATAAGAGAAAAAGAGAAAACAAAAGAAACAAACACTTACACTTTAAAAGAAAATAACTGGGCTTAAGGTGTTGTTTTTTACTTTTTTCAGTCGCTAAGAAACACCTCTGAAATTATCTAGAATTGCAAAATGAAATTTAAACTTTTTTTTTGGTTTTGTTTTGCTTTTGGAAAAACGTGAATAGGCACTAAAACAGGTTATCTGATTTTTTACTGTTGTTGTTGCTATAATAATTTTTATCTGCTTTTTCTTATTTTTTATTTTTTTTTTTTTAGGTATTTTCTTCAAATTTATTCCTTTTATTTTTTTTTAATTTTATGTATACATGTGTGTTAACACTTTCAATTATAACTCTAAAAAACAACAATTAAAGCTTTCTTTGTAATATTTTTTTTTCACATAATATTAAAGTAAAAATAAAACAAAAAAACAAACACAATCACTAAGCAAAGACAAAATCACTTTTGTAACCAATTATAAGCAAAGACACAAATAAAAAAGTTAACTTCACGAACCAAAAACGCACGCACTACCACTCACGCTTTATTGAAACAACCGAAATAAAAAAAATAATAAACAAAAATGCAAAAGAATCCCGCTTTTATGTTTAAAGTTGATGGGTTTTTTTTTAATTTTTATTTCTATACTAAAGTCGTTTTAACTTAAAAACAAAAATAAAATGGAGCACTAAACAGCGTTTAATTTGCCGGTCGGTTGTATTGCTTCCGTATGACTGAAGTAGACTTTGCCAAGAAAGAAATAGAAACGTAGAATCAAACACAAACATGCACTCACACATTTACACATTTCCACAAACAAGAAAACACATCGTAATCGTCATCGTCATCATCATCATCATCATTACCATTGCCGACAACAAAAATGTGCTCACAAACTAACTACACACATACACTTGCACACCCTCTTTTAGAAACAAACAAAATCAAAAAATTTATGGTTGCTGTTGTCGTCATCATCATTTTAAGTGGCGGCAACAGCAACATCAGCTGGCAGATCAACAGCAGCAGCAGAACTACCATCAACAATAACAAACTTTACCCCCGTCTACATTAGATATAAAATTATAAACATTAACACTAACATTATGTTAGTGTTAAGTGGAGGCAGGGCATATTAATGTTTTTTCCATGTCTTAACATGGTTGTTAAAACATTTGTTATAAAAGAAGAAGAAGATGATACTTGCAGACTGTGCTTGGTTGAGGCTGAGACGGGAGCGAACATTGTGTGTGAATATCCGGCACTGGCTAGGATAAGACTTAGAACCACTGGTAGAAGCTTATTAAATGTGATTGCCATGGGGGGCCTGAACCTTGAACATGTGCTAGCAATTACAAGAGACTACGTGATGAGAAAGAAGGCCGTCAGTTACCAGTCGACAATCTAAAATCACTAAAGTCAAGATTAAAGGCTTGTTGTAGCACGTGACTCTATGAGGGTAAGGTTGCCGTAATTACATTTCGGTTGTCTTTAATCATAGAGGCCGGAAGGGGGTTGAAAAGGGGCCTGTTAAGGAAGTGGTCTGCTTTGATATTCTCCCTAAAGCTGTTTTAAAACATGACAATGTTGTTGTTGTGGTTGTTATATTGTAGTTTGACTGTTTAATTTCCAAACAGCGCCATCTGTGCTGTGCAATAAACATTCAAACAACATTGTTGGAAAACAGAAAGTTATGTTCAAACAGAAAATGACATAAACACGTATTCGCCACCTACATATGTATAACAATATGAACAAATTAATTCCTTTGCTCTGCCTGTGTCATGTTTATGTTTTGTTTAAATTGATGGCTAGTGAAGACGTGGTGTTAAGGTCTGGTACTAATGTTAATAAACAAGAAGACAATTTTCTAAAACCTGTCCAAATGTTCCTCTAAAGGCCAAGGCCTTTATTCACAAGGCTATTATTCACAATCAGTAGGCATAAATATGTATGTATGTTTATATCCTAAATTTGTAACTTGATCTGATGATATTTGAGGCTGCGGAATTCTGATACCATCGGAATACCCCATTTTTTTAAGTTCCCTTTTTGCTTTCTTACCTTGGATCCGCTTTATCATCATTCGAATTTTGCGAACCAGTTCTTGTTCCCTTTCATCTTTTTTATAAAGAACTAGCTACCCCCGGTGCGCTTCGCTACACCCATCCACAAAAAACACAATAATCACTTGGGAGAAAATTATGACCAAATTTTAACGCGAAAACGCACGCTATTTTCAAGTCAAAAATGTTCCCATACAACCTGTTTTTTGCTAGACTATAAGTATTAACACGATAACAATTTTTTAGTTTTAATTGGATGTGCCAATCCCAGTATTCTTATCCAGTCTGTATTTTGCTAGACTATGCACATTACTATGAGGGTTTCAAGACTATACCTAATGTAGTTCTCTAGGTACGCGATAATAATTTTTCACTTTGTTTAGGAATTACCACGCCCTCAATTCAAATTCAGTTTGTGTTTCTCTACACAATGTACTGGAGCTGGCGTTAATTCTGAAAGTAAGAACAACAAGGAGGCGAGGATCTCAAAGAAAAACAGCTGCTTCGCCTATCTTCACGATTTGGGCTAAATAGTAGTTTATATAGTTTTTTAACGGTATTCTCTCCCATATTCCACCAGTTGAGATTTCTGCTGTAGGAACTGTCAGTATGATGCTTCTCTGGGCCATACATCATTTAGCATACAGATTGTGATACAGATTTATGTCAGTACCTAACTTGTCGCTAGCTGGGTAGTCTTATCACTAGGTGAATATGATGAATCTACCAACGCCCTTGTTGCGCAGAGCGACACAACAAGTAGCAATTTGGGCTAGCAGGTCCATGCTCTGACTTCTGTTGGAGTGCAACAACAAACCGGACAAAATTTCCTTGATTAAGATCCAAACTACAGCCCCCATGTTACCCTCTGAAGAATGTCACCCATAACTGTTCACGGGAACTGTCGTGATGCCTCCGCGGAACCAATGATTCCCGTGGTACGTCTTTTAGATACTAGCGATACCTCGGGACTTCTTGTCTTCCATTTTCGAGCCCCATCCAAGCCTTGGCGACTAGGGCCACCAGCCGGAATCATTAGCGCCGAGGAGTTGAAATTCTAGTACACAAAATGCCCCTGGAGGATCATTTGCCGTATGTAAGAGTAAATTTTTACCAAACATTTCAGCTACACTCGCCAACATGGAGATATATAAGCAACACTTTTGAAACTATATTGTGACTATATATGTAGCTGTCATCTGACGACCTATACAAGGTATTGTAATAAATTAAAATAGCAAAAAAAAATTTCTTTATATTCGTAAAAAATTAAAGAAAATGTTTTCTAAAAAATCTTTCTCTACTTATTCGAAATTGATAAAATCCATGGCATATTCTAGCAATTAAAATGTTATAACTGGTTTTAAACTTTATTACCCTGTGCTGAAGAGTATTACGTTGCAAAAGTTGCTGGTGGTATAGTATGACGTATACATATTTTGCAACATTAACGTCACTTCTTGTCGGTATATCATACATCTTTTATTTATCAAATTTATTTATTATTAGCTTGCCCGCCACTTCGTCAGCGTCCTTACAATATTTTGTTCGATTTTGCTTTGAAAGAAATCCACATGAAAGACCCTTACGTTTTTAGTTCCGCCTAGAACTATGCTACATATCAGTCTATGTATTTTTTACTTTATAAAAGATAAAGTATACATATCCGATTAGTTCAACTGCGAACTTTCACTGCTTTTTCTCCACTTTCACTTGGAAGTAAGATATTTTTGCGGAAAAAAAAGTATCCTATAATGGGATCTGGATACTTAGGTATTTTCCTCACAAAATTTTGTTAAAATCCATCCAAAAGAAAAGCAGACAGACAGACGGAAACGAGTTACTATTTTATTATATGTATAGATTTCAGAATTCTATAGGTTATAAAGTATCGATTTAATAAAGCAAGGTTTTATCAAATATATTGATGCCTCATCTGCTCTAAATTAGTGGTCACTTGGTTATGAACAATTGCCCTACAACCAGCATAAGGATTGGTTAAGTGGAAAACGCTGCAAAATGTTGAATTCTGTCATACCAAATATTTTGCTGGATTTACTCACTAGTTTGGTTTGGAATAGCATGGCAAGTTTTACCGAAAGAACATTTCAATGTTTCAAACAAAGACAATTTATAATTTTTAAAATTCTAATAAAGTTGTCAATTTAATTCTGTCCTGATAAAAGACTCGAATGGCTTAAACAGCTGTTCTACTTGTTTCAAAATTTTAAGTTCGTGGGCGCTCACCATTTCAGAACTAGCTGGTCGATTTATGCAGAAGTCTGCAAGCCATTTTCAACATATACATATACAATTCGTTTAGCATGTTATTTATATACACAGAAAAAACAGTGTCTAAATCTCTATATACATACATATACATATGTATATAAAAATGACGTGTACCTTCGTTATCGCTAAACTCAAAAACAACTGCACCGATTTTGACCAAACTTAATATACATGTTCTATGGGGCGTGAGGAGTTTTTCTGTGTAGTTTGAAGTTCGTACGACAGATGGCGCAGTATTTAGTTTTTTATTTGTATTTTTGCACCGTAACTCAAGAACTATTGCACCGAATTTGACCAAACTTTATATACATGCTGTATGAAGCGTGAGGTGTGTTTCTGTGTAGTTTGAAGTTCGTCCGACAGATGGCGCAATATTTAGTTTTTTTGTGTTTTTGCACCGTAACTCAAGAACTACTGCACTATGCTGTGTTTCGTTGAAGGCGTGATTTTCTTCGAGAGGCAGTTCAAAATAAAAGAAAAATTTGGGGCCAGCAACGCGGATCGGGCCCAGCTAGTACCTAATAAAAGAGAACAAAATTTATAAGATATCTCTATGGTTTTTTTCAAGAAGAAAGTCTTATTATTTTAATAAGGAAAACCTTTTTGAAAAAACCTTAGGGTTTTTATAAGGTATTCTTCTTGTTTTTTTTTCGAAAAGGTTTTCTTCTTGATTTTATTCGGTTTTCTTGTTTTTTTTTTATAAAAACAAAAAAAAAAACAAAAAATTTTCGGTCAGATGAGCTTCTTCTGATGGATTGTCTGGTGGGGGTTGAAGCCACTTAATTTATACAACCCGAAAAACCATGGTGATAATTTTTTCGTCCTCTGGGATCGAACCAGGTGTGCTTCGTTTTGAAGGAACGCACTTAACCACTGCACCAAATGTATATTTTATATTTTATGTTTTAAAAAATAGTTTCTATGTTGATTTATATAAACGAAATAACAAGAAAGCTTGTTATTTCGTTTATATAAATCATTGTCATTGTGAATAACAAGTTTTCTTATTGATTTAATGGGATTCCATTCTTGATAAAATTAAAAAGATTTACCACATGAAAATAATAAGGAATCACTTCTTGTCTGATTAAATGGCACTATTTTTGACCTATTTTACGACTTCTCTAAGGTAAAACATGTCAAATGTTCCTAATATGCATTTGATATTATTTTACATATTTTAATTTTCACCCGGTGGTAAAGTATCGATGCTAAAAGTATTTGGTATCGATATAATAGTATCGAGTATACATTCGTGCCTGATAAATCTTTTGAAATTCAGAAACTTTGTTCAGTGATGTGCCTTCACAACAGGTGGAAAGGGTATACTCGTACATAAGGTTGTCATTCTGTGTGTAATTTCTTCAATATTCATTTCTGACTCCAAAAAGTATATATATTCTGGATCCTTATTCAGCGAACAGCAGATTGCATGGAGCACATACAGATCTCAGGGGATCAATAACCCCCTACGATTTTTGTTTTTAGGTTGGTAGTGTTTTTCTGCTTTGATTGGTATTAAAGGCTTTATAGAGAGGAATACACATAGAGGTAGCTGATAGACCGAAAGGGTGCCCACTGGGAAGCAGGAGCAGTCAATAGGCAGATTGGGGACGGTAATAATTATCATTTAGTCTGATCATTCTAACGCAGTATAGATTGCAGGAAGTTCCTAACTTTTACAAACAATTTTATGTAAATTTTTTATAAAAACAAAATATTCGATAAAAGTTTTACAAAACATTTTCGATAAAATTTAAAAAATAAAAAATATCTTTATATTATATGTATTTGTAATAATAAAATAACTTGAAAATCATAAAAGTAAAAAACCGAATGTATGTTATTATGAAATTGGGAAACATAACAGGGTAGGAAATATGTAACATTACTATGGTGAAGTGTATATAAGATTCGGCATGGCCAAATATAGCACTCTTACTTGTTATTATTTATTGTTATAGCGGCCATAGCATACACCTTCTGGGAAAGTTTCAAGACTCTATCTATTACGGTTCAAGAGATAGAAGCCTATGATAGGCTTCTATGTTTGGATAGGGCTGGCTACAATTTAATATCCAATTTTTTTTTTATTCGAATTTGCGAATATATAGTTTTCAAACAAATTTACTACAACGATATATAAATTTTTAAGGACTATCTAAATTAAAAAATCTTAATATTTGAGTTATAAATACTTCTCAAAAAAAAACTTATTATTACATTTAAAAAATGTATGCCCAAAGTACTTAACTTTGTGTCCTCGCCATTTTACCTTAAGGGCTTGTGGGTAAACGAACAACACTGCTTTGCCTCTGTTAAATTTTATTAAGATAATTTGTATGGTTCATGAGCTACCGAATTATTTCCAAAATAAAATGTTTTTAAGCCACTGTGCTGTGCTGTAAATAGCGAAACTAGTGATTAAACAAAAAACGTGTTTCAAAATATCAATGGAATTAAAAAATTTTTTCACTATGTTAATTTAAATTTTCATTAAGACATCTTTAATATATCAAGTGTATGAATGAAATTAAAAAAAATCAGTCAAGTGCGAGTTTAGTAGGCCTTTATAAATTCAAGTTGTTAATTGTTTCATGTCTTATGGGGCACCCTTTATTTTTTAAAACAAAGTCATATTCGCGAAAATTGCATCGCTATTGGAACACCCTTTAAATTTTAGGAATTGTTGTTATAACGGCCATGGCAATACACTTTCTATTGCGGTTCAAAAAATAAGGTAATATACGTGAAAAACATGTCACTGATGGATCACCCTTTAGAAATTAGCAATTGTTACAGCGGCCGAAGTACAACATCTACTGTAAATAATTCATGAGTCTACCTAATACGGTTAAAAAAATAAGGCTTTTTAAGTAAAAATCATGTCTATGTCGGAACACCCTTTAATTTTGTTATTTGTTATAACGGCCGTGGAAATTCTTTTTCTATGAATATATAAAAAATTAACCTATTCCGATTAAAAAAATAAGTCACTATACGTGAAAAACATGTCATTGTCGGAACACCCTTTAATTTTTATGATTTGTTATAGTTTCCATAGTAATAAACCTTCTGTAAAAACTTCAAGAGTCTACTTATTATCGTTCAAAACTTAGGCCATATACACGCAAAGCACGTAACTCTCGGAACACCCTTCAATTTTAAGGTTTAATTTTATATATTTGTTTAGAAAGCGAACATAGTGTTAATTACTGTCTGCAAATTTTAAGTGGTTGCCTCCTATAGCTCAAGAAATAAAGACATAAAGGCAAATAACACCTCACTTTCGGAACACCCGATAAGTTTTAGTATTTATTGCTATAGTGGCCACAGTTATACACCTTCTGTGAAAATTTCAAGAGTCTACTTATTATGGCTCAAAACTTAGGCCTTATAGATGCAAATCACACCACTATCGGAACACTCTTTAATTTTTAGGTTTATTTTTTTAGACATGTTTATATAGCGAATTTAGTTTTAATTACTGCTTGCATATTTTTAGTGTATTCCTCCCACAGTTCAAGAAATAAGCAGATATTCGTGGATAACACCTCTCTATCGGAACCCCCTATTGTTTTAGTATTTGTTGCTATAGCGGCAACAGCTATACATCATCTGAAAATTTCAAGAGTCTACCTATTACGGTTCCAGAGATAAAAGGCGCTGACAATCGGACAGACATTGTAGCGAAAACAATAGGGTTTCGTTTTTACCCTTTGGGTACGGAACCCTAAAAAGAACAGTTTGGATTAATAAATCACTATGGTGAAGGGCATATAAGATTCGGCACGGCCGAGTATAGCGCTGTTGTTTGTTTCTAATTAATTTCTGTTTTCCTACTTGTGTCCTTATGGTCATTTTTATGAAAGAGGGAAAATGATATGAACTTAAAAACAATAATCAAACATTTGATTTCAACTCGTTTAACTGCAACCATTCATTCATGCCTATACATTTTAGAAGACAACGACAAGTTTTGGTGGTTGAATTGTTAAGTCTGCTGTTGTTTGTATCTTGTTGAAATGGCTGGCAGAGTTATTTGTTAAGCAGGTAAAAACTAAAAGTGTATGTTTTTTTATTTGTTATTTATTTGATTCTATTTTTTATATTTACTTGAAGAATAGTTTGAAACGTTTGAATCTTTGACGTACACAATTACAGTGTCGCACTAAACTATACTACAGAATACTACCTATACATACCAAAAAATAGTATGGAGTTATAGGAAAAATTTCGAAACAAATCTAGTACAACGAAACTACTAGATTTAGGTAAAAATCAAGAACCAACAAGGATTTTGTTCCGGCCCGGCGAAAGGATTTTCTCCTATATGGTGTAACTAACACCGGCTTCGCTTACTAAAGATTTCCAGCATACTACATACATATGTATGTATGTATGTATGTATGTATGTATGTATGTATGTATGTATGTATGTATGTATGTATGTATGTATGTATATAATAATATGCTGAAAAATATGCAAAAATACATAGATAAGTAGAAATTAAAAAAAATAAACAAAAGTTGCTCTCATTGCGAACTGAAGAAAAAAAATATATGGTTGTAAATATCAAAGAAAAAACCTCAAACAAGAGGGAACCTTTAGGTGGTGGAAGACTTCGTTCTAGCAATCATTGATAGATGATTAATACAATTTTCTCGTATTCTATTAGCTAAGATTGGTTGGTTAAATAGGCGATGTTTGCAATAAAACACTACTTAAAGTAGATAGATTTAAAGAATGATAAAAAAGGATGTAGCGCTCCAGTAAATGTATTAAAATCTGCTAGTGTCTGAAATAAAAAGTTTCCCATTTTAATACCCTTCACCACAGGTGGAAAGGATATACATACCTATATAAGTTTGTCTATCCATGTGCAATTTCTACAATATTTATTTCCGACCCCATAAAATAATTATATTCTGGATTCTTATTTTTTTTTTGCTGCGGGCAAAAAACCGCGCCCACCTATATTTTACACGTTTTCTTCATTTTTTTTCGGTTTTAAAGATTCTTGTTTGCTTTTTTTGTTCAAGAAATATTAGACCGCGACATGTAGATCGCAAGGAGTGCATACAGATCTGGGGGGATCAATAACCCCATGGGAGCGCCGATTTTGTGTTTATTTTTAGGTTGGTTAGGTTTTTCTGATTTGATTTCTATTAAAGGCCTTTATAGAAAGCAATACATATAGAAGTAGCCAATAGACCCACAGTAACCAGGAGCAGTCAACAGGCCCTAAAGGAGGGGGTCAATATAAAGTTATTTTTTAATGGATTTTTTCACTTTAGTCTGACTATTCTAATGCAATATAGATTTCAGGAAGTTCCTTATTAAAAAAATACAAACAATTTTCAATAAAAAAAACAAATTTTTACAAAAAATTTCTAAAAAAAAATTTTACAAAAATTTTAACAAAAATTTTTCAAACAAATTTTTACAAAACATTTTTACTAAACAATTTTTAAAAAAAAATTGTTACAAAAAATGTTCAAATAATTTTTACAAAAAGGTTAAAAAAAATTTTTCAAAGAAACATAAGAGGGTAACACAACATCTAGCTAGCATTACTATCGTGAAGGGTATATAAGATTCGGCATGGCTTGAATATAGCACTTTTACTTGTTTTCTTTAAAATTACTCACCTAATTTGTAAAAAATATTCTTTCAACTTAAAGAGAATAAAATGAACTTAAATCATACTTCAAAATAAAATAAGTTAGAAATTTTCCAAAATTTCTAAATAAAATTTCTTGATAGGGTATGTTCAAAATCTTTTAAATGATACCAATATTTAAGACATGTAATGCACAATTGCAGCTTTTTTTAAAGCAAGGCTACCTGCAAGACCAGACTCGCTTGTCTCCAAAAAACACCCAGAGTCTTTGGTGGGAAACGCTCGCAACCCCCAGACTGATGGACTAGTGCTCTATCAATTAGTCTATCGAGGCTCTCTATTTTTTTAATATGAAAATTTCAGAGGCCTATAACTCTAAATATATGAGTGACCGTTTTTTTTTTTTCTTTCTTATTTTTCAAATTTTTTATTACCTTGGGTACTTTTTATTTTATATAATTAATCGATAAACTAGTTTTAAGCCAAAATTGTAATAGTATTCGTTGTTTTGAGAACATTTAAATGATAAAATTTATGTTGTTTTAAACTCGCTTTTAGCGAAATTATGAAAATAAATGTAGACAAGTTCTACACCACAGCTACAAAAGCTACAAAATATCAGAGTCGAATAAACATATCGATATTTTAATGTATCGATATTTCTGTCTGTCTGTCTGCGGGCACGTAATCCTAAAAATTTCCGAAAATATAAAACAAGAAGAGAAAGCTTTTTAATAAAAAGTAGTTATTAACTCCATAAGTAGAATTAAGCAAGAGAGGTAGAACAACATATTCCTCAATTTTTAAGGTCCAGACAGAAAAACTGTCTTTCGTTCCAAAAGGAAAAAATTAACTAAAGTTTGCTTTACTAAATCCATCAAGCGTAAAGCAGACTAAATCAAAAAATATAACATTTTTCCTTCCGAAAAATTTGGTTTATCGAGAAAGTCATGCAATTATCAAACTGCCCTCTTAAAAGAATCTTTGAAATTTTTATCAAATAAGTACACCAAAATTGTACCTTAGAACGAATGGTTACAACTTTAACTAAAGAGATTAACGTAAGAAACCACGCTATTTTCCTAAAAGAAATTTTGTTGATTGTTCTCTATTGTTACTGGATTGGCCTCCTCTAGTACAAAAATTAATTTTAAATCCTTTTAATAAATTAATTATTTAGGCTTAAGTTCTTAATTATAAAGAGATAAAGAAAAATTAGATACCAACGAAGCAGAATGCATTTTCTACACAGCTACGTCCGTCATCAGTACTCTTTGTATCAATCTACCCGGTAGTTTCAATTGTTATTAATTTTCTATTTAAACAAATTTAAACAAATTTAAAGAAATAGAATCTGAGAAATTTTAATTTTACATTATATTTCATAGAAGATAGAGCTGTTTGAAATTGTTTTACACTTGTAAACTCTATTTATTTTTCATATTAAACTACCAAGCTAAAATTTTTCTTTATTTTAATTCTCTTTATATATTTTTTCTTTTATTTGAAAATGGTATATATCTGTCTTGCTATTAGCTATCCTTTGGTTAGCAATTAACAACAACTAGATATTTTTTATTTTACAAATGTATATTTTGATTATTAACACAATAATGTTTCGCTATTTCTCCTTTAACTGATGGCATGTTTAGGTCTTTGTGGATGTTCGAATTTTTTATATACCAGGGAGCAGATGTAATCATACGTAGTACCTTATTTTGGCGCCTTTGAATTTTTTCTACATTGCTAGCAGAGGCAGTGCCCCATAACTGAATCAAACATAACACCAAATTGGTTTGAGGATAGACTTGTACAGTAGAAGTTTACAATCTAAGCTCAGAGTGGAGTTTCTGCCAATAAGCCAATTTAGTTGTATTGCTTTTAATTTCATTTGTGTTAACTTGAAATCTATGCGGCTTTTCCAAGTAAGGAGACGGTCAAGATGTATACCCAGGTATTTGACGTCTGGAAGCTGCCCTGTAAATAGGAGGGCATTAGTCCCTACGCAGTGTGAAAGTTATGTGAGTACATTTTTGTTCATTCACTTGTATTCTCCATTTTTCTAACCATTTTTCCAAATTGAGTATGTGGCCTTGTAAAAGTTGTGATGCTACTTGGGCGCTTTCATGAATACTTAAAAAGGCTGTGTCATCTGAAAATGTTGATGTGTGGACTAAGGTGCTAATTGGCATATCTGATGTGTACAGTAAATATAAAATTGGTCCCAAAATACTGGGGAAACACCGGCTTCAATGAGCTGTGGCGAACTTAAAAAATCTCCTTCTTTTAGTAAAAACTTTTTATTCGTTAAATAATTTTTTACGAGCTTATAAAGGTTTTCGGGTAAGTGCAGCTTTATTAGACCTTAAATATTAGACCTTCGTAACAAACCTTATCGATTGCTTGAGAAATGTCGATAAAAAGCGCAAAACAGTATTTTTTTTCTTCAAAGGTTTTTTTGATTACATTTACTATTTTGAGTGTTTGTTGGATCGTACTATGTTGTTTTCTGAAGCCGAATTGGTGGTTCGAAATACATCCTTTCGCGCTAAGAATTGGATTCAGCTTAGTTATTAATATTCTCTCAAATAACTTTGATGTTTGATAAAAGGCTTATGGGTCTGTAAGATTCTACTTTTGTGTGGTCTTTTCCTGGTTTAGGTATCATAGTAATCAAAGAGACCTTCCATTCTGTGGGAAAGTACTCAAGACGTAAGATGGCATTAAAAACAAAAAGAATAATTCTGCGACCTATACGGGGCAACTCAAATAACATCTTGTTACTTGTTTTATCAACGGCAGGGGCTTTTTTTGTGTTTAAATCTGTTATTGCCCTTTCAATATCGCTAAATTCAAATTTTAGAGGTACTACGGCACTAGTCTCTACTGGTGGCAAGTCAGCTATATCAGTACATACATTTGGGGTGAAAACCTTCTTCAAATGTCCAACAAATAAATTGTTTGACAATTGTTGAAACATGCACGCCATAATGAATAATCTGATTGTGCAGTTGCGTCGAGGTCTTCCAAGTAATTTTTCAGAGATGCTACTCTTCGAGATTCTAGCAGCTGTCTTAGCCGATTCGTGCAATCTTTTAGTCTAGATTTGAGTTGAGGAGATCTGTGTGCTTGCCACTCTCTTCTAATTTTTCTCTTTTCAGCCAAGAGCCGCTCGACATCTACAAAATAAATTTGATCGTATCTAGCTGCTTGTATGGTTTCTGTCGCATGTTGGGCAGCTGATTTAAGGTTTTGATCAAAATAAATTAGACTCTGGTCCACATGTTTTCCGAACAGCATGTTTGTACATAAGTATTTGGTATAAAAACATTAATAAAGCCTGCTGTTTATTGTAAAAAGGTACAACAATCTCATAATAAATGATAGTATTTTATCATAGATGTCAAATTTGGGACCGTTGATAAATAGTTCAGTATTGGTTCAAAAGATAACGTCATATCTATATACTTATCGTAATATACTTTCTCAATAATAGACAGTTCAAAAAATAGGCCTGTACAATCAATTATCTTTATAACGGTTCAAAAATAAAGGGTCTATAAGTTATATTACGTTTCTCATGAGGACACCCTCTCAGATTATTTTGTACTTGTTATTATGGTCATAGCAATATTCGATTTGTTAAGGTTTCAAAAGATAAGTTCATATAGACCATTTTTTATTAACTATAGGAACACCCTTTAATTTTATACACGGACATAGTTATATAGAGAGTAGCTATAAAGACACTCTTTATTATTGCTGACACAGCAAAACACAATTTATTTAAAATATATTTCAAACATCAAATAACATCACCTATTGGGACACGGTCATTTGATTTATACTAAAACAAAATACCGCGAGTAAAAAATCAATAAATAAGTTCAATAAATTGTTTTTAAAAACGTAGTCCAAGAAAATCTGAATAAAAAGTCTAGTGAAAAAAGGAAAAGAACGATTTAGTATTGATACTTGAATTTTATTTTTATCTAATCTAATTAAGATTTAAATTTAATTCTTTTAACAGCGGCGTAAAAAGAGGAGCAGTTCTAAAAAAAGATATTTCTTTTTGTTTGGCCTCTGACAAAAAAAAAATAGGTAGATGGCAAAGGTTCGAAACCAAAGCGCCAGGATGTGATTTCCTTAGCTTCCTCCAAAGTCTGACCTATACCTTCGTATAGGAAATGAGACTCCAAATTCAGCTATGTAAAATTAAAAAGAGTTTAATGGTGCTCCTCCTGTGAAAATGTTTAATGGTTCTCCTCCAGTTAAAAATTGAGTTTAATGGTACTCCTCCAGTGAAAAATTAAGTTTTTAAAATGGTGCTCCACCAATGTCCGACTTGTTGAACTAAAATTTCTAGGTTATATACGATAACCAAACGATTACACGTGGCTAATTAAGCAATCACCAATAACAGTACTGTAGTATAGCAATTCTAGAACGCCAATCAGCCAGTGTAAGAATGAGACGCAAACCACTCGAAAGTCGGGTAACAGGGACGATAATGACAATGACGCGCGCACATGTTCCCCGACCCAGAGCTACTTTACGACTTCTTAAAAAAGTTAAGCAACTAGAAAGCGGTTTATAACCAGTTTATAACCAGTACCGAGTACTTAATAATCTATAGTAACAAGTTCTTCAGATCCTTTAATAATATGCAAGTAGAGTTATAATTCTTTAAGATTAAAAATATAGTTATATTTTTGTACTCAATGCAAGCAACATCGACAGTGTTCTGACAATATTTTTTTTGAATATGTCTTTGGTTCTGAAAGAAATCCATACCAAATTTCTAGACTCTTTCTTTTATAGTGCTGCAAATATGGTTTATGTATTTACTTTATAAAAAGATACCCAACTCTGGGTAATTACTAAGAATGTTGCAATATAGTTTCTAAAATTTCCCTTTAGGAAGGGAATCTATGAAATAAGTTTCAATGACAAAAAACTTTAAATAAAATATAAACTAAATTAATGATTAGAATAGGTTTAAGATCCATTTTATAATGAAGTCACTGATATGATTACACTCCCATAGCACTAGTTCTGAAAAATTGTAAAATTTTATCAAACCTACGGAGTTACAGCGTAATTCGCTTCGAAATAAAACCTTTTCGAAAAAATACAAATTAGAATGATTTTGTTTTCTACTAGAAGTATGCAGTACAGGGGGGTTGTACTCGTTTTTTAAAAGTAGATTAAGACATGATTACATGTGGTCTATAGACATTTAGTACGTTTAGCGGACTATTTCGTCGCGTCGTGACCAATAAGCCAATGTACAGGTAAAACGCAAAATTGTCGCATGATAAAAACAAGTAAATAATAACGATAGTCAGCTGGTAGGGACCGAAAATCAGCTTCAATTAGAACTGTTACGCTAGAAGTGTTTATTAAATAAGTCAGGAGAATATAATCAAACTATTTTAAGCCACCCTAATCGTTATGAGGACATCATCATACTCAGTTCATTTTAATTATAGTAGGACTCTATGCAGGGAGATTTTTTTTTACGGCTACCTTGAACTGGAAAAGGGCAATGAAGCCTTGCAAGTGGTGAATAAGTTAAACGTCGATTCCGACAATGGAAATTCCAACGACTCCGATAGTTTGAGAATCTGGAAAGAAGTTTAAGGGTGACAATTTTGAAAAAAAAAACACTGATCTACTATAACCATAGAAGCGTTATCATATGTGTCTTTTTGCTGACTTGAACCCAGTAAGATCTTACCCCTAAGATCTTACAGTAATTAAAATCTACAAATTTGAAAATATGATAAGAGGCCAGGTATTTGTGAGCAAGTTCGAATGGCGCTTAAGTTTAATAGTTGCGTAACAACTAATCGGGAAAGAAATTAATAAAAGATATAAAATGAAAGAATTTCCCGGGCCATTAATTTTTTTTTCAACACATTAGCACTATTAGAGTGTCGAGAGTATGGTGATCTCCAAACCCCCATACAGGGGGTTAGAATATGGGACTAGACTTTCCAAGTTCTATAGATTGCTACTTATTGTGATATGAACACAACAAGGGTGCTGGACTACGAGTAAATTTCACTTAGTCTTAAGACCTCCATTAGGTAAGAGCATCTTGCTCGGTACTTACGTAAATCTTGACCAAATTTATTCGTTCGGGTGTGAATGTACGGCAATAGCTGTTATTAGACTCAGGGCCGCCAGCAGATATATATAGAATGTGAATGCCTCCTAGAATATTAGTCTCTTAGTTGAATATTACGCGAACTTAATGGTTAGAAAGAAGATCAAAAATCACATCCAGAAATTGCTAAAGATAAAGATGAAAAAGGCGAGTTCTATCGTTTGACAACCGGAAATCGCTGAAGAACAAATGAAATTAAAAAAAGGAAAAAGGAAAAAATAAACTTTATAAATCCTATGGGTACTCTGCACTATCAATTTCAAAGTTTAAAAAGTGGTTTCCTGAGTTCCGTTGCCCAAATGTTCAGGTCGCCCTAAAAATGTAGTCTTCAGAAATAGTTAAATTAAACTATGGAGTAAGGATATAGGCATCTCCATCAGGAGGTTTCATCACATTTTGCATGAACATTTCGATATATTTAAAAAGCTATCAGCGTTTCCACGGGTACAAACATCTATAAATCAGACAACAAACTTTTACCTCATCCAGGATACTCTCCAGATTCCAATTTTTGAAAATGGCTGGGTGGTAAGAAATTTAAGCAAAACGAAGGGGTCATCATTGAAACAAACGCCTATTTTGGGGCCTTGGGAAACATTATTATTTGAAGGAGATAAAAAACTAGAAAGACGCTAGACAAAATTTATCGAGCTTAAAGGAGACTACATTAAGAAATAAAACGTTTTTTTGTCGAAATAAATGGCTTGGGAGTAAGAAATTTAGGCGAAACAAACAGGTCATCATTAAAAGAAACGCATATTTAGAGGGTCTTAAGAAATCTTATTATTTCGAGATGACAAAAAAAAATAGAAAGCTCCTGGACGAAATGGAGCTTAAAGACTAAATTGAGAAATAAAATATACTTTATCGAAAAAGTCACGGAATTATCCAACTTCTCTCGTACATACTTATCAAAACAATTTATTTAACATTTTAATAGCTTGTTCAGGCTGCCCCGAAATTAAGTCATTCGTGATTCCGTCCGTCTGTCTGTCTGCTTTTCATTTGTGTTCGCATCACGTTAAAACTACTGGATGGATTTTAACAAAATTTTGTAAGGAGGTACCTTAGCGTCCTTGTTCCAATATAGGATACTTTTTCTTATTTCCAAGAGAAAGTGGAGAAAACGCAATTTCCGGTTTAAAGGTATGAAATTTTCGGTTTTAAACTGGGATATTTTCAACACTGTTATATGCTCGTATTCAACACACCTTTTTATTTTTAAAACTTGTGTATTTTAAAAACTATTGCGCAACATTAAAAGTAAGAGTATAACAATTGTTGTGGAATGTTTTCAAAGCAAAATCGACCAAAATATTGCCAGGACGCCCACGAAGTGGCGGGTATAGCTAGTATATACACATTTCTACATTAATTTTGTTGTAGTATTTTTTTAATATTCGGGTATATTTTAAGTTGATACGAAAGTGTGCAAAAACTTTTTGCAAAAGTAGTAAATTATAGAAATGTAACTAAACATGATCAGCTGTTTGGAAAATTAACTCAAATGTAAAAAAACCCAGTATGAACACCTTAGATTACGTTCATAATTTCAGCTCGAAATTACATAATTGCGTGGCAGCCTGAGCGGGCTATAATGCAGAAAAAAAAGTAAATATAATTTTTTTTATTGAATATTTTCCCTTAATCGTATTTTCTTTATTACGTCTCTGTTTATTGCAAACCAGTTCAAGAGCATTTCATCACATGAGGTCTAAATCAAACCAAAATTTTGTTTGAAAAAAGCTAGAAATAAAACAATGAAAGAAAATTCGCAAATCAATGTACGAGTATTTTAATTCTAATCCTCTATAAAATCCAATGTTAAACATTTTCAATCAGTGGTTAATCCTAAACTATTGCAACAAAATAATTAACTATTTTGTATTTGAAGTGTGTTGAAATGTTCATTAGAAATAATTGCAATTCCCATCACAAATTCCAAGTATAAAAACCTTTCGCTTATGGCCACATCAAGTTGTCTCAAATGGCCGGTATTGTAAAATATTACGTTGAAAAAATCGCGATAAATAACGAAAGTTAAACAGGAGTGTTAGTTTTTCGTTATAGCGATTATAATATGGAAAATTTAACAAAAAATCCTGCAAATACTTTTATAAATGTTTCGACCGTATTACGACCAGATGCAAGGTGAGTTGTTTTGATGGGAAAAAGGACATGCTGTGGCTATGACAATTAAGAAGTGGAAAAACAAAGATTATTGTGAAATTAAAATTATAAAAATTATAGGAGAATTCCTTTTAACGATTTACTGCAGAAAAAGTGAATATTTAAAATCCTAAAAATATTTAAAAGATTCTCCTAAACTTACCTACCTTACCCATTTTAAACTTAACGCCATGATTTAGTTACCAATATTCATATTCGAAAAGGTACGTACTAAATCCCAAAGAATTTCATCTCAATTTTGACCCCAATTGTTTCCTAAACAGTTAAAAGAAATCAGTATCAAGCGGTTTTCTAAATGGATGATAATAAGTCTTTGTGTATGGATGCCTAATAGTTCGGTCTTACCAGCCAATCCATCTTAAGATAATTTAAACTTCGAACTCGGCTATCACAGATAATATTACAAACACCTGCGAATCTTGTTTTCACAGTTTTTATTTTTTATTAAATTGTCCATGTCTTAATATGATTGATTCCTTCATACCCACGGCGTACGCGATGGACACTGAGAACTTTTTATTATCATGGTGTAAGGCTTTCATTCCCACTAACGACAACTGTGGTCAAGATTTAACTTGAGTACCTAGCATGATGCTCTTTTTTCGAATTGAATTGAATTAATTGAGACTTCATGTGTTCAGATAACAAAAGAATTTCATAAAGCTAAATAGAAAGAAAACTTAGAACTATATATACATATGTATGATTCTAATATAAATAGAAGAAAACGCAACTTGCTATGATAATGTAGGTTTTTGACCAACGGAATGGGTAAAAAAAAAGAAATAATGTGCTTTCTCCCCACACCAAGTTTACAATTAGTTAAGAAAACTTAAAATGATGCTCTTACCTGACGGTGGTCTTGCCACTGAGTAATATTTAGACTAGCGACCTTATTGTGCAATACTTATATTGCACAATATGTAGCAAGCTTAAGAACATGTAAAGAGCTTGGGCCTAAGTTTTAACCCCCCTGACAGGGTTAGGAAACTACCAAACTTCTGACAACCAATCAATGGTGCCAGAATCAGGTCCCAGGAACCCTGGGGTCTGGTACTCCCATATACCCTGGAAGCATTAGAATATGTCAACAATAATAATTAGTCCCCCGAGGAGATTCAACTATCGACAAATAGACTTCAATCTTTTTTGTCAATGTTTGGCCATGCTTTTCAAAAGGTCTACCAACCAAATATGAAAAGGTGTCATTTTCTTCTTAAGTTTGGAGGGGAAAAAATACGATGTGCATTAAAACGTAGGTTCTGAAGCATAACCCGACCATGCCGCTTGAAATTAAAAAGCGCCTTAAAATACTAAAACGAAGGTTATAAAAACTTTTTTTGTTATAAAATGACAAATATTATTCTAAAATCTTAACAATTTCTACCCTACAAGTTTATTAATAGAATTTTCGAACAGTCCCTCTGTATTTTTGGTCCATTAATCGAAAATAAAAATAAAAACTAATCAAATAAACGAATACTTTTTTAAATTTTAATCGGTTATTCGGTCAAATATAATAATGAACTGATTCACTCACATTTACAAAACGCAAAAAAAACGAATTGCGTACTTTCTAGGGTTTGAGTAAATAAATAAATAAATAAAAATGTAGAACCTGCGTGAGTTTTTGGTCATTAGGTCATAAAGTGGAGGAAATTAAAAAAAAAACTATAAAGATATTAACTCAGTGCAATCTCATGATGATGAGTTTGCGTATCTAGAAGGGATCAAAAATGAATGAGAGCTACTAAAAGTTGAGTTAATCATACGATGGTGAATCCATATGATGCAAAATTAATAACAGGGTCCATGGAAACTTACCAAATAAAAGAATTTATTTCTGATAATGAATTCTAAAATGTATCTTACAAGTAATTATGTATTATTATTACGTAGATGTAGTAGATTTTTGGCCGTGTCAGTCTGCGAAGTGTGTGAGTTAAAGCTTAATTTTCTATCAAACTGTAAACCAAGATCAAGGAATGTATCCGCTTCAAACATCATGTATTTCATTTTATTTTGTATTCTAGTCCATTCCCTACAAGAACTGTTTATTTCACATTATTTATTTATTGTATCTTCAAATTACATATGAGCTAACAATAGGTCTGTTCCAGGTGCATTAGAAAAAAGTCCGGATAGTAAAAAGTAACAGATATTGATAGTAAAAAGAAAATTACTCTTTGAATGTGACAAAGTTGTCCCAAATAGCTGGAACGCAAAAAAAACTCAATTGAACATTTTAAAATACTAATGCTACTTACTTTCTCAAAAAAAAATTTATTTATTTTAGTGATTTTAGACGCTTAAATGCATAATATTTTAAAAGCAAATCATTACATCATTGGCAACAGCTGTAAAAAGTGAATGAAAATAACCTCAAAAAAGAAAAAGCCAGTTATTATTTATAATTTTTCTCAAAATAGAAAGCTAAGTAATTATTGCACCTTCTCCTAAGCTTAGGGTTGAGTTTCTACCAATAAGCCAATGTATTTGCACTGCTTTTAACTTCATTTGTGTCAAATTTTCTTCAATAAATAGGTTAAGCATCTATCGAGATGTATTCCGAGGTATTTGACATCTGAGTTTTGCGGTCATTTATTTTTTGGTCGTTTATTTTTTTTCCTCAATTTTTAACCAGAATTCAAAATAAAATATATGGTCTTGTAAGTATGTATTGAGGTGATACTTGGGGGCTTTCATGAATGCTCAGAAAAGCGGACACGTTAGCAAATGTTGATGTGTGGACTCGATTGCTAGTTGGCATATCCGATGTGTACAGTAAACATAAAATGGGTCTCAATATACTACCTTAGGGAACTCCAGCTGTAATTGGTTGAGGCGAGCTTAAAAAAATCTCCTTTAAGTATAAATTTACGACCAGTTAAGTAGCTTATTAACATCTTATTAAAATAAGTGGGCAGGTTTTGTTTTAACTTGTAAACTAGGCTTTCATGTCATACATTATCCAACGCTTGAGAAACGTCTATGAAAGGCACAATATATTCTTTCCTTGAATGCATTTTCTTCTACACTAATCTGTGCTGTGTTGTCTTCTAAATCCGAATTGGTGGTTCGGAGTACATCCTTTTTCACTCTAAATTGGATTTAGCTTAGTCTTTTGACATATTTCACAACAGACTTAAAGGAATATAGCAGTCTACCTTTGTGTGATCATTTTCTGGCTTAGGTATCATAGTAATAAGAGACACCTTCCATTCTAAGGAAAAAAGCTCAAGGCGTAGAATGGTATTAAAAATAAATGGAAATTCTAAATTCTACCTGAGGAAGTTCCATTATCATCTTGTTGCTTGTTTTCAAAACCATATGTCTTCTTGTGGTTCAAACTAGCAATTGCCATTTCAACATCTTGTAAGTTAAATCTAAGGGAATTCATCATCTACGAGTGGCAACTCCACTAAAGTAGAAGATATATTCGGCATAAATAAAGGTTTTAAATGATTAATAAATAAGTTTCTTTTTTCTATATCACTCCTTGGCAAACGTCTGCATGAAGTACGCTAGCGAGGCTTACATGTGACAGGTCTTTTAAGGTTTCTTGTTGCACACCATAACGAATGGTCCGATTGTAGGCTAGCGTCAAGGCCTTCCAAATATTTTTGTAGTAAAGCAATCCTTCAGAATTCTAGTAGCTCTCCTAGCCGTTTCGTGATTTCCCTTAGTCTGTTTTTGAGTTAAGGAGATCTGTGAGATTGCCATTCTCCAATTCTCGAATTATTCTATTTTCTGCCAGGAGCAGTTCGACGTCTGCGGAGAAAATTCGATTGTTATTGTTGCATGTTGAACAGCTAATTTTAGGTTTTTATCACAAGTCGATGTCTTTTGGAGTTCTTACCATAAAGTTTTCCGAGCAATGAGCATTAAGATATTTTTTATATTTTAAAACTATTTACCGTTTGTTCCATATTGATCTGACGATAATTCAAATAATCACATGTAAGCGCACTTTTGACATTGCGTCAAACAAGGCACGACCCTTTGGAGTCTTAACCCCCAGAACGTGTATTTTGCGTTGTAATCGCCAGCTGATATAAAAGTGATTCTCCGATATCGAAAATCTATGATAGGAATAAATTGAAGAAATGACTAGGTTTATTCTAGGTTTCTCAAACATCTTTTCACAAGACCCTCAATATAGATCTATTGCAGATACGCAGTTGTTATTGGTCACGAATATTGTTCCGCCGAACCATTTCTTTAAATTTGGAAACAGGAAACATTTACTGGGAACTAAGTCTGAAGAACAAAGTTGTTGGCGAAACAACTCGAACCTCGACTAAACTAAATGGGAAGGGGTTTTACTCATTTCTTCGACATTGGTCCAATTCATATAAGCAAACGCGACATCCACTTTGCTGATAGCATTTTTATAACAAATAATTGTCAGTGAATCAAAACTATATGGTACATTAAATAGATGATTTTTAATGTAACTGTCTCAACTAACGAGGTCCTAAACGAGTTTCATAACTTGTGGGCATGGCGTTTTTGTTTTTCGTTTTTCGAAACTAGCAAGTCTCGAACAAACGATGTAAAAAACCCAATGACGGATTTTTCTAAAAGTTTGACAACTTGACAGATTTAAAAACCTCCTTTGTTTCAAGTTTCTAGAAGTGCTTATATGATCAAGTAAAAACTTATTAACACCCTCTAACTTTATACTTAGACTTTCTGCTGAAAGACGTTTATTGGGCTGGAATGTGCCACCAGATGAATTACAGCATATACCAGAGCATTGGTTCCAGTTTGAAGAACCTCCTGCGTCTATGCATTATCTTTTAGCCATGTTATATATATTTTTTACCATCATGTCATTGATAGGAAATGGTCTAGTCATATGGATTTTCACAGCGTGAGTTAATTAATATCTCTAAAATATAAAATAACCAACCCCATTCAAAATTTTGTTTTTTTTATTTCTTTGTTTCAGAGCCAAATCTTTACGAACCCCATCCAATATGTTGGTTATAAATTTAGCTATCTGCGATTTCTTTATGATGGCCAAAACACCGATTTTCATTTATAACAGTTTTAAACATGGCTTTGCTTTGGGCAACTTGGGCTGTCAGATATTTGCCATTGTAGGTTCATATACAGGCATAGGCGCATCCACCACTAACGCTTTCATTGCTTATGATCGTTTTAATGTTATAACACGCCCACTGGAGGGTAAAATGACAAACGGCAAAGCATTTGTAATAATCGTTTTTATTTATATGTATGCCACACCGTTTATTGTGGCTTGTGCCACCGAAAGTTGGGGACGTTTTGTGCCAGGTAAGTAAAAAAATCTCTACAGCATGAATTTTTTTTAATATTTTATTTATTGTATTGTCAATATATTTGAACAAACAATAATTACTCATATTTTAAGTCTTATATAAAATTAAATATAGCTCTGTTCCTGGTGCATAATAAACAGTCCGAACTAGTCCAAACGCTTTCCAAATAAAAAATTTTGTGCAATTTTGAGAGAAAATGAGAGATATTTTAAATATCCTGTACAAAGTTTTACGAACTTTTTCTTTGGGTAAGTTCGGACTAGAATTAAATTATCAGCTGTTTTTGTTTACATTTGAATTTCAAAAAATGTTTAAATAAGGGAAGAAAGTTTTTATTTAAAACTTATTGAAAAGCAAAATGGAAGATTTTTAAATGAAGTTTCAGGAGAACGTGCAATAGTTACTTGGCTTTCCATTTTGCCAAAAATTATAAATAATAACTGGCTTTTACTTTTTTCCGTTTATTTTCATACACTTTTTACAGCTGTTGCCAATAATGCAAATGATATGCTTTTAAAATATTTATTTATTTATTTAAGCGTCTAAAATCACTAAAATATATGTAATTAATTTGAGAAAGTAAGCAGCATTAGTATTTTAAGATGTTCAATTTTGGTTTTTTGCGTTTCAGCAACTTTGGATAACTTTGTCACGTTTATAGGCTTTTTACACTGACCAACATCTTAGTGAAACGTCTAGACGCGTCTGGAAGATGTTGAAAATGTGAAAATCAGTTTACATTTGCAACATCTTCTTACATCTAACATCTACCATCAACTCAACTGTCGAAAAATTAAAAAGCATAGACGCTTTTAGTTAATAAAAAAAAATAAAAATATGGGTTAACAACAAATATTTACAATTGGATATATAATTTATAGTATTAATACAGAGTATTAAAGTTATTGAAAGCATTTTAGAGAAAGAAGATGTAAAAAAAAATGTGTGTACCTTCGTATGATGCTCATTTTTAAACAAATATTGGTTTATATTTTTTCCACATAAATGACATTTTTTCAGAGATGCCCCTAAATTAATCGAGTTTATTGCCATTTTTCTAGTGATGACACTCAAATAATCGAATATTAGGCCTGTGTATTTCTTATGGAAAGATGTCAAAATCTTCGCAAATTGATGGTAGATGTTAAATGTTGATCAGTGTAAAAACCCTATTAGAGAGTAATTTTGTTTTTACTCTCAATAGTCCAGACTGTTTTGTTATGCACCTGGAACAGACCTTATATGTATGTACCAGAGACTGACAAAAAGTCATTTTCAGTGAAATAAGTATGGATATACTCAATACTTATAACGAACATTATTTATACACAACGAACTTAAAACGTAATGCATGTATGAGTACAACTGGTTATAGGTAGATAATGTAATGAGTATCTGTCATACCCATACTTATAACTACCTAATACATACAAGTATGGAAAAGTAGTTATAATACTCTAAGTATACTTATGAGTAAAACAACTACTTTTAGGAATCGTGCGTATAAAAAGGTGTAGGATGTTTGGAAATATTTTGTTTATAACCGAACATTGGTTAAGTATGGAAAATCAAAATTATTTTTTTGAAGCAATGAATGAACGTATTTTTAAATTGTGAAATAATTAATACATATAGTTACATATTTTTATAAAATACTCTAAGTATACTTAGAGTATGTACATACTTGTATTTACTCCCACTCTATACATATTTAAAAGTATGGGCATAGCCAAAACTTTATCCAACTTTTAATTATACTTATGTAGTTGTATTGCGAAAAATAGTGAACAAGTATGCGAACACTTATTCTCTGCCTATACTTGGAGTTATTTAAGTTAAAATTGTTATGAGTATTGTATGTTGTTTGAGCTGTAACGATACACATTTATATAAGTTTGGCCTCAAATACTTAATAAGTACTAAAAATGATACTTTTGCCATTCTCTGGTATGTACATATGTACTTGTGAAGTCGAGCCAGGGCTAGACCAAAAATTTTTATGTTTCACGGTTGCTGCTATAATTTGCGGGTCATTCCTTTGATGTTCGGACGAGAGAAGCAATGTTCCTCCTTCTTAAACGAATGTAACTACGTTCATTTAGTATGTTGCGGGCCAGCGGATTTGGATGCGTTTCAAGCTTCATTAAATACTTTACTGTAAATTTCGCTATTTCTGCTTTAACTGATGGCATGTTTAGATCTATGTGGATGTTCGAGTTTTTTATATACCAGGGAATAACTTTGATCAGCCGTAGAATCTTATTTTGGCGCCTTTCGACTTTTTTAACATTGCCAAATTGGCTTTGGAATTGACTTTTAAAATAGAAGTTTCCAATCCAAGGCGAGAGTAAAATTTCTGCCATACACCAGTTTAGTTGGATTGCTTTTAACTTCATGTGTGTTAACTTTGATTCTATGTGGCGTTGCCAAGTAAGTTGACAGTCAAGATGTATGCCAAGATATTTCAAGTCTGAAACTGAGTTATCGTTTGTTTATTTATGCTAATAGTAGGCACAATCCCTACGCAGTGTAAAAGCTATTCAACTTTATTCTCCATTTCTTTAACCATTTTTCTGAGATGCCTAAAACCTAAGCCACCTCATGCACTTTTGTTCTCCAGTCGTCCAATAATATTCCACTATTCCTGTTAAGTAAACGACTTTTTAACCATTGAAATTTATAGTGCAAAGTCCCTTAGTATTTATTGAGCCATAATGCATTAAAGACAATTTTTATTTTGCCAATCTAGCCGGACATCACTTTTTTAACTTATATTGGCTCTGACAATTTACTGTGTGCCCCTAGATTAATGAAACTTGGCAGAAAATCTCCTATGGTCATAAGCTGTTAAAGCTATAAAATAAGAAAAATCGGACCAAGGAGAAAAAAGTTCCGCTTAGATAACTAATCCTACCTCTGAAAAATTAATTTTTTTAAGTTTTCCCATACTTTTGTTCAGCAAATGCAACTTTTATAGTCAGCAAATGTTCAAAAACCTAAACTTGGATTCTGAAGATTTTAAAATGCCATTTTTTCACCTCCCCTTTGTGGGCGGTGACATAAAATATTCGGCTCTATTCCCGTGGGCGTTGTAGTTTGAAAATGAAACTAAAACGACAATTTCGCATTACCGTTGGCGTTACCGACACTCGTCGTAAATATATCGGTATTCTCTATTTTGAAAGGAAGATAGAAACGACAATAAAACATTCGTTCTCTGTCGTCATAATTGTAGGTAACGAAAATCAAACGACTATAAGAAAAATAAAATTACACCCAACTTTACCATACCCAATGGAAACAGATATTTTTATGGTTATATTACATAAAGAATAAAAGTTCAAAGTATATTCGAATCAAAAAATTAATTATTTTCGGTTTGGGGTGTTAAGTAAACTACCCCTTGCCCTCTCCCGATTATGCCCAAAAACTATACATCTCTTCATCTCCATATACCAAAGGCACATACTAAATTTCATTTTTCAAACTCCACAAAAATAGTGGCATATACACCCACCCACAGGCATCATCGCGAAAATAGTCAAAATGGATTCAGGAGAGCTCAAAACGTATAAATTCGTCGAAATCCCGACTTCTATTTTTTTCATGATTGCTATACTTTACCTTATAGTACGTATGGTAAAGTAAAAATTATAAAAAAAAAGTACATTGAGTTCGAAATTTTACTTTTTTATATGGAAAAACATCTCGTTTCTGCTAAGGGTTTTCGAAAGGGCATAAAACCCTAAAGTTTTGTGATTTTTGAAGCGAAACTGCCGAGAAATTAAATCCGTTTAGGCCTCCAGTTCTGGATGGAGAAGGTTGGCATAAAGTAAAACTAAATTAGAAGAAAATATTGAAATGTTTTTGTTTTTTATTAAAATACATACATATGTATTTATGTATATCACGATAAAGAGGAAGCTCTGAGTCAAGAGCAACAGGGGAAGGCTGTTTGTTTATTATAAACAGGTGCGATTGTCCCCATTGGAAGAAGCGGTGTCAAACCTATTAAAATTTGAAAAACAAATTAACCGGAAAGGAAACGTAGTGGTATTCGCCGACCTTGAAGTATATAGAGTTTCGTACTTATAATCTGGGATGGCAAAAATGTTAACGTTCTTTCGTAGCATCTTCCGATGTATATTTATATCCATTATGTCATCATCATCACTTCAACTTAAAAAATAAAATTCAGTACTCGCCATATTTTGTTAAAACTTACAAAGAAATAATAAACTTTTTAGAAATTTACAAAAATGTCATAAATAACAATACATTAAATTGCAGTGCTACCACACTTTATTATTAGGAACGAAACGACGATAAAAACGACAACGACATAGAAACGACTATTAAAATTAAATCGTCAACGGGAATAGGGCCGATTATTTACAAAATAAAAGAAATGGATTACATACACCTTAATAACATAAAAATAAAATTTTTAAGATTTCATGGGCAGGTATTCCTCCAATCACACCCCGCGAAACGTCCATGTACATAATTTTTTTTTTTTTGCAAAACAAGTCATTTTTGTAGCTGTGCCTGCCATTTCGTCAGCGTCCTTATTTTACTTTGAAAGTAATCCACTTTAAAACTCTTACTTTTATAGTGCTTCAGATAAGGTTTATGTAATTATCTTATAGAAAGGTAATATAAATTGCCTTTTTATTATAAAATTTGATGAGTAATTAGAACAATGTTAAGCGATGATATTAAGGTTGTCGTGTCGTTCGTCGACTGTAAAACTTTCGTACTAGATTAAAGAGAAGTTCTGGTAGTTTTCTTTAATGTAGTAAAAAATGTCGAAATAAAACAACCAGAATAAGGCTAAATAAACAATGCGAAGGCAATTTGATAATTCCGCTACATTTTTAGAATTGGTAAGGTCGATATATTTAGTCCAGCGAGCATCCTGTAGATTTTTTCTCTTCAAATAATAGGATTTCTCAAGGCAAAATAGTCTGAGGCCAGTTTGCCTTAAATCAGTATTGAATCTGTCCAAAGAATCTAAATAATGTTCTCCGGTAAATGTTTTACCCTTTTCAAGGTTATCGATGTGAGTAACACCGAGTGCATTTCTAAAAGCTGTTGTCCGATAGATCCACCTTGGACTTCGTTCATTCAATGTTACCCGAAGAAACACACTGTTTTAATTGATCTTTGGTCTCTGGTGTGTTAGGATGAATCCCATAACTTGTAAAACAGTTACACAACGGTTAAAAAAGTCGAAAAGATTGCTGCTTAACATGGCTAAATACTACTTTAAATTGCTCACACGATGGCGCTAATGGCACCCATTGCGGTTGAAATGCTTACAGCCTCAGCCACCTCATGCACTTTCAATCTTCGGTCGGTCAATATCATTCCATGGATTCTATCGAATATTTCTGGAATGACGATCTCTTTTGGGCAATTTCAACGTTTAGCATCGTTTATGATGGTACGACCACAACGGAACTCAATTAACCATTTTTTACCATTGAAATTGGTTATGCAGAGTGCCCATAGTTATTATTAAGCCTTTCTTTGATATCGGTGATGGTTTGTTTCACCCTTATTCTATTTGGCGTCTGCAACATTGTCGTCACTTTTGAGCCGACATCACTTTGTATCGACGTCGATATCAATTCAATTGTAATTTAGTATTCCCTAACTGTCTTATGACGACGTCGACGGCTGATCGATAACACTGTTCTGCAGAAAAATCTTCTTTAAAAAAAATGGAATACACTGCAAGAATTTAACGTGCTTAATAAGAATCTACAGTTTTTTTTATCACGTCGAGATTTTTGTAAGAGGCGTTGCAAATATTAGTCTATGAATCAAGCGTCTACATTGGTATGTTTCATCAAACTAGAGAAAGTTTCATTCGATTTAGACAAATGAGACACTAGAGAACTAAGAACAATATTTTAAAGGTATTTGAACGCAAATGTTTATCTGTGCAACTAATTGAAGGTATCTGAGTTTACTTTAAATTACAAGTCTCGCCAGACCTATAGTCAAACTTTGGTTAGTTTTTATAATTTCCATTACATTCCTCACTTTTTGCTGCCGCTCCTGAGATCCTCTTGGAGGGCGAAAGGGATTTGATGACAAATCCATTCGACGGATCTTTTAAGTTACTGCTAGTACATCCTTGTTGGAAGCCCCTTGCCAGGAAACGAATTTTACTATTTATTTCACTAATTTTCCGCATTGGTTCGAACTTTTTATTTTAACCTTTTCCCTTTTGAATTTTGTGGCTCTTCAACTCGTTTAGAAAACTCAACACAAAGAAGTCATCGTCGAGCCAACAAAATAACGACGTTGCATTTTCTTTCAAAATAGCAAATAACAAGTAAAAGTGCTTTATTCGGCCGTGCCGAATCTAGAATAGAAATTAGCCTAAGTTGACGACAGTCACAGCGGTGGTCGTGTAGCCATGTAGCTATACTGGCGTTCAAATAGTGATAAAAATTTGTCTTTTTATGTGAGAAGTTATTCTACAAAGTTTTATTGTGATTGGATTGAACCACATCTTGAGGTGCCGCAGAAGCCTTTAACATATTTCTTTGTCTTTAAATCTTATATAGTTATATTTTTTATTTTATTGGTGGTTTTTAGGGTTCCGTACACAAAGTGTAAAAACGTTACCCTATTGTTTTCGCTACAATGTCTGTCCGTCTGTCAGCGCCTTTTATCTCTGGAACCGTAATAGGTAGACTCTTGAAATTTTCACAGATGATGTATAGCTGTTGCCGCTAAAGCACCAAATACTAAAACTTATAGGGTGTTCCAATAGAGAGGTGTTATTCACGAAAATGTGTTTATTTCTTGAACTGTAGGAGGGATACACTTGAAATTTACAAACAGTAATTAAAACTTAGTTCACTATATAAACAAGTATAAAAAAAATAAAACTAAAAATTAAAGGGTGTTCCGATAGTGGAATGATTTGCATCTATAAGGCATAAGTTTTGAACCATAATAGGCAGACTCTTGAAATTTTCACAGAAGGTGTATAGCGGTGGCCGCTATAACAACAAAAATTAAAACTTATAGAGTGTTCCGATAGAGAGGTGTTATTCACGAATATGTGTTTATTTCTTGAACTGTAGGAGGCATACACTAAAAATTTACAAACTGTAATAAAAACGTAGTTCGCTTTATAAACAAGTCTAAAAAATAAACCTAAAAATTAAAGGGTGTTCCGATAGTGGTGTTATTTGCATTTATAAGGCCTAAGTTTTGAACCATAATAGGTAGAATCTTGAAATTTTCACAGGTGTATATCTGTGGCCGCTATAGCAACAAATATTAAAATTTATAGGGTGTTCCGATAGAGAGGTGTTATTCACAAATATGTGTTTATTTCTTGAGCTGTAGGAGGCATACGCTAAAATATGTAAGCAGTAATTAAAATTTAGTTCGCTATATAAACAAGTACAAAAAAAATAAACCTAAAAATTAAAGGGTGTTCCGATAGTAGTGTGATTTGCATGTATAAGGCCTAAGTTTTGAACCATAATAGGTAAACTCTTGAAAATTTTACCAAAGGTGTATAACTATGGCCGCTATAGCAACAAATATTAAAACTTAAAGGGTGTTCCGATAGAGTGGTGTTATTTACGAATATGTGTTTATTTTTTTAACTGTAGGAAGCATACACTAAAAATTTACAAACTAATTCAAACTTAGTTCGCTTTATAAACAAGTCTAAAAAAATAAACCTAAAAATTAAAGGGTGTTCCGCTATTGATGTGCTTTGTATGTGTAAAGCCTTAGTAAAGCCTTTGTATGTGTAAAGCCTAAAGTTTTGAACCATAATAGGTAGACTCTTGAAAATTTTACCAGAAGTGTACAACTGCGGCCACTATAGCAAAAAATACTAAAACGTAGGGTATTCCAAAAGTGATGTGTTATTTACGTTTATGTCTGTTTTTGAGCTGTTTGTTTTATAAACAAATATACAAAATTGAACTTAAATATTAAAGGGTGTTCCAATAGTGACGTGATTTGCATGTATATAGCCTAAGTTTTGAATGAATAGGTGGAATCTTGAAATTTTTACAGGAGGTGTATTACTATGGCCACTATAACAAATAGTAAAAATTAAAGGGTTTTCTGCCAGTGACGTGATTTGCATGTATAAAGCCTTATTTCTTGAACCGTAACAGGTAGACTCTTGAAATTTTGTGCAGAATATGTGTTGCCACGGCAGATATGACAATTACTAAAAATAAAGGGTGTTCCGACAGTGACATGATTTTATAAACCGTAATAGATACCATCTTGAAATGTTTACAGTAAATGTGTTACTTCGTCCGCTATAACAAATACTTAAAATTGAAGTGTGTCCATTAGTGACGTGTTTTTCACGAATATTACCTTATTTTTATAACCGCAATAGGTGGGCTCCTGATATTTTAATAGAAAGTGTATTACCATGGCCGCTATAAAATCAATTACATACTAAAATTTAAAAGGTGTTCCAATTATTATGCAATTTTCGCGAATATTACTTTAATTTTAAATTTAAGGGTGTCCCATAAGACATAAAGAAATAAACAACTGGAAATTTTAAATTATACTGAACAGAGTACGGAACCCTACGTGTGTGTGTTTATAACTCGCACTTGACTAATTTATTTATATTTATTATTGATTTAATTTCATTAAAACTAATCATAAAATAATTTAAAACATAAAAATTTGCTATCCATCGTTATTTTATAAAATTTTTCACGTTTTAAAATCTAACTGGGGTATAAAAACATGAAAACTATTTTTTTTTAATTTACTTTTTTTTTTCATTGTTGTAGTAAGATAGGGGTAGATATAAAATTTTAAGGATTTTTCTTTGACTTATTTAATGTACTTAGCATGGTCCTTTTATTTATATAATACAGTTTTTGCAGATTAAAAAAAAAAAAATAAATTAAATTTGGTAAATTTGGTAAATTACAATAAATTTGGATCTGCGGTATTTCGATTGCGGCACCTCTTACCCTACTCCAATCGTCTTTAAACTTTACAATTGAGTTACCAATAGCAAATGGCAACTTTTTATCACTATTTAATACTGAAATTGAGAAAAATATTTTTTATGTTACAGTCTTGATTTTCAAAGAGATATTGAAACTTTTGTTTAAATTTTTCGAAAATTGTTTGTAAAAATATTTTTTTAAAAATTTTATTCGAAAATTTTTTGGAAAAATTTTAAATTTTTTTTTTCCAAATATTTTTCTGTAAAAATATCTTTTTTAAAATGTTTTGTAAATATTTAAAAAAAAATTTTTTTAAGAAATTTTATTGAAATTTTTTTTTTGGGGCCTTCCTGCAATATATATTGAGTTAGAATGGTCAGACTAAAGCAAAAAAAAATTTCCTCATGTTAACCAACTTTGTGTTCTTTAACTACTCATATTTACCAGTGGGTACCCTGTAGGTCCATTGGCTACCTCTATGTGTAATGCTTTCTGTAAAGGTCTTTAATACAAATAAAAACAGAAAAACCCTCCCAACCTAAAAACAAACAAAAATCGGCCGTCGCATGGGGTTACTGATCCCCCCGAGATCTGTATTCACTCCCTGCGATCTACCCTTCGCAGCCTAATATTTATTTGACAAAAAAAGGCAAAAGAGAATCATTAAAGCAGAAAAAAAATAAAAAAACGTGAAAAAATATATGTTGGCGTGGTTTTTGGCCCGCAGCCTCCAAAGGAATGATCCCATGTTCCTGAATTGCAACACCAAAATTTTCGAAACTATGCCTGACAGATTGGTGTGCTTAAATTTTTTGTATCTTTTCTGGTGCCTTGGCAAATGATACTACTACCCGAACACGGACAGACGGTCATCGCTTAATCAACTACTCTATGTATAAGGATCCAGAATATATATACTTTATGGGGTCGGAAATGAATATTGTAGAAATGACAAACTTATATATAGGGTGAAGGGTATAAAAATGACTGCTTATCGATAAATGTTGATATCGACAAAGGGCATACCAATTTAAACTCGTCGTGGTGTCGACCACGCTAAATAAAAGAGTGGTAAATACCATTCCGATTAAAATAAACGAGGTGGCCAGCTTTCAATGAATGTTAAAAACAAACAAACGTACGTAGCCTGCGCATAATTCTACGGTAGTCCAGTAATAGATAACAGTTTAAGAGAGCAATATTGCACTAAAAATATAAAGTCACTGAATTACCAAACTGCCTCGTAACTAACAAAAAAACCGTAGATTTTAGAACTGAAAAAAAAAATCGAGAAATTTTAATTTTCAAATGCGTTTAACTTGCCAATTATAAGAGATAAGTAAAAAAGCAAAATTTGAAAAATATAAAACAACATTACTGACTAAAACGTTTAATATTTACAAACCTTTAATGAAATAACTGATCTAGGAAAAATCTTTAATAAAATAACTGATCGAGGAAAATAATAGTTAAAATAAATGAAAATTTTTATGCATTTTTATTTTATTTATTATGTATTATTTAGAGATCAACTAACCTAAGTGAATTTTATAAGTATATACGAGTAGATACATACATATATCTTTTATTACATATTATTTGTGGATCTGCCAATCTTTTAACTTAAATATATATAAATTGTTGCTTTTTTAAAACTATATATTTTTTATTATTATTTTTAAATATATCTCTTTAAATATTTATTAATTTTATAAATTTAACACAATTAATAAAGTGTTGTCCCATATTTAGATTGATTTTGAGTAATTATGATCAAGTTAATTTGCATAAACTCTGTTTATTAACTTAAATTTTTTTATTTTTTATTTGCTTTAAAACATAATTTCTGTAAATTAGATTATTTCAAGGCGAATTATTATACCAGGTAGTGGAAGTGGCGACTTCATTTATTTTCACCGCATGTAAGATTTTACATACATGTGGAGTTTAAAATTTCGAGCAACCGCGAAAATTCATGAATTCGGCATTGCCACCACCTGTCAAATAGATTCGCCTTGGATTATTTATTTTTAATTTTTTATTTTTTTTTTTTTTTACTTAAAAAAGAAAATTTTCTAATTTCGCATACAAACGAGGATGTGTGTGAAATCGCCTAAAAAATAATGCAAATAATCAATTGAAACTACAATTAATTTAAAAGTCAAACCAAAATCAATAAAAATTTTAAAGAAAAAGTCGCTTAAATGCTACAATTAAAATAAAAAGCTCTTAGGCTGATGGTAAAGTACGAATAGCTAGAGGGGAAAAGGGGCACCAAGTTACAAAAGCGGTTGGTTTTATAAGTATAACCAAAAATGTCCTTCTGACAAAATTTGTAATAAATTCGATAGCAATTAAATAATTATTTTAATTATTTTTTTAATTTATAAAACACTTTTACCAAAATAATAAAACAATGCAATAAAAAATGTACGGAGCCATTACACATTATAATTTAGCATCGTCACCAATAACTTTTGTTAGTTTAACGAATCATCCTCAAACCCGTCCTTGCTTTTTTTAATTCATATTTTCAAAAATTATATCTGTGTAACGATTTTTATCTGAAATTGTCATCGCAACTTATTCTGAGGAGTTTATTAGGTTTTAATCCATTTGTTCGTATCAAGGCGAAATAATTTTACTAGGTGGCATCACGGAGAATTTAATTATTTTTTCCAAGGCGTATTAATACTAGGTGATTGTACGGGCGAATTCAGGCTTTTTCGCCTCCTTTTCAGTTGTCAAATTTCATATAATTTCATATTTGTTTATTATTTTTCATGCATATGATGAGCTTTTTCGCCATTGCAATCACCTGTTATAGATTCGCCTTGATTTTTTCTTTACTTTTTTATGTTGACAAAAATTAGTTAAATGTTTTTTTAACTTGGAAAAAAAGTTATTTATTTCCAAATATGTATATTTCAAGATTAACAAAAAAAATTCAGATCCTACCAAAAATAGGTAAGGAAGAGGTGTTTTTAGTTGCTGTATGTGATATTTTAATTAGTGTTTTTGGCGTTTACAGTACATTTAGCCAACAACAAAATTCATGTGGGTGTTTTTGCTGTTGTCGCGGCGATGCCACCTTATATAGATTCGCCTTAGTTTGTATTAAATAACTACTTTAGAACCAGTTTTAGTGCAAAAGTAGTTTTTATTGAAACTATGCTGTTGTCGCGGCGATGCCACCTTATATAGATTCGCCTTAGTTTGTATTAAATAACTACTTTAGAACCAGTTTTAGTGCAAAAGTAGTTTTTATTGAAAACTAGTTGTGCCCGCCACGTCGTAGACGTTCTGAAAATATTTTGTTCGATTTTGCTTTAAAAGTATTCCACACCAAATTTAAGGACTCTTACTTTTATAGTGCTTCACTTATGGGTTATATATTTACTTTATATATAGGTACCCATCCCTGGGAAATTGCTCAGAAATAAACTCTATATAAAATTCTCAAATTGTTGTGAGTTCTGGTGGGTTATTACGTATTTCAATTCGAAAGAAATCTTTTTCGAAACACAATGTTAAAGTCATACAAATTCGAATGATTTCCGTTTCGAATCGAAATACGTAATCACCCCCAGTAAATAGTGTTTTAAATATCCCGCTTTCGAAAATAAAAGATGCTGTCAAGTTTGCAGTACCTCGTTTAAATCGGTAAAATTGTGTACTTTCACTACTTTTTCTCTATTTTCTCTTGGAAACGAGATAAATATTTCCGGGGAAAAAAACATCATATATTTGAACCCAGATACTAAATTACTAACTCACAAATTTTTATTTAAGTTCATCAAGTAGTTTTTAGGTAATGCGAACACAGACAAAGATTCCAAAAAATTGCTGTTTTGTATTCCATTTCGATTACTATCAATCAAAGTTTCAAAAAATATTTTATGTACAGAAATAATCCTGTTGCACTTTTATTATATATACATACATATATATTCAAAACCTTGAAGTTTTTTGGAGCTTTATAATTTGACTGTAGTCAGGTCAAATTCCCCTTATTGGGTTGTGAACTAAGTGATATCGTATTTCTAATAAGAAAAAATCTCTAAATATAATACAATATAATTTTATTTAATTAAGTCCAATTCGTTTTTTCGAAGCTATCATTCAGGCACTGCTATAATTCCACATTCATTTAAAGGGATTTGACATCATCAGTGTCATTTAAAATTTTCCGAAGAAAAGAAATAAATAGTGATTTAAAGGAGCAAGAATAAAGCTATACAGCGGATGTGACAAGGCATCGCAACCCAGTTTCAATAAATTTTTGCAATCGACACATTCTTGTAAGGAGCTTTACATTATAACGGTTGAAAGATAAAATTCTTACGATTTACCAATACTAGACACCAGAACGAAATTATTGACTCTAACTTTCCCTCAAGGCTTCATTCCCACCATATGCGGCACATTACTTATTTTGTACTTGCGATGCTTTCTTGCCTTTTCGGAAATAATACAACATAACATGTCTGAAGTCGATATATGTATGTATATACATTATTTTATTTTTCTAAATTATAGCCAGAAGTTCAAACAATAAGAGAAGAAGGGCTCCACAGAATTATGTTCTATTCAAAAAATCGTTTCAAAATGGCTTTGAAGGTGCCACACTATTATACAAAAAGAAGATTTTGCAACTCGTACGGAGAAAATAGTACATACCTGTCAACAAGTCACATACTCTTCTAATCCGCACTATCATACTTTTTGATAGCTAAATTACACGAAGAAATTTTTCAAGAATTAGTTGCATTAAACTGTTTTTTTTTTTTTTTTGTTTTGTTGACAAGAGGTGTAGAGAGAGAGAGAGAGGCAAAGATAAACAAGAAAGTTGTAAAGTGAATAAAAACAATTACATGACACAATTACCTTAATACAGATGGTTGCTGCCGTTTTAACCAAAGCCGTTCAAAGATAAAGAGATGAAGTACAGTTCGATAGTTTCATTTTATATAATATTATGCATTTAAAACAAATTCAAACATTTTGTTTTTGTTTTAAATGTAAATGACGGATTCTATGTGCCCCGGTCTTAAGTTTTAATTTCTTTAACTTAATTCTCATTTCGTTAAGAATATTTTTAGCGTAAACGGTAAAAACAAGCTTACTCCGCAATAATCAAATTCAGTGAATTTATAATTTGGATTAAAAGCGCACTTTTTATTAAAGTTAAATGAAAGTTTTAATACCCAAAACATTTAACTATTAAAAAATGTTTAAAATTCCAAAAATTTGATTGCAGGTACTTTCTTTTTTTTATCTTTTGGACGAATACTAAAAATTTTCTAGTGCGGCAGTTTTTGGCAGGGGTGTAAAAAATGAAATCGATTGAACAAATTAAAGGTCAATTGTTTTGTTAATTTGTAAATATTTATTTAAAATAAAAGTAAAGAAAATATTTTCCACACAAAAATATGTTACAATTGTATATTAGGTTTGGATATTTTATTTATTGAGATACTTTCTTTTAAGTAAATTACAACAAAATATATGAATATGTCCCATATATAAATGATCTATAATTGAACCTTTAAAAATCATTGAACAAAATAAACACATAAAAGAGTTGCTATTTTTCACCAAAAATATGAGGAAAAAATTATAAAAAATAATTATTTAAACGAAAAATCAAATTAATTAAAAACTAGTAACATAAAAGTACAATATTTATTAACACCGAAATGAATTCAAATGAAAAAAGAATATTCCAGTAATAAAAAAGAACAGTTTTAAAAACTTTTCTCACTTCTATTTCAATTAATCGCCGATTTCCGAATTAAATATGAATTCGTTTTTTACGAAATAAAATGATGATTAATTTTCGTTTTTGCATTATATATATATATATATATATATATATATATATATATATATACTTGTTGCATTTTTATGTTGTATATATATATATAACTAAACCCATGGCCCAAGCATGAAATTTAATTATTTTAATTTAATAACTTTATTCTATACATTTAACACTCTCCAGCTTTTGTTTACTTTTCTTTTTTGTGAATTTATTAAATTCTTGCAAAATCACTTGTTGGTTATTATACAATTGAAATCGTAACATTGATACCTAAATTACCATTGTCGGCAAAAAGTTGGGCAATAGATGTATCAAAGACTAGACAGTCGGAATTGTGTATGGCGGAGGCAACACCTTCGTGTATGGAACGTGGCATAGCTTCCCAAGTTAAACGTCTACGATTGCCATTTAATTCCAAGCGATAAACAAAATTCTCTGCCTCTTTGCGGGACCCTATAAGTTGAACGATGGCAAAAAATTGCTGATGGCCATCATATTTCTCCTGTTTCTCTAGCACCAACATAAAATGATGGCCGAAACATGACTGCATCATGACCCAGTCAACGGCTCCTGGTAAATTTATGTCTGTGGCTAAGAATACAATGTCCTCACCTTGCAGTGTTGTTATGCTTTTGTGTGACATCATTAAATGTTGCATGACTAGATCCAGTGGTCCCTGCCATTTACAGGAGGCACCTGGGCAAGGGCACAAATAGGGTCGACATTCGCAGGTCTCTTCATGTTCGGTTTTCTCCGTATACAGCAATGAAGCTGTACAACCATAGCCCGAGTGTTTACAGGGAAATTTGACATTCGAAGCAACTTTTTCCATGGCCAAGTTGCGTATATTGGCTAAGGGACCACGACATGTTGGACAGCAGGTGAGCTTGGAACGGCACGATACACACACTAAATGACCACTAGAGCATTGCAGTATGGGTGGTAAGACATAGTCGAAGCACACCGGGCATTCAAACAAGGATGTTAGATCGGTCGACATTCCGACATCACCACCTCCGGCAGACGATATTGATGAACTAGACGATGATGAAGTATTAGCTGAGGTATTTCCAGTACTTGAGTTGCCTGTAGCAGTACCAGTTGGAGTTTCACGACGTTTAGGATTTATTTTATTAGACATTGGACTTTGGTATTTTGTCTGTTTATAAATCTGTTTCTTTCTCTATGAATTTTTTTCAGTGGAATCTTCTTCCGTTGATTTAATTAAAAGGTTTTCAAATATTGGCAGTAGTTCTTATTATCAAACTTATTATTGTTGTGTGTAAGTTGCTGTTAATTCTTAAGTCTTATTGTGCTTTAAAATTTAAATGGTGTTCTTATCTGAAAAGAGAAAATACATTATTATTAGTTAAAAAATAGATTGTTAATATTCATTGCAATTCCAACAGTTATTTTATGTGCGAGGCTTTAAAATTTTTACATGTTTTGGTAGCAAATAATACTATGCTACATACCTATCAATACCCCCTTTATGCTTGTTATTGGGTAAAAACGCTTTAGCTTGACATGCAGCGATGCAAACTAAAACCCACTTTAGAATAAAAATTAGTCCAAAAACAATATATAAAATTTTTCAATGGTCAGAATTAATTCCCGTGTCAAGGGGTTATTAACAAACATTTTCAAATAAAATAGTTTATTTTTAAATAATAATTCTTTCTTAATATTTTGTACAAAAATTTAATAAAAGTAAATACCTATAATTAATTCGAGAAAGTTTGATAATTTTACGAGTTATTTTCAGCGCAAAGCAGGCATCGAACTCACTGCCACCGGAGTGATAGACTAGCGCACTACCAATTAGTCTATCAAGACACTCAACAAATGGAATGATATTGGGCGATCGGAGGAAGAAAAAATTAGCCTCCGATTGGTGTTGCAATCAAACTAATGCACAATTGCACAAGAGAAAATCATTGAATTGTAGTACGAAAGGGGCTAAGATATGCGTCACTGTTGACATGTATGTGTATTGGTTTGCTCTAACTGGATGAATTGGTACTTGGCTCTCGATTTGCTTTATGCTTTGAAAAGTTCTCAATCAATGATTTTTTATTTAATGGTACATGGTCAAACACTCAAACGCGGAAGCCTAGTGGTCCTGGATTAGAAATGAACCCTGATATTCTATTCTCTATAAATGCTATAACTCCGATCTGAAATAAATTCTTAATATAACCAATACAGTTCTGAAATCTGTAAAGTGATAGTTCTTCACCCCATAGGGACCAATCCGAGCACAATTCTTATTTTTATCCATTGATATGCAATTACTACAGGCCACTTAACCAAAATGTTAAATATTTCAATTTTCAGAAATCTACAACGATCTGAAATAAAGTCTGAATATAACCGATACATATGTGTACAGTCGGAGACAAAAGTTTAAATACACCTTTTCTAGTATTCAAAATATAATTAGAAAATATAAGCAAACTTATTCAGAAGAAAATATGCCAAGAAGTGGCCGACCAAAAAAACTTTGCAATCGTGATGTCAATCACATCGTGAGAGAAGTAAAAAAGAATTCAAGAATAAGTGCCCCAAAACTTGTAGATGATATCGCTAATAACTGTACAAAAAGCATTGCGACAAAAAAACTCTGCTTTTCCCGAAAGAAGTCACTGATAAGTGAAAAAAATAGAAGAATTAAACTAGAGTTTGCCAAGAAGTATAAAAACAAAGACGCTGAGTTCTGAGTTTTTATAGACGAGAGCAAATTTAATTTATTTGGAAGCGATTTGGCTATGTGATGGTTTGGGGAGCAATTGGAGTAGCCGGGGTTGGAAATTTGGAGTTTATTGATAATGCGTACGGATTTCGATCCCCAGCCGTGACTTCAATTTATTTAATACTAGCAGTGCCTGCCACGTCGTGTGCGTTCCTACAATATTTTTTACCATTTTTCTTTTAAAGTAATCCACAAAAAATGTTAAGACTCTTACTTTTGTAGTGCTTCAGTAATGGTTTATCTATTTACTTTATATAGAGGTACCCACCCATCTCTGGCAATTACTCAGGAACAAAGGCTTTATATAAAATGTAAAAATTATTGTATTATATTATATTTTTCTGTAAATAGTGTTTTTCCTGCAGACAAAATTAAATAATTCTGCAAGTTTGCAGTGCAATTGAAACGATAAAATCGCGTACTTTCACTCATTTTTTATATTTTTTATATTTTTACGGGATAATAGTATCCTATATTTGAACCAATATGCTAAGGTACGCCCTAACAAAATGTTATTAAAATTTATGTAGCATTTTTTACGTGATGGGAACACACACAGACAGACAGACGGGCGGACAGACAGAGACAAAAATTCTAAAAATAGTTTTTTTGGTATTCCATTTCGATTACTATCTGCACCAGTAACAGTTATAGCCCGTTCAGGCTGCCGCGAAATTAAGTTATTTCGTGATTTCGGCCGAAATCAACTTGAAATTACTTAATTTTACATACAATGGTAAAGCCCAAATTAACTCATTCTACTTAATTTCGTCGAAATTAACTTGAAATTACTATAGACAACGCTGGTTTTGTAGAAAAAGCTACTTTTTTTGCAACCATGACCAGATTTACAACCTTGAAAGTCCGTTTTGTTTGAAAAAAATTTAAAAGCCAAATGAAATAATGGAAATATATACATAATTGTACATTAATTTTGTTATAGTGTTGTTTTTAATATTCATTTATATTTTAAATCAATACGAAAGTGTTGTGCGAAAGCTTTTTGCAAAATAGTTAAATTATATAAATGTAACTAAACGTGATCAGCTGTTTGCGAAAGCATCTCAAATGTCAAAAAGCCCAGTATGAACACCTTAGATTTCGTTCGTAATTTCAGCTCGAAATTACTTAATTTCGTGGCAGCCTGAATGGGCTATTAAACTGTTGCAAGCTCATCTGTTGGGTGTGCTCATAAGCTCATTAGCAAGTCGTCATACCCGAACACAAACTAGATTACTGAACACATGCCTACTCGTAACATACTATTAGAGAGCAAACCTCTGTTCGTATCATAAACGCAATGAGCTGACCGATTAAAACGAACTTTCTATACTAGTGAGCGTGTGTTTATTAGTCTCATGTTCAAAACACTCAGTGTGTTTTGTATAGTGATCGTGTAAAACCTTTTTATAAGGCTTATTGCGTTTTCTTTGTACTAGGTGTTTTCTGTATTTCTATAGAAATTGTTTTTATATTTGTCAAAAAATTCGAGTTTTATGTTTGTACATACCAACTGTGCCCGTGTTTATCTCAATGCATAAAACTGCTTGAACTCTCCCAAGTTCATTGTTATTATGTTTAACATTGACTCATACCTATTCAAACTTGCTTATGGAAACTCTGCAAACTAATCGCATTTAGATCGTTGGTCTTTGCTGTTTGTTATTGTCCACTCATCGTTACTCGTGTGCAATGAACAGACATGAATTGAATGAAATATTATAACGAGCGTCTTTTAAGATATATTCATTTTTTCTGCTTATGCAGTGAAATATTCAGATATATTCATTTTCTACTTACAAAAATTCATTCACAGCGCCATAATTTGTCGGTATTACCTTGTAGCACTAAGTCGTCGACGAGTTAAAAAAAAAATTAATAAAACGGCAAAACTATTGTGCGCAGCGTGCAATTACAGCGTTGTCGAAACCGAAGCTTCTATACTATATACCAAACTTTAACCATCTACTCCTATTCTTTTTTCTAAGGAAGTAACACGCTTAGTATAGGCACTAGTTGACTCAGTATTACTTCTTTTTGTAAAAAAAATATAATTTCTGAATACAATTATTTATTTTTTCAAGGAATCTGAAAGAAAAACCGCGTTTTATAATAAGAAGTCTTTTTGTTGACATTCAGTATGAATTAATATTATGTTGAACACAAATATATTAGGTAACTCTACGTCTAAAACTATAATATGTACCGACTCATTATCTCCTATCCAATCGATTCGAAATTTACACAACACAAAGCTACCCCGCATATATTAGAAATGTTTTAATTGAAAAAAAAACTCAAAATTGTGTGGATTCCCGGATATTGCCAAATTAAAGGAAATGAATTTGCTGATTATACAACCAAAGCATCTCTTAAAGCATCTTGTTTTCTAACACTCAACCTCAACACTTATGACATTTTGCTTCACATTAGTAATACTTTGACCAGACAAAGTGACTTATGATCTGATTGGTACAGATCTATAAACCAAGTAAAAATGTAAAAATTAACCTAAATATTAATTACAGTGGGTCTCTCAGCACGCTAGAGTGCAGAAAATTTGTCCGACTAAGACTTGGTCACACCTTCTTCACACACAGGCACATTATTCAACCTGATACCTCAAACATCTGTCCGTATTGTCGTACAGAACTTGTGGCAATTGAACATATTATAAAACATTGCATTCATTTTAATTTTAGTTTTAAACATGACCCAGTTAAATACCTCTCTAACCCATCTCTTGAAAATAACGTTTGGTGAATGAAATCCGACCAAACCTTAAAGTAACAAAAATATGTGTAATAAAATTTATTTTAATTACAGATTTATTTGTTTTACTGTAAAAAAAAGGCTCAATAGATATTAACTTTAACTTTAATAATTGTAGAGAAAATGTATTAAACGAAATTGGCTCCGGCACGGTTTGCTTTCCTAATTTTCTTCGGTAGTTCTCTCATTGACATCTGAATGCCTTCTGTATATATGGTTTTTAACACTTTTTTTTTATTTTTATGATTAAAGAATCAACATATTTGGCTCTGTATCCGCTTTCGTACACTTTTCTTTTCAAATTCACCCAATAAGTTTCAATAGGCTGCAAATTGCTAAGCGCTGGCACACATTTTTTATTATAAACTTGGGCATTCACAGCTAAACCACCTTTAAAAAAACTGGTTCACTGATGCCACGTTCACTTATGGTAACCACAACAAAAATTTTTCAGGAAACTGTGTCTTTAGCATAAACTTAGCTTTTTTGGGAGCTTTTTGACTGGAAGACTAAAAGTAATATTTTGCCTGCCATTCATTGCCTTCGACAGTGAAATATGACTCGTCATCCATCACGCATTTGTACTCTGATGAGCAGCAGAAATAATTTGTGAAAAGTTTGCATAACCTGCATTTTATTGTCGTCTGTTGTATTTCGGTGGTAAATGGTGCTGCTTTTTAGGGTTCCGTACACAAAGTGTAAAAACGTACCCCTATTGTTTTCGCTACAATGTCTGTCCGTCTGTCAGCGCCTTTTATCTCTGGAACCGTAATAGGTAGACTCTTGAAATTTTCACAGATGATGTATAGCTGTTGCCGCTATAGCAACAAATACTAAAACTTATAGGGTGTTCCAATAGAGAGGTGTTATTCACAAAAATGTGTTTATTTCTTGAACTGTAGGAGGGATACACTTGAAATTTACAAACAGTAATTAAAACTTAGTTCACTATATAAACAAGTATAAAAAAATAAAACTTAAAATTAAAGGGTGTTCCGATAGTGGTGTGATTTGCATGTATAAGGCATAAGTTTGGAACCATAATAGGTAGACTATTAAAAATTTTACCAAAGGTGTATAACTATGGCCGCTATAGCAACAAATGTTAAAACTTATAGGGTGTTCTGATAGAGAGGTGTTATTTACGAATATGTGTTTATTTCTTGATTTGTAGGAGGCATACACTAAAAATTTACAAACAGTAATTAAAACTTAGTTCGCTTTATAAAAAAGTCTAAAAAAATAAACCTAAAAATTAAAGGGTGTTCCGATAGTGGTGTGCTTTGTACGTGTAAGGCCTAAGTTTTGAACCATAATAAGTAGACTCTTGAAAATTTTACTAAAAGTGTATAACCACTATAGCAAAAAATACTAAAACGTAGGGTGTTCCAAAAGTGACGTGTTATTTACGTTTATGTCTTTTTTTGAGCTGTAAGAGGCAACCAATTACAATTTGCAGACAGTAATTAAAACTATGTTTGTTTTATAAACAAGTATACAAAATTGAACTTAAATATTAAAGGGTGTTCCAATAGTGACGTGAATTGCATGTATATAGCCTGTTTTGAATGAAGAGGTGGAATCTTGAAATTTTTACAGGAGGTGTATAACTATGGCCACTATGACAAATAGTGAAAATTAAAGGGTTTTCCGCCAGTGACGTGATTTGTATGTATAAAGCCTTATTTCTTGAACCGTAAAATGTAAACTCTTGAAATTTTGTACAGAAGATGTGTTGCCACGGCCGATATGACAATTACTAAAAATTAAAGGTTGTTCCGACAGTGACATGTTTTTCACTTATAGTGACTTATTTTTTAATCGTAATAAGTAGACTCTTAATATATTTATAGAAAGGAAGTTGCCATGGCCACTATAAGGAATAATAAAATTAAAGGGTGTTCCGACAGTGACATGGATTTATAAACCATAATAGATACCCTCTTGAAATGTTTACAGTAGATGTGTTACTGCGGCCGCTATAACAAATACTTAAAATTGATGTGTGTCCATTAGTGACGTGTTTTTCACGAATATTACCTTATTTTTTTAACCGCAATAGGTAGGCTCCTGATATTTTCATAGAACGTGTATTACCATGGCCGATATAAAATCAATTACATACTAAAATTTAAAGGGTGTTCCAATTATGATGCAATTTTCGCGAATATTACTTTAATTTCAAAATCTAAGGGTGTCCCATAAGACATAAAGAAATAAACAACTGTAATTTTTAAATTATACTGAACATAGTACGGAACCCTACGTGTGTGAGTCTAACTCGCACTTGACTAATTTATTTCTTCCTTTTTTGAACTCCCATGGATTCTAAATATTTCTTGACCGTGTTTTTGTTTTGGCACTACAACATACTGTTTCAGCCTTTAGTTTTGACCGAACTTTGGAGTCTTGCAAACTAAATTTCCGACCAGATCCACATTTTTTTTTTTTTTTTGATTGATTGATTGATTGATTGATTGATTGATTGAAATATTATTTATAAATAAGTTAAATGTGCTATAAATAAACATTTTTTTTGGAACTCATGTTCTGAAATTTTTTTAAAAATTTCACTTTTGTTTTTTTCTAGATTTTCTTCACAAAATTTACAAATTAATTTACGACGAATTCAACTCTTTTAGTGGCATTTTTAAAACTAATAATAACTGACCAGTTCTAATTTTTTTTTTTGTATAAGTGGATGATAGTACAGTTAAATTTAATGTATATATTTTTTTGTAAGCTTCATGTGTGTTTTTTTAACAACAGTGTTGCACTTGTTCGTATTTTATTAACCAAACATTATTATTATTTTTTAAAAAATGTAAATATATTAAAAGATTTTAGCACCTCCATTAATTTGTTAAATATCAAGCAATAACATATATTATCAATCAGCCTTATTATTACAACACCTATGTTAGCTTAAGACCCCAGTAGCATTAGCTTTCTTTTAATTAACTCTAAAATTATTTAATAACTTTAAGATAGCAAATAAATAAATAATATTAAAGACTAATTGAAGAGTTTTTGTTAAAACCGGTTAAAAATCAATACTGAAACCAATTTTTTAAAAGAATGCAATTAATATTAATCCTATTATTCATTATGAAATGCAGATTCAATAATTTTCCCTAAACGTTCTCCCTCTAGGTATAAATAATAATTACGGAAGTCTTCTTGACCTTTTTCCGAAACTAAAATTGGGACTTTTGTTATAAACGTTACAACTATTATCACAAACATATTATACCAATTAATTAAAGTGATTTAGGGTATAAAAGCTAAAATTTTAATGTTTTTTGTTATAGTAACTAAAAATAAAAAAGCAAAGATAAAAAAACTTACACATTATTTACTGCAGCAGAGAATATATGTATGTATGTTTAAATGGTTGGCTGGTTAGATTGTTTCCTATATGTAGATACTGGTAATTTATTGTTTCTTTTGTGTGGTTATTTAGTTTCATGGAATTCAGGTGGTTGCAAAAGCAATTTATTTGTTTACCCTGTTCGTTTGGGGAATAAAAAAGGCAGTGGTAAGTGACGTTGTAGACTATATTGTGTTTGTTAATGCGTCTGTTTATATATTTATAATGAAAGTGGTATTCTTCTCTAACATTAGAAAATATGAGACATATGTACATATTTATAGACTTAAGATTTACTGCGTGATTGGCCTTTAATATACATTTGTATGTAAGTCTAACCATCAGTGTTAGGCCAGCACAAAACCAAATAGGAGATAGGTATATAACTTAATTTGAAACAAAAAATATAGAAAAACAAAAATAAACAAATCGGGTAATCTGTAATATTATGGAAAAATCCTTTTATCCAATGAAGTCCATTTTTATTTAACGATTTAGACACCCGTACTTCAGTTTTACAAAAAATATTTAAATTTCATGTCCTGTAATTTAATGTACAATATCTTCATTATTCATAAAACTCCGAATGTGTATTCGTAAATAAAGTATAGGGTGACTTCCAAAACGTCAATTGCTTTGTCTTCGAACAAAGTGAAGTGTTTCATAATGCCGCAGTACAAAACATTGGCAATGTATACCCTTTCAAAACGCCGTTGACAAGTATTATTAACGCAGTAAACAAGCAATCAGGGCATCGGTTTTAAAGTTGATGCATTGTAAAGAAACTTTGCATATGAATATGATTTAAATACGGTAGGGTAGCACAAATGTGTACAGACTTTGTATTGATACATTTTGGAAGTCAGCCATAATTTCAACTTTGTGGTACCTACACTTATGCTCATATATTTAAGTCAATCACACAGTTGTACCAAAATTAATGAGAATCGGGTATGTTCTGTAATCCGAAACCGAGTGAAATTGAATCCGAATGAATTTTAAATTGTCATAACTTTTAAATCTTACAAAATTTGATATTATTTTTTATACATTTGATTAAAGACCATTCACATATGTAACTTCCTTGATTGCTAATGTTTTAAAATAATAGGCGCAACTAAGTTATATTTTTCTTTAAAAATTGTTTGCATTGTTTTTGTGTATATTTTTAGCTCATATAATTAAGACATGTGAAAATACCCCTTGCTCCCTCGCGATTATGCCCAAAAACTATACAGCTCTATATATCCATATACCAAAGGTACAAACTGAATTTAATTTTGATATGTCAAACGGTAAGACCTGTATAGCCTTCACACAAATACACACCCATCCACCCACAAACATGATCGCGGAAATAATCAAATTGGATTCAGGAGACCTGAAAACGTATAAATCCGTTGAAATCCCCACATCGATTTTTTTCATGATTACTATACTTTATATTTACTATACATTTATATTTATATATTTACTATACAACGTATGGTAAAGTAAAAAGATAGTTTTCATATGAATATAGTATCTTTAATTTTACCTTATAGGTATAAGGATATAATTAAGTTGAAGAGACGCTATTCCTTAGCACTTTAGCACATCGTTGTAGCATAGTTGGGAACAATTCAGCACATTGGTTTGGATTTAGTTGCCACCTGTATTATTTTTATTAAAATGGGCTTGTTTTTGAATTCTCGTGAAGCTACTGCCCTTTTTTTAATCCCCTATTTTTTCTATAGTATTTAATTCACAAATTTGTACTGGCTAATATAAGCTCTGTATTTTATTCCCAGCAATCTAATTTCTGACCCATTATATTGTTGAAATTTCAAATCTAAACGTCAAGACGTAAACCTCTTCCAGAAAATAATCTAAAATTCACTACACAATGATAAAGCATGGCAGCTCGTCAGTGATTGTAAGGGGTTGCCTCTTGACAACGCAACTAAAGTTCGTTTACCATTCATAATCGACCTATAAAATTTATTTAATATTGGGTTGGAATTAAAATATTATCAAAAATATATATGTTCATTATAAACAATCATTGGTACAACCACGTGAGTGACTTAATTATATGAGCAGGAGTGTACATAGGTACATAAATACATATGTACGTATGGCAAATTCTGACTTTATTTTTATGGGTTTTCTGCATTGACAACCTTTGGCGAGGAGGAACGATTTTCTTGTGCTATAGTTAGTGTGTTAGTATACGCGGTCGGAAGGGTTGGGACCGCTTCAACCAGTCCATAACCTACTTATAGGTATTATTTAAGAAATATCTATATTTGGATTTACCCAACCCTACACAATGCAATAATAATTTGATTGTATAAGACTTAATTTTTTCCGATATGTGTGTCACCTAATAATATGGCATAGACATAGTGATATTGCACATTTAGATTGTAACTAAATTTCTTCAAAATTTTTAATTCACATGAAATGAAAAGAGTTCTCAGAATTTTCCCTTTAATCCGAATATGTACCGACAGCAAAGCTGCTATTAATTCCTTATCGAGCGTCTATACGACGCCGATTAGTTTGCGAATGCCGGATATTCAAACCTGGAAGTATTTTGGATACCCGAGCATACAGGAGTGCTAAGGAATATAATTGCGGACCAACTTGCTAGATCTGGGACCTATCTTATGGATCAACTAGTCGGCATCCCGCAAAGATGTTATAGACAGCTTTCAGCAGTAGCTACTGGTGGACGCAGAGACCAGATAGTCTAACGAGGTCACCTGTATAATTTTGAGGTTTATTTGGCCTTAGTATGATTACAAGAAGACTGCAAGCCTGCTGAGAACCCCTTCAGAGGCGGTGAAACACCTCCTCTGTCATTATCCGACCCTGTTAATGACAGGGCGGCGTTTCTTGGCTGTCCGAGGCTGCAAGACCTTGCAGACATATCGGACGATTTAACTAGCATAAACTCGTTTATCCGGGCTTCGGGATGGTTATGCACTAGACCAAGTGTGGATTTGTAGGAACCATAAGAATCTTTTCCTGACATTCCCTCTTTCATGCGTCAGAAAGGGACAACAAGGACCCAAGTGAGCCGATTTCTTTAATTTTTCAAACCGACGACCAGTGCAACCTAACCTAGCATACATAATATGTAGGTATCTGTAACTTAACCCAGAAAATTGAGTTGCCGCCGGCTTTTTATTTTTATTACATTTTCTATCTCGTAGGCCTTTTTAAGGCTTTTCTATTAATTCGTTATTTCCACAGATGCACGGGTGTTAATGGAACTGTAGAGTTTGTGTGTTACACATTCGATAGTTTTACATCAAAACATTTAACTCGTAAAATACAAATTTTCACTGTATCTAGTTTCTTCTAATTACGTTGTATACCCCTGAATATAATTGTTTTTTGTGCCAACCTACTCTCGATTTCTGTTTTATTCACCTTTATATCTTTTAGACGATTTCAGTGATTTTTTAATAGTATGTACTTCTATTTTTCAACTATTACTCTACACTATTTTGATTAACACGTTTAATATCAAGAATTATTTCATACTAGAGCAGCATCATATGTTTAACGCTGACGTTTCAAATTGTCGTTGGCTTTGAATTTTTGTTTGTTGTTGTATTAATGGTGGTAATTGTATGTTGTCATATTTGTTTTAAAAAACGTCAACGTCGCTGCTTTAAAAAAGCAGCGTATTTTGTCTTCAAAGCAAAACGTTTAAAATTTAATATTTTACAAACGCAGCCTTTTTTTAACATTCACTATTTTTATTAAAAAGTCTCTCGTATGAAAAAAGAATATATTTTTTTTATTAATTTTAATATACAAATTGTTAAATTGTATTGAAGTCTTTTTTTTAGTTATTCCTATTTTCGTAATGGTTTCGTGGTGTATCGTGTTAACATTGGTGTTTACAGGCTGCAATAGTTTTCATTTAACGAATACTATTTATTTATTTTAAGCACAATTTGTTATATAGCAATTATTTATTATTATTTTGTTATATCTAAATATTGAATGGTTTTTTCTTTTAATATTTTTGTATTATTCCTGGACTTTTTATCTACAAATAAAATTTTTGTTCGAAGCTGCAATGAAACTTTTTTATTGCACTACTACTTAATGTACTTGGTTGCTTAACAAGGCATATATTTGAAGAGTTGTAGCTAAATAGTACTACAAATGCTAGAATTACATGTAAATATACATGTAACCTGATATAAATTTGTCTTGATAAATAAGTCGCAATTTACATAGGACAGAAACAGGGCAGACATTTTTTGAATTCTCTTTTGCTCTTGCTTAAACAATTTACATTGGACATAAACAAGACAGACAGATTTTTGCACATTTTATTTTCTGTGTTATATTCTTTACATGTTTGTGTGTTTCAAAATCTGTGTGAAGTGAAGCAACAAAGAAAAAAGCGAAAAGCAGAAAAGAGAAACGAAAAAATGTCCAGTACACTAGTCATGAAATACACACTCTACCTCTTCAACCCCTTGCCTACAAATCTCGTCTGTCTGCCCATTTTTCTGTCTAATGTAAATTGCGACTAACAAAACGTCGACTAAGCAGCTGTCAATATTTTGTTCATATCAGTGTGGAGGAGAAACGAATTGTTTTTATTATCATGACAAATCATTACTTGTTTGTCGTCGTTGCTGTACAACTAAGTACTCGTCCATTAGTAAAAGTACCAACCGAACAATGAAAAAATACGTATGTTTAATGAAAAAATACGTATAGTAAATGAAAGAATAGGTGTGGTAAATGAAAAAATATAAAAAAACATTTTTGGTGCCAAAAAAAAATAGTTAAATACAAAACGTGAATTGACTTTTATTGTCAAGACAAATTTGTTTGAGCTGGAGCCTCTACAAAATCTTCTTAACGTTGCAATAACACTAATAAGAAGAGTTCAAACCTGATAAAATTTTGTTATGACAATAATTTGACAAATGCACATCAGGTATATACACTAGGTAAGACCGAATTTATACGATGCCAATTTTTCATAGCCATTTTTCATCTCTTTTAAAGTTGCAGCGAATTTTGTCGCACATTTTAATGATGCAATTTTTCATGCAATCGGCTTGAATATGTTTCTGATATTTTCTTTTGATTTCATTATTATTATTATTATTTATTTACTATAATTAAAATTATAATAAATCTTAGAAACTAAAGCACTAGCAACAATTTGTTAAAATGTATATGTTATCATAAAACTATTAAATTTAATTTTGCAAATTAATATATTGTAAAATATCGCAAAATTGATTTCATATTCTTAATTTTTATTGCTTGTGCGTTAACCCCCGTCTACATTAGTCATTAACATATCTTAACAAAAGTCAAATTTTATAAAAAAAAAACAGTATTAAAAATAATGTTTTTTTTATATGAAGTTTGGTTTTTTTTAAGACATGTTAATGTCTAAACCTCCATCTTAATTTGCTATCAACATATCTTAACAACAGTCAAACTTCATATAAAAAAACAGTATTAAAAATAATGTTTTTTTTTTCATATGAAGATTAACTTTTGTTACCGCATGTAATGTCTAATGAAGACGGGGGTAATGGAGACGGGGGATTATGTGCGCAAGTGTGAAATTCAAGCCATGCCATTTCGTTTACCCCGCTTGCGTCTCTACACCTCTGGCCAATCAACAAAAATTCATGAAAAATTTCATGGTGTAAGTTGCCTCTAAGCTCAAGGAACAAAATAAACACACTTTATCGTCATTGCCCCCCCTCTACATTACCACCGTCTACATTAATCATTAGTCAAACTTCATTTTAAAAAAACCAGTATTAAAAATAATGTTTTTTTAATAGGAAGTTTCACTTTTGTTACCTAGTGTCTATACCAGACATAAATTTATCTTGATACATAATGAAACGTCGGCAGAGCAGATGTAATTTTTAAATCATATCATACGTATTGTATTTATTGTCATCACAAATCATTTTCTGTTTTTCGTCGTTGTTGTAGGTTCTAATAATACGTAACTTACACCATGAAATCGTTTCATGAAATTTCTTCAATTCTCTTTTGAACTTTCTTGTTTTTCCTTGCCTCTCTACACCTCTTGCCCACACAAAACCGGTTTCATGCAACTGATTTCATGAAAAATGTCATCGTGTAATTTAGCTATAACTTGTTTTATTTTTGTCTCAATAAAATTGAAAATTAATCTATTTTACTAAATATTTTTAATAGGTTTTAGGTTAGGTTTAAGTTCTTTATTATAAAAATATATATATATATATACAATAAAGAGTTTACAGCATGATTATAACAACCGTCTGCCGGAAAATAGGTTTATACTAGTTTGATTAAAAGTTAAATTCAGATACAAGCATTCTTCTATAATTTAAAGCTTCTTTCAAAAAATAAAAAAGGTTTAGCCAATAAGCATCTTCTCCACCATTGAGAACGTGTACCACTTCACTATCATTAAGTTGTTCACGTCGTAAATGTTTGATTCGTATTGCCTTTAATACGGGACATCTGCCTATAAAATGAAAGGTTGTTTCGGGTTCTCTCAGATTACATAAGGAGCATAACGTAGAGCTACCTTCTTTGTATTGGTTTCCGTTTAATCTTATAAGGTCCCGTCTTGCCCTCATTATCAGAGATATCTGGTCTTGGTTATAGTTTTCATTGCAGTATGTTGACCATTTAGAATAATCTAGATGTTTGTATATTCTTTTCTCACTTTTCTGAGCATTACTTAAATGTTTTTGGTACTTTTCTTCTTTCATTGAATCTATAAGTTTTATGGCAGCTTCGCTCCACCTGTCTTTATTTTGATATAAATCGATGTAGCTTATGTTTTTCTCCATCAGTTTACTTTTAAAATCTTTATACCAGTATAGGTTTTTAGCAATAATCTTAGTAGATAACAAGTGAGGTAGTCTTCTCTGTTCATATTCAAAAATTGTTTTATAAATATATTTTAGATGCAGACTGTACGAGTAGATATGATTATCTTCCTGCCCTGTTTCCAAGGCCAACACGTAGTTTGGAGAGTTCTCTGGGATTTTTAAAATACGTTTCGTGAAGAACCTCTGTAGTTTGTCGATTTCGTCAAAATGCATATTACCCCATACTTGTGCTCCGTAGCATTGAATAGCTCTACACACTGCTAGAAACATTTTCCATTTTGCCTTTAAGGATACTTCTTTACGACCAACAAAGTTCTTCCATGTTGTGTTAATGCTGACTTTGGCTGCATTATTTCTTTGTATTACATGTTTATCATATGTCATTTTAGGTGTTAATAAAATTCCTAAATATTTGTATTCATTTACAACTCGTACAGCTTCACCATTAAACTTCCAGTTTTCCTTGGCTCCTATTCTCCCACCTTTTCGGAATATCATAATTTCAGATTTCGTAAGGTCAACCTCCATGCCCCAAGTACGACAGTATTCTTCAAGGTTATTGCTCATTGCTTGTAGAGTATCCACATCTTCAGCTAGAATGACAATGTCATCAGCATACATCAAAACACGCACATTAGTGTCATCTATAAATAAGCCACCGCCGATATGTTCATGAATGTCGTTTAAGTATAGCGCAAACAGCATAGGCGATAAGAGGCAACCCTGTGTCACTCCCTTTTGCGTTTCAAAATAATCTGAGAGTTTTGTACCTGTCCATACTGCTGATAAAGTGGTTTGGTATATTTGATAAATAAAATTTACTATTTTTGACGATAACCCCATCCTGTGCAATTTTTACAATAAGAGCTTTCTTGGAACCCTGTCAAAAGCCGCCTTAAAATCTACAAAAAATGCGTAAACTTTTCGTTTCTCGGAAAACTTTATATTGACTATAGCTGTCAGATTATATATATTATCAGCCGTAGAGTATCCTTTTCTGAAGCCTGCTTGGTATTCATTTAATATATCATTTTCGTGTACCCATTGGGATATTCTTTCATTAAGTACTCCGATCATTATTTTAGAGATACAATTCATAAATGTTATCCCTCTATAACTACTAGGTTGGCTGATATCTCCTTTTTTGTAAATGGGAAATATTATGCTGTTCTGAAAAGCCTTGTGCGATGACTGGCCATTTAAGATTTGTGTAAATGTGTGAGTAAGAGATTCTAAATATTTATCACTAGCATTTATGAAGAACTCATATGGAATTCGGTCCTCACCCGGTGCCTTGTTGTGTTTAACCTTAGCGAGTTGATTTTTGACTTCTTGAACAGAGAAAGCTTGATCTAATTGCTGATCCGTTATAAAGTTGGCAGCATAATGTAGCTCTACAGTATTAACTTCGGGGTTAAGTAATAATCTGAAATATTCTCGAAACTCTGCCACGTTTATCTCACTACCAATATAATTTTCATGTTGCCTTATCTCCCTTGCTAACGCCCACCATCTTTTACTGTCAGTAATTTCATTAAGCTTTATTTCTATCTGTTCATAGTATTTTTAATATAACACGAAGTACACATACATATATGTAGATGAACCATGATAAATACGTGATGAAAAATGATAAATACGTATGGTAAATGAAAAAATATAAAAAACACTTTTTGGCGCAAAAAATACTTGAATAAAAAAAAGCGTGAATTTACGTTTGTTGTCAAGACAAAATTGTCTTAACGTTGCAATAATAAGAAGAGTCTAAACGTGATAAAATTTTGTTATAACCATGACTTGACGTTTATCAACACAAATTCATATCAGGTATAGGCACTAGGTTAAGACATGTTAATGTCTAATAGAGACGGGGGTAATGAAAACGGCCTCTTATTATTTAGGCAATTGATTAGGTGAGAGGGAAAGCCATTCGTTTCACATTTACCAAATTTTTGGAACAAGACAAGAACTTGTTGTGTTTAATTAAATTAACCAAATTAGCGGAATGTTTTTAAATCTTAATGTTATACAAATGTTGCTTACTGAATTGAAGAAAAATAATGTATTTAAATTTGAAACGAATGAGTATTTTTTTAATTTAGTAAGTAACAAGTTTTGCATGTCAGCTACTCAATTAAAAGCATAAAAATCATGTTAAATATCTTTTAAAGCTTATTTATTATGTACATATATCTATACAAGTAATATTTATTATGTACATACATGTACATGCATTTGGAAACTTAAAGACTTGAAACGCTCTATAGCTATATAAATAATATTAATTTTAACTTTCAAAATCTTACATATTTAAAAATTAACCAAAATATTATTTACATATTTAATTTCAGAGGGCTATTTAACATCCTGCTCTTTCGATTATATAACCGACAACTTTGATACACGTCTCTTTGTTGGAACCATATTCTTCTTTAGCTTTGTATGTCCTACCATCATGATCATTTACTATTACAGTCAAATTGTGGGTCATGTCTTTAGTCACGAAAAAGCTCTAAGAGAACAAGCCAAAAAAATGAATGTTGAATCGTTGCGTTCGAATGTTGATAAAACTAAAGACACAGCTGAAATTCGTATTGCCAAAGCAGCCATAACAATATGTTTTTTGTTCTTTGTTGCGTGGACACCGTACGGTGTTATGTCTTTAATTGGAGCATTTGGCGATAAAAGTCTGCTTACACCTGGAACAACAATGATACCAGCTTGTGCATGTAAGTTGGTAGCTTGCATTGATCCATATGTTTATGCAATAAGTCATCCGAAATATCGTATGGAATTACAAAAGCGTTTACCTTGGTTGGCCATAAATGAGAAAGCACCCGAAACTGCTAGTACAATCTCGACAACGAGCACACCACAGCAGCCTGATCAAAGTCAACAAACTACAGCGGCCTAAAAATTAACTTTTATGTATTTTTTATCTCATACTTTAAGTTAAATGTGATAAAAAAGTTAAAATATTAATTGTATATATATAATAGCATTTAGTTAATATTGGGACAATTGATGACGACATATACCCGAACTCGGTTTATGCTTTAAATATAAACACACAATGGCTGACTGACCTTTATAATGTTTTTTGGACTGCTTTCGATTTAAACGATAAAAAGGAAATATTGAAATAATGACTCCTTAAGTTATGTTTCAAAATATATATAAGTTAAATATACTTATGTATATATCTATGTACATATGTACATGTATTTTTATTTAATTTGTAGCTATTTTTATTTAAATTCCAAAATTTGTTTTCACATCTTTAAATAAATAAACGTTATTGCAAATAAATACATATCAAAGTATTTTTAATTACATACAAATACTTGTTTTTAAAGTAAATAAAATGTCGTTATTTTTAGTTTTGTACACTAAGGGTCAGTTTTTGACTTCGTATTTAAATGCGAATTAAGTTAATTTTCATTTAATTTTAAGTTGTATTTAAATACAGTTTCAGTTTTTCAGTCTTATTTAAATGTTCTTACTTAATTGTTGTTAAAATATGGTAACACCACAAAATATAAAATCAAATGCAGATAATTTTGCAGAAAACAGCCGCTTATCAAAATAAATCAGTCAAGTGCGAGTTAGTCTCATACACGTAGGGTTCCGTACTATGTTTAGTACGCCTTTAAAAACTTAAGTTGTTAATTTTTTCATGTCTTATATTTATAAAATCAAAGTCATATTCGCGAAAATTGCATCGCTATTGGAATACCCTTTTAATTTTAGCAATTGTTATAACGGCCATGGTAATACACTTTCTATAAAAATATCAGGCCTACCTATTGCGGTTCAAAAAATAAGGTAATATACGTGAAAAACATGTCGCTGACGGATCACCCTTTAGTAATTAGTAATTGTTACAGCGGCCGAAGTACAACATCTGCTGTAAACAATTCAAGAGTCTACCTATTACGGTTCAAAAAATAAGGCTATTTAAGTAAAAATCATGTCTATGTCGGAACACCCTTTAATTTTGTTATTTGTTATAACGGTCATGGAAATTCTTCTTCTGTGAATATATCAATAGTTTACATGTCATGGTTGGAACACCCTATTATTTTTAGTACTTGTCATGTCGACCGTGGCAACATATCTCCTGTACAAAATTTTAAGAGTCTACCTATTACGGTTAAAGAAATAAGGAGTTATACATGAGAATCACGTCACTTTCGGAACACCCTTTAGTTTATATTATTTGTTATATTTTCCATAGTAATAAACTTCCTGTAAAAACTTCAAGAGTCTACTTATTATTCAAAACATAGGCGCAAAGCACGACACTCTCGGAACACCCTTTAATTTTAAGGTTTATTTTATATACTTGTTTAGAAAGCGAACATAGAGTTAATTACTGTCTGCAAATTTTAAGTGGTTGCTTCCTATAGCTCAAGAAATAAAGACATAAAGGCAAATAACACCTCACTTTCGGAACACCCGATAAGTTTTAGTATTTATTGCTATAGTGGCCACAGGTATACACCTTCTGTGAAAATTTAAAGAGTCTACCTATTATGTTTCAAAACTTAGGCCTTATACATGCAAATCACGCCACAATCGGAACACCCTTTAGTTTTAAGGTTTATTTTTTTAGACTTGTTTATATAGCGAACTAAGTTTTAATTACTGCTTGCATATTTTTAGTGTATTCCTCCTACAGTTCAAGAAATAAGCACATATTCGTGAATAACATCTCTCTATCGAAACACCCTATAAGTTTTAGAATTTGCTACTATAGTGGCCACACTTACACACCTTCTGTGAAAATTTCATGCGTCTACCTATTATGTTTCAAAACTTATGCCTTATACATGCAAATCACACCACTATCGAAACACCCTTTAATTTTTAGGTTTATTTTTTATACTTGTTTATATTGCGAACTAAGTTTAAATTACTGTTTTTAAATCTTGAGTCTATGCCTCCTACAATTTAGGAAATAAAAACATATTCGTGAATAACACCTCTCGATCGGAACACCCTATAAGTTTCAATATTTGTTGCTATAGCGGCCACAGTTATACACCTTCTGTGAAAATTTCAAGAATCTACCTATTATGGTTCAAAACTTAGGCCTTATTCATGCAAGTCGCGCCACTATCGAAACACCCTTTAATTATTAAGTTTATTTTTTTAGAGTTGTTTATATAGTGAACTAAGTTTTAATTACTGCTTGCATATTTTTAGTGTATTCCTCCTACAGTTCAAGAAATAAGCACATATTCGTGAATAACATCTCTCTATCGAAACACCCTATAAGTTTTAGAATTTGCTACTATAGTGGCCACACTTATACACCTTCTGTGAAAATTTCATGCGTCTACCTATTATGGTTAAAAACTTAGGCCTTATACATGCAAATCACACCACTATCGGAACACCCTTTAATTTTTAGGTTTATTTTTTATACTTGTTTATATTGCGAACTAAGTTTAAATTACTGTTTTTAAATCTTGAGTCTATGCCTCCTACAGTTCAAGAAATAAACACATATTCGTGAATAACACCTCTCTATCGGAACACCCTATAAGTTTTAGTATTTGCTGCTATAGCGGCAACGGCTATACATCATCTGTGAAAATTTCAAGAGTCTACCTATTACGGTTCCAGAGATAAAAGGCGTTGACAGACGGACAGACATTGTAGCGAAAACAATAGGGTTACGTTACATTTTGTGTACGGAACCCTAAAAAAGGTTCATTGATTTTGCAGACAAAAAAATTCAAACAACATAAAAAAATACTTAAAATGTACTTAAAAACAGCAAAATTATTGAAATACATGTAATATTAATATTTTTATAGAAGGGAATCATTATATTTTAATTCATTTGTGTAAAATAATAAAAATACTGCATTTATTTTGATATTTTGTTGTGCTACCATATTTTTACCACAGTAAGTAAGAGCATTTAAATAAGACTAAAAAACTGAAACTGTATTTAAATACAACTTAAAATTGAATGAAAATTAACTAAACTCGCATTAAAATACGAAATCAAAAACTGGCCCTAAGGGTAAAAACGATAGTTTATTAACAGCATGACTGTTTCTCTTAAACCTGATTTAAAAGATATATTAGTATGGCAACTAGAACAACAAATAATATACGACCCGTATTATACGTCAGCTTTACTTACCAACCGAAAGTTTTCCTGCACAGCTGTTACAGCAACAAATCAAAATAAAGTTTAAAAACGAACACAATTATTCGCGAGTGAGCCGCACTCGCACTTGAATGAGATCTAACGAATGCTTTCAATATCTAGCATGAAATTTATTGAACTATTTAATTTTGGTATCACTACATTTGATATCGAATGAAGAGTATTTGAGATGATAGTATTCGATATTTTGTTGACCTTACAATTTGATAAAAATTACAACTCGATAAATGTCGAATGAGATAAAGCTGTCTGCAATGACACTCACTTTTTTCGTCATTTTAAGATTTTGAAAAACAGTACAACTATATTGTAAAAGAACATTCCCCCAAGAGTGAAGTGTTCAGCAATATTTAAAAAAAAAATCTCCAAACGTCAAAAATTCTATACTCTTAATTATTTTAGGTCCATTAATATAATTTGCAAATAGCTTAAATTATTTTTTCGGAAAGATAAGTAGTTTTCCGCTATAATAACGAAGGTAAGTCTCATGACTGTAAATTGTCTTGAAAGTACGTGATAATTACACGTTTCTTCTAGCTTACTTGTAATAACGAAGGTCTACTTATCTTCCCTATAAAATCTTAACTTTAGCTATTGGCCAGTTATAATAATGGACCTTAGTGTTTTACTTTTCCATACGTAGTATAGGTAAAGTATTGTAATCGCGAAAAAAATCGGAATTGCAACGGATCTTTACGTTTTAAGGGTATCCGGAATCCATTTTTACTATTTTAGCAATGAAGGATCTACAGGTCATAACGTTTGACATATCAAAATAAAATTCAGTATGTGCCTTTGATAAATATATGGTGATGATGAAAGGACCCCATATCCATAAATAATTATTTTTTGATTCGAATACACTTTGAACTTTTATTCAACATATCCATAAAAATATCGCCACTGTGAAATATGTAAATATGAATTAGACTGTAATATTTGTATTAATAAAATTCACAAGTGGGGAGCTGTAACCTTATTGATTTGAAGTAATTTAAGATGAATACTGGTGGAGACCATTAATACTCTAGGCTCCTATGTTTATAGAACCTAGAAATATAACCTAGTATAAGCCACCAAAATTGTTACTTTTACTGGCAACTTTACTTAATATAAAATTCATTTTTTTTTGTTATATTCTAAACATTAAAACCTGGGTAATGGCAGAGTAAAAGCTTCCTCCAAAATATGCCGGACGACCTATACCATCGTATAGGAAGTTTTTTTTGAGTTTATTTATTATTTATTGTATCTTCAATATTTTCACTTAGTTTGTTACGCGCCAAAGGGGTTGGATGAGATTCAAGCTGCTTTGCCTTTGAATTTTGTTCTACATTACTGAGACAGTGCCCCATAATTAAATGCCATAACACCACATTGGTTTGAGGATCGACTTGTACAGTAGAAGTTTACAATCTAAACTCAGGCCAATATAGTTGTACTGCTTTTAATTTGATTTGTGTTAACTTTCTATGTAGCGTTTCCAAGTAAGGCGCCGGTCAAGATGTATACTGAGATATTTCACGTATACGCAGTGTAAAGGTTATGTGAGTACATTTTTGTTCATTCACCTTTATTCTCTATTTCTTCAACCATTTCTCAAAATTAAGTATGTGGTCTTATAAAAATCGTGATGCTACTTCGGGAATGCTTAAAAAAGCTGTGTCGTCAGTGAATATCGATGTGTGGACTCGGTTACTAGTTGGCATGTCTGAAGTATACACTACGTATAAAAAGAGCCCCAATGTACTACTTTGGGGAACTCCGGCTTTGATTGGATGGGGTGAGCTCAAAAAATCTCCTTTTCACAATAAATTTTCGTTCTGTTAAATAACTAACTTTGACTTATCGCATTGAGCGGAACAATGCAGCTCGCCACACACAACGCAAACAGGAGGCAGCTTACAGTAAGTCCTAGTATAACCATATTATTGGCAGTTTAGGCACTAGACGGGCCCTGATCTTTATGTGGTTCATCTACTGTGATTTTGCGGTGAAAGAGATACCTTAGATTGTATATAGGGTGCGCTTCGTTTTTTTTTTTTAATCTCATATCTCTAGGTTTCAGTTCAACTCCAAATAGTGGTTGGGGGACACGTTCTCGATTTCCGAGAATATCTACACTTTTTATTTTAAAACCCGCTCTTATTTCAGCTGGATCAATGTATGAATCTACTCCTTTAATGACAACCTGCAGACCTTTGCTACTCTGATATGTATAACAATTTTTTTCCAGCTTTCAAACTCGTTTTCAGTTTTACGGTAACTGCTTTCATCAATGAATTGAATTTTTGTTTCATCAATGTTACCACGCTTAATGGGAGTTACATAAAAAGAATTCTCTCCAATCAGTGAAATCAGTTTATTTATTGACTCGTTCGAATTTTTCTCCCTTAAATATGTTGGAGGTGATTTGAACGAATTGGGTGCAAAACGATTTTGGGAACTTATTCCGTCCTTATCTTTATGTACTTTCGACATTGGTGCTAACTGCGAAGATTTAGGGCTTCGACCTCTTTGCATTACAGTCACGAATCTATCCATTCCCACTTGAGTCTTGGGTTTTTGAGCACTGTCCGTTATTGTTTTGGTCGTACTATATTCAGAAGGCAACGATGATTTATTTACTTTTTTCATTGTCACTACTTAGCAACAACGGTGAGTAGGAACGTGTGCGGTAAATTGGTACAGCATTTAAAAACACATCAGTTTTTTTGTTTATTTCGCTGTTTTCAACAGCATTTATCATAACAAGCATTTCTACTGATTATGTTTGCAATTTTTCAAGAATATTTAAATTTTATTGAATCATAAATGAGCCCTTGCACTGTTTCAGTGTTTATTGTTTTCGTTTATTTGTTTATTTAAAATTCACTCAGTAAATTTTGTTTTTGTTACACGTTTATTGCGAGCTTAAAAATACACGTCTGTTCCATTCGACGAATGACTATCGAATGACAAAAAATCTGACAGAAAATCTTTTCAAATGACGTTGTAGGTGCCACATTAAAACAAGATTTTGTAACTCTGATGGCAGGGAAAAACATATTTTATACATACACTTCCAATCCGTACTACCATACTTTTTGAGAACACATGGTATTTGGTACGACTAGAGATGAAACGATACCGCTAGGATATCGATATTTTTACTTGATACTGTATCAGTCCTAAAGTATCGATAACTTCTCAATATCGAAAAAGTATCGATACTTACTCGTAGCGGTCGATCTTTTTTCGTAGTATTAAAGCACTGGAAAAGATCAGTAAACACATGATTCAAAGTATGTAGATATGAACATACATACATACATATCGATATCTTAATATAGAAAGGCCCTAACTAACATTTTTCCTACTTTACAGGAGAAGGAAAAAACTTAATAAAAATTATAGTTTTGTAGTTTGCGAATTATTTTTTAATGCTGTAACATTTTTGTTTTGTTTATACATCTATGTTAGAAGATCATCTATCCAAATATGCAAAAAAAAACTCGATTTAAAAAAAAAACGTGTTAGGGCCTTTCTATATTAAGGTAACGATATGTTGCAGTCAGTGTGTAATACTCTCTTTTAGTTCTTGAATTAAAAAATACAAGTTTAAACCTTTTCCATGTTCTTCTCAAAAACAATAACTTTTCGAGTCGCTAAGCTGGTAAGCGGTTTCTTCGCGCAGTAACTGTTGTTTCAACTTTTTACATTGCATAGACATGCCCGCAATCTACAATCACACATTCTTTTAAAGCAACGGATATTTTATATCTTTGTTGCTTTGAGAGTAACTCCACCTAGAAATGTTCGTTAGAGGTTAAAATGTCGCACATCGCTCTTGAAATATGGATTGAAAACTTTAAAAATAAAAGTTCGATATTTGTTAAAATTACATTTATTTATATATGTACATTTGATAAAAGTAAATTAAAAAAGACAGAAATGTAATTTATTTAGTTTGTATCAAGGCAAATTTAATACTAGGTAAAATTGATAGCCCAGGTCAAGGCATATTAAAAAGGTAGACTCATTAGTACAACAACTACAACCACAACCACAGGCGTTTTATTTCTGTACAAAAAATTATTTGCGTCATAAACAAAATATTAACCTCTTCAGGGACAGTGGCACATATGCATGTGTATGCACATGTTTGTTTTTTTTTTTCAAATTAAATTATTTTAAGAGGAAATTTTTTGCCTTGGTCAAGTTAAAGAAGTTAAAGCATATTAAATCCTCTTTAAAATGAGTTCTTACTCAACTTCTTAGAGCTTATATAAGAAGATCTACAATTAGAATAAGTATACTCATATATGCGCCTCAAGCGCATATGCAAAAAGGCGATATTTTCCTATTTTTATAACTGTATAGCTAAAAAAACTGTAAGAATTATTTATTATTTATTTAATAAGAAACTTTTTTTTTTTTTTTTTTAATAAAAGTCTTTATTTACAAGTTTAAAATATAAAAGGTACAGAGGTATGAGATTTTACTATAAGTACTACAACAATAAGAGTCTTATAATTAAATTTACAAAACTAATAACAATAAATATACATCCTTAAGGAAAATAGCTCAAAAAACCTTTTTGATCTCTATGGAAGTTATAAAGAAATTTGTTTGGATAATCACTAATACATTCATTCTTAACGAACGAATCTTAGTGATTACCTTGTAAATTCCTTATTGATTCAAAGTTTGACAGTCTGCATTTTTCATTAAATGTCAGTGTCAGTTCTCTAGTGAAATCGTTTATCATCTTGTGTCCAAAGTTACTGTGAAGTAAATTTGTCGGATACCTACGAGGAAGATTATGAATTATTTTCAAATTCTTGTTTTGTATAATCTGAAGCTTTTTGGTATGAGTTTTCGCAGTTTTATGAAACCATACTTGACAGCTGTAACTCATAATTGGTCGAATGCACATTTTATATAACAATATTTTGTTTTTCATATTCAATTTAGATCTTCTGTTGAGTATGGGAAACAATGCCCGACCACACTTTATAGCTTTTTCACAAATTTGGTTGACATGTTGCTTAAATGTTAGTTTTTTATCCATTATAATGCCCAAATACTTGATTTCTGACTTTATAGGTATAACATTCCCACGGCACAACATAGATTGAGAAGGTATGCGTTTTGGCGACTTATTATATGGAAAAATAATGGCCTGTGTTTTATCATCATTGACCTTTATTTTCCATTTATTAAAATATTTTTGGCTTGAATTTAAGCTCTCTTGCATTTTCCTAACTAATGAATTAGATACCTTACCGCTGCAAATGAAAGCACTATCGTCTGCATAAAATGCTGCTTCCTGATTCCTGCGTAGAGTGATATCTGACGTGTATAACGAATAAAGCGTAGGTGACAAAACGGAACCTTGCGGTAGACCTGCGAGTATATGTTTTTCATCTGATGAGATGCGCTCCACGAAAACAACAAACGAACGTTGGTCTAAAAAGCTTTGTATGATTTTTTGTAAATATAAAGGAAAACTAAAAGAGTTAAGTTTATACAATAAGCCATTATGCCATACTGTATCAAAAGCCTTTTCAATGTCAAGAAATATAATACCTGTACTTCTACGATTTCTTTTATTATTCTCAATAATATTAACCACTCGTTTGATTTGATGTACCGTAGAGTGCTCTCTTCGGAATCCAAACTGCTGCTGATGTATAATGTTATTCTGTTCTGAGAACTCTACGATTCTTTTGTGGATTATTTTTTCAAAGACTTTATCCAACAAGCTCAAAATGCTTATTGGCCTATAGCTGGAAGGCAATTTAGGATCTTTGCCAGTTTTGAAAATAGGTATAACTCTGGCCTTTTTAAATATCATGGGGAAATTACCATTTCTCAAGCAGTAATTAAATAGTTTGCTCAAAGTTTCAAAAAAGTAATCGGGCATATTTTTTAAAATAATGCTGTTAATTCCGTCTAAACCTGGGGCTTTGTTATTTTTTAAACAAAAAACAAATGTCTTTACCTCTACTGCATCTGTGAATTCAAAATTGTCACTGTCAGCGAGATTTACATTGTTAAGTTCCTGCACATAATTTAGAACCACATTATCTAAAGGTGATGAATTGTTGTTGGTGATATTATTGTTGCATCTAAAAACTTCCGCAATGGCATTTGCTTTTGCTTCACCGGTACTTAAAAATTCCCCTTTTATATTTAGATCGGGGATTGCAGAATTTCTACCTTTTAAAGCTTTTGTTAGTTTCCAAAACTTTTTAGAGTCGGAAGGCAGTTTGGAAATGAATTTAGCCCACGCCTCATTTCTATCCCTTTTCAAATGAAAATCAATTAATTGATTCAACTGTTTTAAAATGCTGATTAGTTGAGTTCTGTAACTAGGATCTCTACATCTTTTAAGTTTACGGTTATACTTGTTCCTCTGAGTAATCAGCATTTTAGACGTATTTGAAATTTCCCTCTGCCAAGGATTTTTCTGGCCAATTGGAATCTTGGAAAAGGCTTCTTTAACTATACTAACTAATTTATTTAATGACGAATCTAGGTTTATATTGTTAAGCTCTATTTGTCCGATATTATGATTCTTAATTTCATTCTCGACCCAGTATTTAATTGCTGGCCAATCAGCCTGATTATACAACGGAACTGTAACAAAGTGATTTTGTGGTGTTCCAAAAATGTAACAAGATATTGGGGTGTGATCAGACTGTAAAATATTTGGATGTGACTGTAACTGCGAAAATGAAATGTTAGAGTTAGTAAGTAAAATATCAACCGTGGATGGTTGGACTGGAATTATATTTTGGCCGAATCTAGTATGTGTATCCGGATGATATACATAATAACTTGAATTTAAGTGATGCCTGTACAGTTCTTTGCCAGCTGAATTGTTTGAAATACAATTCCAACTCACATGTTGTGCATTCAAATCACCAAAAATAAAATAGTCACTAAACGAATTGGTAAGAAGTTCTAAGTCAGTTTTAAAATTAGAAGTGTAAACAGGATTATAAGCAGAGATAAAACTTTTTCTATGGTTATTGTTTTAATCTTTGGTAACAACTTATGATCTATGTAATTTTTAACCGCTATAAGCACACCCCGACCATGTGTTTGACGGTCTTCTCTGTATATTTTGTAGCCTCCAAATTTTAACCTATGATACGGCTTCAGGAACGTTTCGTTAAGAAGTAAAATATCAATATTTTTCTCATGGAGAACTTTTTCGAGATGTGCAGCTGCTGACTCAGTTGTTATGCCTTGAGCATTCCAGTGCATAACGTATACATTTTGACTACCCATGATTTTATATAGCATGCTTGAGCATCATGCCAAGCACTCTTAATTTGTCAAATTTATTTCGACATTTTTCTAGTGCATCCACAGCACTAAAGAAGATTTCTAACAGTCTCTCGTTAGATAAGTCATCATCGTTGTTGCTGTCGCGGGGTCTGTTTTTCGAAACCTCAGAGTACAAACTTTTCCTTTGGAAGGTGTGCTCTCGTGAATCAGTTGGTTGACTCTGACTTGACAGGTGTGGGAACTCAGTCTCATCATACACATGATTAATTCTCGACTTGTTGAAATTAGGTCTAGACTTAGAAGTTAATCGTAGGCGCATTTCTAAATAATCTTTACGGCAAGGGCATTTAGGATCGTCGGACCTGTGATTCGAGTTTCTTAAGTTCTTTTGGCTACAGTTGTGGCATTTATAAACAACATTACTCCCTTGAGTGTTTTTGGCCAATACACACTCAGTCTGGTCGTGATTGCCAGCACAAACTGCGCAGACGATAACTCTATTGCAGTTTTTAGCTCCATGTCCGTACATAGAGCACTTCGTACATTGCGTAGGCCCTTTATTCCCTTTAAGAGGTCTTCTCCAGTAAACAGCAATATTGCAAAAGTACTTTATTTTCATAATATCATTTTTTGACACTTCTTGTTTGTTAAACTCAATCAAGTATATAGCGTCATCAGCTATTTCTTTGACACTTACTGGGTTTATGTTGTGCATTTTAATCAATTCCTCCTTTAAAAGTTTTGCGTCTGTTCTTGGCAAACCAAATAACACTAACTTAAAGTGCTTTACGTCTTTAACTTCGTGTGTATAAAAACTGTACTTCAGTTCACTCAGCTTTTTTAACGCAGCTTCATACAGGACCATTGTATTGCATGTAACCTTAGTTCCAATTGTCATTCTCTTGAAGAAGTACTCCTCACCAAGTATCTCCCAAACTTTTGAGAAACTGTGACACGAGTCTACCACTATTGGTGGAACCCTTTCTTTGACGGCTCTTGCCTCTTCTTCTTCTTCATTTGCTAGCAAATGAAACCTGTTACTAGGGCCAGGATCAATCCTTATCGTCTTAAATTTGGGACTATTCCCAAAGTATTCTCGCTTCTGGCTAGCCATATTGGAAGCGATTTAAAGGAAAAATTAAATTTTAAAGAAAAATCACACACGAGCAAAAAATAACACGTTGTTTACAACTCAAGGCAATGTTGCCAGATGAATAATAAGAAACTTAATAATAATTAATTATTATAAAGATACAAAAAAGAGCACTAGCAACGAAGGCCATCAGCTCAAAACTGTAAGAAATAGAATTGTTTTAAATTATATTTGGATTCAGGGAGTCAAAAAATATAAATAACTAGTGTATTTTACCCGGCGTTGCCTGGGTCCACCATTAGAGCCCTTCTAAGTGTTTGCGAAATGATAAACGTTTTTCGGTTTTGTCCATTCTGTAGGTTCACTCTCAACAGAGAAGAAACAATTATAGTTTCGCGACAAAGCATTTGCATACATCTCAAGAACAGCATCACATATCGGGTTCAACCAATCCAGGAGGTTATTAAGGAAACGCAAAGAAAAAAGTAGCAGGTGTATAACAAGTGAAAAATCGAATGGTCAGCGCACAAATAAAATGACGATCGAAGCAACGACTGAAAAGCTTCAGCTCAACATTCCAATTAGAAAGACCGAATGTCATTATACGCATAAAGTTAAACTATAAAACACCATATAAAAAAAATTAAATCGTTCGCCTTAATATTTCCCCTTCCTAGTGAGGTTACCTGATGAATGTGCCTTGGTTGGATAGTTCAACTTCCATTTAAGGGGAAAATTTGTAAGTTTAACTGTCAAAATCCATATAAAAAAATTGATCATTTTCGACTTAATATTTCCCTTCCGTAGTGAGGATATCAACCTATGAGAAAAAACGTTAAAAAATATCTCTTCCGGTGCTTGGCAAATGACATTACTACCCGAACATGGATATCGCTTAATCAACTTCTCTATGTATAAGGATCCAGAATATAAATATGTACTTTAGGGGTCGAAAATAAATATTGTAGAAATTACACACAGAATGAATACACCCTTTCCACCACAGAATACACCCTTTTCACCACAGGTGGAAAGTACGAGTACACCTAACTCTGTTTTAAAAGACATTGATCATATACAAAAATTGGTGATTGGTTCCTTATCTCTAAAATCTATTAAAATTAGTGAAAAACGAGAATTTTTTAAAGAACAATAAATCATGTTTATTTTACTAAATCATATAGATAATGTGTATTTGCACCGTTTATTTGCACCTTTAGTGTATGATAAAGACTTAATATATAGTTTCGTTTCAGAAATCAACGATTGCCTAATTGAATTTTAGTTTTTTTTATAGTTCTTACTGTAGCTTCGTTTAAACCGAATATTTTGCATTAAATGTTGAGCCTTTCAATTTTGTTTTCTAAACAAATTGCTTTACGTTGTAGTTTTTTATTTGTAGTTTTCGTCGTCTTATTGTAGAGATGCATTGATAGTTCCCAAAATATTAACACATTTCCTTTGCTCTAACAAGTAAAAATGCTTGTTTGCACTAAAAGGGAATTCCTCTAAATTTTTTATATAAAAATTTTACAAATAAAATCTAAGCCCAAATGATTTTGAGTCGAGCTAAATGGAATAAAATCGTGTAAAAAAAATTATTTTTTTATTTTCAAACCGTGTTAAATCAAAACAGTGTAAAAACAAAATTGGGTGTATATATATAAATATATCTCTCTCTCTCTCTCTATATATATTTATTTTATATATATATATATATATATATATATATATATATATATATATTATATATATATATATATATATATATATATATATATATATATATATATATATAAAATAATTTTTAAGGTTTTTATTTTTGTGAGACCGAACAACGGACCAACGAAATTACTATAGACCTGTTTTGATAAGAAACTTAAAATGAAATATGTATATACGTAAAAACATTAGAAATTCAAGATTTTAGGTGTGAAAAATAATAGAGCCGTCCACTTTAATTACCTAAAAAACTCAAAATTCGAAGAGATGAATAAAATAATATACTTTAATTATCTTTATTACCTCATTACTTAGTGGAATATAATTTATTTTTGATAACGCCTAAACACCTTTTCGCCATAGGATCAACAAGTTTTTAGCGTGTTTCAGTCGGAATATTACTCAATGCTCCTTTTACTAATGTCCACAAGTGATATTTATTAGTTGCATGTTTTCCCTTAAGAGTTAATTTAACTATTCGCCACAAGTTATCAATGGGTTTAAGACTGACAACTGAGCAGTCCAACTTAAAACATCAACCCCATTTTTTTGCAAACCAATCTTTTGCCCACTACGATGTGTTTTTCGGGTCATTGTCTTGATTAAACACAAATTGAAGAAGTATTTTTTAATCAGCGTAAGGCATGACATATCTGTTAGGCAGATTTGTGGAAAAAACTTGGAAATATGGAACACCACTGTATATATATATATATATACATCAAGCGTGACAGTCACATTTGATATTTGTAGTTGTCAAATGTGACTGTATTGATGCTAAAAGTACTTGGTACCGAAAGAAAAGTATCGAGTATGATTTACTCGTATCGTTTCATCCCAACGTACGACTGATAGTGAATCATGGATTTAATATAATGTCACTCACGGCTTATCTACATATGTACATATGAAACCACCATTTTGATGAATGTAATGTGAGATTTTTAAGAATAAGAATATTGCCAAATGTTGAAAGGAAACCATGGTTCCGTAATACTATCCTTCTGTAAGCTCAAAATGCTAAAACCATCAATAATGGACTAATGACTGAATCCAAAATTCAAAACATCCAATCGAACATAAGTTTTTATATGAAAGTGCGGATCACATGATTTTTAAATACAGGAAATGTAATCATCAAATATAAATTATTTCACTCCAGCAATAATTTACAAAATTTACAACAAAAATAATATCTCTCCACATACATGTCACATAACAAACTCAACGCTAAAATCAAACTACATAGTTTTAAATCTTCTGTAAAAGTTACCAATAACCTTTCAGCACTTGAGCTGAACCTTGCAATTAGTGAATAGTATTATTACGCTAACCTAAATTAATTATTAATATATTAATTACGACTGTATATTACTTTTATACAGTTATTACGTTGAAATAAATTTAATACTCGTTTTTATCTAAGTACGAGTAGTTTTTGCATTTTGCTATAATATTGTAAATAAAGAAAACGTTTGTATTTAAATATATTTAATTTTTTGTCAAAATGATAATTATGTATTTATTTACAACATTATTTCTTTTAAAGAAATAATGATTTGCAGTTTTTTTTGTTTTATCTTCTGCGGTACAAAAAATATTCGTACAATAAAATATAAGATTTGTTAATTTATTCGATATATCAGAATCATATAAAGTATATATCGTTACAATTAACATATCTATCGTATCAAAATCATAATATTTATTCTATTTACAGTTTTTGTTATGGGGTTTTCGCTCTCATTTTCCATTAAGTGCTGTGTGTAGTTTTATTACAGCGAGGTAGTCATTATATGAGAGCTGACCGTTTTTAGATTTATTTTGCACTCGTTGTAGTTTTTCCATAATTTGTGGTCTTGCAGCGGCTAAACGAATACAATCGTCTAAATATCGCATTGATTCACGTGACCAAAATGTCGACGATAACTTGGAATCAAGTACTTTGTTCTTATTGAAGGTTGCTTTTTCAGAACTTATTTCGGCAAGTAAAGTATCACAGGTACTTTTCCATTTATCGGTTACTTTTTGAATTGCTGTAGTTACCGTTGAACGGTTTTCTGGAGTCCCAAATGGAGGTGGGGGTATTGTTTTTTGTGATTGTTTTTTAAAAGTTTCGTTAACTTTGGTTGTTATAGTTGTGGCTGCTGTATTTGTTTTACTTGTGGATTGCTTTAATTTGTGTCCTGTTTCGATTGTAGAAGAGGGAGCTCTTATTTTAACGAGTGGCGATGTGTTAACTGATGTTTTACAGGATTTAAGAGGTGTGGATGTGTTATTGGAATTTAATTTAGTTTTAGCTTTTAACGAGCAAGTATTTGCTGGCGCTGTGGGTGTTTCATTTTGAGAAACTCCCGCAGCAATTACTGGGCGCAATGATGTCGTTTTTGCAATATTTGTGATTGGTGCATCTGCATTTTGTTTACGTTTTAAAAATTTCGTATTATTTTGGCTCAAAGGATTATTGGCATCAATTGCCTTTGTTACTGTCTGTGTCCGGTGTTGTTCTAAATTTTGTTTTTGCTCTTCACTAAAATGTGTATCTAATACGTTTTGCCCCAATAGTATTGGATCAATATTAAGCTGAGGCATACGATTTTTCGATATTAGTTTGTTGTATGCATCTACCAATTTCTGATAGTTTTCATGACGATATGCCGAAAATATAACTTTCCAGTGATCGGTAATTTCAGAACGTAGTTCTGGTGGAGCAACATCGTCTCTAACATCATTTAATAAGGTTTTTAAACTTATTAAAAGTTTATCTAAATGCATAGTGCCATCCTGTAAGCCAGCCTGACCCACAAGTATCATGTTTAATGAACGACGTACTTTTTCAGCTAATTTATAACCAGATTTAGTTTGTTGTCGTTCGAGGAATTGCAGGCGCTTCAGCAAATGATTAACGTTGCCTAAATTGTTCATTAGCTGGGTAATATTGTCGCGCAAAAACCTTATTAAAACATAGGTGCGTTTTGGTACATTGAGGTGGCTTTGCAATTGCTTTTGATTTTTTTGATCCTCAAGTTCGCGATATTTCATTAATAGTTCTCTTTGGAGTTTGTCTTGGTTGCTTGGCAAACCAAAAATTACCAAAACATGCCCCACAGAAGTAAAGTCAAGACGTGCATTTAACTTGCAAGCTCGTGAAGTTTTCACCAAAAATGTATTACCTGCGGGAGAGAGCAAGTACCTGCTATGGAAATGTGTCAAATATATTTTAGCCTCACAGGGTAGTTCAGGTAAAGGACCTAGATCTCTTTGATTCCTCTCCTCTTCGTCATCATCTGAATTGGCTGTAACAAATCTCCTAGAGATACCAATAACAGAATTGCCATGATCATCATGTTGTTCATTCTGATCATTTGCTGAATCGATTAGTGGTATAAAATCCGGCAAAATCTCCATTTCACGAGGTTTTGGTCTTGAACGCGCTGTCACCACTACACTTTCCTTATCCTGCTCTTTATCAGTTAATATTTCTGCCGAGGTTGGTGTCTCTGCCAAATTGGGTGTTTCTGCCGAAGCCGGTATATTCTCCGAGTTCAAGGTTAAATCAAAATGTTCAGAAAAACTATAGTTTGAATCGGAATCTAATATCTGAGCTGACTCTGTTTGGGATATTGGTGTAGAGGGTTTATCTAATGAAGTTGATGTCACATTTTTAGGCGATTTAAAATTTTCATCGCGATTCTTCTTTGCATTAGGTCTTCGGCATATTGTATTTATTTGTATATATTCCAAATTATCTCCTTCCGTTGTACAGTCTATCAGTTCAACTTCATTGTCACTTTTGTCTGCTATGTTTATGGCATCTTTCTCTAGATGTTTCTCGTTATCTTTATCTTGATTGCTGTTACCACTTTCAGTAATTTCTTGAACCTTTTAAGAAAAATAATAAAATAGATTAAATTATATTAAACCTTTGGAAGTCTTTCAACAAAGAAACTTTTTAAATCCTATAAATTTTTTGCATTTTAAGAATAAACATGAATTAAAAATATAAGAATAACAAATATTTTATTTTTTCAATAGATATTAAAATAAAACTATATAACAATTGAGTGAAAAACCTGGTAGAGAGCACATTAAAGATTGGATGTGAGACCCTGAGTAACTATTATTATTATTATTATTAGTTTATTTAATCTCCAGAATTAATTCTAAGACTAAATACAGATTTAAGAGCATTAGCTGCACAGGCTATCAGCTCTGGATAATATATACATATTTGAATTTATATACATTATTATAAGGTTATATACAAACTAGTTACAATATTATATTTAGATTTTTAATTTAGTGGTTTTAATGAAATTATATATTTTGTTGATGTTTATGGATGAGGGCTCGGCGAGAAGATCGGTGGGTGGTATGTTGGCGAATATTCTGTTCCTTTGGTTTTGATGTAGTGGACACTCTGATAGGACGTGTTTAATTGTTAAATTGCTGTTGCATCTATTACATCTTGGCCGTGAGGTAGGTTTCTTTAAGAGCCATTCATGAGAGAAACTAGTGTGACCCAGGCGTAGTCTAGAGAATATTTTTACTTTATTTTTTGTTATGTTAGTTGGGTAAATAGGTGGGTTGTGCTGAGGGTTTATTATTGAGTAATGGTAATGTATGTTTAGATTTTCTTTAGATTTGAGCTTAATGTAGTTTGTGATGTGCTGACGAATGTCGGGTTTTTCCAATGTTCCATTCATTATGATTGGTGCTGAAGAAGCGTATTTGGCAGCGAAGTCAGCGGCTTCATTGCCATCAATACCAATGTGGCTAGGAATCCATAGTAGTTTTATTTTCCCTTCATTTCCTATTATAGCATTTCTAATATTTATTATTGTGTTCCATTTGTTATTGTATGGGTTACTAATTGCTTTTAAAACTGATAGGCTCTCTGTAAATATGGCAGTTTTGTTTTCAGTTTTTAATGCAAGATGGATAGCCTGGTGAATGGCGCAAGATTCAGCTGTAAAAACAGATGCATGGTAGTGCAGTGTCCCTAGAGCTAAAGTCTGCCCAGTTTCATTTACAACTGCGTAAGCAGCTTGCTGTGTTTGGGATTTGGTGCCGTCTGTGAATATAAACCTCCAGCCACTGTTTTTAAGACTGTCTTTCTTCGCGGACAATATTCTGTGAAAATTATTTTTAGGGGTATCATACTTAGAGAAAGTGGTGAGGGATAGGTCAAGACAAGATTCGTTGAATTTCCATGGAGCTTTGAACGGTTGCTTTGTAGTTGTGATTAGAGGAATGTTTAGCTCAGATGATAATGCAAGTGATTCAGATATTGCAGATTTGAATCTCTTTGCGCGTTTTGCTTTCAAGGCAGACTTTATGTCTTTGTCTATAATTGAGTTAGTGCTGTTAAGTAGCTTTGGTAGGATTCTAGCCTTAGAGTGAAATATTCTATTATCTATAGATGGAAGGTTGGTATCTTCTAGTATGTTATTGATTGGTGTTGTTCTAAAAGCGTATGCGGAAGCCCTTGCAGCTTGGTGGTAAATGGGTTTGATTATATTAATGTTAGTTTTACTGCTGGTACCATAAATGAATAAGCCATAGTCAATTTTGCTTAGAACTAGTGTTTTGGTGAAATAAGTTAGCATGTTAATGTGAACGAAACTTTTATGAGCCAAGTATCGAATTATGTTAACCCTGGAGATAAGTGAGTTTTTTAAATTTAGTAGGTGGTCTTTCCAAGTATAGTTTGATGAGAAGGTTAGACCCAGGATTTTTAGTTTTTTTACATTTTCTATCTGACGATTGCTAGTGTGAATGAATTGAGAGTCCGAGTCACAGACGTGTTTTCTACAGATGTGTAGTTTTTTTGTTTTTTCGATGGATATTTTGGCTCCAGAGTATTTCGTCCAATTGTCGATGTCGTGCAGAACTTTTTCTAATATTTTTGAAGACTCTGTGTTGTTGTTCTTTTTACAGAGGATATAAATGTCGTCGGCATAAAGACAGTGATCAACGTACGGGTGTTTGTTTACGATTTTGCTGATTTCGTTGAATGCAATTTGAAACAGAATCACGGAAAGGGGTGAGCCCTGAGGAATACCGTTTTTCAGCGAGAAAGATTTTGAAGCGTGGCCGTTAATTATAACTTTGAACTGCCTGTTTGATAAAAATGATTTTACAAAATTAAAGATTTTTGGACCAACTGCCCAAGATTTTAAGATGTTTAAGACAACATGAGGACCGATTCTATCGAAAGCTTTTTCGAAATCAATCGATAAGATGTTTACATGGTTTTTTGCTGACAGTGCTTTTGTTACGTAATAATCGAGGTGCAGTAGTGCATCTTCACATCCTTTATTTGCTTTAAAGGCGACTTGTTCGACGGCAATCAGTTTTTTCTTTTCCATATACCATGATAATCTGGCTGCTATAATTCGCTCGATAATTTTAGAAAGACATGGAAGCAATGAAATTGGCCGGAATTCACTAACTGAGGTGGCGTTCTTATTTTTTGGAATCGGTATTATAATTGCTAGTTTCCAAGAATGAGGTAATACCCCACTATTGAAAATAGTATTATATGTTTTCAATAACTTTGTTTTACTCTGATAGGATAGGTTTTTAATCATATGGTTGGAGATGCGGTCAGATCCTGGTGATGTACCTTTAGCTTTCCTTAAGCAGTTGCTTACTTCTATCATGGTGATTGGCTCTTCCACTAGACAAGCATTTTTATCTCTAGTTGGCTCAGTGATTGTAATCGGTGTGTTTTTGGCGGTATTAAATAAAACTGGAAAATTTTCATCAGAGGCGTATTTAGACCATACTTCTCCGAAATGGTTTGCGATTTGAGATGAATCAGTAAGCATGTCGTTGTGTGAATGAATAACTTTTATGGGGGTGGAGGAGTATTTATGTGAAATTTTGTTGATTTTATTCCATATGACTGCGGTTGTTGTGTCTCGGTTGATGGTTTTGGTGAAATTTTCAAAGCATATGCGTTTGGCCTTTTTCATTTCATACCTAAACTTAGCATTTAGTTTCTTATACGTCAAGAGGTTGTCCTGAGCAGGTTTTGATTTAAAATTTTTCCATTTTTTGAGTACGCAGAAGTGCTAGTGTTTGATTCCACCAAGGAGTTAGAGGTCGATCAGTTTTTAAGCTGCCCTTAGATTGGGGGATGAAGTGATTCGGTGCGATATGTATTGCTTTGGATATTGTGGCCGCATCTTTATTGCTCAATGACGATAACCGTCGTTTAGATATTTCAGTTTCTGCATTACGGGAATACTTAGGCCAATCGGCAAATTGGACTAAAAATCTGTTTGTTTTTCCTGGGGGTTTGAATCTATTAGAAAGTTTTATTAAAATTTTAATCGGGAAGTGGTCGCTGCCATGTAAATCATTAAGAGTGTTCCAGGTGGTTAAAGGTAATAAGTTTAAAGAGCAGAATGATAAATCTATATGAGAAAAAGTGTTATGCGTTGAAAAGTGGGTGGAACTCCCGTCGTTCATCACACAAAGCCCTGCACCCGCAATAACATTTTCTAGAAGGACTCCCCTGTTATTATTGGACGTGGATCCCCAAATAGTGTTCCAACAATTGAAGTCACCAACGACTATAAGTGGGGTGTTAAATGATGATAGAATATTTGATAATTCTCGAATTGAGATGTCTTGGGTGGGTGGAATGTAAAAAGATAGGACAGTAAATTTTATACTCAGGTTTATTTCTATAGCTATCATTTGATACGTGTGGTTTGTGTGGATTTGTTTATGGGGAATGTCTGATTTAATAAATATACCTGTTCCTTGCTTTGATCTGGTATTTTGTATTGCGTTGGTAAAGTAAGCAGTGTAGTTTTTTGGGGGAATTGGTGTGAAGTTGCGTGAACAGTGCGTTTCTTGTAGAGAAATGAAGCTATGCTTTAAATCTTTTATAAGTAATTGGAGCTCAGAGTAGTTATTTATTAAGCCATGTATATTCCATTGGAGCAGCACAAAGTCCATAATAAGATGTTCAAGTGCCAGTAATATATGCTGGTAGTTTTTTTTTAATTTAAAGATGTTGGTACTGAGCTAAAGGGCTCCCGCGTATCCCAAAACGGGGAAAGCGCCTCCGAATCGGTGTGTGAATAACATTTCGATTCAGACGCCCCTCCCCCGTACCGAGTTGTTAAGCAGCCCTTTGGTTGTTGAGTGGTGTTGTCTTAAATTAAGTGTTTACGGAGTCGATAGGTCCATTGTAACTTCGTCGAGAGACTCCTCGTCCCTCCACGGAACATAATATTCGTTTTTGTTTAAGATACTTTGAGTTAGATGAGAAATTGGAGATATTAAGTTACTGTTGTTTGTTTTAATAGATGAGTTTGAAGTATTATTATTTTTTTTGTCTGATGTTGTTGGTTTTTCTGAATCAATTTTTGCTGTTATGACGGGAATCTTTTTTAAGGTTTCATTATTTTTTAGAATTGAAGTTTTTTTATAGGTTGTTGGTTTGTTTGTGTCTTTGGGGAGTTCATTTAATTTTGTTAACTGTTTTTTTGTTTCTGTGATTTTTGTTGTTGGTATTTTAACATGAGTTTGGCTGTCTTCTGTATTATTGACTTGGTTTAATGTTGTTGTATTCTGTTTATTTTGTTCTGTAGTTTTTGTTGTAGGTGTGTTATTTTTCATTTGGCTCTCTACGGCGTTTTTGCGTTTTGAGGGTGAGTCAGAGGTCACAGTCGCATATGTGTTTTGGGTATTTGTTTGTATGGGATTGCATTCCCTATACTTTCGCCGGGCTTCTGCCATGCTGCAGTAATTTTTGGTCTTTATTTTTAGTATCTCTTTCATTTGCACAAAGCGCGGACATTTATTATCGGCTGATGAATGTTCTCCGGAGCAATTGATGCAGAATATGCGAGTGCATTTTTCTGGCGCATGCGGCGGTAGGCTACATTCTGGGCAAGTTGTATCTCCCCTGCAGCGGTTTTTGGTGTGACCTAGGATCTGGCAGTTTTTGCATCTCATCGGGTTGGGGATATAGTAATCAACTTTACATTTGTACCAAGCAACATCTACCGTTGTAGGTAAGCGGTAAAGATCGAATGTTAATATCATTTTTCCGGTTGGAGTGCGTGAGTTACCGTCTTCGCTGGGTTTGGTAAATTTAAAAACGTCGGTTACACCTTGGTCTTTCATCTCCTGTATGATTTCACTTTCTGGGACGTGTATTAAACACGGTGCGTATATGACACCTTTAACTGAGTTGAGAGTATCATGCAGTTTACATGAGATTGGGCATAGATTTGCTAGTGATTTTGCTTTTAAAAACTTATCTGCTACACGTGCATTGCGGGTGAGCACTAAAATGCTTCCGTCGCGAAGTAAGGATATCGAATTAATATCTGTAGTGATGCTTTCTATTCCTTTTTTAATAGCAAAAGGGCTTAGTTTTGAAAGTTGTTTGTTTGTATCGGTGGATGATATTAAAACATATTTCGGAGTGTTGTTGCTGTTGTTGTTTGTTATTGGGAGATCTGGAAATTCGTTAATTTTTTTCTTCTTGGAGGGGTTTTCTATAAAATCCCCGAGCACATAGTACCTGTTGTTAGATAACTTGTCCGGAGGCCCCGGAGCCATAGTTATGTAAATCTTTTGTTCTCTATATGTATGAGTTTTTTAATACCAAAAAAAAGGGTTGAAATTTAAAAGCACACTTGTTAATAAGAAAATATTTAACGGATTCTTGATTTTTCAATCGAAGTGAACAGTCGCTTTTTTGTGAAAAAAAAATATATAAAAAATAAAATTTTTAAATTTAATTTTATTTAAAATTAAAACATTTCATCTTCTTGTCCTTTAATATGGATAATACTATTCTAGTTGTGGAGGAAAAATTACCGCCAGATAAATCTTTAGATACTTCTTTAAAGAAGCCGATAATTAGTGGAAAAAATCTAAACAAAATAAGCTATGTGGTAGGAAATGATCCCAAAGTTTCCATACCAAGTTTTTCTTCATATAATGATGAGTCAATGGACGGTAACTCTTCCCAAAATAATGAAATTTCAAGAGGCACGCTTGTAATGACAAATTATAAAAGAAAACGATCAGATGACGTCGAAGTAGATCTATCAAAATTGTCTTCTCATAGCAAGTCCCCAACTGTGAACACACAAAATCGATTTTCAATTCTTGGAGAACTAGAAATTGAAGAAGAACACAACATTTATGGACATAAAAAAAGTAAGGAAACTCCTTTAAAGGATAATGTATTTTGCCCCCCTATCTTTTTATTTAATGTAAATATTAAAACTTTAGTCGATCAACTTAATGCTAAAAAAGTAGATTTTAAGATTGTTAACAAAAACAACCATAAAAGTAAACTTTATCTAAAAGATGCTGCAGCTCATTCTGAGATGATGGGTCTCCTAAGAGAAAGGAAAATAGACTCATACTCATATACTCCTAAGGAGTATAAACGTACTAGTGTTGTCTTGCGTGGGCTTTATTACAAAACTGATTTAGCGGAAATCAAAAGTGAAATTGATACATTGGTTCCAAATACTATTGATACCGTTTCGAAATTTTCTACCAATTTTTCCAGAAAACATAATGTAGATACTAATTTATTTTTGATTACTCTAATTTCCGGTAAGAATATTAAAGAGATTACGGGATTACGTTTTTTACTTAACCAAAGAGTTTCTTGGGAGTCCCCAAAAGCAAATTTAAAGGAAATCCAATGTTGGCGATGTCAAAGTTGGGGTCATATTTCTCGAAATTGTAACAGACCTTTTAAGTGTGTGAAGTGTGAGGAAAGTCATGTTCCAGGAGAGTGCAAATTTGTGTCTTCTCAGGAAAATTTACCTTTTTGTGTTAACTGCAATAAACGCGGTCATCCTGCTAATTTTAGAGGTTGTTTAGAATTTAAAAATTATATTAAAATGAAGGAAAATATAAAAACTTCAGCTAGGGAAAATAGAAGTAGAGTTTTGAATAACGTTACTAGTGCCATAAATTCATCTAACTTAATTCAAAACAACAAATCATTTGCTAGTTTATTGCAAAATATTACTCCTGCGAAATCCGATACTAAAAAAAAGATGCCTGTGGTTATTCAAGAGTTCTTGAAGATTGCACAGTCATTGTGTCAACCTGAGCCTTTGACATTGGAAGACAAAATTGAACAATTTATAAAAGATTATAAGTCTATGCCAAGAGTTGTAGCTAAAAAACATTGCATGAATATTATGGATGAAATTAATATGGCTTATGGTCCGTAATTCTTTAAATTTAATAACTTTTAATGTAAGATCCCTCATTGAGGTGAATCGTAGATTAGATCTGTTAAATATGTTAAAATACAATGGTATTGATGTTGCATTCATCCAGTAATCCCATTTAAGAGAAAATCAAAATTTTAGTTTAGAGGGATACTCATTTTATGAGGACAATAGTTCTCAGGGTGTAGGAGTTTTAATTAAAAACCGTTATGATTGTTCTAGGATTTTTATTCCAGGTATTAAATTTCCAAATGTTTTCATTAGTTGCAAAATTATAATCAATAATTCTCCAAAAAAATTTTTGCTTGGATCAATTTATCTACCTTGCAATTTTGATCAATCGCAAATTTATACTAGCCTGTCAATTTTAGCCAATCTCTATCATACTTATGATGGCACTTTGATCGGTGGTGATTTTAATGCAAAGAATATTGTTTGGGGTGACTCTTGTAATAATTCTAATGGCACTGTGTTTTTTAATTGGCTGCAACATTTCTGTTTAGACTTTGTTAGGCTTTGTAATACTTTTCCTTCTTTTCCTAACGGTAGTTCTTTTCTTGATCATTTTTTATTAAGCACAAATTTAGTAGAGTCAACAATTCCAAATTACAAAATTCATAGTCTTTCGACATTTTCCGACCATTTTCCACTGAAATTAGAAATCAATTTACAAAACTTTGATTTTATGTTAAAACCTCCATCAACTTTTGTTTCTTTTGCAAAAACGAACTGGGATAAATTTAGAAATGATATAATTCAGGGAATTTCATATCACCCTCCAGATTCTTCTAGGAATTTGTCTAATCTTGAAATCGATAGGTGTGTTGATGATTTCACAACGACAATCAATTTTATTACAAGGCTAAATTCTGAGAATATTGTATTGAATGGCAGGAAATATATTATTTCCGATAATTTAAAAAAACTTTTTAAAATTAAATACAATTGGCAAAAGAATTTAAAAAAAATATTTCATAGGACATGGAACCGTACCAGTTCTGATTATGTTTTATTATCGAAGCAAATTCAGTTACTTTCAATAATTATAAAGCGACAAATGGAAATTGAGCAAGCGTATCTGTTTAGTGAAAAATTAAAAAACATTCATCCTGGTCCAAATGCTCATAAAAATGTGTATAAAATTTTAGGTCACAAAAAAAAAAAAGTTTTATTGATAAATTAGCAGTAAATTAAGTTATTGTAGATGATGAAGGTGATAAACTGAATATTTTGCAGGAACACTTTTGTTCCGTATATAGGGCTTCGGTTCCAATTAGAGATGCATCTCTTATTGAAAGATCTAATGATGAAGTTATCTCTAGTGTTCCCAATAATTTATATGTTTTTGATAATAATTTTTCTGCTCTTAATACTCAAAATTGTAACAAACTAGTACATATGGATGAGTTATTAGAACATTCAAAAAATATTAATAATAAAAGATCTTGTGGATTTGATAATATTTCTAATTTTATTATTCGAAAACTTCCGACTAAAGCATTTGAATATCTCACCATAATTTTTAATCACTGTATTAACAACTGATATTTTCCAAGTGAATGGAAGATTTCTAAAATAGTTCCTATTAAGAAAAAGCCTAACATAGCTGACATTAATAACTTGCGTCCGATTTCATTACTTTCAAATGTTGGAAAGCTATTTGAAAGAGTTTTACGTGACAAAATGGACATTGGTATAGTGGAACCTTATATTCCTGATCTACAATTTGGATTTAAGAAAGGTCATTCTACTTCAGATGCGCTACTTAAATTTCAGGATGACGTTGTTAGTCACCTTCGTGCTAAACATTGTACAGTAGCTGTTTCTCTGGACGTTGAAAAAGCCTTCGACCGTACTTATCACAATGGAATTATTTATAAAATGATTCAAATCGGGTTTGACCCTTCTATTGTAAAACTTTTTAAAAGTTTTTTTACTAATAGGAAATTTTCTGTTCAATTAAATAATTTGTTTTCTGATTTTGGTAATATATATTGTGGTGTCCCTCAAGGTTCCATTTTGGCTCCCTATCTTTATAACATTTTTATGCATGACTTTCCTCATATTAGCACAAATTCTATAAGTTTATTATATGCGGATGACTCTCTTGTTTACTCTCATAATGAATCTCCACTTAGAGCATTGAATCAAGTTTCGGAACACCTGAAAGTTGTTAAAAAGTTTTATGATGAGTGGGGCGTTAGATTAAACATCTCAAAATGTGAGGCAATCTGTTTACGAAATGCGTCAGGAAAATGTAAAAGATTTGTTGTTCCGGAGAGTAAACAATTGAGACTTTGTATAGACAGCGTTGAAATTCCTTTTAAGAATGATATAAAATATCTTGGAATAACTTTCAATAAACTCTTGAAATTTAATAATCATGCCCGCTTATTGCTTGTAAAATCTTATAGGATATTAGGTTCATTTTCAAAAATTCTTTGTAATAAAAATTTACCGGTTAAAACTAAACTTCTCCTTTACAAAACAAGTTTGAGGCCGATAATTTTGTATGGATTTCCTATTTGGTTCAATATTTCACCAACCGTCATTAAAGAAATGGAAATTTTTGAAAGAAAAGTTTTGCGAAATTGTATTGGAAAAAACTTTGAATCCTTTTGTAGAAGATATTCAAACTATTTTATTTATAAAGAGTCTAAGGTTACACCTATAGGATTTTATGTTTGTGATATTCTAAAGAGTTTTATAACAAGAGGATTCTCTCATGAAAATAAATTTATATCTGATATATTTGAAAATGAATCACTTTTTAGTTGGTCAAATATTAATTATTTATCCCCAATCGGTTATTTGAATGAAACTGCACCATCTATTGATTTATCAACATCTTTAAGACACAATTTTTTCTCAAAAAGTGTACAAGGCACACATAGAGGTTAACCAGGCTTATCCGTACATTTTTGTAATTACTATTTTTATTTATTTTTGTTTTTAGTTTTAAGTTAATGTTAAAATTAGTTTTAAGTTTACTCTAAGCCGTGAGATTCTGTCTCAATCACGTAAAGCCACGGGAGCAAGGGCGAGATTCTACTTATCTACTGTTATTTTTAATTATATATAACAAATTGTTGTAAGTAAGTTACTGTTTAGTTTGTTTTTATATTAGGATAACACCTTTTAGTCCTAAGGTTTCTTTTTTGTCTATTGTTCATAAAAATTGTAAAGTTTTATAATGGGTGATTTTTTTGAGGTTAGGATTTTCATGCATTAGTATTTGACAGATCACGTGAGATTTCAGACATGGTGCCAAAGAGAAAGATGCTCAGTATGCTTTGACATTTCATCATGAATAGACTTACTAACGAGCAACGCTTGCAAATCATTGAATTTTATTGCCAAAATCAGTGTTCGGTTCGAAATGTGTTTCGCGCTTTACGTCCGATTTATGGTCTACATAATCGACCAAGTGAGCAAACAATTAATGCGATTGTGACCAAGTTTCGCACTCAGTTTACTTTATTGGACATTAAACCAACCACACGAATGCGTACAGTGCGTACAGAAGAGAATATTGCGTCTGTTTCTGAGAGTGTTGCTGAAGACCGTGAAATGTCGATTCGTCGCCGTTCGCAGCAATTGGGTTTGTGTTATTCGACCAACTGAACTTGGTTGACATGTGGTTTCAACAAGATGGCGCTACATGCCACACAGCTCGCGATTCTATGGCCATTTTGAGGGAAAACTTCGGAGAACAATTCATCTCAAGAAATGGACCGGTAAGTTGGCCACCAAGATCATGCGATTTGACGCCTTTAGACTATTTTTTGTGGGGCTACGTCAAGTCTAAAGTCTACAGAAATAAGCCAGCAACTATTCCAGCTTTGGAAGACAACATTTCCGAAGAAATTCGGGCTATTCCGGCCGAAATGCTCGAAAAAGTTGCCCAAAATTGGACTTTCCGAATGGACCACCTAAGACGCAGCCGCGGTCAACATTTAAATGAAATTATCTTCAAAAAGTAAATGTCATGGACCAATCTAACGTTTCAAATAAAGAACCGATGAGATTTTGCAAATTTTATGCGTTTTTTAAAAAAAAAAAGTTCTCAAGCTCTTAAAAAATCACTCGTTATAAAGGCTCAATAAAAAAAACCTTAAACCTTAACCTTAAAATATTTAACAACCGTTATTCTGCGGCAGAATGTTTTTGTTATTGATAATATCAAGAAAGAAAAAACACCCGTACGCTTTGAATGTTAGTCGGAGACTGTGCTGAGTAACTAAAAAACTTACAAATGGCTGAATAAATAAATAACAAAAAAGAAAAAGCTACACAACGGTTCGAAAGAAATATAATTTTACAAACGAAAAATTAAAGAATTGGATGAAAGAACTTAATGTTAACTTAAACTAACTGTTGAAAGAACCTGGTGGAGAACCAGTTCAAACTCAAAAGTCGAACAACTCATTCTTAAACTTGAAACAATAGGTTATATGTATAGTTGTATTATTATGTTATAAAACAACTTACATAAATATTCTTAATTTTCAAGTTTTTCTTGAGAAATATGTTTACATTTACCTGATCTGGAGCGCTTTCCATTGAGTTGATAGCTTTTTGGTGAGCTGTGCCAGCTTTTAAATATGGGTTCGCCTCATATTTCTTTGAAAGACGCTTCACCTTTTTAGCGTTGGTATCAGCAGCTTCCACATTTACCGTATTTATATGACGTTTTCGTTTCAACAAATAATCCATTCCTACGGCCTTCAAAAAGCGACCGTAATATTTGTCACACGAAGTAAGGGCAACTAAATCGAATTTGTATTCTTGGCATACATCATACATCATATTTAAGGCAATGCCATTGTATGGTGCTTTAATTACAACATCGTTATAGGATTTTTGATGAGATTTAACGGTACTAGAAATAACAGGATATTCTGAAAACCGTACCGCACTGCGACAATTATCAGATATATGACCGCGACCACCACAAATGCAACAAAATTTACTAGGATTATATGCAACTGTACTGTTGGGGTAAACGTTTGCTTCAGTCTACGATAAAAAAGATAAAATAGACAATTAAATAAAAAACAGTTTTATTATAACGTTAGGTAAAATGCAAAAGTACGTATGAGCTGTGTGATGTCAAAATAAAGTATGAGTTGAAAAGATACTCATATTGGGCCAACACACGTATAAGTACTTATGTATATATAAAATTAAATAAATAAAAACTTACTGTTGAATGATATCTACGCCATTTATCGGGACAATAATCTAAAGAATGACCTCGAATTTTACAAATCGGACATGTAAGACGATTTTGGTAGGAACAAGCATTACATATTTTTGTAAATACTTGGGTCTTATTGCCGCACTACGCATAGAAACAAAATATTAGTGTATTTGAAATTTATTATTAGCACCAACTTACCCTAAGACAAATTGTGTTTGGACAGCGCGGTTCATGATGACCACTATCTCCGCACATATAGCAAATTATAGGCTTTCTGGGCCTTTTGCACTTAGAACGCATGTGTCCATACTCAAAGCAATTCGTACATTTTATATTACTACGTCTGTTCGATTTAATATTAAAGCGGTCTTCCGTATATATTTTCCACAAACTTTTATCGGCTTTAAACAAATTATGTGTATATTCCGTTTTTATTAGAAAAATGATTTTATCTAATGATTACTTACGGTTCATTTTTTGCAATATTTTACTCAGTTTGAAATGTTCTCCATTCCATGAATCGTTATAAAATTTGCGCATTTCTTCATTCCAACCAATACCACCCAGTTTTCTTTGACCACGACTGTAGATTACGTTGTAAATGGGAGAACCATTATTAGCATGTGTTTTTGCTAGAGATTTGTTTGACTTCGATGTATTTGGGGAAAACTCAATAATTTGTGCGTCTTCGTCGGGCACAGATTTATATATAAAATGTTTTTCTCTGTCACTATCATCAGATGAATCAGAGATTTTAACAGTATTGTCGACTGTAAACAATTGATTTGTATCTTGTTTATCTAACTGATCAATGGCTTCAAATACTTTGTCCAACTCATTAAGAATATCTTCAGGCAAAGCCATGTCTTCTGTTGCTGATTTCTTGGGAGTTTCTTTTAAATTTTGCTGGGATAGTATTTTTTCAGCAATCTCTCGAGCTGTAGGAGTTTCTTCAGTTTCACTATCTTCGGCTTCCTCGAGGACTTGGTTTTCCTGTTCACCACCTTGGCCTTGGGCCAGATTGTTTAACGTGGCAATGAATTCCGTATCTGACATATGACCAGTTGTTGCTACTGTTTTATTAGCTGACTTACGTTTATGTATATTGCGTTTTTTTGTCTTGTAACTTTCCACCGCTGGACCTTTTGCTATAAATGGGATAGAGGTACGCAAAACTCCGTTATCATCTTCCTCATCTTCCTCGTTATCTGAACTAGTAGCAAAGTTTGTGTTATTAGGATCTGATTCCTTATTGCTACTGGAAGCCCTGCGTTTTCGCAAACGTTTGGTTCTTTGAGTATAGGCGCCAATGTCTTCTACTTCTTCAGAACTTGTATCGATTTGTCGTATAACTGTTGGTTTGTTTGCGCCCTTTGAGTATACACTATCCGTTATATCTGATTCACTTTCGTACACGTCTAATGCCCTAAATTGACCTTGATCAACACGATAATCTTTTGTCCGAGATTGTTGTTTAGTTGTTTCAGGTGCAGCAAACTCTAAAGAATCATTAGTTTCCATATTTTCGTCTTGCATCTGTTTCACTGTAGATTCTCTTGAATTTCCTTCTTTCTCTAAAATAATTTGATCATCAACATGCTTTGAAGTTTTAGGAACTTCTAGCAAACTATTCATATCAGTCGTAAGGACAAGTAGATCTTCATCATCGGCCACACCACTGGCTCCTGCTAACAAACGACTTCGATCAGTTTGTCCTATAAAATCATCTGATGATTGTAAGGAGCATGGGGATGTACAACGTGATGAATTTTCAAAAGGTTTTTCTTCTCCATCTGCTAAGGATGGATTGGAAATTTGTTGAGGTTTTATAAAACATGATGATATTGAAGACATCTGAACATCGGTTGCATCTAAAGCATTCTCTTCCTGTTCCATTGTAACAGGCATTTTATCTTTATCATTTTCATCGCCACTATCGTCTAGTACGTATGTGGGTAGTGGCGCTGTTGGTATCACTATAACATCACTGCTGTCTGATTCATTATCCGAATTTAAATCAATTATTTCTGTTGGCATAATTTTATTCGCCATTTCCGCTACCGTATTTCTAGCCTTTTTGGATTTTTTCTTTTTTTCCTCAATACGTTTAGCTTTTAATAGTTTTTGTTGCTGTCTAGCGAAGAGACCTTGTTTTATATTTATTGAGGAAATTTTAGAATTTTTAGCATTAACATTGTTACTTTTACTGTTTGCCTTTCTATTAATGTTCTTTTTCTTTCGTTCCATCCAGTCCGCTATAGGATTTAGCTTTAAATTAGACTTTTCTACTAACATATTTTGCTTTTCATTGTTTTGCTCTGCTGTTGCAGTTTTAGTTTTCTTGTTTTCATTATACGATGGTGCAACATCCTGCGGATCCGATATCTGTGTCGATTTTGCAAATATAGTGTTTTCTGTGTTTGACGAATAAAAAATATATTTAAGCAATAAAGTTTTAAATTTTTTTGTTGTGAAATAAGTGTAAAAATTGCACAATATATAAACTTAAAAGGCTACTTTCGGTTTTGTTTAGACAGTTGTGGTCTTTTTAAAAGTATTAAAGGTATAATATTAAGAAATTCAATAAAGTTTCCGTTAAAACAAACAACTTAGATTAAAAGTTATTTACTTATTTATTATTCATTATATAAATCGCCTCTATCTTTCTCTTGAATCGTAATATCTGCACACATAATTTATACAGAAGAGTAGTTCCATGTCAAATCAACAAAAAAAAAAATTATTTTCAAACTTACCACTACCGATTTTATTTGACTTTCTGAAGCCAAATATAATATAAAAAATTCTCTCTTATAGTTTTTTAGCTATACAGTTATAAAAATAGAAAGATATCGCCTTTTTTGCATATGTGCTTGAGGCTGAAATACATACTTATGTACATATATTCTAATTCCAGTTCTACTTGTATAAGCTTTAGGAAGTTGACTAAGAACTCATTTTAAAGGGGATTTTATTTTCTAAATCTTCTTCCCTATTTATTTTTAGTACTATATATTTAGAGAGGAACATTGGTATAGGGCAAAAAATAGTTTTTTGTATTACCCATTCTAATAGTGATTTTGTGACAATTTGTCTTTTTGTTGTGAGATGTTATTCTACAATGTTTTATTGTGATAGAGGTGCCGCAAAAGCCTTAAACACAGTTTTTTTGTTTATAAATTTTTAAATTTTATATATTTCATTTTATTGATGGTTTTTTAAGGTTATTATTTCAAAAATACAAAACATAAAATTTTGTTATCCGTTGCCATTTTGTAACCTTTATTTTTTCATGTTTCGTAAAAATATATAAATATAATAAATATGCATATGTATTTTTTGAGGTAGTAAGATAGGGGTAGATATGATATTGTAATGATTTTTCTTTGACTAAAACTTATTTAAGGTACTTAGAATGTCTCCTTTTATTTCTATAATGAAATTTTTGCAGATGTTTCCAAATGTATTGAAATTTACTTAACTTAATACATTTGGATCTGTAGCATTTGAATTTAAGGGACCTCTTACCCCACTCCAATCGTGTTCAAACTTTAAAATTGATTTAACAATAGCATAGGGCAAATTTGTATTACTACTACATATTAAAATTGAAAAAGTATTTTATTTTTTTGATAATTTATTCAAATATTTTTCTATATAGGGCAAACATATTTTCCCACATATCTATTTGCGTACCATAAGAATAATCGCACAGCAATCAACATCTTTATATGTATATAAAGCACAAAACATGTTTGTTTGTCGGAAAGCTATAGCTGCTTACACCAGTGAGCCGATATTCCTGAAATTTTTTGTTTTTTACGATATACGATAGGTTAACTAGAGTATATATTTTTTGATATTTAAAGTGGGCGTGTCACTTTCAATACAAAGAAAATATTTATCATCCCATACAAACTGTAACACGTAGAGTGTTCGATAGTGCATAGTGAAGCAAAAAACTGGCAGGATTAAAAAATTTAAAAATTTTAGTTGTGTATGTAGAAAAATATAATAGGTGAAGTCCTGAAATTTTGCACAAGTAAACCTTATATTAATGTGCATAGGCTTACGGAACAATTAATTATTGTATTATTGTATTTTTTGAAGATGGGCGTAGCAAAGCGCACTGTGGGTGGTTTTCATATTTAGTTTATATAAAATGTGCGAAAAACTAACAATAAATACCTCCATATAATATATTAAGAGCTAAATGGTTTACTTAAGCGGTGATTTGGACATCTTAAATTTCATTAATTTACTTTATGCAAATACATAATGGTAGATATATTAAAACGTACCTGTATTCTGTTTATTATTATTCTGTGCCAAAATATCATGTTCATTTGTTTTTAATAAGTTTGCATGTTTCAATGGATTTTCAAACTGTTTCGACTGCAGTTGATTCCGAGATTTATTAAAATATGGTGGCACATTTTGGCGTTGTTCATGATTATTAATTGGACTTTTAAAAGGATTACGTATAAAACGTTTATTGTAATGTTGAGATTGCCATTGATTAGCATTACGCTCACCACTGGCCCAATAACGTCTCGACAAGTTTATATTGGGTTCCGTAGGCTTTTCAGAATTTCTGTATGGACCTAGATCATTAGAAGCATTTGGGCTAGTCATTTCATTCCCATTATTTTCTAATAGTTGTTTGCCCCTTTCTACAGCCGTTTCACCTGCTGTCTCATGATGTATTTGTGCATATAAACGTGACTCCAATTCATTCAAATCTTCCACATTGTCAATATCGACCTGTTATATTTGGATTTTGTAATTTTTTATTTTTATCTACAAAGCAGTTTACTACGTTAATTTTTTAACTATACTTACTTCGTCCATATTAAATTCTATTCTTGCTTACATTTAATCACTAAATAGAAACTTTACTTGGATTTTTTACCCCAAGTTTTCACAAAGAAATTGAGATATATTCTATTCTCCGTGATTTTTTGTTTTTAGCTCTTATACGGCCAGGGTTACCAAAGCTGTTGAAAAAAAAACAAAGCCAGGCTAATGTCTTGTCAAAAATACATGGATTTATATCTGCTAGTAGAATGTCAAAGTTAATGTTTTGTTGTAGTTGTTGTCGTACTGCTCACACCTAGTAAACTGCTCATGTTAACATCATGACGTTTTCATTAGCCATCAATATATCCATTAGTCATTAACAGTCGTAACCAAGGCGAATTCATACCAGGTGTGAGCAGTAGAACAACAACTACAACAAAACAACAACTTTGACATTAGATTAGCAGATATGAAACAATGTATTTTTGGCAAGACATTAGCAAAAAAAAAACGAGAGCCAAAAACAATCAGCTGGGCTATCAACTCCACCTGGTATAAATTCGCTTTGGTCGTAACAAAAGTCAAACTTCATATATAAAAAACATTATTATATTACATTACCTACATTTAGTTTTGCCTTTTAACATTTTATACCACGTTAGTTTCGTATTTTCGTCCTCTATCGATTGTGTATAGTGCGCGCGACATAGTTTCGGAGTAATGAGTTAGAAATGAACTTTAAATAATTAAAAATTTTTTTAATCTTTCAAGAAACAACTGATACCGATTTTAATTGTTAATTTTGTCCTCGATCGCTTGCAGGTAGTGCAATATGCGCGCGAGAAATGGTTTTAAAGTTATCAACTAAAAACTAAAATAAAATAATTTTTCCAAATCTATCCTTACATTTTTTCTTGTTCTGCAGTCAAGGACATGGAATACTACTTTTTTGCAACTCTGTAAAAAAAGTTTGTCATTCCTCAGAGTTTGATTTCTTGTCATGCGTGCACTTTTGACAGTTAATTGTCAAATTTATTGTTTTTACTAAGCCGGGCCACGTAGAATTTATAAATTTTGTTTTATAAATTAAAATAAAGTAAATATTGTTTAGTATTTTAGACGATAGAAAACATGATTACAGTAATAAAAATTTAGATAAAGAAAAGTATTTGACGGGTTATTGGCTTCTGAGCATCGCATGTAAAATTGGTTATGTGCTCAAAATGATGTGTACATAAGCAGATCAATATATCTAAATGAAATTGCATTTCATTCCATAAAATCTATAGAGTTAGTAAATCCATTTCGCCCCATGTTAAGTTTCGGTGTTCGAATTTAAATAGAAGAAAAACAATTTTCTATGCAGGCTGCTTTTTGCTCGCGATATATCAGAATAAACTCATCCATGTTTGAAGTTTAAATTAATAAATTATACCTATGTATAGAAATACTTTGGACTATTTTTTACTTACTTTATCTTTTAAGTTAGGTTTTTCAATTACTAAAAATCTTTTTTCGTGTCATGTTAAACTAATACTAATTTAATAATCATTACTTATAGGATGGAATCAACAATGCAACGTTATGTATCACCTATTAATCCAGCTGTCTTTCCTCATCTGGCCACAGTATTGCTCATGATTGGTACATTCTTTACCGCTTGGTTCTTTATCTTTGTAGTGTCACGCCCCAAAAATAACCGGGAAAAGACACTCTTCAAAGAACTTGCAATCAGTTTATGCGCGTCAGTATTTTTGGGTTTCGGTATAATGTTTTTAATGCTGGCAGTTGGTATTTATATATAAAAGATATCATTAAATAAAACATCTATTTGAGTAAGCACAAACAACACTACAAGGAGTGGTTTAAAGCACTGGTGTTTTGAATTTAATTTATTGGAATTTAACATTTAATATTAAACAATTTAAACCACTTGAAATTCTATTATTTTTAATAAAATGTAATTGTAAAATATAACTGATATCAATTCTTAGTAGGTATTAACATGTTTACAGACAATATAGATATGTAAATTCCAGTAAGCTAAAAAACCCACATGTACTATCCCTAATTTGTAAATGTACGGAGAAGAGATAGGTATGAGTTTTATTTAAGAGTGGAAAATTATCTAAATGAGCCTATAATCTTCGGTTTCGGATATAAAGAACACTTAATGGACTTAATGGATATAAAAGGATACATCTTGTTTATTGCATTTGGGTACATAGGCTTCTAAAAGATAAACTGATCATAACATTTTGATGTGATTTCATCGAAGGTTTAGTTTTGTTTTTTCAACGTTCATATAATAATGGTTGTTGTTGTTGTTGCACTGCTGTTGTCGGAAGTTCTTTCCTGAGGAAAAAACTTTCGGTTGGTACAGCTGTTGCTGAGTTGACAATCTTTGGCCGAGTGATACTCGTGTCGTTCCGGAGCGAAGATCCAATTGTCGTGGGAACGGTATAGTTATTGGTCGTCCGCGGTGTCGGCTATTTTGCAGAAGGGTTCAATTGTTCTTCCATTGTGTATTCCTTGAATTGTCTTAGTGCAACCTATATTTTACTACGGCTTGTTTTCGACTCAAATGGTAAACATATTTATATTTATTTGTCGGTATATTTGATTACTTATAAATTAATAATTTTCGTGTAGGCATAAATGGAAAAATATTTTTTTTATTTAGCAGGCCTGTTCTGAAAATCACGTGATTTCAAATCACGAACCGTTTTGAAATCACGTGTTTTATTTTACTTGTTCTGTAAATCGCACAAGTTTTTATTTTCACTTTAGCATACGCAGTATAAGGTAAAGTATAGTAATCCTAAAAAAATAGAGATTTATACGTTTAGAGGTCTCCTGAATCCATTTTGGCTATTTTCGTGATGATGTCTGTGGGTTGGTGTGTATGCCACTATTTTTGTGGAGTTTGTACAGGTCATAGCGTTTGACATATCAAAATGAAATTGGCATATGGAGGTGAAGAGCTGTATAGTTTTTGGCATAATCGTTGAGGCAAGGGGTAGTTTCCTTACCCCCAAGTTTTGTGAACGTCCTACAGGTCATTTAGTATGTGCCTTTGGTATATGGAGATGCAGAGTTATGTAAATTTTGGGCTTAATCGGAAAGAGGCAAAGGGTAGTTTACTTACTCCCAAATTTTGTTATGTAAAATAAATCTAAAGGGTCTAGGGTAACATTGTGGACTCCAGAAAATGGTTAACATACTACTACTGTATATAACATTGAAATATAAACAATTAAATAAAAATGACAGCAGTGTAAGAAATGGACGTTTTTAGGCGTTATTAACGGATCTATTGCATTTTTATCTTTAGCAACGATAAATGTACTTTCTCAACACAGTTAAAGAGTTAAAAAGAAGTGGAAAAAATATTTGTATGTAAAATACCACTGCAAAAGAAGAGTTTTTAAAAATATACAATTTTTTATAAATTACGTAACTTTACTACAAAAATGATAAAGGAACATTTTAAACTATTTATTTCAGAAGTTTTTTTTATAAAATTAACGAAGAACCAGATTTTTATCAAATTCAACTAGATCCATCGTTTATTTGAATGTTAATAAAGTAAAAGTATCTTATCAATTTTAAACTTTTTATTTCATAATTAAAAAAAAATTGATTTGACCTGTTTAAAAACACATTTATTTAAAAAGAAACATTCAGTTAAAAAATAGTAAATTTAAATAGCATAAATTAGGCAGTAAATTTATTATGCATTTAACTATCTGTCCTTAACAAATAAAAACTGAAAGTTTATTAGAAATAAGAACAGATATTAAATGAAGAATTAAAATAAAGAAATTGTTTTCAGTCTTAACAACAAAAAGGAAAAGAAATTAAAAAATCAGAAATACAAAGCAACTTTTTATAGTATTCTAATTACAGCATAAATACCGAGTGCAGTTTAAGGCTTCGTTATTTCTAGTGACAACAAATAGATAAACAACAAACTTCTATGGTTGTATAAAAGGTGAATAAACTCTTTTTAATAAACTTTTTTAACATGCATGTGTATTGTTTTTCTTTCTTGATTACATTTGAAAATATTAAATATTTGATTATTATTATGTTTAACTATAATTAAATATAATTTCATATTATGATTTCCTCTCGTTTTTTTTTGTGATCATTCTGCTTATTTTTGTTACATTTTATTGTATATTCTTCGCTACTAACGGCAATGACATGAATATAAAAATTATTTTAGAATTTTGTTAACAAAGTATTTATTAACCAGCTAGCCCAGCCTTTTGTCTACATTTTTGCATAATGGCTCGCAACATAAATTGTTTACGTGACAACTGGCGAACGTGTTTTAAAAACGTTTCCAAATCAATCACACCACTGCGTAATGCTTCACCCAAATAGTAAATGGCATCTTCGGTGGAGGCCTCTTCCGCATAAGCGTTAAGTAATCTTAAAAATAAGAATCATTATTTAAAAAAAAAATTCAAGTAAACTCCATTATCACTAGGCCGTTAATAAAATCATAACATTTCTACTTACTGTCTGTATAATGGTGCTGTTGTTGTCACAGCGTCATCTGGATCGATGCCTTCTGAATTCTGTAAAGATTCTATACTTTTTTCCAATTCTTGTTCTTTATCACGTAAAATGTTTATATTTTTTTGTAAATCAACCTACAAAAGAGAAAGAGAAAACTATATTTGAAAGGTATAAATTTAAAATTATTTTCTATTTACCGCCTCTCTTTGCAAACGTGCAATAATTGAATCTATTTTTGTACTACCTTCGACCAGCTCTTGTTTAGTACGATTAAGCGTATCGATTTCTGCCTGATATTGATTAACCTTCTCCTGCAAACGACGTCGCAACTTATCTTCCACGGCACTGATAAGCGAAGCCTTAATATGCTCCTCAGTTATGGTACCGGTCGAACTGGGATTTGATGAATTCTTTAAAGAATACATTACAATAAATACAAAAAGTTTTAAAATTATAACTAAGTTTTGGGAATTACATATCCTGAGTTATAGCCAGGAACAGGTGGCAAATTCATATAGGGGGGATAACCGCTGTTACCACCAGAAGTTGCAGCTGGAAATGCATTACCAGCTGGTGATGGATATGGCGGATAGGCACCAAAATTATTAGATGGTGGGTATGAAGGAAATGCACCACCTGCGGTTGGATACGGTAAATGGTACGAACCACTTGATGTTGATGTATTAATATTACTGGCACCACCAGGTTGTGGCATAAAAGCTATAAAGTGAATTAATATATAAATGTATATTTAACCTTAATCAAAATAGCTGCGAAATATTACATGTTGTTGGATATGGCGTTGCCGACGTTTGATCTTTACGAATCGAATATACTGGCGGATGTTCTCCAAAAGTAACAATCATTACTTGAATCAACGACAGCAAATCACTTGAATGCTACAAAATTAATTACGTTTTAACTAAACCATTACAAAGATCAAACTATGTATAAAAATTTTCTCTAACTTACTGGTTGCCAATCATGCAAATATGGTAAATAGATTCTACCATTATGATCTACATACATAGATACTTTGATCAACATAGTCGGCGTTGGTTTTACAAAACACATAGGAGCATTCATAGGATGGGTGTCCATAAGCCAAATACAAATGGGTATGTAATATGTATTGTCTGTATTGAGAAAATAGTAAAATGTTTAAAACAAAACTACTGACTCATTTGAAAATAGAAATAGATAACTTACTTTTAAACACAACCGGTATGGTGCCATGTAAATTAAACAAATCCTTTGAACTCCCATCATTAAAAACTGTGAAAATTAAAATAACAAAAGTATTTTTCTTGATTATTGTAGGATTTCTTTTGAACTTACCAAATTTTTGTAAATTATACGATAAACTCCTATAATTAGTTAATACAGTAATTACTTCCTTTTTAGTAATATTAAGATGTTTATACTGCAAATGTAGGGAATTAAATATTGAGATAAAAAATTAACTTTAAAATGCTACTACAAAGTTTACATATACAGTCCATGACCCATCACAATCATTAATCTCCTTTGTTTAACTTACCTTTGAAAGTAGTTTGGCAATTTGTGCCTCTTCCACTACTGGTGCCATTATATGCCGTTTTAAATTAATTGTAGTAAAATCCTTTAAAAATTGTTTTATTTTTCTTTAGTCAACTAACTGGCTGTTTTATTTATTTTCTGCGATTTCTTGTAAATAATCAGAATTCAGCAATTTTCCATTTTCTTTAAAAAAATTTTGACGTTTACTCTCTTTGATGAGTAATTTATAAACAGTTGTTGGAATATGGAGTTGCCATATAAAAGCAGAAAATACAACTCAGCAGTGTTCGGAGCTGACAAGGTTTAAATTGTACCGTCCCAATGAGAAAATTGTACCAAATCTGCATCAATTGTACCAAAAATTTGCATTTAATAAAAAAAAAAAAAAACATACATACATACAGTAACTCGACATTATAGTAGGAAAAATCAAAACATTTCATAAGCAAAGGGGTTCTTTATGAACTTGCTTCCAGCAAATGTTTGAAACTCCACCAAAGCAACCATCTAAATCCGGTTGAGTATTACTGGAGTAATTTTTAATGAAAAATTGAGGAGCTGCCTAATTACCAAAAAAGACCTTATGATTTTTTTATAGAAAAAAATGAATAAATATATCAGCCGAATACTGCTGGAAACTAATTAAGGCGATGAGACTATATATCAAATGCTGTAATTCAGCAAAAAGGTCTTGCAAACTAAAGGCTGTCAAAGTAAATAATAAAAACACTGAACATAAATCAAGTATGTTGCAATTTAGAAATTAGAAATGTTTATTATTGTAAGAAAAAGTATAAAAAATATTCATAAAATAAAAAAATTTATTACATAAATTTTATATGAAAGTGTACCAAAAAGCACGAAGTGTTCCAGCGTACCACTGATGTGTCGATTGTACCAAATTTGGTACAATTGTACCACAAATCCCAACACTGCAACTCAGTGTTTTAAGAATATTGCAGTTAATTAAGAGAAAACGTCCAACCTCTGGCACCTAAATTTTATATTAAATTACACCAAGAATTAGGATTACTTAGTAGTTCTTCATTAAAATCTGTTAAGTCCCGAGAAAAGAAAAAAATTAATATTGTTAAAATTTTAGATCAGAAATAACATTTTATATAAGACTAGCAATCCCAATTAAAACTTGGAAGAAAATTATGGCCAACCTTTAACTCGAAAACGCTCGTTATTCACATCACAAATGTTTAGTTTTTATGTAAGGTACGATGGCTACTGTTCCCATCCAATCCTATGTATGTATATTCGTGTTAACGATAATAATTTTTTACTTTTTATGGGAGGTACTACTCCCACTATCCTAATCCAGACTGTACTTTGCTAGTATGGGGGGGGGGGGGGGGGGGGGGGGGGGGGGGGGGGGGGGGGGGTACACAATCACTGTCCAATCCAGCCTATGTTTTTCTAGATTATTCGCATGGGTACGAGGGTTACTTTTACCATGCCCACTGTGCCAATTCATTCTGTATTTATATAGATTATACGAATTTGCAAAGGGGTTACTCATGCAGAGTTTCAAGGCGCTGTCTATTGTAGTTCGCCAGGAACACGATAATATTAGGGTTCCTATTAAACCCTATTTTCGCGTATATAACTTTTTTTTAAAATTAAAGGGTGCCCCATAAGACATAAAAAATTAACAACTTGAATTTTTAAAGTTGTTCTAAACATAGTACGGAACCCTACGTGTGTGAGACTAACTCGCGACAATAATTTTTCGCTTTACTGGTGCGAAATTCGAAGATGCTACCTAATTTAGTTCTCTAGATGCAGGATAATAATTTTTCACTTTGTATGGGTGGTTCCACGCCCACTATTTCAATCCAGTCTATCTTCCTCTCAACTATGTATGTTAATATAGAGGTTCCTGGCAACATTGCCTTGAGTTGTAAACATCGTGTGTAATTTTTCTCGAAAATTTAATTTTTCCTTTAAATCGCTTCCAATATGGCTAGCCAGAAGCGAGATTACTTTGGGAATAGTCCCAAATTTAAGACGATAAGGATTGATCCTGGCCCAAGTAACAGGTTTCATTTGCTAGCAAATGAAGAAGAAGAGGCAAGAGCAGTCAAAGAAAGGGTTCCACCAATATTGGTAGACTCGTGTCACAGTTTCTCAAAAGTTTGGGAAATACTTGGTGAGGAGTACTTCTTCAAGAGAATGACAATTGGAACTAAGGTTACATGCAATACAATGGTCCTGTATGAAGCTGCGTTAAAAAAGCTGAGTGAACTGATGTACAGTTTTTATACACACGAAGTTAAAGACGTAAAGCACTTTAAGTTAGTGTTATTTGGTTTGCCAAGAACAGACGCAAAACTTTTAAAGGAGGAATTGATTAAAATGCACAACATAAACCAAGTAAGTGTCAAAGAAATCGTAACCAAAAGGACTACAGCTGATGACGCTATATACTTGATTGAGTTTAACAAACAAGAAGTGTCAAAAAATGATATTATGAAAATAAAGTACTTTTGCAATATTGCTGTTTACTGGAGAAGACCTCTTAAAGGGAATAAAGGGCCTACGCAATGTACGAAGTGCTCTATGTACGGACATGGAGCTAAAAACTGCAATAGAGTTATCGTCTGCGCAGTTTGTGCTGGCAATCACGACCAGACTGAGTGTGTATTGGCCAAAAACACTCAAGGGAGTAATGTTGTTTATAAATGCCACAACTGTAGCCAAAAGAACTTAAGAAACTCGAATCACAGGTCCGACGATCGTAAATGCCCTTGCCGTAAAGATTATTTAGAAATGCGCCTACGATTAACTTCTAAGTCTAGACCTAATTTCAACAAGTCGAGAATTAATCATGTGTATGATGAGACTGAGTTCCCACACCTGTCAAGTCAGAGTCAACCAACTGATTCACGAGAGCACACCTTCCAAAGGAAAAGTTTGTACTCTGAGGTTTCGAAAAACAGACCCCGCGACAGCAACAACGATGATGACTTATCTAACGAGAAATTGTTAGAAATCTTCTTTAGTGCTGTGGATGCACTAGAAAAATGACGAAATAACTTTGATAAATTAAGAGTGCTTGGCATGATGCTCAAGCATGCTATATAAAATCATGGGTAGTCAAAATGTATACGTTATGCACTGGAATGCTCAAGGCATAACAACTGAGTCAGCAGCTGCACAGCTCGAAAAAGTTCTCCATGAGAAAAATATTGATATTCTACTTCTTAACGAAACGTTCCTGAAGCCGTATCATAGGTTAAAATTTGGAGGCTACAAAATATACAGAGAAGACCGTCAAACACATGGTGGGGGTGTGCTTATAGCGGTTAAAAATTACATAGATCATAAGTTGTTACCAAAGATTAAAACAATAACCATAGAAAATATCTCTGTGGAAGTTAAAATAAGTGGACGTCCCGTAAGTTTTATCTCTGCTTATAATCCAGTTTACACTTCTAATTTTAAAACTGACTTAGAACTTCTTACCAATTCGTTTAGTGACTATTTTATTTTTGGTGATTTGAATGCACAACATGTGAGTTGGAATTGTATTTCAAACAATTCAGCTGGCAAAGAACTGTACAGACATCACTTAAGTTCAAGTTATTATGTATATCATCCGGATACACATACTAGATTCGGCAAAAATATAATTCCAGTCCAACAATCCACGGTTGATATTTTACTTACTAACTCTAACATTTCATTTTCGCAGTTACAGTCACATCCAAATATTTTACAGTCTGATCACACCCCAATATCTTGTTACATTTTTGGAACACCACAAAATCACTTTGTTACAGTTCCGTTGTATAATCAGGCTGATTGGCCAGCAATTAAATACTGGGTCGAGAATGAAATTAAGAATCATAATATCAGACAAATAGAGCTTAACAATATAAACCTAGATTCGTCATTAAATAAATTAGTTAGTATAGTTAAAGAAGCCTTTTCCAAGATTCCAATTGGCCAGAAAAATCCTTGGCAGAGGGAAATTTCAAATACGTCTAAAATGCTGATTACTCAGAGGAACAAGTATAACCGTAAACTTAAAAGATGTAGAGATCCTAGTTACAGAACTCAACTAATCAGCATTTTAAAACAGTTGAATCACTTAATTGATTTTCATTTGAAAAGGGATAGAAATGAAGCGTGGGCTAAATTCATTTCCAAACTGCCTTCCGGCTCTAAAAAGTTTTGGAAACTAACAAGAGCTTTAAAAGGTAGAAATTCTGCAATCCCCGATCTAAATATAAATGGGGAAGTTTTAAGTACCGGTGAAGCAAAAGCAAATGCCATTGCGGAAGTTTTTAGATGCAACAATAATATCACCAACAACAATTCATCACCTTTAGATAATGTGGTTCTAAATTATGTGCAGGAACTTAACAATGTAAATCTCGCTGACAGTGACAATTTTGAATTCACAAGGTTTAGACGGAATTAACAGCATTATTTTAAAAAATATGCCCGATTACTTTTTTGAAACTTTGAGCAAACTATTTAATTACTGCTTGAGAAATGGTCATTTCCCCATGATATTTAAAAAGGCCAGGGTTATACCTATTTTCAAAACTGTAAAAGATCCAAAATTGCCTTCCAGCTATAGGCCAATAAGCATTTTGAACTTGTTGGATAAAGTCTTTGAAAAAATAATCCACAAAAGAATCGTAGAGTTCTCAGAACAGAATAACATTATACATCAGCAGCAGTTTGGATTCCGAAGAGAGCACTCTACGGTACATCAAATCAAACGAGTGGTTAATATTATTGAGAATAATAAAAGAAATCGTAGAAGTACAGGTATTATATTTCTTGACATTGAAAAGGCTTTCGATACAGTATGGCATAATGGCTTATTGTATAAACTTAACTCTTTTAGTTTTCCTTTATATTTACAAAAAATCATACAAAGCTTTTTAGACCAACGTTCGTTTGTTGTTTTCGTGGAGCGCATCTCATCAGACGAAAAACATATACTCGCAGGTCTACCGCAAGGTTCCGTTTTGTCACCTACGCTTTATTCGTTATACACGTCAGATATCACTCTACGCAGGAATCAGGAAGCAGCATTTTATGCAGACGATAGTGCTTTCATTTGCAGCGGTAAGGTATCTAATTCATTAGTTAGGAAAATGCAAGAGAGCTTAAATTCAAGCCAAAAATATTTTAATAAATGGAAAATAAAGGTCAATGATGATAAAACACAGGCCATTATTTTTCCATATAAAAAGTCGCCAAAACGCATACCTTCTCAATCTATGTTGTGCCGTGGGAATGTTATACCTATAAAGTCAGAAATCAAGTATTTGGGCATTATAATGGATAAAAAACTAACATTTAAGCAACATGTCAACCAAATTTGTGAAAAAGCTATAAAGTGTGGTCGGGCATTGTTTCCCATACTCAACAGAAGATCTAAATTGAATATGAAAAACAAAATATTGTTATATAAAATGTGCATTCGACCAATTATGAGTTACAGCTGTCAAGTATGGTTTCATAAAACTGCAAAAACTCATACCAAAAAGCTTCAGATTATACAAAACAAGAATTTGAAAATAATTCATAATCTTCCTCGTAGGTATCCGACAAATTTACTTCACAGTAACTTTGGACACAAGATGATAAACGATTTCACTAGAGAACTGACACTGACATTTAATGAACAATGCAGACTGTCAAACTTTGAATCAATAAGGAATTTACAAGGTAATCACTAAGATTCGTTCGTTAAGAATGAATGTAAATATTAGTGATTATCCAAACAAATTTCTTTATAACTTCCTTAGAGATCAAAAAGGTTTTTGTGAGCTATTTTCCTTAAGGCTGTATATTTATTGTTATTAGTTTTGTAAATTTAATTATAAGACTCTTATTGTTGTAGTACTTATAGTAAAATCTCATACCTCTGTACCTTTTATATTTTAAACTTGTAAATAAAGACTTTTATTAAAAAAAAAATATATATAGAGGTTACGGGTGCAAAATTTTAATGCGCTACCTTTTACTGTTATCAAGCAACACTATGATAAATATTTACCTTGTATGGGAGGCACCCATCTACAAAAAATAAAATAAACACTTGGAAGAAAAGTATGGCCAACCTTTAACTAGACTGGAACCTCGATGACAAAGTACAAGTAATGTGCCGTGACATAACTGCGTCTAATACAGTGCGATTGAACGGAGCTTGTGTACTTTTGGAGCAAAAACAATTACTACTCTTTACTAGCCGCCATTACCTTTATGAACTGGTTTGAAAATGTATGTATGTTCGAAACAAAAATCCACCAAGCCACAAGTAACCCCGATATCCCACTGTTAAAAAAAGTTTAGGGACAACTGGAAAACCATTAATCCTGCTGTCATTAAAACATATAAATAAATAAAACAACAATAGAAGATTTGTTGACATTTTATAATCAAGAACTGCATAAAACCATTGTTGAAGATTCTCAGGAACTGATTGAACTATCTATTATTTTCTTAGGAGACGACAGTGAAAAAATTAAAATTAGACCTCTTGGAGCAAGGTGGATGGCTAGAGCTATTTACTCTTTAAAGATATGTTTGTTGCAATCCCAGTTTAAAATAAGTACCAAGGATATGCGAGCACTTCAAGATGTCTGTTTATTCTTTGCGGTTTTATATGTAAAACCATGGCTTGGATATAGTCTGGCGGTGAAAGCACCCAATCAAGATTTGTGCATTTTAAAACGGCTTAAGGATTATGAAACTTTTGAGAAATTGATCTCCAAAGTAGCCCTGAGCAAGTTTAGTCAACATCTTTGATACTTGTCAGAAGAAATTGCCGTTTTATCACTCTTTGATGATGAAGTTAATGAACAAACAAAAACGAACGATTTTGGGAAGAAATGCATTCCATCTGAAGAAGATGTGTCTGATTATTTGTATAGTAAGTAAGAATACAATAAATAGTACTATTTTTTATACTGTTTTTAATAAATTGTTATTAATACTGCTTTATTTATTGTTGCAGAAAAATCGTTAAGTGTCTGTTAAGAGCACAAATTTATTTTCGCGAATAAAAATTGATAGGCATTTTCTCCAGAGACCTGTTTCTACATGGAATGAAGATGTTTCCTATTCAGAGGCGAAAAGGAAAGTGCTTTAAGAGCAGTTGAAAGAGCTGTAAAACTTATGCAAGGTTTGATCACTGCAAAGGAAGAGCAAAAGCAATTTTTGCTACGCTGTGTTCAGGAGCATATAAATCTGTAGGCAAACATTAAAAAAGAGAACCTCAAAAGCAAATATCCTGCCTGATCTGTAGTTTTATCTTCTTTTAATAAATATTTCATAAAAATTTTAATATTTCAATTGACTTAGCTATATAACGAAAAGGGTTAAAAACAGCAATTTTCAAAATCTACAGAGTTTTGTCGCCACGGGTTAACCTTGACGTAAGAAGATGAAATTCCGTATTTAATACAATGAAATTTGTAGTCAAGCTTGAGTTCGTTCTATTCCTTCTAAGAAAGAATAAATTAAATTACAAATTAGCTGACATTATTAAAGAAAAATTGGGAAAATTTAATTTTTAGACACCAGCAGAGCGGAATGCACATTTTCTAGACAGCTACGTCCGTCATCAGCACACTTTGTATCTATCTACTTAGGGTAGTGTTTAGTTGTAAGCATCATCTATTTAACCAACCAAACCCAGATAAAGGAATACGAGAAAACTTGTATTCAATTATCAATCGTCAGTTGGTGAGAACGAAGTCAGTTGGTGAGAACTGAAAACAATTTCAAAACTTCTGCTTTTGGCTTGGCATCTTTGCTAATCAATCAATCTTTGATTGATTTTACCTTTTCTTTTTGTGGTGGCGGCTGCCTGACATTTTGCCTTTATATTATCCTCTATTTTTCCAGGGGGGGTCTGATGGATTGTCTAGAGAGGGTTGAAGCTATTTAATTTTAAAACACGAAAAGCCATGTGAAAATTTTTCGTCCTCTGCCAGGGATCGGACCTGGGGGTTACTCTCTATTGCGATGCAAAAGTAATTTCGATTCGAAAGCAATTTCGATTCGAAAGCTCAATGCGATAAGAGGGAAAATCGGTACTCTCTATGACTTTCGCAAAATTTTTGGAAAAGTGGCAACATGAACAGTTTAAAACATGTAAACGAAAGTTTAGCCGTTTGTATGTACATGTAAATATTGATGAATTATGGTTTAAAGACGAAAATTAACTTAAAACGAGTTACAAGTAGAAACGTTCGATATATGTAGTTTCCTTAGATAAACGCTGTTATAATAAATCTGTTACAGATTTTTTTTTTAATTCATATACATACATATGTAGCTTTATTTTAACTTTATCCGTTAGTGAAAGTTCTATGGGAAATCTACGCAAATAGTATCAAGTTTTACATAAATAATAGCATAATATATCAATTTTTTACCAGATACATAAATATATCCTTACACACAGAAAAAACTGTGTCTAAATACCTAATAAAATAGAACAAAATTTATAAGATATCTCTATGGTTTTTTTTTCAAGAAGAAAGTCTTATTATGATAATAAGGAAACCTTTTTTGAAAAAATCAGGAAGAAAACTTAGGATTTTTTTTTTTGGATTCTGCCCAAAAAAAATTGGTAAATGGCAAAGGTACGAAACCAAATAGCCAGGGTGTGATTGCCTTAGCTTCCTCCAAAATCTGCAGAGCGACCTATACCTTCGTATAGGAAGTGAGACGCCAAATTCAGCTAGGTAAAAATGAGAACGAGTGTGAGAACGAGACGCAAACCACTCGAAGGCCGAACAACAAGGACGGCCTGATTGACTTTAAGCGATAATGACAATGACGCACGCACGTGTTCCCCGACCCAGAGCTACTTTACGACTGCTTAGGATTTTTATTAGGTATTCTTATTGTTTTTTTCAAACAGGGTTTCTTCTTGATTTTATTAGGCTTTCTTATTTTTTTTCTAAAAACATACCAAATTAACAAAAAAATCTCAAAATGAGAAACTGATAACAATTGGTATATTATATTGCTTTTTAGGTATCCCCTTTAAAATCTCTATGGATTTTTTTTTGTGTGTCAAAAATGAGTAAAAGTTGTGAATAACAAGTTTCCTTATTAATTTAATAGGATTTCCTTCTTGATAAAGTTAAAAAGATTTAACATGAAAATAATAAGGAATTCTTTGGAAATATGTATCTTCTCTTCTTTCTGCTAGCATACCCCTTAGCCTAAATACGTTTCATAGAGAGAAAAACTTATTGATTCTATTAGGCAGTTTTGGCTCTGTGTAATAACTACACTAAAAAGTCTTTTTAGGGTTCCGTACCCAAAGGGTAAAAACGTAACCCTATTGTTTTCGCTACAATGTCTGTCCGTCTGTCAGCGCCTTTTATCTCTGGAACCGTAATAGGTAGATACTTGAATTTTCACAGATAATGTATAGTTGTTGCCGCTATAGCAACAAATACTAAAACTTATAGGGTGTTCCGATAGAAAGGTGTATTTCACGAATATGTGTTTATTTCTGGAACTGTAGGAGGCATACACTAAAAATTTACAAACAGTAATTAAAACTTACGCCCCTATTACGGTTTACAACTCAACTCTATGTACTTCAGTTGAAATTTTACAATTTGGTATTATCAATTACAACTCAACTTGTGAAAAAATTTTAAATTGAATTTAAATTGTGTTACAACTCTGCTGTAGTTTTACCGTTTATAACCCTGTGTTAGTTCGGTTAATTAAAGTTTAAAAATATTACAACTCATCAGTAGAAATTGTTTCAAATTACAACTCATCAGTAGCAGTTGTCTTTTAGACAACTCAACTGAGTTGAGTTGTAAACCGTAATAGGGGTATTAGTTCGCTTTATAAACAAGTCTAAAAAAATAAACCTTAGGGTTTTCCAATAGTGGTGTCATTTGCATGTATAAGGCCTAAGTTTTCAACCATAATAGGTAGACTCTTGAAATTTTCACAGAAGGTGTAAAACTGTGGCCACTATAGCAACAAACACTAAAACTTATAGGGTGTTCCGAAAGTGACATGTTATTTGCCTTTATGTCTTTATTTCTTGAGCTATAGGAGGCGACCACTTAAAATTTGCAGACAGTAATTTAAACTATGTTCGCGTTATAAGCAAGTATACAATATTAACCTAAAAATTAAAGGGTATTCCGATAGTGACGTGATTTGCATGTATATGGCATAAGTTTTGGATGATAATAGGTAGACTCTTGAGGTTTTTACAATGCCACTATAACAAATAGTAAAAATTAAAGGGTGTGCCGAAAGTAACGTGATTTGCATGAACATTGACTTATTTTTTGACAATAATAGATAGACTCTTGAAATTTTCACAAATGGTGTATTACTATGACCCCTATAAAAACAATAAAAAATTAAAGGGTTTTCCGACAGTGACGTGTTTTGCATGTATAACGACATATTTTTTGAACCGTAATAGGTAGACTCTTCCAATTTGTATAGAAGATGTGTTGCCATTAGCTGTTATGACAATTACTAAAAATTAAAGGGTGTTTTGACAGTGACATGTTTTTCACGTATAGTAACTTATTTTTTTAATAGTAATAGGTCGACTCTTGATATATTCATAGAAAAGGAATTGCCATGGCCGCTATAACAAAGAGATATAATTTGTACGTAAATAGCCTTATTTTTTGAACCGTAATAGCTAGACTCTTGAAATGTTTACAGTAGATGTTGTACTTTGGCCGCTGTAATAATTACTAATATCTAAAGGGTGTTCCGCAATAGGTAGGCGCATGTCTATTTTTATAGAAAGTGTATTACCATAGCCGCTATAACAACAATTAAAAAAAATTTAAAGGGTGTTGCAACAGTGATGCAATTTTCACGATTATGACTTTAGTTTTAAAATTAAAGGGTGACTCATAAGACATGAAAAAATGAACAACTGGGATTTTTAAAGTTGTACGAAACATAGTACGGAACCCTTCGTGTGTGAGTCTAATTCGCACTTGATTGATTTATTTAATTTAGACGGAAAGCTAATCTGCCAGGAGTATCAAGAAAAATTTAAAGTTTAGTTAATTTTATTGTGAATAAGGGGGATTCATGCAAACTAACGCTATGCAATGCTCTTATTACAACGTCGACGGCTTATTAATAACTCTGTTCTGTAGAGAAATATTCTTTAAAAAAATTAATATTTTGGAATAATTTAAAGTGCTTAAAAGAATCTGCTTTGAGTTTTATCTATCACGTCGAGATTTTCCATTTCTTTAACTAATTTTCCGACTTGGGCCAAACATGTTATTTAAATCTTTTCCATTTTGAATTCTTTTATAAAATCCAAGGCGACGAATCAACGTCGATACAACAATATTTCAGCATCACATATTCTTACAAAATACCAAATAAAATGAAAAAGTCATCGATAAATGTTGATGTCGACAAAGGGAATACCAATTTAATTCAGTAAAACATCGTGGACACAATACAACGAATAGGGGTGGAGTATCAAGAAATTCATCAATGAGAGTATAAAAACAAAAATTTATGTCCTAAAAACTATCTAAGTAGTTACGTAGTTTACCTTAAACTACAGAATTGTCAACATTAAAGATTTATTAGAATTAAAAATATAAAAAATATCAATGCCCTTACTGTTACTATTAATCTTTTCATATTTTTTTGTCAATTATTCATTTGGCGATTTTTATTTTTTGATTTTTCATAAGATCAATTAGCATGCAGCTTAAATAAGGTTGTAATATAATTTATAATTTTTGAACAGTCATTGTCATTATCGTTTAAAGTCAATCAAGCCGTCCTTGTTGTTCGGCCTTCGAGTGGTTGGCGTCTCGTTCTCACACTGGCTGATTGGCTTCCTCGAGTAGCTGTACTACGGCACTGTTATTGGTGGTTGCTTAATCGGCCACTTGTAATCGTTTGTTTATCGTATATAACCTAGAAATTTTAATTTCAATAAGTCGGACATTGGTGGAGCACCATGTTAAAAACTCAACTTTTAACTGGAGGAGCACCATTAAACTCAATTTTTAACTGGAGTAGAGGAAAAGAAACGAAAACATTTTTGAAATGGAATTACCTTGTATTAGTATATTATGATTTTTTGTCTAACACTGACTGGACTCAACATGTATGTATATTTGTTTCTCCTTTTAGACTTCAGATATGAGTACTTATTGTTAGATCAAATACATTGATGGCACAATTAATAAAACTGGGTTTTGCTAAACACTGACATATTTTATGGAGTTATCCTGGTACACTTTAGTGTACAAAGATAGTCAAGTGGTTAATGGTTTAGGGGTTATTTGAAATAGAGTATTTTTTCGTCTTTAGTAGCTTAGTGTCTTATTTGAGGTTCAGTTCTTAACAAGAATCAAGTAAAAGGCCAATTTTGTAAATGTATTTATTAAATTTTATTCAAGTATTGTGGTATTTTGTACAAGTCAATTAATCAATCAAATAATAAGATTAAAATATAATTTTGTATGTGAAACTTGAAAGTGTATTAAGTATGCTATTTAAAATTAGTTAAATATTAAGTAAAAAGCTAAAGAAAAGTTAAGTAAAAATTATTCGATTACTACACTGCTTGAGATTTGCAATCGGTAGAAGAAGTATTGGTAGTAGCAGTTTTAATTTAATTGGATTTTAAAGTAAACGTATTCATTGGCTTATTTTGACTTTTAAGGATGGATTGGATGATTTGAATTGTGTATGAAGAGTTCGAGTGTGTTCACTTATTTTAATTTCATGGTATGTCTGTAAAAAAAAAAACAAAGACAAAATTTTAAACCAATATTAATTGTTTGGGGTTAAGACTATTAGAAAGAATGAAAGTAAATAAAAGCAATCTTAAGTGATTTTTTTTAAAGCACTTAAATTAATCAAAATTTAAGTATGAAAATATAAGCGGTATTTTTTGTATACAGTCAGTCAGTTCCTGGCTAAAGTATTCGTACTAGGCGCAACACAAGTTTTATGCGAAATCTCAAATAGCTACTTATGTATGTATTTTTATGTGGATTTAAAATATGGAAACTTAATAAATGCAGTCACTTCTGCTTGTAACGGTGTTTTAGTGTTGTCAAAAACGGGAATAACATCAAAATATTTAAAAAACGACAAATCATAGCAAAAATAGCTGATTGACATAAATGTTTCTATAGTCCAAACACATAGATGGTAGTGCAAAAGAAAAAGAAATTATTGCACTATTTTTTTTTTCCAGATTAGTGATAAACTGCAAATCTTCACTAGCAATCAAAACAATTTAGTGGTAGTGCAAATGTTTGCACTACCACTCAACGCAGATTGAGTGCAATAATTCTTCACTCAATTGATTGCAAAAGTTTTAATTGCAATCAATTAAAAGCTGCCTTTATTCATACTCTCATTTAACTTTCAAAAATGAAACAAATTAATTATTAATACTATATAACAGTTACATAAAAAATTTCAAAGACTGTTCGAACAGTACTAGATAAGTTAGATTCCTAGATTTTAGTGCAATTGACAAAGTAATTAAAACGATTGTTTAAATCCTTTGGTTCCGGAACATCAGTTTGTTATATTTATGGTAATAAAATTCAATTTTCTATTTTTACCGACCGAAGTATGTGTCAAGAACTATGTACGAGGTATGATAAAAAATAACCGTTATTTTCAATTTTCGTGAGGTACGTATGTTCGATGTGCCAAATTTTGTTTTTTTTTTTAACTTTCTACTATTGTTGTTAACTAAAATAATTAAATATTATACGTTTTACACATGTATGTTATTTATGTTGACAATATCAGCCATTTTAGATTGTCAGTTTGTGTTTAACAGATAAAAAGGTTAGTCGTGTTTTGGTGTGCTCTTCGATTTTTTACTATTTCAAAAAATGGATCAAAGAAACTGTATGGACAGTTATGACCTTTTTGAGCAAATCTGGATCGTCGTTGACGATGTTCAACATCCCCTGAGCGATGTCCATGCGACGTTGTTTTTGCTCAAAATTTAGCAATTTTGGAACAATCTTCGCTGCCGCACGTTTCATGCCAACATCATCAGCAACCTCTTTAATAGTGATTCGACGATTATTCAAAATCATTTTCTTCACTGCTTCAATGTTTTCATGTTTGTTGACGTGATCGGGCGACCAAGACAAGCATCGTCATTGACATCTTCTCGGCCTTCCTTTTATACCACAATTTAACTTGTGTTCTGCTTATAGTAGACTCGCCAAACGCCACAGTCAACATTTCAAATGTCCTTGCACATTTAATTTCATTTTTTACACAAAACTTAATACAGTTTCTTTGATCCATTTTTTGGAATAGTACAAAAAATACACCAAAACACGACTAACCTTTTTATCTGTCAAAAACAAACTGACATTCCAAAATGGCTGATATTGTCAACATAAATAACATACATGTGTAAAACGTATAATATTTAATTATTTTAGTTAACAACAATAGTAGAAAGTTAAAAAAAAACCAATTTTGGCACTGCGGAGAAAATAATATTTTTTTAATTTTGAATAAAAATTAATATTTTTTTTTAGTTTTTAATAAAAACTTGTATTTTTTTGCTTCTAAAGCCTAGTACTCTGTTTGAATTTGTGAACAATGTTGAGCAACATCTATTATTTCACAACGACAATTTGACATTTAAAATGTGGTGTCTATCTCGCGATTTAACAGAATTTTACGACGTTATTGCTTTTAAATAAACCACATGCTTTAAAAAATTTTCCACAAAAAAATCCACGTGAAATAATGCTAATTAACTTTATTTCACAGAAATGTTGCCAGAAACATTTCATGTTTTTCCACAGTAAAAACAGTGTACTACTTCTGCAACATTTTTCATGACTTTTTCATACAAATTTTTTATGTACATATGTAGTTTGAATTCCGCATGAAAAACTGAACAGAGTACCAGGCTTTAAACGTAAGTTCAAACCGTAAAAATTACTAAAATTCAGTTATCATTATTTTATTTTAATAATCCATTTAACTTTTTATATTTTTCAAACTAGAAAAACGTAATTCGAACCTCCACTGTTGTATATTCGTTACAACGATTTTTACAAAAAACAATTTTATAATAAACCTTTGTTTTCTTTAAAACATTTTTTTCTTTTGAATGACGACAGAGAAAGTTATTTCAGAAAGCATAATATTGGTAAGACTATAAAAAAATATTTAAAAAGACACCCTTTTTTGGGGATTTTGGGTCAAAGCTTTCTGGGTCAGGCCTTTGTACAAGAAATTTGCGTGCATTTTCAACATAAGAAAAGAAAAACTTATTACACATAATATGTTTGATTTATTTTTAATATTAGTTTTGTATATTTAGTACACATATGTTTTTTTCTGTTGTTATTATATGAAAGATCTACAAAAAAATCTTTTCTAAAATTTCAATTTGTTGGTTTTTTTATATTCGTATGTAAATTTATACGTATTTATTCGTATAATAGGAATAATGGGTTTAATTTATTGCTTTTTTGTATTTTCTGTTCTTTAATTTGATTGAATTTTGTATTATTTTTATTTATTTTAAGGATACAATTATAAAAATAAATTATCTTCAGTATTTATAAGTTACGTTTTTATATATGTATATGTTATCTGTAATATGTTGTCTGTTACTGTTCCTTTATTACAAAAAATATTAATATTTAAAGTTATTTGTCAAAATATTTGTATAAGCAAAAAACAATTATGTGTCTTGAAAATATCTAATAACATTTACTCAATTCACAACCTATCGTAGATTGTAAGCTTTATGCAGTACGAGTACGTTAGTTGTGCACACATTGTTGTAATTTGTGTGGTTAAACTTTAAAAACTGTAAAATTTTTAAAAAGTTACATAAAAAAAAAATTACTTTTAAATCGAATATAGGCATTTCCACAGAAATGTCAACTGCAGCCAAAAAATTCAAAGTCTATAAAATAAATATGTTGTTTTAACATTTTTTATGGGGAATCTATCAAATTTAACTAATGTAAACAAATTTTACAATTCTATTGCATGTTTTGTTTTGATTAATTATCTTAATGAGAGACATTATGCATTGAAATTTGTTGTTGTAAATCTTGGTTTATATTTAAATTATATAAGCAAAATGTAAAAGAAACGATGCGATTGCAAATAACGGTAATTTTTTTCTTCGCTTTACTGTCTATTTCGATGTAGCGTTCGACATTGAAAAAGAACATTTGTTATCAGTGAATCGAAGGTATTTGTGTAATGAGCATCTGATATTAGTACAGTTATTTTTATTGCAAATCCAACAAACAAAATATTTCTAGAAAATAATCAACGCTTTGCTCTATACTAATTTAAACTTTGTAGCCTGCGACATCGTAAGTGTAAAATCTACAAATTCAAAATATTATTTTTTTTTTATAAAATATCTTTATTAATACAAAATATAAAATTTATTAATGTACATGGATGTCATTAACAGAAAAGTGTGGCAAATAACCAAAACAAAAAAAGTTGTTTTACCCGATGCACTATCGTTTTATCAATGTGCAGTAAACAACATAAATGGAATTAAAATGTATTTTATGCCATCGTCTCAAATTGAAAATTTGTCTCTACATTATAAGTTGGTCGAAAAATGGAAGGAAAAACAGATAAAAGCAGCTAGGACTGCATATTCCATTACAAAAAACTTTATTTGACATTAGAAATACTATTCTTAGTTAAGTTAGTTTCTGTTCTTTGTTTTGTATTACATGAATTATTTTTGTTTTTCTTTATTGAAGTAATTTTGTGAAGTATATAATTTTTGTTGTGAAAATAAATATATTGTATATATTAAAAATTATTTGTAATCAATTATGCGTATCTCACAGAGCTGTAAATGAATCATTCTTTTTTGATTTTAATTCGTTACGAATTAGCAAATTTTGAATTAATTCTTTTCACACAAAAAAATGAATTGAATGAAATTTGAATCAATTCAAATGAATTAGGCAGAAATGAATTGCAATTCGTTTCTAATTCAAATGAATTTGTAAAATGAGTTGCAATTCATTTTTCAATTCAAATGAATCTGAAAAATGAATTGCAATTAATTTCCAATTCAAATGAATTTGCTAAATGAATTGCAATTCCTTTTACAATTCATTTGAATTGAATCAAAAGAATTAGAACAATGAATTGCAATTCATTTCCAATTCAAATGAATTTGTTAAGTAAATTGCAATTCCTTTTACAATTCGATTGAATTAAATTGATTTTGAATTCATTCATAAGAATTAGAACAATGATTGCAATTCAAAGAATAAAATCAAAAATGAGTTGCATTCAATAAAATTCAAGAGCAGATCTAGAGGGAATGAAAAATGGAAATTTCTGCTACCAAAATGAAAAATTCAGTAAAAACATTAAAAAAACCTTGTGCTGGATCTGCGCCTGATCAAAGAAAACATGGTGTTTGGAGTTTATTTCTACAAGAAGAACTGATTTTTATTTTAAAATACGCAAAACGACAAGACACGTTTAATATTCAAGCAACAATTAATAATTTTTAAATTTTGTGACCCACCACCCAACGACAATTATTACAACTCATTTTTGATTTTATTCATTGAATTGCAATTCATTCTAATTCTTTTGAATGAATTCAAAATCAATTCAATTCAAATGAATTGTAAAAGGAATTGCAATTCATTTAGCAAATTCATTTGAATTGATAATGAATTGCAATTCATTTTTCAGATTCATTTGAATAGAAAAATGAATTGCAACTCATTTTACAAATTCATTTGAATTGGAAACGAATAAAAATTCATTTCTGCCTAATTCATTTGAATTGATTCAAATTTCATTCAATTCATTTTTTTATATGAAAAGAATTAATTAAAAATTAGGTAATTCAATGCATGAATGATTCGCGAATTAATTCAAAAATGAATGATTCATTTACAGCTCTGGTATCTCATTACATAAAAAGTAAAAAAAAAAAACATAAAAAGTATGATGGAACAGAATGTAGCGTGCGACATGTCGCGTGCGTAAGTGATTAAAATTAAATAAAAAATAAACTACTTGATATTTTTGAATAAACAAAAAACATTATTAAGATACATATGTAAATGCTCTACATTTTAAAATTAGTCGCATTAAAATATTCTTTTACATACGTTTCGCTGAAATCTGTGTTTAATTTGTTTGCTTTAAAAGCCACTTCTGTTTTTGCCGCATTTTGCGAATGTCGTTTTTTTGCAATTATCTTGGAAACAAACAATTGTCCAAAATCAACCTTAGCACCAATTATAGTGCTAATCAAGAGCTATAAGATTCGCCTTTTGTCAAAATAAAAAAATGATTTGCTATAAGTTTTTTTTTTTTTTAATTTGAATGCGTACGAATGTCGCATTCGACATTGTGGAAATGCCCATATACGGAAATATATGTATATGATAAGAAATATTTTTCACCTCAACGTCTTCATATTTCTTCATTCTATAATTTTATTTTAATTTTTTTTTTTCAATAAAAAAAGAATTAAAAAAAAATGCAATGCCATCTAATAACAGGGATAGAAATTTAATTTTTATATGTATCGAAAAACTTTCCAATAGTATTGGTTTTCTTATATAAATAATAAAACAAATTTTGCTATATTTTATTATCTAATGATATAGACAAATTCCTTGAAACATAATAAAAAAACATAAACGTATCGACTTTTCCATTTCTGATGCCATTCTTAGACATTCAACAAAAATATGTAAAAATGTTGTACGTGTTGTATAAATTACGAACAATATTGGTAGAACTATTATAGAATCCGACCACATGCAATAGGTTGTGAATTGAACTATTATTTAAGTTCAAGATCTCACTTTCGTTTTCGCAAGAAAAAAATCGTACCGTATACGAAAATGGATTTGCCAACAGATGTACTATCGAATATAAAAAAGGAAATGCAGTAAAAATTAGATGGTTGTTTCAAAACCAGTATTTTCAAAAAAAAGTTGTTCTAAAATACATTTTAAATAAGTTTTATTTTTTTTATAAATATTGGGGTTAGAACACATGTATAAAGTCAGTTTCGTTCCACCTTAACGATGTGATTAAACAAATTAAACTTTCATTTATTTTCACAAATTTTAGCTAGAAATTAATTTATTTTTAACATTTGTCCTAACATAAGCCTTGTGCTTTAGATCTCTATTCAGATTTAAAAAAAAAACTTTTATTTCAAGTTTTATGTGGTTTTAAGAGAGTAAGGTAATTTTGCCTGGTAGAGTAGTTTACATTGCACCCGATGCCATTACTGAAGCTAGGACGTGCTTAAATGAAGAACTTTTCTAAACATGTGTTTGACCGTGTCTGATCGAATAAAAGTTGTTGGAGCTCGATTAGTATTTTGATAAACGAATTTTGATTTTATTATGTTCAACCGATTTTCGCTTTTGTTGTATGATATGCGAATGCTAGGGGAATTGGACAGTTTAATGGGACGAGTAAAAAAAGTAAAGTTGGCTGCAGTTGTGACAGAAGGTTTGAAACAAAAACCATTATTACTTTGAGGTTAAAAGTAGTGTATTTTTGTTAAATCTAATTGTTTCGTTATTGCAAATATTGTTATTTTTTTCTTTGTTGACGAAAAATGGAAATTTTGTGACAAGATAGTAAATAAATCCAGTTTTTTATTATAACTTTGAGTCAGTACAGTTTCCCCTGATTCCCCTATATTTTGTTAGAATGAATGAAATGAATGAATACTCGTTTTTTTAACGGTATTTATAGTTAATTTTTTTAAATTAAAAAAAAAAACAAATTTATAATCGGAACATGTAGTTTATTTATTTTTTTTGCGTAAAAACATTTGTTTTTATTTACGGATTTTATTCGGTTTATTTTTTAACCTTAAAAAATTATTCTAGTCAGTTGATTTAACGTACATAATTTTATAAAAAGCTTCCTTTACTTCAGAATAAAAATAACGGTAATTTTCAAATGTTTTATGAAAAACATGTTGATTTTTTCGAAAAACATTAAAAATATATAAATTTCGACTTAATACACTATTTTTACAGAAGTGCGTTATGTATGTATATGAATAAAGTGTTAATTTTGTAGCTCGAGTAGCTGTACTGCGGTACAGTTAAAAGTAGTTGCAAAGGTGTACAGGATCAGCAGCCTGACCTACACTTAAAATTTATGTAAGCCTATTAGGCTTCAACACGTTTTGATCTTTATGATCTTTTGAATTAAATTAATAAAATAAGTTCCCTTATGAAAATGTACTACACAAAGTTTGCCAATATGTAAGTATATCACTTACGCACCATATCTCCATGGACTTTCTCTAAAACATGTAGTAGCATAACCTCAGAAAAGAAAGAAGCTTCAAATTCCAAATAAAATGGAATAATAAAAAAGTTGGTTTTGCAAACCAATATTGGTTTAATTTGGCTTGGTTATTTTCGAATGGAAAAAAACACCGATATTCGAATCAGCTGCTGTTAGTCACTTGCACATTTGTTTACCATTTGAAATTACGTTTTTTGACAAAATAATTGTTTTTGTTCAAATTTTATTAAATGTTACAAAGTTATAAAGCTGCTTTGCAGATTTATTATCGGTAAAGCAAAGATGCTTCAACTTGCAGCTTCTATTAGCTATTCTCAGTAGTTATGGAGCGGCTCATTTGCCCTCAGTGGGTTCAACTTAAAATAAGCTTGAACGAAAAGCGCAGATCAAGGGATTATTTCTACTGCAAATACAATATTCCTTCCATAATTGATTGGTCGCACAAAGATTATTTAGCCTATCTGTGAAGAGAATTTATACTTTTCGGTTTCGAGGGATCTACGATTGACTTATCCAGGTTAAGGCCTCTCGCAAAGTATGGATATTTTTCCATAAACTCCATGGTGTTTTGTAAATTTAATTAGTATTTAATTAGTAAATATTTACTTTTATAAATTATAATAAATTTAATTGCATGTTTGCAAAATTTAGGTCTTCAAAAAATAAAAACAAGAGCGAGTAAATTAAAACCAGAAGGTGTTAGCTTATTGGTTTATTTTTAATAATAAAAAAAAACAATATTGGTTTCTGTAACACCTAAAACCGACAATAATTCAAGTTCGAACTTAAAACCGATAATATTGGATTTCATGATAATATTGGCTTAAAATCCAATTCCGACAACATTGCATTCTGTGACAGCCCTGTTCATTATAAAAAATATTTATTACAGAGAACATTACTGTTATAAGGTATGTGTAAAAAATGGTAATAACTGTTAAAACTCGATAGGAAAAAAACCAATATATTGGTAGGCCCGAAGTATTGCCAATGTTGGCAATATTTTTTTGCCGTTTCAACGACACTGTTCAAATTTAAAAATATTACCATATATACTATACCTTTGGTATCAAATAGTAACTTTACTGGAGAAGGTAAAAACAATAGAAAATTGTAATATTCACAATGTAATTTGTAATGTACAACTGCTTGTAAAAGCGTTATTTTTTACACTATTGCAATATATTTCTGTGACGTGGTGTGTTTGTGTGATATGTATTGGAATCACTGAAAAACTCAATTTTTGTAAAAAAAAAATACGATTTAGAGCCTTTCTACTTGAAACCATCGATATATTGTAACGCTGCCAGCATTAAGGAGTTTAATACAAAAACGAATTTCAGTACAAGTTAGGCTCTAAAGTAGAGTGTGAATAATGATAGAAAAGATGGTGAAAACTTTACTTCGAAGAGCCTACAAGGTGAATGACTAAAGCCATTGTTTGGTTATATTACTCCATATCGTTAGTTTGTCTTTGAAAATTATTAGAAAACATGATAAATCCGAATATGTTTTTATTGGATAATTGATCCTTCACCTATTATTTTGGCAAATTTATGAATTCCCTCCATTATTATATACACTTCACGCTTATGTATGTCGTCGGGGCAAGGAAACTGAAAGACGATGATAATACTCTCAACAATCAACAGACGTTCGTTCTTACAGTGTTATCGCAATAATAAAACAACTGCAGAATTTCTATATAATAGAAAATAATAATAAAGGAGAAATGCTACACGATAAAGAAGTACACCAAACTAATCGTTATTACGATGGCTACTTTTGCCTGCATTGAGTTTTATTGAAGCGAAATCTAGTATTTACAAGATTTCGAGCAAAATCTAGTTGTTTATACTAACATTTTAACATTTCTAAGAAACTTAAAACATTAAAAGAGAAATTAAATTAATTGAAAAGATAACTGAAATTAAATAAAAAAGTGAAGTTGAAAATAAGAGGTAAGTTAATGAAATCTTGTTAGTGTAAAAAAAAATGAAGTGTAAACGATCTAGATTTGGAAGTGTAAATGCATTATTATTATAAAAATTTAATTTATTTTATTTTTTGCTTACAAAATAAAAGTTATTTTTCGAGTTTTATATTTTGATTGAAAAATAACAATTGTTTTTCAAGTTTAATTTTTTGCTTAGAAAATAATAGTTATTATTTGAGTTTTATTTTTTTGCTTAAAAATAAAATTTATTTATCCAAATTTGCGCAGATTTCGCATACCGTTCATGCAACACAAGTTACAGTAAAAAGAGAATTTTGCGCCTAGAACCCATGTTAACTAAAACTTAATAACTTATGCCCTTATACATAAAAATATAAAGTTTACTGTAGACATACTTTATGACACATTTTCATACAAAATTTGTAATAAAGAATACTTCAAGTAAACACTAATTTTTATGGATTTTGGCATTAATATATAATCATTAATTTCTAAGCGAAAAATAACACTTGAATAATAACTATTATTTTCCAGGAAAAAAAAGAATGGGATTTTGCTAAGGATTTTTTTATTTCAAATTAATATAGGTATTGTTTAAATGAATTACTGATTTAAAAGCATAACTGTAAAATAGGAACCCTCTCACTTGTAATATACAAACATTCAAATCGAATGTCCACAAACACTACTCCAAACTATACCCCTTCCCAAAACCTATTTTCCTAGTGAGGCGGTTGTAGTTTTAAATATTATTTTACATTGTTGGTAATTTGGAAACCGAGTAATTATAATTATAAAAATATTTTAAAAAAAACTAAAACAATTATAAATTTATGTTTTATACAAACAATTGTTCTTACATCAATTATAATTGGTAATTAAACCATTACGTTATATTTTCATTACCATTGGTAAAAGCAATTGCAATCGATAAAAAATCATTTTTTACTAATTACTTCTAATAATACCAATGAAAATTTAATGCCAATGAAAAAATTCCAAGTATGACTGAGTTCTTAACGCCGTTAGCAAATCAACATTGCAAACAGATGCACTAGCAAGGCATAGCAATAGCACATCAACACTGCTCTATCACAATTTACTTTCGACAAGGTTTATACACTCGGAAGTAAATCGTGTTAAATTGCGGAATTAACGGAACAGACACCAATAAACGTAATTTCCTTTCAAAATACAGCTCAGACTTGCTGCTGCGTTGGTAACGCCTTAGTTTAAAAATGGCTATAGTCTAGATAAAGTTCAATAGAAAAGATAAATGGTAATTTTCGGAAAAAACTAAAATGTTTTTGAATCTGATATAGGCAAATATTCTCTTATTAAATTTTAATAAGAACGATAGAAAATATTAAATCTTATATTAGGATAATTACCTTTCATCTAAAGGATAACAAATACATAACAAATAAACAGAACATATGTTCATTTACCCAGAATATTTTGGAACACTGAATAGCGACTGGTTGTAATAATTGCAACTCATAAAAATGACATAAAATTATTAAACGAGTTGAATTAAAAAGTTTTGATACATTTTGACACAGTCTAAAAGGTTAAGATTAAATATTCCAGCACAAAACTTTTTATGACAATAAAAAAATCAAAGCTATCGAGTGGCCTGCTATAAGTTCTGATATGAATCTTATAGAAAACCTGAGTGTAAATATTCTCCAGTGAAACATGAAAACTTGAGTGAAATATAATTTACACTTCTCTTTAATCTATGCTATGCCAGCAATGGACCGGGAAGAACTAATAATATACTTGAATTTAAAACGTAAGTTAAATAAAAAAAGTTTTATTTTGTAAATATTATTTAGTCTGATTTCTCATCTCTTTGTTAAAAAAATCTGTAAGTGACGATTTACTTACTACGTCTTGTTAAAACTATTAGTTTAATTTTAAATTTTAATGTCCGGCATCTATTAAACAGTGTTCTCTATTTTGTTAATCAGACAATCCAATTTCACTAAATGCAGAAGACTCATATATGAACACATCTAGTGAAAGTTAAACAAAACTTTGTAAATTAGTTAGATCAAGACACAAAATAACAAAAATCATTCAAGTATGTGAAGCCACCAATTATAGAAACAAACATTTTAGGGGCACTCTATCAATGGAGGGAAGAAGAGAAAAAAACTTATATGTGAAAATAAAACTTAAACTGATTGTCCTTCAGTGATAACTGCTAAAAAATGAGCTTTAAAAAAGATCAGCACTTTGTAGTTATGCCCATTTAAAATGTTTGTTTGTTTAATTAATAAGTGTTGCATTGTGTGCGTTCTTACTAAAAATATATTGTTATTATATGAGTATTTATTTGCAAAAACTAAGTTTTTGACAAACAAAACCGAAATATACTTTTTTTATTATTCTTTTTAATTATAGTTATTATTTTACTTTTTTATGTTTAATATATATGTGTGTATTTACTTCATTAATAATAAAAAATTCATTTAGTCGATGTTATTATTTAGAAATATATAAATTAAAAAAAAAATCGTGGCAAAAACATTATCGTTTGATTGTTCGTTACCATATTCTCACTCTTCTATGTTCTCACTTTGAAATGTGGTTTGTGTAGTTGTTTTATAAAAATTTTGTTGTTTGCAGTTTCTATTCGAAAACATAAAATAATAAGAAAATGTGATCTGCAAATTGAAAATTTTGAAGGTAGAGAGAAAATAGTTGGTGCATGTGGCTGGTTTTAAATTATTAATGGAGTATTTAAGCCCATTTTGAATAGGCATAAACACATATAACACCCACAATAACACCTGCTGTTATATAAGTAATTAATGACCTTCGTTTTTTCGCCGTTTGTTTGTTGTCCTCGTTTTCGCGTTGCTTTCTTTTGATTTCGTTAACTTTTTGTTCAATATTTGCCTGGCGCTCGGCACGTTTTCTTCGTCGTATTTCAGTGTCAGGACTAAAAGTGAATAAATAGTTAAAAAATAAAGTATTATTTTTTTTTTGTTTGTAGATTTGACTACCTTGTAGATTCACTGTTTGCAGTCTCAATGCCATTAAATTTCATGGAATCATGTTCTTCATTTTGTTCGTTTGTTTTTATATTATTTTGCTGATGCTGTTGCTGATGATGGTGAGGATGATGGTAATATTTTTCTTTGTTTCTCAACTTATTATAATTGGCATTATCCATATCCTCTACATCGTCGATGATATCATCATTATCAGCATCGTCAATATCATCTTCTTCACTATCATCATTTTCAAAATATTCATTTTCGTCGCTATCCGATTCATGTACACGATTTAGTGAATTATTTTGCGTTGGCAGTGGTGGAAGTGGGCGATTTGTCATGCTTGTGTTATTTTCCGAACTCCGTTCGTTATTGATGAAGTTGTTCAAAGCATCTTTGTTCGTGTTGTCATTTTCGGGTGCATATAATTCATCGTTAAAACTAACACTGGCTGGTATTTTAGGTAGGGGCTTTCCTTGTGAACCAACCAGATTCAGCCTTAAAATGCCATCAGCTCCACTACCAGCCAAGGGTAAGAGGGAATGGGTACGCGGTGGTAAAGGCGGTGGTGTTTCATCTATTATATATTGGTCGTGATGTTGACTTTCATCACTGGTAACTATTGGCAATTCATTATTATCAATGAATTTCTTTAAATAAAAAAGAGAAAAAAAGTTTCATTCTACAAATTAATTAACAAATTAAATATGAGAAAAACTACAATATATTTTTTTTTGTATTTTTTCACAATCTTAAATTAATTCTTTAACAGAAAAAATATTATATGATTAAAGACTTGATTGATAAAAATGAATACAAACCGGATCTTTAAGTAATTTAATGCCTTCAATAATGGCTTGATATGAAAAATACAATTGATCGGCGGTTTGTATAAGACCCATACGATATCTACGCAATTCAAATAAAACATCTTGAACAGATACATTTTGAACACCTTCCTTGTCAATCTAAAAATTTTAAAGAAAATATTTAATTTTTATTATTAAATTTTTAAAAACCCAAAAAATTACCAAAACTAAACAACAATCAACCAAACAGAATGTACCCGAACGACCAATGCCAGCACTACAGTGCACAACAGCTGGACCAACATCGGGATCTAAAGCACCTGAATCGCGTACTTGTTTAAGGAATTGCAGAAAAGCCACTGGTGAACTAGGAATGCCAAAATCTGGCCATGTTGTATAATGGAATTGTATTATTTCGCGATTTTGATTTGACTCGATATCAGTTAGTCTTTAAATATAAAATTAATTACATTTTAAAAATATCTTTAGAATTGTCTTAAAAAAACACCTACTTAAACCATCGCACACAGAAGTTTTTGTACTCTTCACAACGCAAAAATTCTATAGTCAATTTAAATTCATTCAATTTGAGAGAATTTTCCAAACCTTTGCGTTCTGGCCAATACAAATGGCATTTAACTTGTTTCTTTTCCATTAATTTATTTAACATCAATATGGCTTTTGTTTTTTGTTCCCAAACCATTAACCAAAAATGACCAACCGTATCACCGAGCGGTCCTTGCGTTAATATATATTTACGATCAGCACGTTCCAACTAAATAGAGTTACAAAAGAATAACATTTGACAGTATTCATTAACATTTTTTCTAAATTGAAATTGTACCTTTACTAAGTTGGCATTGATGTAGTCTACTCCGCCTCTGTGTATGATAATTCGAGAATGATCATATGGATTAACATCTCGATATCTGTTCAGGCAACGATTTTGTGGTTTTTCTGATTCAATTGTGCCAAAATGCTTTTCATTTGCTTCACGTTCACATTTTTCTCGTATGTCCTAAAAATTAAATTAAAAATATTTAAAAGTCAATAAACAAAAATTTTAAGCCAAAATCTTAATATTCATTCAATGTGCCGTTAGCAGTATTGTCAAAATTTTAATAGAAAAATTAACTTTTTTAAGTGTTATTAATGTTCACGGAATTTTTTTGGTTTTACAAAGCTCCTTAACTGATACGAGGGAATATTGATAATTCCGTTACTTTTTGGATAAAATACAGATAGCTAAACTAAAAAAAAAACATTTGCGTCTTGCTACATACACTTACCCATCTGATACCCCGACGAAGCTGACGATATCTTTTTACAGACTTGTCCAGTTTTTACAAATTGCCCATGAGTCTCTGCAATCTTAGTTAGCTTACCAGGACTGAATAGTTCATCCTACTACTGAGTTAGATAGAAGCCTATAGTAGTGACTTCACTGATTCTACTCTTTCTGAATTAACCTCCTCCGAGCCTAATCTTACAAGTTCGCAGGCAATTTCGTTGCCCTTAACAATGCAATAACCCGTTACCCAAAAGAGCTTTTTGTACTCACCTCCTAGCTTTGATTTGACGCTGTATACTTTCAAGGATTTCATTGTCACTTGGCTGTCGACGTACGTCAACGAGCCAAGCGTGCCCAGACACCAATACGGTGGCCTTGAGGGCCGCCTTCACATCTGCCTGGAATATACTAAATTCAATACGAACTGGAATACATGTACCCACCCACATTAAGCTTTAAAACACCCGTAAAAACCGCAGCCCTATCAGATTTACCAGATTCCAAACAAACATCCCTGTTCGAGATTACTACTAAGGAAGCCCTGTCGAAATCAAACTCAGTATGTAGGTATGTAATGTAGTGGGAATATAGAAGCAGACCACTTCCATAATGGGTCCCTTTTCGACCCGCTTCCGTTCTCTATGATTACTGGCAACCGAAATGTAATTTACGACAACCTACTTACTTTGAGTCATGTGCTACAACCAGCCCTTATTCTTGACCTTAGTGATTTCAGACTGTCTCTAGTAGTTGCTAGCATTTGTTTAAGGCTCAGGTCCCCCATTAACACACAATGTGCGCTGCCGTCGCAGCCTCTTTCCTTTCCCCGTCTCCCTTCTGCCTCTCGCTCTCACTTTTAGGCATGAGCTGTAGAGACTCCGACTCGACGTTGAAGGAACGTTTTGAGGTGCCTGCTTCCGAAAAGGATTTTCCTAATCCCACAGGGCCAGGTGCATCCAATTCATCCACATTTACCTCCATAGCCGCGGAGTATCTTCATAGACTGACCAGTCCACCCCTTGCGAGGTTTCTTTGTCATTCTATTTCGATATCCTCCCATGGCCAGTGGGAACCGGAGTTCCTAAAGGGATTAACTTCTCCACTTCTAACGAAGGCTTCATTGTCCATCCCTATTGAAATATCCCGGTTTAACGCCATAGGAGAACCTTTAGATTAACCTGTTCACCCCTTGCGAGGCGTTCCTGTACATCCCTTCTGAATTTTTCCCTAGGCGATTATTGGAGAAAACGTCCACCCACACAGAGCTCCTTATGCATGGGTAAGTCTACATTGAAACTGGAGGTCGACTGGTATCCAAAGTTCGCATATTAATGGCCAAGCACCCTCCTCACCACGCATCCCTGGCGTATGCTGTTCTACCGTGGATTAGGGTGGGGTTCTTCTAGATTAAGGTTCAAGGAACCCTGGCGTCTGATGCCATTTTCCCCGATAGCACTGCGTCAAAGCTTTCAGAATGAACCGCAATGACAATTAGGTCCCCCGGAGGGACCTACAAAGTCTGTCAGTGCAGGGGTTAATAGAAACGGCCGATTGAGCCTGACCTTGCTTCTCATTGCTCTTGACAATCAGTCGGCTATAAAAAGCATGAGGCAAGTGAACTGTACAGTACAAACTACTGCTGGAAACTGTTGTAAAACTTAACAGATGTGCCTCGGTTATTGAGGGGATAAAGGCACAGATGGGAATGAAGCAGCAGAACAACTAGCAAAAGGGGGATCTGCTTTGAATTTATGTCGACCTACACCTAGAGTAGCACTGGGAAATGGCCTAATGCGGACGAAAGTTCTACAATGGGTGAAGTCATTAAACCTTATAAGGTGGAAGGAGCTAGCAATTACTAGAGATTCCGTGATGAGAAACAAGACCGACAGTTACCAGTCAACAATCTGTAAGAACTAAAGTCAAGAGTAATGGCTGGATGTAGCACGTGAGTAAATGAAAATAAGGTTGAAAAAATTACAAATTGGTTGCTTATAATCATTGAGGACAGAAAGAGGTCGAAAAGGGACCCATTAACGAAAAGTTTTGCTTCGTTATTTTTTATCATTTGAAAACTTGATTTAGTTCTATTTAAATTTATTGAAATAGAAAACGGCCCAATTGGCGTCGAAAATTACTTTTTTTAATAGACGTGAAAATGGTTTATTTAAATTTTTGAAATATTATTTAGCATCATCAACTGCTAAATTAAATAATTTCTCCCTTATAGTAAGATAATAGGTTTCTCTTGGTTGGTAGCTGTGACGAGAACCTGAATGGCGAGTTAGTAGTTAAAGAGCACTAGTTGCGAACAGCTGCGTTCCGACACGTAGGCACTGGTCGGTAGTAAGTTGCAGCCTAGTCCATATACGCTGTCACTATTGATAAGATCATCCTTTTAAGGGCATACTTGTGGGAACAAAATTAAATATACATATATAAAACAAACACAAAAACATAGCAGACGATGACGGGACGGTATGTTCTATTCCAGAGAAAACAAGATGAATGTGGGTAACGCTAACACGTGTTATATAAAGGTTTAGGGCGGCATCGACAGACACCTATTGACCCGGAAATAATGTTGGGGGCAAATACTTGCTGAACAAGGCAGATCACAGAATTTTTCATTGTATAAATTGTCGCTTTGCTTTTGAGGGATATTTTTAGGATACATATATTTCGCAAGAGGGGTCATACCTTAATGGTAGGCGATTAGCTCGTCTTTTTAGGGCTTCTTGGTGGAGTGGATCATTCGCTTAGCAGCAGAATCATCATCTCGGACCTAGCAAATTATTGTTTAAGAAGGATAATGACTAGAAGAACACAGGGTCGTGTTTTTCCACCCTTATTATGGTTGTTAGTGGAGTACGTCATTTTGTAAGAATGGGCTTGTAGGAGATTGATTAAAAAAAAAATAATTGTGAAGCCACCGATAAGTTACTACTATAGACTACACCTAACTAAGTAGTAAGAAGAACTAATCGGTAGTGAGAGGTTATGTAGGATTGCGAAGTCTCACGGTCAGGGCAAGAACCAGTAGATGGGTTTACGGTACACTTGTAGGATATGCGCGGAAGAAGATGAATTAGCACACAATATGTTTCTCAGGCCAGTATTGCAAAGCCGACTGTTTAGATGTCTAAGCGAAAGATTTCAAGGATGTAATACGAGGTGAAATATTTTCATCCGCTCTGATATACATACGTCCAACCAAAGAGTTTCGATTTTTGTCAAAAGGCTAGGAATGCCTTCGACCTATTGAGTGAGGCCCAAAAAAATAGGCTATTTTTAATTGGTTATCGTAGACAAACTGCGAAGTTTTTTCTCTACCAACCACTTCCTCTTATTCGGCAACTCGATCAGGGAAATATGCTTTTGCCATATCCGGGTTCGAATTGATCCTTGCGCATTTATCGGCCATATCGTTTACATATATTAGACTAAAGCCAAATAAAATTGATATTATATCGTCTAAGTGGTGCCAGATAGTAAATGCCCGTGAATACATATCTCGATTTCCCTGAAGCAAAATAGTGCTATATCCAACATGATTATACTCGCCTGAATCTCTGATTTTTAGGGCCGATCTAACACACATATTTGACACTGAGAAAGGTCAGATTCAGTCAGTAACTGAGAGGATCACTTACCACTTTATCTTGTCCAGAATAGAAAGGTTTTAACTTGCGTCCTAGAGACAAGCGCTTCGTAGGTACCGAGAGAGGGCTAAAGCTTTCTCAACAATCTCGTAATCGCCAATTATCACCAACGAACCGTTTCCTCTCTCCCTTTTATTTATTTTGGAATTACCTTTGAAAGAACTATTTTGTCTTTTATTTTTTGTTGTTTTTTGTTGTTTAAAACAGAGTTGTTTAATTTTACATAATTTCAAAGTACAAGTAAAGGGTTTTTCAACAGGGACGCTACAAAAGTGGAGCGACAGGGACAGCAGACGACGCCATATTTTTTGCCGCTCTTTTGACATTTCTCTTCATTAAGGTTTGCCATTTCATGATGGAAAGATATACGAGCCAACAACGAGTCGAAATTATTAAGATTTACTACCGAAATGCCACCAAGTTTGGAGAACGTGTTATCTCACGAAATGGTCCAGTCGATTGGCCGCCTCGTCGTGCGATTTGACGCCGTTATAACATTTCCAGCGACGATTGATGAACTTCGTACGAATATCGAACGTGAAATTGGAGCAGTATCGGCCGATTTATGCTTGAAAACAGTCGAAAATTGGGTTCAGCGTCTGGACTTCTGCAAGCGTGCCCGTGGTGGTCATACAAAAGAAATCGAGTTCAATACATAATGGCATCGAACGTGCTTTTACAGGAGTAAAGAATTTCATTGATATCCAAAACAGGTTTTTTATTAAAAAAAAAAAAACATTTGTAGCGCTCTTATTGAAAAACCCTTTATAAAAAGGAATTTTTAAATTAAATCAGATCTTTTTTATACATGGAACAACTAGTTCATTTTATTTTATTTATTTTTGGCTTTAGCTTAAAGCTTCACGAATCAAAAAGGTACCGAAGAAACACAATTAATTTAGTACTCTAGTACTTATTGCAATGTGCGGTTAAAAACATAAATGTTAATTCAATGTAATGCAACATAACTATAAGATCGCTTTATTATTTGTCTTGCTTCATGCTTCACAGTTATTTAGGTGACTTTTTCTATTTCTATTTATTATTTTATTATTACTTTTTACGTTATAAGAACATAAGTTTGTACAGTGAAATAAATGAAAGGTGGGTTATTATTTGAATGAACGAACTCAAAATTTATGCAGCATCGTATCTAACTAAGAAACTGCACAACATTTTAGATTAGTTTTAATGCTAATTCAAATAAAAACATGCAAAATGATGATCTAGTGAATAATGAATAAAAACACTCTACACACATATGACAACGAAAAGTTATTTGTATAAAACAAATTAATATAGGATGTAAAATGTATAACAATTATTTTTTCTATTATAATATGGAGTTGTGTAGTTCATGAATGACCTAGTTCAGTTGAACTGATCACTCAACTGACCTAATTGAGCTGATTACCATACTGAGATCACATCAGCTCCTCAGTTCAGTTTATCTAATTAGTTTATTTAATTCAGTTCACTAGTTTAGTCAGCTCACTAGTTCAATAAGCTCCTTAGTTCAGCCTTATTTTCGAGCTGTAGTACTCAGACTCTTTAGTTTTCACATAAGGTGTATCAATATAGCAGCTATAACTGACCTACTGAGAAAATGAACTAAAATATCTAAAAGACCGACGTAGTTCAGTAAAGTGATCTAAGCTAGAAGGATTTAATGAACTAGTAACGTATGTAGTACAATTTATATAAATTCTTGCTTTATCTAAAAAAAAAAAAAAAAAACATAGACAAAGACAAAGACAAAGACAAGCCAGAAACTTCGCAGCTAAAGTTGCCTTTGTAATTTAAAAAATTTAAATCTCTAGTTTTATAAAAATTTCATTAAAAATTCGCGTAACCCCGTTTGTAGGCGCATTGAAACATGCAATGAGTAAGTAAAATGAATTTTTTTAATAAGTTGTTGCATAAAACCATAAAAACATAATAAAACTGTAACATGACCATTTCTGTACATGAAATATTTTATGAATATTTTGTTGCAGCAATTTTTGGAATTTTTGTCTGTCTGTCTGTGTTAGCATCATGTAAAAACGACTGAAGGAGTAACCTTAGTATCTGGGTACAAATATAGGATACTTTTTTCGGCTAAAATAACTCATATCCAAGAGAAAATGTAGTAAAAGTACTCAATTTTACTGATTTAAAGGTACTAAAAACTTGACAGCGCCTTTTATATTTGAAAGTGGGATATCTTAAACACTATTTACAGAACTTTACAATAATTTTAGAATTTTATATAAATTTTAAAATTTTATATAAAGCCTATTTTCCTGAGTAATTACCCAGGGATGGGTACCTCTATATAAAGTAAATAATTATAAACATAACTGAAGTACTATAAAATAGTCAAATTAAATATTGTCTGAACGCCTACGGCGTGGCGTAGTTAGTGTTACATAAAAACAATTATATTTATTTGGTTTTATTAAAACATTTTATTCTTTTCCAAAGAATATAAAGAAGTACAATTTATTTAATAGAGATTGTAACCCCCTAAAGGCCGATTTAATTCAGTTTAAATATATGGCAAGTAAAAAACGAACTTTGAATTTTTAAAGTTTATAATATTATTATTATTACTATTATAGGGTCATCCATTTCGAGGTTCCCTGCTTTAAAAAAAAAAAAAAAAAAAAAAACAGAAAATTCAAATTTAATGGAGAATGTTTATTATCATTTGAAAGAACATTCTTTGGCACTTATTTTTTGAAGATTGTATCTATCAAATGTTGATCGTTGCTACGTGGCATCCGTTGAGTCTAATTTTCAATGACCCGTTCGAGCATTTCGACTTGTAACTGGCGAATGCCACGCCTGATGTTTTCTTGCAAGGCCAGAATCGAAGCGGATGTGTCCACTTAAACTTAAGGAAAAAGTCTAACGGTGTGATATCACACGATCTTGGTGGCCAGTTGACCGGCCCAAAACGTGAAATTATGTGCTCACCGAAATGTTCTCTCAATATATCCATTGATTGATGCGATGTGTGGGAAGTGGCGCCGTCTTGCTGAAACCAAATGTCGTCGAGATCACGAGCTTCAATTTCAGGCATCAAATATTCGGTTATCATGGCACGATAACGGTCGCCATTGACGGTTATGTTCGCACCGGCATCATTTTTAAAGAAATATGGACCGATGATTCCACTGGCCCACAAACCACACTATACCGTTGTTTTTTCTCGATGAAGTGGCAGCTCTTGAATCTCTTCAGATTGCTCTTCGCCATTGAGCCAGACCTCAACGGTAAAGAAAACAAAATTTGCCTCAAAAACGTCGGATCTTCTTGGAACTTTTCAAGAGACCATAGAGCGAGGCGATTCAGGTGTAAGTCTTTCCATTATAAAATGCCAAACAATACTAAACAAAAATACCATAACAGCATGACACGACTCACACGTGATCTGTCAAAAAAAGGCTATTGAAAAAAGTACCTCGAAATGGATCACCCTTTATTTATTGAGTAGTATTTGAAATACATATTTTAGCTTGGCTTATTATTACTCCTCACAAAATTTACAATATTTTTACTTTACCATACGTAGTATAAGGTAAAGTAAAGTAATCATGAAAAAAATCCGATTTGGCGGATTTATACGTTTTGAGGTCTCCTGAATCCATTTAGACTATTTTCGTCTATTGATGTCTGTGGGTGGGTGTGTATGCCACTTTTTTGTGGAGTTTGTACAGGTCATACCGTTTGACATATCAAAATGAAATTTTGTATGTGCGTTGGGTATGTAGAGATATAGAGTTGTATAGTTTTTGTGCATAATCGGGAGGGGGCAAGGGGTAGTTTCCTTACCCCCAAATTTTGTGAACGCTCTACAGGTCATAGCGTATGACATATTAAAACGAAATTTAGTATGTAGCTTTGGTTTATGGAGGTGAAAATTTGTATACATTTTGGCCATAATCGGGAAGGGGCAAGAGGTAGTTTATCGATTCAAATATACTTTGATCTTTTATTCTTTATGTAATATATCTAAAAAAATATCTGTTTCCATTTGGTATGGTAAAGTTGAGTGTAGGCCACTCCAGTTTTTTCTAAAGGCATTAGTATTTTTTTTTTCAGTCTTTAAATAGCTTGGCATTTTATTGTATACATTCGGGCCCTTATAGAACAATGATTTTTGCATGGCACTAGTATTTGCTAGCTGTAATCTAAAATCCAATGCATTAGCTGCTCAGTTAAATATTCGGGTGCTTCTCCCTTTTTCATTTTTTTAATGAAATTTAAAGTATTAAATTCTAATATAGAAAGATAAAATAAGGACCCTGACCAGGTGGCGGGTACAGCTAGTTATGAATAAATTATTCTCAGATAAATTAAATACTATAAAGAAATAAATTACAAAAATTACTTTTATTAATATTCTTCTCTTTGAAATTAGCAAAAATAAAATTTAAAAAAGAATTCACATGGACGTTTCGGGGGGTGTGATTGGAGGTATAACTCCTGCTGTCCATAACAACTTAAACATTTTATTTTTATGGTATTAAGGCGTATGTAATCCATTTCTTTTAATAATTACATTATTTTTGCAAATAACATTTTATGTGACCGCCCACAAAAGAGATAGGGGCGAAAATGGCATTTAAGGATCTTCAAGGTCCAAGTTAAGGTTTTTAAACATTTGCTGACTATAAAAGCTGCATTTGCTAAACAAAAGTATAGGAAAACAAAACAAATTGGGTTTTCCAGAGGTAGGATTAGTTCTTCTAAGAGGAACTTGTTTCTCCTTGGTCCGATTTTCCTTATTTTATAGCTTGAACAGCCTATGACAATAAGAGATTTTTTTGCCAAGTATATTTTCAAAGCCAAAATATAATTTGAAACATTTTTGTTAAAGTTGATTTGGGTTTTTAGCTGAAAATATAACGTTTGGAAAATTATAAATATTTGTGATTTGTCAGTTTTTTTTTTATATAGTATGTATATACATATTTATAATTTCTCCCATCAAAATGATTCGTTGATGATCGTTGTTGTTGATGATTTTAATATGCCTACGATATTTTGAAAATAAATACTAAACTTTAAATAAACTTTATTTGTTTATTCATAACAGTAATTTAAAAATATCTTATCTGTCAATGCCCCTTAGATTTAGTACTTATTTGTTAATGATTGTACTGACATTTTTATTCAACGTTGAATCATAAAAATAACGTTAGTTATTTTACGTGGCAGCTTGCTCCAGAAGTAAGCTTTCAAGTAGAATCAAGTGATTCCGTTTTAACCCACTCGTCTAGACAATAAAGCCAATCCACAGCTAGATCCTAGTTGATAGTTAGATCTATTCTGTTGCGTTAATAGATCTAGTTCCAGTTACCCTTGACTGGTATCCAGTTCCCTTGACTGGTTTTTTATATTTGAAATTTGCCCTTGTACCTGGCTGCTGTGACAGTGTCTATTATGGGAAAGACCCAATGACCTGTTAGCAGAGCCAGCAATCTTGATATGTCCCTCTTGTTTTTATGTATCATCTGGACCGAACGCTTGTTGTTTTGTTGTTCCAGATGTTAAAATTGAAGAAGAACTGACAAGGAAATGAACATGAGTTTATTAAAGAATCATTTCGAATGCGGATAGGTTGCAATGGGCTATAAAAAGTTTCCATCCTTATAAGGCTCCAGGGCCGGATGGCATAATTCCCGCGGATCTTCAGAATAATTTGGATCTGGTAACACCATGGCTTTTAGCTATATGTAAAGCCTGTCTATCCTGGTCTTACATTCCAGACCAATGGACAAAGTGTAATGTGATATTTATTCCCAAAGGAGGAAAAGTGTCATATAGAAAGCAAAGGACTTTAGAGCAATAAGTCTAACATCCTTTCTTCTCAAAACACTAGAAAGACTTATCGAAATCCACATAAGGCTGACAATCGATAGGAATCTCCTTTCTCCTTCCCAACATGCTTACACAAAGGGCAAATCTGTTGAGACGGCGCTGCACTCGCTCGTGGGCTACATAGAGAAGTCCTTGGAGCATAAAAAATATACTATGGTGGCCTTCATGGACATTGAAGGAGCATTTAATAATATTAATCCGCTGGCAATAACTCAATCTCTCACGGAGGTTGGGGTTGACTGTTAGGATATAGGGAAATATCATATTTATTCGGCTTAGCTGAAGTCACCAAGATAGCAATAAGAGGCACCCCTCAAGGCTGGGTCCTGCCTCCGTTGCTTTGGATATAGCAATTAATAAACTATTATTAAAATTGGATTCCATGTACTTCAAAACATGTTGATAAAATGACACAAAGATTGGAAAAAGCATTCAGAGCTATCTGTTCCTGGAGGATTCAGAACGGACTGTGTGTCAATCCATCTAAAACTGAGCTTGTATTATTATCAAAGAAGTACAAGGTTCCTTCAGACCACCTACATTAAATGGGGTAATATTAGATAGTAAACTATCCTGGATAGTAAACTATCCTGGATACTGAATGTTCAGGCTAGAGCGTCTAAAGCTATGACGGCAATATATGTATTTAAGAAAGCCATTGGCACGACTTGGGGGATGAGCCCAAGGAATGTGCATTGGCTGCTTGAAGCAGTAATCAAACCAATATTATTTTACGGTGAAACTGTCCAGTGGAGAGCACTAGATATTAGGACAAACGTCTCTACTATAGAAAGGGTGTTGCGCACTATGGTGATCCTTATAACTGGAGCCATCAAGTCAACACAAACGAAGGCGCTTTTTGCAATACTTAACTGGTTACCGGTAGATCTACTGGCCAGGTATGTGTCACTAAGGACAGCTGTTAGACTAAATGTTGTAGGTGCATGGAACCATAGATCATAGGGACATGCCAATCTTCTAGGAACAACTGAGCTCTTAGACTACTGCATCCCGTCACCCTTCTTCACACGAAGCTTCCACGTTGATTTGACGGAGGGATACTCTCTAACACCTCGAAATTTACTGGTTTACACAGATGGTTCCAAAAGGGAACCGAAAGTAGGAGGTGGAGTCTATATAGAGGAGTTTGGAATCAGAATATGTTTCAGACTGCCGAATGACTGTAATGTCATACAAGCAGAAATATCTGCAATTAAAAAGGCGGCTAACTGGCTAAAGTACCACAGGATATTAGACAGAGATATCTGGAATTGTACTGATAGTAAAGCCGCTATCATGTCCCTTATAGGTGTGTATAGCACATCAAAACTTGTCCTTGAATGCCGGACATCCTTAAATGTGATGGCGGAAAATTCGACAGTCACCCTTAAATGGGTGAGAGGACATGGTACTAATCGAGGCAACTGTGCTGCCGATGAACTAGCCAAGAAGCGAAGACTATTGCACGATGATGCCATAGACATCTATTGTGGCAATCCCCTCTCGGCCTGTTTACACCGCATTAACTGTGCCCTTCACGATATAGCTCAGGTCAGATGGTCCAATGAGTCGACTTGCTCGATTACAAGGGCGATCTGGCCCTCGCTCGACAAAAAGAAAACGGTCTCGCTATTTCGGCTGCAGAAAATGCAGATACGTGACTAATAGCAATAATAACTGGTCATTGCTTATTTGGAACCCATGCAAGCAGGATGGGTATCCCTTATAATGACTTCTGCAGAAGTTGCCAGGATGAAGAAGAGGTGAACACGGTTGATCACCTTCTCTGTCGTTTCCCTGCATTAGAACACTGTCGCCTACAACACTTGGGACGACGATGTTTTGAAAGCCTTTCTTGTTTTTCATCTCTGGAACCATTCAGAATTAATTCCTTTTTAAGGAACTGTGGTTGGTTTTCTAACCCTCTTCCAACTGGAGTGACATAGTTGCTCATCAATGTATGTCACGTCCAATTGAGCCTTCACAGCTAACATAACTAGCACCTTCCCCGTCTATGACCGTCTACCCACTTCTGTCTCTAAGTTTCTTCCTCAGTCTATAATGACCCTAATCTTTGTTCTCTATCTTTTCCTTCTATCCCTCCTTTTATCTGCAGGTATCACAAAGGGACTAACATAATGGACCCAAGTGAGCTATTTTTCTTCCACTTCTCTTTTTCTGATTGATTTCTTTTCCTCCTTTATAAGCTGCCTGCTTAACCTAACCTAAGCGGATTCATTACCTTTAGCTTGGACATTTCAACAAGGTAATGACCCCAAGCTCTATTCACGTAGTGTCATAAACGTGGTTGCTGAAAATAAAATTAAGACCTTATATTGGCCAGCACAAAGTCGTGAATAAAATCGTATAGAAAATCAAAAGGATGTTATAAAAAAGGCAATAGCTACAAGAAAATTCAAAAACAAGCCAATTTTAATGAAAATCATGCAGGCGGAATGTGAGCAACTAAGTCTATCCCAATGTTCTGAATTGGTCCAAACTATGCAACAACGATGTGCTAAAGTGATAGCGGCTTTCCAACTTAATATTATCGTTATATAAGGTAAAATTAATAAAAGATTACATATTCACATGATAACTATCTTTTTACTGTACCATACATAGCATAAGGTAAAGTAAAGTAATCATGAGGTCTCCTAAATCTATTTTGGCTATTTTCGCGATGTCTGTGGGTGGGTGTCTATGCCATTATTTTTCTGGAGTTTGTACAGGTCATACCGTTTGACATTTCAAAATGAAATTTAGTATTTGCCTTTGGTATATGGAGATGAAGAGCTGTATAGTTTTTGGGCATAATCGGGAAGGGGCAAGGAGTAGTTTTCTTACCCCCAAATTTTGTGAACGCTCTACAGGTCATACCGTATGACATATTGAAACGAAATTTAGTATTTTTATATGGAGACGAAGAGTTGTGTAAATTTTGGGCATCATCGGGAAGGGGCAAGGGGTAGTTTACTTAACACTCGAAACCGAAAATAATTAGGTTTTTGATTAGAACATGTATATACTTTGAACTTTTATTCTTTATGTGATATATCCATAAAAATATCTGTTTCCATTGGGAACGGTAAAGTTGAGTGTAGGCCACTCCAACAAAAAAAATACAAAATAATCTAAAAGAAAAAAAAATTGCTAGTTTCAAAATGAATTATAATTTATTTGATACTGTGTTAATTTTTTTTTTTAATTGTGAAAAATATGTTTATTATAAACAATCTTTGGTACATCCATGTGAGTGACTTAATTATATGAGCATAAGTGTATGAGACCTTAGTACATCCATGTGAGTGACTTAATTATAAGAGCATAAGAATATGAGACCTTAGTAATTTCTCGACTCTTTCTATAGAAGAATTAAAGCCTTTAATAGACAGGCATCAAACGACACTATACGCAGACTTCTTAGAACTTGTGCGATGACTAGGGTAACTGATCTGCAATATTTTTTTGGAATCCATTATTAATATCATATTAAGATAGCTTTTGCTATAGAAGTATTCGTGACTTGTATAAAAGATCAAGCATACAAATTGGAAAAATGTTCGGTAATATGACTTAAAAATGTTTTAATTTTCCTCCCATTAAAATTTTCGCTTGACTTTTCGTTCGAAGTCGAAGAACAATTTGACAGAAGTTTTTTCCATAATATTCATTGGCATTTTCTTCCTTTCAACCTGACCGTTTAATGAAAGGTGATACGGTGCTGTGGTTATGTATATTTTGCGACGCGAAACTAACGACCCCACCGTAGGTACACCTAATGTATATCCTTCTCATTTATTTTAACTTAGTTTTTTTGTTAACTGAATAGCTTTGGAATATATTGTTTTAAATTTATACATACATTTTTTATGTAAATTGTATCTCCTATCCGGAAGGACCTAACTCTTGCTCGGTCACAGATTGTCAACTCAGCAACAAGTGGACCAAACAAAATTTTTTTCTTCAAGTAAAAACTCTCGACATCAAAGCTGTTACAACAACAACACGAAGTTACGTCTGTTACGTCTGGTATATTACATGTTAGAATAAGTTTAATGCTTTAGGAATTTGTATAACAGGTTCATTACAAAAATTTTTATTGAAAATAAAGAATAATTTAGCGGCTTATAAATCTGTATTCCATGGCTGACAGCAATAGTAAAGTCTTTCGGGTCACGGAGTTTTAGTCTTGTCAAGGAGAAATATTGTTGCAGACAATATGTATCATCTAACAGCTGGAGACCTTCAACGTTTACTAAAACAACACAGATGAAACCATACATAATGAAAGATGTGATGCAGAAGGTTTTGGATTCGCAGATGGTGCTAACGAGCTTGAGTTCACTTTTCCAAGTGAATATCATCTAGGAGCGGGCGAAAATGAAGTAGCGACACCAAGGCGATCAAAGACAGAGGACAACTTCAAGATGGTTTGAGGACTTTTTGGTGGAGAAACTGTAGTGTAGCGAACTATTCGTTAGCTCATTTAGTTAATTCCACCAGGCCACTTGTTCATAACACATTTGAAAGAATATTAATTAAGCAAGCAGCAGTTATTTAAACAATAATCGTAAAGTAAGATATAACGACAATTCAATTTGTAGTTGTAACTTCTAGTTTGCAGATAACCTTAAATATCGTCTATAAGATAGTACCTAAAATAACACAATAAATAAATAAAAACAAATTTTAATCGTAGCTTATTTTAATTTTTGCTAAAACTTGGGTTATATGTAGATATATAAATAACGTTGTTCCCTCTTTTATGCAAAATTCACTGAAAACTATAATGCTTAAATGTAAAGAACAGAGTTTTTGGTTAAGCAAAATATAGTTTAAAATTTGCTTAACCAACACACAACTAAAACAACATAAATAACACACAAAAAATATTTCAAAAAGTTTGTTTTTTAATTTCTAAATAAAATACTGTCTTGACTAGGTACCTATATGGTGAGTGCGATATGTTTATGCATTAAAGTTGGAGATACCTTTTGTGAGCACTCATCAAATTTTCGTGGAAATTTAACTTCTTCTTAAAACGAAATTAAACTTATTCAAAAGAAAGAAAAAACAGCAGACAAAAATTATAAGTTAGATGGAAGTACAATTAGATACCTGGTACCTTGTTGGATAAATAATGACAACAATAATAATAATAATAATAATAATAATAATAATAATAATAATAATAATAATAATAATAATAATAATAATAATAATAATAATAATAATGATAATTATTATTATTATAAAACAATAAATAGTTAACTAACCAGTGAAGCGGACTCCTTAATTAGTCTTTCCTTGTAATATGCACGTACATTCAGTTTTCATAAGTTTAATTATTAACATTAAATGTACCCGCAACATATTTATATGTTCAATTTACCTGATATAAACGTTGCCATCCATTACGATCTCCAGTAATTTTTTTATATTCCAGTTCAATATTATTGGGTGTCGATAATTCTAATGGTGGAGTATCGTTGCTATTCCCATCACCTGACATATTAGCCCCTCTATTTGTAGAACTGTTACTAATATCTGTACTATTATTTGTATCACTTATTCCAGTTGACGTTGAAGATGATGATGTAGTAGAAGAAGATGAATTCGAATTTGAAGTAGAAGTAGAAGTCATTGCCACTTCAGACTCAAAATGTATCTATGCAAGTTTTTTGTGTGTGCTTTAAAACTACTTTAGTATAAAAAAATTTGTTTTTTTTTTATTTTTGGCTAAATGCCGATCTAGCAATGTTGTGTGTGCAGTTTTTTTTAATACAAATATTGTTATAGTTGTACTTTATTTAGTTGATGTAGTTATTGTTGCTGTCGCTGCTACTCTGTTAGATTTTTTCACATTTAACACACAATGTTGTGTGTGCAGTTATTTTAATACAAATATTGTTATAGTTGTACTTTATTTAGTTGATGTAGTTCTTGTTGCTGTCGCTGCTACTCTGTTAGATATTTTCACATTTAACACGTATTAAAACAATTTTTTTTGATTTTTAGTTCATGGAATATTAAGGAATTAAATAAAAATACTCCAATGCACGCACGAATTATATTACAATTTATTATATATATATTTTTTCAAAATTCACATGAAATTCATTCTTTTTCTTTTGCTCCTTTCCTTCTTTATAATTTGCGTTAAGCACAACTACACATTTTTTATTATTTTAGCTTTTTTTTTATAAAAATTAAGTTTTATATTGAAATTTATATTATCATGATGTTGTAGCTTTATTTTTTGTGTGTAAGAGAATTTAAAACTTATTATAAATAAAATAAAACCCAATTAAATTCGCACTTTTCTTTTTAATTTTTTGGCAAAACCGTAGGCAATGACAGAATGTAGAATAATGGATGCACGAGACAAGTGTTGTTGCGTTGCACTTTATGATATAACTAGGTTGTTCAATAAATGTAGTAAACAGGGTTGTATCTCAAGTTAATTTGGTAACGGATAAAAAGTTTAATTTATAATGGGAAATGCTTAACATTTTCATATGTAGTCTGTTAAGTGACGGTGATTATGAATTTAATTGTATACAGTTATCCTTAATTTTATGTTCAGCAGAGATAAAGAGTGATTTTTTAAGAGCTTGAGAACTTTTTTTTTTAAATAAACGCATAAAATTTGCAAAATCTCATCGGTTCTTTATTTGAAACGTTAGATTGGTCCATGACATTTACTTTTTGAAGATAATTTCATTTAAATGTTGACCGCGGCTGCGTCTTAGGTGGTCCATTCGGAAAGTCCAATTTTGGGCAACTTTTTCGAGCATTTCGGCCGGAATAGCCCGAATTTCTTCGGAAATGTTGTCTTCCAAAGCTGGAATAGTTGCTGGCTTATTTCTGTAGACTTTAGACTTGACGTAGCCCCACAAAAAATAGTCTAAAGGCGTCAAATCGCATGATCTTGGTGGCCAACTTACCGGTCCATTTCTTGAGATGAATTGTTCTCCGAAGTTTTCCCTCAAAATGGCCATAGAATCGCGAGCTGTGTGGCATGTAGCGCCATCTTGTTGAAACCACATGTCAACCAAGTTCAGTTGTTCCATTTTTGGCAACAAAAAGTTTGTTAGCATCGAACGATAGTGATCGCCATTCACCGTAACGTTGCGTCCAACAGCATCTTTGAAAAAATACGGTCCAATGATTCCACCAGCGTACAAACCACACCAAACAGTGCATTTTTCGGGATGCATGGGCAGTTCTTGAACGGCTTCTGGTTGCTCTTCACTCCAAATGCGGCAATTTTGCTTATTTACGTAGCCATTCAACCAGAAATGAGCCTCATCGCTGAACAAAATTTGTCACATTTGAACATTTCGAACCGAACACTGATTTTGGTAATAAAATTCAATGATTTGCAAGCGTTGCTCGTTAGTAAGTCTATTCATGATGAAATGTCAAAGCATACTGAGCATCTTTCTCTTTGGCACCATGTCTGAAATCTCACGTGATCTGTCAAATACTAATGCATGAAAATCCTAACCTCAAAAAAATCACCCATTATTTCGGACGACATTGGTCACAATAATGGGTTGTTTTCTTCTCAATCTGGAAACGATTGTATTCATTTTTACATTAATATTTATAATCCTTCTGTAGGATAAAATATTGACAAATTGATTATACCATTGTTGAGCAATAGAGTAAAAACTGAATGTCCTTACCTGATAAAATCAATTCGCCTTGCTTAAAATATAGTTGGAATATAATATCTCTCTTATTATTTATTTCTAATTAACGTTATTATTTTTTTTAAATTTATATAGTAAATATTTTATGAAAGAATCATAAATTATTTATTTAAAAAAAATATCAGTTTCAAAATTATATGTAAATAATAAATAAATAAAATGTAAATAAATAAATGTTCTTTATATAAATATATAATTTTTATATTTAATATGATCTTTTTTTTTGGAACTGAGACGTCCATAGACGTTTTTTTTATCACTTTTGTGAAACCAATAAAAAATCATTATAAAAGAGATCGCGAAGTGAAATTTAAAACTATTGTATGCTGTATACTAAGTTATATTGCGTTGGTTTTAAATAGAAAGGCCCTAACTGAAATAATTGTAACTTTACAGGAGAAGGTAAAAACATAATAGAAAATGTTATATTTACAATGTAATTTGTAATGCACAATTGCTTGAAAAAGTGTTAATTTTTACATTATTGTAATCAATTTTTGTGAGGAGGTGAATTTGTGTGAAATAAATTGAAATCACTGAAAGACACAATTTCGTTAAAAATACTAGTTATGGCTTTTTGACTTGAGTCGATCGATTGACAAATCTTAGATTTTTTTCTTGTTACTCGATAATTTTCTGCTTCTATTATTCAAACCATAATAGAAGGACATTTTCTAACACACCACCATTTAAATAATATTGAAATTAAATAATATTCTGAAAAGTTCATTATAAGAAAGGGAAAATTGAATCAGTTAAAATGAACATAAAAAGTGGTTTGTTAATAGTAATAACTCACTTATCTATTTGCAAAAATAGTTATATTTTTTTTAGTAACGTAGAAGCGAAAAAAACATTACTTAATCAAGAAAAAATTTAACTTTTTATCTCTCCTGAATATTTGTGAATTTTGAGTTGTGACTGCTTATGGTATACGGTGGCGTGAGAACCTTTCTATATAATTTAGATTTATACTTGTTATATCATTTTTTTTGTGATTCATAGATTATAAATCGTAGTCTAAAGTACTCATGGAAATAAAGTAGAGATTTAAATTTTTTGCTTCTGATGATCTTACCTATGTGGTTTCTTAATTTGAAATTAATGTAACTTTTAGCCACCTTATAATAATATGATTTAGAGTGCTCCTTATCCCCCGTCTCCATTAGTCATTAACATGTCTTAACAAAAGTCAAATTTCATATATAAAAAAAAAACATTATTATTAAAAAAATAATGTTATTTTATGAAGTTTGACTTTTGTTAAAACATGTTAATGACTAATGTAGACGGAGGTTTATGTCAGGGACATTGGTCTTGCATTAAAAGAGCCCGGCTACAATACCCCACTCTACATTAGACATTACCATGTCATAGCAAAATTCAAATATCATAAAAAACATAATTTTTAATACATTTTTATAACTGAAGTATGACTTTTGTTAAGACATTTTAATGACTAATGTAGACGGGGGCTTAGGCATCAATTTGTTTTAACTTTAGTCAAACTTCATATAAAAACATTATTATTAATGTTGTTTTTAATATCAAGTGTGACTTTTGTTTTAATACTGTTTTTTTATATGAAGTTTGACCTTTGTTAAGACATGTTGATAGCAAATGAAGACTGGGGTTTAGTCGTTAACATGCCTTAATAAAAATCAAACTTCATATAAAAAAAACTGTACTTAAAAATGTTTTTTTATATTAAGTTTTACTTTTGTTAAGTCATGTTACTGACGAAAGGTCACGGGGGTAATGTTGACTAGGGGTAAGGGAGAGAAGATCTTAATTTTTTGTTTTAGGAAATGTTTATATTAAAATTTAAGTTATACAGAATTTTTAAATTTATAATTACTTTTGAACCATCCTATTCAAATTTGTAAGAGATCATGCAGATCTTTAAAAAGCTTTGCATATTTTAAGGCTTAAATATATAATATGCAGCTGGTACCGTTATAATTGTATATTTTTGTTGTCATTCTTTTATTTACAAAAACAATTGAATATAAAATAAGAAAGCTTAAAACACGTTTTTGATTTAAAATATTCTTAAAATATTTCCGTTTCCAATCTACATATAAAAGAAAAATTGTTATTTGTATAGATATCGACAAATATAGAAAAGCAATTAGCATTATGTGCTTTTAATACAAGAAATATTTTGTAATCGTACGTACAAAAGCCCAAAATTCAGAAAATAATCAAAAAACTTCTGGAATTAAATTTATCATCTCAAGAAAGCAATACCATGTATGCTGCCGTTAAACCTTTGTCAAAGTATTTGCAATTTAAGTCAGTGCATATTTATGATATAATTTTTACCCTTCATTCCAAGTGCACTGTGGTTATTTTGCTGACTTGTTCATTCCTTCTGTCGGCCAAACAATATTTCGGCGATCCCATCATATGTATAAGTGACGAAAAAAACATTGAATATGTAAATTCCTATTGCTGGACATTAGGAACCTACATTTTAAACTACTACGATTTAAATATGCAAATAAACGAAGTTAGAAACATGACAAGTAGTCCAAATGATCGTATTCGTGACAAGGGTTACGCTATATCGGAAGGTAAGCCTGGTAAAAGGTTAATTATTATTTACTTAAACCAGCATTTTTCACTTTAAAGTGGAAAAAGTAGTTATATTTTTAGAATCACATGGTAAGATTGTTAATGAGTTATTTATATGTAAGTACATACATACAAATGTATGTACATAGAGTTTATTACATAGTAGTTATAGTAATTTTGACCAGCACCTTTTCAAGACATATATGTACATACAATGTATGTATGTATGTAGATATATAGATGTAATTTCCTAGCAAAACAATATTTTCAATAATCATAAATTATTTTTGATTAAAACCTAGGTACCTACAAACTCAAAAGAAACACCAAGGTTATTTCTACCAGTTATAAAAAAGATTTCGCAAAACAAATAATCTTTTGTAATTTTAAAATCCGGGTAGACCTCTTATTTTGACCGATTACTGCTTTTACCTTCTTTGTATCGATTCCAATAATTTTAAACAATTTCTGCGCCTCATGCTTTAACGCTGTGACAAAGTTAATCATCTTGTGTCTCGGGTGATCTCTATTCAAGCTGAAAATATTAAATTTTCAGTCTTTGGAAATATGAATCTTAACAAATTTGATAACTCGTCGAAATAAAGATTGGATTTTAGACTGATTTAGATTGTTAGTCTTATTGTTTTGTTGTTAGCGTTTTTACCCTTATAATGCATGTTTTATATTTTTATACCTTAACCGAGATAATATGCTTTACACTACCGTTGAAGAAATCACACAGAAAAATTTAGTTTTCGACACAAACGCCCATTTTGATTAAAGTTAGGAACCACGTCTCTTATGATGTACTAAAATTGATTGCAAACACGATATATTTTTTGGTTACTTTCGTTTTAGAATTAACTTTTATACAGGCCAGGTTGAGTTTAATTGGTTTTTTGGTTTTAAATATCAAATTACAAAATAAAATGATTTACGAGTATAGGTAAGACTGCAGAGAGTAGAGAGAACTGTAAAAATCACATTTTGCTCATCATACCAAAAAAATCTTATTCATATTTAATCATCAATCATAATTCAGTGTCAAATAAAATTTATCAACAGGCTGGCGTAGGCTGATAATATTCAGCTGTGAGTATGGTGATCGACATGTTTAAGTCACATTTAATCACTGAACAAAACTCAGGATATGTTCAGTTGTGAGTAAGGCGATCGAACATGTTTTATTCATGTTTGAATAATAATCGTTGGGGATGAATAAAATAAGTCTAATAATTACACTGTGTAACAAATTCAAGTTGGCAAAAGTTAGGTCGATTCTGAGATTGAGAGGTGAAAATAGAGGCTAAATTAGAAGACCCGTATCGCGGCGTTTTTTTATGTTATTTCGAATTAAGGTCGATTAAAAATAAATTCATTGTCGACTGCGATGCCATACTAAAAAAATTAAAGCACAACACATTAGACGACAGCAGGATACCGATTACAACCTGTCAAAATTAAAATACACAAGTTTATATGAAGACGATGTTGTCTATGTGTTTAATGCTTAAATTAACAAGTTAATTTGAAACAAAACTGCTAATGCAAATTAACTTTGTCGTCTGTCTAATTTTTTCTTACAGTTTGATCCTCTTACTTACCCACTATAAGCAACAATGCATAGGCGGTGATTTGCCTTATGTTTATTCTTCTTCTTCACAATAATCGTTGTTGATCGGATTGAACCAACATCCGAATTGATTAATATTTCACATTCTATGATTAAAATCACAGAGCCAACAGGAAGCACATGGTTAGGTTGATTTAAAATCAAATATGTCTGTGTGTCATTTTTTTCAATCACCTGTTGTTGTTCTCTGATTTGTACCCATTTCCATGCGCCTTTTTTAGACTTGCTCAAGAAAGCCTGCCCTGGGTAAATTGTTTTTGACTGTTTTCAAGAGCTGTTGGTTGAAATACTGTTTTGTTTTTGGACTTAATGAAAGATATGTTATATATATACTGATTTTTCTTTGTACGGAATAAATAATTTGTTAGTCACCGTTATAATTATGCGAGTTTTCTTGTTGCAATGTTTTATAATTATTAAATCTTACTTTTCGCCTACGAGCCTTAATTTGACATTATGTCCTTTCAAAGCTTTAACTGCCGTTTGACTGTAGCGGGGCCCGCCTTCATTTCTGAACCGCCTGCGAACACCGCAACTCCGTTGTACAGTTTACCAGACCCCAGATTCCCTTGTCGGGAATACAACTAAAGGTAACCTGCTGAAATCAAACTCAGCGACCAGGCCCAGGCAATTTCGGATTTCAACACAACGAATTTCAACATGCAAGTTTGTATATACCCCCTTCTATCTATTACCCTTTCCCTTTCGCAAACAAACTAAAATTGCTTCAAGAAAACTTTCGTAACGTAAACATATATGTACATACTTGAATATTTTAATAATTAATAATTCATGCATTCATATAACTTCTTTTTTATAGGTGTTGGTCCAGAAAGGCCCGGTTTAACTGAACGAATTTATTTACGTTACTACCAATGGATTATTTTAATCTTACTTTTACAATCATTAGTCTTTTATTTTCCCTCATTCCTGTGGAAAGTGTGGGAGGGTCAACGTTTAAAGCAATTGTGTTCAGAAGTTGGTAAGTTGACGACTATTCCTTTTTATAATTTTAAAAATATGTAGTAATCATTTTTTTGTACGTGAAATGGTTTTTTTCATGGTTGTCATAATAGCTGCACTTCTGAAAAAATGTTTTTTTTTAATCTAGTACAAAAGTGTAGGAAGTCCAAAATGACTAAGGCAACTATATAAGTCCGAACTTTTTGTAGGAATAGCTAATAAATAAAAGAGTTATTAAAACACTTGTTATTTACTAGAAAATCAATTTGAACCAGAGTAAGCAAACATTCATGTCTGAATTTGAAGCCGATATATCGCATGAACATAGTTGAATTCAGTATAAATGGTCTATACTGCCCAAAATTTTGGTACAGTGGATGATAATTTAATGGAAACTTTTTTTGAAAACTCTATTAATGCAATTATTCAAATCGAACCAGCCGTTAAAGAGTTATATTGAAATAAGTAAGAGTCGTCGCCTTGTTTAGGGGAAAATATTAGCCATGCCCATACAAAAATTTGTACGTGATACGCAAAACTGAAAGCGGATTTGAATTTAACGAGGTTGAGATCACTATATTACACATATTTATGGTCAGGAACCAATTTTTCTGCATACTTTAATCTATTAAAATATTCTCGTCGTCGATCTGTGACAACGACATCCGTAATAAGGCTGATTTACTTTTGCTATAGTAAATACGTATTAAATATTTTAATATCAGTATTTTATTCAAACTAGAATATCTCAAAAACTAGACGTGCTAGAATCATGAATGAATTCAGCACAAAAAAAAATCATATGACAAAGTTCTTGATCTCGACTTTTGTTTTTTTTGTCGACCATTGTTATCACAATAACTACACATCTAATATTTTAATATTTTTATTTTATTAAATATGAATATCTCGAAAACTAGAAGTGATGGAAAAAATGTGTGAAAAGATTTGGATTCAGCATACAAAAGTCAATTAAGATCACAACAAAGTTCTTGCTCCCGACTTTTGTTCTTTTTGCCGACTATTGTTATAACAATAACTACATATCTAAAATTTTTATTTTCTTTAAATAAGAATATCTCGAAAACTAAGCTTCCGACTTTTTGTTATTTTTTGGTATGAGTTAATGATGATGCTTTTGTTTTTATAAATAATTCGCATGAAAGTGTTTCATAAAAACCATTATCATTATTGAAAATAATTGTAATGGAAAAAATTAGCTTATAAATAATGCTAATGCTAAGGAAGGAAATACGCAAATAAGTAGTCAGTTCCCACGTACGATAAATAAAAAGGAATACAAAAATCTTACAATTTTCAAAACTCTTGTCAAAACCGTTTAAATGCGATCTCGCAACAATCTCCGAATGGGATCGTGCGAATAGAGGTGATTTTAATGCCCGTAAGACGTAATGTTGCCTGCTTTGGCATTAACATGTGTTAGAAAATGATGCTGCATCTCTTATTATGGTTGATTTAAATATTAAGGAACCGTAAGCTTTTGATGTTCTTGGCATGAAAATCCATTGTGTTATTCTATGGACTAAACAAATTTTTCAAGTCAACGATATAAAGGATCCGATCCGATCCTCCGATCTTCTTACTATTTATACCACCTATATCCGGCCAAAAATGGAATACAACTCTCATGTATAAGCCGACGCCCCAGAGTCTATTTTGGAGTTGCTCGACCGCGTATAAGATAGGGCCAATAAGCTCATTGGTTTCAGTAGGGTATCCAACTCTATTGATTCACTGGATCATAGACGCAATGTGGGTTGTATTTCACTGTTTTATCGTTAATACAATGGTAGACAAAAGTTGTATTTCTATTCAATTGATGTTATGTACAACAGAGAATTTATTGCATGGTATCGTTTGTGAATCGTGATGCAAAAAATTTCACCAATAATTTTGTAGCTTGCAAAGAAACGGTTATATTAAATTCGGCGCAGCTAATTACTACTATCTCAAGCTAAAAAGAAGTTATACATAAATATTTTTTATCCACTCATACAATAAAGTATATAGTTTGTAAATCTTTCTTGAGGTTGAAGACTGCGCTGCATTTGAGGAGCGATATGTAAATAATAATAATAGCATTTTGTAAATGAATAAAAACATTTAATTAACTGCCTATAATTAATTCTCGTAATTTTTTCTTCTTCTTTTTTTTTGCTATTTTACAGGTGATGCCCTTGTTTCAGAAGAGGTTTATATATCGAGAAATAAATTATTGGTAAAATATTTTACTTCCGATTATAAAGATATACATTTTTGCTACAACGCTCGTTATTTGTTCTGTGAAACATTGAATTTTATCATTAGCGTTTTGAATATCTTTATGCTGGAAGTATTTCTTAATGGTTTTTGGTCTAAATATATACAAGCTATAGCCGCCATACCAAGCTATGATTGGACGAAATGGAATGTATTGACTTCACGTGTTTTTCCCAAGATTTCCAAGTGTCATATGATCAAATATGGTTATTCAGGTTCTACTACATCATTGGACATCCTTTGTTTATTGCCGCTAAATATATTAAATGAGAAACTTTTTGCCTTTCTTTGGTGTTGGTTTCTTGCTATTTGCCTATTGGCCGGTTTAAATTTGGTTTATCGCAGTGTCTTGATGTTCTTTGAACCACTCCGTTTACAGCTATTATTTACGAAATTGCGCGTTATGCCCAAATCTCAAGTTCGTAGTGCCATTGAAGGAATGTCTTACAGCGATTGGTTTGTTCTATTCAAAGTTAGCTCAAACATTAATCCCATGTTGTTTCGTGACCTAATGAAAGCACTTTATGAAAATCGTAGCCATAAAAAGAAATCTATGGGCTTTAATGTGTGATTGACGAGAAATATATTGTACAAAAACTGCCTTTGAATTTATTATAATTGATATATTTGAGATGATCTCATGGAAATTATTTGTAAACTCTCTTAAATTTCTTAAAAGTAGAATAGTTTTATAAGTTGTAAAATGCCCGGTAAATGTAGACGCATTGTAAGATACCTAATTTTAAATTTAAATTTGAAGTACATATGCATAGCTTTCATTATTTCTTGTGAACACTTTGAATATTTCAATTGAATTTTCTAAATTTTCTTTTAAGTTTTTTCTTAATAATATATGCTACTCAATATATCTAAAGATATAGTTTATGAATTTAATTTTACATATAAGATATTTCTTATGCCGTCAAAAAGCTGTAAAAAATATAAATAAAATCTATATTTTGAATACTTTTCTAAATGAATATTAATAAAAACAATGAAACATTCAAGTTGCTTGTATATATAAGTTACTAAAATTTTATTTATGTAAGTACACACATGCATATGAACATCAGATTTCTATTTATAACTTTTTTCCAAAATGTGTATGAACATACATATCAGAGATCGTATAAATGTACAAGAAATTTTAATGGACACCTTGGAAACACTGTACACCTTCTATGCATGGAAGACATTGCCTTTCTTTCGGCATGTACATCAGATATTAATCATTGGTGCGCTTCGCTGTCCCTTTTTAAGAAAATAAAATAAACACTTGGAAGAAAAAGTATGGCCATGCTTAAACACGAAAACACACGTCTTTCTCCTAAAATTTACTTGTGTTTTCGACTTGCAGCTAAGAGAACAGCTTGTACACACATACATTATTGTTTATTGGTGTTAGTAAAAACTTTATAGACGTATCGTATAAAGTACTGAACCGATTAAAATTAAGATTGTGCACATCTGTGAAGAAAAAGTTTTAAAACCATGTAGGTATTTCCAAAATCGGTGCAGTATTACGGACGTACAAGGGATTACAAAAAACGTGTTTGCCTATTAATTATATAGATTTATTATTATACAAAAATAGTCCGAAGGACCGAGTTCAATTTTATTAATTTCAAAATTAAATTAAATGTTTGTACCGATTTACACTTAATTTCACCAAAGCGAAGTATTAATAAATAAATAAAAGTATTTTTTTTAATATTATTTAAAACATAAAATAATCTATATTTCAATTATTCAATTCAAATCTCTAATACAATTCCTTAGGTAGAAGTAAAATTTTCATTAATTGTTTTTTCTACTTTGAGAAAAAAAAAACTAACCAAATTTAAATAAAAGTACAAACAACCAAAAACGGCAACGCTGTTTGCTTTTACTGCGCACACACACATTAATCTTATGAAGTTACAAAACAAATTCAATGTTATCTTCACCACGAACGTGCATACTTATATAAAGTTAATTCGATGCTTTTAATGTTTTCAATGTACACATTAAGATATAATGCACAGAAGTGGACACTCAAGAGTTATTCGTGTATAAAGTGAGTCATTCATACATTTTTCAATGTATTTTTTCGATGTCCATTGTGTAGCTTTGTGTGTATAGAGGATAAAATTTGTACACTAAATTAATCTCTGATACATATAGCGCGTTAATACTAAACGTGAGCGCAAGATGTTAAAAAATGTACAGTATTGCATGTTTTTGAAACGCAAATATTGATTGTATGTGTAGTGGAATATTACTAAACAGTAAATACAGAGAACAAGAGAGCAAAAAGTGCAAAAATCAGTGCACATGATTTGACCGGACAGTTTTATCAAGTGTGCAATAAATATGCTGAGCATTTCATATTGTTCACTAGTTCATTTTACTTAAATTTTCTTGAAAGTAAAATCTCTGATTTTTGAGAAAAAAAAATTAAATTCGATTTTTTTATTCATCAATAAAAGTTAAAAAAATTCAAGCTACTACAGTTTTCTATGTTCAACCACTCAACGCGCAAATTAATATAAAATAACTAAAATACAAAGTACAAAACTTTGCTTTTAACATCATACATTTACATACATGTTGTCTGCTATAACAGTATTTCATATCAAGAGACACTATTGAAACAAAATATTCACTACTGAAATTTTATTTCAAACAACAACAAATATTGCATTGGTTGGAAGAAGAGCTAATGCTATTGTGTGTTTTTATTTAAGAGCACAACAATATTTGTATACACATGAAATCAAGTGCAAGAAAAAAGAGACCAATTCATTATTAAACATTATGAAGTTAGTTTAACAAGACGTTTTATGCTCACGTTTAGTTTGGTGCAGTTTTTCGGCTTCGCAAAATATGTTTATACACATTTGATATTTTTACATAAAAAATTCATCAACAGGCAAGGTTTTCTACACCTTAAATCAGGGATCGCAAATAATTATTATTTTATAAATTTTAACCAAATACATCATAATGAAGGAGAAATGCTACACGATGAAGATGTTCACCAACATGATCCTTATTAAGTTTTATTTTTAGCTTGGAAAATAATAGTTATTTCTTAAGTTTTATTTTTTGTTCAACAAATAACAGTTATATGTTTTATTTTTTGATTAAAAAATAAAATGTATGTATGTATGTATATATTTTACGCAAGTTTTGCATAACGTTCATGCAACACAAGTTATAGTAAAAAAAGAATTTTAAGCCTAGAACCCATATTAACTGATTCATTTTCTAAGCCAGAAATAAAACTTAATAAATAATCATTAATTTCTAATCGAAAAATAAAAGTTGAAAAAAACTATTATTTTCCAAGCAAAAATTCAAAAATCTATATATGTACGTACATAAATAAAATCAAATGTCGTTCGGTGGTAATCACATCAACTAAGAACAGCTGCACCGGTTTGGCCATCTTTTTTTTTTAAATCTTCAACGTAACACAACTTAGATTTTTACAAAAAAATAGGTAGATCTTTAAAATTTTTCACTATTAATATACATAGTTTAGCGTATCATAGGCTGGACTGGAATAGTGGGCGTGGTACCTCCCATACAAAGTGAACAATTATTATCGTCTACTTGGAGATCTGGGGGTTACTCTCTATTGCGATACGAAAGAAAAATGGAAATCGAACGGTTTGTACTCTAAAGCGTTTGCGCATTTTATTTTCGCAAAGATGGCAGCACCACACTCTGTAATACGAAAGAGTATGTAAAATTCGTTCGATAAGCCCAAATATTTTGTGATAGTGAAAAAGCAAGCACAAAGGAAGAAAACATGTAATTACTTTAAAAATGTGTTTTAATAGATATCTAAATTGCTATTTTTAGGGCAATCAAAGCCAAATAGTTGCAAATAAAACAACGACAGTTTTTAATTTTAGTAGATAGTGATTTGGCCATGAAACATTTGCTGCGAGTTAATGACTAACAAGCTGGAAGCAAAATGTAGCACAAAATATTTACACAATCTGATGGAGATCCTGTAAGGGATATATCTGGTTAAAAAAATTATATATTATGCTATTATTTATGTAAAATATACTATTTGCATGGATTTCCTGTAGAACTTTCAGTAACGGAAAAAAATCTATAATAGATTTATTATCGCACATGTTCTGAAAAACGCATATCGCTTAAAATTTGCGTTTTCGATTTGAAAACGCCAAACAGGTGTTCTGGCAAACGAAATCGCTAGAAATCTGGCGTTTCAAACCGCTAGTGTATGCTGAAGCGATCTGGTCATTTTTATTTAAACTGCACTAGAAAGACAAAATAAATTGATGTAAAATTTAAATTTAATATGTTCTGTTTTTATTTGAAAAAAAACTTTTAACATTTTTTCACAATTTTAATTAAAAATATGCAATTTAAAATTTTGCTTTGTTTTTTTCAATTGTCGGTATCATTTGTTTATTTATAAACTGGCGATTTATTACCTCTTCTCTTGCTTGTAGCTTTTTTAAAGCCAATAGAGCAAGTAAATACGCTGTAGGCATTTTAATTTTGATTGGTAGTTTATTAAATACTTTCAATAAAAAATTTTTGTTTTAAGCATTTAAGCATAATTTAAAATTTATTCAAACAAAATTTATTTTTTGATAATTCTTTTAATTGACGAATTTTTATGGATAATTTTTTCTATGTTTATGTTTTGTTCTTATAAAACATATGTATGTTTTTTATTTGCTCGAACACAACTTCGAAAAAGGTAAAACGCCAGCAAATCGCTTCGTTTTCAGAACATGCTTAAATGCGTTTTGCGTTTTAAAAACGATTTGCGATTTGAAAACGCAGCGTTTTCAGAACATGGGCATATACCAGCTTTTATTTATGGAAAGTATATCGACCCTATCTGCTTGCAACTCGTTTCAAGATAATTTACGTCTTTAAACCATAATCCGTCAATATTTATAAGTATGTAAATTCAACCGGCTTAACTTTTGTTTACATATTTTAAACTGTTAATGTTGCCACTTTTTCAAAAATTTTCGAAAGGTGTTGCGAAGGTCATAGAGAGTACCGATTTAGCCTCTTATCGCATTGAGCTTTCGTGTCGAAATTGCTTTCGCATCGCAATAGAGAGTACCCCCCTGCAATAGGTAGAGTCTTGAAACTTTGTACAAGTTACTCTCATACTAATGTGCTTAGTCTAACAAAACACAGACTGGGTTCGGGCGGTAGACTCGGTACCTCCCATACAAATTGAAAATTTTTTATCGTGTACCTATTAAAATACAAGAGGTATAGTCTTGAAACTTTGCACAAGTAACCTTTATACTAATATGTGTAATCTAGCAAAATACAGACTTGATAAGAATAGTGGGAGTGGTACCTCCCATAAAAATAATAAACTAAAACATTTTTGACGTAAGAATAGCATGCGTTTTCGAGTTACAGCTTGGCCACACTTTTCTTGCAAGTGTTTATTGTATTTTTTGTGGATGGGTGTAGCGAAGCGCACCGGCGATAGCTAGTGTTGAATATTTTTCCAGACCTGTCTACCAAATTAGCACTATTCCTAGCTATCCTATATAAGGTACTGTTTGAAGTCGATGGGCTTTTTTCATCCAGAAAAAAGGTTCTCATTTTCTAAAATTGGTTGGTTTAATAGATATTGTATGAAAATGATAGTAGTTATCAGACATATAGATACAAACACAGCTGACTGCCTGGCCCACGATGTAACATAACTTCGTTAATTTTTGCATTTGTTTTTGTTTTAAATATACATAATTGTGCGAAAGAACGAATTCATGTGACATCGTTAGCCAGACAGTGAATTTTAAAATTATATTTTAATAAATAAATCGTTAACGTTGTATTTGAAAAATTAATTTATTTAAAACAGAAATTCTAGGACTAATTTTTTGTTAGGTTGTGTATTAGGTTTAAGGTAAGTTGTTTTTAGAAATGCTGGGTGCAAACCTATTATGTTTTAAGAGATATAGCCCTGTGCCAGACTGGCACACATTGAAGTTTAATTAAAATGGTTCCATAGACACCATTTGGCGACGGTCTTTAAAATCTAACTACCTACTTTTTTTTTAACTCTAAATTTGGTTGGCGGAATAATCGTATTCACAAATTGCCAGGGTATACTCCATTAGCCTCCATCAGGATCTGTTACGCGACCTATACCTTCGTATAGGAAATCCCAAATTCAGCTTCGATTAAAATTTGTTAGGTTATACACGATAACCAAAACGATTGCACATGGTGATTAAAGCAAACACCAATAACGGTACCGCAGTACAGCTATTCGAGGAAGCCAGGCCGAGCAACAAGGACGGCCTGATTGACTTTAAAAGATAACGATAATGACGCGCGATCGATGTTCCCCAACCCAGAGCTACTTTACGACTGTAACTACCTACTTAAGAAAAATATTTGTTAGTACAAATTGTGCGTAAATCTTCATATTTTTATATATCAGAAATTAAATACTTAATTTAAACAATAATTTTTTAAGTTGAATGGCCTTTTTAAAATAACGCAACGCATATTTTTTATTTTTTGTTGTAAATAAAATTAACACAATTAAACTTAAGCAGCAGTATTTTTTATAGTCTTAGCATAAATTTTGTATTAAATTCGTTTACCTTTGACTTGACTTCAGTAATAATTTTTTAAATTAATAATTTGTCACAAAAAATAATATCAAGACCATGTATAGTCAGCAGTAAATTGCAACCAAGCAATATTTTCATTAATACAATAAATAATGTTGAAAAAAAAAAAAACGAAAACAAATACTTAGAACAGCAAAAATAAAATTTGCAATAATATTATTAATTTTTGGGTCGATTTAACTGTGGACAATTTCTATAGTTTTTGTTGTTGTATAGACAACAAAAATTGCAATGCTGTCCCACTTTTGAAATGCTTCATAAACCTTGCAAACGGCCATCAACAGGTTCAGTTAACTTATGTGGTGTTACGCGAACGGAAGTATTTAAATCGAATTCAACGGTCTTGGTCAATGTTATGTAAATATTAACATATTGGATTACCAGAAATTATTATGGATTACTAGCTTTACAATATAAAAAAAAAAAAAAAATTTTAAAAATGTGTTTAAAATAGTGAAATATTTGATCCTGCCAAATTTCTAAATACAAGGATCCAAAATAAATATCAAGGATAGAAAAAAAAAAATAATAAATAAAATGATGATAAAAGATATGTCAACAAAATTAAAAATAACAAGTGATGGTAAATAAGATGTTTAATGAGTCCTTTTATATATCTACATACATATGTATATCCTGCTAACACACAACAATTCTAAACATGTTTGTGTGTTCTTAAAATAAAATTCCAAACATTAAAGTGATTAATATTTAAATAAAAATCAGTTTAATTAATTAAACCAAAATGATTCAAACGTGAATATAAATTTAAATTGTATAAACACCACAGCAGTTATTGATTTTAAATAAAGAAAAATTAACAAAAATCAGTTCAATTTAGAATTATTAAACGTTTTATAAATAGTTATTTAATGTCATTTAAGAATTCAGCGATAAGCTAAGGATAATATGAAAAATGTCATGTGATACAAAAAGTCAAAGTACATTTTGCAACAATAAAGTCAAACAGTTCTTTTTTAAATAAGAAGTTTGAAAAAAGGATGTGTTATCCTTGCACCATAACTGCTAGCTATTTTTAACAAGCAAATTGATTTTGTTAGAACTAATAAGTTGTTTCGTGAAATTTGTCTCATAAATACTATGAGACAAATTATGTTTCTGTGAAAATTTAATTCTACTTTTATATTATAAATTTCCCGTGTAATCTTTGTTTCTTTTAAAGTTAAACAATTTAAGCTATTAGTGCACTTTGAATTTAAATTAGAAAAAGTTTTGTAAAATGTTGTTTACAGTTTGTTGCATTAAACACATAGGCGACAGCTGCTACACAGCTAAGCGACTACAAACGCCGTTAACTACAATCGTCGCCGTATAGCTAGCCACAAACTTACTTACTTACTTACTTAGGTGGCTATTACAGAACATTTGTTCCTGTAGCCGAACGTAAAATAGATTTCCAAGCGCCTCGATCTTCTGCGCTTCTTCTCCAGTTTCTGACACCAAGTTTCGAGATGTCTTCCCCAACTTGATCTTTCCATAGAAGTTTTGGTCTTCCCCTTCTACGTGTACCGTCACCAGGTTCGTATTCAAATGACTTTCTAGCTGGAGCATCTTCATCCATTCTCACAACATTACCTAGCCAACGCAATCGTTGTAATTTGATACGTTTGACTATGTCTATGTCGGCATACAGCTCATGGTTCATACGACACCGATATTCTCCGCCAACGCAGATTGGTCCATAGATTTTTCGAAGAATTTTTCTCTCAAACACTCCAAGCACAGCATCATCTGCTTTCGCAAGTACCCACGCTTCGGAACCATATAATAGCACTGGTAGTATCAGTGTCTTGTAGAGAGTGATTTTTGTCTGTCGAGAGGTGGCCTTGTTTTTAAACTGATTACCTAGTCCAAAGTAGCATCTATTGGCCAGTATTATTCTTCTCTTTATCTCAAAACTGATGTTGTTTGTTTTGTTAATGGCGATACCGAGGTAGATGAAATCGCTGACTTCCTCAAAGTTGTAGTTTTCAACTTCCACTGTCTGCCCGAGTCTACTAGATGTCTGGTGCGTTGATACCATCAACTTGGTTTTATCGCCGTTTACTGCCACATTTTTTCAAAGGTGGCAGTTACCGCTCGCAATGTTCGACCCATGATGTCTCTATCGTCAGCGTAAGAGAGTAACATGTGTTGTTTAGTGTATAGCGTGCCAGTTCTATTCACATTCGCATCCCGTATAACATTTTCTAGCAGGATATTAAAAAGGTCACACAATAGACTATCGCCTTGTCTGAAACCTCGTTTGGTACTAAATGGCTCGGAGAGGTTTTTTCCTATTTTAACTGAAGATCGCGTATTTGTTAAGGTCATCCTGCACAGCCGTATTAATTTTGTAGGGATACCAAACTCAGACATGGCTTGAAACACCTTTGAACGTATGGGGCTGTCAAAAGCAGCCTTGTAGTCGACAAATAGATGGTAGGTGTCGATCTGTTTTTCTTAGGTCTTTTCCAGGATTTGACGTAAGGTGAATAACTGGTCGGTGGTGGTTTTGCCAGGTCTAAAGCCACATTGATATGGTCCAATTATCTCGCCAACTTCAGATTTTAATCTTGCACACAGTACGCTGGAAAGTATTTTGTATGCGATGGGAAAAAGACTTATTCCTCTGTAATTCGCGCATACTGTCTTGTCTCCTTTTATGTGCACGGGACATAATATGCTGAGGTTCCAATCATCTAGCTAGCTACATAACTACACTAAAAATAATAGCTACATGTGTTTATGCCAACTTTTGAAAGTAGAAACGCTTCGGGAAAAGAGCCAAAAAGTGCTAAAAAAAGCTAAAATAGTAACAATTGAAATAAATTAGTAAGATAAGAAAAGTGAGCTTGCAATTTTAATTTACTTTTTAAATGTCAAGTATTTTTCTTGCTTATAGTACATATCCTTTAATAAATATCATTTAAAACACCTATCGCCACGTTAATGGAAGGTACTGATAAAATATTTTTTTATGGATGAACTTAAAACCTGTTTTCTTTTACAAGAATTTGCAGCTTACATATATCCCATGCAGTCAAGTAAAGCAATGTTTTTTATATAGATATTTTGTGGTGTTTTATTATGCAAAATAGCTTAATTCGTCCAAATTAGCTTAATTTACAACCCAAATCTCATTTATGTTTTTAAACTCATATTTTCTTCCACGACGTGTTTCCTATTGTGATGCAATGATCATTTGATTCTAATTTTTAATTTAACGATAAATAACATAATTTTTAGCCCAATAAAAAATTCTGTCCCCATAATTTTTAACGGCGAATTTCGCATAGTACGCCGAATTCTTAGACAAAAATTTGTTCTGTAAATTCGTCGAATATAACACAATGAGAACGAACAAAATTTTGAGAAGTTTTAATATTTTGTTTTTCTGTTCCTCTCTGAACATTTTTATATCCTTTGATACTAGAGCTGCAAAACAATCGATAGTACTATTGGTAGTATCGATAGTTTTATTTTTGGCTGACTATCGATAGTTTTCTTTCAATATTGATACTATCGTGAAATTTTGAATGGAAGGAAATTGGTTAGATGTAGTCAACGTTACATTTGTAGCAACTTATTCGACGCAGATTGTTAGCTGTTTGTAAACATCAATACATAACTATACGCATTAATGTACAAATAATAAAGTTTAGGTAAATCATTACAGAAAAAGAGTGACACGTTATTTAACCGATTTACTCTGGTAATAATGATTAGCATAAAAATTAATTTTTGAAGTCAGGCTTAAGTTCGTTTAATTTTCTTTAAGTTGAATAATTATTAGTAAAATTTAGCTACCTAAATTCGGCGACAGTGGTCAGTACTGACTGCCGCTCAACAGTCTTAATTCTTTGTACCAACAAAAGTGATAAAGGTACAATTTAAAGCAAGCGCAGAAAAAATATTTTTATAATTTAAAGAAGACAAAGCAAGACTTCGCAACGATATGTAGTAACGAAATCGCAACGATATGTAGTAACGAAATCACAACGATATGTAGTAATGAAATCGTAATGATATATATGTACGAAATTGCAACGATATGTACTTACGAAATCGTAACGATATGTAGGTACGAAATCGTAACAATATATAGGCGAAATCGCAACGACATTTAGGTACGAAATCGCAAGGTTAAGTTAATATAATGATTAGTTAACGATTTGATGTTTAAAGCAATACTCTACCGCGATCAACTCAATTGTCCATCCTGCATATATTTATTAAATTTGTTCGTCTTTAATACAGGGTTTAAATTGCTTCCTTAAAAATAACAACAACAGTAAAATCTTTGCTTTGCTTACATCTTTTTCAGCAAATAAAAAAACTGAATTTCTCAGCATTTACATAATATTTTATTATAAGCGAAGCACATGCAAAATAATTCTTGCAAAAAAAACCGACTTCAAAACAGATAGAAGGGCACCAATTCTAAACTAAAAATGTAAGAAGTAATCTGTAAGAATTAGATTAAAACCAAATAAAAGATGCGCCAAAATTAGAGGGAAAAAATAAAGACTATTGAATGTCAAGCCTCTCCCTATTACTGTTTAAAAGTTAAGTTATTTTCACCAGCATCTGTCTTGTATGGGGACAACATTCAAGCCTCTGTCTATAACGGTTTTAAAGATAGGGGCACACAGATCAAATAACATCACCTATTCGGACACCCTTTAATTTACAATGTTAAATTAAAGACCTGTTGTTATAGAGGACTTGGTCACAAAGATTCTTTGTAAATTTCATCTATCTGTCTATAACGGTTAAAAAGTTTAACCATATATATCAAATTACATGAACTATTGGGACACCCTCTACATTATAATTCCAAATATTTATATTTGTTATCATACCAGAGAAAGTAGTGGACATTCTGCCTAATTTTCAAGTGTTTGTGTTTAACGGTTCAAAAGATAGGGTCATATAGATCAAATTACGTAATTTATGGGGACACCCTTTAATTTCTAACTTCAAATTGTATACTTGCTATAGTGGACTTTGCAATACAGGTTCTTTGTAAATTTCAGCTGTCTGTCTCTAACAGTTCAAAAGTTTGGCCACATACATAGAATTACATTAACTATTGGGACACCCTTTAAGTTCCAAATTCAAAATTTTATACTTTTTGTTATAGCTGACTTAGCACTACAGGTTCTTTGTAAATTTCAGCGGTCTGTGTACAACTATTCAAAAGTATGGCCATATACATCAAATTAAATGAACTATTGGAGCACCCTTTAATTTAAAATTTTGAGTATTTATACATTTTATTATAACGGTCATAGTAGTCGACATTCTGTCAAATTTTCAAGGTTTAGTCTATAACGGTTCAAAAGATAGACCCAAATAGGTCATATTATGTCACCTATGGGGACACCCTTTAAATTTTAAATTTATTTTTTTATTAATTTCTGCTATTGGGAGCTATAGCGGTACGCAGTTTTTTAAAATTTTAATTTGCTGCCCTTTACGGTTCTTAATACACGTAAAAAACATGTATGTTGTATGGGGACACCCTTTAATTTTTAATATAATGAACTGTTTTTAAAATGGGACCAACCTTGAAGCATAACCTTTCAAATAAAGCAAAAAATTTTAAAATCGGTTCAGAAATGGCTGAGTTCTGCGGTTACATACATAAAAAAAAAAAGCAACATTCAGACGAATAGATAACCTCCTTCTTTTTTGAAGTCGGTTAAAAAGAGAAAGAAACACCTTTGCTTAAGCTCACTATGTGTTTTTCTGCTGCAAAGCAGTCAGCAAAGTAATTTTTTGCAAACGTTTGCTGTTGCTGAAGCAATAAGTTAATGTTTGTTTCTTCTTTTGCTGTAAAACAATATTGGAAATCTTTATTTTGCAGATCTTATAAATTTAGTTTTTTTCGATTTACACGTGGCGCCATAATTTTAATCTCTCATTGTCAAAGAATTTTCTAAAACTAAAGCCTGAAGCAGCGAGTATGAGCAAGTAACAGCAAGAAACAGCAATTGCAGTCAGCCTCAAGTTCACATTAAAGAGTTAAGCAAAATCAAAAATAAAAATGAAGAACAACTTATTGCTTAAGCAACTGCAAAGGTGTTTAAAGTAATTACTTTGCTGCAGAAAGAAGCTCATAGTAAGCTTAAGCAAAAGAGTTGCTCTTCTTTTTTTTGTATTTGCTTTTTGCTTTTGCTGCACATTTTTTCTAAGCAACAGTTAACAAATTACATATGCATTGAAAATAGTCAAGCATTTTCAATCACTGCTTTAATATAATTCTTTTTTTCTTTAATTAAATATAAATCGAAGTTTTATAAGTTTTTTGAGTTTAGACAAACAACCGAAATGTCTTAACGAAATCGTTACGACTAGTCTGATTTCATACAAACTACAGAAATGTCTAAACGAATTCGTTACGACAAGTCTGATTTCAGACAAACTACCGAAGTCTTAACAAATTCTTTACAAGACTGACTTCAGAAAAAATCTAAACATTTGGTTTAGTACTGATTAAATATTTATTCAACTCGAGGGCAAGCATACATTGGTCAAAATTCGACGGTAAAGTTAAGGGGAACAGTGTTGCATTGAAAGTTGCTGTTTTAGAAACACAAGAAGTTACGGAATTATCAAACTGCCCTCATAATAGACGCATTATGGCCAAAACTCGGCAGTAGTCCAGTATTTAATAACACTTAATAGAAGAAGTGTTGCTTTTAAAGCTTCTGCGATTATAAATACAAAATGTCAAGAAATTAGGAAACTGCCGTCGAAATTAGAAATTAGAAACTGCTTGCCCAAAATACCACTTTCGTCTAGTATTAAAGTGTTTGCGCAAAATTAGACAGTTGTCCAGTATGGGATAACAGTTAACGAGAACAGGGTTGCACTGGAAATTACTGCAATAGAAAAAGAAAAAATCATGTGATTATCAAACTAGCCTCATAATAGATACAGCTTGCGCAGAACTCGCCAGTATTACTTAACACAACGAGATCAGTGTTGCATTGAAAATTACTGCGCTGGAGATACAAAAGGAATTATCAAACTACCCTCATAATGGATGCAGCTGCCATCTTGATAGAGTCAAAATTCGACAGTCAGACAGGCTAGTAATATATATCAGATAACATTTTATGTTGTCTATATTGGTCCATAAACCTCCTTTTTTACGTTTTTAATTTCTCCATTTTCATCTTTTTTGTTTATTTTAATTACTACCTATACTAACGTAGCACTTGAAAAACGTCGATAGTAGCGATCATTTTTAAGCAAACTATCGAATGGACCGACTATCAGCTCTATTGGGTACCAGATTTTTTAATATTCCTTATTTTTTACTTCCTCGATGTCAGTTTCACTGTTACTGTTCACTGAAAGAATAATTTAAATTACAAATTAGGTGATAATATTAAAGAAAAATTAGGAAAATTTAATTTTAAGACACCAGCAGAGCGGAGTTTTAGATAATTTTTATAATAATACTTCTAAAAACCTCAAAAGTATAATTAGTTGGCAGCGATGAGAGTAATAAAGCTGTAACAAAAAGAAAATTAAGAAGATAGTGGTTAGTTTTTTAACCGAGTGGTTGGATTAATTTGGCGTTGCTGTTTTAAGAACTACTTTAATAAACCGTAATTCGCATTTAAAAAATATATCAGAAAAGAAGCTATATAAACCCTTAAAAGAAAAAAATGGAAATACTAGTGTATCATGTAGAGCTAACAATGAGGGTATTTGGTATTAAGCTCTATCTTCTATTTTCAACGATTCAATACTTGCCCAAATTAGTTGTGCAATGTTTTCTAGACACTTTAATTTTTAAATGTAAACATTTGTAACCCTGTCCACTGAATGTGTGAAAAAATAATAGACATTTCTCCGTATAGGAAAGATCAGTTTTTATTTCAGTTATTTTATTTTTAAAGAAAATTCTAGAACTCATAATTGCAGGGTTTTATTTTTTTTTGGTAGGTTTTGGTAGTTTTTAGTTGGTTGTAAGGAAAGCTTTGGTGGGGAAAAAAATTTCATTGTGTCAGCACTGATTTTTATATAAACAAATGTATTTTATTTCTTTCCACGAATATTCGAAACGAAAAATTCGTTGGTCGTCTCAGTTGTGTTTATAGCATTAGGCATTGTCTAAGGAGAAGATCGAAATAAACCGGTGTTAGTTGCTAACTTAACAGCTTAGAAGAACAAGATGACTTCAGATATTATTTTTATAATTTCGTTAGTTAAGTAGGGATCAGTTTCGTACTATGAAACAGTTTAGAGACTCGGAGACCTGAAAAGTCCATTGTAATTCCTTTCATCTAACTAAAAATAAGAAAACAAAGGTAAAAAAGAGAGACATATATGCGTCCTGGTACCTAACCATAAGCCACCCGATTTCCTTGATGAAGCCGACGACATTATCGATTTTACACCGCGCGATGTCGAAGAGCCCATCGATAAATCTTTCACCTAGCCATCGAAGCCTGTGGCATTCTAATACCGGGCAATGACACATAATATGCTTTACAGATTCCAACCCCTCTTCGTCCATGCACATCCCTTTACAAATTGCTGAATTATTTCAAAAATGTTTTGTTCCTACCCCACTGTTCATTGTAATTAAAAGTATTCACTTCGTTCATAATTGTTTTGGAAATAAACTTTTCATAATTTTTTTTCAATATTTTTAGTTGTCTATCATGGAGATACCAATACTCAGTCATACTGCAAATGCATTAAATAACTGACATTACTCGTTTGACTGTCATACTCTCCAAATTTGAATAGAATGCAAAACGTTTGGGGATGGTAAACGTTAAAAGTGTATGAGCTCGGACAACAATGTGACACCAAACTGTAGTTTTATCTATGTAGCGGGATTATCGAAGCAGACCACAAAAAGTTTTTTGGCACCCTTTCGAACTCCTAGCATATTCTCGTTAATTTTAACGAAAATGCAAAATATTAAATATCATGTGCTGAATAAACATTATATGCATGTAAACAACTAAATAGAGGATTGATAATTACTCTGTGCCATTTACTTCATTGATTCATAGTGGTTTACTGAATTCCTCAACCGATAGAGTACATCACCTTTAACATGAATATGGGATCTGGTCTGGAAAAAATCCAAGAATTAGTTTACGAACGGCTACCCATACTCTGCAAGTTTAGCAGCTTGCGACTATAAATAATAATAAAAACTAAAAAGAGACAGGGCCAAATAAGTATAACGAGCTTTAAGCTATGTTGAGAAATAAAAAGCTTTTTTTTGTCGAATTATCAAATTGCCCTCGTATGTTGTTCATTGAGTCAACAACAATATTTCTTAATACACAAATTTAAAAACTCCTGAAAACAGGATAAAATATATGCGGGATATCTAAGTGGGATAACCCCGCCAAAAGCGTGATGTCTGTTTAAGTAAAGCGTAATGCGGTTGTTGTAATTTTTGATTTTGACTCTGGAGAGTTTGCAGAGTCAAGTCGTTGGAGCTGCCGATAGAAGTGAAAACTAATAATACTTATAATGTAAATAGTCTACAATGTAATAGTTGACACTTCCTATTAATAAGTTAATTTTATGGCACAACATTTGTAGCTAATCAAATAAAATAAATATCTAGAGTGGCCTACAATCAACTTTACCGTATGGAAACAGATATTTTTGTGGATATATTACCTAAAGAATAAAAGTTCAAAGTATATTCGAATAAAAAATTATTATTTTCGGTTTAGGGTGGCAAACTACCCCTTGCACTACGCCGCCCCGAGGTTAGTAGGCGAGATTGTGATCTGGCCCCCTACACAATTAATTGGTCTAAATAAATTATATATCTCATATAATTTTTTTTATTTTATTTTTATATTTACAAAAGAGTTACATATTCAGGCGTGTTCCACAAAAGTTGTAGAATGAAAGTAAAATACGATTTGAAAAGTAAACTTTGTATTTTTCATGTTCTGCAAAAGTATGAAGTGAATTGGTTTTGTAGGTGTGAAAATAAATTCGAATTCAACTAGTTGAGACAAAAACCACATTTTCTAACAGAGTTTTTCATTTCGCAGTCAAAAGAGCACTGTTATTATTAAAGCATTTACTGTCATTATAAATCCAATTATTTTGAAGGCTACAACTTGGAATCGGAAAAAATTCCACGTAAAAAACACTTGGGAATGTTGCTCCGAGTGATACTTTTTGGAACTAAAATATTGGAATTTCCAAATTAACTTGAATGGAAGATTAGTGGTCAATAATATAAAAATGGGGATGGGCTGGTATAACACACCATATACATATGGTGGTCCAGGGAGTACTAAGTGGACCTATAATAGTGGGATATCTGAAATAATTTTATAGCTTGAAAAAAAGATGAATTTTTAAAAATAGTCATATTTCAAAATTTCTTGGGAAGATTAGTGGTCAATATGTTTGTGTACTTTTACCTCGTGTAGCATTCCTCCTTCATTATGAATTGTTTTGTTAAAATTATAAAATAATCATAATTATTTGCAATCCCTGGTATAAACGCAATAGGGAATCTCAAGTTGGTACACATCAACACAAATTTGAACCATTCGCTGCCATGGACGAGTATACTCGTCTTTGGCAGAGTGTCAAGCATTGCCAAGACGAGTATACTCGTCCCAAACTACTACTTTTTGTGTACAAATAGTTTCTAGAACATGGCAATTTACTACGAATTAATGTTCGAAAAAACAAAACAGAAATGAAACGTAAAAGTAGAATGCAAAACACCAAAGAGTCAAAGTAGAATCCCGAATCAGGTATGTAGTAAATATAAAAAACTATAAGAGATAGATTCAGGGAATCAAAGAATGTATATTAAAAAAGTTTCAATGAAATCTGGAATAGTAAACGTTATCGTTTTATTTTTCCCCATTTTCCGCACAACGAAGCTGATGTTGATTACAAAAAAATTTGTTTTGGGTAATTTTTGGATAATAATTATCAGCCTTTAATGGCAAGGGCCCTTTAAAAATTAACTCATTCTTTTCGGTTTTATTTTTGAATTCTGGCCAAGAGGATGGATCCGAATTTATAAAGCCAATAGTTTTAGGAGAAGAAATTAATATCGTTTTATCAGCTTCATTCTCATTAATATCTTCGTCATTAGAATTTGAATCTGGTATTACTAGTATTTCAACTTCATTAGGTGTAGTCATGATGACAGCCGAAGAACTAAAAGTAGCAAAATAGGAAGCGAGCTTTGGGACCTTCTTAAGATGCACTTCAGTAGTTGCTTCCACTTCTCTTACTAACTTGAGTCTTTGTGCTCCATAGAGTTTTTTAGACATGATGGTAAAAACTTATTCAGTTCGTAATAATCCTACTGAATGTTTATGGTATAGTAATTGGTAATTTTAAATATAATATTATTCGTATTTTATTTCTTTATTACTTTTTTGTGGGCAGGGAAAGGACTAATACCAACTTTTTAATAGCTAGCCGTTTTTAATTCGTACACTCGTCTGCGTCAATGTCATTATGGTTCATCATACATTTGAGAAAATGGTGTTTACACGTCGTAACCATTGAGCTACGAGTGGAGCATACATAGGTGCTCTTCTACAACTTGTTGTTTGTTTTAATAGTCATTGATTCGAATTTTTAGTCAAATATTCTATATTTGTGCTTCTATCCATAACGTCGACGGCGATCTTCCCCCCTTCGCCCGAGCCGCCCTGCTCTAGGGATAGTACTGCTTGTACTTTGTGAACTATGTATATATGTGTATTTAGAGGGTAAAAAGTATATACAAGCAGCATAAATTCATAGAGTAGAGAACTAGAAAGAGGCAGATGCCAGTAGCCAGTACTTCTCGTATTAGTATATTATTTTTTTTGCCTATTACAGACCATATCAAAGGATTTAAAAGATAAGGTCGTATAGATTAAATATCATTAACTATAAGGACACCCATTAGTTTCCAATACGTTCTGTGTATGTCTGTCTGTAACGGTTCCAAAGTTTTGCCATATACGTGAAATGACATCAATTGTGGGGTCAGCCTTTAATTTCCGAGTTCAAATTATATAATTGTTGTTATAGTGGACTGAGCAATATAGGCTCTTTGTAAACTTCATATGATTGTCTATACCTGTTTAAAAGTTTAGCCATATACATCAACTGCTGGGACAGCCTTTATTTTCCATATTAGACTTTTATACTTGTTGTTGTAGAGAACTAAGGTTTTCAGGTTCTTTGTAAATTTCAAAAATTTGGCCTAAATTCTAAATATAAATATTTTACTTGTTATTATAACGGACATAGTAATGGACATTCTGTCCTATTTCTAAGTGTTTGTCTATAACGGTTCAAAAGATAGGGCCATATAGGTCAAATAACCTATGTATGTGGACTCCCTTTAATAGTTAAGTTTTGTTTTGTAGTATTTTTAGTTATTAGGAGCTATAGTGATACGCACTTTTGGCTTTATAACGAAAAAACATGTATATTGTATAAGGGCAAACTATAATTTTTAAAATTATGTACTTTCTCAAAATTGATTTGGAAATCACTGAATTCTGATGGCACAAACCATCTATCTATGTAACTATTTTTAATTCCTAATAAAAAAAATATTTAAATATCTATACATACATATAATAAAATAGAAACTCCTTTCCTGTCTGTCTGTCTTTCTGTCTGTGTTCCCATCACGTAAAAACGACTGGATGGATTTTAACAAAATTTTGTGAGGATATACCTTAGTATCCTGAATCCAATAAAGAATACATTTTTCCGCAAAAATATCTTATTTCCAAGAGAAAGTGGAAAAAAGCAGTATCTTTTATATATAAAAACGGGTTATTTTAAACACAGTTGCTCAACAGATGCCATTGTTTTGAAATAATGACAAAATATGAATTGCTTAGTGCCAAATAGCCATTTGAATAAAATTTGTAGTTAATTTATATATTTACTTTGTGAAACCTTGTACTTTGTACACTATAAAAATTTCAGAGTGGGACCATGGTGGATCAGACGTTATATTAAATATTTAATTTGTATTATAATATAATACTAATATAATAATATATTATAATATAATATTTTATATATTAATATAATAATATATTATATTTAATCATCGAGCGCATATACGAAAAAGCTAAAAAACTATAAGAGATAAAAATTTTTGAAGGAAAAAATTAAAAGTAAGCTTGATGTCAAGATGTTTTATATAATACTAGCTATACCCGGTGCGCTTCGCTACACCCATCCACAAAAAATACAATAAAAACACTTGGAAGAAAAGTATGACCAACCTTTAACGCGAAAACGCACGCTATTCTCACGGAAAAAATGTTCCCATCCAACCTGTTTTTTGCTAGCCTATACGTATTAACACGATAACAATTTTTCACTTTGCGTAGGAGGTATCACGCCCTCCATTCAAATTCAGTCTGTGTTTTTTCTACACAATGTATCTTATTACGGGCGTTACTGATGCAAAATTCCAAGGCGCTACCTATTACAGTTCTCCCTATACAGGATAATAATTTTTTACTTTCCATGGGGTGTACCACGCTCACTGTCCCAATTCAGCCTATGTTTTTCTAGAGTATACGCGTGGGTATAGGGTTTACTTGTACCCACTTTGAAGAACATACCTATTATAGTTCCCTATGAACACAATAATAATTTTTCACTTTGTATGGGAGGTACCACGCCCACTGTCCCAATTCATTCTGTATTTAGGCAGACTATGCACTTTAGCACAAAGGTTTCTTTTGCAAAGTTTCAAGGCGCTATCTATTGTAGTTCGCCAGGAACACGATAATAATTTTTCACTATTTCAATTCAGTCTGTGTTTAACTAAACTATGTACGTTAATATGGCGGTTATTGGTACAAAATTCCAAGGCGCTGCCTAGTGCAGTTCTCTAGATACAGGATACAAATTTTTCACTTTGTATGGGAGGTACCACTCCCGCTATTCCCATTCAGTATGTTTTTAACTAAACTATGTACGTTAATATTGCGGTTATTGGTCCAAAATTCCAAGGGGCTACCTAGTGCAGTTCTCTAGATACAGGATCATAATTTTTCACTTTGTATGGGAGGTACCACTCCCGCTATTCCAAACCAGTCTGTGTTTAGCTAAACTATGTACGTTAATATGGCGTATATTGGTGCAAAATTCCAAGGCGTTACCTAGTGCAGTTCTCTAGATACAGGATAATATTTTTTCACTTTGTATAGGAGGTACCACTCTCGCTATTCCAATATAGTCCATCTTTCTCTAAACTATGTACGTTAATATAGATGTTACTGGTGCAAAATTTCAAGGTGCTACCTAGTGCAGTTCTCTAGATACAGGATAATAATTTTTCACTTTGTATGGGAGGTACCACTCCCGCTATTCCAAAGCACTCTGTGTTTAGCGGTTATTGGTGCAAAATTCCAAGGCGCTACCTAGTGCAGTTCTCTAGGTACAGGATAATAATTTTTCACTTTGTATGGGAGGTACCACTCCCGCTATTCCAATCCAGTCTGTGTTTAGCTAAACTATGTACGTTAATATGATGGTTATTTGTACAAAATTCCAAGGCGCTACCTAGTGCAGTTCTCTAGATACAGGATAATATTTTTTCACTTTGTATAGGAGGTACCACTCCCGCTATTCCAATCTAGTCCATCTTTCTCTAAACTATGTACGTTAATATAGAAGCTACTGGTGCAAAATTTCAAGGTGCTACCTATTACCGTTACCAAGAAACACGATGATAAATATTTACTTTGTATTGGAGATGCCACGCCCACGTCGAATATCAAAAAAATAAGTACTCTATTTTACCACCCGTGTATCTAATAACAAACTGTGAAAATTTCAGAAAGATCGGTTCATTGGTGTAGGCAGCTATAGCTTTCCGACAAACAAACAAACAAACACATTTTGTGCTTTATATACATATATAGAAGATAGATAAATAGAAAATATTAAATATGCCAATATTTCGCTACTCCTTTGGGTAGCATCATTAGGGCTAAAAAGGTTTAGAAATACATAACATTTAAACACATAATAACATTAAAAAACAAAAACAAAACATATTTGGTTTAAACATTAACTCATACAAAACACAACTAATGACAATATATAGACAAAAAACATATTAACAATAAAGAACAAACAAACTTATTCTATATTGTAGTTCGACTACCATCGTCAAAAGTTATTATTGCATAATAACAACTATCGTCAAAAGTTATTATGCAATAATACTCTATATAAGTAAGTTCGACATTAAAAGAGGACAAATCAACATTTTTATACTGGATATAAAGTAATAATAATTAATCTTGCTTCCTAAACTTTCTGTTTCTGTGTTGCTTACAGTACAATTTCCATCAAGTGCTCCGCCAGAGTGTATGCCTGCAGTTATTTCGAAGAACAATTAAATACCTTACGAATTCTCACTAAAAAGAATGGAAAAAATATTATATACGGCTGAAAACTGCCGGAAACTGATTGAGGCAATGCAAAAACGTTCGAACGCTAAAGTTCAGCAAAAAGGCTTTGTAACTAAATTACTCATTATTTATTCATAAAAGGGTTATCAAAGTAAATATCAAAAATCCGGAACGTAAATCATGAATGTTGTAATTCAGTTAGTTTTAGAAAGAGTTAGAAAGAGAACAGCTTGTTTGAGTTTGCATAAACTTATTTCTTGTGTCAATTTTACTCATATTTTTAAATTGTGCATCACTTTATTAAAAATCGAATTATAAAGTATGTATATGCTTGCAATCTTAGCTTAGGGTTGAGTTTCTGCTAAGAAGCCAATTTATTTGCACTTCTTTTAAGTTCATTTGTGTCAATTTTGCTTCAATGTGACTTTTTTAGGTTAAGCGTTTATCGAGGTACATACAGTCTGTCAAGAAAATGTTTTGACATAATGAAAACTGTTTTGTTTTTGGCTTTTCCATTTATCTATATATATATATATATATATATATATATATATATATATATATATATATATATATATATATATATATATATATATATATATATATATATATATAATAAAATAGAAAAAAAATATATATATAAAATAGAAAAAAAAACACAATTATAATTAAAAAAGGAAGAAAAACAAAAGAAACACCAAAACTGAGTTGTCAAAAATATGTTTTTACAATTTTGATTCTTGTTGTTATTTTTTTTTTCTCATGTTTTAATAAAATAGATTTTCTAAACGTGTTTTAAAGAAGAAGGTAGACGAAAACCCGTTGGTATCCACAAGAACACTTTCAAGTTAACTAAGAGATGAATGCAGCGTGACAGTCTCTCACGAAATGGTAAGACAAGTCTTTCAGTAGAAAAGATATTCATCAAAAGTAGCTCGAAAGAAATCATCGCTTAAAATGCAACACAAAGAAAGGCGGCTGTTCCTTGCTGTAACGCATATTTCCAAACCTTTTGACTAGTGGGATGTCGTTATATTTTACGAAGAGATCAAAATGCTGCATTCCTATAACGGTCCCCCCGGGGGTTCCAAATGTCACTGCAGTAATGGCAAATGCTTTGACGCGGTCCACTCGGGGAAAATAGGGGCACCAGACGCTAGGGTTCCTAGAGCCTGAATCTGGAAGAAAAGGTCTGTTGTTTTAACACGGGTCCTCTTCGAGGCCTGACCAGTGCCCAAAGGACTGGTACCACGGGAATCGGTTGCCCCACAGAGAGCCTATCCTCTCTGTGACCGGTTATTGGTGAGGTCCCCTTCGGGGGTACACGTGGTGGTTGTGGTTTAAGATCGATTAAGTAGGTATGGTGCACGGTCGATCAAGTGTGCTGTTGCACTCTCAACAGACGGAGTTTGGATAGTCTCCAAACCCCTAAGCAAGAGGTTATAATATGGATCTAGGCTTGCCTTGGAAAGGCTTGCCATATTGTATAAATTGCTACTCATTGTGACTGTATACACACAAATTGCGATTGGTGGCAATCGTAAAGTGTTGTTATACTACGCAATGGGGGCGCTAGTCTACGCCTAAGTTTCACTCGGTGGTAAGACCACCGTGAGGTTAGGCCGAGTATGGCAGGTACTCACGTTAATCTTGTTCCACAAATTCCTATAACGGTGGCCACAATAGAGTATGGGGAAAACCCATAAAAACGTTAGAATCTCGTAACATAATTCCAGTAGTAAATTATGGAAAACTTTCTGTAATGGTTTGTAGGTCCAAATCTATTAAGGGGATTGAAGTAATTTGTTTTATTGTGAACACAATACCTGAATATATTAAATGGTAATCTAATTTCCAAGGTCAATAAATATAGAAATTATACTGATAGAAAGACAAATTTGAAGTTTTATCAGGATAATGACCCCCAACATAAGGCTCTTCTGATAAGGACGTGATTTTCTAAATATGTGGCAAAGTACGGCATACTCCTGCTCAGAGTTCTGACTTATTTACCCAGTTGAAAATTTCCTATCTAAAGAAACATTTCAAGAAACATTCCAAAAGTCAAGATAGGAATAAAATTCTAACGGAATGAGTGCAAAAATTAGTTTATTCCATCAAAGGATATCTGCAAGGCGTGATTGATGCCAATGGTTGCCATAGAAATTACTGATTGTCTAACATTTGTAATTTATATGTATATCCATCGCATTTTTTTCATATTGTCTTAGTATGTAAAAAAAATTTTTTGACAACAAAATTCTGGAAAATTAACTGTTTTTAAAATTCAAATTTCTGAAAGATTTTTTGTTTTTAATCTTATTTTTTTATCCTTCTTATTTTCTGGGTTTTTTTTTTGAAGTTATTTGTAAGTTAACATATAGAAAACATTATTTTTTTAAAAAATTGATAAAAATAAAAACGGAAACAATATTTCTATTAAAAAAGTTAAAACCAAAACTTTTTTCACTATGTAAAAACATTTTCTTGACAGACTGTATATGCATAGTGTTAAGGTATTGAGTTATTTATTCGAATAGGAGGGCATGCAAGGTAGATTTATCTTACTTGGTAGTGTCATCCGCCCAGCTTATTTAGTAGTTCGACATGTCAAAATTAGTATGTGTTTAGAAATTTTATAGTGCAGAAGGGAGAAAGCATGGCACCATAAATAAGGTAGACTCGCGGCGAAAAAAGAGTACAACTCTGCAATAAAAATACGTACATTTTGTTTTTGCATAAATCATTTTTGGCTCTCAAAATAAAAAATGTTAGTGCATTTTGACACTAGAAGATGGAGACAACAAATAGTCACCTGAGATCTCGAGTTTACCTCTTATGAATTCGCCTTGGGAGAAAGCAATAAAACACTTACACGCCTTCTCAATTTTCTTCTGTTTTTGATATTTCAAACTACAAAGCAACAACAAAATAGCATGTTGTTCTTGTATTGTTGTATTTGTTGTAGAGAGGCCACTACCTAGTAAGATAAATCTACACTGTGGGCATGAGTCTCTACGCAGTGTCAAAGGTATGTGACTCATTAGTTTTTAGTTTCAGTTTAGTGATGCTACTTGGGGACTATCACGAATGCTTAAAAAAGCAGTGTTATGTGGAAAATCATCTTGTATGGCTTATTTTACGATAAATATGAATTAATTTTTTTTTTTTAATTTTGGCCAGATCTTGAAACACCTCGTTCACGATTATATCGAAAATGCAGCCGTCGGATACTAACACAATTATCTGCTTTATCCGTAATTGTAATTTTTATTATTCTAACATCAATAATATATCATGGAATAGTTTTGGAGCGTATGGGTGAGTTTGGTTAAAAAAAATATTCATTATATGAAAGATAAAAATAATGAATTAATTCCTTAAATTTCTTTCATAGATAAACTAAGGCAAGTTGTTGCCGTTAACATGAAACATCAACTTAAAAACCCTACAAATGTAGAACTGAAATTACCTAACCACCTGCAGCTGATAACCGATACACAATTAAAAAATTTGAAACACATACGGGTACATGATTATGAATTTAATGAAGAAGATGGTCGAAATTTTTATGTTAAACATAAAAATTTTCATGTGATAAATAGAAGAGTCAAGCGTGAAAAAAGTGTAGACGAGTTTGATTCATTAGATCCGCTACAAATAGATCCCATGGCAGTGCAACAAAAGTCATTGGACTTGAAGAGTCTGTATGCAAAAGTAAGAAATAAACGTACCAAACAAGCGATTAGTAAGTTAGAGCGGGAATATAAACGCTGCAGAAAAGATTCGGATTCTGATAGGGATTGTATGGCATCCTTTTTGCGAATGTACAATTTAGCTAGAGAAATTAATGAGAAAATGGAAAAAATGAAAGCTATATTTAAGGATAGCGAGCATTTGTTGCAAGACAATTCTAGCTCAACTAGCAATGAGTCAAAGTCTTACTTAGAAAACACTACTAAAACAACCAAAACTGGCCTTACCACTACTCTGCAACCTGTTATTGTTGAAGACGATAGTAATAGTAAAATATTAAAACCAGACAAAATAAAACCTAGTAAGATAAGTTGGATATTAGATGGCAACGATTTTGATAGTTCTGAGGAAAATATTTCGTTTTTACCTACAACTAAGGCGGACACTACTACTGCTACTGTTGCTACATCTACTATTTCAACAACAACAATAACTGAATTTTATCATATAACGCCAATAAATACAAGTACCGCTGTCAATATTGAAACTGACACATTAGAAGGTAAAAAAGCTGGACATATAAAGTAAAATCTTTAAACATTACAACTCATAATATATCTAATACTTACTTCCCTACAGATACTTATAAGAAAAGTACTATAAAGTTTGATCATACTACTGAAAGCAATATTACAACGCTAAAAGCAACAACAAAGGGTCCCTTCATTTACTCAACTGAAATGAACGAAGAGAAGGTAAAAAAGGTTAGTTGGATAATAGATGGGAATGATAGTGCGGAAAATTTAGTAATAACCGATGATCATTTCCAAAATGTTCGTTTTACTACTGAAAGCTCGAAAGACACAAATGATGTTTTTACGACAACTTCTTCTGCTCGTGCTACCGTTACTACTGCAGTTGACCAAACGAACGACAAAATTATCACTTCCACAGCGACACCTGAAAATGATACAGAAAATAATGATAGGGGACGTAAATTGCAGTTTGATTGGATTTTAGATGGTGAAGAATTAACAGCCGAAAAAACTAAATCTCACAACAGTGCTACGTCAACCACAAAAATACCCTTAAATAAAGCCTTTAATAAATCTCTCTATCCCACCAAACCCAAGCCCATAAAATACAGTTGGATTATTGACAGTGATGCCAACAGTGCTGAGTCTCAAAGTACTGCAACACTTTTAACTACTGTATCGATTGATCTTGCAGTTAAGGTGAAGGATGGTAAATGTCATAATACTACTTTGAAGGACGGTATTTGCAAATTGCCTTTTTTTGGAAGTCAGCAGAGATTTCATAACGATGACGAGCATCCCTTGGATAATCCAAGTAGTTTAGAAAACATGCTAGAGAGTTTGGAACGTAACGTTTTAGTTACAGAAAATACAAATAAAACATTTGATCCTTTAGATCGTAGAAATTGGGAAAATAACTTTCAACAGAATGTCATGCATAACCAACAAGATATTATGCATTCCCTTGGTGAATTTGATGCCAAGAATATCGGTAAATTTGGTCCAAAACTTAATCCGGTTAATCCCAACAATTTTGGAGGTAAGTAAGCAAGGTTTATTGAAAACGAAAAATGTTTAAATCCGTTTTGAAGCCGATAGGCAATTCATGACATTGTGTGAACGAATGGCCAAACGAATGCGTGAACAGGGTGCATTACCAATTAGGCCTCAGCCACAATCCCGGCCTGATTCCAAGCCAGAATCTTATACACAATCTTCGACAGTGCAGTTCACCAGCCGCGCTCCCTTTGGTGGTTTTCCGGTAACAGGTGAAACCATGAAGGCCTCAGCTCAATTTATGTTTAATCCGAATTTCGGTATGCCTACAATACCAGTCTGTTTTTACGTTTCGCCGGCTAATTTACGTATGGGCAGTCAGATGCCTTTGTGGACTCCCTCATACTTCGGTATGCCGGGAGCTTATGGTGGCTTTAGCGGAGGAGTTATGGGAGGTGCAGGAGGTCCCGGAGGTATATTTTTTGTACCTCAAAATTTTGGAACAACTGGTGGGTTATTTGGTCATACAACTGGCTCCGCACAAGGGTAAAGTAGATTTGATAGTTTAACTTTGTAAAAGTTTAAGACAAGTTCTATTGATGTTTTCACAGAGGTCAAGGAAACATACCAAATATTTTCTCTAAAAATGCTTCGCCTCAAAAACAACAACAACAACAACAACAACAGCAACAAGGAAATCAACAAAAACAATTATTTTGCACATACATGCAAAATCATGGCAATTCCGGTGGTTCAGGTAGTGTCGGAGTTGGTGGCGTAAGTGGGTCCAGTAATGCTGTAAGCAGCTCCGGCTTTTCAAATGTTAATTATAAAATGCGTACCAAAAATACTAACAATTCATTATCTTCCGATATTATTTATGCTTCTTATGCTGATCTACCCGAACACTTCGGTCGCGAAAATCATTTCAAATGTAAATTACCGGATGAGTTGCCCTGTTATGGTGGAAATGAATGTATACGAGAAAGTGCTTGGTGTGATAGTTTGGTGGACTGTTCCGATGGTAGCGATGAGGCGGCCTGTACTTGTCGACAACGTATAGGCAAAGAGCGTGTCTGTGATGGTTATGCCGATTGTCCTATGGCTGAAGATGAAATAGGATGTTTCGGTTGTGAGGAAAATATGTATTCGTGTTATGATCATCCTTCGGAATACAAAATGTACAATCGTTCTACAGTGGCTATGTGTTATAGTAATCTGGAAAAATGTGACGGTTTCACCAATTGCCTTAATGGAAAAGATGAGATGGATTGTAATTTAATAGTCAATGATTTATCGCATCACATGGTAAAATTTCAGATATAGTTAAGAACAACATTTTGTATAACCTACATATTTTAGTCCCATTCAGTTTCGTCTTCCGAGGGTTTCCTCTACCGTAACTATCGTGGTGAATGGTATCCAGTTTGTAATAATGGTGAAAAATGGGCTCTGGAGGCCTGTCAAAATGAAGGTGGCTTTTTTGGTAAACCGAATATAACATTTAATCGGCTATCTTTGCCCGGACCATTCATAGAACCCACTAATATTGGTAATGTTCATTTCCCTCAATCGTGCCAAAAGCGTGATAGCCAAGATGTAATAATTGATCATGTTGCTTATGTCCAGTGTAAGACTACAAAGTGTGGAATCACTAAACGTAGTTCTACAAATCTGTTATCGCGAAAATCTAAACGTATCGCCAAACTTCAATCAGCGACAGAACTACAAAATAAAAGAGAAATTCAAAATGATGAGGTACGAATTGTGGGTGGTACATTTAGTAAGTCCATGGAATGGCCTTTTGTTGTAGCTCTATATAGAAATGGTAATTTTCATTGCGGAGGTACAATTTATTCAGCACAGTGGGTGAGCATTACAAAACAATACTTATAAAAAGAAGTTCGACGTACTAAAACTTGTTTATGAACTTATTTTTTAACTTACTCTAAAACACACAAATATTTAATTCTTCTTCTACGTTTTCATTCGTAAGGTTATCAGTGCTGCGCATTGTGTCATTAATTATCCAAAATATTATTATGAAGTACGCGCTGGCCTTCTTAGACGTTCAAGTTATTCTTTATCAACGCAAATACAACCTGTGTCTCATGTGGTCTTACATCAGCGCTATGAACGTCGTACTATGCGTAACGATTTATCTCTGTTACGTCTGATGAATCCATTGCAGTTTAATCGTTGGGTTAAGCCAATTTGTCTACCTGATGTTGGTCGCTCGTCATTGAGAGACGATTGGATTTGGGGACCAGAAGAGAATACCTTATGTACGGCTGTTGGTTGGGGAGCCATTAGAGAAAAGGGACCAGGAAGTAAGTACAATTAAATAATGATAATGTCATTAAGAAAAAAAATGCAAACAAATAAATTTGTTGTTGTAATTTATATTTTGTGTATTGTTGGTGCAGACAATAATCGATCGATTTTGGAATACAAAAGACCAATTTTTGGAATTTTTCTCTGCCTGTTTGAGTTCATATCATGTAAAAACTACTGAATGAATTCTAATAAAAATTTCCGACAGATTTCTAAACCGTTATAAGGTCCTCAGATCTGGCAACTCTATTATGGTTTTATCACCTGGAGCCTAATCACCGCATTCTATATCGAGTAAACTATCGTATCGAATAACAAATTCGATACGAGTCAAGTAAGCTAATTATGGCATTCGACAGATATCGAATCGTTATTTATATCAAATTGTAATAGATTAATAATAAGTGAACAAGAAAACACTGCTTAAAAACATTTACTTTCGAATAAAATTACAAAAACAAAATGAAAAATTACGAGAGATTTTACTCGATATCGAATGTGGTGATTATACTCCTGCTTTTGTTTTCAATTTTGTCATTAATAAAAATGTCAGAAAAACGCTTTCAAATTTTGTAAATTTGTTTCGAAAAGTATATGTAGTTCAATTTGGCAATATTTTATCACAATATTATGTTGAGTTATAAGGCCCATTTTTGACTTCGATGTCAAGAAGAAAGCACATTTTAATTTAAAATGTAAAATTTACGTCTTTAAGCATAATTTTATTTTTTTTATTATTGGTGCTTAAAGATACATACATACATACATACATACATATATACATACATACATACATACATACATACATACATACATACATACATATGTACATACATACATACATACATACATACATACATACATACATACATACATACATACATACATACATACATACATACATACATATGTACATACTTATGTATGTATATATTTTAAGACCTATTTGCAATTAAAAAAAACTTAACATTTTGTGAAAATAATTAGTTTATTCATATTTTGCTTTAAAAGTAATCCACTTTAAGAATCTTACTTTTATAGTGCTTCAGATATGGTTTATGTAATTATTTAATATAAAGATACCCATCCCTGGGTACTCAGAAGCATAGGCTTTATATAAAATTCTAAAATTTGTATAAAAATCCAAAATTATTGTAGAGTACTGTAAATATTGTTTTAAATTACCCGCAGACAAAAATAAAAGGTTGCTGCCAAGTTTGTAGTATCATTGAATAGGCAAAATTGCGTACTTTCACTACTTGTTCTTTTTCTTTCTTGGTAATGAGATATTTTTACGGGGGAAAAAATATCCTATATTTAAACAACGATACTAAAAAATGTACAAAACATTTTCAAAAAGATATTTTTACAGAAAAATTTTTGAAAAATAATTTTTTTAAAAATGTTTCAAAAAATTTTCGAATAAAATTTTACAAACAATTTTACAAAATTTTTTGCAAAAATTTTTACAAACAATTTTCGAAATATTTAAAAAAAATTTCAATATTTCTATCAAAATAAAAATCATTTCAAACATCAACATATTTTTTAAATCCGTTAGGTTCTTATATAGATGAGATCTCTGTTTTAAAACCTAGATGCATTAAGCACACAGACAGCATCAGGATACCGACTACAAATTGTAAAAAATAAAATACACACGTTTACAGGTAATCGATTATTTTGAAGCCAGCAAAGGTTATGACCACCGTTGTGGCTATAGTCAACTTAGGCTAATTTCTATTTTTGTATGCGACAATTTTATTTTATTCAACAAAAGTAAATGTCACAAAATTACAAATTCATATACAAACAAAAAGACTTGTAGGAAATATTCATTATTTTTTGAAAAAGTTATTTAATTTTATAAAAGCAAAAAATATAGGTATTTCTACAACAATGCCAGAGTTTAGATGTAGCTGTCGTCTTCAATATCATTAAGTAGCTGACTACACGACGGCAATTGTAGCCAACGGAATTTGTTTTCATTTAGCTGCGTAGCCGCTGTCTTCTATTTCTTTAAAGCATGAATAATGAGTTTTTTCTCATACGACTTATTTTAATTTATGAAAAGAGTCAACAATATAATGCTGTACATGTATGTATAAATAAAGTCACCGTGGTGAAGGGTATAGAAGATTCGGCACGGCCGAATATAGCACTCTTACTTGTTTTTCTTATATTTTGTGCATAATTACGTTGATTTCTTGTCCTCGTTCTTGATTTCATGTTGTTTTCTTCCATTAGTGAGGGTTCCGCTTTCTCTTTTAAACTATAAACTGATTCATCGGAAGACGATATTAGTCCTATTCGTTTCCGTTTCTTGGGAGCATAACTTATACGAGTACTTTTTCGCCGTATAATGTCTGCAAACAACTATAAATAGTGAATTTTTACATTAGTAGGATTATCTGATCATATCTGAACTGCTATCTGAAGACAGGACAAAATTACTAATAATTATTTTGCCAAACTTCGAAAACAGACTGACATATACCACTATTAAAATATACAGTAACTGTATTTTGTTTACCAACCAAAAAATTAACTCAATTTATTAACTTATTTTCGTGGCATACTGCGAATTATTTTAGATTATGTTTTTTTTATTAGGATTTGATATAAAAATAGCTGTTGAACTAGATTTTTAATAATTTTGACTTGTACCACTTGCAAATCAGGGGCTCATTTATATTAGTAACAATTAATTTTATTTAAAATAACAACAATTAATTTATTTAAAACAACTTAGAAACCAAATACATTTTATGACCGACAAAAAGGTTTCTTACTCTTATCTATCCATGCAAGATGAGCAAAAACAGAAAAATTGTAAAATTTGAATTTGAACAAAATTTTTTATCATAAAAATTTCAAATAAAATTTTTCTAAAAATTAATATGAGTAGCTGTTGATATATCCTTTCACAGAAAAAAAATCTGGAGTGGACTACACTCAACATGACCATACTTAATGGAAACGGATATTTTGATGGATATATTACATAAAGAATATATGTAAGTTCAAAGTATATTCGAATCGAAAAATTATTTATTTTCGGTTTGGGGTATTGAGTAAACTACCCCTTGCCCCACCCGATAATGCCCAAAATCTATACAGCTCTTCATCTCCATATACCAAAGGCACATATTACATTTCGTTGATATGTCAAACGGTATGACCTGTACACACTTCACAAAAATAGTGGCCTACACAACCACCCACCCACAAACATTATCGCGAAAATAGCCAAAATGGATTCAGGAAACCTCAAAAGGTATAAATCCATCGAAATCCCGAACTCGATGTTTTCATGATTACTATACTTTACCTTATACTACGTATGGTAAGTAAATCATCATCAATAGAAAATCTTTATTGGTTTAGCCACAAAAATATATATTGCAAACTTCTCAAAATCGTAAAAAAGCAATAAAAACGTGTGCAATTTACTTAAGTTTCCTGATTTTAACAGTGTCCCAAAACGACAAGTCTCAAGCAAAAGCGTTTACTATACCATGCAGAACTTTGTTTTCTGTCAAGCTGCGTACTTAAATATTTACATTCTTAAATTTAATTTTTGGCCTAATATCCGGCTAGATTGGCAAAATACCTATCTGTGCGTTGGTTTGCCAGGCAACTCGAAAATTGCTACAGATTTTTTTTTTTTTCAAAAATACATAATAAGTTTTTAAGTATGTATGTACTGTGGAACGGTACAGTGCCATGATTACACATTATTTGAGGCCCGAACTTAATGGCGTGTTTACTGAACAATTGTTTTTCCAACAGAACGGCTTCACATGTCACGCTCGTCAAATAATCTATGTACATACTAAAGGCAACATTTTGCGAATGCATTATTTCTCAACATGGTCCTGTCAAAAAGCCGCCAACACCGGGCACGCACGTTGGGTTGAAATTCCCAATAATGTTTCTTAATTGAAAATTTATATTTTTAAAAAGTAATCTATTTCAGGTTATAGTAAACAAAATTGTGCATCACTAATTATCTTTTTCATTTTTCTATGTTATCTACTTTTCAAGTTGTGCATTGTCAAAGTTGAAGGTTTTTTAAGTTTTTGAAAACAGTGGTAAAAACTGAAAAAAAAATTTTAATTAAATTTTTGTATTTTCCTAGCATAAAAGTAATATTTTTTTAAATGGAACCTTCAACTTCAGGTATTTGGAAACTCAAATGTGTATCTCAGTTAAATATTTTTGTTGTAGAAATATTTTTAATATTTTTTTGAAAATTGGTGTAAAAAACAATTATTTTTCGCTTTCAAGTAGAAATTCAAATCCGGTTTGGGGAAGCTTGGGTAAAAAAAATTTTTTTGGAATTTTCTATGATATGTCTACTTAGAAATCATATAAAAACATATTGCGCGTTTTTTGCGATAAGAAGGAAAAAAATTGTTTTCTATTTCAACATCAAAGAAAAATTCGTGTATGCTTAAAATGCTTTTACACGGCGTGTATTTGTCATATGACTTCTCACTTTTCCATGCGTAAATTCTATATACGTCGTGTAAACCCTTTCAAACATAACAAGTGTATTTTCCATGTGTACAATACATATGACATTTTTTATTTAGAACGTGTTCTATTTTGATGTGACAAAGCACCTGACATCCTGTAATGCCAACTTGATATTTTGCTATTTTATGCTTTTTGTGGTACCAAAAGCGCGAAAAATGAAGTAAAAGCATTAGGTTTGCTTGCATCTTTGCATCAGCTGTGGTTGGAAATAAAAATTGTGTGGCGGCAAAATTGTATATTGTAGGTTTACACTATCTATAGAAATATACATGAGCCTACCTATTGCGGTTCAAAAAATAAGGTAATATACGTGAAAAACATGTCACTGATAAAACAGCCATTAGATATTAGTAATTGTTACAGCGGCCGAACAACATCTACTGTAAACATTTAAAGAGTCTACCTATTACGGTTCAAAAAATAAGGCTTACGTACAAATCATGTCTCTGTCTGAACACCCTTCAATTTTGTTATTTGCTATGGCGGCCATGGCAATTCTCTTTCTATGAATAATCAGGTGTCTACCTATTACTATTACAAAAATAAATTACTATACGTGAAAAACATGTCACTGTTAGAACACCCTTTAAATTTTAGTAATTATCATAACGGCCATGGCATCTCATCTTCTATACAAACTGGAAGAGTCTACTTATTACGGTTCAAAAAATATGTCGTTATACATGCAAAACACGTCACTGTCGAAAAACCCTTTAAATTTTTATTGTTTTTATAGTAATACACCATTTGTGAAAATTTCAAGAGTGTATCTATTATGGTTAAAAAATTAGTCAATGTGTATGTAAATCACGTCACTGTCGGCACACTCTTTAATTTTTACTATTTGTTATAGTGGCTATAGTAATACTCATCCTGTAAAAACTTCAAGAGTCTACCTATTATCGTTCAAAACCTATGCCATATACACATACAAATTACGTCACTAACGGAACACTCGTTAATTTTTAGGTTTAATATTGTATACTTGCTTATAACGCGAACATAGTTTAAATCACTGCAGATTTTAAGTGGTTGCTTCCTATAGCTCAAGAAATAAAGACATAAAGGCAAATAACACGTCACTTTCGGAACACCCTATACGTTTTAGTATTTGTTGCGATAGTGGCCACAGTTATACGCCTGCTGTGACAATATCAAGAGTCTACCTATTATGGTTCAAAACTTAGGCCTTATACATGCAAATCACACCACTATCGGAACACCCTTTAATTTTTAGGTTTATTTTTTAGACTTGTTTATAAAGCGAACTAAGTTTTAATTTCTGTTTGTAAATTTTTAGTGTATGCCTCCTACAGTTCAAGATATAAACACATATTCGCAAATAACACCTCTATATCGGAACACCCTATAATTTTTAATTTTTGTTGCTATAGCGGCCACAGCTATACACCTTCTGTGAAAATTTCAAGAGTCTACCTCTTACGGTTTCAGAGATAAAAGGCGCTGACAGACGGACAGACCGAGAGACATTGTAGCGAAAACAATAGGGTTACGTTTTTACACTTTGTGTACGGAACCCTAAAAAATAAAAATTAAAAGGTTTTGCGAAAGTGACAAATATTTACGTATGTATGTAGCCCAATTTTTAAACCGACACGGATAGAAAATTTAAATATAAAAGAATAAATAATAAAATCAAAAATAATACAGTGCAACACGGAAAAAAATAACCATATACGGACACCACTACGTGATAAAAGACCAAAAAAAAGACCCCTGTCTCCCAGTTTTGCCCAAAGTCCTCCAGGTTTTTTTTTATGTGCCCTCAAAGATGTGGGGCCTCAATGTCATTTTTGCAAAAAAATTATCATTTACTCAAGCTCATATTTTGCAAACCGTTTGGAATTTTGATATACTCTCTGAGGCAAAGTTGTACCTCTTGTCACAAAGAACAAAAATTGTTAACATATAAAATCAAAAAAAAAACTCACTTTGCCTCAGAGAGTATATCAAAATTTCAAACGGTTTGCAAAATATGAGCTTGAGGAAATTATCATTTTTTTTGCAAAAATGACATCGAGGCCCCACATCTTTGAGGACCCATAAAAAAAAACCTGGATGACTTTGGGCAAAACTGGGAGACAAGGGTCTTTTTTTTTTACTTTTATGACGTAGTGTGTAATAGGGTGTTTTGATAATAACACGATTTTGCATATATGACCTTATGTTTGAACAGTGATAGGCTGACACTTAAAATTTTTAAAGATTATATTTTACAATATCTACTGTAACAACAAGTAACGATTTTAAAAATAAGTGGGTGTTCCCAAGATATCGAGAATTTGAGTATTTCGGCCTTTTCTTCTAAACGTTAAAGGCAGACACTTGATATTTAAACAGGGTATTTACTACTATGCTCTAATATAAAAAAAATTAAAAATTAAAGGGTGCTCCATAAGACTTGAAAAAATTGGTAACATGCATTTTTAAATTTGTACTAAACATAGTACGGAACCCTACGTGGGTAAGTCTAACTCGCACTTGACTGATTTATTTCTGTTTTTGCTCATCTTGCATAGGTTCATACGAGTAAGAAACCTTTTTGTCGGTCATAAAATGTTTTTGGTTTGTAAGTTGTTTTAAATAAATTAATTGTTATTATTTTAAATAAAATTTATTGTTACTAATGTAAATTGTTTATTATCTATACATGTAATAAAACAGTGATTTTCTGCCTGTCTGTCTCTTTGTGTTCGCATCACGTAAAAACTAATGGGTGAATTCTAATAACGTTTTACGGAGAGGTACCCTAGTATCGTGGTTCAAATATCTCATCACCAAGAAAGAGGGAGAACAAGTAGTAAAAGTACGCAATTTTACCTATTTAATGGTACTGCAAACTTGGCAGCAACTTATATTTTTGTCATCGGGTACCTTAAAGCACTTTTTACAGTACTCTACAATAATTTTAGAATTTTATACAAATTTTTGATTTTTATATAAAGCCTATGTTTCTGAGTAATTATCCAGGGATGGGAATCTTATATAAAGTAATTACATATACCATATCTGAAGCACTATAAAATTAAGAGTCTTAAAGAGGATTACTTTCAAAGCAAAATAAGGACGCTGACGAAGTGGCGGGCACAGCTAGCTATGAATAATTTAATTATTCTCAGATAAATTAAATACTTAAAGAATTAATTACAAGAATGACTTTTAATAATATTCTTCTCTTCGACATAAAAGCTTATAAAAATAAATATTTTTTGGAAAACAGTAAAAAAAATTGACATTTTCAGGTTTCGGGGGGTGCGATACCTCCCATTGTCCATAAAAACTAAAAAAAAACGGTATTAAGGTGTATGTAGTATAATTACATTATTTTTAAAAATAATATTTCTTTTACCGGCATTTTAGAATCTCCAGGGTTTTTGAACATTCGATGTCTATAAAAGTTGGATTTTCTAAACAAAAGTATGGGAAATCTTCAAAAAAATTAATTTTTCAGAGGTAGGATTAGTTCCTCTAAGGGAAACTTTTTTCTCCTTGGTCCGAGGTCCGATTTTTCTTATTTTATATGTGCGACATTCGTCGATTGTTTATCGACTTTTTCAAGGGTTTAGGTAAAATTAACTCTTTTTTTAATCTTTAGGTGATTTGCTACGTCAAGTAACCGTACCCATTCATAAAGATTGTACGGATGAAGAAGACAAAGAAGCCGAAAATATTTGTGCCGGTGATGCAGGTGGCGGACATGACGCTTGCCAAGGTGATTCTGGTGGTCCACTATTCTGTCCCAGTGTCAGTAATAACGAGGAATGGTATTTGGCTGGTGTTGTCAGTCATGGAAATGGTTGTGCTAGACCAAAAGAATTTGGTGTCTATACAAGAGTGGCTTTGTTTTTGGATTGGATTAAAATGGCCATTCGTCCTGAGTTTTTACCACACTTGCAACCGCAAAAAATGTGTCCCGGTTATGTGTGTATATGGGGCGGCAAACGTTGTATACCACAAAGAAAACGATGCGATCGTGTTGTAAATTGTTTAGGTGGTGAGGATGAAGTGGGCTGTATTTATAATTTTATTCCCGATTTAGCAAGTATAAGAAATACCACAACCACCGAAAGTGACTATCATCCGGACGAAGATGGAAAACAAACTACCTCAGTTAGTAGTTTGAATAATATGCTGGAAAGAGAATTATTTAGGGAAGCGTTAACTGAAGAAGTAATTGAAAACACTACTTCTGATAATGAGCAGACAACCCTGGAAGATAAAATGGAAAAAAGCTCATTTGCAAGTATAGGCACCACAACAGACGTTTCTCAGGATAAAGCTGAAAGTATTGAATCTAAGCAGTCCACAGTATCCACTATTGCAGCGGTTTCTACTTCAGAAATAACTACAATTTTACCTAATTCTACTGAAGATTTAGATAAATTTACCACTTTGGTAGTGCAATTATTTGAAACCACAACTGATGTGAGTATTACAGATGGCACTCCTACTACTGTTAGTAAAACCACAAAACTTGAAAATGAAACGACTATGGATATAAAAATACATTTTTCGGCTGATAGTACCACAAATGAATCGTTTATCACAACGCCAATTTACTCAACGCCTAATAACACAACTGAAAATAGTTCCGAAAGAACAACTTTGATACCTACAGATGCACCAACAACTACAGAAATAAATTTGACAACTACGATGGCTCCTAAGAAACTTTCGCTTAAATTTATATGTAAAAAGTAAGTAGGTTGTATTGTTTATTGTTTAATTTTATAGACATAAAAAAGTAACAGAAAATCAAAAAGACTATGCTTGCCACGAGAGAAAAGCAGCCATTGATAAATTATTGAATTGCTGTTGTGGAATTGTTTATTTTGCATAAAAATGTAGTTTTCTAGTTTTAAGGCCCAACTATGATATGCATAACCTGGCTTAAGCTAATGTCAAAAAATGAACGAAAAGTCTGTCAAATGCTTAAGCAACTTATTGAAGACTTTTAGGTGGCTACAATGTACTTACATGAATCTAAAAACTATCGTGACACAGTTGCACATTTGTTTTATTCGTAGTTTTGAAAAATAATGGGTCTAATTATTGATTCCGCACGGAATGGAAAATTCAACGAAAAGAAATATCGATCGATATGCATATTGCAATTATTCATTCCTGCGGTATAAGCTTTCCGCGAAATCGATTTAACATCTCTGTTTTGATAAATCTGAGTTGATTTTGTGTCAACTTTTGCTGAAAAAAGACATTTGAAAATTTTTTGAAGACAAAAACAAAACAAAAATTATATGTTTAGTCAAATATTTATGAATTCTACAGATTTCAAAAAAATTTTTGTTTAAATAAGGAAGCATTTAAATATATTTTGTCTGAGCTTGAGTCTACTAGTTTAGGCAGTGATCGGCTGTTCCAGAAAAGCTGTTTATTCTTCAACAGTTTTTTTTATACCGCATTTGTAATCCATCCATTCCTACAATATAAGATTAATTTTTTATAATTAATTAATTGCGCACGCAAGGAAACTTTTTCAAAAAACAGACTTATGTACTTTTCTCCAACCACCGGCATCTTTCTTCCCAGAACCTTTTTTTCGGCAGGGGCGTGTTGGCTAAACCCAAAAGCAATGTCCTGATTTTTTGCATTAAGTTAACCATTGCTTCTAGTTGTAATTTATTTGTGTATTTTTCTCTTTTATTCCTATAAAATATTTTTCAAAAATAAAACAGACAAACTAAAACAAATTTTCTTACATTTTTGTTCTTTCCGTCAGCTTTTCGTTACAAAATTTAAACGTAAGCAAAATGAAGGAAAATATCTACATTGCGGAATTAATAATATGGCATACCGTCATTGTAGAGATGATACCGCAACAACGGAAAAATACGGCAGCAACGGAACCAATAATTGCAAATTTTGCTTCCGCACAAAAAATGCTTTCCGCAATCGCGGAACGGAATCAATAATGAGACCCAATAATTTTTTTCTGAATAAATTAAATTTGTTAAAATAAAAAGGTGTTAAATAAACATTTTTTAATACCTAATACCATTCATATACAAATTAATAATTATTTTTAACAGTTTTAAGAAAATTTTGAAATAAAAATTTAACATTTTTGGCTGTTTGTGTAATTTTGGCCAAAAGTACTAAAAAATACAGCGGTGTGTATCACTCAACTCATAAACAATAAAATGCTCTTTCTTTTTAATTTCGATTATTATACAACGCCTCCCTTTTGTCTTATAGAAACTTCTTTTTTTAAACATTTTATATTAAATTTATATATAATTTGTTCACTTTCGTTCTCCATTGCAATTTTTTACAAATATATATTCATATGTAAAACACAAAGCACAAACAGCTGTTTCCGTACGGAATGTGCGATCGGTTTCGGACTTTGCTTAAGGCCCAACTATAATATGCATAAGCTAGCTTAAGCCAACTTAAGCAACTGTACAATTACATGTAAATCATATGTGGCAAACTATAATGTACTTAACAATACTTTTCGTTGAGTTTCGTCGAATGTCATTTGCTTAAGCAAAGTCCGAAACCGATCGCACATTCCGTACGGAAACAGCTGTTTGTGCTTTGTGTTTTACATATGAATGTACATTCATAAAAATTGCAATGGAGGACGAAAGTGAACAAATTATATCTAAATTTAATATAAAATGTTTAAAAAAGAAGTTTCTATAAGAAAAAAGGGAGGCATTTTATAATAATTGTAATTAAAAAGAAAGAGCATTTTATTGTTTATGGGTTGAGTGATGCACACCGCTGTGTTTTTTGGTACTTTTGGCCAAAATTACCAAAACAACAAAAAAATTTAAATGTTTCTTTCGAAATTTTCTTAAAACTATTAAAAATAATTATTAAATTGTATATGAATGGCATTAGGTATATAAAATATGTGTATTTAACACCTTTTTGTTAAGAAATTAAATTTATTCAGAAAAAAATTATTATTTTTCAAAAGTACGAATAAAACAAATGTGCAACTGTGTCATAATAATTTTTAGATTCATGTAAGTACATTGTAGCCACCTAAAAGTCTTCAATAAGTTGCTTAAGCATTTGACAGACTTTTCGTTCATTTTTTGACATTAGCTTAAGCCAGCTTATGCATATTATAGTTGGGCCTTTAAGCAAATGACATTTGACGAAACTCAACGAAAAGTGTTGTTAAGTACATTATAGTATGCCACATATGATTTATATGTAATTACACAGTTGCTTTAGTTGGCTTAAGCTAGCTTATGCATATTATAGTTGAGCCTTTACTTAATATAAAAATCCTAAAATTTAATTCATGGAAACTATTTTGCCATAAATAAAAAGAGTTGAGATTTAAAGTTTATTAGGAGGTTTGATGTAATCTTGTATCTATTTTATAAAGTTCTAGCGATTCCTGGTGTGAGTTGTGGTCAATTTGTGGTCAAGCACTTAACTTAAAAACGCACGTTATTCTCTAAAAACCCTAGGTATGTCAAATTCAGACAGCGTCACTGTTGCAGTTCTCTAGATATAGAATACTTTGTATGAGGGGGTACCAGACGCCCGTCGTTTCACTTTTTATGTGGGATACGATTCCCATTTTTTAACCTAACCAGTTTTTTTCTTTACTATGCACAATATAATAGGGTTACATGTGCAGCATTTTAAAACTCTATTATAGTACCCAAGTTACAAATATTTACTTTGTTTGGAGGGTAGTACACCTACTATTACAATCCAGTCAATTTGTTCGCCTATGCCCATTAATATGGAGATTTCTTGTACAAAATTTGAAGGCCCTACTTATTATGGTTCTTTTAGTATACAAGGAACAACGTTCATTCTGTTTACCGCTAGGCTATGCACCAGCATAAAACTTTAAGATTCTACCTATAATAGCTCCCAAGAAACCATATAGCTAGAATTTTCCCACCAGATACCTAGAAAAGATCTGTGGAAGATCTGGCCACTGGTTTAAGTAGCTATACATATTGTATTTTTTAAAACTGACTGCATTCTGGCAACACTGTTCAGGGCTTCAATTGACGCTCGTTACGTAGGTTAGGTTAAGTCCTTAGTATTCCTACAGAAAAACACTCAGTCTAATGCTAAATCATTACAAAGCCCAGATAAATAAATTCTTCTTTCTGGTATCCTAAAAGACTATGTTAACAAAGCGAATTCGATTTGTTAAAAAAGAGGACCAGTCAATGGAAAATGAAGGGTTTTACACACTCCTCTTCGACATCTTGACTAGTTTGCAATCATACTATGGCCATAAAAGCCTTAAAATTTAGTAGGTCTTAGTTGAATTTTATTCCAGAGCTGGTAAAAGGTTTATAGAAATTTCTAAGAGCACATAAATAAACCAACGTTGGGAAGTTTTACAAAAATAGGCTTAACACAAATAAAGTGTTACCCCTCGGCACTGCTATTAAAAAATTTAACATGTGTCAAAACCGTCTACTTCACTTAGCTCTTAGAAAAATACAATGTTCCTTGAGAAACCTGTTCTTTTAGGGATAATTTTAATTTTTCAGGCAAAACAAAAACTAAGAAAAAATGGTTTAATGTTATGTCCAATTAAAAAAAAAAACATGATAAAGGTATTAAAATATAAGGTTAGGTCGATAAATGAAGGCAATCTGAAGTCAATTAAGCCAGAGATTCGATTTATTGTGCGTTCCTTGAATATTAAACCAAAAACCTCAATTATAGAAACTCGGTACCAAAAAAAAAAAAATTTCTCAACAGTTTCCAAACAATGCCTGTTAAATAAATTACATATATCTGGTAATGTGCCATCCGCCATCTTATCCGCTGGACATTTTCTTATCTCTGCATGTCCAGTTCGACGCAGATGTGCTTGTAAGTTTGGGTGCCCTTTTACTAAACTCACTTTCTTACTATAATCGGGGTTGGTTGAATTTAGCAAGCTCCTTATTTTATCATAATAAAGTTCCTTCTCACAGTCGTAGCCATTTTTTTTAACTTAGTCCCTGTATCCAGGGAAAGGTTTTACATTTTCTAAGTTTACTTTTTTCAGTCATCTTGCTTAAGTTGTCATTGTTTATTCGCTAGCAGTCACTCAAAATTGTCCTGAAACCCAGATAATGCACATAGTTGAGTATTCGTTACCTATGTATTTATTAGTAGTCTAATACAGCTCATGATTTAACTTTTTATGATTAATTAACATTTGACTGTCCGTCATGATGTTAATATAAATAAGTTGGTCTTATATGCGCGAACATCTGCCTGAAAGACTTTGTAATAGTCGGGAAGGTAAAAAATAAGCTCAGTTTTCGGGTCTTCTATAAAGACTCCCAGTCCCGTTTTTTCCCTAGTGATGAGTCCAAGGTACCGCTCAGCCAGTTTTAGCGTTTTATAGTTAGCTACTATTTTCAATCGATTCATACACCACTTTTGGTGTCCCACGTCCTTCTATATGCTATTTTTTGTAGGGCTTGACAAGAACTTTAAGAAAGCTACTCCTTGAAATTTACTCTCTTTGGTAAGCCTATGCAAAATTGTAGGCCATGCGAAACAGTTGCTTAGAATTGGCTGATATATTTCCGAAACATTGTAGTTCTGAGATTTGATTAATGATAACGTTATTTACGACTATAAACTTTACCAGACTATGATGTTGTAAATAATAAAGATATTGTTAAAAACTGTTGCCTAAAAATCTGACAAAATTCTTTGACAAATTGAAATAATTGTTAATTTGTTTGACCATCCTTTATTTAGATAAACGTCTTAGTTAACCTACTTGTATACGAAATTCATTTCGATCTCGGTTTACTATTTTGTATAATGATTTTTTAATCATAAAAAAACCTTTTTCTTAAAGAATATCACAGGTTATTAACATTTCACATCGTTGTGACCGCAAAGTTGATTGCGAAGATGGTACAGATGAAGAGGACTGTAGTTGTCGAGACTACTTAAAGGTAATTATAAAAAGTTGTATTTATTTCTTATTTTTAGAAAGGTGGCAATATAAGTTAAAAGTATAAGTGATATAAAAAAAATAAATTGCAAATCAATTTTGGTACGACTGCGTGTCAGAGATTAAAATTATATGGAAGTGGATGTGGGAACTTATTGGAACATAACACAGTGCAACACGGAAAAAATAACCATATACGGACACCACTAGGTAATAAAAGACCAAAAAAAAGACCCCTGTCTCCCAGTTTTTCCCAAAGATGTGGGGCCTCGATGTCATTTTTGCAAAAAAATGATCATTTACTCAAGCTCATATTTTGCAAACCGTTTGAAATTTTGATATACTCTCTGGGGCAAAGTTGTAGCTCTTGTCATAAAGAACAAAAATTGTTAACATAAAAAATCAAAAAAAACTTCATCTTCAAGGTCAAAATCGCAAAAAACTTTAAAAAATTAAATTTTTTTAACCTTTTTTCCCCTGTTCAGGTCCATAGGTAGCAAACCGTTCAAAATTCAAGGAAACAACTACAAAAATGAACCTAAGATCTCAATAAACAACTTTCTAGAACATATGAACTTCCTAGGAATGATTCTTAACACCGTTTTTCACTTTTGCGGCTACCTAGTGAAAAGTGAAAAACTTTTGCGGCTACCTAGTGAAAACTGAAAAACTTTTGCGGCTACTTAAGCGCTACCTAAACGGTGTTAAGAATCATTCCTATGAAGTTCATATGAATTTTTTAAAGTTTTTTGCGATTCTGACCTTGAAGATGAAGTTTTTTTTGATTTTATATGTTAACAATTTTTGTTCTTTATGACAAGAGCTTTAACTTTGAGAGAGTATATCAAAATTTCAAACGGTTTGCAAAATATGAGCTTGAGGAAATGATCATTTTTTTGCAAAAATGACATCGAGGCCCCACATCTTTGAGGGCCCATAAAAAAACCTGGAGGACTTTGGGCAAAACTGGGAGACAGGGGTCTTTTTTTTTTTGGTCATTTATGACGTAGTGGTGTCCGTATATGGTTATTTTGCCATGACTTAAAAAATTACACAGTGTGTAATTATCAGTTATCAAAACTAGATGCATCGATACGCCGTTTTATCGATACGATACAATACCGTTACTCAAAAATATCGGCGATATCGGTATCGTACACCTTGTGAATTTAAAATAGGGTTGTAGTAGTTGTATATCGACTACAACAATTTTATACAAACAAAGTTTATCTTTAATCTAAAACAAAATTGACGATGACAAAGTACAACTACGACCACTATATTAAGGGTAACTATTTTTATTATATTACGAGTTAAATAATATTATTAAAATCAGTATTAATAATATGTTTGTTTTTAAAAACAAAGTGTTTAATAATTTTTCGGGGAAATATGATTTGATATGCCAGTTTTAGCGAGACTTGCAGTGAAAAGCAGTCAGTCAGAACTCAAAAAATGTTAAACAATTTTTTTTCGGTATTAGACACCATTGCACGTGCAAACAAATCTCTAGATATTTTATTGCAGGATAGCTAAGATATCTCTGGTCTTTCTCTTTAGGAGAAATGAAGCTTAGAATAGATAGCGGCTAAAGTTCCTTCAACTTTCTAGTATTTTTTTATTAATAAGTTCTGACAAACTATTTTCCAATAATCTCTTGGACTGCAATTTTCAAGGTGAATCTATTTTACTAGGTGGCATCACGGCGAAGTTAACTGTTTTTTGCTTTACTTTTTTATGTGCAAGGCAGCAGTCAAAAATTAATTTATTTTTTTTTAAACTGGCTAAAAATAAAAAAAACAAAAAATATTTCAAGAATAAAAAGAAATTACAAAATACTAACAGAAAAGGTAACGAAGAAATGTTTTTAGTTGTTGAATGTAATATTTTAATTAGTGCTTTTGGCGTCTGCCGTACATGTAACCAACAACAAAATGCATGTGGGTGTTTTTTGGTGTTGTATTTGTTGTCGCGGCGATGCCACCTTATATAAATTCGCCTTGGTAATTTTGTTTAATAGTAAGCAACTTGTTGTTTATTATTTTGCCTTAAGCCTGGTACTCTATTCAGTTTTTCATGCGGAATGGTGTCAAAGTACATACATACATAAAAAATTTCTATGAAAAAGTCATGAAAAAATGTTGCAGAAGTAGTACTCTGTTTTTGCTGTTAAAAAGCATTGAAATGTTTCTGGCAACATTTTATCAAAGCTGTGAAATAAAGCAAAGGGGCATTATTTCATGTGGAATTTTTCAAACAGCTGATCGCTTGGCTTTTGTTAACATTTCTAAAACAATGTGGTATACTTAAAAACAATAAAATCTTAAAATTCTTTCAAATCGCGAGATAGACATCACATTTTAAATGTCAAATTTTCTTTGTGAAATAATAAATGTTGAACAACATTTTTCACAAATTCGAACAGAGTACAAGGCTTTAAGCTTAGTATTTTGTTCGGATGTGTGAAAAATGTTGAGCAACATTTATTATTTCACAAGGAAAATTTGACATTTAAGATGTGGTGTCTATCTCGCGATTGGGAAGTAGATATTTAAACAAAAAATTAATAAAAAATTCCACATGAAATAATGCATAAAATTTTTTTATGTCCTCAAAATCGTAGCAACTCAAAATTAATGAATTTTCAGTAGAGGCCAAAAACTGTTTTCGTTAATTGAGACTAAAGTAGTTATTCTAAAAACACAAAGAGGGTCATAACGGTTTTTTTCACGGAAGAGAAAACAGTGGGTAGATATGACCTCTATGGTTTGTTTTTTTGCAAAAAGTTAATATTTTTAGTTGTTACGCTTTTGAGTAACAAGTGCGATATGTAGTTTGACAACATTCCGCATGAAAAACCGAACAGAGTGCCAGGCTTTAAATATAAATTCACATGGCGCACATTGAGTTAAAAGTTAGCCAAAAGAGGGATCGATTAATAGGAGCTTTGTTCTTTAAGTAATATTTTATTTTTAGAAGAAATTATAAACATCTAAAATTCCTTTATTTCAAGTGACAAAGTGTGCGAAAAAAATGTTAAATTTTGTATGCACAATAGTTTTAAAATGTTGTTGAACAGTACGGTTCAAGAAATAAAGACATATACGTGAATAACACTTAACTTTCGGAACACCCTTTAAGTTTTAGTATTTGTTGTTATAGCGGCCATAGAAATACAACTTGTGTAAAAATTATATAAATGGCGTTATGTTTTTACCCTTTGGGTACGGAACCCTTAAAAGGGAAACAACATAGAGCAAAAAGTTTGAGACATACTGATGGAGAATTTTCTTTTCTATTGCCTGGTATAAAAATGTCGCTTGAATATAGCAATTATAAATTTTGAATTAATCCTCATTCTTGGTACCATTCAACACTATGTGCGACGCATGTTGACGTATCGATAGTTTTGTTTAAGTATCCGCAAAAAAGGCGTATCGATGCAACCGATGCTTTATAGTATTGAAATACAAATACAATATAGTAATGCAATCAAAACAAAATTAATTAAACAAAATGAAACTTAATAACAACAAGTAAGAATGCTATATTCGGCCGTGCCGAATCTTCTATACCCTTCATTATTTATACAGACATGTACTGCGTTATTCATATTGTTGACACTTTACATAAATTAAAATAAGTCGTATGAGAAAAAACTCATTCTTTAAAGAAATAGAAGACAGCGGCTATGCAGCTAAATGAAGACAAATTTCGTTGGCTACAATTGTCGCCGTGTAGTCATCTACTTAATGATATTGAAGACGACAGCTAAATCGTAAACATTGTTGTAGAAATACTTTTTCAAAAAATAATAAATATTTCCTCCAAAACTTTTTGTTTGTATATGAATTTGTAATTTATAACATATTCTTTTGTTGAATAAAATAAAATTGTCGCATACAAAAATAGAAATTAGCCTAAGTTGACTACAGCCACAACGGTGGTTGTGTAGCCATGTAGCTTTGCTGGTTTCAAAGTAATCGTTTACCTATAAACATGTATGACAGTTGTAGTGGGTATTAAACGTATTAAAAAAATATGTTACTCTATATAACGAGTGATTTTTTAAGAGCTTGAGAACTTTTTTTTAAAAAAAAAACGCATAAAATTTGCAAAATCTCATCGGTTCTTTATTTGAAACGTTAGATTGGTCCATGACATTTACTTTTTGAAGATAATTTCATTTAAATGTTGACCGCGGCTGCGTCTTAGGTGGTCCATTCGGAAAGTCCAATTTTGGGCAACTTTTTCGAGCATTTCGGCCGGAATAGCCCGAATTTCTTCGGAAATGTTGTCTTCCAAAGCTGGAATAGTTGCTGGCTTATTTCTGTAGACTTTAGACTTGACGTAGCCCCACAAAAAATAGTCTAAAGGCGTCAAATCGCATGATCTTGGTGGCCAACTTACCGGTCCATTTCTTGAGATGAATTGTTCTCCGAAGTTTTCCCTCAAAATGGCCATAGAATCGCGAGCTGTGTGGCATGTAGCGCCATCTTGTTGAAACCACATGTCAACCAAGTTCAGTTGTTCCATTTTTGGCAACAAAAAGTTTGTTAGCATCGAACGATAGCGATCGCCATTCACCGTAACGTTGCGTCCAACAGCATCTTTGAAAAAATACGGTCCAATGATTCCACCAGCGTACAAACCACACCAAACAGTGCATTTTTCGGGATGCATGGGCAGTTCTTGAACGGCTTCTGGTTGCTCTTCACTCCAAATGCGGCAATTTTGCTTATTTACGTAGCCATTCAACCAGAAATGAGCCTCATCGCTGAACAAAATTTGTCACATTTGAACATTTCGAACCGAACACTGATTTTGGTAATAAAATTCAATGATTTGCAAGCGTTGCTCGTTAGTAAGTCTATTCATGATGAAATGTCAAAGCATACTGAGCATCTTTCTCTTTGGCACCATGTCTGAAATCTCACGTGATCTGTCAAATACTAATGCATGAAAATCCTAACCTCAAAAAAATCACCCATTATGTACATAGATATATTCTTAATATTAAAAATATATGTTGTTGCACTCATGATTTTCCTTTTCATAGAAAGATTAAATTTTTTTTTAAATATTTTAAAAATTTTTTCTAAAACTTTTTGAAATTTTTTTTTGAAAATTTTTCTGAAAAAATATCTTTTTTAAAAATGATTTGTAAATTTTTTTGAAAACAATTTTTTTAATTTAAATTAATTTTTTTTAAATTTATGACCTTCCTGCAATCTATATTGAGTTTGAATGGTCAGACTAAAGCAAAAAAAATCTTTAAAAAAAATTTCCCCTTATTGATCCCCATGTGCCTTTTAACTGCTCCTGATTACCAGTGTATTGCTTTCTATAAAGGTCTTTAATACAGATCAAAGCAGAAAAACCCTACCAATCTAAAAAGAAACAAAAATCGCCCATCGCAGGGGGTTATTGATCTTCCGAGATCTGTATGCACTCCTTGCGATCTACCTGTCGCGGTCTAATATTTATTTGACAAAAAAAGCAAAAGAGAATCATTAAAGCCGAAAAAAATGAAAAAAAAACGTTAAAAAAATGTAGGTGGGCGTGGTTTTTGGCCCGCAACCTCCAAAGGAATGATTCGATGTTGCTGAATTGCAATCCCAAAATTTTCGAAACTATGCCTGACATATTGGTGTGCTTAAATTTTTTGTATCTCTTCTGGTGCCTTGGCAAATGACATTACCACACTAACACGGACAGACGGATAGACGGACATCGCTTAATCAATTTCTCTATATATACATTCTGGATCCTTATGCATAGGGAAGTTGATTAGTTTATGAGGTCGGAAATGAATATTGTAGAAATTACACACCACCTGTGGTGAAGGGTATAAAAATTGTAATTAAAAAGTATGTTCTTCACAAAAACAAGAAAGTGATTCCATTCACATTTCTTTAAGTCTATTGCTTTCAACACAGCCAAAATGTTCTTCAGGCATGAATTATAATTGGAGTCTGAATTATTATCCTTACTACGCTTGGTAAAATACGTGATACGAAATTGGTATAACAAGGGACTTGTTCTGTTTTGATCATATATTTTTCTTACATTAGCTTGTAAAATATTTTTACACACATCCAATCACAATTAATTCTTTTTTCGTATCAATCAATCGTAGGATCACTTAAGCAGTTTAATCTGTGACGGAAAAACAGATTGTGAAGATTTAACCGATGAAGATAATTGTGGTAAGTTTCTTCAAAATTTGTATACAAAAATAGCAACAATTAAAACAGATTTTTATTAGGAAACTGTACTCGTGAAGAATTTGAATGCCCGCTGTCAAAAACTTGCTTGCCGTTAGCAAAACGCTGTGATAATTATATAGATTGTAAATTTAAAGAAGACGAACAAGATTGTTGTAAGTATTTATTTTCATAAATCAAACCAGGTAACTGAAAATATAAAAGTTTAATCTTTCCATTAGTCGCTCTCACCAATGGTGGAGAAGTAAGATTAGATTCCAATAAAAGACCTGTTTTACAAAGTGCTGGTATATTTTCGCGTAATATAAATGGCATTTGGCGCACTGTCTGCACCTATGAAACACCCTTCAGCGACCACAATGCCAATACTGCTGCTGAAGTATGCGCTTTATTGGGATTTAAAGGTTTTAAATTTTATAACACTACTGAACCACCCAGGCACGATCATATTACACCAATTACTCCAGAAATTCGACCGAAGTTAAGACTCAATGAAGAAGTCCTCTCTGTTCTCAGTGATAATTTACACTTCTCTCATATGAAAAATATATTTCTTAAAGATCTAAATACCAATTTGAGATCTATACGTATTGAGCAGAGCAAGGAATCTTGCTTGGGTTTATATGTTGAATGTAATCCCAAATCGAATCACACCAAACCCATAAAAACTATAAGTGCTGGGTCAGAAAAACCTCAAAGCGATTTAATAGTACCGCATATTAAACCATCCCTACAGACCCACAACAAACCTAACGTTGTTGTAAAGTCTCACACGGACAAATTACACAAACATGTTGATACGAAAAATAATGCTAGTATTTTGATAGATAGCAATTTACACCATGTCATAGAGGAATTGCATTGGCCATGGTTGGCGGATGTTTATGCAAATGGTAAACTTTGGTGTTTGGGAGTGTTGGTAGATAAACATTGGGTAATGGTACATGAATCTTGTGATTATCGTATAAGGTAAGTGTGGCCATTTTATTTGTTTTTGCAGAAAATTATAACTTTATTTTTTGAAACTAGATTCAATACGGATTATATGGCGGCTTTATTGGGAGGCGGTAAAACTAAACATGCTCCACACAGAAGTAACCATGAATCAATCCATAGAATAGATTGTTTAGAAGTTGTGCCTAACAGTGATGTTCTCTTATTACATTTAGAAAGACCTGTTCATTTTACACATTTAATATTGCCAACATTTATACCGGAGAGGTAAGGCAGCTTATTCATTCATTGTCAAAGATCACTTAAGTATTATTCTTTCATAGAGAAAATCTATCAAAACATGAGTGCATTGCTGTGTTACATGACAATTCGCAGGGTCGAATAAAAACTGTTTCGTTAAGGGAAGAAAATGATGGCAAACAATGTGGCAGATCAGCCATAAGTTGTTATCGTTTGATAGAAAAAAATCCACCTATGAAATTATTGAGAGAGACAAGTGGAAGTGCTGAAGATGTTATCAATTTATCGGAGGAAGTTACGCTATTGGATACCGAGAGCTCCGAAGAGAATGAAGTACTGTCAACACATACAAGCTGTTTACAATTCGGTAATAAAAACGTAAATGCTACAGAATTAGAACCCATAGATCAAGGTCTATTAGTGTGCCGTGGTAATGATACGGGCTGGTACCCATATGCTCTGTTTTCCTACAACAATACAAATTGTAATAGCTTTAAGCAATCCTTTCCCGTGAGAACTTTGGAAGAGGCCTATGAGACTATACAAATTAAACTAGGTAAGGAACCTGACCCTATTTTTGTTAAGAAAAAATTCGAAATTATTTAATTCTTATTGTTCGTCTTCAGAGAATTCACAATGTAAATTTCCTAATGGTCCGCCTTCATGCTCTGGCTTTAGATGTCCCTTAGGTTTGTGTCTAAATGCCAGTCAAGTTTGTAATGGTCGTTTTGACTGCCATGATGGTAGCGATGAAAATTTCGAAATGTGTAAACGTCTAAATAAGAGTAAGTCCTGGAATTAATTTAAAATTGTGTAGAAAATATTAACTAATTGCATTGGTTAACAGCTTGTGGTCCTTCGGAAATGCAATGTCGTACTAATCGCAAGTGTTTACCGAAAACAAAATTTTGTGATCATACAGCGGATTGTGAAGACTTAACAGATGAGCCAACAATATGTTCCTGCTTTACCTATCTCAGGTAACTTTTGTTTAAAGTAAATTACATTTTGTCGGATTGAAATTTTCAATTCTATCGATTAAAGAGGCATTTTATAAGTTGGATTTATTTCCGATGTATAGTACAGTAGTTTACCACTTATTTTATGAAGTGCATACTTTTCACTCTACTTTTAAAGGTAGAGGGTAAAAAGGTAGTATCTAGAAATTTTCACAAAATTTGTATTGCTTTTTTGGTTGCTATAACAACAAATAAAAAAATATAGGGTGTTCCGATATGGAATTATTTTTTGAACCGTAAGAGACAGACTATAGAAATGTACACGCAGTAATTAAAACTATTAACTGGTATAAAAAATTAAATCAAAAGTTAATATATGTGACTTAATTTTCACATACATACATTATTTATTGAACCGTAATCTATACATATAATTAAATAGTAACTTATTTCCGTCTGTCTGTTTACTTTTCTTTTGCGTTCACTTCACGTAAAAACTACTGGATGGATTTTAAATAAATTTTGTGAGGAGGTACCTTAGCATCCTGATTCAAATATAGGATAATCTTTATATGTCTTTGGTGTTCCATGATCTACCGAATTATTTTCAAAATAAAACATTTTTAAGTGCGACGGTTTGGATTTCGGAGTGGTGGCACCATTAGAAACGCCATTTTAGTGAGCGGTTAGCGCTACAGAACTACGATTACGAACATTTTATGACCTGAAATGGATGATATAGGTAATCTTTGGTTTAAGCACGATGGTATACCATGTCACATAGCTCATTAAACAATCCATATTTTGCGAACTTACTTCCGTAATTGTATTGCCGGCCATCTTATCAATATCAATTGGTGTCATTAAAGAAATATTTCATACCCTTAAGGCTAATATTCGGAGAGGCATTCGTGAGATAGAAACACTAATCGTCCGTCAAGAAAGTCTTGGCAATTTATACTGAAAAGATAAGCTACTGTGGAGGTAGCCGAGGAAGTCACATGAATTAAACATTGTTATATTAAAATTTCATTACAGATTATTCTTGAGTGAATGCTTTTTAGAATTTTTACTAATGTAGTATTTTCTGTATGAAAAATCCCATAATTTTGTTGGATCACAAGTGTTTATAGAAGAGTTTAAGTACAGGTGAATTTTAGCAGATTATTGTATTTCTCTTTCCACTATTTCTACTGAAGGATGTAGACCTCATTACTTTACGATCCAACTGGTAAAGATTGAGGTAAATTATTGAAATTAAATTCTTAACTTTGATTCATGTATATTTTTTTACTATACGTTCACTAATTACTGTCTTGATTCAGGCAAATAGCTGTGTCTATTTAATAAAATTTAATTTAAAATGCGTTAGCCTTTATTTGTGTATTTGAAACAATTTTACTTGTTTTATCTTAGCAGGAAAATATTAGTGAATATTAGTTATTATTGACCATTTTAATATTAAAATAATTTATTTATTTTAAAAAATTTTAATTAAATAAATTCGATTTTAACAAAGTGGAGTTAGTCACTTCTTGCTCAACTGCAACAAATAAAAAAAAAAAATGTCAACAAGAAAATATTTCAAATAAATGTAAATAAATTTTCTCTACAACAAAAAACAAATGTCAAATCGAATTAAGAATGTGTAGTGGAAACAGGGTAATTCAAAAAAGTAATTCAAAGGGCGAATGAAGTAATTCAATGGCATTACAGAAAATTTACTATTTTTTTAACTGATTTATTTTTTAAGTTGTTTACGGTAGGTATCGGGAGATGTCATTATATGGTTATATCAACAACAACAAATATTAGAGAAAAAATAACCAAATTTGCGAAACCCATACCTTTGTTTATCTCTTATTTGCAGTGTTGGAAAATTTTGTAAATTATTTACCAACACTGTATTAGCTAAGTATATCTTTATTACTATAAGCTTGTTGTTGATTATCCATTTAAACCTTGGTTAAACACTTTGTGAATACAGTAGACCCCCTCATAATTCGGTACTCTTACAACACATTTTTATGTTACGCGATTTCAGTCCCTCTTACAACGCGGGGATTTTCACATTATATTTCTGTACTATAAAATCTAGAATGATAAGTAATTTGCACATTGTGTCAGTTGTGTTGTTGTAAAATTAAATTATTTTATTAAATTTGTGTTCCCAGTTTTTGTACAGTAAAAAAACTGTTATTACATATATGTATATCTATGTACTGAAGGGTTTAGAAATTTTATTTTAAATAAAATAAAAAGGGTAAAAGCTTAACCCTGTTATTTTATCTACTATGTGTGCTCGTCTGTCAGCACTTTTTTTCTCTGGAACCGTAAACAGTTGTACTAAAACATACAGGGTGTTCGAAAAGTGACGAGTTATTGATTTCTATTTGTTGTTTTTTAAACCGTATACTATATAAACTAGTCTAAAAATAAATACAAAAATTAAAGGGTGTTCCGACAGTGACGTGATTTTTGAACCATAATGTGTAGATTCTTAAAATTTTTAGAGAAGATTTGTTGCTACGGCCGTGTTGTGTTCCCATAGCGGCACGATTTTCGCGAATATGAATTAAATTTTTACCCATTAATTTATACGGAGTGTGTTAAATTATGTCCGCTATAGAAAAAACTATAAAAATTAAAAGCTTGCCACATAATCTAAACAGATTATGCATATATATTTTCACTATAAAAAGTACACAAATTAATTCTAAAATTAAAGGCTGTTTCCATAGTAACATACTTATGTATATAACCTTATATTAAACCAGTAATAGGCTGATACTTCAATTTTACACCGATTATATTTTTATATTATCTATTCTAACACGTTACGAAAATAAAATTAATAAAAATGGGTGTTGCCTAGATCTCACGAATTTGAGGAATTTGGCCTTCTCTTCAAAACGTTATAGGCAGGACACACTTGAAATTTACACATATATTTAGTACTATGCTATGAGTGTCTCATGTGACGTGAATAAAAAAATTTATAACTTGTAATCTGACTCGTTATGCAATTTTTTTTAACTGTGTTTTAGTTACATGTTTTTTATTTAAAATATTCTTAGTTCGATTTTAATAAGACTCAAATACATATTTCGTTCATAACATATTTTTATTATTTGGTTTAAATCCCCTTTAATAAGAAAAGTTAAACGTTAATCATTTTTACATAACGCGTCATATAAGCGCGTTGTACGAGATTACTCGTATAACGCGTTTTCCTTTAACGCGGAACCAATCCACCATGTTATAAGGGGGATGACTGTATTTTTATTTTACATTTGTATTTTATTATATTGTAAATTTTTTAATTTATTTTGTTAGAAAAACATCAGATGTGCACAAGGCACATTCATCAGGTAGCCTCACTACGAAGGAAAAATATTAGGGGGAACATTTTTAAATTTTTTTTATATGTAGTTTGATAGTTCAACTTCCTTTTAAGGTGAAAATTGTAAGTTTAACTGTCAAAAGCCATATACAAAAAAAAATTTCGCCTAAATATTTCCCTTCGTAGCTAGGCCACCTGATAATAATTCGCCTAGGGTGTGCAGTTCGTGTTAAAATAAACAAATTACAAAAATTTATGTGTGCTCATCGGAAACATAGTTTAATTTTTTTTAATTTAAGTTCATAAGCTAATAAACGTATTGTTATTTTTAACAAGCAAACTAAGACATTATATAAGTATAACATTTACTTTTAGAGCTACTGATCCGTCAAAAATTTGTGATGGCGTAAGAAATTGCTGGGATAAAAGTGATGAAAGTCCGGTTATTTGCAATTGCACCTCAGATCGTTTTCAGTGTGGACCGTAAGTAAATAGGCTTTCAAATCACTTTTCTTTTTTTTTTAGAAAAAAATTCAATCAATAAAATCCACCTCTAGATCTTCAAAGGAATGTATACCCCGTGAGTTTGTTTGTGATGGGGAAAATGATTGTCCGAATGGCGAAGATGAGCGCTACTGTTATGGCATTGAACATCCCATACAATATAAGGATGATATACAACATAAGTAAAAACTGATTAAAACTCTGCTTCTTAAAACTTCAATGAAATAAAATTGCTTTTATAACTTTTGCAGACAATACCAACGGCCACCACAGTATGGACAACTCATAGAACAGAATTATGGTGTCTGGCATACGAAATGTTTCCCCAAGTCCTCACCACCTGATATGTCAGAAGTAAGGCAAATTTGCCAGAAATTGGGTTACAGTCCATATCGACAGCCCAGCTATCGTCTTATTGATGACGCTCTTAACGATATAGTTTTAACTAAAGAATCGCCTGATCAACGTGGTCGTTCATTTAGCAGTGATCCACTAGAGGGAAAATATCGTCCCTCTACTAAAGCTGTTATAACAACTAAATTTTCACCACTTCTTCTTAACGAGGAATTAACGCTATTTGTTAAACCAAGTCGTCCAATAGCGCAGTTGGTTCACTGGAGTGCTACGGATTCAGCGAATTGCTTACGGTTAGAAATCAAGTGTTCGTAACAGTTTGATGTAATTTAGATTTGCATTTTGAATGATGTCTAGTTTTAAAATTTTTTGTATTTTTTATAGAATAAAATTAATAAAATTTTTTAAATCTTATTTTGTTCATTTAATCAGTGGTACGATTAAATTCAGGGTTTATTAAATTTGTGCTTTCATATCAAATTAAACTGAGCAACACAAAAAAATAAATAAATAAATAATAAAATATACAGTGTTGGAAGAAAATATAGGGACACATTAAAATTTCAATATTTTCTTACATTTTTATTTACCATTACATATATAAAACAAAGTAAAGATATTTAAATTTTCTAGATAAAAAACTAAAAAAATATTAAATATCATGCTTTCTTCGTGGAAATAAATTAAATCTTGGAAAACATGCCTGGAAGAAATTATATTAATTAAGATGTCCCATCTTATAATTAAAAAAATCTTACCATCAAACCCATATACCATTAGTCGAAGCTCACTTCATTTTGATAACCTCGTAACATCGCCGACTATTGAATTTACAAGATTGGCACAAACATCTGGAAAAATAGGATACCAAGCTTCCTGATTATATTCAACATTTTGTTTGCTTATTTTTATACTTAAAAAGGGCCAATCTTATTCTGAAGGACTTCCTAGAGGTCCTTGCTTTCCTTGAAGACAACATTTTTAAATTGTAGCGGAATGTTTCTTCATTCTCAAAAAGTATATTTGGAATTACACTCGATAACTACCTGGAACTAAAAAATCTAACTTTTCTACATAAAATTATCACTACGAAGGAGCCTTACCATCTTTATAACAAATTGACCTTTACCACATCACTTAGGAATAATTCAATTAGGACCTTCCAATATCGTGATACAGCATCCTACCATCAATTCTTCATCTTCACCAGCAACGCATATAAATTTAAAAAACTTTTGTTCCAATATTACAATGGTAACAATTAAAATGAAAACTAAAATTTTCTTTTCTTTTAATATTGTCAAAATTGTTCGTATATATATTTATATCTATTTTGTACACAAGCATATACTTATATGTTTATTTGTCTTAATTAATTTGATTATAACTTAACTGATTCTAATACTGTAAATTAAAAGATGTTGCATCTTGTTGTATTAGAAAATCACTCAATAAAAAAATACAAATACAAATGTTTCGGGTAGTTGTCCTGCATAAGCTGGCACCTCAATGACATTTCGCCTACGTCAAAGGGAACATTTTGTTTTGGAGAATTCCCAGTTTGGGCCAACGCCAGACGAAGAAATGCATACAAAAATCATACAAACAATTTTACATTTTTTTCGTTAGACTACAGGACGTTATTGCAGTTATTACGACGCAGATGTTGGTTCGCAAACTCTTATCTTTTTCGGCCATTCCGATTGGCAAGGAAAGGTACTTTTCTAGGACTCCGATCTAGAAGTCCAGCTTCCTGAAGCTTTTTTGTTGAGCACAGAGATAATTTTTGAGGTTATTCGATGACTTGAAGGTATTAAGCTTTGAAGTAAGAAGGGTTATCAAAAAGCTCTATTATTCCAGAATTTTTTCCTTTAGTTTTGGCAGTTACCCTTGAGTGTATTACTTTCAACACTTTACTTTTGGAGCACTTCATTGTCTGAATAATTTTTTAAAGATAAATCCTCTGCTTTAAAGTTTGTCATCACATTTTTTCTGCATCTGCTGTATGAACACCACGACTCATATTAAGATTATTAAAAATAACGCAATTCACTAAAAAAAAATTGGATTCGTCACAATAATTACATATTTGTCCTTTTTATTAATTTTTTGCAAAATATTTCTGTTTTGAGCAGGACTCTGTAAAATACTACGAGAAACATTTTTGAGCATTACTTTAATTTTTGAATTTTTCTATATTTGGTGTTTTAATAAAGAGAGGTCAGACTGTTGTAAAGGGTGACATGTTGTTCAAAAATTAAAATTTTTTTAATTTTACTACGACTAGATGCCACTAATATGTCAAAACTTAAAATTCGATTAGGAGTTAATCTCGCAATTTTTCACAATTGTTAAAAAAAATCACCCCAAGCACTAATAATTATTCCCATGAAAAAACTCCGAAATTTTTCTATCGTGAATGATTCCAATAACAATTTACTTGTATTTCACGGAAGAAATCGTTCACGATAGAAAATTTTGGTAGTTTTTTCATGGGAATAATTATTCGTGATTGGGATGAATATCCATTAAAACTAGGTTTTAAGATGTTGTTTTGTATGAAAAAAGTTGTTACAAAATTTCACCAAGGGTCACTATTTAAAAAAGGCTCTAGATAAAATATGGGTATTTAAACAAGAATTTATTTATCAGGCCTGTTCAGAAAAACAATTTTTATCAAAGTGATTTGAAATCACGTAAAAGTTGTTCTACACGCAAAAGTTTTTAAAATCACGTGATTTTAAATCGGTTCGGAAAGTGTCTGTGATTTCAAATCACTTGCTTAATTTTGCGGTTCTTTGTTGTTAATTTTATAACAAACTGCTTGAATAAATAGTTTGAAGTATTCTTTTATCGTTTTTGAAGTAAAATTACGTAATTTATAAGAAAATTTAACATTTTTACAGACTCTTCTTTTGCAGTAATATTTGATATTAAAAAAATTTTTTTTTTGTGTTTTTCCGCTTCTTTTTAACTGTCAGCAGATTAAGTGTTAAGAAAGTACATCTACCCTTGCCAAATATAAAAATTGCAATGGTTCCATAAATAACGCCTTAAAACGCCCATTTCTTACACTACTTTCACTTTAAACCCTTTGTAGTCCACATTGTTACCCTAGATTGTTTTTATTTTATGTATTATGTGGGGAAAAAAACAATAAAAATGATCAATTTTCTCGTAGTTCTACAATTTCAAAAATAAAAAATTGTGTGATTTACAGAACAGGGTAAAATAAAAACGTAATTTCAAGGCGGTTCGTGATTTGAAATCACGTGATTTTCCGAACAGGCCTGTATAACATTTTTAGTTCTATGTAAATTTATATCGTTATCAAAAAATCTTCAGCTTATTTCAGCTAAAAGAGAATACTATTTTGTACATTGTAGTTAAGCTTCTATACGATTGGGAACCAAAAATAACTCATCAGCCCTGGGAAGATTGCAGGGTCCCACGGACAATTTGGCCCAAACTGGAAGCTGAAAAAGCTTCTTCTCGGCTTAGACAGAAAAGTTCTGAGTCCTGGGAGGTTACTACGTATTTCGAAACTAAAATTTTGGAAAGCAATTTTCGAATCGAAATTTAAATCGTACTGCGTAAAGGCCCAACTATAATGTACATAATAAGCTGGCTTAAGCTAAAGTCAAAAAAATGAACGTAAAGTCTGTCAAATGCTTAAGCAACTTATTGAACACTTTTAGGTGGCTACAATGTACTTACATGAATCTAAAAATTATTATGACACAGTTGCACATTTGTTTTATGCGTATTTTTGCAAAATAATAATTTGTCTGAATAAATGAAATTTGTTAACAAAAAGGAGTTAAATAAACATATTTTTTTATACCTAATGCCATTCATATACAAATTAATAAATATTTTTGTTACTTTTAAGAAAATTTCGAAATAAAAATTTAACATTTTTTGCTGTTTGTGTAATTTTGGCCAAAAGTACTAAAAAATACAGCGGTGTGCATCACTAAGCTCATAAACAATAAAATGCTCTTTGTTTTTAATTACGATTATACGCCTCCCTTTTTTCTTATAGAAACTTCTTTTTTTAACATTTTATATTAAATTTATATGTAAATAATTTGTTGTTAACTTTCTTTCTTCATTGTCATTTTTATTAATGTACATAATATGTATAACACAAAGCACAAACGACTGTTTCCATAAGGAACGTGCGATCGGTTTCGTACTTTGCTCAAGTAAATGAAATTTGACGAAACTTAACGAAAAGTTTGGTTAAGTACATTATAGTTTGACACATATGATTTATATGTATTGACACAGTTGCTTCAGTTGGCTTAAGCTAGCTCATGTATATTATAGTTGGGTCCAAGTCGAATTCATACCAAGTGTGAGCAGTAGAGCAACAACTACTGCAAAACAAAACAACAACTTTGACATTAGATTAGCAGATATGAAACAATGTATTTTTGACAAGACATTAGCAGAAAAACGAGAGCAAAAAACAATCAGCTGGGCTATCAACTCCACCTGGTGAATTCGCCTTGGTTGGGCCTTATAGCACGTTTCCACGGAGCGCAATATTTATGCTTCGCTCTCTCATTCGTGCTTCACACTCCAATCATGTTTAAATCAACGTGCATCGCTACACAAAATTTTGAGAGCGAAGCACTTTCTTGAAACGGTATGATTCGCAATCATGATTCAGAGAGCGAAGCAAGTGCTTCGTTTTGTCGTGGAAACATGGTATTAACTCGTTCGAAACGCTGCCAGAGTTGTATTTTTGAACAAATGGCCGCCTATTTGCAGCGTTAAGAGGAATGTGAACGCTAATGAGGATGGTTTCTGAAATGAACCCTACTATAAGGGAAAGAACTGTTTAACTGTTCAAGCTGATTAGTCGTTCCTGCAGCGAGCTCACTAGATTATTTTTGTATAGAATTAATCAGTCTGAGAAAACTAAAGAGGATTGCAAGATTTCAGAGGATGTAAGCCTAGAACGGATACTGCAAGGCCGTACATGATTCTAGATTTGAGCATAGAAGAAGAAATGTTTTGCTTCTATTAAAGATTTTAATTAGTTTCAGATATAAATTTAATTTAATATTTAATTAATTCAATTAATAATTTAATTAGAATTTAATTATGATCCATCCTTATTAATTGTATAATTGTATCAATTAAAAAATTAAAAAATTGTATCCGAAACTAATTTAAAAAAAGTAGGTGCACAAATTTTGTCTGTGTAGGGTCTTTATTGGTTTAATAGCAGACCAGTGTCTGGGAAAATATCACTCTGGATTTTTGCAAAAAGGCAAAGGGTCCATTGGCTGGGCGAACGATTTCTCGATGGGTTAGATGATTTTGTAGATTGAAAACGTGATGATGACAGTAGTCCTTGTTCATACCGACATTAGCACTAATTTGTGTGGCTAGTAGCTTGTTTGCTTTTCTAACAGATTAGTTCGTGTTTGTATCAGCCAGCTAGTAATTCTCATTGCCTTGTTTTTGTAAACTAGATTTTTTATTTTATTAATTATTTTAATTTTGTACGAAAAATGTGACGAATGCAACTAAAGGCCATGATTCACTATGTGTGTGAACAAAAAGTATGATAGTGTGGATTAAAAGTTTATGTGTGTGACAGACTTTTTGACAGTCTGTACGATTTGATAATCTTTTGAAAAAAAGTTTTCCATGCGATCAGAGTTGCAAAATCTTGTTTTGTATGATAGTGTAGCATCTACAACGCCATTTTGAAACAATTTTTTAAGTAGGACAGAATTCTGTCCTACTTTTTTGTGATTATATCGTACGATTGTGAATTCTGTCAGATTTTTTTGTGATTAAATCGTACGATTGTGTAGGATAGTGAATCCTGGCCTTAAGCGGCATTACTAAAGTGTGCATTGTGTTTCTGGCAGCCGGTTTACCCAACCTTATTTTTATTACACTTACGATAGTTTTGCAATGAAATGATTTCAATAAATACCATTAAAATTTATATTATAAATTTTGTTTATTAATTCAGAAATATTATTTTAAAAGTAAGTTAAGGAAAATATAGAATATATATAACAAAATATTATTAATTTTTTTTTTCTGTGTAGAATTGTTGTAACAAAGTAAAAAATTGTTAAGTAGATTTCATAAATTATTAATTGTATTAAAAAATATGATTAGCTTAAATGGAGAAAAGTACAATCAAGTCAGTATACATATATAATAGTAAATAAATTTAATAAATTTTTTCTTTTAACATTAAAATATTTTTATGTAAACTTTCGTTAGCTCGTTGACTTCATTTATAACAAATTATTTAGTTTACGTGATTGTTTCTTTATTTAATGTTGTTATTAGTTATTGACTATTTATATCTATTTAACTTTAAGGTTAATCTTATCGTATTACTTACATACATGCATACGCAATTTCTATGCAGATAATTTGAATATTATAATTTTTCATTTATTTTTTTTTTATAATTTTACTTACTTTTTTCGCCAGGTATCAAAATGATTTAATTAATTATCAAACAACACAATTTTAATTATTTTTAGGATTACAGTATATATATTTTAGGGATAAGGATTAAAGCACTTAAATGTTATAAAAAAGGTTCAGGTTTTTGTTAAGCAACCTTTTTTCTGTAGATTTTAGTAATAAATAGTTTTCTTATGGAGTTAAAATGTTAAAGGTTAAATTCGTTTAAATCTAATATATAGATGTAATTCAACAAATTTATGATCAATTAAAATTTTATTAAATACACTTTTTATAGCAATAGCACTACACTGCCAAGTGTGTGTTATTAAATACATTAACGAGTGCAAAAACGCAAATTTAAAAATCGAGCTTTAATACTGAAAATATAAATTTCAGAACATGATGCACTGGGAGAATTTGAACACTTAAATTTTTCGATATAAATATATGTATAAATAAAACTATCCAGCAAAAAAAAAAATATTTTGTATTTAATATTGTTTTATGTTATTGTACGTCAATATAAAATGCGACAACTTTTTTACCGATACCTACTTGGTACCAAGAATGATAGAAGACAAGATTACGCCATGTGCATGTATTCCCGTTAGATGACGTTGTTCGGCCAATGTAAGGTTGCCAAGTCTGTAATCAACAAATTGCTTCAAATAAGAACTTACAAATAAATCTAAGTAATAGATAACAATTGGCAACCCTGCAAATAAACTCTCATAATTTATAGTTATACTCTCAGTCAGAATTATTAGCCAATAGGAAGACAGTTTCGTGACGTCATTTTTTTTTTAATTTTATTTTCGGGATGGCGTAACCTTGTCTTCAGTTCAAAACCTTCTCTGCGACTGCCCTCTCTTCAGGCACTTAGGTCAAATTTTTGGGCCAAGACTTGAACTGTCTCAGGGACAGGGCTGCCAGGCCGAGTTAAGAAAAAATCGTCAATTTCCCGATTAAAATAAAAAAATCGCCTTTTCAGCTTCAAAATTGCTCTTCAGTTTGAATGATATCATATATTATAAAATGTTTGGGAGTTATGAATACTCTCAACACTGGAAATGATCAAAAAACGTCTTTAAAGAATCGTACGTATAATAATAGAAAGTGAATCCGCTTTAAACTGGATATTTTTAGACTTTAATTACCACAATTTTTTAAATCGTTTAAACTAAGAACATAAAACTTTATATTTTATAACTATTTTTTAAACTATTGTAAAAAATCGTCACTTTTTAAGAAAAAATCTTCAAATCGGAATTTTGAAATCATCAAATCTGGCAGCCGTGCTCAGGGATGCGACACTGAGTAGCTTGCTAGGTTTCGCAAGAAGATCCAGTTCACACGCACTGGAGGTACAAAAATTCTGTAGGGAAAAGTGGGGTGGATAGTCGCTGGGGCAACACAATGGGCCTAAAAGGTCTCCGAGTGAACTCGCCTTTGTGCGGGCGGCCCGTTTAATCTTACCTAACCTTGTCTTCTGTTATCCTTGCTTGGCACTCGGTGGCAAAGAAACGTTGCTAAAAGTACTCAGCATCGAAGGAAAAGTATCGAGAATATATTTACTCTTCCCTAGGTCAGTAAATATATTCTAAATGAAAAATGTCATATGTATTGTACACATGGAAAATACACATGTTATGTTTGAAAGGGTTCACACGACGTGCTTAGAATTTACACATGGAAAAGTGACAAGTCATATGACAAATACACGTCGTGTAAAACCACTTTAAGAATTATCTTTTAGAGAAAAAGTAATCTAATTATCAAATTGCCCTCGTACTTACAAGATCCTATAAATTTGTTGAGTTACGTATTATTTTTTTTTAAGAAAAAATGCGTATTGTTTTATATAAAAATAAAAACGAAATATTAGATTTTTAAGTAGTTTTTCTATAAAATTTAAATTTGGCCAAGAAATACTGTAGATGTAGTTTGTAACTTTATAGTTTTTTCATATTCAGATTTGAAGCAAGTTTTTAACTTTAAAATGGATTGAAATCTTTTATAAAAACAGGATAACAACAAAATGGTTTATTAATATTTTATAAAGAACTTTTAAATCTAATGTTAACAATAGGTAATAGTTATCAGTTAAATAGTTTTTTGTTCTGAGCATTTTTAATGTAAATAGTTAATGATTTGTGTAGATTGTTGATCTTTGGTGCAGTTTTTATTTAAATTTTTAATTCAATTTGAGTATAAATAGTAAAAATTTCTTAGTTATTAGTTGCTGTATTTCATACATACGAGTACAGTATTAAGAATATTATTATTATTATTTTTTTGTATAAAAATTAATTTAAAATAAATTACAATGACATGATTTTTATTTATATGTAGTAGTATAAATCAGTATATTTTAGGTAATTATTTAGTAAGAAAAAGTAGCATACAAAATATTTAAAAGCTGCTTTTTTATAAGAATTTTAAATAACTGATCCCAGGAAAAGCTAAACTGATTTATTACTAGATCTGGGATGCAGGCAAATAATCGGTAATCGTTTAGTTTTGTTAAAAATTGTTATTTTAAGCAATATTTCTATAGAAGCAGTAGTTTCGGATGGAACTCCTAAACTAATTTTTAATTTACACTTTATAAAACTGTTGTATGTTTTCACTGGGGGTCTTCTAATACAATAATTGAAAAATCTAGAACTTCTGCTATGATCTGCAATTTGTTTCAGTCAAATCCACCAGCTCAGTTCCGAATTTAGATATCCATTTCTCATCACTTTTTTAATTCAAGCTACACGCAAGTATTTTTTTTAAACATGAATAGTTAAAGTAAGGCTTACGTTCGTCTTTTCTCTCTAGCTACCAAGGCAGATTCATACCAGGTGCAGGCGATAGCCCAGCTGGTTATTTTTTGCTCTCGTTTTTGTGCTAATGTCTTGTTAAAAATACATTGTTTTATATCTGCTAGTATAATGTCAAAATTGCTGTTTTGTTGTAGTTGTTGTCGTGCTGCTTACACCTGGTATAAATTCGCCTTGCTAGCTACCCAATAGTATTGAAGAATATATTCTTTACAATTAGGTGATTAAGTCTTAAAAGAAATGTTTTTTTATTTATTTTATTTTACTGGCAACAAGTTTCGTGAAATGTTTGTTAAATTCGCTTTTTAGAACGGTTCTGTCATTTATTAGTTTTATTTGGAAGTACATTTAAGGAGCGTTCATTGATTTTAAATAATATGTATGAAAAAAATTATACCACTATTTTTCTTAGCAGCTGAGAACTTCCATTGGACCATATGTCTTCACAAATAACGATGGTCAGATGATCTTTACATATGACTATAGTTAGTTTACCCTAAGCATAAGTCAGTGGTATAGAGGCATTCTGACTAACTTTTTCGTGCCTTAATAGCAAGGCATTAGTAATGCAGACATGAGGTTTTAGTAGGATGGTGCCACATGTCTCACATGTTCATCTGATTATTTTCTCCTGGGGTATGTAAAGTCCCAGGTCTAAGTAGATAAGCCAGTAACGATGGAGCACTTGAAACCGAAAAATCTTCTCGTTACCGTCATTTTCTTTGTTTTTTAAATAATAAAAATGATTCAGTGACCCTAAGTGAAGCAGTACATTCTCAAGGATGCATGGGTTAAAGTAGTGTGTATGTGTGGTGTATACAGTCAGAAAGGTTGGAACCTTCTGGGTTTTGTTTATCGTCCAAAAGCTAGTCGGAAACCCCACTGGTCCTTACGGTGTTACATAAGTTCCAGTTAGAGGACTATGGGTAGTGCCAGCATACCTCTCCTTTTCATACAGATCTAGCTGCTGAATATGGAGTTCGGAAGCGAATGTAAAGCACACTAAAAGTTCGCAAGAGGCGGCAATTACTAGGAAATATTTTCGAAATAAATGAATGTATGAACAACATATCTGAAATTGGGAGGATCACAAAGGAGGTTTAAGAGTGACTTTGGTAACTCGTAACCAACCTAGGAAGTAGAAAAATTCTAGTGTGCAGAGTCAAAGCAGCGGGTCCCGTTGGAATTAATCTAGAATTCCACTCAGTAACGATATGATTTGACCTAAGATCTTACAATCAGAAAGATTATAAATCGGAAAATGTAGCAGGGAACAATATTTTGTAATTAAGCAAAAATGATATTGGACAGCACACTATAAGATTAAATATCATCTGATCTGAAAGGAAAAGCCTGAAAAAGGTACATATGTCCAGCAGTGGTTTTCACAGGCCGATACTAACTGAATGTGGATGATATGGATGATATGAAGTGAGTTTGAAGTAAACCAATACCAGTTGACCGCCAGAAATCATTCAAGCCGAAAGTTTATACACATTAATATGTTGACCTTACGATCAGTAACCAGTTGGCTAGAGGGAGACACTAAAGAAACAAGGAAGACAAAATTGAAGTTCTTGGCGATTAGTAAGCAATAGACTTTGATATACACACGAGTTATCACATAATTTAAAATTATATAACAATTAAAAATTATATGTTTAATTGCATTTAAATTAATTAAAATATAATTAATTTTTTATTGACTATACGTCTCTAACTTTTGAATCACAATAGATTGAAACTTTAAATTTTCTCAGAGTGTGTATTACCATGATCACATCAAGTTATAAAGTTAAACAAAACACACGATTCAATAATCATGCGGAATTTTAACTGCAGAGAAATTAGTTGCATACCTCTAGGATGATATATAGGGTAAACCATTTCGAGGTACTTTTTTCAATAGCCTTTTTTTGACAGATCATGTGTGAGTCGTGTCATGCCGCCATGTTATTTTTGTTTAGTATTGTTTGGATTTCATAATGGAAAGACTTACGCCTGAATCGCTTTGCTCTATGGGCTCTTGAAAAGTTCCAAGAAGATCCGACGTTTTCGAGGCAAATTTTGTTTAGCGATGAGGCCCATTTCTGGTATGTAAACAAACAAAATTGCTGCATTTGGGACGAAGAGCAACCTCAATAGATTCAAGAGCTGCCACTTTGTGGGCGATTGGAATCATCGGTCGATATTTCTTTAAAAATTATGCCGATGCGAACGTAACCGTCAATGGCGACCGTTATCGTGCCATGATAACCGACTATTTGATGTCTGAAATTGAAGCTCGTGATCACGACGACATTTGGTTTCAACAAGACGGCGCCACTTCCCACACATTGCATCAATCAATAGATTTATTGAGAGAACATTTCGGTGAGCACATAATTTCACGTTTTGAGCCGGTCGATTGGCCACCAAATTCGTGTGATATCGTTAGATTTTCTTCTGTGGAGAAATGTAAAGTCTAGAGTTTATGCGGACAAACCCGCTTCGATTCAGACCTTGGAGGAATCGCCAGTTACCAGTCGAAATGCACGAACGAGTCATCGAAAATTGGACTCAACGGATGGATCCTGTGCGATCTAGCAATGGCCAACAGGTGATAGACATAATCTACAAAAAATAAACGCCAAAGAATGTTCTTTCAAATGATAATAAACATTCTCCATTAAATTTCAATTTTCTGTGTTGTTTTCTTAAAAAAAGTAGAAAACCTCGAAATGGATCACCCCTTTTATACCTTTAGGAGGATATATCAACAAGAAAATAAAACGGAGATGTGTGCAAATGGAATGTTGTTTTCTTTTCGCTTTATAACTTTATGAGGGTACGAAAATAAGTGTTGTTAACTTATTTACGGTAATTGTAATGAAAAGTTAAATATTGTATGGTGGTACGGGACGCTTCGTTTGCGAGTGAAACTTGGTCAATTTATTTTAATAGAATTATTGCCTTTATTGCCTTTTTTTACTAAATTCATATTTCATAAATTTAATTATTTAAAACAAAAAAATTTTATATATTATTTTGAATTTTTATTATTTTTTTTAATTCTTGCATTGAATTAACACAGATTGTTTATTTAAATTCTTTGATTTATATTTATTTTGTTAATTTATTCATTACCTTCTTTAACAACGAACAACCAGACAGTTGGAATTTAATTACACATGAAATTACTCAGTTTCATGAATTTGTAATTCGATTTTAATACTTTCAATTAAATTCAGTAGTAATTGATCACACATGCCTACATATGTATGTATGTATGTATGTTGAATCTTTTACACCTATTAGGTTATTACCACACATATCAAAACTATTTGGGACACTCTTAATTTAGACCTTTAACTAGATTTTAAGTGAGAAAGTATATATTTTAAAGCATCAACAAGGATTGAGAAGGCAAGACATGGTACTACTGAACAAAGAACGAATTAAAAAAAAGTAAGAAAATAGACTTTAAGGGAAGAAAATATGGTTCTGTGATTTTTAATGAGATTAATTGCAATTTCTAATTGATTTAAGCCATTAATTCAATTAAAATTACTTGTAATTGAAATTACAAGCAAATGTAATTTCACTACTCCAATGATAAAATTGTACCAAAATTTGCCATTAAGTAAAAAAAAAACAAAGAGAATAAATCAAAACTTTTATACTAGGATACTTTAAAGTATCGAAAATTAACCTTGATTCCTTGAATTTCTGTATCTGTGTTGCTAATTTACTAACAAATATTTTGGCTTACAATGTTGTGCCTCGTTTCTGTAAACTTTTCACATGACTTTTCATTTTTATAGTCACATTGTTTACATAGGGCAAGGCATATTTAACCAGGTGACTGCCCAAGGCGGAGCTAATAGTAAAGAGAAATTTTTTCAATTTTTTTTATATGGAGTTTGACATTAATCAGATTTTTTAAAAGAGAATAATATCTATTTCACTGTCAAAATCCATATAAAAAAAATTCAAAAAACTTCATTTTAAAAAGCAAGGCATACTTGAACAGATAAACTCACTGGGTGGAGCTAAAATATTGAGGGAAATTTTTTTTATTTTTTATATGGAGTTTCACATGAAAAGGTATTTAAAGGAAAAAGAAAAATCTCTTTTAATGTCAAACCTGATATAAATATGCCTTTTTAAAAACTTTTGGATTAGCCATAGGACAACCTGGAAAAATAGGATAACTATTAAGCGCCATAGCCACACATCAAACTGCTGCTTCAAATTTGTGTATGTATTGGTAATATCAAACATCAAACTCATTCCATCAAACCTCATTTTAAAGTTGATTTGCAAAGGGAAACACGTAGAATTTTTAAACGCAAAATCTTTTAAAATTTTTTTATTTTTTTTTTTTGCTTGAAAATGTGCAAAATATATGCTTTTTCAGTTCTATTACTGTATTCTTCACTTTTCACTTGCCATAAAGCAGGAAAATTGATATAAACTTCAATTAACTCTAAAATAAAAAAGTAGTAGATGTTGTCGCTTTGAAAATTATGTAAAAATGAAATTTGAAGTAATTACGCGCACACACATCAAACTGGCTTCAAATTTCTATGGCGACGGTAGTGGAAATCAAAAGTATTTAGATTTTCTTCAAACTCACACCGACATATACGTGTGAGTATTTTTTTACTAACCCAATCACAAAAGAGCGAGTTTGAAGCAGCAGTTTGGTGTGTGGCCATGCTGCTTTACATTTTCATTTGCTTCAAAAGCTTCTCACATTATTTACAGAAACTAGTTACTGGTTACACTACAATTTCCATCAAGGGCTTGAAAATGTATTAGCCGAATACTGCCGGAAGCTGATTGAGGCAATGCAAAAACGTTCAAACGCTATAGTACCACGAATCCCAACACTGCTTGAAACTCTGCTGCCACTCTCTGTTGTTGTTTGGTCTTTTCGACATGAGATTCACTGTATAAAAGTATACAGTCGTCAGAAACACAATTTTTAAAGTATGGACACGAATGCATCTTCAAAAGAGAATTTAGAAAAATGTTTCAGAAACATAATTTTTCCTACAAGTGATTTTTTTGACATTTCCAGCAAGTTATATGTCAAAAAGACAAAAAAATTTTCCAGAAAAGTTTTACTTAAAAAAGCAGAATTAACTGGATAAAAATAATTATAGTTTTAACTAATTTTATGCGTATTTAAAAATGATACTGATCTTTTTCTTCAAATATTAACTAAAAAGACAGTTGATGTTATTTTAGAACTTTGAATTCATAAAAAACAATATTTATTGATGTCTACTGTTTTCCTACAAATTTACAAATGAAATGCTGTTGGTAACTTTAGTTTATAAATAAATAAAGAAAACATTCAGCTTTAAAAAATCGGACAACTAAAAAGTATTTTTTTTTTCAAACTATTTTTTGATTATATTTTTGTTAAAAAGCAATCAAATAATCATAAAGTTAACTTAGGCATACACATTTATGTCTTATGAACAAGAAATAAAGTCTACTTGAAGTTTACTTTAAGACAAAATTTTCATATAAAATTTTAAATAAAGTAAACTTGACAAGACGTTATTTTTTTGGATAAGGGCATAAGCTGCTACAGACTACAAATTCCGTTAGCACAATTGTCAGCTACTTAATTATATTGAAGACGACAGCTATTTCGTCAACTCTGACATTGTTGTAGAAATACATATTTTACTCCTAGAAAATATTAAAAAAAAAATAATAAATATTTTTTCAAAACCTTTGGCATGTAATTGAATTTGTAATTTTGTGACATTTACTTTTGTTGAAAAAAAAAAAAAAAAAAACATCACATACCAAAATAGAAATTACCCTAATTTGACTACAGCCACAACGATGGTCGTGTAGCTTTGATAACTTCAAAATAATCGTTTTACTATTAATGTGTATATTTTATTTTTGACAGTCTGTAGCCTGATGTTGTCGATGTGTTTAATACATTAAATTATAGTTGAAATTTTACCATAAATTCTATTGATAAAATTTTTGGGAGTTATGAATACTCCTAACACTGGAAGTTAACAAAAAACATATTTAAAGAATTGTACACATAATATTGGAAAGCGAACAACAATCCCCTTTAAACTGGCCTTTTTGACATTAATTACCACCAAATTTGAAATCGTTTACACTTAAAATACAAAACCTTTTATTTTAAAAAACTCATTTTGGCGCTGTAGAAAATTGTAATTTTTTAAGAAAAAATAGTCAAATCGGATTTTTGCAATTTCTTGGAATAAAATCATCAAATCTGGCAGCCGTGCATGTGAGAAATTTTTGAAACCTCTCGCTCCAACAACATTTTTAAAATAATTGTATGTGTGAACATGCATGTAATATGCAAAATTTTCGTATATTTCTCCCGTCATTTTCGTAGATAACACCAATACAAAACTAACTTGTATGCAATTAATTGCACGTGTAAACTTTCAGCTTTGATTAAATTTCAAGATAAACCAGCAAACAAAATTATATAATGGAAGACAAAAATTTTTGTTTTGTCATTAAAAATGTTTTTGGTAACATGCAATGCATTTTATGTTACCAAACATATTTTACAAAAAACTTTGCAAACGTTAAATTATAGAACAGATTTCATAAAGTCAATTCCCTTGTCACCCCAAACTGTGGCTAGGCGTATTGCCCAAATAGGAAATTCGGTGGAGTCTTCTATAAAATTTCTTTCGTTTTGTTTAGATGTAAGATGCATTGATGAACATTTTAATGTGATTGAATCAATGTTGACATTGGAAACCTTTTATGGACATGTAACTGCTTTGCTGAGCGATTTCCAAGCTTATTTGGCTTAAAATCTTCATTTTTAATTTTTTATTTTGCAAAATTTCCCCATTTTGCTCTTCTTGCAGAACCCATTTTTTAATTTTTTGCATATAGAGATTTTTTTGCTCAAAAAAAAAAACATTTTACTTTTTTCTTCTTTTAATTTATTTCTTTGTGAAAATGATCAAAATGCCTTTTAATTGAAAAGGTTTTCTTTGTTTTAAATGTTTGGTAACATAAAATGCATTGCATGTTACCAAAAGCATTTTTAATGACAAAATAATTTATTGTTTTTATTATGCTTAGTTTTGTGTTTGCTGGGCAATATTATCATATGCAATACAGACGCATTTCATTTATTGAGAGTATTGGTTACCTATGGTGTAAAGGCAGCGTAAGTGGAAAACAGCAAACAATTTCTCTCTTAAACACTTCTCTCTTTTGCCGACTACTGTTATTAAATCAGTTGGTCCCGTTCCACACGTGCAATATTTGTTTCTGAAACAATTTTAAATTCTATTTTGAAGTTGCATTCGTGTTGTCCATACTTTAAAAATTGTGTTTCCAGCGACTGTATGCTTTTATACAGTCATTCTCATGTCAAAAAGGGCAAACAACTACATCAATATAGAGTCGCAGCAGAGTTTCAAGTACATGCAACTTTTTACCGCAGCCTTTTTATTTCCTCTCCCAACACAAATACATGTGTTGCAGAAACAAAAATTGCCAATATCGAACGGGATATACTAAAACATGTACAATGATCTTATATTAAAAAATGCTTCTCATTATGTTTATGCATTCCAGAATTAATCAATTTAGAACAAGCTTCAACTATTTTCCTGGGATTATTTTAGTTTATTTTTTGTTTTAGTACAGTATTATTTCAGTTGCTGTCTGTTAGAATTTTCTTGTTAGTTTTTTTAAGTTTTTTGTTAAGAACTTTAGGTTTTTAATATATTTAGTTTCATTATTTTTTTTCTTTAAATTAATTTTTTTTATAAAAAATTACTAGTTATCAAACAAATCATGTCTTAGTAGAGCTAAATTTTAAGCTTTTGTTTTTTTGTAGTTATTTTTTCTTTTTTTTTTTTTTTGAAGTAACACAACCGTTTTTATATTCTAAACATACATTCATACATACATACATACTTACATACAAACATATTTAATTTGATACTTTTATGGAACAACTTTGATTAAGATCATAAAAAAATATTTAAATTCTTGTAATCAAGGTGACTGTTGAAACTATTTTGTACAAATATTTTCATTTAAAAATTAAAGAATATACATACATACGTACATACATACATACACGTACATATGTATGTATGTGAAATATAGGTTTTTGAAGAACCGAAGTTGTTTTTACAAGACACACCCGTTTTCCGCTGATTGGACCCACATAATTTTTGTGTTGAGAAGGCCACATCATTTAAAAATTCAGAAGGATAATCATACCATCTGTCTGCTGTGTCTATTATAAGCAAATTAACATTTTTTAGAATCATAAAAGAAAAGGTACTTAAACATCATTTTCCTTAAAATTTAAAAATTAATATGTTTTTTTATTGAGTCTAATTAAACTCACTTTACATTTAATTATTTCTAGGGGGCCATCGTTAAAGTAAAAGAAATCGAAAAATCTTAAAGGTTTTAGTAGGCCTCAACATTATAGTGCTGGCAAAGTATTGATTAGTGGGTACCAAGTATCAAGTATTTGATCCTTTATTCGAACAGTCAATACTCAAAGGTAGTAACTCGTTATTGTTTGCGTTATATTTTTAGAATCAAATTGAATAGAAAATGTAACAACTAAATTAAATTTCTGATTAACAGTACGTTTTCGTATGTAATCAAAAAAATTGGGTGCCGATAAGTATTGAGTAGTTTAGAGTAATTAAAAGTAGTCAAAATTGCCATCACTACAACATTAATAAGCCTCTTGGGTCGGATAAAAATCCAGCACTGATCTGAAAGCTTTGTTCAGCACTTGTTTCATACTGCCGAATTACCTACATACAAATGTGTTGAAAGGTTGCAAGTGTAACGACCATCCCCAAAAAGGCTAAGGCTTATCATCCTGCAATTCGTTATGCACTTATACGTAATATTGAATGCCAGTCAGTATCATATCTCTGCTGACTAAAATTAGCCACCTTACGCTTGAACAAATTATGGAAATAATTCTATAGCTCATGATCAAATCAGAGGTGTTTAGACTGGAGCTATAGACAATCGACGCACTAGATCGAAGGGGGCTTGAGGGTATCCCGGGTGTAATTTATTTAAAATGCACCGAAATATATTTATTATTAAAATATTAAGATTTTTTAAACTAGATAGCGCTTGAAAATGTGCTTACATGGTTAGGTTATCTCTATTAGTTTGTAAGAAATTTTTTTTTTCTTAATTTTTGATCGACCTTAACATAGAATTTTTGATGTGTTGGACTTATTAATGATCAGATTGTTATAAGATGTCGGCTCCCTTTTTATAAAATTTAGAATAAAATAATGTCAAGCCTTGTCCTGATAGCTCGTTTCGTTAAAAAGTTACATTCTTCTGAATGGGGTTTTTCAGAGTTTTCCAAACTAAGTCTGGCAAACATTTAGTTTGGCAGCATATTACGGGTGGGGAAGAGAGTATCGTTTTTGTATTCAGTTCTTCAGTAATTTCAATAAAATAATATTCAATAATAATAAAATGTTTCCGACAAAATGTTTGTTCGATTGAACGCATATGAAAAAACAAAATAGATTTCAAAATGTTTCTCATTCAAATGTTCGCCCGTCTAAACAGGGTCTAAACTAAACTTGCTTCGGTAGTAGTAAATTTTTTGTCTTTGTAAAATGTCATTAAGAAAAATTTAGCTACTTAATAATTTCCAAAATAAAATGTTTTACAACCACTGTGCGTTGGAAAATATTGCAAACTTTTCTCCAAAGTGAATGCTGTGTTGTCTAAACTGTACGCTTGTTAGGTAGAAATATTGCCGAAATGAAGCTCCCACCGCGAGTACTCTATGCAAGTTGATAAAAAAGTTTGTTAGACTCGCTTGCTAGTGGACAACACTAATGGTACACGTTGTCGGACCAGCTAGAATGTGGCTGCTGTGGCCGAAAGTGAACACTTTTTTGTTAAAGACAACACGATCTACGAAGCTCCTGACCTGTGTGCACTTAAGAAACTCTTAAGGTCCTTGGCGGGCACTATACTGATAGACTAGCTCACTACCAAATCTATGGAGGCACTCAACTCCAGGACGTCGACTCGTCATCAACCGCAGCAACTCTTCATTTTACGCCCTATAATGATGAAAATTTCGAACAATGATCGCAGATTATTCGCTTATAAAGGCTAATTGACTTGGCAATTGCAGGCAAATGACCAACAAGTTCGTCACGGCTACGTAGTTTGGGCCTTACAAAAGCTCCAATAGAACATTGTGAATTGGACATTCTGAACTTTTGTGTCAAGAAGCCAATCCCTTCAAAGAGAGCAACAGTTTGGTGTTGTGGCATCATTAGCCCAATTTCTTGAAAATGCTGTCATTTCCACCATTTCAGTCAACTGCAAGCTCTACAGAGCTATGATTACGGACTTTTTATGGCATAAAATGGAAGACATGGCCTTGATCATCTTTGATTTCATCATCATGTCACACAGCTCATAAAACAAATCATCTTTTACGCAGTAAGTTTGCTAACTATATTATCAGTAGTCTTGGCCTGTTCAGAGCTGCGACTTCACTTTTTTTGTAAGGTGCCAATAACTACCTACATACTGCTATGCGAATAATTCAGAAACGATCCACACTCTTCACTGTTACAAAGTCTAGGCTATTCGTGAAATAGAAGCAAAAATCTTAAACAAATGAAGTCGTGTTTCATAAAGAATGGGAATATTATTCCACATCAATTGTAAGACTTACTTTTATAGTGCTTGAAAAAAATTCTAAAATTTATAAAAAATTCTAAAAATAATTGTAAAGCTCTGTAAAAGGTGCTTAAAATATTTTAATAACAATGGAATTCCACAAATAAAAAATACAAATTTTATTCAACGGGCACCATCTGTTACGCAGGTGTTTAAAATATCCCACTTTCAGAAATAAAAGGTGCACAACCATGTCTTAAGTATTCAAGTTTTAAACCGAAAATGTCAATACCCTTAAACCAGTAATTGCATACTTTCACTGTTTTTTCTCCATTTTCTCTTGGAAATAAGATATTTTTGCGGAAAAAATGTATCCTATATTGGAATCAGGATGCTAAGGTACCTCCTCACAAAATTTCGTTTCGAACACAAAAGAAAAGCAGACAGACAGACAGACAGACAGACAGACGGAAATGAGTTACTTTTTTATTACATCGCACCCTAAATAAAAAAGGATCACAACTCAAAATTTTCAAAAACTGACTTTTTTCCATAAATTAATTCAGAGTACATATCTCTAACTACAGCAAAAATTTCTTTCACATCACTATCTTCTTTAACTGGAAAAATACAGTTATGTCTACTTTTATGTTAAATGGGTTGCTTCTGCACATACACAGTTTTTTGTCTCTCCTGAAAATTTTAGTATTTTGAGTTGTGACCCTTTTGTATTTAGGGTGCGATATGTATAGATTTTTGGCAAATGTCTCGCTTGCAATACGGAAACAGCACATAAAAGGAAGTAGCGCATATACTCAAGTCCATAAAAACAAGAATAAAATAAACATCTAAAACAGGCCTGTCAGATCTTTCTAGAATAGAATATTCCATTGCTTGTCTATAAATAGAATTCGGGCTTGCAAGCTAAAGATGCAAAACAGTGTGTGTGTACTTTTGTATTTTATACAATTTTAATCTACAATAGGTTGAAAATGTAATTCATAAGAGTTTTCCATTTGCCAGCATTTTTTTTAATATAACGGCTATTACGGATTTAAGCATAGAGTTTTGTTTCAAAAGTAATAAATAACTAACGCAGCTATAATTCTTGCAAAAAAAAAACCGACTACAAAACAAATATATGTGCATCAATTCTAAACTAAAAGTTTAAAAGGAAGTAATCTGTAAGAAATAGTACTCAAATCAAATACTTCTATACTTTTTGCTCTAACGGACAAGTAATATACGTTCTGTACATTCAAATGTCTATCCATAACGCAAATTACGTCAGATATGAGGACACCCTTTATTTTTTTACAGTTATTATTACTGACACAGTAAAAAAAGTAAAGGTTCCAAAGATATGGCCATATAGCTTAAACAATATCACCTAGGGGACACCCTTTAATGTACAATTTTAAATTAAACACTTATTTTAAAGTACAGTTTCTTTGTTAATTTCAAATGTCTGTCTAAAACGGTTCAAAAGTTTGGCCATATGCATCAATTTACATCTATTATCAATTTACATCAATTTACAACTATTGAGACACCCTTTAAAACTTTAAATATTTATAAATGTTATTATACGGGTAGTAGTGGAGATTCTGTCTAATTTTCAAGTGTTTGTCTATAACGGTTCAAAAGATAGGGCTAGATAGGTTAAATTATATCAATTATGGGGACACCCTTTAATTTCCAATTTTAAATTATATACTTGATGTTATAAAGGACTTAGATATACAGGTTCTTTGTAAATTTCAACCGTCTCTCTGTAACGGTTCAAAAGTTTGGCAATATACATCAAATTACTTTAACAATTGGGACACCCTTTAACTTCTAATTATAAATATTTAATTTCTGATTATAAATATTGGACATTCAGGGTGCCCTTTACGGTTCATAATACACGTAAAAAACACGTATGTTGTATGGGGACCCCCTTTAATTTTCAAAATTCTGAACTTCTTTTAAAATGGGACCAATCTGTAAGCATTTCCTTTCTAATAAAGAAAAAAATTTTAAAATCAGTTCAGAAATGACTGAGTTCTGCGGGCACAAACATAAAAAAGCAACATTCAGACGAATTGATAACCTCCTTCTTTTTTTGAAGTTGGTTAATAAAATCCAAGTTGATGTGCAATAACAACCGCAATTCTTCTTTGCCATAGCCTTGATTGAACAAATTCGTTTTAAGTATTCGAAAATATTCTGCATTTAAAAATTGTTCTAATAGTTTAGTTTAGTTCAGTTAAGTTAAGCTTGTTCTTCTAGAACTTATACATTTATTATAATTTGTTGTTTAGTTGTAAATTGGATGACTGTATGAATATCAATTAATTAATTTTATTTCATTTCATATTATTTTTCTTTTCTTTTCTTTTCTTTTGTTTTATTTTATTTTATTTTTTATTATTATTTATTACGTTGTCATGAAACACCATATTTGCTTTCGAATGATTTTTTTTTCTTTTTAATTTTGTGTGATTTTATGTACAAAAATTAAATAAAAATAAATATTTAATGCATTTTCCAATTACAAATCTACTCATATTATGTGACTAACTACTCGTTTTGGTATTTGTATTCGTATTTAATTAATCAATTAACTTTATTTAAACGTAATAATTAGTTATTTGTTTAAATTTACTTTGTTTTTTTTTGTTGTTTTCAATTAAGACTAATTGGTGCGAGTTTTGTTTTTGTTTTGTTTATTTTATTTACATTATTATGATTTAATTTGTTACAATTCATTTCATATAAAATTATAAAAACTCGTATAAAAATATTAATAGCAAACTATTTAATGAAATAAACAACAATTTAGTTAGTAATAAATCTAAGGCTTGTTACGGTACGAATATTTGTATAAATAAAATGTGTAACATGATTAATATACGTATAAGTATTAATACAAGGACGAATATTATTAATACAAGGAACGAAATATTCATTAAAGTTTAAGATATAAAGAAATTAAATTTACATTGCAATCTTTTTGTTTTAGTATTTTTATTCCCAATAAAAGTAAATAACAACAAAATAAAAAGATAATTAAGATCAGCTTTTCAATATAAATAAGGCTTTAGCAGGCATTGTGCCAACAAGAGAAACTCTTAGGTGATTCACTATTTTTAACAATAGTTGACGACAAATCGATTTGTGCGGAAACATATTATAGGCACAAACCGCTGTTTGTTGACAAACAAAATTCTACTTGCTTCAACAACACATTAACAAAATTACATACCTACTTGTAAGAAAGAAAAATATGTGCTAAAATCAGTGTATAAAAGGCTAAAAACATCTAGAATAAAACAAACCAGCTAATAAAAATCAATATATGAATAGGCAAGTGAAAAAAGTTAAGAACCATTTTAACTGACTTAAACTCAACGTATTCGCTTAATTTTTTTTTTTTTTGTTTGATAGATTGTCAATAGGAGCAGTGCAGAATATATTTTTTCTTCTACATTTTTGTGTCTAAGATAGTTAAAAACAGTTAAGAATATTAGCCAATCATAAGCCTCTTTCTCTCTTAATTTGTTAAAAAAAAATTTGACTTGGCAACTCCGTAAAAACTCCGAGGGAAAAACTTATTTTATTTGTTCATTCTATTCTTATTTCCAGCTTTGTACATATATACTTTTGAAAAGTATATAAAAAGTTTACAGAAATAAATTTGGTCGAATTTCGACCACAGGGCAAACTCTAGTCATTATAAAAGTGGACATAAGCTAGTAGCCGCATAAGCATAAGCTAATAGCCACAGTGTTGGGATTTGTGGTACAATTGTACCAAATTGGGTACAATCGTCACATCACTTGTACACTTTATACTTTTTTGGTACAATTTCATATAAAATTTATTCAATAAATTTTTTTATTTAATCAATATCTTTTTCTTACAATAAAACACATTTCCAATTTCAAAGTTCATCAACCCTGTCTAGAACACTAAATTGCTACATTCTTGATTTTCGTTCATGATTTTTATTATTTAGTTTGCTAACCCTTTCATATACAATGCCGGTCAAAAAAATAGCTCCAACGACAAAATATAGTTTCATTCCAACAGAAAAATATATGGTATGTGAGTCCCAAATAATGGTATTTGGAAACAAGAGATCACGTTCCTACGTAAGAAGATCCCCTAACGCAGAATTCAACCCAAAATTTACAACTAAAACCATAAAACACGGTGGATCTATCATAATGGCATGAGGTAGTTTTTTTTACTATACTGTATGACCTATACATTGGGTCAAAACCACAATGGATAAGAACATTTATGTTGGTATACTCGGGTAAGTAATGCCCACTTATGCTTCTGGAGATATGCCATTGGTGTAGGTCTTCCAGCAAGATAATGACCCGAAGCACACAAGCAAGCTTACGACAAAGTGCTTTCGGGACAATATAGTCAATGTCAATGACAATAGTCAAATTATCGACAGATATAAAAAAACTAAGAACGAAATAAAATACCAAAAAAAAGATGCCAAAATCTTGTAAATTCGATGCCAAAACGTTGTGCAGACGTTATTACAAATAAAGGACACGCAACAAGGTATTGATTAGAGAGAAATCGTAAGGACTTTTATGGTAATGACATGACTCGTTAATTATTATTCCAAATAACTCCAACATACTCTATCGAATTAAGATCCGGTTACTTTGGTGGAGTTTCAAGTATATGCTGTAAATCATGCTGGTAACATACTAAATAGTTAGTACATAAATTAGCAACACAAAAACAGTAATTCAAGGAATCAAGGTCAACTATCATTACTTTATAATACCTTAGTATAATACCCTAGTATATGATTTAAAATGATTTATCACATATTATTGTCGAGGGAAATTTTGGTACAATTGGAGCGGTACAATTTATATATTGTCAAATCCCAACACTGCAGTAGCCCTACAAACAAGAGCTAGTAGTTGTATGAACGGTTGCTTATAGACAAATAAGGGAAATTCGGAAGCAACACATTGGGTTTTCAATATTGCAATTTCTGTATTGTTTTCTGAGATTTTTTCAACTCATTATAATAATGCACATCATTAGCGTAGAAGGACATATTTTCTAGGGGTAGGGGTTGCAAAATCATTTTTATTGGGGTAAAGTAAACATAGTACAATTTTTTAAATTTGTAGGGGGAGCAACAGCAAGTCTGGAGGGGACATTGGACCCCCCAGAATGGACTTTCTACACCAATGATCCACAAACAATAACATGATGAGCGAAATTAGCTCTCGTTTGTGCGGCTGGTTTGAGCATGTAATAGCACTTATTGGTGCGAGCTACTAGCCCTTGTTCGCCTTCGCCGATGTATTTGTGACTTTTGCAGCCAGATACTTTTGCTAAACTATTATTTTTATTATTCCAAATTTAATTTCTTAATTTTAAATCTAGTCATTCATCCGGTAATGTAAAAAGGAAAAGCTATTCAAATGCTATTTCAGGTTAGTTTAAAACATCTATTCCAAAAAACTTGAGTGAACAGATAATAAAGGGTATTTTTTGACGGTGTAAAACTTTGAATGGTAAGAATGAACTGAGATTACTTAATTAATCTTTCGGTCGAGTTTGTGAGCGCCTTGGCTGGTTCGGATGTAGTGCTTTCTAGAACTGCAATTTTGAAAGACTTTTTTTAAACCTAATTCGGACTAATTTAAACATGAAAATGCAAAAAAATTAATCAAAATCAATAATATCAATAATTAAAAGTATTTTAAATACTTATATTATTAAATAAAAAAATGCTTTAAAAAGCTGAATCTTAGTGGCTAATTGGATAGACCATTCTGACAAATGAAGCCCTGTCAAGATATTTTGCTTGTTAAGTCGATTGTTAGAAAAACATATTAGTCGTCCCATCCGTTTAAAAATTCTAAACCAGTACAGCTATAACTAACAGACTAAACTAAATCAGCACGTTATGCGTAACATTGTCAAAAGCCTGGCTTTAACGCTGCAATCATCCATCATACGTTATACGTCGTCTTTTTAAACGTTGTCCCAATCTGTACGTCTCCGTCAACGCAACGTTTCGACCCCTGGCAAACTAAGGTTCCTTTCGTCAGCTTGCGTCACTCGTACATGAGAATTTTTGACAGATAAATTGATAATTTAGGTTTGGCTGTAAGCTAAAGTTTTTGTAGTCCATGAAATGCTAAAAAATCGTTTTTTTATACATAAACATAAGGTATTGAGGGTACATACGTACTTACATACATATATGTATATTGAAATTTCTAAAAATTGTGTACCTGGCCGCCTAATAACCGGCGGCTACATGACTACTAACGCCGTTGGATACAAACGTTGGCGTGCAGTAAAAACACATATTTTACTTTTATAAAAATAAAATAAATTTTTCAAAAAATATTTTTATCACATCAAAACAAATAATTTTATTTGCTCAAAGCCTCTTGATTGTAAATGAATTTAAAAGTTTGTCTATTTAATAAAATAAAATATTTTGCTCTTCTCCTCTTTATCAACCCACATTGCTCATTTTAAAAATAGAAATTAGCGTAAGTTGGATGCAGCCACTACGGCTGCACCCACTTGTTTAATGAATTAATCGTTTAAAAAATTTGAATGAGAAGCACTCAATTTCTTAGTTATTTATATACAAATGTTCACTTGCAATACGTATGTATATAAACATCACTTAAATTTTGACAATTTAAAATTTAAGAAATTGTTGTTGTTTTACATAAATATTGTATGCAAAAAAAAAATACATTTAATAGAATAGCAAAAAATGGAAGAGGAAGTCCCTTAAAAAATCAAACAAAGATTATTTAATTATGTATAATTCTAGCCCTACTTGCTTTGAATTTGTTTAAAATTACGAATGACAAAACAAACCGAATTTCGGGCAGAGACAAGCTGTACCTACTTTCCCTTAATTCCTTCCTCTTTCCTCTATAAACTAAGAACATGTGTAATGTTTTGATCCAAAAAGTGGGTTCTTTACTGTAATAAGGACAAACATTTTATAAGGAACTGCTTACAAATTATGCAAGGCAAATTTTTACAGTTTTCAGCTTTTCCAAAATTATTTGCTAAGATGTCATGAATTTTTTCTACAGGCATGGTGAGCCTTGTGATTTTAGCGCTGTATCTGATGCATCAGTTTGCATCACTGCAAATGTCGCGTGTTATAAAATGCATCACTGAAATAGAGGTATCAATATAAGGATATTTTTTGATTTTATATATTTTTTTTTTAAATTTTTATAAAAAATTTTAAAAAATGTTTGTAAAAAATAAAAAAAAATTTTACAAAAAATGTTACACAAAAATTTATAAGCAAATTTTCAAGGAAACATAACATAAAAACAATATTTAGCATTACTATGGTGAAGGGTATATAAGATTCGGCATGGCCGAATATAGCACTCTTACATGTTAGAATTGAATTTGATGTAAAATTTTCGAATCTATTTATAAGAGTTCGATTAATTTTCATTCATTTAAATTAATTAATAAATTTATATTAACTTCTCCATTTGTAATGTTTAAGATCGTGTTTTTAAATACTAGTTTAAACTCAAGATTCTATTTTAATTAGCTAATCTTATACTTAATTCAAAGGCCCCCAACCAAAAAAAAGTGGTTAAAATGAAAATGTATTGGTTTGCTAAATATTTAGCAAAGTGACACAAAACTACCTTGTTGAAAGCTGGTATGCTCATAGCTGCCAGGTTTTTATAAATAATATCGTCATATTTTTAAGAAAAAATCGTCATTATCGTCAAAATAGCTTATTGAAATCGTCATGAAAACGTCAAACTAAAAAAATTTTTTTTTTTTACCAATAAAACAAATTCTATTAAATATGTTTTGGCATACCAAAATTAACTCTTAAATTAACAAATCTTACAGCATTATTATAAATACAGGGATCAAACACTTTAATTAGAATTCACAACAAAATCACCTGTAAATAGAATGCACGTTTTTCAATACTTTTAAAATAAAAAAATAAAGTTTGTTTAACTTTAAATAATATTGTTTCTATAGACAACTTATTAATGAATTTCTTAATGACTAAATACTCTTTCCTATTTTGGTGAAGAATGCCAGAAAACAAGGATTTTTGTAATAAATTAAGTCAAAACGGGAAACAAAAGGCTAGAATCCTTCGTTTCCATCTCAAACCCAATACGTATATGTTTTCAGCAGGATAAATATCTTTTAGGTACAATAATTTTAATCGTCTGAACTCAGTTCTTATCTTTCACTTTCTTCAACAAAATTGAAAACATCTTTTGTAACTTCAGAAACTTACATTTTTTGTCATTAATAACAAACTGTAATTTTTTAAGTCATGGCAAAATAACCATATACGGACACCACTACGTCATAAAAGACCAAAAATAATAAACAACTTTCTAGAACATATGAACTTCCTAGGAATGATTCTTAACACCGTTTAGATAACGCTTAGGTAGCCGCAAAATTGAAAAAATTTCCCGAAAATTTTTAAATTCATTTCGGCTACCTAAACGGTGTTAAGAATCATTTCTAGGAAGTTCATATATTCTAGAAAGTTGTTTATTAAGATCTTAGGTTCATTTTTGTAGTTGATTGTTTCCTTGAATTTGAACGGTTTGCTACCTATGGACCTGAACAGGGGAAAAAAGGTAAAAAAATTAATTTTTTAAAGTTTTTTGCGATTTTGACCTTGAAGATGAAGTTTTTTTGATTTTATATGTTAACAATTTCTGTTCTTTATGACAAGAGCTACAACTTTGCCTCAGAGAATATATAAAAATTTCAAACGGTTTGCAAAATATGAGCTTGAGGAAATGATAATTTTTTTGCAAAAATGACATCGAGGCCCCACATCTTTGAGGGCCCATAAAAAAAACCTGGAGAACTTTGGGCAAAACTGGGAGACAGGGGTCTTTTTTTTTGGTCTTTTATCACGTAGTGGTGTCCGTATATGGTTATTTTTTTCCGTGTTGCACTGTGTAATATTATAAGAATTAATTTGGCCTAGAACTTTAAATTTATTTTATAAATTAAATCTTGATAATATCTGATCACAAAGCTCTAAATAAAAATTAACATAAATTTAAATAATATCGCATTTTTTTTGCATCTATTTGTACTTCTGACACTACGTCTCTATAAGTTATATACTCCTAAATAAATGTCTTCATAATCTAAAAAATATATTTTTGATTTTATAATCAATTAAATGATAGTCTCCAGTTTTAAGCAAACTAGTTTTAAAAAATTTGTTCATTACAATTTTTAGCATTTCATTAAACTTACGAATTTTTCTGTACCCTCGCTTTGAAACATTTTCTTTATGTTGTAACAATTCCTTGAATATATTGTATATTGGAAAACTTAGATACATTTTATTTATTGAATTTACATTACTTGAAATCAACTTATCGGTGTCAATTTTGTCAATGTTTGCAACAAAAATTAAAAAAAAAATATATCTTTAATGGTTCCTACATCTCTAAAATTCTAATAACAACAGCTTGTAGGGATAACCAACTCGTTTTATTTCTAATAGACTTAAAATAATGTCAAATTGGTTGCGCCTCTTCGGACTATTTAACAAATAATTGTGTCAAAGTTTCTATCGAACGCCAAATAATTATTAACAAATTATTATTAATAAGTTATTGTTAATAATAAAATGTGTCTGTCAAGGTTGCTTTAACAGTACAAATAAATGATTTAAAATCGTCAAAATTAGGGTATAAATCGTCCCATCGTCATCATGTCATTTTTAGGACCCAAGAACGTCAAATCTGGTAGCTATGGGTATGCTACATATTTAAAATTTTTACATGTTTTGTTCTCTTTGTGAGATTCTCTTTGAGATTGTGTATGTGCTCACAGACCCTTAAGGGTTTGCGTGGGGGGCTCTTGCTTAATTTCATCCAATATTAACTGATGTTAATGTTTTTAGGCGGTAGTTTAAACCTTGTTTTGTTACCTTACGGAACAACACAAAAAGGCAAAATTTTTAATAAATGTTATCATTTTATCAAAAAAAGACTGTGTTGTCTCGAGTATAAGAAGAAAAAATGGCTATATTTCATATAATTTACAGAGTTTATTTTAAAGTTTAAAATTAAAAAAATGTTTTATCCATTTTATACGTTTTTTAAAAAAAATTTTCCTTTTTGTATTTATTATGTCAAAATATAAACAAAATATGTCAAATATAAATTTTATTGATTGCAACTCATTTTTGATTTCATTCATTGAATTGCAATTCATTCTAATTCATTTGAATGAATTCAAATCAGTTCAATTCAAACGAATTGTAAAAGGAATTGCAATTCATTTAACAAATTCATTTGAATTGGAAATGAATTACAATTCATTTTTCAGATTCATTTGAATTGAAAAATGAATTGCAACTCATTTTACAAATTCATTTGAATTGGAAACGAATTGCAATTCATTTCTGCCTAATTCATTTGAATTGATTAAAATTTCATTCAATTCATTTTTTGTATGAAAAGAATTAATTCAAAATTTGGTAATTCAATGCATGAATGATTCGCGAATTAATTCAAAAATGAATGATTCATTTACAGCTCTGGTATGTATGTATGCATGTGTGTGTGTTTTTATTTCATGTAAGTTTAAACTACCAACGTTGGTCGCTTAAACTAGCAAATAAAAATAGTTAATTATTATCTTAAAAACTAAAAACAAAGATTAAGGATGACTAAATCTCTGATCTCCATTTTAAAAACCCGCTCTACGTGTTCGAAATTTTAAACCAATGATAATTTATTTGTGTTTCTGTATCAAGTATCAGTATCAGCTGTTTTGCATCGGCATCGTAAACTAATCACACATGCGCATCAGTTGCAGCGGAGTAATGCATTTCCGAACAAGTCCGCTTACTTGCTGAGAGTAGCACACTGATAAGTGTCGTTATCGAATGTCTCGCCTTCTGATTTGTGGAACTAAGACATTATGTATAAGAAAACACCAAGGAGAATTATTTATTTATAATATGAGCACCTTTTATACATTGTTTGTTGTTATATTTTCTTCTTTAAAATGGCTGATTATTCGAATTTGAATTTAAGCGTGATAACTTAAACATAACTGTTTGTTTTGCAGTTTTTTAAAAAATTAAAAAAATATAATATATGTATTAGTGTCGTGCAAATGAAGCAATTCATAAAAGAGATAATAATAAGTGTACATACAACAATTTGTTCTTTTATAAAACAAATTTTTAACTAAAAAAATAAAACAAAAACTTAATTGCAATTTAAAAATTAAAAGTGAAACATTTATTATTTATTTATAAATAACCTTTATATTTTTCAAACTAAAATAGATTTTTGTGTTGGTTTAAATTTGATAAACTTTTCAAATTGATTAACACTAAGTACACAAAAATAAATTATTAAAATAATAAAAAAAAAAAACAATTTGTAAGTATTTTATTTATAAATAACAAATAATTAAATAGAGATTTATTTCAACACACATACTATTATACAATTATTATTTTTGATATATAAAGTCAATATTTATAATGATAATAAAAAAAAAATGAGTAGAGTTTAGCGTTTAATTATTAAGACGAAGCTCGATTTGAGTCATAAGAAAATATATAAACATTTGTACATGCATTCCTCCACGCTTGTTTCTGAGGAATAAATTAAAAATAATCTATATTTGATACATATTTTATTTATGAAAAATTCTAAACATTGCATTAACCCTGGTTCTTAATGACACTCTACGTCTAAGCACGTTTATATATTTTTTTTGAGACTTCGAATCTATTGTCGCATTATCGAAAATACTATGAATTTTGTCAAGTTAGATTTATCTTACTAGGTAGTGGTGTCTCTACAACAATACAAGAACAACGTGGCAATTTATTTTTGCTTTGTAGTTCGAAATGTCAAAAAAACGTAGAAGAAAATTGTGAAGGCGTATACATATTTGTTTTATTTTTTCTCACTTCTGCACTATACATATTCTAACGATATAAATCTTTTGACGTGTCGAACTACTAAATCAGCTGGGCGGATGACACTACCTAGTAAGAGCTGTTTGTTCGTAAGAAAAAAAAATACATTTTATATAGGGAAAACACACCATCATAAAAGTACGCGTATAACGCATATTGGTATAAATCTTTCGATGTTTTTTTATAACCCATCAGTGAAAGTAGTCCTTTCCAACGCATGTAATCGTTTGAAAATCGGTTGAGTGGTTATCGAGTTATAAAATCACGAACATAGGACAACTAATTTTTATATAAATACATACATACATAGATACATACATACAAACATATATTAGATTGGGTTGGAAAAAATTTATATTTTAATATTTTAAAAAATTTTAAGAAAATAAAGTTTTTAATTTTAAATAAGTTTTCCAACAATAAACCAAGTCAATCTATATAAGGTGGCATCGCCGCGATAACAAAATACAACAGAAAAAAAACACGGTAGACGCCAAAAACACTAATTAAACTAATTCGTAAAATTGGTTTGCAAGGCGAATCAATAAACGAAAAAAATTCATTTAGGTTATTTACGGTAGGTAGGTTATCGGGATATGTGTTTGCAACAGCAAATATTATAGAAAAAATGAAAAACTATGTCTTATTTATAGTGTTAAACAATTTTGTAAATTAAGCTAACTGACAGTGCAAATAAGCCAATTAAACTATTTTGAATCTATCAATTTCTAAAATGTTTTAAATTTATTTGTCAGAAAAAATCTCATCTCAGATTGTGTGATAATAAGCGGATAACCACTAATAAAGTGTGCTAATAGGGCAAATAGATTGTTTTTAATATTTTAAGTATGTATGTATGTATGTTATAAGCACCTGGCTACCTTGAAACCTTATTATAGTTTTAAATCCGACTATTAAAAGCATAAATTTTATTAATTTGGAATTATATATTAACTCTTGGGCTTTAGAAATTAAGTAAATTTGTTTTATATTTTTTCACATAAAAGCATTAAATTGGAATTTCTTCCATATTTCGGAAAATAGTAAAAAAAAAAATTCCAAGACACACTGTATTTAGGTCCGAATTTTTAAACAAATAAAGCTCAAAAAGAGTGCACAACTGGCGCCATAGGGTTTAAAATATCTCACTTGCAAAAGTAAAAGGTGCCCAAACGTGTTTAAAATATCCCAGTTTTAAACCGTAAATTTCAGTACCTTTAAACCGGAAATTGCGTACTTTCACTGCTTTTTCTCCACTTTCTCTTGGAAATGAAATTATTTTGCGAAAAAAATGTATCATATATGGGAATCAGGATGCAAAGGCACCTCCTCACAAAATTTTGTTAAAATACGTGATGCGAACATAAACGAAAAACAGGCAGACATACCGACGGAAATGGATCTGAGCTCCGAGGTGTTTTAGCGTGTTAAAGTCTCGGACTTCTGGTAACCAGAGCCGGAGTCTTTCAATGACTTCACCTCGTTAAAAAAATAAGTTTAAAATGTAAAAAATGTACAAATTGGTGCAATAAAAATTGCACGATAAATGCAATTTTAAACAAATGCAATTTTAAAGAAGAAAAGAGAAAGATTGCAGAAAGTTGCAAAAGTTGCATAATGTAATTGGGCACTTGTTTTGTTGTTTTTTAATTTGTTTTTGCTGCCACTCAACATAAAAATTTAATCAAAACAAAGAAAAACCCAATTGATAGCTATCAAACTGCTCGACGTCAAAAGTTGCCCAACAGGTTTTCTAATGAGTGTTGTCACAATCAGTACGTCTCCGTCAACGCAAAGTACGAAAGTTGGGCAACTTTTAACTTTTGACGTACGTTGCAAGCAGTTGAGAGCATGGTAAAAAGAGAAGGTAGAACCGTTCTCTCTTTATTATGTGACAATTAACATTTGATAAAAATAGGGATTACGACATTTCCGTTAAAATTGTGAAAAATCAAATAAAGAAAAAATATTTCAATTTTAAAAGAGCGTAGAAATTGGAAAATAAATTCATATAAATAAAAAATCAATATTTTTTTCATCCAGCATCGTCTGTGTAGCACATACAAATATATTTTTAAAAATACTACCACAATGCGTCATGATTATTTTGATCGTGTCTAGGCCGCTTAAAGAATATCTATTGTTTTACCTTTCAATTCAAAAAATGTTCAAATGTAACATAGTGTCTACAACTGGGATTAACTTTGACATAATACATATGTGAGAGAACGCCGGCAGAATAAAGCTCAATCTCAAGCAATAGATCTCGATGAACTGTGAAATTTCGCTGGTTTCACCAAACAAATGTCAACAAAATTAAATTTATATTGTATTAAAAAATTTAGAATACAATAAATTGTTAAATAATTTTTTGTGCAAAATTTCAAAATTGTTTAAATATTTGAAAAGTGCAATGGAATATCGCGTAATAGTGTCTAAACGTGAATAAAAATTTTACTCCCCTAAGTGTGTTGAATTCACACCGTACCCGTATGTGTGAAGACATTTGTAGCCACGTTTTTGACATTTGGAGAGTTGACCATCTATGTGTTATCTATGATTGGAACTACCTTCTTATTTATATCATGGTTGAGAGCTATAAATTGGTTTCTCTTTGTTTGTTGTGTGGCACCACAAACCAAATACAACAATATAAATAATTTAAATAAATAATTTAAGTAAAATGGTGAAAAAAAAGCTTCAAGTGTTTTTTTTTTCTGATTTAATATCCGTCAACTCTCATACTCATTGTGTCAACCTGTTCCTTTGCTACTTTATTTTCAGCTGAGAACGTTAAAGTATAACGTATGACTGATTCTCTGTGGCTCGGCCTTTACAACAAGGCCTCATAAGAATACCTGTATTTAAACTTTCTTGTACGTTGAAAAAGACGGCATATAACGTATGACGGATTCTATGTGCCCCCAGCTCCGATGAACATTTTTCAATTCTCTTTTGAATTTTCTTGTTTTACCTTGCCTCTCTACACCTCTTGCCGCAAAAAAACATGAAAGTGAAATTAATTTCATGAAAAATTCCATCGTGTAATTTAGCTATTACTTTAACTAATGCAAATCGCAAACGATTTACTTTCACAAAGGTTCGTGCACTCGAAAGCGAATGATGTGATTCTTAGTTACTGGTTTGAAATCAAAAATTTACTCGGATTAGTTGCTAAAACAAAAAGAAATATAATTAAAATTACCAAATTTTATTTTACAAAGCACAAAAAAAAAAATAAATAAATAAAGAGAATTTAAAAACAAATTTTGCAATGTTAAGGCTCACTATTAAAACTTGGCAATAGCTAAAGTTAGGATTTTATCGGAGAGATAAGTAGTTTTTCGTTATTATAAGTAAGCTGAAAGTAATATGTAACTATCTAGTACTTTAAAGGCAAGTTATACTCTTACTAACGAGCCTTACCCTCGTTATTATAACGAAAAACTACTTATCTCCCATAAAATTCGAACTTTAGCTAACTACATAATGCCAAGTAATAATAATGGGCCTAAGAGTAAGTAAAAGCAACATTTTCATAATGTAGGATTTTGAAAAAAGAGGAATAAGTACAAATACTCTTTGACTAATATAATTATTTTCTATAGGATGGTTCTTGATATCAACAAAATTATTTTTTAAATTTCTCTTTTGAAAATAAAAACAATGTATTAGGTAGCTATACGTATTTATACTTAAAGAGACGTCAACGTTAACATTTACAATTACAATAAATAAACTTTAATGTACTTTGAGTACAATTTTAACTGATTTTGTTTGATTTTCTTTAGATTAACACAGCATTTTTCTTAAGTGAGGTAAAATTAAGTGAGTAAAAAGAGAAAGTACAAAAAAGTCTAACAAAGGTTCTTAATTAAGTTTAAAAAATTATTTCAAAATCATCATAAGTAACACACTTTTCTTCTTATTTTAACATTTTTTATAGCGACAATAATTTCTAATCTTTTGATTCTAGAAAAGGTATTTTAAAGCCAGACTTTTTGACGGTAGTTGAACTGATATTATTACTTAATGTAGTTGGCGGTAGAACAGCAGACAATGGTGGATTTAGTTGTGAGCGATCAATATGTGGTGGCAGTTGCAAATTCAATGGGTCACGCAAACGCCTTAAATCATATTCAATTTCCGCTATTTGACGTTTCAATTGATTGTAGGTTTCAACATCGAAATTCTTCTTTTTGGCACGTTTATACAAGCTAATGAGGTATTGGCGGTCTTTAACTTCGGGCATATTGTATTCCTTCAAGAGAGAAAAAAAAAACAAATAAATAAAACGAAAATTTCAAGTAAAAAAAAAATCAGAAAGACTTTTTTATAACTTACAGTTTTTGTTATGCAATAATAGGCATACATGGCCATGGCAGTGCCATAGGTTACAAAGTATGTAACTGGTTCCATAATATCCCAAGAATATTCCCACCATGTCAGTCTTGCCAAGATGCCAAATTGTACTGACATCAAACTTAAACCAACCCACGTCATAATGTTCGTTTTGCGTTCGGCTTGAACACTTAATTCCATTTTTTCCTGCAATGAAATGATTTCAAGAAAATTGCTAATTTATTATTCAATTCGGCAATTTTTATTTATATTATTTATTAGCGATTCCCAGTGTGCTTCGAAACATTTGTAAGCAAAAGTATGACCAAGCAATATCTTGAAAACACACTTTGTTCCCAGAGTAGCATTTGTCAAATTTAAGGGGTGTCTACGTTTACGGCAAATTCAGTTTTAACTTATATATTAGGCCATCGTGTCATACCTTATCGAATGCTTGGGAAACGTTTATAAAAAGCGCAGAGTAGTATTTTTTTTTTTTCTTCAAAGGTCTTCTTAAAAACATTGACTAACCTGTGGGTTTATTCGATTGAATTTTTTTGTATGTTTTTTCCCTAAGCCGAATTGATACATCCTTTATCGCTTAGAATGGGGTTCAACTTAGTTATTAACATCCTCTCAAACAGCTTTGACATGTTAGATAAAAGACTTATAGGTCTATATGATTCAATTTTTGTGTGGTCTTTTCCTGGTTTAGGAATCATAGTTATTAAGGAAACCTTCCAAACTGGAGGAAAGTATTCAAGACGTAAAATGACATTAAAAATAAAAAGAATAATTTTGCGGGTTATACGGGGAAACTCATAACATCTTGTTACGGGTTTTATCAAAATCAGGGGCTTTCTTGGTGTTTAAATCAGTTATTGCCCTTTTAATATTACTAAATTCAAATCTTAGCGCTAGCCCCGATAGTTGGGAACTTATCTATATCAGTCGATATATTTGCCTTTTTCAGTATCATTCCTTGCCCAGCCTCCAGACGAAGTTCGGGAGGGAGGCTTACGTACGACTGGCCTTTTAAGGTTTCTACCCGCACGCCATAATGAATAATCTGGTTGAGGAGTTGGGTCTAGGTCTTCATATACCTTCTACGAATGAAGGTATGTATATATTCTAAATATTGCTTTCACAGAAAGTAGTTTAAAATTATAAAAATATTTTATTATGTAGGTGCTGGAGCAGAATTTGTTTTAAAAGTATATAAAAATGGGGACTTAAATAAAAGAGTTTAAATACAAAAAACATTCGCACTACTTACTCGTTCTAAAGGTGCCACTTTATATTTTAAATCTTCTAATTTTGTTGTCAACTCCTCCTCTTTTTGTATGTGATATTCGCCCACATGTAAGGCTTCGTATAGCTGTGGAAAAATAATATTTAATTTAAAACATTTAATTTACAAACATTTTAAAATAATCAAGACCTACTTGGGCTACTAATGCTTTGATGTCACCTAATTTATGAAGATCTTCCACTTGAATTTTCTCTCGCTGCGGAGGAACTACTTTATATTTTTGATCGTTTATGTGTATCCTTGAAAAAATGAATGTTTTATTAGTTGAAAAAAAAAACTTAAGATCTAAAATTACTTTGAATGAAATTAGCAAAGTGAGCAATAAATCGTGTGTTCGCCTGAACTTTGGGTACTTACCAGAATGATTCATCCATTAAACTTTCTATATTACATGTTGATGCTATTCTAACGCCATTTTTGTTAAGTATTGTGGCACGATCAATGCCCCGATCTTCTGTTTTCAGCATTTCAATGAGATCGCCCACTTTGTGAGACACAGGTTTCAAAGCAAACCGACATTTTTCATTTCTACTAGGAAGCGGTATGGTTAGATGAGGCAAACCGTTTATATATTCAACGCTTACATCTCCTGTAAACAAATAGAAGAGAAGAGTCAATACAGGCACATACTCAAGATATAAGAAAAGTCTAATTGTGTAATCTAGTAAGTAATTTTTGGTGTTTCGAAATTCATCTTTTGCCTGTTAAAAACTGCTATCGCTTATGAAATGTAATAAAGGCAAATATCTTTTAAAACTAGTTAGAAAATTAGATGGTTATAATGAGGCGTCAACCCCATTCCCGACCCCAACTACCCAAATGCCTAAAACGAGCATGTATTGATGCATTTGCAATGAAAAAATTCTTTATATTGTATAAGGTGAATTTTCCTATTTTATAGGTTAATTATATTTGTGATTGAATGTGTGACTGATTAAATATAAATATAAATAAAGGAACTAGCTGCGCCCGCCACTTCGTTAGCGTCCGTACAATATTTTGTTAGATTTTGCTTTGAAAGTAATTCACACCAAATTTTAAGTTCTTTAATTATGATTTATGTATTTACTTTATATAGGTATATATAGGTAGGTAATTACTGAGGAATATAGGATTTATATAAAATTCTGAAATTTACATGAAATTCTAAAATTATTGTTGAATTCTGTAAATAGCTTTAAGTAAATATTGCTGCCAACTTTTCAGTACCTTTGAATCGGAAAAATTTCCTACTTTCACGAATTATTCTGTTTTTTTTTTTCTTGGGAATAAGATAATTGTATGGGAAAAAAGTATCCTATTTTTGAACTTAGATACTAAGGTACATCCCTAAAAAACTTTATTAAAAGTCATTCACCAGTTTTTCCGTGATGCAAACACAGAAAAATGGCAAAATTTTAAGGGCCTATGCTGTCATAGTGGAAACCGGACTCACACTTATAGGGTTGCGTACCACCGTACCATATTTACATAATATAATAATATCTACATATATTATATAGCTTTACTTTAAAAGCACAAAATTGTCCAAATTTTACTATTGTTTTTTGATAGTTAATCTCTTTTGTAAACAAATTAGTTGCATACCTTTAGGGTGAAATATCAATAAGGGGAAAAAAGTTATGATGCATCCAAATAGCATTTTGTTGTTTTGTTTTTCTTTTTTCTATCGGGTTGTTGAATTTTAAGGGCCGATGTTGAATTTGAACCACACCTAAACATCAAATGTTTTCTGCATTCAATTTGACATTTCTCAGTTTCAGACTAACTCAATTTGAACTATACACAATATACACAATCGAGCAACGCGTTAAAGTTATTCAGGCTTGGATAATCAATTTTCTAACAAAATCATCTTCAGTGATGAGGCACATTTTCACCTGAGTGGATTCGTCAATAAGCAGAATTGCCGAATTTGGGCGAATGATAATCCATTGTCGAAAACCAATGCACTCACAAAGAGTGACTGTTTGGTGCGGTTTATGAGCTGGCGGCATTATCGGGCCGTATTTTTTCCAAAATGAGGCCGGTCAGGCAGTTACTGTGAATGGTGTTCGCTATCGGGAGATGATAACGAACTTTTTATGGCCCGAATTGGAGGATATGGATGTGGACAATATGTGGTTTCAACAGGACGGTGCCAATTGCCACAAAGCTAACGAAACAATGGCTCTTTTGCGCGACAAATTCAATGGCCGTGTTATCTCACGTATTGGCGATGTCATTTCGCCGCCAAGATCATGTGATTTGACATCGCTGGACTTCTTTCTATGGAGTTATTGAAAGAAAAGGTGTACGTCGATAAGCCAGCAACAATTCAAGAACTAAAGGATTAGATTATGCTTCAGCGTTATCGAAAATTTGGAGCATCGGATGGAGGTGTGCCGCCTAGGTCGCGGCGGCCATTTAACCGATATTTTGTTCCATACATAATTGAACTATATTATTATATATATTATTACAAAATAAAAAGAAATGACAATAATTTCCTAAATAATTTGTGTTTTATTCAAAATCAACCTCGACCCCTTAAAATTTAATCACCCTTGACGTGTGTTTTGGATCGTCATCCTGCTGGATGACCCAATTAAAGAGCATTTTATCTTGTGCATAAGGCAACATTGTATTTTCCAAAATGTTTTTTTATATTCAAACCAGGTCATAGTACTCTTAGTGACATAAATTAGAGCAACACTACACCATGTATTATTATATTACTATCTTGTCACCACCGTGCTTGACGATCTTTGTTGTGGGGCGTATTTCAAATTATTTAATTGGGGTACAACGAACATTGCGACCGTTATCATTTTTAACTAAGTTTATTTTGGTTTCTTCGCTCCACACAATAAAAGCGATTTCTTTTAATCGATTGGTACAAACTTACAAGGGTTCATGTAGAGAATTGCCTTGTCTTGTTTTTCGAAGCAAGGAACTTTTCTGCCTAATCAATCTGATAATTTAGCCTGTTTTACATTTCCTCTCACGATTAGAGCATATAATTCATTGGGGACAACAGCAGAAATATTCCTAGAAGATTTATAAGTGTCCATTTTGACAAGAGTGGCGATATAATTATCTGAGTTTGTGGTCGTTTTATACGATCTATCGCAAGTTTTAATATTTGGTTTCGGTTTTAAGACGTTGTGGACAAAAATAGTACTCTGCTCAGGGCTTTGGTAATTGATGAAAGATTTAATTCTTTGTTCCTAAGACTTAACACCAGTCTCCTCTTTTCTTGTATGCATTCTTGTATTGGACCCTATTAAAACACTTGTAATAAATCTTGTTTACTTTAAAATTTTACAATAAATACCAAAACAAATCTTCACTTTAAATGTTTACTTGACATTAATACTTTCAGCAGCGTACAAATTTGACATGTTGCAATTGATGAAATTTCTGTAAAATGTAAAGAGACCATATATGTATGCATACGTAGAGTCGGAGTACGAAATGTAAAAAGTAAAAGCATGTCTCTATAACTCTCACCATTTACTGTTACGTTCTGATTTTAGGATGCTATATGTTATATTTTTGGGATGCGCATTATCGTTAAGAGTATTTTCTCGAACTAATCGCTGTAATGAATGATTATTAGGACCTTAAAATGCACGTAATGCCCAGGAAGTTTGTGGTATTACAGTATGATTTTCAAAAAAAAATTGTAGCGATTTGCAAGCATTGCTCGGGCATGAGTCTAAACTAAAACTAACTCAAAACAACCGAAAACTGTCATATCAGCTGTCACAGAAAACTGTCAATTTAAAGTTTTTTTTTTACAAAAAATTAACGTCATTAAATTCGAAAATTATATTCTTAATTTTTTTCTAACTGCATACAAGTTTTGCATAAGTATTATCTACGTAAATGGTGGATAAATATACGAAAATCTTGCAAGTTGCATGTATGTTTACACATGCAGCGAAAGGTTTCAAAAATTGCTTATCTGTTTGCTTTATTTATTTTTTAACCAAAGTTACCAACAGCATTACATTTGTACATTTGTAGCGAAACAGTAGACATCAATAAATACTAATTGTTTTTTTATGAAATCACAGTTCTAAAATAACACCAACCACGGCTGCCAGATTTAACGATTTATCGTCATTTTGACGATTTTTTACAACGCTAAAAAATGGGTGTTTTGGGATTGTTGAAAGCATTTTATTTAAATTTAAAATCTATTTTTAGTTTAAACGATTTAAAAAATTGTGGCTATTAAAGTCAAAAAAGGGCCAGTTTAAAGGGGATTATGTGAAGGATGATGTTTTTTTTAACTTCCAGTGTTGAGAGTATTGATAACTCCTAAACATTTTGTTATGGTATCCATCAAACTCAAAAGCAATTTTATGCATTTAAAATTCAATTTAATGCATTAAACACATAGACAACATCAGGCTTCCCTGTAGAGACTGTCAAAAATATACACACCTACAGTAAACTGAATATTTAGAAGTCATCAAAGCTACACACCACCATTGTGGATGTGGGCAAATTAGGATAATTTCTATTTTTGCATGTTACGCTCTTATTTTTTCGAAAATGTCACAAAATTAAAATATACAAATTCATTTACATGCCAAAGATTTTGAAGAAATATTTATTATTTTTGTGAAAAAGTTGTTTTATATAATTCTTGCAAAAAAAAAAAACCGACTTCAAAACAGACAAACTTAAAATCAGGTTTCTTTAAGACGGTAATTATACATATATTATGTTATGTTATGTTATGTTTGAGAAAGATTGCGGAGGATTTTTAAATGTCGTAGAGCAAATTATAAATGCATCTTTAAAATAAAAGATAAACAAAATGCGCCAAAATTAGAAGGAAATGAAGTAAAGACAGACAGTCCAACTAAACTGGCTTACTGGCAGAAATTCTACTCTAGCTTTAGATTGCAAACTTTTATTATACAAGTCAATTCTAAAACCAATATGGTGTTATGGCATTCAATTATGGGGCACTGCCTTAGCTACCAACGTAGAAAAAATTCAAAGGCGCCAAAACAAGATTCTTCGTTTAATTACATCTGCTCCTTGGTATATAAAAAACTCGAACATCCATAAAGATCTAAACGTGCCAACAGTTAAAGCGGAAATAGCGAAACTTGCCATAAGTTATTTAAAGAAGCTTGAAACTCATCCTAATCCACTGGCCCGTAACATACTAAATGAACCTGGTTACATTCGACTAAGAAGGAGGGACACTGCTTCTCTCATCCGTACATCAGAGGGATAACCCGCAAATTACAGTAACCGTGAAACATACATTTTTTTTTTGTCCAGCACTGGTTGGACTTAACATGTATATTTTTATTTTTAGACTTAAGATATGAGTAATTATTGATAGTTCAATTATATTGAAGATACAATAAATAAAAATTTGCGAAAAAAAAGTTAAGCTATTTTCATTAACATCCGTCTTTTATGGGCACACCATTTAGTTTTGATTTTTATAGCTGTAATAGCGATCATTGTCATACATATTATGTGTAAATTTCAGTTGCTTATCTAAAACCGCTCAAAAGATAAGGCATACATCAAATTTCATTAACTATAGGGACACTCTTTCATTTATAATTTTATAAGTCTTATAGCGGACATAATAATACATTTAATTACCAACTTTATAATTTTTACTATAGCGGACATAGTAATAGTTCTGCGTAAATAACAAATGTCAGTCTATATCGGTGTCAAAGATAGGGCAACATAAATCAAATATCATCACCTATTGAGACACCCTTTAATTTACAATTTTGAATTAAAGACCTATTGTTATATAGGACTTGGTCACAAAGATTTGTGTAAATTTCAACTGTGTGTTCAAAGGTTTAGTCATATACAGCAAATTACAGAACTATTGGGACACCCTTTAATTCATAAATCATAATTCTAAATATTTAACTTGCTAGTATACCAGACAAAGTAGTGGAAATTCTGCTTAATTTTCAAGGGTTTGTCTATAACGATTCAAAAGATAGGTCCATATAGGTCAAATTCCATCAATTATGGGGATACCCTTTAATTTCCAAATTCAAATAATATACCTGTTATAGCGGACTAAGCAATTCAGGTTCCTTCTAAAATTCAGTTGTCTATCTATTACGGTTCAAAAGTTTGGCCACATACATAAAATTACATTAACTATTGGGACACCCTTTTATTTCCAAATTCTAATTTTATACTTTTTGTATAGCGGACTTAGTTATACAGGTTCTTTGTAAATTTAATGGTCGGTGTACAACTTTTCAAAAGTATGGGCATATACATCAAATTTAATGAACTATTGGAGCACCCTTTAATTTATAATTTTGAATATTTATCCTTTTTTTTATAAAGGTCAGAGTAGTCGACATGCTATCAAACTTTCAAGGTGTTGTCTTTGGCGGTTCAAAAGATAGGCCTATTAAGGTAATTTTACGTCACCCTTTAATTTTTAAAATAATAAATAATGAAATAATTAATAAAATTGGTTCAGAAATGGCTGAGTTCTGCGGGCACACACATAAAAAAACAACATTCAAACAAATTCATAACTCCTTTTGAAGTCGGTTAAAAATTAAAATACATACATATGTATTTCTACAAAAATGTCAGAGTTTACGATGTAGCTGTCGTCTTCAATATACATAATAAAGTATTTAACTACACGGCGACAATTGAGCCAACGTTACCTTTAAAAGTGACTTCTTATGATTTTTTACACAAAAAAAAGTTAAAGAAATACTGTTCTAGTTGTCCCATTTTTGGCGACTTTTTAAAACTAAAAAGACGATTTTTATCGGGAAATTGACGATTTTCCCTAAATTGACCTGGCAGCCCTGACACCAACTGTCTTTTTAGTAAATATTTAAAGAAAAATATTACTACCATTTTTAAATACGCATAAAATAAGTTAAAACCATAGATAATACATAGATGGCCAACTCTCCAAATGTCAAAAACGTGGCTACAAATGTCTTCACACACACGGGTACGGTGTGAATTCAACACACTTAGGGGAGTAACATTTTTATTCACATGTAGACACTATTACGCGATATTCGATTGCACTTTTCAAATATTTAAGCAATTTTGAATTTTTGCACAAAAAATTATTTAAAAATTTATTGTTTTCTAAATTTTTTAATACAAAATAAATTTAATTTTGTTGACATTTGTTTGGTGAAATTTATTTCTACGCAGTATTATATTTTTTTGTCTTTTAGGGGATAAAAATTTACAAATCAAAATAATAAATATTTAAAATTAGCATTCAATCTAACTTTTTTCGCACATAAATATATTAGAAAAATACAAAATTCATAAATTTATTAAAAAGCAAAAGAATTATTTAATTTTAACATTTAAAATTGAATGTAAAAAAATATTCTGTTTTACAAAATATTTTATACAACTCAAAGCATATCTATATAAAGTACATGCAGTTCTACAACAAATACAATATTACAAAAGCCACAGGAATTTTGTTTGCGTAAAATTCGTTCTTAAAAGTCAAAAACAGCTTACTAAAACATAAAAAATGTGTATTTTAAATGTATTGAAACTGGTATATAAATTGAAATAAAAATAAACACAATGGCGCTTTAAAAATCAAACCAAATTTTGACATTTCAGAACAATAATAAATATTCACAGCTGTGGACTTGCATGTACTTTATATAGATATACTTTGATACAACTATGTGCAGTTTAGGTGCTGTGGGGAATTTTTTTTTTAAACCAACACTTATACAATTTTGCCTACCAATACATTCTTAGACTTAGGTTTTTTGACAAGAGACTTAGGTTTTTGACGTTTCAGTTGACTATCTATGTGTTATCTATGGCTACAAATGGCTTCACACATACGGGTACGGTGTGAATTCACCACACTTAGGGGAGTAAAATTTTTATTCACATTTAGGCACTATTACGCGATTTTCCATTGCACTTTCCAATTATTTAAACAATTTTGAATTTTCTCACAACAAATTATTTAACAATTTATTATATTTTAAATTTTTTTAATACAAAATAAATTTAATTTCGTTGACATTTGTTTGGTGAAATGTATTTCTACACAGTATTGTATTTTTTTGTCTTTTAGGGGATGAAAATGTTCAAATCAATATTTCAAATATTTAAAATTAGCATTCAATCTTAACTTTTTTTCGTACATAAATATATTAGAAAAATACAAAATTCATATTTTTATTAAAAAGCAAAAGAATTATTTAATTTTAACATCTAAAATTGAACGTAAATAAAATATTCTATTTTTACAAAATATTTTATACAACTATGTGCAGTTTAGGTGCTGTGGGGAAATTTTTAAAAAAACCAACACTTATACAATTTTGCATACCAATACATTCTTACACTTAGGTTTTTTGACAAGAGACTTAGGTTTTTGACGTTTCAGTTGACTATCTATGTGTTATCTATGGTTAAAACTATAATTAGGTTTTATCCAGTTAATTCTGAAAAGAATTGTCAAAAAATCACTTGTAGGAAAACTGTCTTGCTAATTTAGCTACAATTTCGAAAAATGTGAGTGTGTTAGTAAAAAACTGGGAGTGTCTTTTGTTTTTCGAACTTCCCTGCAGATAATATTGGGCTACGTGGTCCATTGTAACTGAAATGGACTAGCTACAACATGGTCCTATGTAATGCAGTCATGGACCATGTTATTTTCCAACAAGAGTTTGTTGTTAAACGACAAATGTTAGCGATTTAACGATTGCATAAAGTGTTGCCAAGAGCTGTACAGTTCGTGCAGTGTGTTCCATCGTATGTAGTGACATAGAGTAGTTTTGAAACTACTCCCATGTAATGCAAAGCTGGGTTATATGGTCCAGCCCGAGGACATCGTAATGTTAAATGGATCATGTTTTCTCTATACACCTAGGTTACCTTTGGACTAGCCCTAGTCCCTTATGGAATATAATTTACATGCGTGTAAGGCTAACTCACGTTATCGTCAGGGTTGTACCTGCATGTGTAAACCCTAGGTAAGTGCTCGTATGCTTTAAATAACTGCTAAACGCAAAGATTTTATAGGCCAAATAAAAACAAATAAACTACGGTCTACACCAATAGCTGTTGTTAGTAGACAAATGACATTCGAAAGCTTTAGAAATTAAAATCTTGTAATAAAAAAAATTTAAAAAGAATTGTCATCGAATTCTGGTTGAGCATTCTGTAATGAAAGCAACACGCTACTAAGAAAGAACATATTTTCTATGATTAAAAAAAAAACTTTAAACTAATAAAAACAAAATATTTGTAGACTCAGCGGTTACACAGTTTTGGCAACAATGAAATTGTTTTTGTATTCTATTGTAAACATATATGTACGTTTTTTAATATTCTAAAAAGAGTATATGAATATTTTTTGCAAATTTGTGTATTTAAATGGTGACTGCATGTAACAAAAGTTAACAAGAGATTTTAGTTTAAAACATCTACAAAACTATTGTTTGTTCTCAATCGCTTATAAAGTAGAATTCGCTTTGAATACAAATACGTACTAAAGAATCATTTCACCAAATGATTAAGTTCTCAACTGCAGAAAAAAGTTATTTTGCAGTCTGCACAAAAAGTTAAAATGTTTCGTTCAACAAACATATTCATTCTTCTTTCATGTATGTTTGTACATAATAAAAGTTTTCATTCACCCAGCAAACAGTTTTGCTCACAAGTCTGATATCTATGCATGCATATAATAAAACTGTAACAGGGCTATTTCTGTACATGAAATGTTTTTTGAAAATGTTGTTGCTGGTGCAGATGGTAATCGAAACGGCATACAAAACAGCAATTTTTTGAATTTTTGTGTTCGCATCACGTACAAACTACTGGACGCATTTTAATAAATTTTTGTGAGGAGGTACCGTAGGTTCTGGGTTCAAATAAAGGTTACTTTTTCCCCGTAAAAATATATAATTTCTAAGGAAAATAGAGAAAGAGTATTGAAAGTACGCAATTCTTCCGATTTAAAGGTACTGCAAACTTGGCAGCACCTTTTACTTAACACAATTTACAGATCTCTACAATAATTTTATATAAATTTTAGAATTCTATTTAAATTCTAAGCTCCTTAGTAATTACCCAGGGATGGGTACCTCTATATAAAGTAAATACATAAACCACAACTGAATAACTATAAGAGTCTGAAAATTTGGTGTGGATTACTTTCAATGCAAAATCGAACAAAATATTGCAAGGGCGCTGACGAAGTGGTGGGCACAGCTAGTCACAAATATATTTATATTTTTAGCGACAAACACCCAAGGCAGTCATTATTAATTTTGTTTAGACGTTCGTGAATACAAGAAAATCCACAAAGCACGAACTGTTAACGAATCCATTATTACCAAACATGTGAACCAGGGATGGTAAATGAAATTAAAATTATTCTAATCGGCTTCTAAAATTGTGCTTTTTGGACTAAATACATTTTGTATATTAAGTAAATTTTTTAATCACAGTAAAATAAACATAATTTTGTTACAATCTTCATGAAATTTTAATATTTCATGAAATTTTATCATTAGTAAAGAATAGAGTTTGAATAATCATTTAATAAAAGAATGTAATCGCACTTATTCAAAATAAGTTTATTTTCTTAAAATATTAATTTGACATTAAATAAATATTTTTAAAAATAAAAATGTTAGTCAAAGCTATTCGTGATTTTTATGGCGCAAAAATGAAAACATTCAAAGATCGAATTTATACACTTTTGTTCTTGCCACAAAACTTATCATAGTTCAAAAACACAATTTTCAGTATTTCGTTGGCGATGGTTTTCACCGGAAGCTAACAAAACCGTATTTCATTTACTGGAGGAAAAAATCCATTCAACTTCATACCAGAGTCCGAACATTTTCTGACTTTGTAAGATGGTATTCTCATTTCATACCAGACTTTGCTTGACAAGCACCTAAAAAATTCCTCAAAACTCGTACATAATTTTGATTGTCAATTCTAAAATTCTTTATTTTTATGGATATATTACATAAAGAATCGAAAAATTAATTATTTTCGGTTTGGGGTGTTAAGTAAACTATACCTTGCCCCTTCCCGATTATGCCCAAAATTTATACAGCTCTTCCTCTCCATAAACCAAAAGCACATACTAATTTCGTTTTAATATGTCATTCGGTATGACCTGCCTACAGGTCATACCGTTCACAAAATTTGGGGGTAAGGAAACTACTACCCTCTCCCGATTATGCCCAAGAAATATACAGCTCTTCATCTCCATGAACTAAAGGTACATACTAAATTTCATTTTGATATGTCAAAGGGTATAACCTGTACAAACTCCACAAAAATAGTGGCATACACACCCACTCACAGACATCATCGCGAAAATAGTCAAAATGGATTCAGGAGACCTCAAAACGTATAAATCCGTCGAAATCCCGACCTCCATTTTTTCATGATTACTATACCTTACCTTATACTACGTATGGTAAAGTAAAAAAAATACGTATTAAGTTCCTTTTTGAATTTTGACCGAATTTAGCAAAAATGTTCACTGGGTATACAGATTTGTTTTTATTTGTATGCAAACTAATGTGTTAGCAATTGCTCATTTATATTTTGTGCATACAGTTTTTTACATTTACCGGATTTTCTCGTTTCCTAGCCACTATTTTGTTTACTTATCTAGACCGTTCCTTTGAACAAAAAAAAATGCATTTATTTTAAGATAAATACTGTTTCCTTTCTGCTGGTGTTTTCTTGTGCATAAAAAATACTTTATTGAAAACCCGGTCCATTCTCTTAAAATTGTTTTATAAATTTTTATTAAAATAAAAGGAAAATAAATATATGGAAGTTTCCTAAACTAAGCACCTCAAACTTAAATATCTGGATGTTCAAACTAAAGGGTGTTTTTCCTATAGAGGTGCAAATTTGAAATTTGAATAAAAAGGAGAAAAATATTTTTAATATCCTTCCATCTGGCTTCATAATTAGACGATTTTAAGCATGTAGCCGCGGTGGCTTACGCCTATATGAGTGTAGTGCCCTTTTTGATATGTAAAACTGAAATTAATTTCTTTTAAACACTTTACTAATTTTTACTTGTTAAAAATATTTTTTTGTGAACAATTGAACTTTTTTATAATGTCAAATATTCTAGAAGTTTTATCAAGGCATATTAACTCAGGTAGACTCATTAGTACAACAACTACAACCACAGGCATTTTGTTTGTGCAAAAAAATAGCTTCTTTGTCTTAAACAAAATGTTAACCTCTTCAGGGACATTGGCACATATGTGTTCATTTAGCTTTTGTTAAATTTTTTAAGAGGAATTAGAAGAAAGTTTTATCACAGAATTGCATTCCAATTTCGCAATATATCAGTTTCGAATTCTTGCATTCTTTTTAACTATGATAAAGAAAAAAGATGTCTCTTCTTGAGTTTAAAGCCTCATTTGCCAGCTCAATAATACATATACATAGGTAAACGTAACAAAAAACGAGGTATACCCTGTATAATTTCTGAACCATCTAAAAAGTCAATCACAAGATTAAAGTTATTCCAGAAATTAGACTAGATTCTATAGCACACTATCCTTTAAAAGTTGAGCATAAAAAACCCCCACGATGTCATGATAAAAACTGTACGAGACAAACTCACTACATGTGTGAAAAGTGTAAAGAACCCTTACGCCCTGAGTGTATGAAATCTTTCCATTCATAGATGAACTCAACGTTAAATGGTCACATATGTCGACATCATCTTTTTTTAGTAAAATTTACTATTTTTAATTTTAATTTTATCTAGTAATTAAATGAACTAGTAACTAAATGAAAAATAAAAGAGGTTAAAACAAACGGAAAACAAAACAAAAAAATAATTTTTTTATTTTTTCAGAACAATTGAAAAATATTTAGAACATTAAATGATACAAAGAGAGACGGGCAGAAAAGTGCAATGTCCTGCGGCCGAAGTTTTCTTAAAATAAAAATTGTATGGATTGTGACGGTTAAGCTTACAATGTTTCCCCTTAAATGGAAGTTGAACTATCAAACTCCATATAAAAAAAAATTAAAAATTTTCGCCTTTATATTTCCCCTTCGTAATGAGGTTACCTGATGAATGTGCCTTGAGAAAAACCATATGATGTCGAATTCGCCATTGAGTTTACCTGGTATGAATTTGCCTTGAGTTTTATTATTCTTTTTGTAACGTTTAAATAAAGAAGTTTTTTATATAAAAGAATTAAAATCAGTGGTAATAAATTTATACATATCTGGAATAAAAATTCCCACTCATCCTTTGTAATAAATTAGAATTATTTCGGCAAATAACACGACGAATATTTCCTTACAACTTCTCGCTTTGTTCTGGGACCTTACAAATCCCCAAAACACATCATGTAATATCGTCAGATGACTTGAAAGAGGTGGCCAGTTAATAGGTAAATTTCCTGAAACTATTCGCCACATGTTTCTCTCAGTGCGTCACGTACTGATTGTGCCACGTGTGATACAATCAAGCCAAATGTCTGCAATTCTAATGCCTTCTCATTGATGCAACAAAAAAGCTTAGTAAAAGATTATCTTTATACCGCTCAGAATTGACTGTAACGTTCTGATCAACATTTTTTTTGAATATATATGGACCAATGTTCCTTTGATCTGTGCGCAGTGAACGTAGTCTCTCGAGATGCGTAATATCGTTAAACGCATTGCGAAACCGATCTATAGATTCTCGTACTAATCTCTATGATGAACGATTATGAGGACCATAAAATGCACGTAAAGCCCGATCAGTTTGACGAATTGAAGCATTATTTTCAATTCGAATTTGAACAATTTGGACATAACTGTCAAATCAGCTGTCACAGAAAACAGTGCTGCCAATTTAGAGTTCTCCGACTCTAAAAAAACCATGCTTTGTTTGCTAATTGGAGAGTGAATTTGTGAATTTACTTGTTTAAAATTCGTGACGGCCCTTACCGTTATACACTGAATAAATACCAACGACTAGATGCAATTCCACTATTCATTAACATTTATATCCGCAATAGACTTTTTTTTAAATAAATTGACGACAAATGCTAATACATATTTTCAGCTTTTGGGTTTTTTAACATCTCCAACGCCTTTTTCAGTGTTTTAGCGGCACTTACAAGCAAACAATGCAAAAATTGAAAGGCACAGCAGCAAAAGAGCAGAACTAAACTTTTATTTTACACTTAATCATGCCTTAAATATAACAAATACCAGCTGTTATTATAGAACAAAGAGTTAATAAAAATAGAAAATAGAAATAAATCAGTCACACACACGGCTGCCAGATTTGACGATTTATCGTCATTTAGACGATTTTGGTCCAAAAAATAGCAAAATTCCGAAAGTGACGATTTTTTACAATGCAAAATATGAGTGTTTTAAAATACAAAGTTTGGAATTTTTAGTTTATACGATTTAAAAAAAAAAATGTGATAATTTAAGTCAAAAAGTAAATTAAGTAAATTAAGTAAAATTCTTTAAGGATTTTTTTTTGTTAATTTGCAGTGTTGGGAGTACTGATAATTTCCAAACATTTTATTAATAGAATAGCATAAATTCTATTCTTCAAACTCAAGAGCAATTTTATTCATTTAAAATTTAAAATTTAATTTAATGCATTAAACACATAGACAACATCAGGCTACCTTGCACAGACTGTCAAAAATAAAATACATACACACATTTATAATAAAACGATTATTTTGAAGTCATCAATGCTACACGACCACCGTAATGGCTGTAGTCAAATTGGGGTATTTTCTATTTTTGTATGCGACAATTCTATTTTTTCAACAAAAGAAAATGTTACCAAATTAAAAATTCATTTACATGCTAAATGTTTTGAAGAAATATTTATTATTTTTTGAAAAAGTTATTTTATAGGAGTAAAATATGAATTTCTACAACAATGTCAGAGTTAACGAAGTAGCTGTCATCTTCAATATAAGTAGCTGACTACACTGCGACAATTGAGCCAACGGAATTTTTAGTCTTGCAGCCGCTGTCGTATATGTGTTTAAAGCATAAGTAAATGTTTTGATTTCAGTATACATTAAATATGTACATATGTATGTCTAAGTTAACTTCTTATGATTTTCTTGATTGCTTTTAAACAAAAAATATAAATACAAAATAGTTAAGACTTTTTTAGTTGACAGATTTCTTTGACGATTTTTTAAAGCTGAAAAGCCAATTTTTTTAAATTTTTATCGGGAAATTTACGATTTTTTCTTAAATTGACCTGGCAGCTCACACATGTAGGGTTCCGTACTATGGACCCTTTAATTTTTAATTATTACATGCCTCAATTAATGAACTTGGTTGCTCCTAAGCAGCCTTTGGCTAACAATCGACTATCAGTTTCAGTTATGCATCACCTGCGTAACGTGAATCAGGTTTCATGAATCAGGGAATCGTAGTCATTATTTCATTATTTTTACATCGGAAACCATAGTTAGTATTAGAAATGAAAGGAGAGGATCGTGTTAATAATTAACGGGTGATTGCTTTGCAAAACCCCCACCACCATGCCCTACGAATACTAGAGTTTTCGAAAACAAAATCCGTTTAGAGTAGACTTGTGCATTACAGTTCTTTTCAGTGAACGTTTATTTTAGTTCTAGTTTAAAAAATGAACTAGTACAATGTTTTAGTGCAATCGCTCATTTTTAGGTTCGGCTTCAGAATGTTTCCCGTACTCACACACGTTTTGGGCTAATCCACTAAAACGTTTTCTTTTATTTTCAGTTTTGGCGTATGGACTCATATTGGTTAATGCAACAATTGGTTCTTTTACATACTTTTTTTTACTGAATTTGCAGTGTGAATAGGAAGGAGCATTAAGATCTTGCTATGTATAAATGATTTTTCCAATACAGTTATGTTTTTTTGTATTTATAAATGAAGAAAAAATACGTTTTAACCCATTTGGGCCAAGCAGTTACTTTTAGATCACCCTTGTTGTGGGGATTTTATTCTTTACAATAAGGACCATCATCTCCCGAAATCAGTTGGAACATTTAGTGGGCGTAAACATCCCATTTTCTGAATTTTTCTTAATGATGATGGCTAAGATGTCTCTGCAAAACATGGTTCACATCGGACCACGTTTTCTATTTTTGTCCCAAAATACACTACGTCGTTACATTGTGCGCTGGTCTATTAGTCTGGGGGTTGCGAGTTCGATTCCCACAAAAGACTCTGGGTGTTATCTGTATACAAGCGAAGAACTTAACAGGTAGTGTTGTCTTGAACAAATATGGTTAATCGGTTTTTTTTTCCAAATAACTATTTTTTCAATTTATAATAACAATTTTTATCATTACCAAAAATTTCGTTGCTTAAATTGTTAGATGTAATAATTTAATTAGAATTTGTTATAAAATATGATTTTTTTCTGGCCTACCGGATTTTAAAAACTAAAATTAAAAATAAATTGCAAAATTTTGGGTAAAACGAAAACCGATTGGTTTTTCGAATACTCTAACAGAGGCCTAATCCGAAATATGCACTGAGAAATTGCGTGGTAGTAGCCCTTCAATTATTCGACTCTTTTTTATCAGAAAAGAGTACCGGAGTACCCTTAGCTTGATAACTGCGCTGTAGATCGCACTTTATAGTATCCGATTTCATCTGACAAAGATGAAAATTTATTAAGATAATTGTTATGCTGACATTAGATTGAGAATATACGCACATAAAGTCGAATATCTGAGTTTCGATGGCCTTGTTGTTAGTGAGCTTTTTATAGATTCTGTGATCAATTTTCCACATATCAAACAAAAAGCAGTGGGTTTTCTTTAAAAATTAATATATAGATTTTTTTAACATATTTTCGAAACGAATTTTTCTTTTAAGGTGATTAAGGTTCCCTTCAAGCACGCTATGCAGCAGCTTACTTCCTTACATCAAAGTGGTTCAATTAGGAAACCGATATACATTAACTCACTGCTATAGCGGTCATCACTCGTTGTTGTATTCTGGTTGTGCATCGCTTTTAAAGAACTAAGAGCCTATAAAACTGCCAGCTTACTAAGCACACTAAATGTACAGAATTTGGCATCAGTTGGTTTTACCCATTTTTACACAGACACATTTTTTACGTTATTTGCAGTAAATACTATGATTATTCTTACTCCACTTGAGAGTAAGTGTAATCTACTTGTTCGTAAAGTAAAGACGAAAATAGCTAAACCGTTTTCGAGCTTCTTAAGGATCTACAAAATATTAAATTTGTAAGATCTTGAAACCAGTTTATAAAAACAAAACTTTTCGCAAAGTTTTTATGCAACGTTACCAATTTTAACAATTTTTTTAATTGTTATGTACATGAACCATAGATTGCAAACAAAACTATTGCGTTTTTACTCATTTGCTTGATTTAATATACCATTACAATCGTAGAAATGCGAACGAAATAAAAGCAGAAACGTATTCTTTTGAGTGATTGATTGATTTAGTTCGTTCGATTTTCGAATGCTGATTTTGTTTATGATTTATTTTCTTTACACTAGAGCCCCGACTTGCGTCGTCCCGATTTGCGTCGTTTCGATTTGCGTCGCTTTTTTAAAACTGGAAAAATTCGATTTGCGTCGTTGCAATTTCAAGTTGCGTCGGTTCGAGTTGCGCCGTTTTGACCCCGATTTGCGTCGTTGTGCTAAAAACGGTTAAATATTTACTGCAGCATTGTGCCTTTTAGGCATTTGTAGTGTAGTATTTAGCGTCTTTACATTTTTAGAACTTCTGGCAACACTGATCGTCACCTGTACGTTAAGAAGTAATAAAAAATAAGGGGAATTCCCTGTTCTTTGCTATATAAGTGGCGCGAACAACACTGTCTGGTTATGGTAAGAATTTAGTGTATGATTCGCCAAGATACTTAAAGAACGTAAAGAATGAGTCAAAGTAAAAGAAAAATAATAAGTTTGGAATTAAAATTGGATATAATAAAACGTTTTAAATCGGGAGAAAAGGCTGTTAATATAGGAAGAGCTCTTGGACTAGCACCTACAACAGTAAGGACAATTTGCAACAGAGACAGTGATAAAATAAATCAATTAGCTGAAATTGTTACTCCACTCCAATCTAAACAAGATACTATAGCAAGAAATCTCTTATTGGTTAAGATGGAGTCCCTGCTTTCAGTTTGGATACATGATCAAAATAAGAGAAGAATGCCACTGAGCAAGGAAATAATAAAAACTAAGGCTCTTTCTATTTACTCCGACCTTAAGAATAATACTGCATCTAGTAGTAACGGAAATTCTGGTGATTTCGAAGCCAGCAACGGTTGGTTTAACCGTTTTAAAACACGGGCAAATTTACATAATGTGGCATTAAAAGGAGAGTCAGCCAGTGCAGATTCAGTAGCCTCAGAAAATTTTAAGCTTGATCTGAAAGCCATAATTGAAAAAGGAGGGTATTCTGCTAAGCAGATTTTGAATGTCGACGAAACAGGTCTTTTTTGGAAACGGTTACCATCAAGAACTTACTTGTCAAAAAATGAGAAAGCAACACTTCTATTAGACGGAAACGCAGAAGGAGATTTTAAATTTAAACAGTATTTGATATACCAATCAGAAAATCCAAGGGCAATGAAAAGTATAAACAAGAGAGACCTCCCGGTACACTGGCACTCTAATAAAAAGGCTTGGATGACCGCAACCCTGTTTAAAGATTGGTTTGAAAATTGTGCCGTTCCTGAGTTTAAACGCTATTGTTCCTCTCAAAAAATTGAATTCAAAATGCTTTTGTTAGTCGATAACGCACCAGGACATCCAATTTTTTCAGATGACTTATCGGAGCATGTAAAAGTTGTTTTTATGCCACCTAACACAACATCATTTATTCAACCTATGGACCAGGGCGTAATTTCAAATTTTAAAATGTACTACTTACGCCGAACTTTCCGACAACTTCTTGATTCAACAGACAAAAATGAAAAACTCTCTATGAAAGACTTCTGGAAAAACTACAACATAGTGAAAGCTATTGAAAATATAAATTTATCTTGGAAAGAAGTTAAGGCATTCTCCATGAAAGGGAGTTGGAAGCAATTATGGCCTGAACTTATTAATGGAGTTGAAGATGCTGCTGATGATATTCCAAACGTTAGTAACGAGTTGGTTAATTTAGCTAGAGAAGCAGAATTTGACGGAATGGAGGAAGATGATATTAATGAATTTTTGCTGTCTCACGATGAGGAGCTTGATAATGAAAATTTATTAGCCATTGATATTCAGCATGTTTCAAAAAAAGATGTTATAACAGGAGATGATACATTAGAAGAAAAAAAATTAACAGTCGCCAATATTTCCAAAGCTTTGCAATTAATTTCCCATGCAATGGATATATTTTCTGAAAACGATCCTGACGAAATTCGTAGCACGGGCGTAGCAGCATCCGTTGATCAAGCCATTGGTTGTTACAAAAAAATATATCAACAAAAAAAATCTTTAAAAATTCAACAAACTTTGAACAGTTTTGTTACAAAAAAAAAAAAACAGTAAAACCATCCAATCAAATGGATATAAGTGTATAGATTTATCATCTGAAGAGAGTTCAATATAAGCTAAATAAATTAGACGTTTTAATGCACCTACTTTTTTGAATATACATACATACATATGTAAATGAATAAAATTTGTATGTTTTCTCTTAATTTATTATTTTGTTATCTCTTTATAATAATTAAATATAAACATTTGTTGAAGTAAATGAAATAAATAAAAATGTATTCATACTTGTTTTTATCAAAAATACAACATTTTTTGCTTTCTTTTGAATATTTTCCCCAATAAATTAAATTTTAGTGCATTTATATAGAAAAAAGTGATTCGATTTGCATCGTTTCGATTTGCGTCGCGTTTCTCCGGTACCCATTAACGACGCAAGTCGGGGCTCTAGTGTACTTAGTTCTATTTAGTTTTACTTCTATTGTAGTCTAAATAAGCAACAATATCTCCCGAAAACAAGCTTTGATACATTATCAATCACAATAAGCAAATCATTTAGCAAACGTTTGCGAAAGGCTTTTTCTCAAAACTTATTTGTTTTGTTCTTACTGTTTTTTTTTTTTTTTTTTTTTTAATCTGAATACGTTTTAATTAACGTTTGTGTTTACGATCAAAAAACAATACAAAACTGTTTTGTTTTACTTATTGCAAAGAACAGAACAAAGCGATTGCAATCGTTGCGTTTTGTTTATTTTTGTATTGGTGGAGGATGGAAAAATAACAATTTAAAACCAATTAAAATTACAACTACAATTTTAGCCAGAATTTTGCGATTTGGTTGCTAGAAAACGTAAAAATAATTAAAATTGATAATGAAAAATATGAAGATGTTAAAAACTAAACATTAATTGAATAATTATTTAGAGCGAATCAATGCAATTAAAAATATGAATTTAGTTGCTCTCATACGAGTGTTATTAATGTACAGTTTATGCCGCTAACTGAGGTATGTTATGTATGTAGTTATGTGTGCATGTACATATGTAAGTTGGCTTAGAGAGAATTTCCCTTTTTCATAGAGAGTTTCAAAGATTATTAAACCATAAACGTGATTTGATAACTCTCCTTTTTTTTTTCTTAAATGAAGATAACCAACTTTGGCTGTTTATCCTGCTGGCTAAGAAAAAAGAAACAAACACATTATTCTGTTTTAGTTTCTATTACATTATTAGGCTAAAATAGAAAATCTTCACAAGACAAACAATGATTTTCTTGTGTGAGTTATAAATTGCATGTTCATTGATCTTATTTTAACGCGTTTTTTTAGAATCGAAGAGCCTAAAATTAGCAGCACTGTTTTCTATGACAGCTGATTTGACCGTTCTCGTTTTAGTTAAATAGCTATGACTATAAAGGGAATTATCGCAATTGGAACGCTGATAGTCCTCAAGCCATTGTGGAAACATCAATAATCATTTGTACATATTTACTTATTTATTTGATATGTGTCCAGATGGTGCTACATGTGAAACCTACAAACTTATCTAACCTTTTGCAGTTAATACTCGTAGCAACAATTGCCAATTCAATTTAGTGCTGGCAATTTCTACTACTTTAAATTACTCGATACTACTCAATACTCTTCAATTCGGAGAAATTTTTACTTTTATCTGAAGTTAAGAACACTTAACATTTAATATGATTTTGGTGGTTGGTTTACAACTGGAGTTTTATCGTAGCCGTTTAATATAGTATTTAATTTATTTCTAAAATATTCAACCCTAAGAGTATCGAGTCGAAGTGAAAAAACATGAATGATTCGCAAAAGTTGTTGAGGCAAATAAGGATGTTAAAACTGATATATCGTTAAAAATACTCATCTGTACTTTGAAATTCCTCAATTCTTAAATAAATTATTCCCTTCATATTATATTTTTCCAGGGGGTGGAAGGTCAGGCTAGCTTCTTCTGATGGATTGTCTAGAGGGGGTTAAGGTTGAAGCCACTTAATTTCTAAGCCCGAAAAACCATGTAAAAATTTTTTCGTCCTCTGCCAGGGATCGAGCCTGGTGTGCTTCGTTTTGTAGACATTTTATGTTTTAACAAACAGTTTCTATGTTGATTTATATAAAAGATATAACAAGAAAGCTAATATAATCAAGAAGATATCCTTATTAAAAAATTAAAAAGATGATTTACACATGATCATATAGGAACCTAATGAAATCAATAAGGAATACCTTTTTGAAAAAATCAAATAGGTAGGCTAATGAAATCAATAAGAATTCCATTTTTTATACAATTCATAAGAAAACGTAATAGAATCCAAAATTTTTTATCTATGGACTGTTTTTTTGTGTCAAAAATGAATAAAAAAATTGTGAATAATAAGTTTTCTTATTGATTTAATAGGATTCCCTTATTGATAAAATTAAAAAGATTTACCACATGAAAAAATCCCTTTGAAAACATTTTCTTTTCTTTCTGCTGGCATACCCGTTTGCCTAAAAACATTTCATAAAGAAAATCTTTTTGATTCTATTAGGCATTTTTGGCTCTGTGTAGGATATTTTAAACAAAATTGCGCAACAGATGGCGCCAATTGAATAAAATTTGTATTTTTACTTTGTGGAAATACATTCTTTTAAGCACCTCTTACAGAGCTTTACAATAAGTTTTAGAATTTTTTATAAATTTTGGAATTTTATCCAGGGAAGGGTACCTTTATATAAAGTAAACCATAACTGAAGCACTATAAAAGCAGGAGTCTTACAATTGGTGTGGAATACTTTCAAAGCAAAATATTCTCAGAACGTCCACGATGTGACAGACACAGCTAGTACTTAAATATAGTGACACATTAACACATTTTTAACTGTTAGGAAAACTTCTGCCAATATCTCTTTTTTAACTGATAACACCACTGTATTAAAATAATTGTTTATGAAAAACATTGTTTTTTCTGTTCGTGTGGAGACTGTTACGCTGTCGTCAGGCGTATCGAAATAAATCGGTCAAAAACATAAAAACATTGTTATTTTAGTCTTGAAAATAAAAACAAAAACAGAAAAAAAACTACAAAATATAAAAAAACTGTAGAAAATTTTCTAAGGTAATAATATGAAAATATTTTAAATAAATTAAAGATTTAAAAGAAAAACAAACAATTAATAATAAATTTTCACTTGAAAGAAAGAAAAAAAGAGAAAAAAGAAGAACTTCATTTGGGAGGAACTCAAGACATGAACATTTAATTTGTTTTATTTTATATTAAAAAAAAAAAAAAAAATTACCTGATTTTTTTTGAAAGATTATTGTAAACTGGGAATATTTGTTATAAATATTATACAGTCCCACCTATGACCTAGGCGCTATGCTGCACACATAAAAGTGCAATTGGAAGCGTACAGAAGTGATTTTCGGCTACCAGATATTTTGTCAGCAAAAACCGATAACCTGGGGAAAGAAACATCTGCGCATACTTCGGCTCTGCATAAATTGACCTTGTCTTTGGTCATCTGATATTCAAGTGACCCTCGTTTTGCACAGAAATTTTTAAGTAATAACTCCTCATAGGATCTGTTGGGACACCCAGACTTGGTGGCACGACGTAACAGACCAGATTTGGTATACTGACAGCTCCAAACAGGAAAATCGTGACATGGTTATTTTTAGCCCGAACTTTCATGCGCAAGTACTCAACGATCTTTCAGACAGAAGTATACGCCATCCTCATCTGTTGTCAGGGGAATGTATCAGAAGAACAATAAAGGGAAAACGAATGTATCTAGATGTCTCACAGCCAAGCTAATCTTAATGCCCAAAACTTATTCCAACTACGGTCTCGGGTACACAGAAATTTTTTTTTATAATTTAAAAAAAAAAGTTTTAAATTAAAGTTCAATCAATTTTTTAATTGGTTCAAATATATATTTGTTTAAAACAGACCAAAACAAAATTTCTAATTTAACAATTAATTGAATCAATTAAGTATTTAATTAAATTTTAATCTAAAACCAATTAAACCCTTTATTTGGTTAAAATATATTTTTCTGTGATCCCGGTTTCCACAATAGGTTAACACTATGTTGGATTCTCAGTCATGGAAATGAGGTCTCCTGAAGCCATTTTGCCTATTTTCGCGATGGTATCTGTGGGTGGGTGGGTGTGTATGCCACTATTTTTGTGAAGTTTTTACAGATCATACCGTTTGACATATCAAAATTAAATTTAGTATGTGCATTTGTTATATGGAGATGAATAGTTGTGAATATCTTGGGAATAATCGGGAGGGGGCAAAGCGTAGTTTCCTTACCCCCTAATTTTGTGAACGCTCTACAGGTCATACCGTATGACATATTAAAATGAAATTTAGTATGTGCCTTTGGTATATGGAGATGAAGAGTTGTGTAAATTTTGGGCATAATCGGGAAGCGGCAAGCGGTAGTTTACTTAACACCCCAAACCGAAAATAATTAATTTTTCGATTCGAATATACACGCAAAGAAAAAACATGGTTGAGGTAACCATAATTAAGAGTAACATGGTTATATTTAAACCATATTATTTTAAACACATTATAATATGATCATAATATAAACATACTATAATATAATGTGAAATATGTACATGGTTATAAGTGACAACGTATGAATATATTTATTAAATAAAAAAAAAACAAATACACGAATATTTCCATTTAGACTTACATACATACATATTTTGATATTTCTGCTTACCTTCTTATATGTTTGACATTTTTAATTTAAAATTATTATTTAGAATAAAAAACAAATTTTTTTTGTTGACAACAAATGTGTATTTAATGTATTATACATATATCATACATATTTCTGAACTGAAAAAATACCAAAACGAAAATATGTATTTTTAAAACCAAACATTATTTGTTTAGTTTTAGTCATACTTAACATACTATGTTTAATAATAAAATATTATGGTTATAAATATAATTTTATTTTTAAATATTAAAAAATTTTGTTTGCGGTTTGAATTTTAATAGGGTTCAAATCAACTATGTTGCTTACAATAACCATGTTTTTTCTTTGCGTGTACTTTGAACTGATGTTGACATAGCTTTTTGCTGGTTATATTTTGATGAAAATGTGAGTTTTTAGTGAATCTCAGATCTTTATTTAGTTGTTAATTTTTGGTTTTTTGTAAATATGTATTTAGGAGAAAAAAACTAAGCAAATAACTACGCCTTTTTTTGACAATATCTCTTTTTTTATTAAAGGACATATTTTAATTATTTATGATATAAAAAAAAGAAGTGGCAAAAATACAACTTCCTTTATAAGATCCCTGTTTGAATTAAATGTTCCTCTTGTAATGTTTTACATCCATCAAATTTCTGTAGGGTAAATTAAACTTCTTCGCTTTGTCATTTTTTTTTTAATTCAAATCTTTCAAAGACTTTTAAAAGATGAGATGATAAAGGAAATTTTAGTTTTTATTTGTAGTTTTATAAGGACTTCTAACACCTTTAAGTACTAGTTTATGTTAAGCTTAAAAAGAAAAATAAACTACACGAGTTGGCTCCTTTCCCTCCTCCAATTGAACTATTTTGTTGCCAACAGTTTAATGTTTGACTTTGAAATAAAAATAAATTTTCTTTTATTACTTTTAAACGTTTTTCGCATGTAAGACAAGTGAGTAGACGGTTGGCTGGTTGGCGGGCTGACTTGGCTGTTTAAGTTAATTTAGTTGCCTCTGCAGCAAAACTGGGAATGTGGGTAAGTAGTTAATGTTATTATCAACATCATTACCAACCAGCCACCAACTCAAATAACAAAATATTGTGTGAGTGTTTGTTTAGTGCTACATTTAATTGTTGTTTTGTTAGTTGGTTAGATACTGAGTAATTAATATTTTCATGCATTTTGATTTTTGGGATTAAAAAAAAAAAAAAATAAAAAAAATAAAAAAAAAATGTTTTAGTTGTTTTTTTTATAATTTTCTTCTTCTTGTTTTTAAGTTTTTAATTCTCTAATAAGAAAAGAGTTTACACACTTTTAAACACACATACATACACACATATCGTTTAAAAAATTAAAAGAAAATATTTTATTTTATTTTCAGTTAACTTTCTGATTTTCGTGTTTAAAGACGTTTTCGTTGTAACTTCAAGTAGAATTCCGGTTTAAAGAAAGAAAAAAAAACCTCATAAAAGGCCTTAAAAATAGAAAATAGAAATTCTGTTAAACGGTAAATTGATATAAAAAAATATAATATTAAAAGTGGTTTTATAATAAAATTGTTTAAAAAAAATATAAAAAAATAATTTTAAAAGTCTGGCCAAAAAGTTTTTGAACCGTAAAATTTTCAATAAGTTTTCGAGCGCCTGTTTAAAAATATCTGTGTGTTGTTTATATTTAGTTGAATATAAAATCAAGGTCTTTTCCTTGCTTCTTTTTTTATTCGTGGCCAAATATGCTCCACATGTGCATTCAATACAACTGAACTTTAGTTAGATCCTTTCGTTAGTTTGAGTGATTGGCAATTGAAAAAGATAAAGTTGCAAATATGTTGTTGTATCTTTAAATAAATTCGTAATTTAGTTTTCAAACATGGAATTTTTTTTATCAAATAAGTAAAGTGAGCTGTGAGTGTTTCAACATCTGCATTTTATGAGATAAATTGTTGCCGCATGCAAAAGAATTTAATAAAAAAATACAATAAAAGAAAGAAAAAAGTATTATATTTTATTAATTTTAAAATAAAGTTAAGTTTCAAAATTCAATTCGTCAATTGCGAGTTGGTGTTGAACACAATGGGGTTTCGTACCATCGTAAAACATTTAATTTTGCATTAAAATTACCATAAATTAAGTGCTTAAATTATAGACATATTTCTAGTGTTTTTTTTTGTAGTTAACAACACTTATTTTCGTACCCAAATAAAGTTAAAAAATCAAAAAAAAATAAGTCTCGAAGAATGACCACTGATTGACTCACTTTAAGTTCTTTTGCAATTTCCCAGGTAGTGGATAGTGGATTTTGAAAGTTTCTTCATTATTTATATTGTTAGGTATTTATTTGATTTTTGTTAAAAAATTTGGACAATGTTTTTACGTACATACTCGTACGTCAAAACTACCTATTATATATATATATATATATATATATATATATATATATATATATATATATATATATATATACTTTTTTATATACTTTTTGTTATAGTAGGCATAAGCGACATCCTATTACGATACAAAAGGTAAATCCATATAGTACATACTTCAAAAATACGTTTTCTATGCGGATCCCATTAAATTTTTATTTTATTTTTTATATAATTACATACATTTGAACTGCCTGCCCATTGCACTTTAAAAGGTAAACTCATCATAGATATCAAAATTCTTTAACTTAAAATTTGTCATACTTTTTCTTTACCTGACAAATTTCAACAGTCTGCCTGTTACAATCATTTTCTTAAATTTAGTATTTAATACCAAATTAAAAAAAATACAAAAAAGTATTACTATTCAAAACAGTAATAGAGTAAAGTTTTCAAAACAATTTCTATTGAAAACAAAGGTTTTTATGGGACACCCTTCAGTTTTTAACTTCATTATGTTATTTAAAGCAGACATTGTAATACAACTTCTGTGAATATTTCCAGTGTGTACCTATTACGATTCCAGAGCTAGACGCCAGTGTTAGAGGATTAGACATTAAAACCTTAAAAATAGGGTTACGTATGTAAAGGGTGTTTTTTATAGAGGTATAGAACTTTAAGTCGACATTACTTTTCAAGATGGCGACCGATTTAACAGCTGTCAAGTGATTTATTCTCAGTTTGGTTTGGCAATTCATCATGAATAGACTCACGCCTAAACAACGCTTGCTAATATTGCCCAAAACGAGATTACCGTTGTTCCCGATTTTCATAAGCGAATTTTGTTTAGCGATGAAGCGCACTTCTGGTTGAATGGCTACGTCAACAAACAAAACTGCCGCATTTGGAGTGAAGGTAATCCTCAAGTGTATGTCGAAACACCGTTACAACCAGAAAAACTGACTGTTTGGTGCGCTTTATGGGATGGTGGAATCATTGGTCCGTACTTTTTCAAAAACGATGGTGGCCAGAACGTTACAGTCGATGGTGATCGGTATAGAGCCATGATTACTAACTTTTTCATTCCTGAATTGAATAACCATGATGGCCAGGAGATGTGGTTTCAACAAGACGGCGCAACATGTCACACAGCTCGTGCCACAATAGATTTATTGAAAGACAGGTTTGGTGACCGCCTAATTTCACCTTTTAAACCTGTGAATTGGCCTCCAAGATCTTGTGATTTAACACCGCTAGACTACTTTCTGCGGGGATATGTAAAGTCATTGGTCTATGCGGATAAGCCACAAACGCTTGATCATTTGAAAGACAACATTCGCCGTGTTATTGCCGATATACGGCCACAAATGTTGGAAAAAGTCATCGAAAATTGGACGTCCAGATTGGACTACATCCGCGCCAACTGTGGCGGTCATATGCCAGAAATCATATTTGAAATGTAATGCCACAAGATTATCTTTCGGATAAATATAACTCATGTCAAACGAATAATGCATCGTTGTTTTATTGCAACTTAAAGTTCTATACCTCTATAAAAAACACCCTTTATATATCCGTAAATATTATAGTTAGAATTTGTACGGGTGTTGCTCCGCACACTTTTCTAATCGTAAACTTGTATTCTCAGAAAAATCTAAAGTTCAATAGCTTCAATAGAATCGGTGTGTTTTAAAACAAGCACACCCAAACAGAGAAAGTTGTTAAAACTGGTTAAAATGAGAATGTATTGGTGTTTTGCACTGAAAAAAATCACATTAGTAAATACAAAAGCGTTTAGTTTTGAATAAGTTAACCAAATTTTAATTTAAGTTTTTTGTTAAGATAGAGTTAAAAAGTAGCAACAAATGGTAGAATATGAAGACTTTATGGTTGATAAAATTCCACACAAAAGGTTTTTGTAAAATATTAAGTTTATGTATAATTAAATTAGTTTTCTTACGATTCTTAGAATTAAGAAATAGTTCTGCATTGTAACATATGTATGTGTATGTTGTGAAAATTCCGTACAAGCGATTCTTATGAAAAAAATTTAACAAATTTAACAGAAATCACACAATACAATAGCGCTTGTTTAGAAATGCCCATTACAGTCAAAGAGCCTTTTGTGTAAAGCTTTTTCCAACCATAAAACAAACTTATGTTAATTAATTTTTCATTCTGAACTATTAACACTAATTTCGTATTTTCCAAATTAATAATATGCAAATATCATTTTTTGTAAAAATAAAACAAATAAATATAACATTTATTGTTTTGCCTTAAAATTGTTAAATGAAAGCGTGATTTATATTAATCTAATACGAAAACTAAAAAAAAAAAATATTTTTTATATTTAAATAATAAATATTATTTCAAACTAATGGTTTTGGTTAATTATTTTTCAGTGTACTTATTTTATTACGCAATGCGTCATAAACCTGCTTTGTTGAAAGTTGGCATGCTATTGATAAAAAATTTTACATGTTTTGTTCTCTTTGTGAGAGTTTCGTTGAGATTGTGTATGTACACACAGATCTCTGAGGGGTTTCCGTGGGTTTCTATGTTTCAAAACATACTTATATTGTATGTGCGTGACTTCGCCCAATTTTCTTGTAATCTTTCAAGCTTACATCTTGCGATATCGTCTTTTCCATCGTGGAATCGATCATCCAGTCAAAGGAGGCCTTGGCCTTGAAATAACTAGTTCTTTCTCAACCTCGCACAACCTGTTAAAATCCAGAGCGCCGTTATCTCATAAGCTGCTGCTTGCCTTAACCGAACAATTACACGTTTTTACACCTAAAACGACCCTAAGCGATAAGTTTTCTTGGGCCTTGAAATAGCTATTCTGGGCTTAACCTTTAGCATTATATTATTTATAATAGCGGTGTTCAGTGTTGGATGCAAATGGCAAAAAGTGTAAGTCCATAATATCATAGCTTTTTTGTGAAATCCAACAGTTGTGATCAATGTTAACGTCGGCAGCTAGCCGAGTTGGCTCTTATCCGACGATGGTCTTTCCACCGAGTGAAAAGCATGTGTACGATACCCTGCAGTGTGTAATAGCACTCACATTTCACTAAAATGTACAGCACAGTCACAATGAATAGCAATTTATAGAACATGGCAAGCCTCAATCCTTCTCCTAACCTCTTGTTTAGGGGATGGATACCATCCAACTCCTTCTGTTGAGAGTACAACGGCACACTTGATCAACAACGCACCATCTCTCAAAACATCGATTTAAACCCCAACCACCACACGAACCTCCGAAGGGGACCTCACCAATAACCAGTCACAGAGAGGAGCGACTCTTTCTTATTTTAAAAAAACATATATTTTCGAAAAACATTTTATATCTACCAAAAGTACGCAGACGTTGCAATTAATAAGTTGTGAAAGAAGTTCTTATGATTTGTAGTTTCTTCAGCATTTTTCTAATTGCGATTAGACAATGAAAAAAGATAAACAGAAAGTCATTTCGCTATAACTTCCTGAAGAATGCTACAATATAATCGAAGCTTCGCACGTAGGTACTTCGGAGTACGAAGATTACAAAGGTGCCAGTAACTTAAATTCCTTTTTGCCACAGATTTGTTGATAAAGAAAGCAATGATGTCATATCAATATTTTGGCTTTATAAATTTAAGGTTTAGAAAGCTGCTGTCGCTAAGATACTTTTTCTCAGCTTTGAGCCCAGAGTTTATAGCTATAAGTTTTGCTAGTGGAGATGTTATTCTTCTCTAAGAAACTTGAAAAAGTCCAATCCAGTTTCCAGTTCTTGCATGGAGAAATGATGTAAATATAAATCCCACAATTCCAGTTGAAGGTCTGTTCTGCTTACTTTCGCAACTAAAATTTAATTGGGGTCACTGAAGCGAATTTCGATATCTACTGCATTTATCACACTGCATTTTGGGTGAGGTTAATTTGAAAATTCCTTAAAAACTTTAATTTCTTTAAAATAGTCTTAAGAACTTGGAAAAAATTCAAAATTATATTTATAATTTCATTTAATCACTCTAAATTAACGTTTTTCGCAAAGGGCAAAGACGTAACAGAATTTTATCGTTACTTTAAGAAGTGTAGATATTTCGTATTCGAGGGTAATTTATATGACCGCTTCATGTTGCACATCCCTGTCGTTAGATAACACATCGGTAATGAACACCTTTATAATAAGGCATGGTCAATTCTCTAATTTATCTTAGTTTAAAGAAATAGACAAAGCGTGTTTTCGTATAATGTTGAAATAGGATACAAACCAGCAGTGAGTAACCTTCAACACAAGGTTTGTCCCATTCTGTAAATTATTGGCAGTTTTTTAATAAACACATCTCTTATTTATGAACTAAATTATTTTTATCAATTAAAAAAATCAACCGTTCAAAATTTAATTGAATTTTCATAAATATTTAACTGCAACGAAAAGTTTAATTTGTTTACAGTCTGGTATTTATTTTTATTCTTTTATTCTTTGCTTGACAAAGCCTACACAAATGTTCATTGAATAATTTGGTTTCTGACAGAAAACCGCACAGAATGTTAAGAAAAAAAAAATAAATAAAAAAAGAAAGAAAATAAATAAATAAATAAATAACATGTAAATAAAACAAGCAAGACAAGAGATAAAAACATTCAACTACCACTACATTCTCATTTAAACATTTATATATTTTGCACTGCAAATCACATGTCGTAAGTGGTTTTTAGTCCTTGCTCACACCAATTAGCATATACAGTGGTGGTCAAAATTTTAATAACCATTCCTAAAACAAATTTGCTTCTTCTAGGATATATCATACCCTCTGCCATTGATTATTGATCCAAATTCGTCAGCGATTTATTAAATTTTCAACTGACTTTTCTAAGAATATTTTCTTCATTTTCAATCATTGTGTTCCATTATAAAAAATAATAACAATTTTTGAAAGAAAATTAGCGAAGAAGTTTGTGTGCTTTGTTACTCCCATCTTCAAAAAATATCATTTACCTGTGGCCCGACTGTGTCCCATTTACCTGTGTCCCGACCGGCAAGGTTTAACTCGAAAAAGGAAGTTATACTCAGAGTATGCTAAGCCAGTTTCAGAGAGTAACACTATTCTAGTTCTTTAGATATTCGATAATAATATCTACTATGTAAAAGGCCTATACTTTTAACTCAAAACTGGTAAAAACATGAGTTTCAAATTTAGAGTGCCATTTTTATAGTTATTTTCCAAGTAGCCTATGTCAAATTAACACTGTTACTATTGTAATTCTCTACATGTAGGAGTATTGTTAATTACTTCGTATGAGGGTACTGGTTCCCAGCTCAAGCTAGAAAACGCAGGTCAATCTTACAAAAGCCTGTGTCAAATTTAGAGAGTGTAACTATTGTTGTACTCGAGATAAATGGTAACTAATAATTACCCTCTATGCGAAGTACCAGTCTGCCCGCTCTATACCGCCACACTTTTATTGGTAAAGTCATGTTCTCAAACTAGGAAATATCGAATTTACAGTATGTCACTATTTTAGTTTTCTCGATATGGGGTAATTAACATTTGTGGTTAGTAATGGTTCCCTCCGTCTTATACCACCATGCGTTTACTGGAAATCGCACGAAAGTTAAAATTTTAAATTGGGATAGTGTCCATGTTTTAGTTCTATTTAGTAAGATAATTATTATTATAACTAATTAATAATTTCTAGGGGGAGTATCCGTCTTCCAGAATCATTCGAAAACGCTGGTTAAAGTTAAAGAAACTTTTTTTAAAATTTAAGTAGTGTCGCTATTGTAGTTTTCTACCTATAGATTAAAAATAATTAATAACTACCTCCATGTATTATTTCATATGGCCTAGTCGAACAATAAAAGCGTAGTATTAGTTAGTTGGATTTGTTCGGCCCGTAAATGAAATACTATTGTTACACCTTCCGGAGACAACCGTCCCCACTGGCTGTTTTTTTTTTTTACTGTTGGCCAGTATCGAAAGCACTCATGTCCCTCTTCTTAGATAGTGCTGTATTATAACATCGAAAGGTATGACAATAGTAAATATTAGCCTATTTCAGTTTCGGAACCGTCAGCACCCCGGGTTAAATTTTGACGCAACAAATTTAGGTTTGATACTAGATTAGTATTAACTAAAAACATATGTTGGAAGAAACCAAATAAGAACAAAAAGTAGTATTCATTGCTAACCGAAGATTGGTTGAAGCAACAACAAATATAAGATGGTAAAATATTAAAGTGAAAATATTAAACAAGAGGGAAGCTTTAGGTAGTGGTAGACTTCGTTCTCACCAACTGACGATTGATGATTGAATACAGTTTTCTCGTATTCCCTCATCTGAGTTTGATTGGTTAAATAGATGATGTTTACAACTAAACACTACCCAAAGTAGGTAGATACGAAGAGTGCTGATGACGGACGTAGATGTCTACAAAATGTGCATTCTGCTCTGCTGGTGTCTAAAAAATTAAATTTTCCCAATTTTTTTCAATATTATCCCCTAATTTGTAATTTAATTTATTCTTTTTTAGAGAGAATAAAACGAACTTAAGCTTGACTTCAAACTTCATTTGTATGTAAAATAAATAGATCGACTAATCAAATTTCAAATATTCAATATTATTATTAATACTTTTATAATGAAAAAGTTACAAAATTTAAAAACATTCGTACATTTTTGTCAGCCACTGTAAATATATTTGATCCTCTTAATCCTGCAAGGATCATAGGGCGGCGTTTTGTGTTTAGCTTTTTAAAATTATTAGAATCTAATTTTTCGGGTTTATCTTTCAAAAAATAATATTTTATGAATTGAGCCGTTTCTTATATTAATGTTTATAATATTTATTATGTTTAATAATATTTAGTTAATTTATTTCATAACAAAATTTCATATTCTACAATGTTATTTTTAAGTTAGACAATAATATGGTTCTAACATAACAAAATTATTGTTATTTTAATAATAATTTGGTTTGACAACAACTATGTATATTAATCATAATATGTAGCTCTTAGATTACACAGTGCAACACGGAAAAAAATAACCATATACGGACACCACTATGTGATAAAAGACCAAAAAAAAGACCCCTGTCTCCCAGTTTTGCCCAAAGTCCTCCAGGTATTTTTTATGGGCCCTCGATGTCATTTTTGCAAAAAAATGATCATTTACTCAAGCTCATATTTTGCAAACCGTTTGAAATTTTGATATTCTCTCTGAGGCAAAGTTGTAGCTCTTGTCATAAAGAACAAAAATTGTTAACATATAAAATCAAAAAAACTTCATCTTCAAGGTCAAAATCGCAAAAAACTTTAAAAAATTAAATTTTTTTACCTTTTCTCCCCTGTTCAGGTCCAAATTCAAGGAAACAATCAACTAGAAAAATTCTTAACACCGTTTAGGTAGCGCTTAGGTAGCCCAAAAGTGAAAAATTTCCCGAAAATTTTTAAATTCATTTCGGCTACCTAAGCGCTACCTAAACGGTGTTAAGAATCATTCCTAGGAAGTTCATATGTTCTAGAAAGTTGTTTATTGAGATCTTAGGTTCATTTTTGTAGTTGATTGTTTCCTTGAATTTTGAACGGTTTGCTACCTATGGACCTGAACAGGGGAAAAAAGGTAAAAAAAATTGAATATGTTAAAGTTTTTTGCGATTTTGACCTTGAAGATGAGAGTATATCAAAATTTCAAACGGTTTGCAAAATATGAGCTTGAGTAAATGATCATTTTTTTTGCAAAAATGACATCGAGGCCCTACATCTTTAAGGGCCCATAAATAAAAAAAAACTGAAGGACTTTGGGCAAAACTGGGAGACAGGGGTCTTTTTTTTTGGTCTTTTATGACGTAGTGGTGTCCGTATATGGTTATTTTGCCATGACTTAAAAAATTACACAGTGTGTTATGGTTACCTCAACCATGTTTTATTTTTGCGTGTAGAATCGAGCCTACACTGTCAATTCCGTGTATTTTTTTCTGTTGCACTGTGTTATTATTAGCAAAGCTCTATCACCTATTCATCCATTTTGCCATTGAGAAAAAAGATAGCCAACTATTTAATAAATCCACAGAATGGGCTAAATAAGTTTACAAATCGCCATGTTTAGCGAGACAACCTTAAGTATTCAATCATGTTTTTAGAACAGAAAAACTTTAAATAACGTTTTAAAAAGATCCTGTTATTTACATCCCACCACTGTATTTCCGTTTTGTCTGTCGTATATAAAAACTTGATTTCCCTTAATGAAAAGAAAGCAGTAGATGAATGAATGATGGGTTGTTTTCGTTTTGCATTAATAGAGATTTTTTTTTTTGCCATGGAAGGCTTTTGGCAAAAAACTTGTTTGCTAGGAATACACAATATCGTTTTGTACTACAATTGCTTTCAAAAAAGCCAACCTAAAAACAAAACTGGCTGTAATAAAGAGCTCGCGAGGAAAACCACAAGCATTCATAAAAAAAATTTATGAAAAATGCAGTATTTATAATTGTAAACCAACTCAGAACTAAAAGTCCAAAAATTATCACTCACAGCTTTTTGCAGTTGTTCACATAAAGATAAAAATATCTAATGCATAAAACATACTTGAATACACACTTGAATACAATTAAGGAGACTCGTACTTTTAGAAATGTTCATAGAAATGAAGAGAATTAAAAAAGGGAAATGTTTAGTTAGACTCAAATGGAAAGAAACTTAACGCAAAAAAGCGGTTTAATAAACAAATGGCTACCTTCTTCTTACTTTTCTTTACGGTTTTATAAAGGGTTTTCCAATGTGTTGTTTTGATATTTGTTAGTATTCTTGTGTAAGTAGTGCGCTAGTCTATCAGAACAGGGGTTGTGAGTTTGATTCCCACTAAAGACTCTGGGTGTTTCACCACAACGAGTGAAGATATTCTTAGCAATGCTCGTGCTAGTGACAGCACGAGATTCTAATGAGTTCCATTCGGGTATCAGAAATGATTGAGAAACGAAAGGGATCAAAAAGGGACCCATAAAGGCCTGCTTCGGTATCCCTCCTGCAAAATATATAATAATAGCAGGTCGCTTTAGAATTTATTCAAAAGATTAAACAGTAAATAAAAACATTAATAAATAAGAAAACAGGGTACATAAGAGTCCTTGCAAAAGAATCCTTAACTAAGCATTGAGAATATAAAAAGTTATAAAAAATTTAAAAGAACAGTTTGCTAAGGAAAAGTTAAAGTAAACAATTTTCTTTGTTTAATTTAATACTTGTATTTAAGGCTTGCTGTGCCCGCCACTTTGTCAGCGTCCTTGCAATCTTTTGTTCGATTTTGCTTTGAAAGCAATCCACACCAAAGACCGTTACTTTTTTAGTACTTCTGTTATGGTTTATGTATTTACTTTATATAAAGGTTCTTATCCCTACTAAAATAAGTAAATACATAAACCATAACTGAAGCACTATGTATATGCTTAAACTATGCATATCGGTTAGTGCTTCAGTTATGGTTTATGTATTTACTTTATATAAGAATGAGCCTTACTAAAATAACTGCGTACTTTTACTGCTTTTTCTTCACTTTCTCTAGAAAATAAGATGTGTTTGCGGAAAAAAGTATTCTATATCGGAATCAGGATACTTAGGTACCTCCTCATAAAATTTTGTTAAAACCCATCCATAAGTTTTTACGTGATGCAAACAGTTTTCAGCTCGAGTAGGAACAGGGTGTTGTTTTTTATTGGCTAAAGTTTAAGTATGATTTTGTTAAATTGTCTTTAAGAGTATAAAACAAAAATTTGTTACATAATCTTTTATCGTTTCGTACTCTGTGTGTTCGAGTAACCTACATATTTTATTCTTAGTGTTATTTCTATATTTTGTAGTCTCTCCGTTTCTTATTTTTGTTTGCTAACAAAAATTTCAAATAAAAAAGTTTTTTTTTTGTTATTTTTGCGAGAAAAAACTCAGTACAACTTATTCAAAGTCGTAAAGTAGAATTTTGTTGCCTTTTGTACGCATTTTTTCTTTTGAAGCTTTTTATGGTTAGTACGTCTTTTTATGCTTTTTAACACCAGTTATCTATTCACAAAACACATTTACATTAGAAATTACATATTATTTTTTTCTTAAGGTTTAAACTTTGCTAGCGAACATATAAAATGCAGTTAGAAAAAAATATGGTTGTGGTGTACATAATGTAAGATCAGCATTTAATGGTATTTATATTATATTTAAATTATTACACAATTTCCTGTGATCACAAGTTATTAAAACATGATCATGAACAACTGCAATCCGATTGAATTGTGCTTTATCTTTTCGGAAACGTACGACGCGAGCTTGATACATTTTTTGATTCTCCTTAACCACTGGAAGGAGTTTGATACAATGATTGATCATGGTATCCTTTTAATGAAGCATAAGAACTTTTTCTATTTTTCTTTGGTCATCGTATTTAACAGGCTGTTGGCAATAAGTTCACACAAACTCTGATCATTTTCATACATGAAAATTATCCAGATCAGTGCCCAAGGCTTAATTCCTGGACCACTTAATTTTTCATTATACGCAAACGACCTACCCAACCAACTCTTGCATTGCAAAAACATATTCACGCAGATGACATGCAATTATATTTAATCATTTGAGGCGTTGCTACACTATTCTAAAAATAACCATAACGTGCAATTACAGTGTTCCCATAAAAGAAGCTTTACTATCACACTAATCATCGACTCCCATCCCTTTGCAAAGGAAGTAACAGTTAATATAGGCATTAATTGCCTGAGTGTTACTTCCCTTAAAAAAATATTAAGATACATTGTGTGGAGAAACACAGACTGGAGTGGAATAGTGGGCGTGGTGCCTCCTATACATTGTAAGAAATTATTATCGTAGAAAACTGCAATAGATAGAGCGTTGAATCGTTGCACGAGTAACCTTATACTAATCTTCATTACCCCCGGGGGTTCCAATTGTCACTGCAGGAATGGCAAATGCTTTGACGCGGTTCACTCGGGGAAAATTGGGGTCAACAGACGCTAGGGTTCCTATAGCCTAAATCTGGAAGAAAAGGTCTGTGTGTTATAACATACGGGTCCTCTTCGAGGCCCGACCAGTGCCCAAAGGACTGGTACCACGGGAATCGGTGGCCCCACAGAGAGCCTATCCTCTCTGTGACCGGTTATTGGTGAGGTCCCCTTCGGGGGTACACGTGGTGGTTGTGGTTTAAGATCGATTTATGTAGGTAAGGTGCAAGGTCGATCAAGTGTGCTGTTGCACTCCCAACAGACGGAGTTTGGATCGTCTCCAAACCCCTAAGCAAGAGGTTATAATGTGGATCTAGGCTTGCCTTGGAAAGGCTTGCCATATTATATAAATTGCTACTCATTGTGACTGTATCACACACAAAAAGCGATTGGTGGCAATCGTAAAGTGTTGTTATACTACACAATGGGGGCACTAGTCTACGCCTAAGTTTCACTCGGTGGTAAGACCACCGTGAGGTTAGGCCGAGTAGGCAGGTACTCACGTTAATCTTGTTCCACAATACTAATCTTCATAGTCTAGCAAAATACAAACTGGATTGGGGCAGTGAGCGTGGTACCTCCTATACAAAGGGGAAAAATACTATCGTCTACCTAGAGTTAGAGTCAATAGTTAGAGTCTTGAAACTTTGCACAAGTAACCCTCAGAGTAATGTGCATAGTCTAGCAAAATACAGACTGTATTAGGATAGTGACAGTGGTAGCTCCCATAGATAGATAGTAATGTATACAGCGAAATACTTAGGTACCTCCTTACCAAATTTTAGTAAAATTTATCTAGTAATTTTTCCGTGATACGAATGCATAATGGCGAACAAACACAGAAAAACACAAAAATTGCTGATTTTTATTCAATTTTGATTACTATCTGCACCAGCAACAAAATTTCCAAAAACATTTTATGTACAGATGTACAAATGGCCCTGGACCTTTAAAATTATACATCCAGAAATTTCATCTAAAATATTTTCAAGGTATGCAGATTTTGAATTATTATATACGATTATTTCAAGGTTAAAAATATATCAGAATTACAAAGAGATATTTACAGATTTGTCCTAAATACGATAACAGATTTAGAAAATATGTCACAAATCCTAAAAAAGGATTTATAAATATGTATTTAATTTTGCATGTCGTTGCCTCGAGAAATATCTAGCTCCACATAAATATCTTCACTCACTTTCTTTAATGTATTTATAAGTGTTAATAAGTTTTTATTGACAATCTATATCTGTACATATAATAAAATAATAACTCATTTCCGTCTGTCTGCTTTTCACTTGTGTACGCATCACGTAAAAACTACTGGATGGATTTTAACAAAATTTTGTGAGGAGATACCTTAGTATCCTAATTCCAATATAGGATACTTTTTCCGCAAAAATATTTTATTTCCAAAAGATAGTACGGAAAAAGCAATGAAAGTACGCAGTTATTCTAGTAACTGAAGCACTAACCGATATGCTTAAACTATGCATATCGGGTAGTGCTTCAGTTATGCTTTATATATTTACTTATTTTAGTAGGGATGAGAACCTTTATATAAAGTAAATACATAAACCATAACTGAAGCACTAAAAAAGTAAGGGTCTTTGGTGTGGATTGCATTCAAAACAAAATCAAAGAAAATATTGCCCCTAAGGACCCTGACGTAGTGGCGGGCACAGCTAGTGTTATATAATTTTGTATTTAGACAACTAAGTTTGTAGATTTGTTAATGTCTGTAAGAATTTTAAACCCATAGAATCACATAAATATCAAATTAAATGCCCATATCAAATTCCCGCCTACCTGGTCTTATATAAATTCAAAAATTGTGAGTGGATTTTTATGATAAAAGCATTGTTTTATTCGGAAAATATTTATTTCATTGGTAGCGAAAATCAGAACAAATACTACTTCGTTTGCTGTGTGTAAAAAACGCCAGAAGAAAACTTATGCACCTACCTAATACTTATGAATTCTAATAGAGGATGAAGGTAAATGACATCAACCAACATGATTTTCATGAACATTATTAGCAACTTGTATGTGGCATACAGATTGATTTTTAATTCTCCAAGTTATGGAGTGGCATATTGTTGCAACACCTCATGTTAACGATGATGAAACGAGCCGAAAAAACAGCCGACGGCATAGTCGAAGGGTCATTTTGTGATAAATTAGCCAATGCCAATATTTTAAGTTGTAATTTATTGTTGCTGTAGCAATTTGTGAAAATGTTCTATTTATGTTGCAAATATTCCAGCATTTTTTTTTTCAATGTAATTCTGCAAGCGTTGCATTAATACGATTTTTTATACCATTTAGCTTGAGGACATAACTGCGACACAAACATTTTATTTTTGTCAACTTTAGTTGTTCTAAAAATCATACCTATTTAAGCCGGTTCTTATTTTCCAAGGATTTATTTATAAAAAAATGTGAAATGAAGACGACAGCTACATAATATGAAATTAAATAACTTTTTCAAAAAATAAAGAATATTTCCTTATAACTTTTTGTTTGTATATGAATTTATAATTTATAATTTTATGATATTTTCTTTTGTTGAATAAAATAAAATTTTCGCATACAACAGACGGACATCGCGTAATCAATTTTTCTATGTATAAGGATCCAGAATATATACTTTCAGATTCTATTTCTTTGATAAGTTTGTTTAAATAGAAAATTAATAACAATTGAAACTACCGGGTATATCGATACGAAGAGTACTGATGACGGACGTAGCTGTCTAGAAAATGCATTCTGCTTTGCTGGTATCTAATTTTTCTTTATCTCTTTATAATTAAGAACTTAAGCCTAAATAACTAATTTATTAATTCAAAAAATAGTTCAAATAAAATTCATATAATTAAGTTTTTATTTTTAAAAATTTTATTGAAATTTTTTTTTTTTAATTTAGGACTTTCCTGCAATCTATATTGAGTAAAAATGGTTAGACTAAAGCAAAAAAAAAAATCTTTTAAAAAATTTCCTCATATTGGCCCCACATGCTCTTGGTTTCTAGTGGGCACCTGTGATTCCATTGGCTATCTCTGTGTGTATTGCATTCTATAAATGTCTTTAATACAAATCAAAGCAGAAAAACCCTACCAACCAAATAAAAAAAAATCTCCCCTCGCAGGGGTTATTGATCCCCCGTTATCTGTCTGCACTCCATGCGTTCTACTGGTCGTGGTCTAATATTTATTTCACAAAAAAAAAGTGAAACTGATTTATTAAAACTGAAAAAAAAAATGAAAACAACGTGAAAAAATATAAGTGGGCGTGTTTTTTGCCCGCAGCCTGCAATCAGACTATCTGATGTAGCTGAATTGCAATCCCAAAATTTTCGAAACTATGCCTGGAAAAATTTAAGCACACCAATCTGTGTGCTTAAATTTTCTGTAACTCGTCTGGTGCCTTGGCAAATGACAGACCGGCAGACAGACGGACATCTCTTAATCAACTTTTTCTATGTATAAGGATCCAGAATATATATACTTTATGGGTTCGAAAATGAATATTGTAGATATTACACATTGTCTGTGGTGAAGGGTATAAAAAATTTTTTGTGAGGTACCTTAGTATCTTGATTTAAATATAGGAAACTTTTTTCTGCAAAAATTTATAATTTCCAAGAGAAAATAGAGAAAAAGTAGTACCAATGTAAATATACTGTAAACTAGACAACACCTTTTATTTTTGAAAGTAGGATACTTCTAATACTATTTACAGAACTCTAGAATAATATGAGAACTTTATATAAATTTTAGAACTGTATCCAGGGATGGGTACGTCTATTAAAGAAAACATATTTTCAAAGCAAAATCGGGGATACAGCTGGGTTTAAATAATGCAATTACCGTTAAATTAATATGATTGTGAAGAAAATGTTTTCTTTTTTTTTCCAAATTTCTATTGTTTTTGTCAACAATAATAGTTTTGCTATGCAAGCTTTAGCAGAGACCGCGAAACTAGCAGCCTTTTAATTGTATGAATAGATGTGGTTGCAGTTGCGGTTGAAAAATAAAAGAAAAAAAGGAAAAAAATGTTTGGTTGGTTTCAACGAAATGAAAGGAAGAGAAAAAAACTAAAACAAAATTTTAATTTTAATAAAGAACACAAAGAAAACACCTTTTGGTACATAAAAAAAATCATGAATAACAAAAGAAATCCATAGAAATAAAATGAACAAAACAATGCATTTAGAAATTGAAAAGTCTTGAAGTTCTAGTTTAATAAAAAAAAGAAAAAAACTGGTAATAAATTAAATTTATGTTTAGTAAAAGACAGTTTTACCTAATAAAATGTTCATTGAAATTAATGATTTCATTAGGTGGCCTCGGAATTACTTAAAATGAAAATCTTAAAATGTAGTGCAAAATGTTGTGGTCTTTGTTTGGTGGCCAAGAGAATTGTAAACTACTAATATTCGCCTTTAATTGCCTTAATTCCGATAATTGATTAATCTCTTTTAACTAAAATCGATTAACCGCTTTTTTTCCCTTAATACAACCATAAAATATAAAAATGGTTTTAGACGACGTGTGTTTGTCATATGACTTTTCAGTTTGATAACCCATATGTAATTTCATGTGTTTGTCAGGATAGGCATTTTACATACGGTTTATAATTGTTGCTTTCAAACGTACATGTGTATTTACATCTGACATAACCTATAATATATAATTTTTCCGTCACACAGTTTTGTATTGCCAACCACATATGATGCTAATATACAAACGTAGTGCTTTTGCCACGCTTTTAGTGCTTTTGGTACCACAAAAAAACTAAAATAGCAAAATATCAAGTTGGCATTACAGGATGTCAGATGCTTTGTCACATCAAAATAGAACACGTTCCAAATGAAAAATGTCATAAGTATTGTACACATGGAAAATACACATGTTATGTTTGAAAGGGTTCACACGACGTGTTTAGAATTTACACATTGAAAAGTGACAAGTCATATGACAAATACACGTCGTGTAAAACCACTTTTTTAAACAATACTACATTAGAAATAATCGCTTTTAAACTCCGTTGATGCCTGAAGCCAAATTGGCTTTAAACTGGTACACCAATCAAACTTTAGGTAAAATTTGAAAAGATTTTCACAGAAGTATCAAGATGAAAGGGATACATTTATTTTGAAAGTCAATCACTTTGTGTCACGTGTAAAAAAAAAATCATAAAAAAGGTACCTAAGGCATAGTAACGCTATAAAGAAGAAGTTATTGAGAATACACAGGAAGACGTTAGTTGTAAAGATTTCGAAGGATAACAACTCTAAAAGCTTAATCAGTGATAAGAACACCGTCAGATTAAGGCGATAAGCTAGGCATTGACGTAAATCTGTACCACAATAAGTCGCAAATAAGTACAGATGTTGTCAAGAATATCATCGTCATATGCCATGAAGAGCTAACCTTTGATTTATCTCACCACTGGCTTCAAAAAACATACCTCTAACATTATTCTATTGGCGAAGCATGATACCTAAACCATATCATAGCTCTTGCTAATACGTTGGATTTTACCTTAAATCTACTGCTTCGTTGGTAACTATTGTTTTGCAACAGTATATAGAATCCGTAAAGTGACTTTAATTAAAATCACAACCCTTATGTAACTCCAGCAATAATAATCGAGGAGAGAATTATCCTCCCTACCGAAACTAAATCCTCTATCAGGAGTGTATTAAAACAGTTTTTGTCAACCGCCTCATCTTTAATGGTCAGATACCAGTCAAGCTTTATAGACGGACAGACATCTGCATAAGCAAGAGCTTTTCTTCAAGAAGGCAGACGTCTCTAAACTATATTTAAATATAATTGGAGGAAGGAAACAAGTACAATACTAATTTTTAATCATATTAAGAAATTAAAAATTACTGAAGAGGTGCTCAGGCGAGCAATATCCCGGCAATGTGCAAGAGATATAACAAGTAAAATGTCGTTTAATCCTTGCCTAATTACAAAAGTTTTTGCAATGGGCAAAATGTCAACTTAACAATCTTAGTAATCCTAGCGAGGTCCTTCAATTATTTCTGGTAGGGACTGATCACTTATCATATCAGCCTCGAGACTTTTACTTTTAAATCTATAACCTCAATTCATTGCTAGCTGGCTGAAAGAGGGATTTTACAGTACTTTTTTTTTGCAAGTTCTTAGTGTACCAATCCGAAGCTATTTAGTATCTAGGTCAGCGCCATTGGTCCCGTGCCGTCAAGGACCATTTTTCGCATCACGTAAAAACTACTGGATGGATTTTAACAAAATGTTAAGAGGTACCTTATAATCCTGACTCCAATATATGATAATTTTTTTCCGCAAAAATGTTTGGAAATATCCAAGAGAAAGTGGAAAAAAGCAGTGAAAGTTCGCCGATTTTTTTTACCGATTTAAAGGTACTGCATACTTTAAGGCACCTTTTATGTTTGAAAGCGGGATATTTTAAACACGGTTGCGCAACAGATGGCGCTGTTTTAAAATAATGACAAAATAATGACAATCGAATAAAATTTGTATTTGATTTGTAATTTTACTTTGTGGAAATACATTGTTATTAAAATATTTACTTTATTTAAAACTTAACCATTTTTATATTTTTAGAATTTTATATTAATTTTAAAATTTTATCCAGGGATGGGTACCCTTATATAAAGTAAATACGAAAGAGTCTTCAAATTTGGTGTGAATTACTTTCAAAGCAAAAACAAACAAAATATTGTCAAGACGCAAGCAACTTGTGTGGGCATAGCTAGTTAGAAATAAAATGTTGGAATTGCATTAAAATTTCCCATACTACACAGGCAATGTATTCATAGGTTTTCCATTTTCTACTTACTCGAGTTATAATAATTTTACATTGCAATCTCATCAAAATTTTACATTGGCGCTTAAATAAAAAAGTACTTCAACGATAAATTGTCCATTAAAAAAATTAGAACAGACATGATGAGGCAATATTTTATATTTTCGGGCATGTTGCAAAGTAACTAAATTAAACTCATGCTGATGTTAATGATTGTTGACGACAACAAGGTACAGTGGGATAATTGGTTTAATTAAATTTCTTCGATTCCTTTAAAACTTTACATGATTGCAAAAAAGTGCAGTCGAGCTTAAGTTTTAATTAAATAAGTTCTTCGGATATGTATGTATATATATAAAGGGTGTTTTTTATAGAGTTATAGAACTTTAAGTTGCCATTACTTTTCAAGATGGCGACCGATTTAACAGCTGTCAAGTTATTTATTCTCAGTTTGGTTTGGCAATTCATCATGAATAGACTCACGCCTGAGCAACGCTTGTAAATGGGCCCAAAACGAGATTACCGTTGTCCCCGATTTTCATAAGCGAATTTTGTTTAGCGATGAAGCGCACTTCTGGTTGAATGGCTACGTCAACAAACAAAACTGCCGCTTTTGGAAAGAAGGTAATCCTCAAGAGTATGTCGAAACACCGTTACCCGTCACCAGAAAAACTGACTGTTTGGTGCGTTTTATGGGCTGGTGGAATCATTGGTCCGTATTTTTTCAAAAACGATGGTGGCCAGAACGTTACAGCCAATGGTGATCGGTATAGAGCCATGATTACTAACTTTTTCATTCCTGAATTGAATAACCATGATGTCAAGGAGATGTGGTTTCAACAAGACGGCGCAACATGTCACACAGGTCGTGGACCTGTGAATTGGCCTCCAAGATCTTGTGATTTAAAACCGTTAGACTACTTTCTGTGGGGCTATGTAAAGTCATTGGTCTATGCGAATAAGCCATAAACGCTTGACCATTTGAAAGACAACATTGGAAAAAGTCATCGAAAATTGGACGTCCAGACTGGACTACATCCGCGCCAGCCGTGGCGGTCATATGCCAGAAATCATATTTAAAATGTAATGCCACAAGATTATCTTTCGGATAAATAAAATTCATGTCAATCCAATAATCCATCGTTGTTTTATTGGAACTTAAAGTTCTATACCTCTATAAAAAACACCCTTTATGTGTCGATTTTTCTAGAGAAGTTATACAAAAGCGCATTGCTATGCATATGGGTTATAGATAAAAGTTTAGGATATATTCGACTTTTAAAATTAATGTTTATATGTTTTGAAAATCCCTGGTTCAAATTTTTGCCAGAATCGAAACCCAAATTTTGTCCTAGGCAAAATAATACAGGATTATATATACATATATAACATTGTTTTATCAAAATCAGTGCTTTGTTACCTACAATAGTGTGAATAAATTTGAATTACTGGTTCCCTAAACAATCAACCGTACGTCGACGAAATTTAATACCTGACGAAAACATCTTCGCTGTCCGTGGGAGCGTGCAGACACCCGATTTGGCGTCTCCTACAAAAACTCGTGTTTTCGCAGACCACAACTTGGTAAATTTAGCGTCGTCACTTGAGCCTACGCCTTGAAAAAATTTAACCGACTCAGGAGTTGAACAAAAACGACCATAGGCAATGACATGTGATGGCTGAATGGTAATAATTTTCGTCGAAAAAATCTTCAGCGATGAGGCCCATTTCTGGTTGAATGCGTATGTCAACAAACAATATCGTCAAATTTGGGACAATACCAATCCACATGAGATCCAAAAGCACCCGAAAAAGTCACTCGTTGGTGTTGATTTTGGGCTGGCTGTCAACGGCAAGCCCTATAGGTCGATGTTTATCCAGATCTTTGGGCCCATCTTGGAAGATATGCACAACAAAAATGGCACCTCATGCTACATTACACGTTTTGCACTAGCAATTTGGTTACATAATCATCACACGTGGAGATAGCGCGATTTGACTCCGTAAGACTTTGTCTTGTTCAGTATTTGCAGTCTGTTAATAAACCAGAAACCACAATGACCCTCAAAGTCAACATAATCAATGTAATTTTTATTTTATTTTGTTTTCAAACAACAGATTTATTTACTTATTTTTTTATCGAAATTGCCCCACTGTGTTACATCGTTACCTATCATTTTCCTATATGGATTTTTTGTATAGTCTAGCAAGTTTTTTTTCGCAAATAACTTTATTTACAAATGAGAAAATTTGTTTCCGTTTAACATCGACTTTTTACATAAAAGAGTGTGTCATAATAAATCAATAAATTAATTTTATAAATTCATAGAGATTGAAAATATACATACATACATATGTACTTATGTAGGCATGAAAAAACATGCATTTACAGTGTGAGGTATAATAAAAAAAACATCAAATATAAATACTTACTTCATATACAAACAAATTAATCATAACAAATTTAAACAAAGTTTTAATTGCTTTAACGAAAAACTTTTAATTCTTGCCTGATAAGCAAAATTTCTTAAAACTCAAGAAAAAAGGTTTAACCTTTATTTGAAAAGAAAATAAAGGAAATGCCATTAATGTGAACAACACAGAATGTCATTATTGAAAACATAGCCGTAATTTACACATGACATTGATCGATTATCTTTCAGAAGTATCGGGTGTTTTTTTTTTGCCGTATGAGAACTTAAAAGTATAATACAAGACAGAAATATTTTTAGAATGATTTCATTTTTTATTATAAGCTGGTAGATAATTTCATGGCATTTGTTTTTTTTTTAATATGCACGTAAAGAAGAAACATTTTATTGTTACCATAATAATATTGTTATGTTAGAACCATATTATTGTCTAACTTAAAAATAACATTGTAAAATTGAATTTGACAATATGATAATAATGAAACTTTATTTTATTGTGAAATTGCATAAATATATAGCGAGGTATCTACACAAATAATAAAATAGTAACAAATAGTACATTGTTATTTAAATATTTAAAAACTTCTTTTTTATAATTTTTTATAAATTTTATATAAATTTTAAATTTTTTTATATATTTTAAAATTTTATCCAGGGATTGATACCTTAACTGAAATACTATCAAAGTAAGAGTCTTACAATTGGTGTGTAGTACTTGCAAAGCAAAATCGAGCAAACTATTGTCACGACGCACAGTGTTGTAAGCGTGGCCATATATAGAAAAATCCAATTATGGAAATTAAAGAAAATTTCTAATGGCATTTAATAAAAGACACTTTTACTAATAAGCGTAAAAAAAATTAGATTAAAATAATAATTTTTTCTAAAGATATGGCTCTTCAAAATTGTGGTTTGAAATAACTACAATTTTGTATAAAAAAGTAATAAAAATGAGCATGTACTTCGTAGGGTTAAATAATTGTATTTAGTTGGCAAATAAACCAAATTTGTACTAGATTAGTTCTTGTATTATGTTTTAAGTATATAAACGGTATTTTTAATTACATACATATGTCGATAACAGTGTATGCATCATTATAAGACCGAATTTATACCATGCCATTTTTTCATTTTTTCATGCCATTTTTTTCATGTCTCTTTTAAAGTTGCAGCGAATTTCACGGCACATTTTTACGATGAAATTTTTCATGCAATCGGCTTGAATTTGTTTTTGACATTGTCTTTTGATTTCATATTCGTAATTTTTATTGTTTATGCGTTATTTGAAAAAAAAATATATGCACTCGTACTGAAATACAAGATAAATAAAAATGAAACAAGCAAATAAGGAAATTTTACAAGAAAGTATTAAAATCATACCGAATGTATACATAATTAAACCAAACAATTTCTTTTTTTGAAATCAACTCTGAACGAACGAAAATTGCACAAAGCAAGTGTCAAAAAATCCCCTCAAAATTCAAGTCATGCCATTTTGTTTACCCCGCTTGCTTCTCTACACCTCTTGCCTACAAACCAAAATTGCTTGCAACCAGTTTCATAAAAAATGTCATGGTGTAAGTTGGCTCTAAGAATGATATTAATAAAACAAAACAAAACTTGTAGTGATAAGCAAAAATATAATAGTGAAAAAAAAAATTTTTCAAGTATGACCAGGATATTTTTTCTTTCATTTTATAACAAAAAGTATGTTAATTTATAAAAATAAAAATTTAGCTGCGCTTAACTACGCCAATTTAAATATTTGTTTTTTATCAATAAAATATATATGGGATGAAAGCTGATGAAAGTGATTCCCACGATTCCAGGGGTGGTTTGGTTTTTCATGTGCGTTATACCTATAAAAAGTTATACGGCTTTAAAGTCGAATTATTTTGATAATTTTTTCACAATTTTTAGGTAACAAAAAATGAGTTTGAAAAATAAATATCAAGAATTCATTTTTCAATAAAAATGCATGCAATTATATTTGGTTTATTCAGAAATGTAGCAGAAACAATGTAAAAATCCTAAAATTCAAATATTTATAACAACACTGTAAAAAAAAATGTGAAGTTTTTAGCCAAAATATGTACTTGAAAAAAAAAATAGTCAGCTTCGATAGACTCGAAAAAATATGTATATACTTAAGTTTAAGGATATATTGAAAGTCAGGGCGCCCATTCATCTAATTGAAAAAATTTAAGTGTCTTGTCTTCGAAATTAATTTAAAAAATTTTATTTAACTTTTAATTTTTTTTTAAATTTTTTGTAAAAATATATTTTTTTAGCCTAACGTGAGCCTTATCTGAATTGAATCAAATTTGGTCAAATCATTAAAAATATCACATCCAATTACTATAAAAAAAATTTCATACAGTTAGGAATTTTTCTAACTTTTATGACACTTATAAATTTCAGGATGTACGGGAAGGACACGAATCCTTGCTTCGAATTTTTTAAATTTTAAATTTTGTTACGTTTTGCCAACCTAAATATATGTGTCAAATTTCAGCTCTTTACAATAACTTTTTCTATTTATGGCCACAGCAACAATTCAAGAGCTAAAGGATGAGATAATTCGGCACATTAACGACATAGAACCTCAATTATGCCTCAGCGTCATCGAAAATTTGGAGCATCGGAAGGAGGTGTACCGATATTTTGTTCCATACATAACTGAACCATACCAATATTATCAGAATAAAATGAAATGACAATTATTTCCTAAATAATTTGTGTTTTATTCAAAATCATCATCGGCCCCTTAAAATTTAACCACCCTTTACAAAAAAAAAATTGGTAGCATAAAACCTTTAGCAACGGCAACGTTGCTCAGAATAATAAAATGAAATTGAATAATGCATGGGAAGTTGCATAGTACAAAATAATTTTTACACAATTTGTAATTTTAATATAGATTTAATAAATTTGCGGTGTAAAAGCACTATAACAATAAAACATTAAATATAGAATAATATAAAATAAGGACACCGGTGAAAGTGTTCATAATTTGTTCAAACAAAAAACTTAGTCCCATGTGTGTTCTCGATACATATTTTCCAAGGCACATTAATCAGGTAGCCTCAATTCAAAGGGTATATTAAGGCTAAAATTATGAATTTTTTTATATAAATTTTGACAGTTAAATTTAAAATTTTTCCTCTTAAATGGAAGTCCATATAAAAATATTTAAAAACTGTCGCCTTAATATTTCCCCTTCGTAGTGAGGTTACCTGATGAAGGTGCCTTAATATTTTCAAAACATATAAAATTAAATTGTTGTTTATAATAAATTTTTCAAAGCAAATTACCAACAACAAACATAAACGATTGTAAAATAAGTTGACGATAAACCCTATAACATGATAACAGGTGAATTGAACAGTTATTAAAATCATCCAAGCAAGACGTTGAGCTATTTCCAAAGCCATTTTCTAGATATACAGAGAGTAACAATTCAGTGGTAACTTTTTTTAGAAACTATACCTATTCTGTTGTATTTTTTGTACAATATAATTTTTCCAATCATTAAAAGTTTTTCTTTGCTTTGTTTTCTATTTATAAATAGAAATAGTTTTGGTGTACAAAAGGTGTTCAAGTAAATTTCCTATGGAATTGAATGAATATGAGCAGAAAATTGAGGAGTAGACAACCTGAGACAACCTTTTAAGATTAGACTAAATATATGCATCTAAATAATAAAATTTCAAAAAGATTTAAAAAAAGTTATGGGATTTTGGCCGTACACCGTGTATGCTAGTATGTATTGTTTATACAAAAACAACATACTTATGTACATAAAGAGTTGGTATGTTTACCCATTTAAACCCACTTTCTCATATATCATGTGCTGTCAGAAAAATTACATCAGTATTCAAACTTAAGAACATTAATGTTACGTTAACACTCAGATTTGAAGTGGCCTCATACATACAGTTATGACTATAAAAATGATTTGCATTCTTTTAAAAATGCCATTCATTCCACTCAACTCAAAATGGAAATGGGTGCAATGTGTCTGTAAAATAAACGCGACTACTACGCTTAGACAAATAACTAAAAGAGTGGCTGTAATAACTGTGAATAATGTAACAATTAAAATAACTGTGAACAGTTTTTACACGCACATGATGAATATTAAGTATAAAATGTGTGATACTTGAAAAGAAAAAAAAAAAATAATAATTTAATTTTAATTAAAGTTATGTAGTTATGAAGCTTTTTATAATTAAGACCAGTTAAAACGTTTTAAAAATAACCAATTAATTTATGATGAGTGCATGCTTAACTCATGGTCGAAACCCTTCTGCTGCCACTAGCCTTTAACATCAACTGTAGTGATTTCCAACTATCGACCTTCGTCTCAAGAGAGACTCTGTGATGAGCATCCACAATTAGTATGTACCTGCGACTATATTAAAAACAATCACCACTTTTCCCTTACCCCTTTTCTATTTGGCGTCGTCGACACAATACGACCACGTTTTGTGTTGATGGGCTTAAACTGATATTCCCTTTGTCGACATCAACACTTATCGATGACTGTTTATTTTAATTTGGTATTTTGTAAGAAAATGTCACGTCGAAATTATGTTGTGTCGACGACGATTTAAAAAAAAAATAACAAATTCAAACCAATTCGAAAAATTAGTGAAAGAAATGGAAGCAAATCCTTTCCTTGCAAGAGGCATCATACACATCACATGCCAAATGCTGATTTATTCAACCTAAAATAATTTTGTAACTTATTACAACAAAACAAACAATTCTTGCTAAAAGAAAGTGCGTTTTTTACTTTCTTCTCATCCGGTAATTGAAATATGTTTGTATATTAGACTTCTTTCTGATTAATCCTCTCTGAATGACCACATTTGTTTTTTGCAATCTTCCTAAGTTGAATCGTATACAATCGTATACAAATCCGAATTGTATACAATTGTATACGAATCCGAATCGTTTACAAAAACATTTCTTTTAATTTATTTATATTTTTGTTTTAAAAATTTTCAATAAAAATTGTAAACAAAATAAAATAATAGATATGTGTATTTTGTTTGACTTAAATTGTCGATAACACGTCGTCGTCGTCGTAAAAATACTGGTAAGGAAGACCAAGTTATAATTGAATTGCTGACGACGTCGATACAAAGCGATGTCACGCCAAAATTGACGACGATGTCGACAACGCCAAATAGAACAGGGGTTAATATTTTGTTCGATTTCGCTATGAAAGTATGCCACACGAAAATTTAAGACTTTTACTTTTATAGTGCATGGTTTATATATTTTCTTTATATAGAGGTACCCACCATGGATAAAATTCTAAAATTTATATAAATTTCTAATATTATTCCAGAGTTCTGAAAATAGTGTTTAAAATATCAAATTAAATAAATTTTCCAAAAATATTTTATGTACAGAAATGGTTGTGTTACTGTTTTATTATATGTATAGATGAAGGTAAAGAGGTATCCAAAGTAATCGCGACACATCCCTAGCATATGTTGTTCCACAGTGTATAAGCTTACATGTTTTATAGGAGAGTATTAAGCCAGCCTTCTAGCAGAGACAATAATTAATTAACAGTTGCTCATCGACCTCGACCGCGAGGATGTTATGACAGTAGAGGCATACATATAGTCTCTAAAAAAGGGGCAGGAGTATAGTCCTGCCAATCATGTTCTAAAATTGCTATTGTGTCACCATGCGCAACAAAAATTTTGGTTGGATTTTTATGTTCAAAGGTCCCTCAGCATAGACTTCAATCGATCGCTCAGCATAGACTTTAAAAACGATTTCGGGCGTGAGAACCTCTTTTGGGTAACCTTAGCAATTGATATCGATGGAACAGTGTTTGAAATACTACTTAAGGCCATTTCACACTATAATACAAGTATTAATACTTTAGAATAAAATGCAACTCTCATGTAATCGCCTTTTGAAATTTTTCCAAAAACATTAACAACTCATCATGTCAGGGTTTCATTTTCCTCAAAAGTATTCATACTTGTATTATAGTGTGAAAAAACCTTTAGCCGATATTTTTATATACATATGTACTTCACTGTGACGGCTTTGTTCATTGACTTGGTATAAAAAAAAATTCGCATTGTATAGCTCTTTCATCGGATGCTCGTAGACTGAGCTTAAACTTGTCCAGATCAAAACTCATTTTCCATAATTTCTCTCGCCCTCCATTTTACTTTTTTTAAAATTAATTTCGCCAGAATTACCGCTACCGCTTCATGTCAATAAAACTATAACAAATAAACGTGAGGATGGCAAATTTTTAGTTCTAAGTGTAGAACAAACAATTTTAGTTTTCAAGGAAAAAGTATTTTAATTAAAAAAATATTTCAATTTGTGTTGAAAAAAAAAAAAAAAATAAACATTCGTTACGCAATAAAACTTATTTTTTTTTCTATATTCATTTCATTTATTTAGTTTAATTTTTAAACTGATTTTCCTTTATTTTATTTTATTTTATTTCAGTTTGAATTAAACAACCACCATTATTTAGCACCGACAACAGACTCACAGGAGGCAGGCAGCCAAACAGACACACAAATATTAGAAATCCTTTTTATAATCATTTGAGTTTTTTTTAATTCAAAAAGGATTCAGTTAAGTTTTTCGGGGTTTGTGCAAAACCTTTTCAAATAGTTTCATAGTGGAGACTTTATAACAGTTGCCAAAATAGGATCCAGTCAAAGTCACGGCTTTTGCAATGGCAGCACACTGGGCAACGGTTATTTACGAACGTCACAAACACGTCGGGACAATAAACGGTAAGTGTAAACGCCATAACGCTGTTTATTCATTTTAATTTAGACATTTGGTGGTTTGTTTGCAGTTTATAAATAATTTATAAGTTATTTTAATGTAAAGTTTTTAAACGAGTAATAAATTAAAATAATTCTATATTCTGTGTATTACGTACATACACATTTACGTATGCAGCATTAAATGTCACCATTAATCAAAGAAAATATTGTATCTTGATCCAACAATAGATATGAAGTTGCAAAACAACACAAACATTTATAAAAAATTATTTTATTGCTGCCTTAAAGAAAATAAATTTCTCATATGTTTGGCATAATGCCAAATAAATATGCCAGAAATTTATATTTTTCTTTCTTTTTTTTAACATAAAAATTTTTTTAAGAATGAAGCTAAACAAGACATAATATTATATTTTAATAATACATATACTTAACAGCATTCTATTTAGTTTAAGAGAAATATATTTTATTTTTTAACCGACTTCTAAAAAGAAGGAGGTTATCAATTCGTCTGAATGTTGTTTTTTTATGTTTGTGCCCGCAGAACTCAGGCATTTCTGAACCGATTTTAAAATTTTTTTCTTTATTAGAAAGGAAATGCTTACAGATTGGTCCCATTTTAAAAGAAGTTCAGAATTTAAGAAAATTAAAGGGTGTCCCCATACAACATACGTGTTTTTTACGTGTATTATGAACCGTAAAGGGCACCCTTTTTAAAATTTTAAAAAACTGCATATCACTACAGCTGCCAATAACAGAAATTAATAAAAAAATAAACTTAAAAATTAAAGGGTGTCCCCATATATAACGTCAATTTAAATATTTGAACCATTGTAGACAATCACTTGAAAATTGGACAGAATGTCCAATATTTATAATCAGAAATTAAATATTTATAATTAGAAGTTAAAGGGTGTCCCAATAGTTGATGTAATTTGATGTATATTGCCAAACTTTTGAACCGTAACAGAGAGACGGTTGAAATTTACAAAGAACCTATATATCTAAGTCCTTTATAACATCAAGTATATAATTTAAATTTGGAAACTAAAGGGTGTCCCCATAATTGATATAATTTAACCTATCTAGCTCTATCTTTTGAACCGTTATAGACAAACACTAGAAAATTAGACAGAATCTCCACTACTATGTCCCGTATGATAACCTTTATAAATATTTAAAATTTTAAAGGGTGTCTTAATAGTTGATGTAAATTGATGCATATGGCCAAACTTTTGAACCGTTTTAGACAGACATTTGAAATTAACAAAGAATCTGTCCTTTAAAATAAGTGTTTAATTTAAAATTGTACATTAAAGGGTGTCCCCTAGGTGATATTGTTTAAGCTATATGGCCATATCTTTGGTACCGTTAATTTTTATTACTGTGCCAGTAATAATAACTGTAAAAAAATAAAGGGTGTCCTCATATCTGTCGTTATTGATAGACATTTGAATGTACAGAACGTATATTACTTGTCCGTTAGAGCAACAAGTATAGAAGTATTTGAATTGAGTACTATTTTTTACAGATTACTTCCTTTTAAATTTTTAGTTTAGAATTGATGCACATATATTTGTTTTGTAGTCGGCTTTTTTTGCAAGAATTATTACTATTTATAAAAGGCATTCAAATAAGGAAAGACAACGAAATTTCACACATTTGTAAGTTAGAATTTCGTTATTAATTTTTAAAGAAAACAGTAAAAATTGTATTATGCACTATCCATATACGAGGGTAGTTTGATCATTTTGTGACTTTTATATTTCAATGGGCGGTTTGCATAATCACAGAGGTCTTCCGACATGTCGATTATTTCTGTAAAAGACCTCAAATGGTACTGTCTGTAATGGATCTGTGAGACATTGGGATAAAATAAGGATGAAAATAAACAGCGACATGGCTCTCTTTATTTTGTAAAATTAAAAAAAAAAACAATAAATAATCGCACCGAATCAGATTAGATTAAGTGACTTTCTAAACTTTCCAAAGGCAAATCGTGTTAAAATGACCCAAAAACAGCTAGCTGGCATCACTGATATTTTTGTAAACAATGTAAAAAAATCAAAACAACTGTTTTTATTTTACTATGTTTTGCTCTATACCAGTACACACATGTAGTTAGCTTTTACAAAAATATAAAATTTGTATATATTCCTTAAGAAAATTTTTTCTATAAAAAAATAAACGTTTATGGCCTTTTTTGGGCTAAAGTACACAAAAATGCAATAATTATGGATTTTTTAAATTGAAAATCGTCTAGTATTTAACTCAGTAAAGATACAATCTTCAAATTTATCAAAAATATTTAGAATTTGACTCGATAAAAATTTTAAAAAAATTTTGTAAAAATTGTACCCAATATTTTAAAAACACCGGACCAGGGGGGTTACTGCATATTTCGATTCGAAAGAAAAATCATTCGAATTTGCATGTCTTTTACATTGTGTTTCGAACAACTGTCCTTTCGAATCGAAATACGCAGTAAGCCCCCAGGGTACCGAAAAATCAAACATTTTATTTCTTAAAATGCTTATAACTCGATCATTTTAAATTATTATTTGCAAATTTACATACCATTCTGCAGGTATTGACAGGACCATGTATAATTTAAAAAAGAAAATCAGAAAAAACTGAAGAAATGCAAGCTGTAATTTAATTTTCAGGTGAGAGGTTTCCAACACTGAGACCACATAGCGCCAACCCTGGAGAGTGTATGGTACTCACCTTTAAAACTTAAGTTCAGATGCTCCTCTGTTATGCTCATGTCAAACTTTGGATCAATTGGCCTAGCCGTTGATAAATGACTAGTTTATTTCCAATATATTTTGATTCTGCCCCACTGTGCAGTGGTGTAAACGCAAAAAAAAAAATCAGTCGTAAGATTTGTATTCTAATTTCCTAACCACGGCACAATTTTGATATTATTTGCTCTTGGAATTTACGTACGTAAATTCGTACCGTTTAAACAACTCTGAAAGCCCGTTTTACGCTATAATATTAAGATTTGTGCAAAAATTAAATATTATGAGAAAGTGTTATAATTTGAAAGCAATATATTATGAAAATGTAAAATAATACGGAAAGAAATTTGACATTTAAAACGATAACATTTTTCATTTTATCAGGGTTGTTGTTTTGTAAGGCAAAGAACCAAGATGAGTGAGTCGCAGTCGATAGGTCGCCGCCGCCGATGATATTTTTTCTTTGTCCTGCACTTGTCTAAAAACGCCTCCAGTCCTTTTGTCTTATCGTTTACGTGAGAACTTTGTTTCTGCCATGTCTAGAAATTGTTGAATGTACGTTGAATGTATTGTTTTTTATTTTTTAATTAACCGGAAACTTAAACGGCCAAACATACTTAAGATCCGGCACATCTCTACCGCCCAAATGAAATTGCCTAGCCGCTGCTGTTCAATGTCTCGTCCCGGCTTGTATTGTTACGTTATATTTTTTGACAATCACAAAAATTCTCATTTGATTTCTTTCGTACAAAATCCAATGACAATCTTAATACTCAGTATTATAGTGTGAATTAACTATTATCTATTTCACTAGTCTGCAAAAAAAAATTGTTCCCTGAACATAAATATGTAGAATATAGTTATCTCAACTCGTTAAATTTAAATCCGCTTTCAGTTTTCGCATATCACGTACAGATTTATTTTTTTCCCTAAACCAGGCGATTACGCTAACTTATTTCGATATAGCTTTTTAACGGTTTAGTTTGATTTGAATAATCTATACATATGATAAGATAGTAACTCATTTCCATCTGTCTGTTTTTCTTTTGCGTCCGGATCACTTAAACTAATACTATTTGGGTTTTAACAAAATTTTGTGAGGAGGTACCTTAGCATCCTAATTCCAATATAGGATACTTTTTTTTCGCAAAAATATCTCATCTCCAAGAGAAAGTGGAGAAAAAGCAGTGTACTGAAATTATCAGTTTAAAACTGGGATATTTTCAACACAAATTATGCAACAAATGGCGCCAATTGAATAATATTTGTATTTAAACTTTGCGGAATTACATTGTTATTAAAACATTTAAACAACTGTTACAGGGCTTTACAAAAATTTTTAGAATTTTTTATAAATTTTTGAATTATATCCAGGGATGGACACCTTTATATAAAGTAAATAAATAAACAATAACTGTGAAGCACTATAAAAGTAGAGTCTTACAATTGATGTGGAATACTTTCAGGGCAATATCGAGCAAAATATTGTCAGGACGCCCACGACGCACAGTGTCGTGTCTTCATATAACGAGTGGCCATAAATAGAAAAAGTTATTGTAAAGAGCTGAAATTTGGCACATAAATTTAGATTGGCAAAACGTAAAAAAATTTAAAATTTAAAAAAATTCGAAGCAAGGATTCGTGTCCTTCCCGTATAATCCTGAAGATTATAAGTGTCATAAAAGTTAGAATAATTGCTAACTGTATGAAATTTTTTTTATAGTAATTGGATGTGATATTTTTAATGATTTGGCCAAATTTGATTCATTCAGATAAGGCCCACGTTAGGCTAAAAAAATATATTTTTACAAAAAATTAAAAAAAATTAAAACTTAAATAAATTTTTTTTAATTAATTTCGAAGACAAGACACTTAAATTTTTTCAATTAGATGAATGGACGCCCTCGCCTTCAATATATCCTTAAACTTAAGTATATACATATTTTTTTGCTTATTTTTCGGGTCCATCGAAGCTGACTATTTTTTTTAAGTACATATTTTGGCTAAAAACTTTACAATTTTTTTTACAGTGTTGTTATAAATATTTGAATTTTAGGATTTTTACATTGTTTCTGCTACATTTCTGAATAAAACAAATATAATTGCATGCATTTTTATTGAAAAATGAATATTTGATATTTATTTTTCCAACAATTAGTTAACAATTGTAAAAAAAATTATTAAAATAATTCGACTTTAAAGCCGTGTAACTTTTTATAGGTATAACGCACATGAAAAACCAAACCACCTCTGGAATCGTGGGAAACACTTTCATCAGCTTTCATCCCATATATATTTTATTGATAAATTTGAAAGTTTTTTTTTCGATTTCTTTCCACTAGACAGTTTACTTTGCTACACTAAAAATATAACAATAATTTTAATTGGCGCACTTAAGCGCAGCTAAATTTTTATTTTTATAAATTAACATACTTTTTGTTATAAAATGAAAGAAAAAATATCCTGGTCATACTTGAAAATTTTTTTTCTTCACTATTATATGTTTGCTTATCACTACAAGTTTTGTTTTGTTTTATTAATATCATTCTTATAATGATGCATACACTGTTATCGACATATGTAATTAAAAATACCGTTTATATACTTAAAACATAATACAACAACTAATCTAGTACAAATTTGGTTTATTTGCCAACTAAATTCAATTATTTAACCCTACGAAGTACATGCTCATTTTTATTCCTTTTTTATACAAAATTGTAGTTATTTCAAACCACAATTTTGAAGAGCCATATCTTTAGAAAAAATTATTATTTTAATATAATTTTTTTACGCTTATTAGTAAAAGTGTCTTTTATTAAATGCCATTAGAAATTTTTTTAATTTCCATAATTGGAAATGTGCCCGCGACGTGGCGGGCACATTTAGTTGATAATAAAAATTACCTTTAAGTCAATTCTACATATTTTTTTCGATTTTCAACTGAACCGGAGTTATTCAGAAACTGGTGGTGAAAAAAAATATTTTTAATATAAATTTTTTTTGTCTTCAAAAACTCGTACAAAACTTAAAAGGGCAAATATTTTACATTTTTCGGAAAGCTGTACTGGGAATAAATTAAGTCATAAATAATGAAAATCGATGCACAAATGTTGATTTTATTCTCAATTAAGTGCTGGTACCTACTTTGACAAAATATTATGTAACGCATTAAGATTATTTAATTTTGTTATAATAAATTTATTAATTTTATTTAAATAAGAATATCACAAAAATTAAACGTGATAGAATCAATCTGTAAACAGATTGGGATTCAGCATACTAAAACCAATAAAAATCACATAACAAAATTCGTTCTCCCGACTCTGTTTTATTGCCGACCGTTGTTATCACGATAACTACATATTTAATATTTTAATATTTTTATTTTATTTAAATAAGAATAACCTATGAACAGATTTGGATTCAGCACACAAAAGTCTATTACAAGGTTCGCGCTACCGACTTTTTTTTTAATTTTTTTGACGACCAGTGTTATTACATAACAAGATGCGTATATAAGTTTCTCTTTGAAAGCCATTGAATGCATATAATATCGTTAATTTTAACGAAATTGCAAAACAGTAAATTTCGTGTGCTGTTTTAACATCATTTTTAACATAAGAAGAAACATCACCGAAACCGGTAAATACTATGGAATCTCCGCACTATAAAGGGGATTAATGAGTTCCGTTGTGGTCATACCAACATAAATGTCACTAGAAGTTAAAGTGGCTCAACAAATGTCCTCCTCGTCCTATTGGACGATCGGTGAATGAAAGTGCGTTAGGTGACTGAGGTTGTAGCAATCTCAACCGATACCCGTCAAATCAATTTTGCTTGAATATTTTAATATGAAAAAGCTATCAGCACGAATAATACCGTTTTCAAATTTGAAAAAAATGATAATAAATTTGAATCAAAGAAGAGGGCCTTGATAAACCTTTTTACTTGGAGAGAATAAAAATAAAGACACTTGTAGTCATTTTTGACCTTAAAGACTATGTATATATATGTGTTGGGAAATAGAACGAAGATTTGTTTTATCGAAAACAATAATATCTTTTGTCCAAAAAGTTACGGAATTAAACAACTGCTCTCGTTTAATGCATTTTCTGAATATCAGTGATCGCAAAATTTACCTATATAGTGTAAAATAGCGTAAAGCATTGAAGAAAAGAAAAACTTTTAAGTCTAATCTACATGCCATTTTCGCAAAAAAAAAAATAAATAATTTAATTAAATTTCTTGTACTGAAAAAATTTCTTCAATATGATTATTTTCTTTATGTTATTTAGTAGAGCGTTAATATGATAAAACATGCAAGTAAATTAATTAAAATTATTAGTAAATTTTCAAGCTTTATCTTTATAAGATCTTGATCTTCAACATAATCTGAAAACAAACTTGCAAAACATTAAAGTCTTAAGATTAATGAAACGAATAGCGCTTGTAAAAAATATTTAATTTTAACTGCAATAATTTGTCTGAAGTTAAATTTAACGGATTTTTTTATTTTACAGCGTTTTTTGTTTCAATTTTATAGTATTACTAGCTGTGCCCATACATGTTGTGTGTGTCCCGGCAATATTTTGTTCGATTTTGTTTTGAAAGTAATCCACACCTAATTTTAGGATCTTACATATTTAGGGCCAAATTCATAAAAAATATTTTCGTTTTATAAAAGGTTTATGAAACAAATTTTCATACAAAATTTGTTCAATAAACGTTTCATAAACCAAAAATATTTTTTATGAATATGGCCCTTAATTTATATAAAGGTACCCATCCCTGGATGATATTCTAAAATTTATAAAAAAATTCTAAAATTCTAAAAAAATACTCTGAAGCTCTGTAAAAAGTGTTTAAAATATTTTAATAGCAATGTAATTCCACAAAGTAAAAATACAAATTTTATTCAATTGGCTATGTGGAAGTAAGTAATTCCTATTTTGTGATTATTTTAAAACAGCGCCCTCTATTGCGCAACCGTGTTTAAAATATCCCACTTTTAATTCATTTTGTCATTATTTTCAAACAGCGCCATCTGTTTCGCAACCGTGTTTAGAATATACCGCTGTCAAAAATAAAAGATGCCCTAAAGTATGCAATACCTTTAAATCTGTAAAAAAAAATTCGTCGTACTTTCACTGCTCCACTTTCTCTTGGAAATAAGATATTTTTGCGGAAAAAAATATCCTATAATAGAATCAGGATACTAAGGTACCTCCTTACACAATTTTGTTAGAATCCATCAAGCAGTTTTTATATGATGCGAACGCAAACAGAAAGACAGACAGAGATGAAATGAGTTACTATTTTATTATATATCTAGATTTTAGTAAAAAAATCTATTTAGTTTGATAAATTTTTTTACAAAATATCACAATTATTTGTTTGAAAAAATCGTGATTTATTTTCAATAAACGAATTTTAAATTTAATTGTTTGAATTTACAAATTTGTTTATTAGGGCCATATTCAAACAAAATTTCTCTGATTGTTGTTTGAATCTGAAAAATCATTTTTTCTGTGTATGTTCAAGATAACGTTCAATCACAATAAAAATTTGTAGAATAACTTCTCACCTAAAATTCACCACTATTACAACAGGTACCACCCTAATGTACAACTAATAGAAACTTTTTGGCAGACTGTGTAGCCTGTAGAAATTCCAGCAAAAAATTATCAAGGGATAAGAAACTATTGAAGTTAGAAGCAATTTTTTTTTTTTTAGTTTTTGTTCGAAACATTGAATCAACAAAACTATTCCACGTCACTAAAATTATTTGCTTCCTACATGTCAGAGATTTTCTACTTTAATGTGAGTTTTTTGTCATACATATTCGCCAAAGTTCGAAGTCATACATTTTGCTAAAGAACTTTTTATGAACAAACAATCAAAACCAAATGATAGTTCGGCAAGTTATAACTTCGAACACTTAGAAAACGATACACAAAACTTAGAAAAACACTTTAACACAAAAAGAAACTGAAATTATAATAAATCAGTGAAATGCGAGATGTACATGCATATTATTGAAAGAATGAATATGAATATTAGTTCAAAATTTAAAATTTTCATAACGGGTAACAGGAAATAAAATTCTCCATCACAATCTGTCAAAATGTTTGCCTTTTCTACACTCAAAAAACAATTTTTTCTAAACGTAGCCCCTGTATTAATTTTGGGCATAATCCGGAAGGATAGTTTACATGACACCCCAAACCGAAAATAATTTAATTTTTTTTACTTTGAACTTTTGTTCTTTGTGTAATATATCCATAAAAATATCTGTGTAGGCCACTATACTATTTAAGTAACTTTGGATATTTGACAAAATTTTTAGATAATTTTAACTAAAGTACTGCAGAAATTTTTAATCTACTTTTTTGACTGTTCCAAAAAAGTGTGTAATTACATGTTGTCTAAAATTTGTATTGTTTTCTATCGCTATGGAAATATATTAGTTTTTACCACTTCTTTTCAATATTCTTCCAAGGTTATGTTCAGAAAAGTGGGCGGAGCTGCGCTAATACAATATAAGTACGTATTTAAACCACCGATATTCATCTGATACTACTAAGACTTTGTACCAATTAACTTATTTCGGTAAAGCAAGGTTATTATAAAATAAATCAGTCAAGTCCGAGTTAGTCTCACACACTTGGGGTTCCGTACTATGTTTAGTACGACTTTAAAAATTCAAGTTGTTAATTTTTGTATGTCTTATGGGTTACCCTTTAATTTTAAAATTAAAGTCATATTCACAAAAATTGCACGTCTATTGGAACACCGTTTATATTTTAGTAGTTTTTATTATAGCGGCCCTTTCTTTAAATATATCAAGAGTCTACGATTGACGTTATGACGATTAAAAAATAAGTCACTATACGTTTAAAACATGTCACTGTTACAACACCCTTTAATTTTTAGTAATTGTCACATGTTCTACAAAATTTTAAGAGTCTACCTATTGCGGTTCAAGAAATAAGGAGTTATACATGAAAATCACGTCACTGCCGTAAAACCCTTTAATTTTTATTATTTTTTATAGGGGTCACAGTAATACCCTATCTGTCAAAATTTCAAGAGTCTACTTATTATGGTTAAAAAATTAGGCCATATTCATTCAAATCACGTCACTGTAGGAACACCCTTTAATTTTCACAGATAGGGTATTACTATCTTGAAATTTTCACAGATAGTAATACCCTATCTGTGAAAATTTCAAGAGTCTACCTATTATGGTTACAAAATTAGGCCATATTCATGCAAATCACGTCACTGTCGGAACACCCTTTAATTTTTACTATGGCCATAGTAATACACCTTCGGTAAAAATTTTAAGATATTACCTATTATGGTTTAAAGCTTAGGCCATATACATGCAAATCACGTCTCTATCGGAACACCCTGTAAATTTTAGGTTGATTTTTTTATACTTGTTTATAAAGCGAACTAAGTTTCAAATAATGTTTGTAAATTTTAAGTGTATGCCTCCTACAGTTCAATAAATAAACACATATACGTGAATAACACGTCTCTAAAGCAAAACCCTATAAGTTTTAGTTTTTGTGAAAATTTGAAGAGTCTACCTATTATGGTTCTAGAGATAAAAGGCGCTGACAGACGGACGGACAGACATTTTTTTACCCTTTGGGTACGGAACCCTAAAAATGCGTGAAGCCACGCCAATGAACACTAAATATATTTTTAAAATCCTTATCTGCAACCGAATCTAAAGAAATTTTACTCATTGGATTATTCTGCCCATAGAAATAATTTTTTTAGGTGCTTTGATTTAACCGATTCTGTTGAAATTTTTTAAACTCCCTAAATGGATACGTTTGTGAATATCCCAAGACACAAAAAGTTTGAAACTTATAATTAAAAAAGCTGATAAAGAAAATTATTGCAGTATTTTCTTACGTAATTTGTAAGAATCTCCTTATCCAGAGCTACTCCTTCTTGTAGCAAAGAACCCGAATTTTTTCGAACAAAACATTCACTTCCGACTCCATAAAGTATATATAATCCTTATATATAGAGAAGTTGATTAAGCGATGTCCATCTGCCCGCGTTCGGGTAGTAATGTCATTTGCCAAGGCACCTGACGAGATACAGACGATTTAAGCCCACCAATCTGCCAGGCATAGTTTCGAAAATTTTGGGATTGTAATTCAGCAACATCGGATCATTTCTTTGGAGGCTGCGGACAAAACACCACGCCCACCTATATTTTTTCAGCTTTTTTGAATTTTTTCGGTTTTAATTATTCTCTTTTGCTTTTTTTGTTAAATAAATATTAGACCGCGACAGGTAGTTCGTAAGGATACACATCTCTGGGGTTCAATAACCTTTGCGAGGGCCGATTTTGTGTTTATTTTTAGGTTGGTAAGGTTTTTCTGCTTCGATTTGCATTAAAGGCCTTTATGAAAAGCAATTCATATAGAGGTAGTCAATAGGCCCACAGGTCCCCACTGGGAAGCAGGACCAGTCAATAGTTCTATTAGGGGAGGTCAATAATAGTCAATAGTCTGACCATTTTAACACAATGTAGATTGTAGGAAGTCTCTAGTTTTCACAAACAAATTTTTACAAAATATTTTCAAACAAATTTGTATTTGTATTTTTGTATTTGTATTTTTTTTTATTGAGTGATTTTCTAATACAACAAGATGCAACATCTTTTAATTTACAGTATTAGAATCAGTTAAGTTATAATCAATTTAACTAAGACAAATAAACATATATATGCTTGTGTACAAAATAGATATAAATATATATACGAACAATTTTAACAAAATTAAAAGAAAAGAAAATTTTAGTGTTCATTTTAATTGTTACCATTGTAATATTGGAACAAAAGTTTTTTAAATTTATATGCGTTGCTGGTTCGTAGTGATAATTTTTTAGTTCCAGGTAGTTATCGAGTGTAATTCCAAATATACGTTTTGAGAATGAAGAAACACTTTCAAATCGTGTTAGGCCATAAACATACCGTGTAATATTGTTAAAAGAAAAAATATTGTTTAAAAAAAATTTCCAACAAATTTTTACAAAAATTTTACAATAAATTAAAAAAAAATACAAAATAAAAAAAATTCCAACAAATTTAAAAAAAAAATCTAAAAAAATTACAATAAATTAAAAAAAAAAATACCAACAATTTTGAAAAAAAAAATTTTTACAAAAAGTTTTAAAAAAAATGTTCAAAGAAACATAAAAGAGTAACACAGTATCTAGCATTACTATTTTGAAGGGTATAAAATATTCGGCATGGCCGAATATAGCACTCTTACTTGTTATTGACGAAACTATCCCAATTATACCCAAGAAATAAAAATGCCGTTTAATGTCATATAAAATATATATTTTAGCTCCACCCAGTGCGTATACCTGAATGTGCATTGCCATTTACTATCATAAAATCGAATTTAATCATATAAACGGATGCATGAGCTTTGGCCTTTTTTGCGTTGCGGATTTTCAGCCGGATATCTCTAGGTATATTCAATACCGGCATCACTTATTAAAGTTTCCCCGCATTACCTTCGTGTAGCAGCCGATGGCATTTTAACTATAAGTAAAAATAATAATCTTGTGCATATACACACGTATAAGAATTTGTATATGTGTGTACCCGTATGTGCACTAAACTCCATTTTGTAATGAACATTATGTAGAAAAAGTAAATTGTGAATGTGTATTAAAACTAATAGTTCTTTAGTTTAGTAACTGGATTTATGTTTAAACTTTAGTGCAACAAACGTTATTTGATGTTAGAAGTGTAAAACAACTTCCTTCCTTTAAAGTCGCTTTTTTAAAAATATGGCTTGGTGGATGTGGGTTGACAAACGGAAATGAAAACGTGTGTTAGAATAGTAAATGATAATTGTAAAATACAAAGTAAAGATGAAAACTAAAATGTGTGGACAATTTGTCGTTTTAAATTTTTTTTTTCCAATTGAAAAGTTTTATAGCTTTAAAATATTAGGGTTTACACCATTTAAAAGCTTGTTCCGCAATATTTTAATTCATCAAACGCATAAAAGTTTATTTTATTTGAGTCTATTTGTTGTGAAAGTATTGGGGTGTTCTTATTAAAACTGCTTTATGCTTTGTACCCTCGGAGCCAAATATCATGCTTCGCTCTCCCATTAACTATTCACAGCCAATCAGTGTTGTCAGATATGGCAATTTTTCAAATCCTAACATACTTATCAAGCACAATAGATAATCGTAACTTTTATTTTAAAAAGATTATAAAAGTGATAAATTCTATCTATAATGATAATATTCTATCTATCTAAATCTAATGCTCTCTAAGTTGAAAGAATATTTTTTTACAAGTATGGTGATTAATTTTGAATAAAATTGAGATTTTTCTTTTTAATTTTTATGCAGCTAATTACTGGATAAAAAGATAACTTTCAACAATCTATTCCACCAAAACTCGACTGTGTTCTGTTTCAAAGTATTAATTTTTTGATGATATAGATTTTATGAATACAAATTGGGCATATTAAAAATACTGTATATGTGACCCGGTCTATGAAAAGGGAAAATGTTATGGCTCAAAAACAAAATTTCGAAAAATTAGCAGTTAAAGATAAACAATGCAACAACAACAACAAAAAGTGGACAAATTTTTTTTGAGTCATAAGCCACCTTTTCATAGGCCGGGTCACATATATTATAGGCAAATTTTAGCAAAAACAAATATTTCGGCGATTTTTCACATAAATTTTGGCGAAATAGGTGAAGAAAAATCTGAAAAAACTCCGATCCCAATCAAGACTGATTATCTTTAGTCGCCATACAAAATCTTGAGAGCGAAGCACCTTATTCTGCGACAACTTAATTTGAATCAAGTTCTCAAGAAGAAGAATTAACAGTTTCTGTCTTTTCTATAATTTTATCGCAAGTTTATTTGAACTAGTTTTCAATAATTTGAAAATGGTTTCGCAACAAACTTAAGTCATTTTATCCAAAACTAGCAGTATCCGTGAAGTCATCAGCATACAGATAGTAATTCGTTCAAAAATGAATTTTATTTTGAAAGTAAACCACATCAAATTTTAAATTTTTTTTTATAGTGCTGCAGATATATTCACTTTGTACCTAGAACAAGCAGGAAAATTTTAACCACTAAAGCCATATTTAAGTGTTTTTAGAATTCCGTACCCAAATGGTATTTTTTTATTTTAATGTAGGGGGAATAACGAAGCAGACCACTTCTTTAACGGGTCGCTTTTCGACCCCCTTCCGTCCGTTATGATTATAGACAACCGAAATGTAATTACGGCAACTTTACCCTCATAGAGTCACGTGCTATAACCAGCCTTTAATCTTGACTTTAGTGATTTCAGATTATCGACTGGTAACTATCGGCCTTCTTTTGAATACCCAGTCATGAGTCCACCCATTGTAGTCCACCCCGCACTACTCTGGGTTCTGGTCCACAGAAATTTACAGCAGATTCCTCTTTTGCTAGTTGGTCTGCTGCTTCGTTCCCAGCTGTGCCTATGTGTCCCTTAACCCACATTAATGTTACATCATTGCCCGTGGCACATCTGTTAAGTTTTAGAATACATTCCAGCTCTATGAGGTAACTGCTGCTTTCGAAAAGGATTTACCTAAGCCCATAGGGTCAGGTGCGTCCAGCTCATCCGCATTCACCTTCATAGCCCCAGAAGTATCTTCTCAGATTGACCCGTTCACCCCTAGCGAGGTTTCTTTGTCATTCTCATCCAATAACTCCCATTGGTCAGTGACTGTTCACCCCTTGCGTGGCGTTCCTGTCCATCCCTTCTGAATTCTTCCTTATGTCAGTTAAGACCGGAGTTTCCTCAGGAATTAACCTCTCGCCTCTTGCGAGACTTCCTGGCTTATCCCTTTTAGATTCCCACCTGTCCGTCTGTCAGCGCCTTTTATCTATGGAACCCTAATAGCTAGACTCTTAGATGCATAACTGATGCCGCTATAGCAACAAATACTAAAACTTATAGGGTATTCCAAAAGAGACGTGTCTTTCACGTAGATGAGTTTATTTCTTGAACTTTAGGAGGCTTATACTTAAAATTTACCAACAGTAATTAAAACTTAGTACGCGATATAAACAAGTACATATAAAAAAATAAATCCAAAAATTAAAATTTACACAGATTATATTTTACAATATCTACTGTAACAACAAATAACGAAAATAAATTAAAAAAAATAAAAGGGTGTTCCCTAGATGTCGCGGATTTGAAATATTTGGTGTTTATTTATTTGTTGATATTCACACAGGTACTACATTCTAGTATGATAGTTTATGATATATTGGAATGGAATTAGTCACTAGTGCGATGTGCGTTACATAAATAATTTCCGCGCTTTTCACTAATTTTTAATAGCACTGTAAATATGTACATCAAAATGGCAGGAAAGCGCCGACACACCTTAATAATTTTAGGCCGTAGAAAACAATGGTATACTCGGTTTTAAAAGATCAAGAGATATTTCGTTTTTAAGCTTGTGTCTAGCGGTGTTTTCTGTGCCATTTTGAATGTTAAAATTTTACTTACAGTGCACAGTGGGACAGAATTAAAATATTTTGGACATAACTCTTGCAATTGTAAAGGGCGAGGCCGATTATTCATAGCGAACTTAGTTTAAATTATTGTGTGTAAATTTCAGGTGTCTGACTCTTACGATTCAAAAACATAAAGTCATGTACCTGAAATTAGGTGGAAATACCCTATAGTTTGTAGTATTTGTTGTTAAAGCGTTATAGTATTTGTTGTTACAGTGACAATTTCAAGTTTATCTTTTACAATATTAGAAAAGGAGACCGCCGACAGATGGACGGACATTGTAGTGAAAGCAATAAGCTTATGCTTGTACCCTCTGCGTATAGACCCGGAATAAAATTGAGTGTAGACAACAGGACAATTTACCTGTTTTTTGTGTGATATATTAAGAAAAGAAGCTGCTGTTTATTGTAAGTTTTATGATCTTAGAAAAGAGCATAAAATTTACGAAGTGTAACCCTAGTACTAATGAAGTTTAAAGTCGATCTTTATTTTGGGTATTTTTGCATAAATACTATCTTGCAAAGGAACATCGGAATAAAAGTTGACACATACTATCAACATATAACCGCCAAACGTTTGCAATGGCCATATCTATTATATAGGTAAACAATACCCACAAACTTTTAGTCAAAAAAGTAGTAAAACATTCTAAGAAAAACAAGTAAAATTGCTAAATTCGGCCGTGCCGAATCTTCTATACCCTTCACCACGGTGATTTTATTTATACAGACATGTACAGCATTATCCATATTGATGACTCTTTACTAAATTAAGTCGTATGAGAAAAATTCTTTTATCATGCTTTAAAGAAATTCCGTTGGCTACAATTGTCGCCGTGTTGTCAGCTACTTAATGATATTGAAGACGACAGCTACATCGTAAAATCTGACATTGTTGTAGAAATACTTATTTTGCTTTTATAAAATTAAATAACTTTTTTCAAAAAATTATAAATATTTCCTCCAAAACTTTTTGTTTGTATATGAATTTGTAATTTACAATTTTGTGACCCTATGTTCCACCCCCTAAATGACCCAAATAACTAATTTAATTTTCTATGTTGAACCCTAGATTTTTTCCTGAGAAACAACTGAATGTATTGTTTCCAGTTTTGAGTTCTACTCCCTTAGAGGTTTCACAGGATATATCGGAACCCCATTCAGGCCTCTTCTAAATGACCCAAATATCCAATTTTTATATTTCTATAGTTATGTCCATTTTCTACCGTCCACCCTATATTCCACCCCCTATATATTTTTCCCTGAGAAACAACTGAATGTATTGTTTTCAGTTTTGAGTTCTACTCCCTTAGAGCTTTCACAGGATAAATCGGAACCCCATGCAGGTCTCTTCTAACTTATTTAATTTTCTATGTTCCACCCCTTTAGATATTTCCCTGAGAAACAACTGAATGTATTGTTTCCAGTTTTGAATTCTACTCCCTTAGAGCTTTCACAGGATGTATCGGAACCCCATTCAGGTCTGTTCTAAAGGGCCCCAATTGGTCTCCAAACATAAATGTATAAAAATGTACTCTATATTGTACCTGTTCTAGGGCATATCCTGAGAAAGGTACAAATATAGTGTTGATAGTTTTGGAATCTACTCCCTTCAAGATTTCACCTGGTATATCGCAACCCCATTCAGGTCGGTTTAAAGTGCCCCATATCCTACCCTGAAATCGCCTATTTGTAGGATAGTATAATTCTTAACCCGATTGAAAAATATTATTTTTTTTTTTGGAAAAAGTATAAAATGGAACAGTTTTTATCAATAATTTCTCAAAAATTGTTACTAATTTAGTGTTTTAGACTAAAAAAATAAATTTTTAAAACAGTTTGTGTAACGCAGAGATGTAGGACGTATTTAACTAACGAATTTATCTTCACACCCGTACTTGTTTTTACTAAAATCGACTGTAGATTTGACTAAAAAATTTGTTAGTTGTATAATAACCTACTTCTCTTCAATTCTACACCCCATTTTACAGTATTTAGGTAAATTTTTGGTTCAGTGTATAACTAAATACTCATGTTTTACCCGATACATATCGGTACTGTAAAAAGTATCAATACAAAATACGTATGTATATCGATATATTTATTCCTAGTTTATGTTTTCAAGCAATAAACTCCATTTTCTATCTAATTTTCTCTTGCATTTTTATTTTTACTCTGGCTTGTTCATACTCAATGTTTAGATTTCAATTAATGCCCAGGGTGTGAAATAGATGTTTCGATACAGACATTAACGTTCCGGTATAATGTATCGTTTCTTTCATTTACTCAAAAGCGATTCAGTCAAACGTGAGGCAAGTTATTTCCGTTAAATTTTGTGTGGTCAGCTTGAAATGAAAAAGCAAAAGTTGATTGGTTAAACAAAAACGTTCATGTTCACTCTTTCAAAAATGTTGAATTAGATTTGTTTTTTTTTCCTTTTTGTTTATATTTTTGTTCGAATTGATGACCTTTGAAAAAGGTTAAGCGAAAAAACACACAAACTGTAAATTTGAATGAAAGTAAACAAAATATTTTTGTTTCTATTAATTTTTTTATTGAGAGCATATGTTAGGGCGTTTAAAAAAAATTTTATGAAAGTTAAAATAAATCCACACTTGATTACATTTGGCGTTGTTCCGAGGTGAAGCCTACGTATGACATCGATTAACAAACTAAAATTTAATTCATTAAAGGGGGCACAAACTTGTGTAAGGGAGAAAGAAATATCGCTGTCGGCATTATGGATAGGAGCACGAATATTGAATGTAATCAATGACTATTAAAGCAAACAACAATAAGTTGTAGAAGAGCACCTATGTATGCTCCACTCGTGGCTCAATGGTTGCCAGGTGTAAACACCGTTTTTCAAATGTATGATGAACCTTCCAATAACACCGGCGAGTGTGCGAATTAAAAACGGGTAGCTATTGAAAAGTTAGTATTGGTTCTTTCATCGTACAAAAAATAGCATAAACATTCAGTAGGATTATTACGAACTGAATTATTTTTTACCATCATGTTTAAAAAACTGTCTCGAGCACAAAGACTTAAATAGTAAGGGAAGATTAGGCTACGGCTGAAGTGCTTCATAAGAGTAAAGAGACCTTCTAGAAGGCCTCTTTACTCCTTCTTTTGGGATTCTAACCGTCAACCTCCAGTCTGATTAGATTAGCGCACTATCAATCGGTCTATCGAAGCATCTCAATCCCAATCGGCAATGAAGTAGATAAAGGATATTTAAATGTACTTTTGTGTTTTATAAATGAGAAATCTAAAAATAGAAAATTATGTTTTTGCCATACAAAATGAGTACACATTACTACTTCCCTACTTAGAGAAGCCAAGTAGGAATGTGTACTGGATCTTTTAGAAGAAAGAGACAAGACCTTCTAAACGGCCTTTTTTGGAAGACACACAAAAATGAGGATTGTATCCCAGAGAAGGTCTAAGCATGCCTTATAGCAGGCCTGAAGTGAGAAGGCCTGATGTCAGAAGGCCTCTTTAATTTTGCCACTGGGAAGGATTAATATTTGCACTTAGTAATAAATATTATCTTTAAAGTCTCTTACCTCTTTCGAATAAAATCAAAATCGCATTTGGAGAAAATTTTAAAATATTTCATATCTCTTTTCTTTTTAAAAAATATTTCAATATTTTTTTTTTACATTTTCCTCAAACTACTTTGATTTTTTATTTTATTTTCAAATAAAATAAAACTGAAAATTATATCATTTATGTAGGAATTCACATTTTGTATTACTAAAAAAATTATGAACTCAATTCATAATATTTATGTTCAAACTTCTTTCTGTGTGATGACAAATTTCAGTCTTACTCCAGCCGATTTTGAATTAGATATTTTCATAAATTCCATAATTCAAGTTTTAGAAAGACCCTAAACCCATAGATGAGACTTTTTTATTTCTTCTATTTGAAGATTGCGTTGTTAATAGTATTAAATAAATCTTTAAATTATAATAATGCAATTTTAAGCGATTACATTTAAATCCGGATTAATTGCACATTTAAGCTTTAGAGTGGACAAACTTTTTTTTTTTTTTGATTTCACATTTATTTATTGTATCTTCAATATGTTTGAACTAACAGTAATTACTAATATCTTAAGTGTAAAATAAAATATACTTTTTAAGTCCAGCCAGTGATAGACAGAAAATAATGTATGTTCCACGATTTTTGAAATCATTTACGGGTCATCCCTCTATTGTACGGCCAAGAAAAGCAGTATCTCTTCTTTTTAGTCGAATGTAACCAGGAGCATTAAGAATGTTACGCGCCAATGGATTTGGATGAGTTTCAAGCTTTTTCTGATTTAACTGTTGGCACGTTTAGATCTTTGTGAATATTAGAGTTTTTGATATACCAGGGAGCAATTGTGATCATTCGAAGAATCTTATTTTGGCGCCTTTGAATTTTTTCAACATTGCTAGCTGAGGCAGTGCCCCATAATTGAATCCCATAGCACCAAATTGGTTTAAGTATCGACTTGTACAGTAGTAATTTGCAATCTAAGCTGAGGGTAGAGTTTCTGCCAATAAGCCAGTTTAGTTGGACTGCTTTTAACTTCATTAGTGTTATGTGGCTTTTCCAAGTAAGGCGCCGGTCAATATGTATACCGAGGTATTTGACGTCTGAAAGCTGGGGTATCATTTGATTATTTATGCGAATAGGGGGGCATGAGTCCCTACGCAGTGTGAAAGTTATATGAGTGCATTTTTGTTCATTCACCTTAATTCTCCATTTCTTCAACCATTTTTCCAATTTGAGTACATGATCTTGCAAATCTTGTAATGCAACTTGCGCGCTTTCATGAATACTTAAAAAAGCTGTGTCATCAGCAAATGTTGATGTGTGCACTTGATTGCTAGTGGGCATATCGGATGTGTACAGCAAATATAAAATGGGTCCCAAAATACTACCCTGTGGAACTCCGGCTTTAATAAGCTGAGGCGAGCTGAAGAAATCTCCTTCTTTTAGTATGAACTTTCGATTAGTTAAATAATTTTTTATAAGCTTATAGAAGTTTTAACTTTAACTGAAATTTGTTTCTTAGGTTATTTGTGTCGTTGCAATTATATATCTTATAGATATTCGTTCATAAAAATTAGAGTTTTTAGAGCAACATTTTTTATTTTATTTTAATGGCATCAACAATGTGTCCATTTCTGATGGGCTTTTCGGACTGAAGCCCTCATTGAACAACACTTTTTCGAAAATGAGAATGATCATTACTCATACTCGATTTGGCGACAGAATACCAGACTTCTTTCTGCCTTAATTCTATGATGCTGATGTGGTCAATATGTGGTATTATCAAGACTAGTAACAGCCATAGAGTTTTTGAGAAAATTCAACTAATACATCAGACATTGTTGCATAACCTATAGTTTCGGTGATATAATTTGGTTCCACACATCAAGTGATTTAATACCATTGGAGTTATTATGTTTTTATAGTTTTATAGTCAAAGTGCTATGCTAACAAGGTCATCAACAAAATTAGATTGCATTTAGGCAAATTGATCATGTGAAAAAATGTGGAGTGACCTACACTCAACTTTACCATACCTCATGGAAACAGATATTTTTATGGATATATTACTTAAAGAATAAATGTTCTAAGTATATTCGATTGAAAAAAAATTATTTTCGGTTTGGGGTGTCAAGTAAACTACTCTTATCCTATTATGCAAAAAATTATACAGCTCTCCATCTTTATATACCAAAGGCATATACTGAATTTCATTCTGATATGTGAAACGGTATGACCTGTAGAGAATCCACAATAATAGCGGCACCCACCCACCATCCACAGACATCATCGCGAAATTAGGTTAAATGGATTCAGGAGACCTCAAAAATCCGTTGAAAACCCGACATTGATTTTTTCATGATTACTATACTTTACCTACACTAGACTACGTACATATGTTATTTAAAAACGAGTGCTTATTTATACATAACCCCTTAGAATGATTTCATTCAATAAAAAACAAGCAAGAGTGCTATATTCGGCCAAGCCGAATGTTATATATCGTCACCTAAAATGCAAAAGGCCGTAACTACTCAAAAATTCAAAATTTACTTTTTGATTGATTATGACGAACTTAACCGAAACACATCTACACAGCAAATTTTACATGTATAAGTCCAAAAATAACGAATTTATTAGTGAAAAACAAAAGGCCGTAACTGCAACGTCAACTACACCAAAAAGCCGTACCTGCACTTTTCAAAAAAAAAAAAAAAAAAACAAAACAAAGTTGGCTTTGATTATCTTTCAATGTGTGTTATGTTTGTTTTCTAAGTTTGAATCTAAAATCTGGATATTAAGTTTTAAGTAGTCTTTAATTTATAACGTTTATTCCATCTCCTGTAAAAAACTAAAAAGTGTAGTTACGGCCTTTTGCATTTTAGGTGACGATATGATTCTTTGAAATATTTTTTGCAAAATTTTTTTAAATTATTTTTATTTTTTTTTTTAATTTTGTGTAAAAATTTTTTAGTATTTTTTTTAATTGTTTGTAAATTTTACATTTTATGTTTTTAAAAATTTTTTGAAAATTTTTTTAAACATTTTTTTTTAATTTTTTTTGTAAAAATTACAAACTTCCTGCAATCTATATTGCGTTAGAATGGTCAGACTAACTCAAAAAAAAATTGACCCCCTCCCTAATGGGGCTATTGTGTCCTACCGGTTACCAGAGGGTACACTGTGGGTCTATAGGTTACCTCGATATGTATTATTTTCTATAAAGGCCTTTAATACAAATCAAAGCAACAAAATCTTACCAACCTAAAAATAAACACAAAATCGGCCCTCGTAGGGGGTTATTGAACCCCCGATATCTGTATGCACTCCTTGCGATCTACCTGTCGATCTCTAATATTTATTTAACATAAGAAAGCAAAAGATATAAAATAATTAAAACCAAAATAAAAAAAATCAAGAAGACGTGAAAAAAAGGTGAGCAGCCTCCGAATGATTTGATGTTGCTGAATTGCAATCTCAAAATTTTCAAAACTATGCCTGGGAGATTGGAGGGCTTAAATCTTCTGTATCTCGGGTGGTGCCTTGGCAAATGACATTACTACCCGAACACGAACAGACGGACATCGCTTAATCAACTTTTCCATGTTTAAGGATCAAGAATATATATATATACCTTATGGGGTCGGAAATGAATACTGTAGAAATTACACAAGGAATGACAAACTTATAAAAAGTATGACAATCAAACTAAAGAAAAAAGCAGATTAATATGAAACTTAGCAAAGGTGTTGCTAAGTTCCACGTTATACTTTACATTTTGCACTTTATACTTTATATTTTTTATGATTTATTTAAGTTTATTATAGTTATATGTATATACTAGTTAGGATACCTGGCTTCCTTCAGGGCGTTGATTTGAGAATGTGCGGTTATTTAAATAAAAGGATAAAATATTAAATATAAAAAAATAAACAATTTGGGATGTGATCTGGGATGTTCCCGAACGCTCCAGATTATTCCCAGTTATACCAGATTTATTCGGGTGGATCTATTATGTTATGGATTGCTTTCGAATGCTGTTAATTGTTTTGAAATGTGTACAGGGCGAAAGTTCCATAAATAATTATTTTTTTTTTTTCGAATAATTTAGGAAGTCTCGTTTTAATCGATTACTGGAGTAACGAAAAAATGTATGTGTTTCGTGACAATTTTCACGATTTGAAATAGACCGATATTTAATAAAAACTTTTAAAACTCGCTTCGATAAAATTATAAAATTGGTAGTTGTTCGTTTCGGATTCAGAAAAACAGTGATTTTTATTATTTAAAATGAAGATTAATAAAATGTACAGTATAACAGTTTTATGTAAATTTCCCAAGTCTAGATGAGGTCAAGGGTGTAAAAAGTAATAAATTTAAGTTAAAAAATGAGTTTAAATTCTACAATATTAGGGGCGTTCAAATTAATATTTTTTCTATTATTTTTAAAATTCACTTTTTATTTAATTAATTAATTTATATTAATTATTAAATTGATTTAGCCAAACAGTATGTATTTTTATTACATTTATATTAAATTCTCAAAATTGAATAAATTAAAATCACACAAAACGACTGAAAATATATTAAAATAACCAAAATATTTAAATTAAAATTGCCTGTATCTATTGCTTTAAGGATTAGGTTCATTGAAATATTTTTACGTATTTTTCTCTTGAAACCACAGATGATTGAACTTTCACACAAAACCATTTACCTAAAAAGAAACAAAAGAATGCGACATTAGAAAGTTATAAAATAAGGAAAAATCATCTTAATTACAATCATAAAGTTAGACATAATAAATAAAATTTTATAATCAATCACTTAGATGATATAAAACACATCTAAATGATTTTTTGTTGGAAAAACATGAAACTTTCCACTTAGATGAATCAAATTAAAGCTTAAATAACTTAGTAGTTTCTCAGGAGAATTTAGAAGTTGTCAAAAGTGTTAAACTTAAACATTTATTATAAACAATATTTGGTTAAAACTTTTATATAAAAAAATATTATATTTAAAAAACATCCCAGCAAAAAATTTAATGGAATATCTTACGATGACTAATATACAAGTGAAGTATTATTTAAGTCAAGAAAATAATTAGAACATAAACCTGGACCTTTTTTGATAACTATATTGGTGCTTGCTGTATTCTCATATGACAAGCGTCATATAATTTTTGACTTAAGCTGGATTCACCAATTTTGTCGGGACAAAAACTTTTTACTGAGAGTTTTCTGCTGCACGATTCACTCATTTCATTTGTCCGGACAAACAAAGCTGTCATATGAAACACATAAGTAAACAAGACAAGACAAGTAATACACCATCTGGGGAAAATTCAAAAGTCTGCCATACCCATACAAATCGCGTCACTATCGGAACACCCTTTACTTTTTAGGTTTATTTTTTATACTTGTTTATATAGCCAACAATTTTAATTACTGTGTGTAATTTTTAAATGTCTGCCTCCTACTGCTCAAGAAATAAAGACGTAAACACAAATAACACGTCACTTTCGGAACACCCTATAAGTTTTATTATTCGATGCTATAGCGGCCATAGTTATACACCTCCTGTGAAAATTTCAAGAGTCTACATATTATGGTTCAAAACTTAGGCCATATACACCACAGCACGTCACAATCGGGACACCCTTTCATTTTAAGGTTTATTTCTTTATACTTGTTTATATAGCGAGCTACGTTTTAATTACTGCTTGCATATTTTTAGTGTATTCCTCCTACAGTTCAAGAAATAAATACATATTCGTGAATAACACCCTATAAGTTTTAGTATTTGCTACTATAGCGGCCACAGTTATACACCTAATGTGAAAATTTCAAGCGTCTACCTATTATGGTTCAAAACTTAGGCCTTATACATGCATTTCATACCACTATCGGAACACTCTTTAATTTTTAGGTTTATTTTTTTATAGTTGTTTATAAAGCGAACTAAGTTATATACGGGTATGTTCTGTAATCCGAAACCGAGTGAAATTGAATCCGAATGAAATTTTAAATTGTCATAACTTTTAAATCTTACAACATTTTGATATTATTTTTTTACACATTTGATTAAAGACCATTCACATAACTTCCTTGATTGCTAATGTTGTAAAATAATAGGCGCAACTAAGTTATATTTTACTTTAAAAATTTATTCAATTTCACTTTCACTCGGTTTCGGATTACAGAACATACCCGATACTGTTTGTAAATTTTTAGTGTATGCCTCCTACAGTTCAAGAAATAAACACACATTCGTGAATAACAGCTCTCTATCGGAACACCCTATAAGTTTTAGTATTTGTTGCTATAGCGGCAACAGCTATACATCATCTGTGAAGAGTCTACCTATTACGGTTCCAGAGATAAAAAGCGCTGACAGACGGACATACGGACAGACATTGTAGCGAAAACAATAGGGTTACGTTTTTACACTTTGTGTACGGAACTCTAAAAATTAAAGAAATTGTTGAATACAATTTAAAGAATATTTAAAGGAATTTTTTAATTATCTGTCACAATTTTACTTCTTACTTTAAAGGTTTATATTGAACAGTTTTATATCAATTGTTGTCAATAAATAATTGCTGTTGCAGTTCATGCGACGTTAACAATAATCCAAAAATAACTTTATTTTTATTTAAATATTGTCCTGCTTTGGCTGTCTCGTTTTGTTTAAAACAAAAGTTTCTTTGTAATGTCTTTGTCAATTTGCTACTTAGAACGACGACAACTATTCATTAAATGGAAGACATTTCAAAGAAGAAATAAAAGATAGAGACAATTCTAAAAATGAATAAAATGAAGAATTGATTTGTCAATTACATATATTCAATGTAAAAATTACAAAAGTTAAACAAACAAAAAGCACCCAAGAGGACCCTTATTATTTTATTTTTTTAATCTTTTTAAATCTCAAAATAACTATAATCTCCGTACCCAAAGGGTAAAAACGAAACCCCATTCGATACAATGTCTGTCCGTCTTCCCGTCTGTCAGCGCCTTTTATCTCACGAACCGTAATGATGTATAACTGTTGCCGCTATAGCAGCAAATACTAAAACTAATATGGTGTTCCGATAGAGAGGTGTTATTCACGAATATGTGTTTATTTCTTGAACTGTAGGAGGCATAGACTAAAGATTAACAAACAGTTATGAAAACTTAGTTCGCTTTATAAAAAAGTCTAAAAAAAAAAATAAACTTAAAAATTAAACGGTGTTCTGATAGTGGCGTGATTTGCATGTATGAGGCCTAATTTTTTAACCATAATAGATAGACTCTTGAAATTTTCACAAATTATGTATTACTATGGCCCCTATAAAAAAAGTAAAAATTAAAGGGTTTTCTGACAGTGATGCATGTATAGCGGCTTTTTTTTTGAACCGCAATAGGTAGACTATTAAAATTTGCACAGAAGATGCGATGTGTTGCCACGGCCTCTATGACGATTACTAGAAATTAAAGGGTGTGCCGACAGTGACATGTTTTTCACGTATAGTGACTTATTTTTTTAATCGTAAGATAGACTCTTGATATATTCATAGAAAGAGAAATGCCATGGCCGCTATAAAAAATAACAAAATTAAAGGGTGTTCCGACGGAGAGATGACTTGAAATGTTTGCAGTAGATGTTGTTCTTCGGCCGCTACAACATTTAGTAAAGGGTGGTCGATCAGTGCCTGATATTTATATAGAAAGTGTATTACCATGGCCGCTATGACAACAATTACTAAAATTTAAAGGGTGTTTCAATGTGATGCAATTTTCGTAAATACGACTTTGATTTTAAAACTAAAGGTTGCCTCATAAGACATGAAAAAACTAACAACCTGAATTTTTAAAGTTGTACTAAACATAGTACAGAACCCTACCAGTGTGAGTCTAACTCGCACTTGACTGATTTATTCTGTATAGATGCAAATGATTTTTTCGGGTTTGAAAACATTAAAAAACATATCTTGTAAATATAGCTGTAGAAAAGCAAACGTTGTAAAACTGTGTGGCAGATATATATTGGGGTAAAGTGAGCCGTGATTTGACAGCAAGGAATTGTGCTCTATTAAGTCGGAGATATTCGAGAAATTTCGTTTTTAAAGAAAATATATATTTTTTTTAAATTAATCAAAAACTTTATTTTAAGTACTAATAGCTTATGAGTTACCTAATTATTTAAAATCTATTTTGCATTAAAATCTATTAAAACAAAAAAGTTATAGTCATTTAAAAATTAAATTTTGCTAATAGTTTTTTAATATAAGCAAAATAACACTGTCATTATTTTAAACCAGCGCCATCTGTTGCGCAACCGTGTTTAAAATATACTGCTTTCAACTCATATTTTGCCATTTTAAAACAGCGCCATCTGTTGCACAACCGAGATTAAAATATCCCGCTATAAGAAATAAAAGTACCTTTAACTCGGTAAAATTACGTACGTACTTTCACTGCTTTTTCTTCACTTTCTCTTGCAAATAAAATATTTTGTTATATGTATAGATTTCATAGGTTATAAAGTTTTTTAAAATTATTGTACACTCTTAAACACTATTTCTTTATGTTATACTACCAAGTGGACATTTTCCTTTATTTTATTCTCAAACTAGCTATCCCCGTTGCGCTTCGCTACACACATCCACAAAAAATGCACTTAAACACACTTAAAAGAAAAGTCAGGCCAACCTTTATCTCGAAAACACACGCTATTCTTACGACAAAACTATTACAGTTTTTTATATGCAAGGTACAAAACGCCCACCGTGACCATCTAATCTGTTTTTGCTAGACCATGGGTATTTAAACGATAATAGTATTTTGCTTTGTATGGCAGGTACCACTCTCACTATCCTAATCCAGTCTGCATTTTGCTGGATTATGTACACTAGTATAAGGGTTAGTTGTGAAATGTTTCGAGACTATTGCAGTTATCGATGATAATTTTACACTTTGTATATGAGGTTCCACGCCCACCATTCCAGTCCAGTCTGTGTTTCTCTACACAATGTATCTTAATCTTACTGATGCACAATTTCAAGCCTCTACCTATTGCAGTTCTCTACGTACAGGATAATACAGTTTTATCTTGCATGGGGGTACTAAGCTCACTGCCTCAATTCAGCCAATGTTTTCCTAGAGTATACAGGCAAAGAAAAAACATGATTATTGTATGGTCACGGCAAACACACTATGTTCTGCGTAACAATACATGTTTACTGTGAACAAATTATAGTTATTTTAAACAATACTTTGGTCACGATAAAAATGTTTTTGTTAACGGTTAATCATTCAATGATTATAGCACCAAAAAAGCAACATGGTTGATTTGAACCATATTAAAATTCAAACCACAACCAAAATTTTTTTTAATATTTAAAAATATAATTATATTTTTAACCATAATATATTACTATTACACATAGTATGTTAAGTATGACAAAAAATAAACAAGTAATGTTTGGTTTTTTTATTATAAATTGTAGTTTTAAATTAAAAATATCAAACATATAAAAAGGTAAGCAGAAAATATCAAAATATGTATGTAAGTCTAAATGGAAATATTCGTGTATTTGTTTTTTTTATTTGATAAATATATTCATACGTTGTCACATATAGCCATTTACATGTTTCACATTATATTATAGTATGTTTATAATATAAACATAATTATGGTTGTATTTTACAATGTTATTTTTATGTTATTATTATGGTTTGAATATAACCATATAATTCAACCATAACATGTTGCTCTTAGATTATGGTTACCTCAACCATGTTTTTTTTTGCGTGTACACATGGGTATGGGGGTTACTTGTACCCACTTTAAAGACCATACCTATTATAGTTCTCTAAGTAGACGATAATAATTTTTCACTTTGTATGGGAGGCACCATGCCCACTGTTCCAATTTGTGTTTTGCCAGCACTTAATGCAGATGTAAGGTATAATAAAATAAATACCAAAACAAGTTTATTTGATCTGGCAAGAGAAACAATAATGGAAATATTCAATTTCCTTGTGTAAACAGGTTCGAGTGTACAGTGTTGTTACCCTCAAAATTTTTTGCCTTCCATTTTTGAAGAAGAGCGACTTCTTCACCAAATGGATTCTGGTGGTCGCCTTGTCTCTGCCATTTAGAAAGCAGGGGATTCCGTTTCGTTTGAGTCTCTTACTAAAGAGTTCTTTTTCTTGTATGATTGGAGTTTGTGGGGGTTTCAACAATCACCACTTCTAAATGTCTTTCCCTATTCTCATTCATCCATATTCGTATCCCCGCACATCTTTGCATTGCAACCAACTGCCACTGGGCCATGAATACCTTAAGATAACTTTAGAAAGTTTTCCTAAGAAACTTCTAAGTATTTTTTTTATTTCTTCTTAAAATAATCACTTAAGAAACAACCTATTCGAAACATTGTAAATATTTCTTTTAATCATTGATTCCATTAGCTGTCATCTGTATACAAAGTTTATACTCTTTAAAACGTGCACTAAAACATTCAACATAAATGTCTAGTGCACACATGAAAGGAGAAAGGAACATTATGTTGAATAAGGAGAACGATTAGCTTTCTTGTATGTATCGCATGTTGTATGCGTCTGACAAGCTTTTACATTAAAGTCAAAATCTATTATAAACAAAATGGATCGACAATACAACAAATGACATGGATTGTATTGTTTTTGAATCTTAGGAAACATTATTTATATTTCCTTAAAGGCGACAACTTGTTATCTACAAGGCAACCACATTTATGTTAGAGGAAATTGTGTCCATAAATCTGTATGTACTCGTATAGTAAGCTCCTGTTAAACCAGCTCGCAAGCTGAGCATTTTATCAAATATAAGATTACACATACATATGTAAGAACTTAAGTTTACCTTTAACTTGATGTTACAAAAGAAGGGTTTTTATTTAGTAAAATTAAATAAATTTTTTGTTTTTTTTCTTTCAACATCAACAATTTTGCAACAAGTTATACTCGTACACAACAAAAAATAACTGATTTTATCTTTTACCTTTTTGTATAATTATTTTTTCTGGGGGAAAAAACAAAATCTTCATTAAAATTTTTTGTAAAACTACAATTTTTATTGGAGGCTAGCTGTCTGTGCCCACACACGTTGTGCGCGTCCTGACAATACTTTCTTCGATTTTGCTTTGAAAGTAATCCACACAAATTTTAAGACTCTTACGTATTTACTTTATATAAAAGTACCCATCCCTGGACAAACATTCTAAAAATTATTATATTTTTATAACAATGTAAAAATACAAATTTTATTCAATTGGCTATTTGGCACATTTTGTCATTATTTCAAAACAGCGCCATCTGTTGCGCAACCGTGTTTAAAATATCCTGCTTTCAAAAATAAAAGATGCCTTGAAGTATGCAGTATATTTAAACCGGCAATAACATTAGCGAACTTTCACAGCTTTTTCACCACTTTCTCTTGGAAATAAGATATTTTTGTATCCTATATTGGAATCAGGATACTAAGGTACCTCTTCACAAAATTTTGTAAAAATCCATCGAGACAGACAGGAAATGAGTTACAGTGTTATTATATGTATTGCTGAATTTTCGATTTATATTTTTTTTAGTAAAATTAAGATTTTATTTGAAATTATTTGATCTCTGATGAAAACATTTAGGTTGAATTTTTAATTTTTATACCCTTCACCACAGGTGGAAAGATTATATATAAGTTTGTCATTCCGTGTGTAATTTCTACAGTATTCATTTCCGACGCCATAAAGTATATATATTCTGGATCCCTATATATAGAGAAGTTGATCTGCCAATCTGCCAGGCATAGTTTCAAAAATTTTGGGATTGCTATTCAGCAACATCGGAAAATTCCTTTGGAGGCTGTGGGCAAAAAACCACGACGGCTGTAATGATTCTCTTTTGTTTTTCTTGTCAATTAAATATCAGAGCACGACAGGTAGACCGCAAGGTGTGGATACAGATCTCGGAGGATCAATAACCCCCTGCGAGGGCCGTAGGCACTTTAGGGCGTCGGTGTCAATATAAAGAAATTTTTTTAAGGATTTTTTTGCTTTAGTCTGACCGTTCTAACGCAATATAGATTGCAGGAAGTTCCTAATTTTTAGAAACAGTTTTTAGAAAAAAAATTACAAAAATTAAAAAAAAAAAAAATTTTTCCAACAAATTTTTCAAAAAATATTTACAAAAAATTTTCAAAAATTAGATTTTTTGATAGAATATTTTTTCGTGATTTTTAATTTTTAAATATTATTGATTATCCGATAAAATTTTGGTATCCGCCGCTATTACTCTATAGCACTACAATTACAACTTTGCAAATACTCTCGATGCAAGCAAGCAGGTCATATATATGGTGTGGTAACCCTCAATCTTCCATTAATAAAGGCGATTACAGTTTTTACCCAAAGAGCGTGCTTTAAAAGATACATATAAGGAGGACTTGATGTTTCTAGAAAACTCAAGAATATTCATAGAATATCCAAATAATATAATAATACTATCAAATATTGTCGAATGTAGTATGCTGGTCCATCCATTTTAGGGGTTGTGGGTTCTCTTTCCACAAAAGACTATAGTTTAACTTCAACGAGTAGTAAAGGTCTGACTATAATTTGTAATTATGTATATTGTAACATTTAATAGATAAAACAAAAATTTATAAGAGGGGAATGAGGAAACAAAGTGCAATTTAATATACATAGGAACAACAAAGAGAATTCTATCAACAAGAATAGCTGAACATAGAATGGACATATTAAAAAGAAAGGAGACAACTGCATTGGCTCAACACATAAAAAACACTGGTCACATAGCTGACTTTGACAAAGTTAAAATACTAGATAAGGAGAAAGTGGAGAAAAAGAGATATACTAAAGAAAGCTTGCACATCCAAAAGAACATAATAAATACCATGAATTTAAAAGAGGACACTGATAACATTAATGCAAGTTATAGAGTTGCTATTAGTTAAGATGTGTTCATTGTTACTGTTAACAATTTTTATTTATTTGTTTATTTGTTTAAATGTGTGTCAAATTCGTTACATGTTAATTGTAGTTTAATGTAACTTAACAACATTTAATTGTAAGTAATACTGCAATAATTTTTCTTTTTCTAATTGTAATAAAAACAATGTTTTTGTATTCCAAAATTTACTGAAATAAAAATTATAGACACAGCCCTTGAAAAAGTCGACAAACAATCGGCGAAACGTTGGGTAAAATTGTAATTAAATTGTTTTAATTACGTTGGAAACTGTAGGCCTAATTAGCTGAATTTTAAAACAAAAAATTTTTTCAAATATGTTTTCAATATTTCAAAGTTTATATTTTTGTTCCAACTGTCAAACAATATGAGCGAAGCCAAGTATACCTTCTAGTTTTCAAAATAAGAAACTTAATATAAAAAAAAAACAAACTAAAAAAGTAGGATATAGGCAGTCTTTGTTAATGGACAGATTTCTATATCTAAGGGATCAGCCCTCCGATTTTTCTTAGTTCAATGCTTCAGTATGAAGCCTAAACAAGCCATTCAGAAGTAAAAAGCGATAATTTTTTCTTAAATTTTTTTTTTTAGTTTTACGTTTAATTTTTGTTAGTAATCCTGCTGATATTTGATATCATTATTCGACGATAAATAAATCCTCGATATCAAAAGGTCAGCAAGGAAAAAATATTTACAGTTAAGTTTTCTCTCTCTCTCTCTTTCTCTGTAACTAAAATAGCTAGCCCAACATGCATTTGTTTTTTGTAGATATTTTAAAGAACTATTTACAAAAGATCAGTATTTTAATAATAAATATATTTTCCACTAGTTAAATGTATATTCGACGCGGGCATCGTGAGGTCCCTATAAACACAAACCCATTTCCCCCTAATAAGCTAAAATAATTACGTTCAGAGGGTCAAAGTAATTATTTTCAAAATAAAATGTTTTTAAGCCACTGCAAGTGCGACAGAATCGAAATAATTTGAAATAAATTAGCCATTTGTAAAGGGCTATTACGATTGATTCAAAATTTCACATAGGCCTAGCAGAGGAGCATCTGAACATCATTTACTTACAAGGTGTAGAGCTAAGTGGCCTCAAATTTAGAAACCACGCACTCTAAAATTTTTATAGAGCGTGACATTTCTTAAATTTCTTTTTTCTCGATTTTTAAAAATTGTAATTCTAAAAGTTCTATTTAAGAAATACAAAATCGGACTAGCTCTTTTCAAATGGCTGAATTATTTCTAAAATGTTTTGATTCTGTCCCACTGTGCACAGTGCAGCGGTGGTGGTTATTGAAGAATATTTATTTTAAATTATATTAAAGTCAAAACTCAACAAAAAGATAGAAGATTTTTTATTAGTCCTTGATAATTATTATTTAATTTTTAACTTGAAGCAATAAGACCGTAATACATTTAGGTTTAATCTAGCGACTTTAAACCATGATTATATATTCAGTACTATCCTTATTAAAATCATATTTGAAACATGCCCTTGATATGTTTCTAACAAAAATGCATTTGTAAAACAAATTTCTTAACAACCCAAATTTAGTAGGTCTCCTTCATCTTTTATTCATCATCTCCAGCAATGTCACGTCTCTTCATAACAATAAAAGGAATAGTGCATTAACGTTGCTCATCGTATGAGTTCTATACAAGAATGTTTTTAAATGCACAGGTACGTACGGAAGACTACTACTACACTTAAACAGAAACAAAGAAGTTTGGCTGAAGGAACGTCAGTGTGTGTGCTTTAGGTTTATCCGCCATATGCATTAAATAGGAGTCTATAAAAAGAAAAAAAAAATGATTTTGAAGGAAGTACAATGAGGTGAATTCAAGAAAAGAAGAAGAACGGTGTCTTTCTTTTTCAAATATTTTAACGCTCCGCTTCTTTGCTTCATTATTCATTTACATATTTAATTTTAATGATTTGAATTTCTTATAAAAATAAATTATTTCTTGACAAGCTGATGACGAAGGGAGTATCATATATATTTCGCGCATTTTTTTACTTACTTCTGTTTAAGAAAAAAACAAAAAAGAAATATCGCTTAATGTATATGATAATGGAGAGGTTAAGAAATAAGGTAATATTAAAGAAAATTACGTAATGAGATAGCGTAACAAGACATACAAGCACATGTTTATATCAGCCCAATCATGAATAACAATTTTTCGGAAAAAGTTTCCCTTCTCAGTTTTTACTAATTTACGCTTCATTAAATCCCAAACGTGCTCCATTGGGTTTAAGTCTGCTGATTAAAGTGGACTATAGAGCTGTCTGAGAGCATAATAAAGCAACCACTCTTTAACAGAAAGTGCGATGTGCTTGGGATCGTTATCCGGTTTAAAGATCCAACGGGATCGAAGATCCAAGATGTCGACAGATGCTTACGAATTTTTTTCCGCCATACTCTTGTAAATATGTTGATTCATTATGTCATAAATAAACTCCGAATGCCCAACCGCGACTGCTCCACACAAACGCTCCCAAACTATTACATTGCCACCTCCATGTTTTACCGTAGGAACCAAATTTTGTTTTCAAAGGGCAGTGTTGGGTTTCAGCCAGACTTTTGCACGTCCATCGCTTCCAAATAAGTTAAATTTGTTGTCGTCTGTAAAAAGATGTGGTCTTCAAAACTTAGCATCTTTGTTTTTATACTTACTTACAAAGTCTAGTCTAAGTCTTCTGTTTTTTTTCACTTATGAGTGGCTTCTTTCGAGGAACTCTGCTTTTTTATCCATTTGCTCGCAATGCTCTTTGTACATTTCTGCGATGTACATACTTGTTGTAGTTATTAGCGATATGATCTGCAAGTATTGGGGCACTTATTCTTGGATTCTTTTTCACTTTTCTTACGATGTGGTTAACATCACGATTGGAAAGTTCTTTTGGCTGGCCGCTCCTTGGCATATTTTCTACTGAATAAGTTTGCTTATATTTTCTAATTATATCTTGAATACTAGATAAAGGTATATTCAACAATTTTCCCATTTCTCAATAGGACTTTCCGTCTTTAAAATGTTTTATTATTAAATGTTAAGATTCGGCACGGCCGAAGATAACACTCTTACATGTTTTATTTATTTCTTCTGTTCCATTTAAAAAGAGCTTAAAGACGCACAAAATTGACAAAATACCCCTAGTATTTTGCCAATTCAGCCAGACATTACTTTTTTTTAGCTTATATTGGCTCTAAAAATGTACTGAATGCTCCTAGGTTGATAAAACTTTGCAGAAAAAGCTGTTGTGGTCATAGGCTGTTAAAGCTATAAAATAGGAAAAATCGGATCAAGGAAAAAAAAAGTTCCCCTTGGAAGAACTAATCCTACCTCTGAAAAATGCAAGTTTTTTTTTTGATTTTCCCGTCAAAGAATGTTTAAAAACTTAAAGTTGGACTCAAGAGATTCTTTAATGCTATTTTTAGCCCCGCCCCTTTTGTGGGCGGTGAAATAAAAAATTATTTAAAGTGGAACCATGAAAGAAATTGCTTCTCTCGTAAAAGGTAATGACCTTTTTTTGGAGTGGGTCTAGTAAAGAGTGGGTCAGAACTTAGCAAAAGTCTATGAATAATATCTATGTTACACTGAACCCTTGAAAACTCTCTAGCAAAATTCTGGCTGTAAAGCCGGAAATGTTTGTTTCGTGCCTCAGCCGCTTCTTCTGATAACAGCCTAATAGGCAACAATACCTTATTCACAACAGTTGCACCATGTATTAAAATCTTGTGCATTGTAGGTGTCATAGGATGCCACTCATATAGAGAAAAGTAAAGTTTTGCAGTATCTAAGCAATAATCGACAAACTCGTGCATTTGGATTTTGTGACCACTTTATATTACTGCAATAATGATCTTGATTCGGTATATGAAATCAAACTCAATTCCAGTTATTTCTGCAACTAATCCAGGATTGAAAAAAATCTTCTGCTAGTGTTACAATCGTTGGTTTTTTCCAAATCCAGCTTTCGCTACACCCACTATTAGCCCTAATTCACTTCTAAAAATTTCTTGGATATTTTTCTTCCTCGCGTTAACAATGGCTTTGTCCGCATCAGATTTTATTTGCCTTTTTTTCACTGACAGTTTATATGACAGGTGTAGTATGCTCTCAAACAGGCGAATTCTGGCGTGTAAAGTAGATAGTCTGAAAGCAAGGGCATCTACATCTATATCTCCTTTTTGATATTTAAATTGTTTTTTGTAGAGGTAATAACAGTGTTAGGATGTAAAGATTTAAATAACAACATATACCTTCAGTTATTAAAAACCAAAACATTTTATGAATATAAAAAGGTTTCTTACTCGTATTTACCTATCCAAGATAAGAAAAAACATAAAAAGGTAAAATTTTCAAAAAATCGCAAAAAAAAAATGGCGCAAATATGCGCAAGGTTTCTTTTTACAGCATAAAAGAAGAGATCGTAAATTTTGTAGTGATATATAACATTTTTAGGATCGCGATGGAGATCACTCTTAAAAAGCTTTTTACTTTTTTTTGTGACCAAAAATTTTACAAAAAAAAAACTTTTTTTTAATTTTGAACGAAATTTTTTATCATTAAAAATTAAAAAAAAAATTTCTAAAAATTAACATAAGTAGCTACTAATAAAGCCTTTCACAAAAAAAAAAATCAATACAAAATCTTTATTCGTTTAGCCACCAAAAAAAATATTCAAACCTCTCAAAATCGTTTAAAGTCAATAAAAACGTATGCGATTTACTAAACTTTTCTGACTTTAACAGTGTTCCAAAACGACAAATCTGAAGCAAAAGCCTTGAAAATTCACTATACCATGCAGAATTTTGTTGTCTGTCGAGCTGCTTACTTAAATTTTTAAATTTCTCAAAATTTATTTTTGTCTTAATGTCCGGCTAGATTGGCAAAATACCCCTCTGTGAGGCGACAGGATTAATAAATATTGTGAAATCTCCTTTGAAAAAATCGTGTTCGCCAGTGTTCGAACTGTGGGTCATAGTAATGCCATCTCTAGTTAGCGTTACTGCACCTAATTACTACTTTTATAGTAACAGAGTTCATATAGCGTTCCGAAGCAACATTTTTCTCTGAAATACAAGTCAACAGTGGGTTAGGTCTTCTTGTGGGGCGACAAAGCGAATTAAATTTCCCTACGCAGACCACCAAAACAACCATTTTTCCTTAGATATCAGCTACCACCAGTGTTAGTGAATCAATTAGGGTGTGGAGTAAGTAGCGATGTTTAAAATTAAAACACTGATTTTATATAACATATTTGTTTTCCCGCGATGGAAAGAACATATGCTTCCAAACCTCGTAATATATTCCACCATGATAACGATCCCAAGGAGCCTAAGCCGCTTAGATCGCAGCTCTCTAAGTGAACTGATTTGTCTGTTTTAGCTTGGCCGTCACTATCTCCTAAAATTAGCTCAATACAAAAATATTTGTGAGCTTCTAGATCGATAAATTAAAAGAAAGATCCGTCTAATCTAAATGAGTTAGAATTAATTTTGAGATCTTACTGAAACATTTGTTGATTTTATGCCCCCCTCCCCCAGCAGATTACACGAGGTTACACAACAAAATATTAAGTTTTAAGTATTAAATGGTCATTTGATACAGTGTTGCATTTTTTCCGCTCCCTACTGTATATACTGTATAATTTTATCCTGGATTTTCAAATAAAATTCTTCTTGCAAAAATGGTAAGTACTTAAGTCATTGTTAGCCTTTGAATCTTTCATTATATTTATCTTCCATTGCAATAAAACAATAACAATTTAGAAGAATAGAATTCTCTGTAGGGACAAATAAACTTAAACAACTGTAGAAAATTATAATAAATAAATAAACAAACATTTATGGACACAAATTATCATTTTGTTTTACTTAAATGCTAGAATATTCCATCAGGTTTTTTTGTTAAATTTGAAATTCCTGCTTCTTTTAATTCTTATGTTATGTTTTTCAAATTATTTACTGATATTAAAAATATGCACATTTTCCTTATCCACTTATGTCTTGCAATTCTGCTTGGTAGTATAGGAAGAAGGCAGGGATTTTGTATTTGTTTTTTCATAAGTATTAGGTTGGGGAAAAAGAAATTCATTTTTTTTTTCGGTAGATGGCTGTAGTGATCGATAAAAGGTGTTTAAAATATTTTAATAACAATGTAATTCCACAAAGTAAAAATACAAATTTTATTCAATTGCCTATTTGGCAGTAAGTAATTCATATTTTGTGATTATTTTAAAACAGCGCCATCTGTTGCACAACCGTGTTTAAACTATTCCGCTTCTGTTTAAAATAACAGCTTTCAAAAATAAATTATGCAGTACCTTTAAATCGGCGTTCTTTTATTGCTTTTTGTCCACCTTCTCCTGGAAATTAGATATTTTTAAGGAAAAAAGTATCCTATGTTGGAATCAGGATACTAAGGTACCCCCTTATGAAATTTTGTTAAAATCCATGCAGTAGTTTTTACGTGATGCGAACACAAATAAAAAAAGACAGACAGGCAGACAGACACACATACAGGAAATGAGTTACTGTTTTATTATATGTATAGATAAAAAAAACTAAATCTACTTCTCGTACATTATTATTTAATATTCCGTCATGTAAGTTAAGTTTATTTTTTTACAAAAAGAAATGGACTTGTAATAAAACGTTTTTACGTTTTTCAAGCGCCGCGGATAATCGAGACTTTACTGTATTAGTAAAACTTTCTACAGTTTTCCAAAAATGTAATTTAAAAATGTCTGAAGGCTGAACGCTTGGACTGAGGAGGATAATGCTTTCATACCATCACACTTTCTTGTAATTCATAAGTTTTTGACAAGATCTATTACTCATTATTATAGGGCTGGTGGAAATGGATTTAATTGACAAGTGTTTGGTTTTATGAACAAAACAGAAATTTGTAATTTTTATCCTTTAAAATCAGCGAGGTTTTTTTACTATTGTCCATGTCTTGTTCACTCACATGTGTCTCCTACAGATATGGGGGATTCAATTACATTTCAGTTACAATTATAATTACAGGATACAAGTAATTGTAATTTAAATCAGGAACTAAAGTCAATTACATCTACGTGTAGTTTTTAATTGTAATTACACATTACATGTAATTAGAATTACAAATTACAAGTAATTATAATTGGAAATTTTCAATTACAAATTACAAGTAATTGAATTTAGGCAATAATCATTATTTGCAAAGCGGAATAATATAGTAATTGTAATATTGTAATTGTAATTACAAATTAAAAGTAATTGTAATTAAATATTTTCAATTACAAATTACAGTTAATTGAATTTAGGCAATAATCATTATTTGCAAATGACCAAAATTCAGTTATATTCTTCAATTTTTTTACGTGTAATTATATTTATATTTTTTCAATTACAATTACATGTAATTTTTAATTGAAAAAGTAAATTTAAAATTACTTGTAAATTTTAATTAAAAAATTCCAATTACAAATTACAGGTAATTCTAAGTGAAAAAAAATCAATTATAATTACACGTAGGTTAAAATTACAATTAATTTTAATTCTAAATTGTAATTAAAAAATTCCGATTAACAAATTACTTGTAATGTGTAATTGAAAAAATCTCAATTAAAATTGCAAATAGTAAATGTAATTATAATTGAAAAATTCCAATCATATATCATTGCGTAATTGGATATGTAGTTAATTACAAACTGTAATTGACATGCCCCAAGTCTGCTCTTCTAGACTGTTATCAGAAACTTAAATTTTGCACAATATGACAATATGGAAGAAAAAAACTTAAAGAGAAAAGACAAAATAAACAAGAATCAACGTAAAAGCTTATCACTTGAAACATATATATTTTGTCTATAATGACACTTTGTGCAGAATAATAATAATAGTTTAATGATGTTTTTCTTACGAATTAAATGTATAGATAGAACACAATACACGATATAATACAATACAATACGATACCATCATCATCATCATCAGTATCAACCTCAGCATTAATGTGTGTTGTGAGATTTGTCTCTATTGTGCACAATATTCTTAAGGATATTTGTTGCAAACTCTTCTAATGCCTTAATATTAAGTTAAATAATTTTAGTTGCTGTTTTTTTAAGGCTCTTGTAATCATTCTATGTATAAATACGATACTAGGATTACGATAAAACGAACGAATGATGACGTAATTACTTTTAAGAAAAGGAATTTCTTCTTGAAGTGTAGGCAGAAGAGCACTTAAAAGTTAATTGTTTTTGACACAATAATGCTCTCCTTTCTGTTTTAGAAAAATATTGTGAGATTGATATTCAATTTATATATAAAAGTAGCACTAAGCCAAAATTGCACTCAAAGATGTAGATGTAAGAATAAAAATAAAATAAATCGGCCAAGTGCAAGGGGGATTTAAAAATTTAGGGTTTCGTGCCTCAGTACAATATTTAACTTAAAATTAATAGTAATATAATTAAGGTGCATAAATTGTCCAGATTTTGGATTGCTTACAACAGCACAGATTTTTTTTTCAACGGCAAATATGTAGGAATCAATTTTGACTAATAAATATCTTGGCGCATAATCAGTGGAGCCCTATATAATTTTCGTACCCACATTCTGGGTTGTCAGATATATTATTATTCTATTTCGCCAAAATCGATGTGAAAAATCGCCAAAACAATTTTTAACCGACTTCAAAAAAAGAAGGAGGTTATCAATTCGTCTGAATGTTGTTTTTTTATGTTTGTGCCCACAGAACTCAGGCATTTCTGAACCGATTTTAAAAATTTTTACTTTATTAGAAAGGAAATGCTTACAGATTGGTCCCATTTTAAAAGAAGTTCAGAATTTTGAAAATTGAAAAGGTTGTCCCCATACAACATAAGTGTTTCTTACGTGTATTATGAACCGTAAAGGGCACCCTTTTAAAATTTTAAAAAACTGCATATCACTATAGCTGCCAATAACAGAAATTAATAAAAAAATAAACTTAAAAATTAAAGGGTGTCCCCATATATGACGTCAATTTAAATATTTGAACCATTGCAGACAATCACTTGAAAATTGGACAGAATGTCCAATATTTATAATCAGAAATTAAATATTTATAATTAGAAGTTAAAGGGTGTCCCAATAGTTGATATAATTTGATGTATATTGCCAAACTTTTGAACCGTAACAGAGAGACGGTTGAAATTTACAAAGAACCTGTATATCTAAGTCCTTTATAACATCAAGTATATAATTTAAATTTGGAAACTAAAGGGTGTCCCCATAATTGATATAATTTAACCTATCTAGCCCTATCTTTTAAACCGTTATAGACAAACACTTGAAAATTAGACAGAATCTCCACTACTATGTCCCGTATGATAACCTTTATAAATATTTAAAATTTTAAAGGGTGTCTTAATAGTTGATGTAAATTGATGTATATGGCCAAACTTTTGAACCGTTTTAGACAGACATTTGAAATTAACAAAGAATCTGTCCTTTAACATAAGTGTTTAATTTAAAATCGTACATTAAAGCGTGTCCCCTAGGTGATATTGTTTAAGCTATATGGCCATATCTTTGGAACCGTTAATTTTTATTACTGTGCCAGTAATAATAACTGTAAAAAAATAAAGGGTGTCCTCATATCTGACGTAATTTGTCGTTATGGATAGACATTTGAATGTACAGAACGTATATTACTTGTCCGTTAGAGCAACAAGTATAGAAGTATTTGAATTGAGTACTATTTTTTACAGATTACTTCCTTTTAAATTTTTAGTTTAGAATTGATGCACATATATTTGTTTTGTAGTCGGTTTTTTTTTGCAAGAATTATTTGTTATAATTTGCCTAAATTATAATCATTATTCTTTAATTTTAAGAGTATTTTTAATAAATCACAAAATACAAATTTAAAAAAAGTCGCAAAAAAATATAAAAAAAATTTGTTTTTTTTTTAATAATTAGTGAACACGACAAAAGTAAAATTTTGTACTTAAAACAATAAAAAATAGAGCTCATAATAAATGGAGACCTAAACATGCCCATCGTGGTGGGTGTTTGTCACCGAGTTCTTATTTAGAACAGGTTTTATAGGAATTACATTTATTTATTTAACATTACTTAACAATGTATGCAACATGTCCTATTTGAATTCATAAAATTTATAGCATGTGTTTCACAGTCGAGTTTTGGTGGAATTCAGTATTGAAATCGATCTTTCTATCCGGTAATTAGCAGCATATACATATAAATCCAATTTTTCTTTAAAATTAATCATCTAATTTTTAAAAAAAATATTCTTTCAACTTAGAGCGAATAAAACGAACTTAACCCTTACTTCAAAACTTTCTTTGTCGGTAAAAAATAAGTATAAAAAATTCATTTGAATTTCCACCACGTCAAATAGGTATATTTGGATTTATAAAAATTTTTGAAAACAAGAAATTTTATTTCTGTTGAGGAACTGCAACATTTAAAATCGAAAGATGTTTGTAAACTTTAAATAAAGTTTCCAGAATAAAATCATCTTTAGATATTTTTAAATATGAAAATGGAAAGATGTTCGTGAACTTTAAATAAATTTATATGTTTCGGAAGTTTCTGCTTTCTAGAAGTAAAATCATATTTAAATATGAAAAACAATTTACTTTTTAAACTTCAATTTCTTTGTTATCCATTTTGATATTCCCTAATTCAATGCAAAATCGCCAACAATATCGAAAACTTTCTTAAAATTCGCCAAAAAGTCACCATTTCGCCAAATCCAATATTTCATCGCTAAATAAGATTGAAAATCGCCTCGCTTGGCGAGAAATCGCCATATCTGACAACCCTGCCCACATTACGTTAAAAAGAAGAAAATAGATATATATTCCATTGCACGCAAAATATCAACACACTGTCATTTCATCCTAAAGTTATGCAACTCTTTATCTGCAATATAAATTTAAGAATATGATTAATTATTAAAACATTTTGTTAGTTTTTTTAATGTGTGTGACTCAGTTTAGAAAAACTGCTTATATAGTGTAATAGTAGGGACCCTAGGCAACACTCTCCATATGGTGGTATTGGATGCCACCTCTTCATTTGGCCACATTGGCCAAAATCCTTCAAAAACTTCATATAGTACAAAAATTGAGTTTTTTACACTTTTTTACTAAACTCACAAACTCAATTTAGAAAAGCTGCTTATATAGTGTAATAGTAGGGACCCTAGGCAACACTCTTCATATGGTGGTATTGGATGCCACCTCTTCATTTGGCCACATTGGCCAAAATCCTTCAAAAACTTCATATAGTACAAAAATTGAGTTTTTTACACTTTTTTACTAAACTCACAAACTCAATTTAGAAAAACTGCTTATATAGTGTAATAGTAGGGACCCTAGGCAACACTCTCCATATGGTGGTATTGGATGCCACCTCTTCATTTGGCCACATTGGCCAAAATCCTTGAGAGACTTCACATAGTACAAAAATTGAGTTTTTTACACTTTTTTACTAAACTCACAAACTCAATTTAGAAAAGCTGCTTATATAGTGTAATAGTAGGGACCCTAGGCAACACTCTTCATATGGTGGTATTGGATGCCACCTCTTCATTTGGCCACATTGGCCAAAATCCTTCAAAAACTTCATATAGTACAAAAATTGAGTTTTTTACACTTTTTTACTAAACTCACAAACTCAATTTAGAAAAACTGCTTATATAGTGTAATAGTAGGGACCCTAGGCAACACTCTCCATATGGTGGTATTGGATGCCACCTCTTCATTTGGCCACATTGGCCAAAATCCTTGAGAGACTTCACATAGTACAAAAATTGAGTTTTTTACACTTTTTTACTAAACTCACAAACTCAATTTAGAAAAGCTGCTTATATAGTGTAATAGTAGGGACCCTAGGCAACACTCTTCATATGGTGGTATTGGATGCCACCTCTTCATTTGGCCACATTGGCCAAAATCCTTCAAAAACTTCATATAGTACAAAAATTGAGTTTTTTACACTTTTTTACTAAACTCACAAACTCAATTTAGAAAAGCTGCTTATATAGTGTAATAGTAGGGACCCTAGGCAACACTCTTCATATGGTGGTATTGGATGCCACCTCTTCATTTGGCCACATTGGCCAAAATCCTTCAAAAACTTCATATAGTACAAAAATTGAGTTTTTTACACTTTTTTACTAAACTCACAAACTCAATTTAGAAAAACTGCTTATATAGTGTAATAGTAGGGACCCTAGGCAACACTCTCCATATGGTGGTATTGGATGCCACCTCTTCATTTGGCCACATTGGCCAAAATCCTTGAGAGACTTCACATAGTACAAAAATTGAGTTTTTTACACTTTTTTACTAAACTCACAAACTCAATTTAGAAAAGCTGCTTATATAGTGTAATAGTAGGGACCCTAGGCAACACTCTTCATATGGTGGTATTGGATGCCACCTCTTCATTTGGCCACATTGGCCAAAATCCTTCAAAAACTTCATATAGTACAAAAATTGAGTTTTTTACACTTTTTTACTAAACTCACAAACTCAATTTAGAAAAACTGCTTATATAGTGTAATAGTAGGGACCCTAGGCAACACTCTCCATATGGTGGTATTGGATGCCACCTCTTCATTTGGCCACATTGGCCAAAATCCTTGAGAGACTTCACATAGTACAAAAATTGAGTTTTTTACACTTTTTTACTAAACTCACAAACTCAATTTAGAAAAGCTGCTTATATAGTGTAATAGTAGGGACCCTAGGCAACACTCTTCATATGGTGGTATTGGATGCCACCTCTTCATTTGGCCACATTGGCCAAAATCCTTCAAAAACTTCATATAGTACAAAAATTGAGTTTTTTACACTTTTTTACTAAACTCACAAACTCAATTTAGAAAAACTGCTTATATAGTGTAATAGTAGGGACCCTAGGCAACACTCTCCATATGGTGGTATTGGATGCCACCTCTTCATTTGGCCACTTTAACCTAAATATTTTGGAAAAAAAAAAATTACTAACTATTGTTGAAGAAAAATAATATGAATTTATGTTCGTTTATCTCAGTAAGGTTTGAAATTGCTGAAATATCATTATTTGCAAAAAAAGTTGTTAAAAATATTTTTAAATTGTTGAAAAATTCATATTTTATTGTGTAAGACGTTACGTCATATACGTATTTAACTTCACACTTAAATATGTTTTACGTAAGTCGTTACGTCAAAAACGAATATAACTGACATATTTAACTTCACACACATGTTTTTTTAAACTTATTTTTGGGTCACATTTTTACCCTTTGTGTACGAAACCCTGGTAACTATCTAAGGACTTAACTGATGAACATAATAATTATTTTGTTGTATTATCAGATGGTTTTACTAGGTATGTAAACATTAATTTCCGTGTCCAAAAAAACTTCTGTATTATCAATGTGGCCGCAAATATTTTTTTATATTTATACTATTTGCTGTTATACGAGGTCAGTTTGATAATTCCGTGATGTGTTGGATAAAATATTCTTTTCTCGACTAAAATGCTTTTTTTCTCTCACATAGTTTTCTTTTTTTTTTTAAGAGAAGTAACCCTCAGGCAATTAATGCCTATATTCACTGCGTTACTTCCTTTGTAAAGGCATAGGAGTAGATAAGACAGATAGTTAGTGATAATAATGCTTCAACTATGGCAACGCTGTAATAGCACGTTATGATTATTTTTAGAATAGTGTTGCAGCCCCTTTGGTGTTATGTAGGCGTATTAGTTTTGAAGCTAGCATCGCCGGCGATTTAGTGCTGGGTGCTATGATATGCATTATTATAAGGAGAATTAAGACATATCAAAAAAATTAATATTGCCACGGCTGAGTATCGAACACGTGACATTGAAGTGCAGCACCCTTCAAACCCAATACAATTAATATTTTGAGTGTTTTTATTCCCTTTCAATAAGAAGACTCTCGAGGCCTTCAAAATAGGCGTGTGTTTTAATGTTGACACCATGGTTTAATCAAAATCTCTTCCCTTCCAGCCATTACTTGAAATTTGGAGAAAGAAAAACTGACAAGAGTCTAGATCTGTGGTAGCAGGTCGAAGTCCAATTCAGTGAACTACATACATGCGTATCCGTACATCGCATTAAATGCGTCACTCATCGCACGAATAGCTTTTTCATATCCAAATATTCATGAAAAATTTTGTATACCCTATCGGTGAAGATGCCTTTAATCGCAGCATGGATTCCATGGATTCTGTCGAATAATTCTGGTGACGTTTTTTTAGCTTCATACAAAATGAGCTGCATTCATAATGAAAAATTGCCCAAATGTTTTAATGAAAGATCACCCATTTTTGATAATAAGAGTGAAAAAAAAAACAATGATTTGTCTTAAAAGCGATATATTTTTAATAAAAAATTATCACTAATAATAAGTAGTTATAAAGTTTACCTTAAACCGTAGAAGTTTTCCACTTTTGCGGCTACCTAAGCGCTACCTAAACGGTGTTAATAATCATTCCTAGGAAGTTCATATGTTCTAGAAAGTTGTTTATTGAGATCTTAGGTTCATTTTTGTAGTCGATTGTTTCCTTGAATTTTGAACGGTTTGCTACCTATGGACCTGAACAGGGGAAAAAAGGTAAAAAAATTTTATTTTTTAAAGTTTTTTGCGATTTTGACCTTAAAGATGAAGTTTTTTTGATTTTTTATGTTCACACATTTTATGTTCTTTATGACAAGAGCTACAACTTTGCCTCAGAGAGTATATCAAAATTCCAAACGGTTTGCAAAATATGAGCTTGAGTAAATGATCATTTTTTGCAAAAATGACATCGAGGCCCCACATCTTTGAGGGCCCATAAAAAAAACCTGGAGGACTTTGGGTAAAACTGGGAGACAGGGGTCTTTTTTTGGTCTTTTGTGACGTAGTGGTGTCCGTATATGGTTATTTTGCCACGACTTAAAAAATTACACAGTGTGTAGTTAGCTTGGTACCAAAACGCTTCCTAACAGACTGTGATCACAGATTACATACAACTTCTTCTCAAAGCCTGCTCGATGAATTCAATCAACGGTTCAATTAATTTAAATCAACGATTTAATTTAGCAACGTTTGTAGCGACCGTGACCACGGTTACTCAGAGTTCCTTTGGCAGCACCCCCAGGAGCATCAGGTGTCACAGCTTTCTTGGATTTTGATCAAAGATTACATACAGAAGTTGCAAGCTGAAAGCTTTCTCGATAAACTAAACCAATATCAATGCCCTTACTAAAACCATTAACATTTTGTAAATTTTTTTTTATAATAAGAAAACTTTAAATAAATTTGAACGATAATTCATTTTTATTTTGGGTATTTTTTCACAATTTTTGGGCCAAATTTCCATTTTTCTTTTTTGGGCAATTTTTCATTTTTTTAGGGTGATTATTCATTCGGCAATTTTTCATTTTTTTTTTTGGGCGAGTTTTCATAGGGTCATTTTGCATAAAAAATAAGCATTCATCAGCAGACGAAATTTATCTTTTTTTTTGCATTTTCATTAAAATTATCGATGTTGTCTTAGCTTCCTCAAAATTTGTCAGTAGTCCAGTGATAGATAACACTAACCAACCCTAGACGAGTGTTAATTTTCAAAATTACTGCGCTGGGAATACAAAATGTCACAAAATTATCGAACTGCCCTCGTATATACATACAGATAGCTAATCTACGTAAACGTTTGGTAGTCACAGTTTTAATTATGCCCTATGGCCAACAGCTTCTTTAAATCTTTTTGTAAATTATTAGTTTGTTTAAAGTTTGTGCCAAACACACGCACGCACATTGCAATGCTTTTTGCAGTTAATATAGATTAAATATTATAAAAATTTTAAAAGCATGCAATTTTCACCCCCAAAACGAAATGAAAATCAAAATTTACAAATTAGTTTGATTTGATTTTTCTCTTTTGTTAACGATGGTTTTAAACATGCCTGAATAATTTATTGGTTGGTTTATTGCCCAGAAGGCAAGTACGCGCAATGGTTGAATGGATGATAAAGTAAAATAAAATCGTAATAGCAAATGTTTGCTATGCAAACTATAAAGAGCTATAAAATTTAATTTAAACGAAAATTTATAGTAAAACAGGAACCAAAATGAAAAAATTCAAATTCAAAATTAAAAAGATTTCCAACTGCAGTGTAAAATTGGAAAAAAAAAGTTGAAATAAAATGTATTTTTATATGTATACTTGAACCCTTGATTTTGAAAGTGCTATAAGTAAAAAATTTTAAAAATCTTGTTTATCAGCTACATATTTCATATCAAATCCCAATAAAATAACATAATCTGAAGTAATTCGCAGTATATATAAATTGAACTAAAAGAGTAGCATTTTTTAGCTCGCTAAAATTATTTGCTGTTACAATAAAATATAAAAAGAATTTGTATTTTAAATTAAAAGAAAATTATTTGAATTAAAAGAAAATATGAATTTGTTACCATTATTTTGAAATAGATGTACACAAATACCAATTGATATAGTGTTTCATTTTTTGCTCTCTACTGTATATGTATGAATATAACAGGCACCTTTTCAGATTTCATTACTCACAAGCAGGCACAAGAGTGAATCTAATAAAGGTGTGGCACTAAGAACTACTTCAAACCATAAATTGCAAAATTCAACAGCAAGGGCAGTGAATGAAAGAGTGGGGTTTTTGTTTGGCATTAAATACAACTCAGCAAGGTTGGAAAAATATTTAGCAAATAGAAGAAGGGTATGAAAAACGTGGCTAAATTTACAAAAAATAAAAATTATCCTAAACGATTCCACAAAAAAGTGTTAATGGAATAAATATTGAACGTTAAAAGCCTATTGCTGCTTTTAACAACACAGACCAGGAGGAAATTGTGTTCAAGAATATCAAATAAAAATTAAATAAGCACATGAAAAGAAAACAACCCTACATTTTTTATACGTTTACAACTAGTTACTTACCTACTCAAAGTGTTACGATCCATGTGTGAAACTTAACTGAACCGTAACGTAAGGTTTATGGGCACAAAAGAAGAAATGTAAAAAAAGAGAAATTTACACATGCGAGTAGTAAATGATACGATACATATGGATCAGCATAATGGATTTTGAAAAAATCCAACCAAGGTTTACACATGCAAGTTCAAAACACACAATACACTCGCAGATTTTTTCTAACACACTCACATTTTTCGAAATCTGTACATCTAATAAAACAGTAAATCATTTTCAACTGTCTGTCTGTCTGCTTTTATTTTACGTTCGCATCACGTAAAAACTACTAGATGGATTTTAACAAAATTTTGTGAGGATGTACCTATGTATACCTTGTCCCAATATAGGACACTTTTTGTCTGCAAAAATATCTTATTTCCAAGAAAAAGTCGAGAAAAACACGGAAAGTACGCAGTTGAACTAACCGGATATGCAAACTTTATTTTTTATAAAGTAAAAATTACATAAACTGATATGCAGCATAGTTTAAGGCGGAACTAAACAGGCCTTCTCCGGTATTACCACATAGCACTTAATCGCCGGCGAAAATAATCACAACGTGCAATTGCAGTGTTGCCATAAGCGAAGCTTTACTATCACTCTAACCATCTGTCTTCCTTACTCAAGGAAGTAACACAGTTAATATAGGCATAAATTGCCTGAGTGTTACTTCTCTTTACAAAAAAAAATACTGAAAAGGGTCTTTGTTGTTGGTTGCTTTCAAAGCAAAATCGAACAAAATATTGCAAGGACGCTGACGAAGTGTCGGGCACAGCTAGTTGTAGCTAAATTAGCAAGACGTTTTTCCTACAAGTGATAAACAGAGTTGCTAGAAAAGTTTTATTGAAATAAAGAGAATTAACTCGATAAAAAATAATTATAGTTTTAAATTATTTTATTCTGGCTTCAAAATAAGCGTTTAAATATAAATGGTTGTATTTTATTTTTGACAGTTTGTAGTCGGTATCCTCATGATAGACAACATCAGGATACCGACTACATACTGTTTTATGCATCTGTTTAATGGATCTAGGTTTTAAAACAGATTTCTCATCTATTGATTTATTTGACACAAAAAAAAAACAAAAGAGATTCACAGCCGAAAAAATTAATAAAAGTGAAAAAATATAGGTAGGCGTGGTTTTTGGCCTGCAGCCTCCAAAGGAATGATCCAATGTTGCGGAAGTGCAATTCCAAAACTTTCGAAACTATGCCTGACAGATTGGTGTGCTTAAACTTTTTGTATCTCTTCTGATGCCTTGGCAAATGACATTATAACCCGAACACGGACAGACGAAAAGACGTACACCGCTTAATCAACTTCTCTATATATAAGGATCAAGAATATATACTTTATGGGGTCGGAAATGAATATTGTAGAAATTACAAACTTATATACATATATACCCTTTCCACCTGTGGCGAGGGCAAGTTTCTATACAAAAAACTCAGCCGTTAAAAGCATTGAGATCAAAATATTTGGCGGGACAAACATTTTTTACAAAGAGCATTCACTCATTTCGAAAAATTTGTCCAGACAAAAAAGCTGCCATATGAAATACATAAGTAAACAAGTCATATTAATTTTACAACATGGCAACAAAGCAACAACTGCTTATAAATAAATTGGTGTAAAATTACCTATTTACTTATATATTTAATATTTTGTTTTTTAAAACATGTTGAATAAAACATATTATTTTTATGTAAAACTACTAAAACAAATGCCCAATTACATGCTAGGCAAATACTATATGATGTGGCAACTCAATTCAGGTTTTTCTTAAAGAATTATATTTGGTGGCAACTCAGTTGTATTTTGTCCCAACAAAAATTAAAATTAAAGTAATTCAAGATGAGAGTTGTCCAAACAAAATCCTTTCTTTTACTCTCTGAGAAAATGGCAAACTACATATAAAAAAAATGTTGTCCGGACAAGATGAATCCAGCTTAAAACCCACAACTATAAGACTAGGTTATATATAATTTAAATCCCGGAAGTGTTATGGCGAGTTACGAATATAATACGGTGTGATTTTAGGATAACTACACTGCGCTAAAATAATCGCTTAAAAAGAAATGCTTAGTAAGGACATTGCGAAGAACTCGTCACTCCCTTACAAACTTGCATACTGCGAAGCAGTATTGTATTGCTGGGATGTGGAACAGTGTTGGGATTTGTGGTAAAATTGTACCAAAATTGGTACAATCGACACATCACTAGTACACTCGTACACTTCATACTTTTGTAGTACAATTTCATATAAAATTTATTCAATACAATCTTTTATTTAATTAATAGTTTTTTTAACCGACTTCAAAAAAGAAGGAGGTTATCAATTCGTCTGAATGTTGCTTTTTTATGTATGTAACCTAAGAACTCAGCCATTTCTGAACCGATTTTAAATTTTTTTTCTTTATTTGAAAGGTTATGCTTTCAGGTTGGTCCCATTTTAAAAACAGATCCTTATATTAAAAATTAAAGGGTGTCCCCATACAACATACATGTTTTTTACGTGTATTAAGAACCGTAAAGGGCACCAAATTAAAATTTAAAAAAATTGCGTGTCGCTATAGCTCCCAACAGCAGAAATTAATAAAAAAAAAATAAATTTAAAGGGTGTCCCCATAAGTGACGTAATTTGACCTATTTGAGCCTATCTTTTGAACCGTTATAGACAAAAACTTAAAAATTTTACAGAATGTCGATTACTATGACCGTTATAATAAAATGTATAAATATTCAAAATTTTAAATTAAAGGGTGCTCCAGTAGTTCATTTAATTTGATGTATGTGGCCACATTTTTGAACAGTTGTACACAAACCGCTGAAATTTACAAAGAATCTGTATTGCTAGCCAGCTATAACAAAAAGTATAAAATTTGAATTTGGAAATAAAAGGGTGTCCCAATAGTTAATGTAATTCTATGTTTGTGGCCAAACTTTTGAACTTTTACAGACAGACAGCTGAAATTTACAAGGAACCTGTATTGCAAAGTCCACTTTAGCAAGTATACAATTTGAAATTAGAAACTAAAGGGTGTCCCCATAAATTATGTAATTTAATCTATATGGCCCTATCTTTTGAACCGTTAAACACAAACACTTGAAAATTAGGCAGAATATCCACTACTTTCTCTGGTATGATAACAATTATAAATATTTAGAATTATAATGTAAAGGGTGTCCCAAAAGTTCATGTAATTTGATATATACGGTTAAACTTTTTAACCGTTATAGACAGATAGTTGAAAATTACAAAGAATCTTTGTGGCCAAATCCTCTATAACAACAGGTCTCTGATTTAAAATTGTAAATTAAAGGGTGTCCGAATAGGTAATGTTATTTGATCTATGTGATCCTATCTTTGAAACCGTTATAGATAGAGGCTTGAATGGTGTTCCCATAAAAGACGGATGCTGGTGAAAATAGCTTAACTTTTGAACAGTAATAGGGAGAGGCTTGACATTCAAATAGTCTTTATTTTTTCCCCTCAAATTTTGGCGAATATTTTATTTGGTTTAAATCTAATTCTTACAGATTAATTCTTACATTTTTATTTTAGAATTGCTGCCCTTCTATATGTTTTGAAGTCGGTTTTTTTTTGCAAGAATTATTACAATAATAATAAACATTTCGAATTTAATAGTTCTCCTACCTTGTCTAGAATTAGGTAAATTGAAAAATTCCTAATTTATGTTTAGGATTTTTATTATATATTTTGATAGCCTTGTTATGTATCAGGTAGTTAAATTTTAAGGGCCGATGTTGAATGTGAACCACACCTAAACGTCAGGTTTTTTCTGCATTTAATTTGACATTTCGCAATTTAACTCAATTTGAACCATTGAAACAAAATCGAGCAACGCGTAAAGCTCATACAGTTCGTACTGCAGAATATATTGCTGCTGTACGCGATAGTGTAGATGAAGAGCCGTCCACCTCAACTCGTCGTCTTTCCCATCAATTGCACCTCTCACGCTCGTCGTTGACGAACATTATGCATAAAGACTTGCATTTACAGTCTTACAAGGTTACAAAATTGCCTCAAGAACTAAAGCCTCTTGATCATTCCAAACGTCGTCAATGGTCAGAATGGTGGCAAGAAATGGCAATGTTCGATGATCAATTTTCGAAGAATATCATCTTCAGTGATGAGGCGCATTTTCACCTCAGTGGATTCGTCAATAAGCCGAATTGTCGCATTTGGGCGAATGATAATCCAAGAGTGATTGTTGAAAAATCACTGCACCCACAAAGAGTGACTGTTAGATGCGGTTTATGGGCTGGCGGCATCATCGGGCCGTATTTTTTTCAAAATGAGGCCGGTCAGGCAGTCAGACATCGAGGCCCCACATCTTTGAGGGCCCATAAAAAATACCTGGAGAACTTTGGGCAAAACTGGGAGACAGGGGTCTTTTTTTTGGTCTTTTATCACGTAGTGGTGTCCGTATAAGGTTATTTTTTTCCGTGTTGCACTGTGTAATAAAATGATTCTTTATATATTTTTTAAAATAACTCCAGGTATACTCTATCGGATCAAGATCCGGTGGCTTTTGTGGAGTTTCAAGTACTTGTTGGAAAATGTAGAGTAACCAGCTCTTTTGCTTTTGTGAGTATTTTGGTAAAATAATTGATAATCACGATCAATTATCATTACTTTAAAATACCCTAGAAAAAAGTTTTCATTTTTCCTATTTTAATGTCGAGCTATTGTATGCTTTACTTGTTTTTTTATTTAATGCAAAATTTTTGGTACTATTGATGCTGATTTGGTACAATTTTATCATTGGGGCGGTACAAGTTCAAGAATATCAAATCCCAACACTGATGTGAAAAATGCTTAAGTGCACCAAAGTTTTGCATTTTTTCATCCCGAGTGCTTCTACAATTCACACATTTCATTTCACTCGGCATTAAAAAGAGTAGAGAGGAACAATATATTGACGGTCATAGTTTCTCTTATTCATAAAAATACATAAAAAATTATTATATTTTTCTGTGTTTATGTTTACAAATAAAAATCTCATTTAAGCAAAACTGTGAATAATTTTGAAATGTTTGGCTTCACAGAACTGTTTTCATTTATAAGAGTTAAAATCATTTTACTTTATTTCAGTAACTAGCATTTTTCAGTCTAGATTTTGTTAACATTCACATATGAATGATTTAACTTCCGGTGCTTTTTTCTCTTGCCACTGCTGGCTGCCACTTGTTGTCAGCTAAATAAACGAGTGAATGAATTCCACCACGAATTCAATTGTATTTTTAAATCAAACGAATTTTATATGATTCAGCACACACACACTCGTGGCATCATTATTTAAAATTTGTATTTGAATTTTATTTTGCGAATGTGTGTGTTTAAACGCACTTCCGTTAAAATTCATTTATTATTAAGTTGTGATTGCGCTGAAGCAATTCCGTGTTATTTTAGCATTTTTTTTTACAGAATTTTACAGGGCGTGACAAGAAATAAATGTTGTAACTCTATGTGTCTTACTTTTATTTAAAATTATGCATCTTTTTTAAAAGTTACAAAAGTTCATTTATGTCTAACTTGAAATACAGGGTGGCTAATGAAAGCTGCTACCAAAAAAAAAAAACGTAATAATTTTTTTATGTGTGAGCAACCTGTTCCCTTTTTATTTTATTAATTTATCTTTAGATTTAACAAAAATGGAGAATTGGGACAATAATACAAGAATTTGGATAGTGCACCGCTTTCATTTATCGGGCCTTACTTTTACGAAGAAAATGGTCTTACTGTTACGGTCAATGGAAACCGTTACTTATAGATGTTGAAAGAGATTTTCTTTCCAGAACTACGCCGAAAGAGAATCCCTTTTAACTCCGTGCTATTTCAACCAGTTGGGTCATCTTGTCACATAACCAAGCCTGGTATTACAGAATTGCGGCAAAAATTCCCCAATGACCCCTTAAGTCTCCTAACCTTACTGCGCCTGATTTATTTTGTGGGGTTATTACAAACAGGAAGTTTACGAAATTTGGTTGATTTAAAGCAATCCATTCCAACGGTAAAAGAGGCAATTCCCTTAATCTAGCAAAATTCATCAGCCACACTGTATTTAAAGGTTTATTTTTTAAAAACCGTAAAAAAGTTGATAACAAGAAAAACAAATGTTGAAAGGTGTGAAATTTACTAAAGCCACATTTTTAACACTGAAATATATTTCTGTAACCCTGAAAATACTTACGTCACTTCTAAAACTGTCAAAATTACTTTTTAAGTTTGAAGGAGTCATAGTCCAAAAAATAGATAAAATAATTTACATATGACGCTTAACGTTTTCAAAAAATTTTGTTATAAACGCATTATCTCAGTTACATGAAACAAATATACAAAAAATAGAATATTGTTGACTTATCTAAGTATATAAACAGTAACCATAATTGAATGCAGTTGTCCTATCAATTCTGCATCCAATTTTGTAATTTGCGCTGAAATGTCCGCATTTTGAGAGAAGCGCCGATCTGTGTTGCCGTCATTGGAATTTCCAAAGCCAGGTTTCGGATGATCAATAATAAAATCTATTTTATTTTTGAACTCCTCTTGAATACGTGCCTAATTTTGTGCAACAACCTGTTTTTCGAGGGCCGATCTAGCTTGCAATTTCTTTATTAAAAGCTTATATGCAAAAGGGAGCAGGCATTCAAAAAATTTGATCTATCCATCATGCAGAATCGACAAACCGAACTCCGAATTTTCTGTTTTTACTTGCAAAGAAATCATTTTGTCAATATTATTAAATTCTTTGGAAGTAGCACCACATAAAAAGCATATTTGTGTACTAGTAGTTTCTGTGAATGCATTACATATTACATATCCATCAATCAGGGATAGGACTAACTTGTGATTGACTTTTAAGCGTCTTTCCCGATAAGAAATGACAGACTCTTTAAGGTTTTTTATTTCCTGATGCCCTCTATCTTTTTCGTTGTTAGCAACAAGCATGGTTTCTTTGATAAATTCCATTCTTTTAATGGCCTACAATATCTGGGAGATGCTGGACGAGGATTTTGCCATATGATTATGCTGTTGCACATTAAATTTATTGGCACGATTGATGTAATAAAAACCGATGAGTCAGTCGGATCGTGGAATGCTTGCTTATAAGGTGTGTGACCAGAGCTACCATCAAAGCCCCATTTCTCATCATCCTTTAATGCATCAATTATTCTGTTTTTGAGTAATGCGCTCTACGGTATGGTCCAAAAAAGAGCCTGTAAACGTGTTTTTGCTGAAGAATCACAAATCGTAAGGCACTCATTTTTGGGGAAACAATCCTTTTTTGCTAGTTGCACTTGTGAATATGATGGAAATCTTTCATGATATTAAGCACTGATAATATTATATTGATGTCGTGACAACTTGGCTTCAACCAAAACAGCCAACGCTTCCTCTCTAGTCATTTGGGTCCCTGAAGAAGGTTTTGAACAACTTTTGCAAAATTTGTCTGCATTAGATGGTGAAGTGGTTGTTATTTCTTTGACCAATTTTGAAGTTTTTTTAATTTTCTATCGGCCCTCAGACTCATTTGTGTCACGTGTACCAACACGGATGAAGGAGTGGTTTTCCTCAAAGCAATGGTCTTCTTGTTGTTCCTTCGTTCACCACAGTCTTCGAAATCAAGCTCTTTTCTACCACGTTTAACACCATATTGACGAGGGAAGCCTATTGAAGAATCTAGCCATGTCTTAGTAATCAGAACCAAATGTTCCTTCATTCGCAAAGATGAAGCCCAACGAGTCCTGAATTGAACACAAAATTGATTTATCCTTTTATTGAAAACTTTTATATTATGTTCGCTTGGCAATAAACGTTTCACCATTTACGCTTTACGAAAGGTCAATTGTCCATGGATATTTTCACAATCCGACTTCATCATTAGTTTAAAAAGCTCTCGTCGAGAAATAAAAATCGCATTCGAGGATGTGCCTATGATAAAATAATTACGGTCATATGACTTCATATAAAAAAAAAAAATTATTCGGTTCTCTTAAATGTAATTTTGCAATTAATTCCCATTTTTGCTATCAAAAACCCCAACGTGAGTCGGTTAAAACGAATAAATATCTAAAAACAATGATTCTATTTTGTTATTTTGGTACACCTTCAGGTATAGTTTTTATCCGAACAGTAGCTGGTACAAAATATTAAAAGTTGTTGTTACTGTTTCTACTCTTAGATAAATTATTACCATTTTTTTTTCTTAAAGCAGTAAATTTAAACCTCGGAAAGTGCATGCAGGTGCTTAATGACTCTTTTTCAACTTCAACTTCAATCACAATTATTCTGACATTAAACACATTGTTTTCACTTTTTTTTAGCCAACACCCAGGAGATGAATGTGTCGCTACATATTTTCAAATAAAGAAAAATAAAATAACAAAAGCCATAAAAACAAAACAAAAACCTGAAAAAAAAATAAATTAAAAAAATTGTAATAAACAAGAAAATAAAAATTAAATTTATAAATGTCGAAAGTGTTGTTGACACTTTTGATGATGATGATGATGATGTTGATGACGGTGAGGTGAATTTATACACAGGGCCTTTTGTGCCCTTTCAACTGGATTGAAACTTTAGTGACCAACAAACACAACGAATAATTAAAGTCTTGTTGCCAAATGAAAGTCAAAAGGCAAATAAAACATTTAAACACAAAACAAACGAAAATTACACATTTTCAAAGAGTCAAAGTTAAAAATTTAAAAAGGTAACACTTGAGGCAGTTTGCAAAAGGACAACAACACAACAGTTTTACAATATCGCTGTATTGTTTTTATAGAAAAAAAGAGAGAAAATATTTTTTATTTATAGAAATTAAAAATAAAAATAAAGTGAAAGAGCTACCGAGCCAAAGGTGTCAATTATGACAAACAAGTTTAAAAATGCTTGACGATTTTTAAGCCACTTTCGCTGATCTTTTGTTTTTAATTTCTTGTAGAGATTTTCGAAAAGTATGTCGATGAGTTTGTGTGTTAAATTGGAGGGGAAAAAATACCCAAAAAAAAAAAAATTAATTAGTTTTAAATCAAAGTTAAATTAATTTTTTAATTGACTCAAATATATAATTGTTTAAGACAGAACAAACAAAATCATAGTTAAACAATTAATTGAATTAATTAATAATTTAATCTGAAACAAATATAAACCCTCAATTGGTAAAAATATTTTTTTCTGTGCATTAAATATAGATATATAGATTTCGTACCACATACTCTCTAGAGAATGCTATAACACCAACACGTCGAAGAATGTGCGTACTGAAGAGAATATTGCTGCTGTAAACGAAAGTTTGGAAGAAGATCCAAATTTATCGATTCGTCGTGGGTCGCAGGAATTGGGGCTCTGTGCGTCCACTACCTTGAAAATTTTACGCAAAGATCTTGGCCTACACCCGTATAAGATGCAACTCATGCAGGAATTAAAGCCACGAGGCCATTATATGCGTCGTTCTTTCGTCGATTCGGCTCTAGAGCAGTTAGTAACTTTTTATCGCCAACGTTTATCGCCAAACTGTTTTTATGCGATGAGGCTCAATTTTGGCTTAACGGGTTTTTTAATAAGTAAAATTGCCGCATGTGGAGTGAGACCAATCCACAGCATACCCTACAGACTTCATTGCATCCAAAAAAATGGACCGTTTGGTGTGGTTTACAAGCTGGTGGCGTCATCAGACCTTATTTCTTCAAAGATAAGGCCGGAGCTCACGTTACGGTCAATGGGGATCGATACCGCACCATGATTAATGATTTTTTGTTTGAAAATATGGAAGACATTGATCATTGATGGTTCAAACAAGATGACGCTCGTGAGTTATTGAAATCAAAATTTGGCGATAAGTTCATTTCGAGAAATGGACCTGTCAATTGGCCTCCAAGGTCGTGCGATTTGACACCTCTCTATTATTTGTGGGGAAACGTGAAGTCACTGGCTTATGCTGATAAAACCAGTAACAATTGACGCTTTGAAGGCCAACATTGTTCGTGTTATTCGTGACATACGGCCAGCAGTACTTGAAAAAGTGACCCAAAATTGGACGTCAAGAATGCGCTTCGTCATGAGCAGCCGCGGTGGCCACATGCCCGAAATCATTTTTAGGGTTCCGTACCCAAAGGGTAAAAACGAAACCCTATTGTTTTCGCTACAATGTCTGTCCGTCTGTCAGCGCCTTTTATCTCTGGAACCGTAATAGGTAGACTCTTGGAATTTTCATAGATGAAGTATAGCTGTAGCCGCTGTAGCAACAAATACTAAAAATTATAAGGTGTTCCGATAGAGAGATGCTATTCACGAATATGTGTTTACTTCTTAAACTCAAGATTTAAAAACAATAATTAAAACTTAGTTCGCTATATAAACAAGTATAAATAATAAACCTAAAAATTAAAGGGTTTTCCGATAGTGGCGTGATTTGCATGTATGAGGCCTAAGTTTTGAACCATAATAGGTAGACTCTTGAAATTTTCACAGGAGGTTTATTACTATGGAAACTATAACAAATAATAAAAATTAAAGGGTGTTCCGACAGTGACGTGATCCTCATGTATAACGCCTTATTTCTTAAACCGTAATAGGTAGACTCTTAAAATGTTGTACAGGAGATATGTTGCCACGGCCGATATGACAATTACTAAAAATTAAAGGGTGTTCCGACAATGACATGTTTTTCACGTATAGTGACTAATTTTTTTTTAATCGTAATAGGTAAACTCTTGATATATTCATAGAAAAAGAATTTCCATGGCCGTTATAACAAATAACAAAATTAAAGGGTGTTCCTTTATTTTTTGAACCGTAATAGGTATACTATTGAATTGTGTACAGTGGATGTTGTACTTCAGCCGCTGTAACAATTACTAATTACTAAAGGGTGATCCATCAGTGACATGTTTTTCACGTACATATATTACCTTATTTTTTGAACCGCAATAGGTAGGCCTGATATTTTTATAGAAAGTGTATTACCATGGCCGTTATAACAACAATTCCTAAAATTTAAAGGGTGTTCCAATAGCGATGCAATTTTCGCGAATATGACTTTGATTTTAAAAATAAAGGGTGCCCCATAAGACATAAACAAATTAACAACTTGAATTTTAAAAGGCGTACTAAACATAGTACGGAACCCTACGTGTGTGAGATTAACTCGCTTTTGACTGATTTATTAAATATTAATGCCATGTTCTGATCTTTCGTATAAAAAAAAAATTTCTTTACAATTTAATTTTTTGTATTATTTTTTACAATTTAAAGTTCTATCGGGCTTAAAAAAACACCCTTTAGAACAAAAGTTTTGTCTAAATAATTCATATTTGTTGCCCGGGATTGCTTGGCAGTCTTTAAACATTGAGTCATTCAACAACATCCAGCGATAAATTTCGACACTCTAAAACGCTTTTCTGCCGGTTTCGAAATAATTACTGGTAACTCTATTATAAGGCATTTTGTAAGTCAAATAACCGTCCACTTTTTCGAGCCTTCTAAGCCGTGTGTCAGCATTGAATCAAATTTTCCAAAGTTGTCTTTCAATTAATCCAAAGTTGCTAGTTTGTTTGCATAAGCCCTTGCATGACCTACGGTAAGTAAGACCGAAAAACTTAACCCAAATTGCATTGACTTGAACGACCTTGTTGGGCAATTGACTGAACCCTTTCAAAAAACTCCGCGATATATGCATAAAGCATAAAGGCTATCGTGGAAATAAAATGGCCGATCTGTGTGCAAGTAATGGTTCCAACCTGGTCGTGGTAAATGCACAGGAGGTCATAAATACTCCCTAGATCAATTTTCAAAAACGTGATGGAAATGAAACAGTTTGCAGATTGTTTAAAAATCTTTGGCCCGCAGTCGACAAAGAAAGGACGAACACTTCCAGTAGAGAAGAAGAATTGAAAATCGCTTCTAGTAGGCATTATAACGCGGCACTGTATGATTGGACGTATGTATATCGGAGCGTATGGAAATTCTAAAGGTGAGATCTGCAGATGCTGTCTACATAAGAAGGAGGAAGAGTCAGCTTCTCTGCAACTGATTAGCTCTGCTAGAACGCATGTTAAAATATTTGGGAAAAAGATTATTTCCGGACCTGTACTGTCTTAGGGATGTGAGAATCTCTCGCGATTTTTTTTCGGCTAAAAGTGGTTTTACGCGACGTGTATTTGGCATATGACTTGTCACTTTTCCATGTGTAAATTCTACACACGTCGTGTGAATCCTTTCAATCATAACATGTGCACAATACATATGACATTTTTCATTTAGAACGTGTTCTATTTTTATGTGACAAAGCTTAATATTTTGCTATTTTAGGTTTTTTTGTGGTACCAAAAACACTAAAAATGTAACAAAAGCACAAGGTTTGCATCTTTGCATCAGATGTGGTTGGCAATACATACATAACTGTGTGGCAGCAAAATTATATATTATAGGTTATGTCAGATGTAATTACACATGTACGTTTGAATGCAAAAATTATAAGCCGTATGTGAAATGGGTATTTTTGACAAACACATGAAATTGCATATGTATGGGTTATCAAACTGATAAGTCATACATATGACAAATACACGTCGCGTAAAAGCACTTTAAGCGGAATATTGCGATAAAACATTACTGAACTGATCTCGGATTTTCGAAATATATTTAAACAAATGTTTATGCTGGCGTTAATCCCTTGATGAAAAATTACTGAAAAAACTGCGCACAAATGATAATAGAGTTGCCAGATCTGACACCCTAACGCAATTTAGTTCCTCTTTAAAAAACACATTTTACAAATAAATCAATCATTTTGTTTTAATCCAGATGACTTCTGGTTAAAATTTTAAACATTTTGCAAATTTTATTTTTGATATAAGAAAATTTTGAATAGACGTCAAGTTAAGGACATGTTTATATTAAATTATATAATCTAAATTCATTAAATATATTTAAAAGCATCGAGAGAATATATATTTATCCGAAAAGCAACATGTTCCGTTTAAAAAAAAAATAAAAATAAATAAATATTTTTTAATGTTTTTATGTCACGAATTCAAAAGAAAAACTTAGAGAACAGAAATAAACTCATCGTTAAATTGAATGTTAGTATTTTGAAAAGAGTCATAAAGGCGTGTATAAAAACTTATGACTCCGGTCAACACTCTCATGCATACACATGTCCCTCCCTGGCCAAAGAGTCAACATTTAAATGCCACTTAACCGAACGTCTGGGAATAAAAAAAAATACAGAGAATAAAAAAATAAAACTTAAGCGTAATTGGTGCATAAGACATGTCGAAGCGAAAAAAAAGAAAACCATAGAAACGAACTGAATGAAGGTTAATTTTGTCTAGCGTTTGTTCGTTGGTCTTAAAGGCATCAGTTAAATTGAAATAAAGAAGAAGGAAAAGCTTTCCAAATAATCCTATGAAATTGCCCAAGGAAATGCTTATTTATTGTGGTTGGCAGAAAGGCAGAAAGGTTTGTTCAGTTGCTCTTACAAATTGAAATTAAAGGATGACATACGTGCTAATGGACCATCATTTGGCGTGCATTTGGGTGGAGACGGAAACGGAGACTTAGAATTTTAAAATGTGTGAGAGACCTTAACTTTCTGACATGCTTTAAGGACCTTAGTATAAAATATTATTGTTTTTGTATTAAGTTTTAAGTACTCCAAAGATTTTTTATACGATTTATTTTATGTGAAATTTTTGGAAAAATAAATTCTATACATCACTTATAGTCCCATTATTATAACTTGCCAATAGCTAAAGTTGGGATTTTACCGAAGCTATAAGTAGTGTTTCGTTATTATAAGTATGCCAAAAATAATCTTCAACCACAACGTACTACTTAATGCTCTGCTACAATCCTAACTTAGCTATTTGCATAGTAATAAAATAATGGGCCTTAAAAATATTTATTAAATACTAGTAGTGCCCGTGATGTCGTTAGTGTCCTAAAAATCGATGTGAAAAATTGCCAAACAGTTTGCGTAATAGTTTCTCAAATATCCCACTTTCAAAAATAAAAAGGTTTGTGGTGAAAATGTAGCCGTGTTGAAAATATCCCATTTTTAAACGGAAAATTTTAGCACCTTTAATCCGGAAATTGGGTTTTTCACTGCTTTTTCTCCACTTTCTCTTGGAAATGAGATAAAAAAGTATCCTATAAACCAGGATACTAAGGTACCCCCTCACAAAATTTTTTACGTGGAAGACAGACAGACAGACATATCGCACCCTAAATACAAAAGGGTCACAACTCAAAATATTAAAATTTTCAGGAGAGACAAAAACCTATTTATGTAAAACTTATTGTAATATTTAAAGAAAATATTATTCCATATAAAATAAATAAAATAAAATTTTGATTTATGACTAATAGTAATTGTCTTTAGTTCATCGTGCAGAAGCAAAACACTTATAATAAAAATAGACATAACTGTATTTTTCCAGTTAAAGAAGATAGTGATGTGAAAGAAATTTTTGCAGTAGTTAGAGATATGGACTCTGAAATAATTTATGGAAAAAAGTCAGTTTTGGAAAATTTTAAGTTGTGACCCTTTTGTATTTCAACTGCGATATGTATAGATATGAAGAACAATTTACTTTTAAAATTTCAATTTGTCATCCATTTTGATATGCCTTAATTCAGTTCCTAATGTTAACCAAGTGTCAATGAAAAATTGCCAACAATATCGCCAAATATTTTAAAAATCGCCATGTCGCCAAATCCAAAATGTGATCTTCAAATAAGATTGAAAATCGCCACATTTGGCGAGTAATCGCCATATCTGACAACCCTGATGGCTAAGGATTTTATTATGAGTTGCATTCGATTTTCGATCTTCGCTGGCAAACGAACATCGAATGTCAAATTCGTATTATGAGTTGGTAGTACTGTCGAAAATTTCGTTGTATAACGAATTTTCTACCGAACGCAATATTGCTTTCGATGCTAATCGTAGAAAAAGTAGTTGTAATTTTTTTTGACAAATGTCAGCAGTAATTCATTTTATTTTAATTTCATGCAGGTCTAAGTTGTTAATACAAAAAAAAAAAAAAAAAAAAACAATTGGAAAATTTCGTTTTTCTAATGGAACAAAACCCTCAGCTGACAAAAGGAATATGTACATGGGGCAGCCCGTTAGAACAATAGCAAAGTGATCATATTAAATAATAATCAATTCAATTTGTTTCTTTATAAATTCTTAGTACAATATTTATTTATAGTGCCAGTTGATAGATACATATGTACTATTGTGAATAATACAAAATAGTAAAATTCACAATAGCGCTATTTTTATGGAATGTGCGCATTAATAGCAAAAAAAAAATACGTTCAATCAGCTATTTCGACTACAGTCGAAGATCGAAAGATGCTCATAATAGGCACCTAATATATTTACTCGTATAGAGGTACCGTCTCTGGGTAATTATTCAGGGTGTTGCAACATAGGTTTTATATAAAATTCTATTGTTGTAGAGTTGTGTAAAAAGAGTTCTAAATTTGGTAAAATTGCATACTTTCGCTATTTTACCTCCATTTTCTCTAGGACATTATTTAGTTTTAGGGAAAAAAGTATACTATATTTGAAACGATATACTAAGGTACCTCCTCACCAAACGTTTACAAAATGCATCTAGTAGTTTTTATGTGATGCGTACACAGATAGACAACATTTTCTAAAAATATGTGATGTACAGAAATGGTCCTTTTACAGCTTTATTACATGTATAGGTATAGATATTAAAATATTACTTTTAAAAAACAATTACTTTAATAATCGTATAAATTGAAATATGCCTTTGGGTTAATTAAAATTTGTACAATATTGTGCGTGTTTTCAATGCCACTTGCGTTTGTTTCACACAATAATATTATTAAGCGTGTAATGTAAAAATAAAGGACATTTTACACCCTTTCTTTCACTATCGGTCATCGAATCAAGAAGGATTTACACTACTCAAGAACAAATGCACAATGACTGCAGAAGCACATTACATTAATGACCTACTTTTCAAATTAAAAAGTACTGGCAACTGGATTAAAATCGGTTGTTGTATTAAATAAATGTATAGCTTACAAGCATACATAGCATACATACATTATGGAAATTAAAGTGTTGTTAGAAAATAAGATGAAAAATAACCCCAGGTATAATTTACAATTCATTATAATTTTTAATTAAACATACACTACAGGTAAGACTCCTTCAATTCAAAACTTATAAATTCATTTTATATAGGGGTCTTCATAAAACATACAGGGTGGGTAACTTTGAAGTTAGGAAGTAATCAGGTTGTCAAAGGATGAAATATCAAGAATTAAGCTTGAAGAAAAATTGGAGCGCTTCTTTTGTGAACAATGAATTTTAATTGTGAATAATACCAAGAAAATTGTAAAGATTTTACTGTATCAGTTCGGAGATTTTTTCACCTCGCCTTAACCATTAAAAGGCAAAGTTACCCAAGGTAGCATGATTTGCCAACTATCATTTTGGTCCGCATATCGTTATATGAATATGACGAAGCCTTGCTAAGCCTTGCATCCCAATATGTATAAACAAGACTATATATAATTTGTAAAATGGTTAAAGAAAAGGAGAATAAAGATTAAAGAAGAAAAATGTGTTCTTATCCGAATATATAATCAAATGGCACCTCCAATCTCGGACGTCAAATACCTTGGTATACATCTTAACCCAAAAGAGACACATAGAAGCACAATAGACACAAATGGAGATAAATGCAGTAAAAATATACTGGCTCATTGGCACAAAGTCAACTCTAGACTGCAAGCTTCTATTTTATAATTCGATACTTAAAACAATATCGTGTTATGGAATTCAGAACATATATATATATAAAGTATAATTTTACTGAATTTATCACCCCTCAATAGTACAATTGCTTTTAATTGCAACTTGCAAAGTTGTATTGTTGTATACACGAAAACAACAATATTGTCTTTGTAACATAATATGGTAGCGGTGAACAAATTATGGTTGCGGTCAACAAACTTTGGTCACGATAAACAAGTTTTGATTAAAATTGTATCATTAAATATTTACTACGCAAAAAAAATGCAACATGGTTGGTTATAACCATACAATTTTTGCTAAACTTCCAACCACAACAAAAGTGTTAAAAGTATTCCAAAAGAATTTATTATTTTTAACCCTGTGGTTTGTAGTGAGAGAAAATTTATGTGCTCAGTATTCTCAGTTGATCTCAGTAGCTTGCTAATGGTGGTTGTTTTCGTGCGGTAAGTTGATTATATTTCTGAGAAATTACACAACATGCGTCTCGGAGACGTATCGTTATCTGCACCACTTGCATATAATGGCATAAAAGAAAGATTTTTTTTATTCACAAAGCTTTTATTATATACAAATAGTTAAATGAATTAAAAAAAATATTTTTTAATCCTTTTATTACAGTTTTTGAGTCCTTTGCGAAAGGCTGTGTATAAAATGTTAATTTTTGATCTCTATTGAATTTGTTGTTTTTTTGTTTCTATTATTATATTTTTTTACCACATTTTTTTGTTATCAAAGAGAAAATTCAATTAATAAATGATATCAATAACTCCTATGCCAATATTTATTTTTTTTAAGTCCTTAAAAGGATGTTAGAAACAATACGTCTTTCAGACGTAACGTTATCTTTACCGTACGAAAAAATAACGTTATCTTTCTAGGGTTAATCATAATATAAAAATATTAATTAAATTTATTTATACGTAACGAAAGAAAATTTCGTATGTAACATTGGATTTCATGGTTTGTGTTTTAAAAAAATAATAAATAATTGTTTTGTGATGTGTACATTTTTCAATATTATCCATACATATGTATATGTATATACATTAGGGGGTCCGTTATTTATAGGGGTGCAAAATTAAACTTCGTAATTCAGGGTTGCCCACCCTCCATTTTTTTTCCTTTTGTTAAAAGATGAAAAATGAGCCCGCACTCATTGGGATCGGCGCTCGGGAACCCGTTCCGCATCAGGCCTGAAGTTGAGAATACGCGCTTTCAGGCGGAAGCCGCGGCCCGCGAATTTTTCATACCAACACTGCAGCTGGTATGCTGCTGGCGGGCATGTGTGTTAGGGAGACCCTTAGGAACCCCCATGAATTTTCTCAAATCTGTGAGAAGACTTTCACTGGTCCTGGTTCTTGTTGAAAATCTGTGAATAGAATACGTCTTACGTCATATTTTAACGTACTCAACTGAAATCAAAGTAAAAACGGAAGAGATTAACACAATGAGTACTTTGTTGAAGGATATTAAATATATTAAATCAGAAAAGAAAACACGAGAAAAGCTTTTTTTCCATTTTACTCTATTAAATTAAATTATTTTGTTGTATTATGTTGAACTGTGCATAATCTTTATTGGGAATGATCCGGAACATAACTACGAAATTAAACCACCTGGTGCTCTTTACCAAGCCCGATGGATGGCAAAAGCTTTATATTCCTTTATAATTTTTTTCCTCAGTCGTCACTTAAACTTGAATGCATCTGAAGTAAACAGTTTATGAAATATAGGTTTGTTCTTAGTGAAACTTTATGTAAAAGCCTGCCTGGAGAGTTCGTCAGCTGTCTAAAGATTTTGGGGTTTTGTCGCTGAAATTTGCGGAGAGTTGCGGATTAAAACGAATGACGTTCAAAAGAGGTATGCAAACCCGCACAGCACTTGCGCACAGATTTTTAACAAAAACCAGGAACCAGGACTAGTGAAAGTCTTCTCACATATTTGGGAAAATTCATGGCGGTTCCTAAGGGTCTCCCTAACACTTTTACATACTCGCCAGCAGCATACCAGCTGCAGTGTTGGTATGAAAAATTCGCGGGCCGCGGCTCCCGCCTGGAAGCGCACATTCTCAACTTCAGGCCTGATGCGGCACGGGTTCCCGACCTCCGATCCTAATGAGTGAGGGCTCATTTTTCATCTTTTAACACAAGGAAAAAAAATGGGGGGTGGGTGTTTTGAAATAAAGACTTTTAAAAATAACGGACACCCTAATATACATATAATAAAATATGTAGTAACTCAATTCCTGTCTGTCTGTATATCTTTCTTTTTTTTTGTGTTGGCAATAAGTAAAAACTACTGAATGGATTTAAAAAAAAAATTGTGAGAAGGTACCTTAGTAGCATGATTCCAATATAGGATACTTTTTTCCGCAAAAAAGTCTTATATCCAAGAGAAAGTGGAGAAAAAGCAGTGAAATTACGACGATTTTTTTTACCCGTTTAAAAGTACTGCATACTTCAAGGCATCTTTTTTTTTAAACGGGATAATTCAAACACGGTTGCGCAACAGATGGCGCTGATTTAAAATAATGATAAAATATGAAATTCTTACTGCCAATAGCCAATTGAATTAAATTTGTATTTGATTTGTATTTTTACTTTTTACTTTGTATTTACTATTTTAAACACCTTTTACAGAGCTTTACAATAATTTTTAGAATTTTATATAAATTATATCAATTTTATTTGAACTATTTTTGAATTAATAAATTAATTATTTAGGCTTAAGTTCTTAATTATAAAGAGATAAAGAAAAATTAGATACCAGCAAAGCAATAGGCATTTTCTAGACAGCTACGTCTAGAATTTTATCCAGGGATGGATACCATTATATAAAGAAAATACATAAGGGTCTTAAAATTTGGTGTGGATTACTTTCAAAGCAAAATCGAACATAATATTGTCAGGACGCATACAACGTTTGTGAGCACAGCCAGTCTATAATGTGTGTGTTATTGTTTGATAATATACATATCGCACTTGATCAACAGAGAGGGTATTAACTCAAAATTTTAAAAATTTCAGTAGAGGTAAAAAACTGTTTGTGATTTAAGATAATTTAAAAATACGAACATATTTTAGTAAGCAAATTCCATTAAACAATATATTTGGCAATTATTGCCAAATAAAAATAATACCTTTTTGCTGATATAAAGGTACTCAAGTCACTATCATGAAAATGGTCTCATATACGGGTTTGGAGATAAAAGAGTAATCAAAATACCTTGCAATGTTTACAGTAGATGGATACTGATGTTGTTGGTTGATTTCTTGCAAAAAGTGAAAATTTAAAAATTTTGAATTAATACCCTCTTGTTGATCAAGTACGATATGTATAATGCAATATTCATGTATTTTATATGAAATCATTAATAATAGTTGTCTTTTCAATACACTATCACGGGTCATATACGGGTTTGGAGATGAAAGAGTAATCGAAATATGTTGAAATGTTTACAGTAGATGGATATTTATGTTGTTGGTTGATTTCTTGCAAAAAGTGAAAATTAAAAAATTTTTAATTAATAGGGTATTAATTGTCGATCAAGTGCGATATGTATAATGCGAAAGTCATGTATTTTATATGAAATCATTTATAATAGCTGTCTTTTATTTTCAGTTATTTATGCCTATGACATATGACATTACGTAGTTTTTAATTATATTATAATCATTTATTTTAACCATATAACGTTTATATTTCCTCATAATAGTATACATTTTTACAATTTAATTAATTTAAGTTACTCTTAACAATGTCATCTATAGGATTGACAAAAATATGGTTCGACCATGATATTGAATTTCTGTTTAATAATAATATGGTTTGACTACAACCATATACAGAATTTATCCATAATGTATTGCTCATATATTATGGTTGCCTCAACCATGGATTTTCTTCGCATGTACCAACCAATTGTTACAGTCGAATCCGAAAATTCGGTCGATTACCTTAAATTTATAAGCAGCAAAAAAAAAAGAAATATATTCTTAATATTAAAGATTAAAAAATATATTTAATTAATTAAACATTGTATATTAGTTACCAGCTTCGAACTTCAGTTTTTAGACAGAGATTAAGATTAAGATTAATGAAGGCCAGGCCTTTCAAAATAATTGGGTGTAGTATACAAAATGTCTACAACTAGATAATTAAATTTTATTAATATTTTTTGGTAAGCAAACTTTTAACGCTAAATTGTATTCAAAAATTCTAATTTATAGATTTTAAAGTTTCTTGCTCTTATATTTTTCACATAGATAACACACATATTAGGACAAAAATTTCTAAATTGCTTTAGCCTGCACAAAACAAACACAAAAATACTTTGAAATTATTTTAGTTTTCTGAAAACGAAAACAAACAAATAAAGCAACAACAAAACCAACAGCAACAAAAATTGCATCACTCCCACAACTAATTGTCTCTAAATCTCTAAAACGTATGATACCAAGTATAAAATGCTTTCTTTCATTCAACTTTTTTAAATAATTACGGAACTAGCTGAGCCCGCCACATCGTAGGCGTCCTCTTAATATATTTTCGATTTTGCTTTGAAAACTCTACTTTTATAGTGCTTCAGATATAGTTTATGTCTATACTTTATGTATGGGTATATAAAGGTACCCATCCCTGGGTAATTATTCAGGACATAGTCTTTATATAAAATTCTACAATGTTTATAAAATTCTAATAGGTCGAATATGGATGGCAACCGAACTTTAGTTGCGTTGTCAAAAGACGAAGCTAGTGGCAAATAAATTGGTATTACGAATGTCAACTTTTTCGAGTTGCCATAAAGTTATCGATAATGATATTTTGACACTCTAGCAACTGGAAATAAATGTAAACAATCAAAAAGCTTTTAATAAATTTAATAAATAAGCAAGCAGAAAGTAATTTAAAGTGAATAAAAAACAAATAAATAAAATTGTTATTGCCAAAAGTCAATGTGTATATTGTTTTCCTTTTCTTGAGTTAAATGCTAAAAGTGCTGCTCAAGTGTTCTGATATTTTACTATTTTGAAATTTACAATTTTAAGAAATACATACATATGTTGCCAATTTGGCAACTGAAATTAACAACTAGTAGTTGCCAGTTGCCAGTTGCCATAGTTAATACAATTTCGGCAACTGATAGGTCAACTGAGGTTGCGTTGCCATTCATAATCGACCCATAATTTTTTTATAAAATTCTAAAATTTTAAATAAATTCTAAAATTATTGTAGAGTTTAAAATTTCCCGCTAACAAAAATAAAAGGAGCTGCGAAAACTGCAGTACCATTGAATCAGTAAATTTGCGTACTTTCACTTTTACTCTATCTTCTCTTGGAAATGAAATATTTTTAGGGGAAAAAAGTATCTTATATTTGAACCGAGATACTAAGATACCTCCTCACAAAATTTTAATAAAATTCATCCCTTAGTTTTTACGTGATGCAAACACAGACAGACAGAATGGGAGACAAAAATTCCAAATTGCTGCTTTGTATTCCATTACGATTACTATCTTCAGCCAGCAACAAAATTTTCAAAAAATATTCCATGTACAGAAATGGTCCTGTTACAGTTTTATTATATGTATAGATATCGAAACGTTTTTAACAAAAGAAAAATATTATGACGAGGATGAAGAAGCTCCAACAGACTCAGTACTCTTGTTAAAAAAAAAACAGTTAAAGTACAATTTATAAAACAGTACACTATTGTATGTGTGGATTAGTTTTACCACTCTACTGCTTCTCTCTTAATTCCCTTGTCGCCTCAACCCATTCGGTAACACAAACACAATGTTTCTGCATAAATAAAACATATTTGAACTTTAAAATTGTATAATAATGAAAGATAAAACGACAACCAAAGATCAACATACAAACAGAAATATGGTTTACCAATGAATTGTGCTGTGGAAGAGGAAAAGGTGGAGGCAGGAAAAGCGATAATTTTCATATCAACAAAAAAAAAAAACACGTGTTAAAGTATAACTACTCTTTACACTCAAAAGCCAAATATAAATAACATTTTTTCATCAGCATGGTCTAGTAATCACCAAAATGAGGTTGTTTAGCGAAACAAAATATTTAAAATTTTATAAAATTCAAACATTTTTTTTTTTTAAAATACATAATTTAGTTGCTGGAACTTTTAATATTTATCTACCTCTTGGCAACTCTGGGGACTTATTTTTCAATAGAAGCACAAAATTCGTTCATCGTATTATCATTGTATGGGGTTTTTCAACAGGGACGCTACAAAAGTAGAGCCGCTCTTTTGACATTTCTCTTCAGTAAGGTTTGCCATTTCATGATGGAAAGATATCCGAGCCAACAATGAGTCGAAATTATTAAGATTTACTACCGAAATTCGGAGTCAGTGGCCTCAACGTTCAGAGCGCTACGTCTAATTTATGGTCGTCATAATCGTCCTAGCAGATCAACAATTGAGCGTCTATTGGAAAAATTTGAATCCGCAGGCACAGTACAAAATGTTCCCGTGCCAGTAAGACAAAGAAGTGCCTGTAGTGTCGAGAATATTACTGCCGCTGAGGCTTCAGTTGAAGAAAGCCTAAATGTGTCTCTCACACGTCGTTCTCAAGCGTTGGGCATCTCTGTGAAGTCGTTGTGGCGAATTTTGCGAAAAGATCTTGGCCTACATCCTTAAAATATCAAATTGACGCAAGAACTGAAGCCGCTTGACCACCAGAAGCGTCGTATGTTCGTGAATTGGGCTGAGCAACAACTTGAAAATGATTCGGATTTTCATCGAAAAATGATCTTCAGCGATAAGGCTCATTTCTGGCTGAATGGCTTCGGCAATAAACAAAATATGAGTTATTGGTCAGTCAGCAATCCACACATACTCCACGACTCATCATTGTATCCCGAAAAAATTACGGTTTGGTGCGGTTTATGGGCCTGCGGCGTCATTGGGCCGTACTTCTTCCGTGATGATCAAGACCGGCACGTTGCTGTGAATGGGAATCGCTACCGTTCAATGATAACTGAATATTTTTGGCCCCAATTGGATGATATGCACTTGGAGGACATGTGATTCCAACAGGACGGCGCCACAAGCCACACAGCGTATGTCACAATCAATTTATTGAAAACCAAGTTTGGAGAACGTGTTATCTCACGAAATGGTCCAAGCGATTGGCCGTCTCGCTCGTGCGATTTGACGCCGTTAGACTATTTCCTGCGGGGCTACGTTAAGTCTATGTCTATGCCAACAAGCCAGTGACGATTGATAAACTTTGTACGAATATCGAACGTGAAATTGCAGCAGTATCGGCCAAATTATGGACTTCTGCAAGCGTGCCCGTGGTGGTCATGCAAAATAAATCGAGTTCCGTACATAATGGCATCGAACGTGCTTTTTCAGGAATGAAGAATTTCATTGATATCCAAAACCGTTTTTGTTTTATTAAAAAAAAAACTTTTGTAGTGCTCTTATTGAATAACCCTGTACAATTTAATTATTATGCGAGTTTGGGAAAATAATTAAATTGTAGAAACTGTTTTGATTTTAACGACATTGCGACTCATATAATTTCCATAATCTACGCCGCACAGTGGTTTAGAAACGTTTTATATTGGAAATAATGCGGTAACTTATGAACCACTAAAGATATATTAATGCCAAGCAGAGGTGTTTTTGAGTGAAGTTGGGGACGGGAGGCTCCCAAATTTGGATACCTCGGGCATACATTGTTTTAATTGTCATAAAAGGTTTATTTATAACTTAAATGTTAAAATTTCTTAATTTAGATGGTCCTTAAAAATATATTCAAAAATGTGGCTACAAGTCTGGGTTATCTCTTTTCGTTTGGCAGGAAATTGGCATAGAAATTTTTTTTTTTTAATTTTTGGCCGACCTATACTTAGTATTTTTGACATGGTGGTCTTAACTATTTATGATCTTATTATTATTTAATGATATCAGCTCCATTTTTTACCAAATCTATACATATAATAAAACAGCAACTCATTTCCTGTCAATTTGTCTTTCTGTCTGTGATCGCATCATGTAAAAAGTACTAAATGGTTTTTAACAAAATTTTGTGAGAAGGCACCTTAGTGTCCTGATTCCAATATAGGATACTTTTTTCCGCAAAAAGTAAAGAAAACGCAGTATAAACACTCTGATTTTTTTTTACCGATTTAAAGGTACTGCATATTTTAAGACACTATTTATTTTTGAAAACGGGATGTTTTATACACGATTGTGCAAAAAATGGTGCTGTTTTAAAATAATGACAAAATATGAATTGAAAGCGGGAAATATTAAACTTAACAGATGGGGCTGTTTTAAAATAATGAACAAATGAAATGAAATCGGGATATTTTAACCACGGTTGCACAACAGATGGAGCTGTTTTAAAATAATGACAAAATATCAATTACTTACTTTGTGGAATTACATTGTTATTAAAATATTTCAATCACCTTTTACAGAGCTTTACAATCATTTTTAGAACTTTACATAAATTTTAGAATTTTATTCAGTAAATACGTAAGAGTCTTAAAATTTGGTGTGGATTACTTTCAAAACATAATTGAACAAAATATTGTCAGGATGCATACAACGAGTATGGGCACAGCTAGTTTAGAATAAAATATCATTTAAAAAGTTTTGCTTTCAGAGGAATTTTACAATAAATCTTAAATTTTGTTTCACAATTGGGTTTGGATAGGGCTGGAGGAAGGAACTGCTACATCCCAATTCTAATTTTATTCACATTTGCAATATTTACTATAGGTGCAAATACGAAATTACCGAAGTAAGTTTAATTTATATAAGTAAAATCCATACCAGCTCTTTAGGGAAAAATCCTGAAAAACGGTAGTTTTTACATTTTCCTAATACAGAGGCGTGTAACCTGCTAACAAAACAAGCTAACAGTACGAAACTTGTTACTATTTTACTCTGAATTTTATCGAAAATACAGCCTATATCTTAAAATAACAATCCGATCATAAAAAAGTTTATCACAACCAAAATACCAAATTGAGTTCAATCAAAAGTGAAAAAAAATATATTTTTTAGTCAATATTTTCCCAAAGTAATAGATAATGGGTGATTTTTTTGAGGTTAGGATTTTCATGCATTAGTATTTGACAGATCACGTGAGATTTCAGACATGGTGCCAAAGAGAAAGATGCTCAGTATGCTTTGACATTTCATCATGAATAGACTTACTAACGAGCAACGCTTGCAAATCATTGAATTTTATTACCAAAATCAGTGTTCGGTTCGAAATGTTCAAATGTGACAAATTTTGTTCAGCGATGAGGCTCATTTCTGGTTGAATGGCTACGTAAATTAGCAAAATTGCCGCATTTGGAGTGAAGAGCAACCAGAAGCCGTTCAAGAACTGCCCATGCATCCCGAAAAATGCACTGTTTGGTGTGGTTTGTACGCTGGTGGAATCATTGGACCGTATTTTTTCAAAGATGCTGTTGGACGCAACGTTACGGTGAATGGCGATCGCTATCGTTCGATGCTAACAAACTTTTTGTTGCCAAAAATGGAACAACTGAACTTGGTTGACATGTGGTTTCAACAAGATGGCGCTACATGCCACACAGCTCGCGATTCTATGGCCATTTTGAGGGAAAACTTCGGAGAACAATTCATCTCAAGAAATGGACCGGTAAGTTGGCCACCAAGATCATGCGATTTGACGCCTTTAGACTATTTTTTGTGGGGCTACGTCAAGTCTAAAGTCTACAGAAATAAGCCAGCAACTATTCCAGCTTTGGAAGACAACATTTCCGAAGAAATTCGGGCTATTCCGGCCGAAATGCTCGAAAAAGTTGCCCAAAATTGGACTTTCCGAATGGACCACCTAAGACGCAGCCGCGGTCAACATTTAAATGAAATTATCTTCAAAAAGTAAATGTCATGGACCAATCTAACGTTTCAAATAAAGAACCGATGAGATTTTGCAAATTTTATGCGTTTTTTAAAAAAAAAAAGTTCTCAAGCTCTTAAAAAATCACTCGTTATAACACAGACATGTAGGCGCATTTGTTGTATCATTTTAATCTATATTTATAGATATAATAAAACGGTAACTTTCGGCCTGTCCCTCTGTCTGTGTTGGCATCATGTAAAAACTACTAAAAGGTTACTGCGTATATCGAATCGAAAACAAAATCATTCGAATTTGTATGACTTTTACATTGTATTACAAAAAGGTTTTTTTTCGAATTAAAATACGCAGTAACCCCCCAGGATGAATTTTAATAAAATTTTGTGAGAGGATACCTTGATATCTCGGTTCAAGTATACCATACTTTTTTTCTGTAAAAATATTTCATTTCCAAGAGAAAATAGAGCAAACTTGGCAGGAACTTTTTTTGTCAGCGGGATGTTTTAAACACTATTTACAGAACTCTAAATAAATTTTAGAATTTTATATAAAGCCTATGTTCCTGAGTAATTACCCAGGGATGGATACCTTCATAAAGTGTTAATACATAAAACATATCAGCAGCACTATAAAAGAGTCCTAAAATTTGGCAAAATCAAAAAAAAAATTGTTAGGACGCTGACGAAGAGGCGTTCACAGCTAGGTATAAATCAAATGTTGGAGACGCTTTAAAACAAAATGCGTGTTCGAGATACCCATCTTTGTGTGCATATTTACAAGCCCCTTTCGCTCCAACCCACCACTTGAAAACAACCCTGCTTTTCCTCCGTGAAATTTTATAGCAGTAGCTCATGAACTACCGAAATATTTCCAAAATAAAAGCTTTTTAAACCACTGTGTGTTATAATCACGGAGCCATACCAGGCATATGTTATTAATAATTTTGCGCCATCTAAGTCTCGGTTCGGCCATGGCCAACCGTAAAACTTTTTGACATTTTCGGGTTTAATAAGCTAATGGATATCCAGAACGTTGGTCAACACTATCCTTTGCCGACCACAATTAAACTCAGTAAATTTTCTTTAGCTTTGAAATGGTTGTTTTAGAATTTTATTTGCAAGGCTTCTTCTTGGCTCTGAAACACCATGCAGAATAAATTTAGATTCAGTGATTATTTTGTGGCTTTTAACCTGAGGGAGGCGGTGCGGTTATAAGAGGTTTGAGTCGAATGAAGAACTCTTGTCAATTATTCGGGAGAAAAAGATTTAAAAATGAAGGACTACAAATATGTATGTATGTATGTATGTATGTATGTATGTATGTATGTATGTATGTATGTATGTATGTATGTATGTATGTATGTCGGCATAAAGGAAAACATTTAAAAAAAATTTTTTTTTGCAAAAAAAAACATATTTTCTAGGAAAATTTTGTTTTGGTTCTTCTTTGAAAGTAATCCATTATAATCAGCGAAAGAAAATCTTTTCAATTTTGTTAAAATAAAAAATATATTTAATGTAAAATTCTCCTTACAAAGAAATAAGAATTTTGTTCCTATTAAAGGTTTTAATTGGTTCTAGATACAACATTAATTAAATTTTTAATTGATCCAATTATTTAATTGTTTGGTAGATTATCATTCTATTTTTTAATTAAGCATATATTGAATCAATTAAAAAATGAATTCCATTTTTATCGGAAACTAATTAATTTTTCTGTGTAGCTGTGTTTTTGTTTAATTTTTGGCTAATTTTTCTTTTTAGGTGTTTAAAACACAAAATTTTGCCGGTATAAAAGTTTGCAACCACATTTCTAACTACGCCGTACGTACATACATATCTACGTATGTATTGCATGTGGTTTTTCTGTAAATATTTTGGCAGTTACTTGTTAGAATTATAAACCAAATATATCTTTTTTTTTCTTTTGTTTTTGGGTTATTTGACAAATGCAAACAAACAATACTAGGATGCACTATGGTACTCATAGAAACCCACAGATCCACACACAATATCAACATTCAAAAACAAAATGTCAATGATGATGTTGTAGGAATATGTAAAATGTGGTTGATGTTGGGTTAGAAAAAAAATTGAAGGCACTATTTAAAATTCAAAATAAATTACATGTGATACTGGCTTAAATAAAAACAAAAAAAAAAAAAACACCACCATTGAAACAAATCACTCTCATGAAACAACAAACCATCTAAATAACCAACCATATTACGTTGTTATCTATTATTCCATCGTTCAGTCATTCATCCATTCATTCGTTTAGACACTGGCGCAGACAAATTTCAGTATAAACTGAAACTCGAACGCATTAACAACACTTACTCACGAGAAGTGAGTAACCAATAGAAACGTAGACGTGAATTGTCTGACAAAATTCTGTTTAAAGTAAACAAATGTTAAAGTGGATTTTAAAAATATAATATATTGTAAAACAAAAGTGATAGTGAAAAAAAAGATTGTAAAACTTTTGTTCAAATTTAAATCAAGTTAAAAAAAAATTTAAATAATTGTTTGGTACTCAAACGGTGTGTGCTTTTTCTATAAATCATACACATGAAAATTAAGTTTATTTCAAAAATTTATAAATAAAAAGCTTCTTAAAGTTAAAAACAAGATTCAAAACAAGAGATAGGTATTCAAAACGCCCCCTACAAATGTGTTTACAAGAGTTCTTATACCTGTTTTTGAGCTGGATAAACTAAAAGCTGCCACTTCGGTTATTAAGGGCGCTGAATTCATACCTACTCTTTGTTTTATTAAAATGATTTAAGTTTTTGAGATAAGCCAATAGCATAAGCCATTAGCGACAACTGTTAACCCGATTTGGTTATCTTTCGGTTGGTTTCGGTCTGCTTAATAGTTTCGTGAATATCGAAAAATTTGTGTGCGAAAAGAATTTACTTTTAAAATTATTAGTCGAACTAGTTATTAACAAATGAATTGTTAAGTAGGCTTAGGTTCGTGTATTCTCTCATTGCGAACTGAAAGTAAGCTAAAGCAACAACAAATGTATGTAGGTGTTAATAAATAAAGTAACAAAAGATCATACATAAAACATACATGGGACTAATTAATTAGATTGTGCAATGCATTGACAATTTCATTAGCATTGAATTATAAATAATGCTAATACATTTTTATTTTCATTACCATTGTTTTCATTAATGGTAATTGTTTTCAATGAAACAGATTCATTTGTAATTATTTAAAAAACAAAATCATTACCATTAATCAATGATTAAATTATAAAACAGCATTATCATTATTAGCCACATTTGCAATCAACCTTTTTGTAGTGATGTTTTTAAAGAGGTCCCACCTCCATTCTCTGCTGTACTATTGTGATGAGTTTTCTTATAAAAAACAAAAAATCAGAAAAAATATAAAAAATTTCATTAAATTCAGTAAACTTTTATAACTAATTTTCAACCCATTGGATATGGCATAGTACAAATTTTCAAGGCCGGAGTTAATGTAATAGTAGTGCCTCACTAAATTGAATAAAAACCTATAATAATAAATTTGTGTTTAATTAAAACAATGATTTTTTCATCAATTATAATTAGTAATTATACAATTTCATGGCATAAAAAATAATTGTAATTAAAAATAAATCAAGAGCATTAAATGGTAGTTAAAAGTTTTTTTCATTGTAATTATTTTAAGTAATGCCAATGAAAATTCAATGCCAAGGAAAAAATCCCAAGTATGGCATGACAAGAAAAAAGCTTTAGGTAATGGTGGACTCAGTTCTAACCAATGGATGATTGGAATACAATTCCTATTGTAATATATATTGGTTATTAGACGATTGGTTAAATACATGATATCTACTAGTCCTGATGATGTATGGAGTAGTTGGTACCGAGTATCGAGTATTTATTTCCATTTTGAGTACTCAATGCTCAAAAGTAATTACTCGGTGATTTTAGGTTTCTGCTGTTACTACTATTATGTAAGCAAAAGTATTGAGTACCCATTTCATAAAAATAATGTTCACAACTAAACACAACCAAATGTAGATAGATACGAAGAATGCTTAAGAAAGATGTAGCGATTCTGCTAGAGTATGAAATAAAAATATTTTTGCATTTTTCATTTAATTATGATCAATCACTTAATTTCTGAAAATATTCCTTCAACTATAATGGGGAGAATAAGCGAAACCAACGATTCAATTGAAAAAAAAATTTAAAAAAATCATTCAATTTCGCGAGCCTATAACTAAATATGTCCTAAACAAAAAATAAGTAAATAAATAATATTTTGTTCGATTTTGATTGAAAGTAATCTACACCAAATTTTAGGACTCTAACGTAATTACTTGATATAAAGGTAGCCATTCCTGCATAAAACTCTAAAATTTATATAAAATTCTAAAAATTATTGTAAAGGTCTGTAAAAGAAATAGCGAAAATGTGTTACTCATTATTTTAAAACAGCCCCATCTTTTGCGCAACCGTGCTCAAAATATCCCGCTTTCAAAAATAAAAGATGCCTAAAAGTATGCAGTACCTTTAAATCGGTAAAAAAAAATCGGCGTACTTTCACGGCTTTTTCTCCACTTTCTCTTGGAAATAAGATAAAAGTATCCTATATTGGAATCATAATACTAAGGTACCTCTGCACAAAAAACCACAAAAAAAACAGACAGGCAGGAAATGAGTTACTATTTTGTTATATGTATAGAATGTCGTCAGCATCCTGACAATATTTCGTTCGAATTCGTCTTTTGTTTTAAACGCAATTCATATGAAAGACTCGTACTTTTATAGCGCTGCAGATATGATTTATATATTAACATTGTTTAGAAGTCCCCGTCTCTGTAAAATAACTCAGGATGTTTCCACTTCCACCTTTAATCCCGATTTTTGTTATTGAAATTTGAAAATAAATACTTTTATTTTTTACGGAAAAAAAGTATTTATTTGAAACGAAGTACCAAGGTTCTGCTCTACAAAATTTTATTAAAATTCATCCAGTAGCTTTTCCATGATGCGAATCTAGACACAGAGCCGGACATACAGCAACAAAAAAAAATTGGTGTGTTCTATACCATATCGATGAATACATATCTGCAGCAACAAAAAGATTTTCAAAAAAAAAATATTTTATGATACAGACAAGGATTATATGTATGGATTAGATAACGGTACTTTATTGAAAACAAAAAAAAAAAAAACAGTTATCCAAGTCCATTATAAAGCAGATTATTATATTGCTGCTATAAAATATTACCTTCAGCCGGCGAACGCTAACTATTTTCACATGACATAGATTTCTGACAACACTTTGCAATACCCCCACCCAGTCTACATCAGACACAAAATGATAAAACATTAACACTTCCCCCCGGGGGTTCCAAATGTCACTGCAGTAATGGCAAATGCTTTGACGCGGTCCACTCGGGGAAAATAGGGGCACCAGAAGCTAGGGTTCCTAGAGCCTAAATCTGGAAGAAAAGGTCTGTTGTTTTATAACACGGGTCCTCTTCGAGGCCTGACCAGTGCCCAAAGGACTGGTACCACGGGAATCGGTAGCCCCACAGAGAGCCTATCCTCTCTGTGACCGGTTATTGGTGAGGTCCCCTTCGGGGGTACACGTGGTGGTTGTGGTTTAAGATCGATTAAGTAGGTATGGTGCACGGTCGATCAAGTGTGCTGTTGCACTCTCAACAGACGGAGTTTGGATAGTCTCCAAATCCCTAAGCAAGAGGTTATAATATGGATCTAGGCTTGCCTTGGAAAGGCTTGACATATTGTATAAATTGCTACTCATTGTGACTGTATACACACAAATTGCGATTGGTGGCAATCGTAAAGTGTTGTTATACTACACAATGGGGGCGCTAGTCTACGCCTAAGTTTCACTCGGTGGTAAGACCACCGTGAGGTTAGGCCGAGTATGGCAGGTACTCACGTTAATCTTGTTCCACAAAAACATTAACACTACCCCTGGGGGTTCCAATTGTCACTGCAGGAATATGGCAAATGCTTTGACGCGGTTCACTCGGGGAAAATAGGGGCACCAGAAGCTAGGGTTCCTAGAGCCTAAATCTGGAAGAAAAGGTCTGTTGTTTTATAACACGGGTCCTCTTCGAGGCCCGACCAGTGCCCAAAGGACTGGTACCACGGGAATCGGTGGCCCCACAGAGAGCCTATCCTCTCTGTGACCGGTTATTGGTGAGGTCCCCTGCGGGGGTACACGTGGTGGTTGTGGTTTAAGATCGATTTATGTAGGTATGGTGCACGGTCGATCAAGTGTGCTGTTGCACTCTCAACAGACGGAGTTTGGATAGTCTCCAAACCCCTAAGCAAGAGGTTATAATGTGGATCTAGGCTTGCCTTGGAAAGGCTTGCCATATTATATAAATTGCTACTCATTGTGACTGTATACACACAAACTGCGATTGGTGCAATCGTAGTGTTGTTATACTACACAATGGGGGCGCTAGTCTACGCCTAAGTTTCACTCGGTGGTAAGACCACCGTGAGATTAGGCCAACTAGGCAGGTACTCACGTTAATCTTGTTCCACAATTAACACTAACATCGTGCCCATGTCAAAGCTTCTTCCGAGTCTTAACATGGTGGTTAAAACATTTGTTATAAAAACTCTTTTATAACAATACAATGACGTTGTTGTTGTATTTTAGTTTGACAGTATTATTTGCAAACAGCACCATCTGTTGCTCAACAATACTATCAAACAATCAGTATTCAAACAACATTGTTGGAAAACAGAAAATTATGCTTAGACAGAAAATTACATAAATTCGAATTCATCACCTATAACAACATGTACAAATTAATTCCGTTGCTCTGTCGAAGTTATGTTTTGTTCAAATTGATGGCTAGTGAAGACGGTCTCTTATGTTAAAAACAGCTGATGCCAGATGGATTGTTAGATCAGCTTTTTACATAAGTTTTATAGAATTAATGTTTTAAAAGTGACACACGACATGTACGAGAAATTTGACACAATAAAAATCATGTCGTCTATTAGGGACTTAAGCAATAATTTTGCTTAACAGCAACAATAACAACAACATGATTATTTTATTTCTTTCGATTCCATAAAATGCAAGTGGGTTACCATATGGTGTATTGATTTTAATGAGATGTGGCTGGGTTTGTTTTGAATATATTAAATTATATTCGGATTATAGGATTAGGCTTTTATTCGTTTTTTTGTACTCAATGCTCAAAAGGGTTTTTTTATTCGTTTTTTATATTTTTTTCATATTTTCATGAAACAATTTCGCCACAACTTTAGCGATATCTCTAAAACTACTCTTAACATATTTAAACACAGTAATTGTATGACTTAAAGTTAATCGAAGTTCGTTTTTTATTTTGACTTAAAGAGGTAAAGCGTAGTTAAGTTTAGCTAGTAAATGTTGTGAACCACTTTCATTTTGGATAAACGCCTTTATCTCGAAAACTCGAATTATTTTAAAAACCGGAGTGCTGATTTGAATTCAACGCCCTCAGTTACCAAAAAAAAATCGCTCATTCTCTGTAATCCCCATGTTAACCTGTATATAATTTTTATGTTCATAAAAATTAATTTGTGGCAAAATAATTAAAATATGTCACTTTCATTTCAAAGAAAAAACTCTGTTTAACTGACAACATTCATAAACAGTTAAATATTTAATTGCGTGTTTGTCATTCATATAGAAATTTTTAATTCATTTCTTATGATGTGGTTTCTTGTTGAGTAAATGAAACGTGAAAAATTAATAAATTTTACGAAACATTTACAAATGTTTTTAATTAAACAAGTTTAAAAAAGAAATTAATGTTAAAGTTTTTATTTTTGTTTTTTTTTTTTTAATTAAAGTAAAATTATTCTGTAAAATGTATTTAATTTGAAAACAGTGTGCAGTGATATAAAAATTATTTGGTGGTTTAATCAAACTGGTAAGGATTTTTAAATTAACTTTAATAAATTTTAAAAAAATAAGTTGAAAATAAAAAACTTTACAGGAAAGAATGTCCAAAGTGCTTTTTTATTTTTCGATTTATATTTCAACCTAATTTACTTTGAACTTAATTTTCGTTAAGCAAAAACGATTTCGTTTTTTAAACAACTTTCGATATTTTTCAAGTTTGTTTCCCAGAACTCCGTCAATTTTAAAACGGTTTTCTTTATTAGGCATAATTTCGTAATACGTTTAATATCACAGCAAAAAATACTACTTCGCCGTAAGCAGGTTATTATCGAGTTATTATCGCTTAAGAACCTGCTTACATTTGACATGATATTTGTTCTCGATTTCTTAAGCGATTACTTCAGCGCAGTGTAGATGTGCTAAAATACCATAAAAAACCAGCAGAAGAAGTATTTTTTCAGCAGGATGGTGATCCAAAACACACGTCTAAAATCGTGAATGAATGGCTTGGTGAGCAAAATGTTCAATTAATGCAGTGGCCAGCCGATCTCAAACCGATTGCGAAGTTGTGGTCAATAGTGAAGATATGGTTGGGACAGTATCAATCAGCCCCTACCAATTTGGACGAGCTTTGGCAGCGGATCCAATATGAATGGAAGAATATTCCAAAAGAAATTGTACAGAAATTGGTGAGGAGTATGCCAAATCGCGTAAATGATGTCTTACAAAATAAAAGGCATTGGACTAAGTATTAAAAATATCCGTATTCCGCAAGATTTTTCAACGGTGAAAAATTGAGTACATTGGAGTTGTTTTTGTTTTCTTTATTTTTTTTTTAGAAATTGATGCTTTAAGTTTTAATTTTACACTGTTTTGTTAAGTACCTAATACTAAATAAACTACAAAAAAAAAAATTGGATTTTGCTTTATTTTATTGCTATGACATAAAAAGTTAACAAAGTACAAACTTGTACTCATTTGTGCACCTCACTGTATATGTCCGCTGTAACAACTAGTACAAAATTAATATTTGTCCATTTAAGTGATGTAACGTGATGTATATAACCTTAACTTAACCTTAACACAGTGTTCGTATTACTATACCCGCAATAACAATAAAGAAAAATAAATGCTAAAGGGTGTCCCCATAAGTCATGAGCAATTTTTGACTATTCAGGCATGGTCACAAGTTCAACACTCAGCTGTTGCAAAATCAATTTTTCTGCTATGTATTAATTCTATTTACAATAGTACATATCACACATAGCACACTACTTCGCCGGTTTACCATATAGCACTACATCGGTATATTAGCTTCAAATTAATGCGCCTAAATAACACAAAAAGCGCTGTATTGCATCACTGTTCAAAATATAAACATCACGATCACATCACATCACATCATAACCTAACCACCTTCTCCTTCAAAGGAAGTACAATAATTATTATAGGCATTATTTGCCTGAGTGTTAATTGTCTTAAAACAAAAAAAAAAAAAAAAACAAGTATTAGAAGAAAAGAGTGTCCCCATTTAATACGTCTTTTGGTGCATATAGCTTATCTAAATAGCTGTGGTAGGAGACGCATAACACTTACACATAGTCTATACTTCTATACTTGCAACAGTAAAAACTAATAAGAAAAAATTATAAAATTAACAACTAAAGGCTGATTCACACTAGACGTGATTTAGGCTTAAATATATATATTTTTTTATATTAAAAAAAAACATGCTTTCAGAATACTTCCGTTTAAATTTTTACTTTAGAGTTGATATAAAGTCTTAAAGAAATAATGTGCTTAGGTCCTCCTTGTTGGTCTTGTTTTCCTGTTGGTCTTTATGTATAATTTGTCTAACATTCGCATATAGTGATCGAGTTTTCTCCTTAGGTTGTTTCATAAAAAATAAGCAAAGAAATCGTTTTAAAGTAATTTTTTTTTTGCACTTTGTTTGTAGAATTAATTAGTCTACAAACTGTAATTATAATTATATAATTATAAATTATTATATGTACATATACATATGTATATGAATAGTAATTATTATATAAATAGTTTTGAAATTAAGTAATAATTTCAATTTGATTTAATGTTATTACGATGTTTTTTTTTTTAATTTGTCATTAATTTGTTTGTACTAACGATTTCACTAAATTCAATTAGCAGAAAAAATGCAAATTTTTATTTAAATTAAATTTTTATTTCCTCAAAATTGTTCTTAAAACTAATATTTTGTAGAGTAGCCATAATTTAATATTATAGCGCGTAAACTGAAAGGTATATATTAATAATATGATTTAATTCTAATTATTCAGATAATAATAAAATCGGAATAAAATCGGTTTTTTCTATTGTTCTAATAAAACCAACTCATTTTATATTTTTAAAGTGTAAAGTCACATTTTTTTTCTGCACATTTTAATTACTGTAACATACTATATATGCTTTTCTATTGATTTTCTACTGACCAGAATTTTTAACGAAGACCTTGAATATGAAACAATGACTAAAGTGTTCAATAAAAATAAAAACCCACAAAAATTTTAACGTAAATTGTAGTAAATATAAAAACGGAATTGTAATTAAGCTTTTAAGAAACAAGTAAGAGTCCCGAATCTTTTATACCCCACACCACGGTGATTTTATTTTTTCATATACATATCTGTAGGTACAAAACTGATTTAATTTAAGAGACAAACGCATATAAAAAATAACTACGATTTTTTCAATAAACAGCAAAATTTCGTATACGGTATATATTGTCATCTAAAATGCCAAACGGTGTAAAAATTTTATAAAAGAAATTTTTTTGTAAAGCTTTTAAATTTTGATATAAATTTTTTTTTTTGAAAACTTTAATAGAAAATTTATGTCTAAAAATTTTATTAAACATTTTGTATAAAAATTTTATTGAAAATTTTGTGCAAAAATTTTATTGAAAATTTTTTGTATAAATTTTAATAAAAATTTTTGTTATAAATTTTATTGAAAATCTTTTGCAAAATGTTATAGAAAATCTTTGTAAAAATTTTATTAAAAATTTTTCCTAAGTTTTATTGAAAATTTTTTAGAAAATATTTTGTAAAAATTTAAAGAAACATTTTTGGAACATTTTATAGAAAATTCTTTAAAAATTTCATAGAAAATTCTTTGGAAAATTTTTTAGAAAAAAATTTTTTTTAAAATTTTTTTAAAATTTTTTTTTTGGAAAAAATTTTTGTAAAATATTAAAAAAATTTTTTGTACAATTTTTTGAAAACTTTTGTAAAAATTAGAATGGTCAGACAAATGCAAAAATTCCTTTAAAAAAATATCATCAAAAAAAACCCCTCCCCCAAAAAGTGTTTTTGACTGCCACTGTTTACCAGTGGGCTCCCTGAGTTCTATTGCCAACCTCTATGTGTATTGCTTTCTATAAATGCCTTTAAAGAAAGTCAAAGCAGACTAAAAACAAACAAAAAATCGACCATCGAAGGGGATTATTGATACCCTTTCGAACTACTTGTCGCATTCTAATATTTATTTAACAAAACAGGCAAAAGAGAATCATTACAAAAAAAAAAAAAAACAACGTGATAAATATAGGTGGGCGTGCTTCGAATAGAATCGTCTGATGTTGCTGAATTGCAATCCTGTTATTTTTGAAACAATGCCTAGCAGATTAAATCTTCTGTACCTCGTCTTGCGACTTGGCAAACAACATTTTAACATCAACACACTTTGTCAACTTTGCTATGTATAAGGATCCAGAATATACATATATACTTTATGGGATCGGAAAGAAATATTGTAGAAATTACAAATGGAATGACAAACTTATATCTATATACATATGTACCCTTATCACCTGTGGTAAAGGGTATAAAAACTAATATTAATTTAAAGGCGATTTACGATAATAAAATAATTTTCTAAAAATATTACACCTTTCTTCGGTTTTAAAATTACATGCATCTGCGGGATTTGTGAAAAATTATTTTTGAATTATCGTTAACTTCATCATGACAAAAAAATTAATCTTTCAGAAGCCACGCAAGGCAAGGAAATGAAATGTTTCTATTCTTGTTTAACAGAAAACAAGCTGTACAGAGTAGATTTCTGGAAAAGTGTCTAAAATATCCTGCTTATAAAAATAAAAAGTGCTGTCAAGTCATTTAAATCGGTATAATTATGTAATTTCGAGATTTCACCTATATTTTCTCTTGAAAATTAAATTTTTCACGGGAAGAAAGTATCCTAAACTGGGAACTAAGGTAACTTCTAAGGTACCTACTATAAAATTCATTCAGTAGTTTTTACGTGATGAAGACAAAGACAGTCGGATAGACAGACAGCGGAACAGACAGCTGTAAGGAATATATGATATACCGTCTTCTACTATATCGTCAAATTTAGACTAAAATAATTTTTCTAACATGTGGCGATATCGAGCACCAGTAACATTTTCGTAAGCAAAAATCTACATAAAATGGTGACAGGTTGTGGATGCATTGATTCGTTGACATACACATCTCCTCTGACGCGAGGTGAGGTGACTTGACTACTATTATTAGGGATAGTACCGAAGTAGAACATTTACTTAGAGGTCTCATACCCAACCCCCTTCGTTATTCAAGTATTGCTAATGGCCGATGGGCAATTTACGGTTACCTCTAATTCTTTGAGCCGTCACAAGCCCTCGACTGATGTAATTTTAGATTGTCGCCTCGTAACTTCCGAACTTCTTCCGTATTCCGACATAAGGCTCCTACAGAATACTCATTTAATATGTGTCTGCCCGATTTTGTAATTATAATGTCGACCTCTGCTGGACAGTCACATTTAATGGCTCAGCCCCTGCCAGGCACTGTCTCTAATAATCATAACCATATGAAACTTAAAATTTTCGTGACGAACAGCCCTTCCTGTCGAGTTGGCATTGCTTTAGAGATTAAATCTAATCCCTCCTCCTGCTAGTTATTTATTGTTATATCTGACCATTTCCTTAGAACCAGCACTTGGCCTAGGGTTGTGATCACCTTTCTGTTGGAATGACGGCAAATACAAATCATGAATGTATTTTGGGACACCCTTTTATATATGAACAGAATTGCTTCATTTTTTGTACAATTCTACACAGTGGGGCAAAATCTATATATTTCGGAATAAACAATACAACTAATGCAAAATGTGGTTAAGATTTAACGAAAGTACGTACCTAGCATGATGGCCTTACCTGACAGTGGTTTTACCACTGAGTGAAATACAATGCGTCGAGTAGCGCTCGCCACTGACGTAGCAACGAAGTAGCAATTTTAAAACATGGTAATGTTCTTAACCCTTCCTTAGGGGTTTGGACACCATACAACTGCTGACACCAATTGGTGTCTTTTGTTAACTATGCAACAGCATATTTACCAGCATTGCTGTTATTACCCATAGCCACCACTTGTACCCCGAAGGGGCCTCACCAATACCCGGTCACGGAGACGGGTGAGTCGTTTGGACACTGGTCGGGCCTCGAGTGATCTTTTAATAGACTTTTTCTTCCAGAGTGCGGTTTCAGGAGCTCCGACATCTGGCGCCCCATATACTCTGGAAGCACTGTACAAAGCACTAAAATGTGTCAACAATGACAATTAGTGCCACCGGGGGTGCATTAGACATTTTGTTGTCATTGTGCATCCATTGAGTGATTGGTAGTGCGATAATCTATCAGGCTGGGAGTTGTAGGTTCGATTCCTCCCAAAGTCTCTAAAATGTTTTGCAGACAAAAAAGGTGCTTCGCAGATAGTGATGTCTTTAAAAAAGAAAAAAAAAAATACTTCTTCGTATTAGTGATAACTTTTGGCTCTTTAGAGCGTTTTATTTAATACTTTAGGATTTATTTTATTGTAGTAGAAATCGTAGTTCACTTTACCAAAGCTTTTTAGAAATAAAAAATTAATAACTTTCTGTAAAGAAATTTGAACGAAAAAATATTTATTTTTGCATTTACTTTCATATGAGTTTAATTTTGAATCAGTTAAATATTTACAAGTGTGAAATTTGCTCAGGCATTAAATAGCATTGTGTTTTTAACTGGAAATTTGGTTGTACATATTTAATTCAGTTAAAAAAAAAATATAAAAAAAATATTGCAAAATTCACACAATCTTTATGCATCAATAAGCAGAGTTTTGATAATAAAAAGTTAAAACAACTAATTTAAGCAGTGTAATTAATTTTTATCAAATGATAATTAACTAATGCGATTTCATTTCACACGTTTAAAAGTTCATTAACATCAACTTACAGCTTTTTCATAGTTAACTTGGCGTTATATTCAAAGTATATTTAAAGTTCTACACCCTTAAAAAAACACCCTATATAAATAATTTTAACAATTTGATAATTATATAAATCGCAACAAACATTTAGCGATTGATAATAGATTCGAACAAATACAGAAAATTTCATGTGAAGTGTCAAAAAGCGCTCAAGGCTATTCTACTGTTAGAAAAATAAAAATGTTTTTCTTTATTTAATTCGACCACATTTCATTGCATTTTTTAATTTCATTTTTCTTTCGGTATTTATTTTTATTTAAATTTGAGGTTTCAAATCAAACTTGTATTTGCCAAATTTTATTTAAATTTAATCTATTATTTCTGTGGGACTTATTGCATTCCCTTGCTGTCTATGTTTTTCTATCTGGGCCAAACAAATATTTTAACTAAAATCGCATCACGATAAAAAAGAAATTTGCAACAAAAATAATCAAGATTTTTTTTTAGTTGAACAGTTTTTAGGTTAAAATAATAATAAAATTAGCATTTCATTAAAATGATAATTACTTTGCAGATTAAAAATAAATTAACAGCAAGTCTACAAAATGACTCAGTTGCGAAGAAAATACTGATGCATGGGGATTTCTGAGTTTATTTCAGATTTCTTTATGAGATAACATATCTTGTTAATAGAACAAAAAAAAAAAAAAAACACATTCAAATACTCACATTAAAATAATTGTCTATACGGTAAATGTGGTAAATGTGGTAAATGTGGTAAATGCGATAAATGCCAACGCTGCCATTTTTGCTAGATTTTGTAGAAATTGTGTCAATATATTTTAGAAAAATTTAAAATTTGTTTACTTTTATATATTGTGAGCAAATTAAAAGTATTAAAATATTTCAAATTTGCAATATTTTTTATCAGAGTTAATTTTATTTCGAAAAATAGCTGTGACCACACAAGTTGTGTGCGTCCTGACAATACTTTATTCCATTTTGCTTTGAAATTTCCAAATGCACCAAATGTCAAGACTCTTACGTATTTACTTTATATAAAGGTACCCATCCCTGGATAAATTTCTAAAATTTATATACAATTTTAAAAATTATTGTAAAATATTTTAAAAACAATGTAATTCCACAAAGTAAAAATACAAATCAAATACAAGTTTTATTCAATTGGCTATTTGGCGGTAAGTAATTCATATTTTGTCATTTTTTTTAAAACAGCGCCATCTATTGCGCAACCGTATTTAAAATATCCCGCTTTCAATTCATTTTGTCATTATTTCAAAACAGCGCCATCTGTTGCGTAATCCTTTTTAAAATATTCCGCTTTTAAAAGTAAAAGATGCCTTAAAGCAAAGGCCCCCAACCAAAAAAAGTGTTTAAAAGGAAAATGTATTGGTTTGCTAAATATTTAGCAAATGGACACAAATCTATATTGTTGAAAGCTTGTATGCCCTTGATTTAAAATTTTTACATGTTTTGTTCTCTTTGTCAGATTCTGGCTGAGATTGTGTATGTGCTCACAGACCCTTAGGGGTTTGCGTAGGGGCTCTTGCTTAAAGTATGCAGTAACTTTAAATCGGTAAATTCACTGCTTTTTTTGTGGAAAAAAAATATCAGGAATCAGGATACTAAGGTACCTCCTCACAAAATTTTGTTAAAATCCAACCAGTAGTTTTTAAGTAAAGCGAACACAAAAAAAGACAGACAGACAGGAAATGAGTTATTGTTTTATTATATGTATAGAAGATAAACATATACCCAAAAATAATTATTATGACATTGACAAAATTATGTCAACTTAACAGGCCAAATTATATTTATATTTTAGCGTTTTAATACAAATACCAGATAATTGTAACCGGCGGAAGCTGGAAGACTTCAAGGTTAATTCTATGCAACAAAATAATTGAAGTCGAATGAATATTTTTGAAGATAAAACTACATCGGTTCCAATCTTGGAAACAGAAATAGATGCCCTAAGCACCTACTAAATAAGAATCTTTCAAGTTTAAAAAAGAACATGTTGCACCTTCTATGTGTAACCGCGCACAGAGAAAGGAACCAGCATTTTTTTAAATTAAGGTACATTTATTGGAGAATCAAATGGGAGCCCGGACCCCGCCGATGCCGCATTCAAATTCAGTAAACCGCTTTAAAGTGTTCCTGAGGTCGAAAAGTTACTTTTTCAGTGTGTGTAAAATTAGTTCAGTCGTTTAGAGATACATATATAATAAACAAAAGATGAATGTTGCTGAACATTTTAGAATATCTCTAACATTCCAAAACAGATCAGAATGTTCGGAGATATTGCGGAATGTTGTGAAATGCTCTCAAATATTCTACAAATTTGCAGAGGTCGAAAATTAAAGCTCTCTCGATCGTACCGGAACTCATACATACCGTAACTTTACTTCACGGGATAAAGCTTATCGATTTAAAAGCAGACCAACTATTAATAAATCAGTCAAGTGGAAGTCAGTATGTATGTTCAGTACAGCTTTAAAAATACAAGTTGTTAATTTTCTCACGTCTTATTTTTAATCATTTCTTATTCTAGAGGATAGAAATAAATACCCTATAAAGTTTAGAAGTGAAGGTAAAATTTGCGACATCTTGGGAACACCCTTTTATTTTTATTAAATTTATTTTCGTCACTTGTTGTAACAGTAGATATTATAAAATATAATCTCTATAAATTTTAAGTGTTAGCTTAGTAATGTTCAAATATAAGGCCATTTTATGAAAATATCAGGCAATATAAGTGAAAAACATATTACTGCGGAACACCGTTTAATTGTTATAGCGTCGATGGCGACACATCTACTGTTAAAATTACAAGAGGCTACCTATTACGGTAAAAAATAAGGGTATATACATATGTACGTGTAAATCATGTCACTGTCGGAAAACCCTTTTATTTCTAGTAATTATCATTAGGGACATGGCAACATATATTCTATACAAATATCAAGAGTCTACCTATTACGGTTCAAAAATTAAGGCTATATACATGCAAATTGGGAAACTGTTGGAAAACCCTTTAATTTTTACTATATTATTATTATCACAGAAGATGTATTAATAATCTTCTGTGAAAATTTCAAGAGTCTACCTATTATAGCTAAAAATTAGGCCATATAAATGGAAATAACTGCAGCCGGAAAACCCTTTAATTTTTGCTATTTGTTATTCTGGTTCCAGAAATAAAAGACACTGACAGACGGACGGACAGATATTGTAGCTAAAACAATAGGGTTACGTTTTTACCCTTTGGGTGCGGAACCCTACAGAGACCCAAAAATTAACTAGAAAAGATGTGTATTTTAATGTTTATTTCAAAGTTTAAAAAATAATATACTTGTTGGAGAAAAATTGTGGAAACATGTGGATATACCCAACCCGTACGATTGATTTTCAAAATGTTACTATGAATTGATAATAAATAGTATTAAGTGCACAAATATGTTTTGCTATTTAAAATAATTCTTATTTCACTTTCATATAAAATGAGTAAATAAACACAAAGTATCGTTTAGGTGGTGGGTCATGTATTTGCAATGCTAAACGAATGGATTTAAATTCATGTTTATTCATAAACACCAGACTTCCCCTAGAGCAATAATTACAGTATACGAGAATGCACGTACACAAACAACAGCAAGAATGGAAAAGTTCACGGTCACTTCTACTACTGCCACACAACAACTCCATATACAATTTTGTTTTACATACATATAGTTTGGAGGAACTGAAGAAGAAGTGCCACAATTCGAAGCGATTTACTCTAATAGTGACAAATAACTTGATGCGTCCAAAATAAACTTCCAGTACATTGACTTTTTATAACAAGAGCGATAGATAATATAGTTTTAAAAAATAACACACTGTGTAATTTTTTAAGTCATGGCAAAATAACCATATACGGACACCACTACGTCATAAAAGACCCAAAAAAAAAAGACCCCTGTCTCCCAGTTTTGCCCAAAGTCCTCCAGGTTTTTTTTATGGGCCCTCAAAGATGTGGGGCCTTGATGTCATTTTTGCAAAAAAATGATCATTTCCTCAAGCTCATATTTTGCAAACCGTTTGAAATTTTGATATACTCTCTGAGGCAAGTTGTTGTAGCTCTTGTCATAAAGAACAAAAATTGTTAACATATAAAATCAAAAAAAACTTCATCTTCAAGGTCAACATCGCAAAAAACCTAAGCGCTACCTAAAAGATGTTAAGAATCATTCCTAGGAAGTTCATATGTTCTAGAAAGTTGTTTACTGAGATCTTAGGTTCATTTTTGTAGTTGATTGTTTCCTTGAATTTTGAACGGTTTGCTATCTATGGAGCTGAACAGGGGAAAAAAGGTAAAAAAATAATGAATTTTTTAAAGTTTTTTGCGTTTTTGACCTTGAAGATGAAGTTTTTTTGATTTTATATGTTAACAATTTTTGTTCTTTATGACAAGAGCTACAAGTTTGCCTCAGAGAGTATATCAAAATTTCAAACGGTTTGCAAAATATGAGCTTGAGTAAATGATCATTTTTTTGCAAAAATGACATCGAGGCCCCACATCTTTGAGGGCCCATAAAAAAAAACCTGGAGGACTTTGGGCAAAACTGGGAGACAGGGGTCTTTTTTTTGGTCTTTTATCACGTAGTGGTGTCCGTATATGGTTATTTTTTTCCGTGTTGTACTGTGTAATCTTTAAATAAAAAGCCTATGTGTGGAATCGCTTAATAGTGTTAATAAAGGGCTTTTCACACTATAATACAAGTATTAATACTTTTGAGGACAATGAAACTCTGACATAATGAGTTTTTATTGTTTTTTGAAAAATTTCAAACAACAATTAGATCAGAGTTGTATTTTACTCAAAAGTATTAATACTTGTATTATAGTGTGAAAAGCCCTTAACTAGAACGAAGTCTAACACTATCTAAAGTTATTCCTCTTTTTATGTTTTTGTTTCCTCTTAATTTAGTACCACCTATATTTGAGCTGTTTTTTTTTTTTGAAAGTGGTATAAGTCCACTTTCCCAAAAAACTAAGTTAACGGTAACTTTAATGAGCTATAGACACCTTCTTTCCAATAAACAATTTTAATAAAGTTCTATTTTGACATAAAATAAACAAAAACAGCTTTGCTGTACATACAATGCTATCGCACAAATATTTCTTTTGAAAGTGGAATAATTCTATTCCTAATAATTATAATTAAAACAACTTTCATATTATAATTGATTATTGCTGCCTCAGTGCACGCTGCTGTAGTTATTACTAAGGCCAGTTTCACACTATAATACTGAGTATTAGGATTTAGATTGGATTTTGTAAGAGAGAAATCAAATGAGAGTTGCTGTGATTATTAAAAAATCTAACGTAACATAACACTATTTAACTTCAAATAAAATGAAAAATCAAGCAAAGGAACAAGCCGAGACGAAACATTAAACAAGAAATCTTTTTATTTATTTATTTTTTATTTGGAAAAAAGGAAGACGAAAAACCTCAGAAAAATTAATATGTTACCACCTTATAAAACTTCAAGGAGCAAAACAAGAGAGAAATTTAATATATAACATATTCACCATAAATACTTCAATATACTAACTGAAAAGAAAGAAAAACTAAATTTTAAAAATATTTTTTTTTTTAATAGTATTGGAATTGATCCCTTTTTTAACCGACTTCAAAAAAAGAAGGAGGTTATCAATTCGTCTAAATGTTGCTTTTTTTATATTTGTGCCCGAAGAACTCAGTCATTTCTGAACCGATTTTAAAAATTTTTTTTCATTAGAAAGGAAATGCTTACAGATTGGTCCATTTTAAAAGAAATTCAGAATTTTGAAAATTAAAGGGTGTCCCCATACAACATACGTGTTTTTACGTGTATTATGAACCGTAAAGGGCACCCTTTTAAAATTTAAAAAAACTGCATATCACTATAGCTGCCAATAACAGAAATTAATAAAAAAAATAAACTTAAAAATTAAAGGGTGTCCCCATAACTGACGTCAATTTAAATATATAAACCATTTGAACCATTGTAGACAATCACTTGAAAATTCGACAGAATATCCAATATTTATAATCAGAAATTAAATATTTATAATTAGAAGTTAAAGGGTGTCCCAATAGTTGATGTAATTTTACCTATCTAGCCCTATCTTTTGAACCGTTATAGACAAACACTTGAAAATTAGACAGAATCTCCACTACTATGTCCCGTATAATAACATTTATAAATATTTAAAATTATAAAGGGTGTCTCAATAGTTGATGTAAATTGATGCATATGGCTTAACTTTTCAACCGTTTTAAACAGACATTTGAAATTTACAAAGAATCTGTCCTTTATAATAAGTGTTTAATTTAAAATTGTACATTAAAGGGTGTCCCCTAGGTGATATTGTTTAACCTATATGGCCATATCTTTGGAACCGTTACTTTTTATTATTATGGCAGTAATAATAAGTGTAAAAAAATAAAGGGTGTCCTCATATCTGATGTAATTTGTCGTATATGGCTTTATCTGCTTAACCGTTATAGATAGACATTTGAATATACGGAGCGTATAAAACTATGTCCGTTATTAGAGCAACAAGTATAAAAGTATTTGATTTGGGTACTAGTTCTTACAGATTACTTCCTTTTATATTTTTAGTTTAGAATTGATGCACATATATATTTTTTTGTAGTCGGTTTTTTTTGCAAGAATTATTTATTTAAAGATCTTAACGAATTAATTTTCATTTTTACATTTTAATATAACTGAAATAAACTGCTAATAAATTTGGTTATTCGTGCATTTAAACGTCTTCATTTCAGCTATTACCTTTTACATAAAAACCAATTTAAGTAATTTATATCTAAAAAAAATATGGACTTAAATTTGCTCCTGTTTTAATTTCTTGTCATATGTTACTTTTGAAAGTGATATAAGTCCATATGGTGCTACAAAAAATGTGTATTTTTTTCAAATAATTTTAGTAATTATTATTTCATAATAAAAGGTGTATAGTGTAAAAACCATCACTCGAATTGATTAAAGTTTGCCAATATTTTTAAATTGATTCAAACAGAAACCCTTAAATATCTCAATATATGAAAAAATGGACTTATACCACTTTCAAAAAAAAAAAAAAAAAAAAAACAGTTCATTTGTGTGTTTGAAAGCAACTTTTGTTGCAGTTAATACTAATTCAGTATAACAAATTATTATTATCACATTTTAGTATTACTTCAGGTTAAACAATAGTTCGACTAATAAGTTAAAGATGAGATTTTTTTTAGGAAATTGCACCCTCTTCTCAAAAATGACAAGGCTTTCAGCAAACCTTGGATAACAATAAAGCGGAGATGGATTGAAAAGAAACTTAACACAGCATTGGTCTGCTTCAGTATCCCGATTGCACAGTTTTACTCATTCACACATACCGTCTTTTACTATAAATGTTTAAGTTACACATTTCTGTCTCATTTCCACATCCCTCTGTGCTCAGTGCTCCAACTCACAAATTCAAAAAACTTTTGTTTCCATACATTTAAATATTTTCCCCAATTAATTAATTTTGTTTGCATGCTTTTGTTTGTAAGTATGTATAATAGTATAGCAGAGTTGGTGTAAATATCAGGGATGGTAAATAAGATTTTCAAATTGTATCAACCATCATCTAGAGTTGATCTTTTTAATCTCAAATTTTACTTAAAGAAATTTTGTTTATAAATTAAAATTTGTAATTCTTGTTGGAAATTGGTGATTGGCGACAATTGTTCCAAACATACTCATCCCATGACTAACAAATTACTTGTGATATAAGAACTATGAATCGTGACTTGTGAATAGAGGACACATTAAGTAACTGACAGGACCCTTTCATAAATAGGTCTACAACTTTAACCCGTCCCTATCACTTAAAAACCAGTCAAGCGACAAGCAACACTGATTGAAAGAAAACTGCGCGATACGTATGATTTCCCGTTAAATGATGCAGTTCGTTGCGACAATCGACAAATTCTTCAAACAATTGCATCTAATATTTAGTTGTATGTAATATGAATAAATTTGCCACCCTTCAAATAGAATCTCAACTATTAGTCAATAGAAAGACAGTTCCCGTGACGTCATAAGGCCAACAAGCGCAGAAAATTTAATTTTATGTGCGAAATGGAATATAGCTGGTTTTTATAGTTTTTTAATGAAGATTTATTTAATACTTAAATTAAAAGCAACCTGAAGAACCTAGAATATCATTGTTAACTTCGAGGGGTGTAAAATGAAAGCCATGTAAGAAATGGGCGTTTTAAGACATTATTTGAGACGCCATTGCAATATCTCTCTGCAGAAGGAGCAGAAAAAAAATTGTCTTTAAATTGTGTAATTGTCTTATAAATTACTAGCTATCCCCGGTGCGCTTCGCTACACCGATTCACAAAAAATACAATTAACACTTGGAAGAAAAGTATGACCAACCTTTAGCGCGAAAACGCACACTGATCTCAAGTCAAAAATGTTCCCATCCAACCTGTTTTTTGCTAGACTATACGTATTAACACGATAACAATTTTTAACTTTTAATGGGATGTGCCACTCCCAGTATTCTTATCGAGTCTGTATTTTGCTAGACTATGCACATTAGTATGAGGAATACTTGTGCAAAGTTTCAAGACTACACCTAATGTAGTTCTCTAGGTACGCGATAATAATTTTTCACTTTTTATACGAGGTACCACGCCCTCCATTCATATTCAGTCTGTGTTTCTCTACACAATGTATCTTAATATGGGGGTTACTGATGCAAAATTCCAAGGCGCTACCTATTGAGCTTCCCTAGATACAGGATAATAAATTTTATACTTTGTATGGGGGGTACCACGCTCACTGTCCTAATTCGGCCTATGTTTTTCTGCACCTTAGCACAAAGGCTACTCTTGCAAAGTATCAATGCGCTATCTATTGCAGTTGCCAGGAACACGATAATAATTTTTCACTTTGTATGGGCGGTACCACGCACACTATTGCAATTCAGTCTGTGTTTAGCTATGTACGTTAATATGATGGTTATTGGTGCAAAATTCCAATGCGCTACCTGGTGCAGTTCTCTAGATACAGGATAATAATTTTTCACTTTGTATGGAGTGTACCACGCCCACTGTCCCAATTAATTCTGCATTCCAGAGAACATCAATTACTAACACAGTTCAAATTATTTATATATATATATACTCGTAGATGTAATTTTAGTACAAATATTAATAAGGAACACTTCAAAATATTTATTCAAGCAGTTTGTATAAAATTAGCAGCAATGAACTCGCAAAAATAAGAAAGTGATTTGCAATCACAGTCACTTAGCTTAACGATTTAAAATCATGTTTTCGAATCACTTTGACAGACCTGAGGGTTTACTGCGTATTTCGATTCGAAAGAAAAATTGTTCGAAACACAATGTAAAAGACATACAAATTCGAATGATTTATCTTTCGAATCGAAATATACAGTAATCCCCCTGAATATTTGCCTAAAAACTTGTTTTACGTCAAAATTTTTTTTATGAATAGGGGCACAGATATTTGTTATACATCGTATTTATACAACTACGGATGGATAGATGTTCGACAATCACACTAATTAGTTTGTATGACAAAAACAATACCAGTAAAGCCCGTTTCACACTATAATACTGAGTAGTAAGATTGTCAAAAATTTAAATATAATATGTGTAATGAGATGGCGAAGCTGACATGAAATGGCGACCGGCGCACAGTGGTTCAGAAACGTTTTTCATTGGCCAAAACTCTGTAACTTTTTAACTAATAAAGATTTTTTAGTAGTCCTTTTTTTAGTCAATAGACAACATCTTAAGCTTTTACCGAGTTTAGGCCTTATTAAAATCGGTGCAGCGGTTGCTGAGAAATTCAAGCCTAAAGTTGAACTTTCGATTTGCTTTTCCTAATTCTTGTTTGAAATTCCGTTTCAAATGTGCCAACTCATTTTTGACCCACTTTTCCTTAAACAATTTGGCTCAAATTTGGTCCACGGGTCAATCTTGGATGACAATACAATATTTTGCTATCCTTAGGGTGGCCCCTATTTTCACTGAGGTATTTTCCGTATTTTCATTAGGATTGTCCAAATTTCAACTTTATGCCTAACAATACTTACATATTTCCTAGTTTTTGGTCAATTTTAAAACAAAACAGTGTAATTTAATTTTTCTTTAATTATATACATATTTATTTATAGTTATAAATAGATTCTAGGTAAATAAAATAACATTTAATATTAATGTTTGTATACTTTATTTTATTCAAATACTAAATTCAAATTATAATTATTATTCATTAGGCTGGAATATTTCCTGTAAATATTCTATATTCTGCTCTGTATTACCTGTGTCCTGTTGCAGTGCCTTAGCTTCGGCATTTAGTTCCGAATGATTCAATTTCCATTGACTTCGAATGCTAATTCGAATCGAAATAAATCTTCATTTGTAGAAATTCGTGATATTTTTCTGGTATTATGTTCTCTGTAAAACCTGTAATCCTTGTTTCTTTTTTCCTGGGCTTCCTCTGACAAATCTCCAATTGGTAATAAATGGTGCTTAATGACCTCTTCTCCATGATAAAGAACTTTATGCACTGTTGCTGACATATTTCTATATTTGTATTTGGATGTATATATAGCAGCGGTTTCCTTGGCATAATCACCAAATTTTTTAGCATTAATTAGTTCATTGCACGCAAGTACTTCAGTAATTGTTTTAAATCTTGAAATAACATCTATATCAACACCTGTTATATCAGATGTAGTTTCGGGATCCAAAAAAAATCTTCTTGCGGTGTTGCCATCGTTTGTGTTACCTGATCCTTGTTTTGGTTGATCTATAATCAACCCGTGCTTGAGAAATGCATCTTGAACTTGTTTCTTTTTCAATTTTCTTATCTCTTTGTTGGTGTCATTATTTCTTACTGATTCTGAAGCTCCGAAGTCCAAATCATAGCTTATTTTCAGTATGTGTTCCATAAATCTTATCCTCGTATGTAGCGGTGATAATCCAAATTCAAATGCATCAATACTATCCTCCGACTTTGTCGGTTCTTGGTTTAACTGACTTGATGTTGCTTTACATATAATACAGCTGGATGAAGCTTTTGTATCAGTCAAAACCTGGGCAGTTTTTCCGTCTATCATAGATAGTATTAATTGGTAATTCAATTTAATAGTCTGTTCCACAAAAAAATATTAGAGCTATTATTACCTAGGCTAGCTCAGGTATTTTTCTTTTGTATGGAATTTTTTAAGACAAAAAACAAGTTCAACTACCTAAGCTCATTTGGAAAACGTACAATAAATTTGCCTTTTTAAATCGAATACTTGTACCGAAATAAAATTTATTTCCAAATTATTGTGATTTATACTACATATAAAAATGTTAAACCTAAAGTAGATTACCTAAACACAAAAAACTAAGTTTAACTACCTAAGTTGATTCGGTTTATACAAGTTTTCTAAGGGAAAATTTGTCATATACAACTTATACTGGATTTTAAGGAAATTTTACCAAAAATTGTTTTGTGTACTAAAATTCTCAATTTTCGAATAAAATTAGCTATTTAGTTAGATTCCTCTCTTTCCCCTTACGTTTTGCTATCTGCTGCTATTTGTACTTTTGGCACTGAATGACTTCTAAAGTAAATTTACTAGCAATTTTGATAGAAATTTGTTTGTAAAAATGTAGAGTATTTTCATTAAAATAGAAAAAAGTGTTCTACGGGCGGATCCGGGCGGGTGCAAAAGTATATATAGGCTTAAAGAGAACACTTTTGCCTTTCTTTTGGTGGTTTCGGTTTTTTGTCCTTTTTTGTCCTTTAGAAGTTATATACTACTAAACTTCAAACTTTGCGAATATATGGAGGTTTCCAATTTTAAACATAACACCCTATTTACAAATTATACAGGGTGCACATATACCATTTCTTAAAAACAACAGTTCACCCAACATAACAAAAAAACCGCAGCTCAATATCGATAACAGTTTTTAAGAAATCGCAATTAATATGAGATCAAATATTACAATTTTTATTTTATTTTTAAATTAATATAAATTCTTTGCCTTTAGCAGCATGCCACGCCCACTACTGCGAATATTTTGACCCAATTTTTCGGCTACCTTAGTTTTGATCTGTTTTCTTTCTGGTGACATAAAAATTTTAAGAATCTGTGTCAACAAAAAATATAGGTTTTGGCCAATGAAAATTAATTCTGAACCACCGTGCGGCGGCAGCTAACAAGAATATACTCGTCGGCAGCTAAAAGTCGACTAAGAGCCGAATACAAATCAAAAAGTGGCGGCTTAGCAAATATAACCGTTTAAGGCAGAAACTAACTTACAAATTTGGCATTTTTTTTTGTGCAAACATATCGCTACTTTAATTTCTCCCGGGGGCGCTAATTGTCATTGCAATCTACCGTTTGACTCTATTGTGCAAATCACTTAATACATTGGCGTAGGTTTTAAGTTTATAAATAATGGTGTTTTTATGATACAATTTATTTAAAAATTATCAATTTCAAAATAAATAAAACTAATTAATCCTTGGAGGTATACGAAATTTGTGTCGGTAAATGGTATACACAGGTCTGTGCAGACCTACATGGGATTTGTATGGAAATGCATAGTCAGGTGTCATAAAAGTGTCTATAAATGCATTTTATGCTAGGAAACCCACAAAATAAATAATTTATATGGACTTTAACACATATTTGTGTTCTATTTAAGTAATTTTATTTATAATATTTAAAACAAAAATATTTTACATGCGGCATTCAAGGCAGGAGTATCTGGCACGCGAGTATTGTAGGCATACCGACTTTTTGCAATACATGCAATGAAAACGTGTTTTGTGGCCCGTTTGCAGGTGTAGCCAGCAACCATTGGTCCATGGTGTCCACTCCTGCTTTATAGATGTTGTAGTTTAATATTTTTTACGTCTTCTTTGCTGGTTTTGAATAGTCGACGGTAGAATTATAATGTTCCGTAGAGATGAGAACCACTGCTTTTTTCTCCCTTGGCACATATGAGCGGAGTGCGACATTATCGTTGTGGCAGGCGAATAATTTGCTCAACACCACTCTTTTAGGGTCCAACATCTCCTTCGGTATACAGGCCTTGTTTTTCCCTATGGTTCCTACATAAGCCAACCATTTTGTCGTCAAAACCGTGACCAAATCATAGGATGAAAAAAGGTTGTCAGCATATATTGTTCGACCAGAACCACTATATTTATCTACCAATTTCAGAACTACGTTCTTGCCAAGGTTTAATGCACGTGTTTCATTTGGTTGCCTTCCAACATATATAATTCCTTTTAGTGGATACTTTGAATTGGCATCGCACAACCACCATATTTTTATGCCGTATCTAGCTGGTTTCGAAGGTATATATTGGGTGAAACGCGTGCGTCCTCGGTACGGAAACAATTGCTCATCCACACTTATTTGGGCACCCGGAACATATCGATGCTCTAAATTGCTCATGAGCATATTCCAAATGTCGTCGATGGCGGCTGTTTTGCTTTCTACAATGCGAGCGGATCTCGTGGTACCGCTATCAAATCTAATATACTTTAGAATAAGTTTATAACGGTTAGCAGACATTGTCGCCTTGTAAATAGGGTTACCATTGTGGCTGATCGTTTTGCCCGAATATGCCGGCCAACAAGGTAAGGCCAATAAATGCGTAAATTTCTGTTTCGAGAGTGGAGCATCTCTATTAAAATTCATGAAAACTGTTATTGTAATCTGCATTCAATTGAAATGAAATTTGTTTTGCCACCAAAAATACCGAACCGAAAAACAAAAAAACATGAAAAACACTTTCCTCCCTTCATTCCATACAAATTACATGTAGGTCTGCACAGACCTGTGTATGCTGTTTGTCGACACAAATTTGTAAATCGGGATTACACCGAACTAGGATCCACTCATACTCCGATTTTTTACTCATTGTGTTCGGAGATTGTTGTTCCAGGAAGTCTTCCATGGATTTGTCTCTAACATGAAAGATAAAAATGTTACACGCACTTTTATATGCAAAAAGTCTGCACAGACCTGTCTATACCTCCGAGGGTTAAGTTAAATAAAAATACCAGCTTAGCTAATGAAGCCAGCTAAAGTTTTTAGCCAATATTAGCCGAACACTTAGGCGGCGGCTAACTGCTTCTATTTTATGTCGGCGGCGGCTAATAGCCGATCGGCTTTGCTCTCTGTGTGCAATATGTGAAAGCAATCTATGTATAAAAATAAGTTGTCCTATGTTCGTGATTTTATAACTCGAGAACCACTCAGCTGATTTTCAAACGACTACATGCGTTGGAAAGGTCTACTTTCATTGATGGTTTACAAAAAAAAAAAAACACATCGAAAAATTTCTACGAATATGCGTTATACGCGCACTTTTACGATGGTGTGTTCCCCAAAATAAAATGTATTTTTTTTTTTCATATAAAGTAATTACATAAATTATATCTGAAGCAGTATAAAAGTAAGATCTTAAAGTGGATTACTTTCAAAGAAAAACAAGGACGCTGACGAAGTGGCGGGCACAGCTAGTATGTTATGAAAATGTAAAATAATACGGAGAGAAATTTGACATTTTCATTTTATTTTCTTAAAGCAAAGAACTAAGCTGAAGAGTAGCAGCCGAAAGTTCTCCTTCGTCAATGATATTTTTTCTTTGTCCTGCACCTGATTAAATTGACTTCAGTCTTATCGCCTACGTATGTTCTTAGTCTCTGCCACGTCTAGAAATTGTTAAATGTACGTATTAATTGTTTGTTTTATTTTGTATTTTTTTATTAACCGAAAACTTGAACCCAAATTAAACTGTTCTGTTACCCCTGTTCATAATGAAAAATTGCCCAAATGTTTTAATGAAAGATCACCCATTTTTGATAATAAGAGTGAAAAAAACAATAAATTGTCTTAACAGCAATATATTTTTAATAAAAAATTCTTACTAATAATAAGTAGTTATCAAGTTTACCTTAAACCGCAGAAGTGTTAACATTAAAAATTTATTAGGATTTAAACTGGAAAAATAAGCAACCTAGTTTCTGTCAAAAAACTGATTAATTTACAGAAAATGTATTGACATCACATTTAAGGTTGTACCAATGGCAGTTTTCAAAAAGCTTTTGATTACACACTGTGTAATTTTTTAAGTCATGGCAAAATAACCATATACGGACACCACTACGTGATAAAAGACAAAAAAAAAAGACCCCTGTCTCCCAGTTTTGCCCAAAGTCCTCCAGGTTTTTTTATGGGCCCTCAAAGATGTGCGGCCTCGATGTCATTTTTGCAAAAAAATTATCATTTACTCAAGCTCATATTTTGCAAACCGTTTGAAATTTTGATATACTCTCTGAGGCAAAGTTGTGGCTCTTGTTGTAGCTCTTCCTAGGAATGATTCCTAACACCGTTTAGGTAGCGCTTAGGTAGCCGCAAAAGATTTGCAAGTCCAGGGCCATCAACATTATAAACGGTGTTAAGAATCATTCCTAGGAAATTCATATGTTCTAGAAAAATGTTTAATGAGATCTTAGATTCATTTTAGTAGTTGATTGTTTCCTTGAATTTTGAACGGTTTGCTACCTATGGACCTGAACAGCGGAAAAAAGGTAAAAAAATGAATTTTTTAAAGTTTTTTGCGATTTTGACCTTGAAGATGAAGTTTTTTTGATTTTATATGTTAACAATTTTTGTTCTTTATGACAAGAGCTACAAGTTTGCCTCAGAGAGTATATCAAAATTACAAACGGTTTGCAAAATATGAGCTTGAGTAAATGATAATTTTTTTGCAAAAATGACATCGAGGCCTCACATCTTTGAGGGCCCATAAAAAAAAAACCTGGAGGACTTTGGGCAAAACTGGGAGACAGGGGTCTTTTTTTTGGTCTTTTATCACGTAGTGGTGTCCGTATATGGTTATTTTTTTCTGTGTTGCACTGTGTTATTTAAGTAAATTGTTCTGCCGAAAAAGAACAAGCTGCCTTGTGTCTTTTATACTAATAAATATTTCTAGTTTGTTGTTATAAATAAGTCACTAATATGAGTTGAAATATATAATTATTTTTATTAATGTGTTTATTGTGAAACTTTAGAATTAGGCGCCACAGGCAAACATTTTTTATAAAATATGAAAAATCCCATAATTCTAAAGTTTAACAATAAACAATAATTAATTTGTTAATTTAAATCACCAACAATTGCAGATATTGTTTTAGACGCACTACTAGACGATGTAATTGAACAATTAAGAGCAAGAAATATTGAAATAAAATTTAAGACGAAATATGTAGACGATTTATTTGCAGTAATACAAAAATCGGACGAGAAGATAATATTAGAAACACTTAATGCATACCAGAACAAAATACAATTTACCATTGAATGTGAAAAAAACAACGAAATACCTTATTTAGATATAGTAATAATTAATGACCATGGAAATATAAGAACAAATTGGTACACAAAACCAACTTCTTCAGGCAGGATGATAAACTTTAATTCAACACAACCAATGAATACTAAGCTTAATACTGCGACAAATTTGATTAAAAAAGTTTTGTAACTAAGTGAGAGATTTTATGAAAAGAATAACATCGGAAAAATTAGAAGAATACTAACAATAAACAATGAACTACCCAACACACTTAATTAACAATCTGATAAATAAATGCTTAAAAAACAGAAATTACAACAAGGAGGCATCTGAAAACGTAAAAACTTTTTACAGTGTACCATATACTATACCAAAACTAACTGGAGCCAAAACTTTTAGTAATATGATTAGAGGAACAACAACAACAATAGCATATAAATCAAACAAAACACTGAGACATCTGCTTACAAACAACAAAACAAAATACGACATATTAAAATCTGACAACGTTGTATACGAAATAAAATGCGATGGTAACGAGAGGGAAAGGTGCAATTTAGTATATATAGGTACAACAAAGACAATGTTGCAAACAAGATTAATGGCCCAACTATAATATGCATAAGCTGGCTTAAGGTAATGTTAAAAAATTAACGAAAAGTCTGCCAAATGCTTAAGCAACTTATTGAAGACTTTTAGGTGGCTACAATGTACTTATATGAATCTAAAAACTATTATGACACAGTTGCAAATTTGTTTTATTCCTACTTTTGAAAAATAATAATTTTTTTCCGAATAAATGAAATTTGTTAACAAAAATGTGTTAAATAAACATATTTTATATAACTAATACTATTCATATACAAATTAATAATTATTTTTAATAGTTTTAAGAAAAATTTAAAATTTTTTGCTGTTTGAGTAATTTTGGCCAAAAGTACTAAAAAATACAGCGGTGTGCATCACGCAACTTATAAACAATAAAATGCTCTTTCTTTTTAATTACGATTATTATAAAACGCCTCCTTTTTTTCTTATAGAAACTTCTTTTTTTAAACATTTTATATTAAATTTAGATATAATTTGTTCACTTTCATTCTCCATTGCAATTTTTTATGAATGCACATATATATGTAAAACACAAAGCATAAACAGCTGTTTCCGTACGGAATGTTTCGATCGGTTTCGGACTTTACTTAAGCAAATGACATTTGACGAAACTTAACAAAAAGTGTTGTTAAGTACATTATAGCTTGCCACATATGACTTATATGTAATTGCACAGTTGCTTAAGTTGGCTGAGGCTAGCTTATGCATATTATAGTTGGGCCTTAAAAGAACATAAGGCAGACATTAAAAAAGGAAAAGAATCGACAGCATTGTCTGTCACAGCATGCAAAAGAGCATAATCACACAGTGAACTTTGAAAACGTTAAAATATTAGACAGAAAACCCAAAGAGAATAAACGTTACACTCTCGAAAGCCTAAGGATCCAACAAAAAATAAACACCACCATGAACACAAAAGAGGACAAAGATAAAACTGAACTACAATACTCCACCGCAATAATGTAGTTATTATAATTATGTAGTTGAAGTTCTGTGATATTAGCTTTAAGATTGACTTCTGATTCTTTGCTATGTTGTAAAAGTTTTTTTATTTTTTTATTTATTTATTACTTAATTCTGTCTTGTGAAAGTCCAGTTTTTTAGATATTAAATAAATTAAATATGAAAATTATTTTATAATGCTGACGAAATAATCGTAAGTACATCAGCGATGTTACTTTACTTTAATTAAATTAAACATGTAATTATTCTTTGCTAGATTTTATAATAAAATATTCCCCTGAAGAAGTTTGCAAATGCTCGATTGATTCAATCAACGGTTCAATTAATTTAAATTAACGATTTAATTTAGCAACGTTTGTAGCGACCGTGACCGCGGTTACTCAGAGTTCCTTTGGCAGCACCCCCAGGAGCAGCAGGTGTCACAGCTTTCTTGGATTTTGATCAAAGATTACATACAGAAGTTGCAAGCTGAAAGCTTTCTCGATAAACTAAACCAATATCAATGCCCTTACTAAAACTATTGACATTTTGTTTTATAATAAGAAAACTTTAAATAAATTTGGGCGATAATTCATTTTTATTTCTATGCAGCAGGCCTCTCATGACAGAACCAGGTCATTTTTTAACTTTACTAAATAAGCAAATTACACCATTGTACACAACTGTAACAACAAAAAAAAAGGAACAATTGTACCAACTTTACCAACCCTGGTAAGAATTCATTTTATGAACCCACCCATCCACACACACACACACACACACACACAGATATTTGATATTATAAATATTTGCATTTTTGTGAGTTTCATATTATAATTGGTTGGTATTTACAATTTTCCATATTAACAAGAGAAATTTACTCAGCTGTGTCTAATGTTTTCTTCATAATAACATGCTTCACATTATTATGGAGAATTTTTTAAGAGAAATAAAATTTGTTATCAAAAGTTTTAGTTTTGGAAAAGTTCAACTTTTAATGACTTTATTAATTTTCAAAAAATATATAATAACCGAGTCAATATTATGATGAGTAGTTGTTGCTTGGAAAAAAGGGAAAATATTTGTGCAAAAGAAAATGTACAAATGCATAATATTATTTGAATTTCTTGATTCCCATTTAAAAAGCATAAAAATCTCTTAAAACAACAAAGTTAAATTTAAAATATTTTGAGGGTAAATTTATATACACACTAGCAGTGCCCGCCACGTCGTGGGCATCCTGACAATATTTTGCTTTAAAAGTATTCCACACCAATTGAAAGACTCTTACTTTTATAGTGCTTCAGTTATGGATAAAATTCTTTAAAAAAATGCTAAAATTAAAAAAATTATTGTAAATCTCTAATGTAATTCAACAAAGTAAAAATACAAATTAAATACAAATTTTATTCAACTGGAGCCATCTGTTGCGCAGTAGTTTCTTATTCATTTTCATTTCATTATAAAAAAAAAGGTGAGTTGATAAAATAACCGTGTTGAAAAATCCTAGTTTAAACCACAGATTACTAACCAGATTACCCACTTGTGACGTTTAAAAAAGTACATTATCATACGTACTAACAGCTTTCGATAGAGTGAATAAAAAAATAACCAATAATATTCATTGCAATGAGTTAACAGAAACAGCTATACATAGCCATTTCAAACATATGTTATCGATGAAGTAAACAAAAAAATTTAAATTGAACTGTAGCAAAAATTGTATTTTTTTAAAAAAAGTTAAAAGTATATAAATTTCCGTGAAGTAAATAACTTAAAATTTATAAAAATATATTGCGGTGGTTCCAAAGTGCTATTAAAAGCTAAAAAAAATACAACATGTGCATAAGGTTGTTACAAAAATTGGCAATCAAAATTTTCCTAGTGGTATTTGTTCAAGAAGTCTCAATTCAACAGAATTCAGGAACAAATTGAACACAAATGCTGTTGGAAATGAAGAAGTCCTGGCTAAATTATTAGAGGTCTTACGATAAACGACTTTAAATATGTATGGGACTTCGTAAGAATTGTGCAATATACCTATGTAGATTCTTATATGCATCACATGAATGTTTGTCCGGCGAAGTGCACGTTAGCTTCATATACAAAGTTGCAAAGAAATGTTTTTGAATATTATGGTGGAAACTTAATAGATAATATATACATGTATATATTTTACAAATATATAAATAAATATATTTATCTAGTGAATTTGGATGCATTCGTATCGATTTAACTATTGCTCGTTTCAGTTAATGGATTCGGTGGAAAGTTTTAATATATACGTGAGCCAAGCAATGATCCACATGCTTTTATCGAGTATTCATTGCTTTTATTAATCAGCCGCGATTGCCTTATGATATAAGGCAAAAAATTAAGGTAAGCAAGAAAATTTCAATACCCTGTGATATAAATACATACCTCTAATAAATTGCATTTTCATTGAAGGAAATTGGGCCGCTAGTATTATCGCATTGTACGCCAGCTATGAAATGAAAACGATACGTTGTTTTGTGAAAAAGCCACACACGAAAACGAATTCCAAGCAATAAATGGCAAATGGATCGGTTGACGTTTCAATCCCTCCAATGGTTTGTCATAGTAAACGACATTCTGTTAAATTTTCAAGGTTTTGCCTATAACGGTTCAAAAGATAGGCTCAAATAGGTCAAATTACGTCACCTAATGGAGACACCCTTTAAATTTATTTTTTTATTAATTTCTGCTGTTGGGAGCTATAGCGACACGCAATTTTTTAAAATTTTAATTTGGTGCCGGTTCTTAATACACTTAAAAATTATGTATGTTATATGGGGACACCCTTTAATTTTTATTATAATGAACTGTTTTTAAAATGGGACCAACCTGAAAGCATAAATTTTCAAATAAAGAAAATCGGTTTAGAAATGGCTGAGTTCTGTGGTTACATACATACATAAAAAAGCAACATTCAGACGAATAGATAACCTCCTTCTTTTTTGAAGTCGGTTAAATATAACAACAAATAAAACCCTTAAATCGAACACCTACACCGGCTTCGCTTACTAAAGTTTTTCTGCATAGCCAGCCTTCGGCCGGGCGCAAGTATTTTCTCCTCTATGGTATGACCAATACCGGCTTCGCTTACTAAAGGTTTTTTGCATAGCCGGCCATCGGCCGGGCGCAAGGATTTTCTCCTCTATGGTATGACCAACACCGGCTTCGCTTACTAAAGGTTTCCTGCATAGTCAGCCTTCGGCCGGGAGTAAGGATTTCCTCCTCTATGGTATGAAAAACACCGGCTTCGCTTACTAAAGGTTTTTTGCACAGCCGGACTTTGGCCGGGCGCAAGTATTTTCTCCTCTATGGTATGACCAACACCGGCTTCGCTTACTAAAGGTTTTTTGCACAGCTGGCCTTGGGCCGGGCGTAAGGATTTTCTCCTCTATGGTATGACAAACACCGGCTTCGCTTTCTAAAGGTTTTTTGCACAGCCGGACTTCGGCCGGGCGCAAGTATTTTCTCCTCTATGGTATGACCAACACCGGCTTCGCTTACTAAAGGTTTTTTGCACAGCCGGCCTTGGGCCGGGCGTAAGGATTTTCTCCTCTATGGTATGACCATCACCGGCTTCGCTTACTAAAGATTTCCAGCATTGACGGCCTTCGGCCGGACACAAGGATCTTCTCCTCTGTGGTATGACCAATACCGGCTTCGCTTACTAAAATTTTCCTACGTACTATGCATAAAATTTCATCAAAAAATGTCACCGATTCTCAATGGGTTAAATTTTTTTTAAGTTTTAGCACCACCTGATAGATATTTCCAAAAGCTTTATATTGATACCCATATTCACACAATTTGTTCAAAAATGTAGTACACAATCACAATTTCATATGAAATGTTCAGAGGCATAATTTGCATATAAAATTTAACCATGTAAATTTAAAATTTAACCAAGTAAATACTTACTTCTTCGGATTTCTCGGAAACTGATGAAGTTTTTCCCCTTTTGGGCTGCCCATTATGCATCGGCGACTACTGAAATAGCAAAATAATTTAATTATAAACAAATTTATTTCAATAGAAAACCTTTGTTATACTTACATTTTTTCCTGTTGTTTGCTTCCTTTTATATATTTTTATTTGGCCGCCTGCGGATGGTTTTTCTTCATGTATTATTTTAGCCACAAATTATTTTAAAACATATTTTTTCAGAGAAATTAAAATTTTCCAGCAATTTCACAAATTATTTTGTAAACAATAAAATGTCAAATTGCAGCTATAACCAGAAAGAGATAGTAATATAGGAAAATCATTAACTCTTGCTATCCCTTTCCAACGAAAGCTGTGATTTGGCAACACTCAATTTTCGTGTCTTATCTGGTCTGATTTGTGGTTTAAACCACAAACATCAGTACCTTTAAACCGGAAATTGCGTTTATCGCTGCTTTTACTCCACTTTCTATTGGAAGAAGGATATTTTTAAGTTTTAAATTTTAGGTATCCTATATTGGGATAGGGATAATAGGATACCTCCTCACAAAATTTTGTCAAAATCCATCCAGTAGTTTTTACGTGATGCGAATACAAATGAAAAGCAGACAGACAGACGGAAACAAGTTATTATTTTATTATAAGTATAGATAATTAAATAGTAACTCATTTCCGTCAGTCTGTCTGTCTGTCTGCTTTTCATTTGTGTTTGTTTAAGGAGGTACCTTAGCATCCTGATATCAATGTGGGATATTTTTCCGCAAAAATATCTCATTTCCAACAGAAAGAGAAGAGAAAAAGCAGAAAAGCAATGGGTTTAAGGGTAACTGAAATTTTCGGTTTAAAACTGAGATATTTTAAAAACTATTGCGCAACATTATGCGCTAATTGAATAAAATTTGTATTTGATTTTTATTATTACTCTGTGGAATTACATTGTTATTTAATTATTTTAAACACCTCTTACAGAGCTTTATGTAAAGAAAATATGTATATGGAAAAGGTACTTTAGCATCCTGATTCCAATATAGGATACTTTTTTCCGCAAAAAAATCTTACTTCTAAGAGTTAATAAAGAGAAAAAGCAGTTAAAGTACGCCGATTTTTTTTTACCGCTTTAAAGTTACTGCATACTTTAGGGCATTTTTTATTTTTGAAAGCGGCATATTTTAAACAGATGGCTCTGTTTTAAAATAATAACAAATATAAAATTAATTACTGCGTAACAAAAGTACACTGCGCATCAAAAAAATGTTTCTCTACCCTAGAAATAAAAGTATGTGGACTATATGGATTTTAATTCAAATCTGTTTTCCATTTTCTCTAGCACGTAAGGATTTTCTTTTAAAGGCGTGGCATACTTCACCCCCTAAATCGTTGGGTTGCCTTATATATTTTGCTATAGCTTGAAAACGTGTTCTTCGATTTTAATAGCACGAGGATCAGAAGACGCACCGGAAAATTCTGCTTACACTAACGATACACATTTACTTTATATCTATTACTATTTTGGAGTTATTAAAAATTGAATGGCGAAAAAAAAATTTTACATGCAAAATGCAATAAAAAATTTAAGAACCAAAAAGTTAAAATTTTACAGTCCTAAGGAATAAAAGACTGTATAAATCGCAAAACTCAATTAACAAATGTTGATTTTAAAGGTTTAAACTCATTCTTGACAGACTGTATGTACATACATAGATATGATCCCCTTGACATTTTGAAATTTCGCTCAATTTTCTGACCAAAACATCCAATTTCTCGTCAATGGTTCCAGCATTAGATTTTTTCACTATTTGGAATAGCTGTAATCTTGTGTAAACTTGTTCCATGTTGACTCTCGAAGTTACAAAACGATTTTGATAAAAATTGTGTGCAATAACCTTTTATAAGTATTTTCAAGCGCATGCTTTTTTGCCTTAATTGGATGGTAGCCTGATATCTGGGTGTCCATGTATTTTTTATGTACCTGTATTTATTTTTTGTAAACTTATTTTTGTCATTAATGTTTTTAATAATTATTCTTTTAGGTACGTACATATATTTATTTTTTTAACAAATAATATTTTGTAGAGCAGGAATATGTATATAAAAATATCTTTTATGGAGATGTGTGGGACATTCACTTAAAACTATTATGGATAATTAAGAATTTTTGCAATTTATAATTCCATATAGGCAGGTATTGATATTGTGAAGTGTTAAAAGTGATGTAAATAAGAATTGAAATCAATAATTCAAAATACATAAAAGTTTATGACGATATTATAGTCAGTATATTCGTGTAGCATACTTCTACTTTGAGATTGCTGCCCTGTATCCAACATGTACATACATATGTGTATTGTGCGCACGGCCTACTCAGTTAGTATAGCAACCTAAGCATTATTATTACCTATAGGCAAACTTAGACACACCGTTTAGGTAGCCGAAATGAATTTAAAAATTTTCTGGAAATTTATATATATTTATTTTTTTAAAAATAATGTTTTGTAGAGCAGGTATTAAAAAATATCTTTTATGGGGATGTGTGGGACATTCACTTAAAACTATTATGAATAATTAAGAATTTTTGCAATTTAGAATTACATATAGGCAGGTATTAATATTGTGAAGTGTTAAAAGTGATGTGAATAAGAGTTGAAATCAATAATTCAAAATACATAAAAGTTTATGACGATATAAATGTATAAGAAAAAGTGCCCGATGAGCAAAAATAGAAGAAATGTAAAAATTTAAAAAAAAATCGTCAAAAATAATGGCGCAAACTTGAGCAAATTTTTTTTTTTTTTGTTTCTAAAATTAGAGATTCCAAATTTTATTGTGGTAACAAACATAATTCGTAGACATGCTAACCTCACTTTTAAAAATCTCTTCTTTTCCGTTTTTTGCAAAAAAAAAGTGTTTAATTTGTTTTTTTTTAGCTTTTGAACGAATTGTTTCAACATGAATATTCAACATATTTTAAATTTTTTTCTTTTTTAAATAATGTTTGATCAAACCTTTCAGCGAAAAAAATAATCTTTGTTAAACCTTTATTCGTTTAGCCGCAAAAAAATATCATATAAACATCCAGAAGCCGAAAAAAAAAAAAACATTTAAATCTCATATTTTGAATTGAATTGAATTTTTTAACAATTAAGCGCTACCTAAACGGTGTTAAGAATCATTCCTAGGAAGTTCATATGTTCTAGAAAGTTGTTTATTGAGATCTTAGGTTCATTTTGTAGTTGATTGTTTCCTTGAATTTTGAACGGTTTGCTACCTATGGACCTGAACAGGGGAAAAAAGGTAAAAAAAAATTGAATTGAATGAATTTTTTAAAGTTTTTTGCGATTTTGACCTTGAAGATCAAGTTTTTTTGATTTTAGTTCACCATTTTTGTTCTTTATGACAAGAGCTACAACTTTGCCTCAGAGAGTATATCAAAATTCCAAACGGTTTGCAAAATATGAGCTTGAGTAAATGATCATTTTTTTGCAAAAATGACATTGAGGCCCCACATCTTTGAGGGCCCATAAAAAAAAACCTGGAGGACTTTGGGCAAAACTGGGAGACAGGGGTCTTTTTTTTTTTGGTCTTTTATGACGTAGTGGTGTCCGTATATGGTTATTTTGCCATGACTTAAAAAATTACACAGTGTGTAATTTTCTTCACTTTCCTGACTTTAGTAGAGTCTCAGAGCTACAAATCGCAACTAAAAGTCTTCAAAACTTACAATATAATGTAAAATATTGTTGTCTGTCGAGCTGCGTACTTAGTTCTTTAGATTTCTTAAAATTCAGTTTTGTTTTTTTGGCCAGCTTTTTGGGTGAAATACTCCTCTGTGCGACGTGGCGAGCACAGCTAGTCAAGAAATAAACTGCCAAGTGTGAGTTAGGGACTATTTAGCCAAACGTAACATAATGGAGAGTAACACATGAAAGTTAATGTTGTTCTCTTTTCGCACTTTTTGAGTTGTTCTCTTCCCAATGTCTTCGACAGTTACATAAAATGGTAAATTGTAGAAAAGTGATGACATTTTAGTTAGTAGGTATATATAAATAAAGTCAAATATACATCCTGATCTCTCATCTTGATCCACTTTTCCGATTTTTTTAATAAATTTATTTTAATTAATTTCAAGTGGTATTAAATACAAAAACAGAATCAGATACACGAAATACTTAATTATTTACAGCGATTAATTACTTTACCCATAATCTGCTTAAATTGAGTAGATAAGCCTTCAAATGATTAAGTTTTATGTTTACTATTTGTTCTTTGGTTTAACTCATTTGCAAGTCGTCGATATTAATGAAGCTATTTAATTGCAATGAGCCATGATAACAACGATGTTGTATTGATAATTATCGGTTAACTTTAAAAATATCAACATGTAGATACAAAAGGATGCATTTCACACATTCAGTTTTGCTCCACTACTTAACCTGATGTGTACAAATTTGTACAACAAACATACAAACATACTTACACACACACACTAACAACAAACACACAAACATACTTACACACACACACTAATCATACGCTCGGTTTAGAAGGGCAGTCGTCAACATGACGTTTGCTGTACATATTTTGTTTACTGATGACTTTTGAATTAATTCAATTACCTGCAATGAAAAGAAAAAGAAATGCAAATTTTAAGACTCTTACGTATTTACTTTATATAAAGATACCCATCCCTGGATGAAATTCTAAAATTCTGAAATTCTAAAAATTATTGTAAAGCTTTGTAAAAGGTGTTCTAAATATCCCGCTTTCAATTTCGCAATTTTACCGATATGCCTCAAAGTACACTGCACAGTGGTTTAAAAACTTTTTAGTTTGAAAATAAAATAGTTAGAAGATCCATGAGTGAAACTTCATACTTAGGTTACTGAACACAGGAACTTTGCTAATATAAGTTACAACTGTGGGAACTTACTTCAACAAATCGGTTGTGTTTGCAATACAAATGCTATTTCATCCTAGCAACTTAAGCCGTCAAAAGTGAATAGTCCATAAATTTCGATACGATGTATCTTTTTCTTTAGAAATAATCCCCTGTGACTATTTACTGTACAACAAATTTGCTTAGCAATAAGAGAATTAGGTCGAATGCAGTGTACTGTAACTGACGCCTATGACCCCTAGAGAATTCTGTAAAATTAGAGAGGTTTGCTTGGTCTCAACGGTCATGGGCAGAAAAGTTATTATGGTGATTATTTGGCTAATAACGGGTCATCGTTCTGTGGCAGCTAGAACCAGTTTATGAGAAAATTTCACTCTGGATTGTGCAGAGGATGAGGAACAGTTAGAAATCATGAAGCACATTGTCTGTCACTTCCCGATACGGCAAAGCCGAAGACTCCGTTGATGGGTTTTATACTAGACTAGCTGTGCCCGACACTTCGTGAGCGTACTTTTGCAATATTTTGTTTGATTTTGCTTTGAAAGCAATCCACACCAAAAGCCCTTACTTTTTTAGTGCCGCCTTAAACTATGCTTTAGTTATGGTTATGTATTTACTTTATAAAACAGCGCCATCTGTTAGTGGTTTATGCTTCAGTTATGGTTTATGTATTTACTTTACTACTAAAATAACTGCGTACTTTCACTTATTTTTCTCCACTTTCTCTTGGAAATAGGATATTTTTGTGGAAAAAAAAGTATCCTATATTGTAATCAGGATACTACGGCACCTCCTCACAAAATTTTGGTTAAATCCAACCAGTAGTTTTTACGTGATGCGAACACAGCAGAAATGAGTTACTATTTTATTATATGTATAGATGATATAGTCAGATTCATCATGGTGAGCAATTGGCTTCAAGATACTTAATAAAGCCTACTTATTAAATAATAAATGAGGGTTCTTCCAGTGGAGGTGTTTGGTACTAACTAGGGCTACACTTCCCAACCTAGCGCCAATTTTTCGACTGCTATGCGGGCTCGGTTTTAAGGCTATATTGGAAATATACCTTTCAATAAACACATAAACAGAATTCCAATAGCGTAAAATATCAAGAATTGTTAAAACCCCATGTCGTTTTCGTCAATCTCCACCTACTTTTTTTTTAATTCTTCGTGCTATTTATGTAAATTTGTTGGGACATCTTGATTTATCCTCGTATTTATACATTTGAAATAAAAAATATCTCTTTAATCCATCTTGTAAGATAAAGAAAAAAGCTTTTAAAACTCTTTAAAACTCAACTTTTATTCTCATTCTTTAATAAAATAGCATCTTTGTATGTCTAAAGCATTCAATATGCTTTTATTTGTTTGATTGAGGTTATTGGTGTTGCACTGGTTTAATAGAAAAAAAATAAAGAAAATCGATGTTATTTTATTTTCTTTGAATTTATCGACTGTAAACTTTATTCAATGTAAATTGCGTTCTTCTACATGACTGGGAAATGTGAGTGAGTTGAAGTTTGTTGCAATATTTCTACACAAAATTTAAAAACTAGAAAAGCTTCATTAAATGAACTTTAATAAAATTTAAAAAAATAATTTATGTAAAATTTTTTTAAAATTAAAATGATTTAGACAATTTTTTTTTAATAAAATAAACACCGCTGTAATGTTTAGTTTTATATTAAAAGTGTGATAAATAAGTTGGTTAAATTTTATATCTAGATTTTTTATTTATTTTTATGTCGTTAACAACACTAATTTTCGTATTCGCATAAAGTTTTATTTTATATTCATCCTAATGGTATGCCACACATTGGGTCTCATGCATAAAACGTGAGCTTGAGCGAGTCCGAGTTTTTGAGTAAAAGGTGCATAATAAAATTTGAAGTATTTGCTTTTACTCACAGCTCACGTTTGATCTCGTCGTGCTCAGTTTGAACTAAGTGAGATGAACTTGAGCTCATTTTCATATGCATAAAAACAAGCTTTTGCTTTCTTTTGTGAGCTCTTGCTCAAATTTTGTTGAGTCTGCCATATAATTGACACGCGTACACTAAAAAGAAATCATGGCTGAATATTTTTTGCCACAAAGAAATACAAAATGTTATCAACAGCGTAAAACAAATTTAGCAAGTGAGGATAAAAAATTATACAGGTTTGTATTCTTAATTATTAATTTTTTTATATAATTAATAATAAAATGATAAATACATAGGTTTGATGATAGTAGAAGACGCAAGATTGATAAAATTCGACTGTTTTTAAGATTTTGTGCAGATCCTGGATTCCAAAATGGTATAGCCACAGATATTGGTTCCATCAATCAACTGGGTCGCGAACTATTGCGGAAGTTGTGAAACTTATATCTGCCAAAGCAAGCGAGTGCTTTCCATTTGCAATTGGAGTGATTGATTGTACTCATATAAAAATTAAAAAAACCAACAAATCAAAGCGATGAGTATATTTGTAGAAAAGGTTTCCACTCTATAAATGTGCAGGCAACTTGTGATGGAAAAGAACTTTTTACAAGCGTTGAGATATCCTAGCCTGGTTCAGTTCATGACTCACGTATCTTACGAAACAGCGAGGTCTGTAAAATAATGCAAAATGCAACGAACGATGCATTACTTCTCGGGGATGAGGGCTATGGAATATGCCCATGGCTAATGACACCATTGCGAAACCCAACAACTGACATAGAAAAGGCATTCAACAAAGTGTTTACAAGAGAACGTGTCATTATAGAACGGTGTTTTGGGCAATTGAAGCAACGATTTTTGATACTTCAATACAAAATTCGGGTATCGACAGAGTTATCGCCCCACGTAATAGCCAGTTGTTTCCTTTTGCATAACATAGCTAAATTTTTAAAAGACGATTACATCCTAATCAATGACGATTACAACAATACTGATATATGGCAATTAGGAAACGATATCGAACAACAAACAGCAAGAAATTATGATTCTACTTCACTTTCACTTGACGGCATGTTTACACTTCAATAACAATTAGACGTTTGATCTCCCTTTGCTCAAGTAATTGCAATTGGTTTGAACTAATTTTTATGCATACAAAATTGAGCAAAAGCTGTTGCTGTTTGATTGAACTCGACTTACGAGCAATTGATCACCTGCCTCAACTCAGCGCTTTTACTCGTTTTTATGCATGAGGCCCATTGTGCGCAATAAGCATTTAACATGACTAATTAAGCATGATTTTTTAGTTCAATTGCATTTAGTTAATTTCTAAAATTACTTTGTTTTTATTTTTTGATGTTCTAACGCCAAACTATTACAACTTCTTCAAAAGTTTTACGTGTCTACTTATAACGATATAAGGTATATAGCCTTACGACAGACAAATGGATTTATGTGAATAGAGTTCCGCTTTTGCATTTTGGGTACGAAACCCTCAAAAAAAGTTTACTGAATTAGCCACTGTAATACACCTCTTTGAAAATTACAGGTGTGTTATTATTAGGAAAGATATGTTACATAATAATTGGTATTTAAAAAGTTCCTTTCCACACTTGCAATTTTTGTTTCTGCAACACATGCATTTGTTGTTGGGAGAATAAATAAAATGGTAACGGGTACAATGTTTCACGGACTTGAAACTCTGCTACGAGTCTCTATTGTTATTGTTGTTTGCTCTTTTCGACATGAGAACGAACGACTGTATAAAAGTATGCAGTCGTCAGAATTACAATTTTTAAACTATGGACACGAGTACAACTTCAAAAGAGAATTTAAAAAAATGTTTCAGAAACAAAAATTGCAAGTGTGGAACGGAACTAAGCGATTAAAGGTTTTTTTACAAACAATTTAATTATTCCTTTTATTTCATTTTAATGCAAATATTTGCTTCTTCTACTTCTTCTACTCTATAGTAGTAGATATTTTAAAATATAATCTGTGTAAATTTGAAGCGTCAGCCTAATACTACATGTTATTGCGGAACACCTTTTAATTGTTATAGCGGCGATGGCAACACATCTACTGTAGAAATTTAAAGTCTACCTATTACGTTTAAAGAACAAAGTCATATACGTCAAAATCATGTCACTGTCGAAACACCCTTTAATTTTATTATTTCTTCCCTTTCTATAAATATATCAGGAGTCTACCTATTACGATTCTAAAAATAAAGCAGTGTACGAAATAACAGGTCACTATCGCAACACCCTTTAATTTTTAGATTTAATTATTTCTGCAAATTTTAAGTGGTTAACTCCTACATCTCAATAAATAAAGACATAAACGCAAATAACACGTCACTTTCGAAACCTATAAAAACCCCTATAAGTTTTAGCTATAGCACCATGTTGGAAAATTTCAAAACTTAGGCCATATACATGCAAATCATGTCACTATCGGAACACCCTTTAATTTGTAGGTTTATTTTTGTAGACTTGTTTATATAGCAAACTAAGTTTTAATTACTGTTTGTAAATTTGAAGTGTATTCGTGAATAACACATCTCTATTGCAACACCCTATAAATTTTAGTATTTGTTGCTATAGCGGCAACAGTTATATAGCTTCCTTAGTCTATCTATTACGGTTCCAGAGATTAAAGGCGCTGGCAGACGGACGGACAAACATTGTAGCGAAAACAAGAGGGATACGTTTTTACCCTTTGGGTTCGGAACCCTCAAAATTATTTATTTACATATAAAGACAAAATATTTATTTTTAACAAAATCCACTAACTATAAGGATTTTGAGACAGATATAAATAAATAATTACAGAAAAATCCAAACTCGTTTATACTAACGTTGTTTTTATAAAATAAAAATTTAAAAAAAAAAACATTTTATTAATTTTTATTTTCAGAAAATCTAAAGAATTCATCTACAATTACGTAGATCGTGTCCGTTACGCTGAAAGTTCATTTCCCGACTACAAATGTCCGTCCCGTGGTTCTGGTTGGCGTCACAATAAATCTATATCACATCTTGATTTAGCCACCAGCTGTCAGAGTGCAGCCGCTGGTTTAAATCACTGGTCGTCGTCGCATCCAACACGCCATCATCAGTTGCGTCATTCGCGTTCGTTGGACTATAACCATATCGATCGTTGTAAAGACGCACTTGATATTGCTGAGTATTATTGGCGCGTAGAACCGGAACCGGAAATTTATGAGGAAGAAGATGAGGAAATCATAGAAGCAGAACATACTGCGTCACAACAACAGCAGCAACAACAACAACTACAGCTACAACAACAACAGCCACAACAACAATTGAAATATGTCAGTGAACATCATTTAAGCCAACATTATAGAGATTTTAAATGTGGTGAGTGCACAATGTAAATAAGAGAGTTGGTGCAAAACGTGGTTGTCTATTGAAACCAGTGTTGGGATTTGAAAATTGTCATTTCGTGCCATAATTGTAACGAAAACGGGCCAAATTGACTGAAAAGGGGCCAATTCTCTATATTGGTTCATCAAAACAATTTTTCACATCGCCAACCTTCTTCAAAAACTCAGTTATATTATGATCTTTGAATAGTTTAAAATCTTCGGATTCCTATACAGATTTGTGTTAATAAAGTAATAAGCACTCAACGGTCCACGCTATACATTTATTACTTTCCGATATTTACTGGAATTTAAACAGATCTATGTGCACAGGCGCATGCCTGCTTGATTTTGCGAAAGCATTTGATAGTATATGGATTCCGGGAATAATATATAAATTACTAAAATACAAATTTCCTATTCACTTTGTTATACTTTTGCATAATATGATTAACAACAAGTCCTTTATAGTCTGTGATAAAAACAAATCCAGTACAAAACAATATACTATTGTAAATGGTTTACAACAAGGAACGGTTAATTCCCCAATGCTTTTTAATTTATTTATACACGACCTCTTAAACGAAGTTGATAATATTATAGGATTTGCGGATGATATCATTATATATCATTAGGATAATAATATTACAAATATTAATGAAAACCTTCAACAGTGCTTTAACATCGTTCAAAAATATGCTATTGATTGGCAAATGAAGATTAACACTAGCAAATGTGAGGCTATACTATTTCGACCTCTTGTAGAAAATGTAACAATAATATTAAAATGAATTGGAAATCCTTTGGTATTAAATCCAATGATAATGGGAATATACCAACCAGGGATATGGTGAGGTACTTATGAGTTCATCTTGATAAATTCTTGTACTTTAATAAACACATAAGCATACAAATTACTAAGGCCAGAAATGCTCTTTTTAAGTATAAGAAGCTATTTTTTTCGAAAAATATAAAACCAAAGATTAAGATAATTATGTATCAATGCCTAAGTCGTCCTATTTTAACATATGGCTGCCAAATATGGTTCAATATTTCTCCCTCATACATGGAAAAATACAGAATCTTTGAAAGAAAATGTTTGAGAGCCTGTATGGCAATACATAGGTCTCCAGATAGCAATTATATTAAATACACCTTTCATATCAATTTTTATTTATATTTTTATGTATATTTGATTTGTGACTAGTTCGACTGGTAACTGTCGGTCTTCTTTCTCATCACGCAGTCCCTAGTTATTTGTTCAAGGCTAAGGTCCCCCATAGTATTCACATTTAACAAGCTTCTAACAGTGGCCCTGAGTCTTATGCTAGCTGTGGTGGACATTCACCGACAATGTGCGCTGCCGTCTCAGCCTCTTCCAATCACAGTTTGCAAGAATCATCTTTTTCGATTTTCATCTTGGCGAGATGATACTTGAAGTTTCCATCACCTGACCAACACAGTTATCTAGCTAAAGTACTTCTATTATATATACAAATATTCAAAATCTTTCAAGTGTTTCCTATAACGCTTTAGAAAATCCATATTCCTTAAAATCGTGTTTCTATGGGGACACCCTTTAGCTTTAATTTACTCTATATAATTTTAAGTGCCTTCATATAAAGATTAAGCGCTATATGTGAAAAATATTCTAAATTGGATTACTTTTTAATTTTTATTTAAAATTTATATGTTGGTTATAGCAGGCTTAGTACTCTGCAAGTTTCAGAGATCTGCTAAAACGTTTAAGAAATTAAGACTATACATGAGAAAATGTCTCCTCTATTTGGCCACTATTTAATTTTGAACTCCATTCTATTATTTGTTGCAGCAGCCTAATAAAAACTTCAAGCGTGGAACTATTACTGTTCAAGAGAAAAAGAGGTCTGTAACAGACAGACTTTGTAGCGATATTAGGGATTACGTTTTTATCTTTTAGGTACGGAACCCTAAAAACATTGTGTTATCATGTGTGGTTTTATTTTATTTGCTAATAATAAAGTTTTAAAAACAAAAATTTTTGCTGGAATCAACTATCGTTTGCTCCTGTTTGCTCTTACAAAAACTTTGTAAGAACAAATAATTATTTGCCCAAAAATAAAAAAAATATTTGCCAATGAGTGGTCACATTGGGAACATTTTTGATTGCCGGCAAATAATTTTGTTTGCTAAGAAACAGCTGTTTTGTTGTTTGCCTATCCATCTTATTTTGTGGTCAGACTATGGGAAACAAATATTTGACGTTTTCAGCCAAATGTTTGCCTAATGCGACCGTACCTTAAGTGACTTTAACTAGAGATGGGAAAGTAAGAAAATATATGGATATAAGTTATGAAAACATATCGGCTAAAAGATATCGATACCTCGTTTTATACCGATAATTTGTCGAATATAAAAACAGAGTCAAAGAATGCACAAAACGGCTAAAGGCCGGGGTACATAGAATCCAAAATACGTTATACTTTAACGTACTCAACTGAAATCAAAGTAACAACGGAACAGGTTGACACAATGAGTACTTTGTAGACAGATATTAAATCAGTTAAGAAAACACGAGAAAACCTTTTTTCTCCGTATTACTCTATTAAATTAAATTAAATTAAATTAAATTAAATTAAATTAAATTAAATTAAATTAAATTAAATTAAATTAAATTAAATTAAATTAAATTAAATTAAATTAAATTAAATTAAATTAAATTAAATTAAATTAAATTAAATTAAATTAAATTAAATTAAATTAAATTAAATTAAATTAAATTAAATTAAATTAAATTAAATTAAATTAAATTAAATTATATTAAATTAAATTAAATTAAATTAAATTAAATTAAATTAAATTAAATTATTTTGTTGTATTTTGTTCTATTTTTGCTGCCACTCAACACAAAAATTTAATTTTGAGAGAGACAAACAAAGAGAAACCAATTTATAGCTTTCAACGTACGTCAAAAGTTAAAAGTTGCCCAACTTTCGTACTCTGGGTTGACGGATACGTACTGATTGTGACAACACTCATTAGAAAAGCTGTATTTCAACTTTCTTGTACGTTTAAAAAGACGACGTATAACGTATAACGGATTCTATGTGCCCCGGTCTTAAGGGAGCTCCTGGAATCTCGCAGAGTTGCATAAATGGAAGACGTCGACCTAACTGTAAAATCAGAATATTTAACACAGTGTTCATGTAGAAACCATAAAAGACCAGTCGTACGTATGTCTTGAGTTGTAGCTATAATTTCCTAAGCAACAAAAAACCACACAAAATTAAAAGCATACAGACCTATAGGTCTTGTATTAAACAGGTCAGAACTGTTTAAAAAGATGTTACCAACTAAGCTGAACAAAATTCTATGTGAGAAAGATTGCAATCCGAATCATCAATTCGGAAAAACACAGTACAATCAAACACACAGATTAGTAAATGTTTTTAAAAAGGCTTTTGACGAAAGAAAAAAAAATATGTACAGTTCGATAAGGTATGGTATGAAAGAGTAATATACATATAAGTTAAAGCTGAACTTCTCCGTAAAATTATAAATATACCAGCTGTGCCCACATACGTTGTATGCGTTCTGACGATATTTTGTTCGATTTTGCTTTAAAAGTAAACGCTTACGTATTATTTTATATAAAGGTTCCCATCCCTGCATATAATTCTAAAATTTATATACAATTCTAAAAATCCAAAAATTTGTTTAGGGCTCTGTAAAGGGAAATGAGTTACTCATTATTTTCAAACAGCGCGATCTGTTGCGCAACATTGCTTAAAATATTCCGCTATCAAAAATAAAAGATGCCTTAAAGTATGCAGTACCTTTAAATCCATAAAAAAATCTGTTTTATTATACGCTGTACACTTCTTTTTTGCTATTTAAGATTTTAATATATTAGGACCGCGTTCAAAGCGAGATTTCAAACACTATCGACAGTACGTTTGAGGTTGGTAAAGTATTCATCGGATATGACAACAAACAATCGGTAATACACATTGTCATGTAATAAAACTTCAATTCATCAAATTAGGTTTCAGACTGTGATGGTAACTTCAGGTCGTTATTTTAAATGTTACAGGAAATTTTCTTTACAGTACTGTACCATAGAACAATTCCCTTCAACTCTATGTGGTTTTATATATGTATATACAGCTGCGGACAGAAAAATAGCACTAATCTTAAAAAATACGTCTCCGATACATATTTTCCTATAGGTTAAATTGATATATATTTCAAAATTTGTCATATGACGCTTCGAAAACTGTATAACTTTATAAAAAGTAGAAATTTTATTTTTGCTAATTATTTTATTTTGAAATTTATACTTTATTGAAAAAAAAAAATTGAAAAACCATCAGTCAAAAAAATAGCACTTCACTTCAATTTGTACTAATATTAAACCCTAAATTAAAAACAAATTAAAAGGAATTATAAATGATGCATTTATTACGTTGAACATGATTTGTGTATTCTAATTAATACCTTGTGGCATGTCTTTTATTTGTAATAATGTCTGCATAACGTTTTGGCATCGAATTTATAAGATTTTGGCATCTTTTCTTTGTAGTTTTATTCCAGATGTGCTGGACAGCTATCTAAAGCGCTTTATTGTTAGTGAGTTGCATTTGAGACACTCCCTTTTTACAAATCTGTCCATATATTATCGATTGGATTGAGATCTGAGCTCTGAGCTCTGAGCGGGACATTCCAACCACTTTGTCACAAACTTGCTTGTGTGCTTTGGGTCATTATATTGCTGGAAGACCCACACCAATGGCATTTCTTCAGAATCATAAGGGAGCATTACTTCTCCGAGTATACCAATATAAATGTTTTCATCCATTGTGGTTTTGACCCAATGTATAGGTCCTATACCATAGTAAGAAAAAGTAACCCATACCATTATCCACCGTGTTTTATGGTTTTAGTTGTAAATTTTGGGTTGAATTCTGTGTAAGGGGGTCTTCTTCCTTGCTTTCAAAGAATACAATTTTGAACTCATCTACAATTTATTTTTCCTTGGGAATGAAACATTTTGTCGTTGGTGCTATTTTTTTGACCGACACTGTATATATATGGTCCGCATAAAATCAACCAGCCCTTTATGCAAAGTTGCAGCGAAAGTGAATAAAAATCCAAATAGTTAAAATCAAGTAATCCTGCATTTCTTTGGCCCCCCTGATCTCATAACAAAAATAGACCCACAAATGTTTAAATACCAACAGAATTAAATAATTTGAAATGATCGATTCGTTCGTTTTATACGGACCTCAGGCAATGAACAATTTGTTAAAATTATAAAGCACTTGCATCTTTCAGAGTAGAAGCCATTTAAATAATTCTTTTTTTTTATCGTCAAAAGAAAAAAAAACAAATAAATCTCTACCATATTTCAAATGAAATGGAAAAAGATTTGCATAAAGTACAATAGAAAAAGTTTTCTTGTGTTGAAAAATTCATCAACCAACTTGTAAAAGTCAAACAGAATATTGACAGAAAAAATAACAATGAAATGAAGCAAATGTGCCTTAAATCATTGCAAATTTGTTTATAAAGAAAATAAAGCAAGTACTCACAAACAAAATGTTGAAAGATGAAAATAGAAGAATTCGATTTCAACTACTAACTGGCCGGGCCATCTTATAAAACACTGTATAACACCAGTGCGAAAATAACAAGGTTTCGTCCAGTGTTGGGATTTGAAAATTGTCATTTCGTGCCATAATTGTAACGAAAAGGGGCCAATCCTCTATACTGGTTTATCAAAACAATTTTTCACATCGCCAACCTTCTTCCAAAACTCACTTATATTATGATCTTTGAATAGTTTAAAATCTTCGAATTCCTATATAGATTTGTGTTGAAAAGTAATAAGCTGAAGGACGGATTTGTTTGACAAAACTTAACTAAAAACGGAAAAACATAAAAGGGGCCAAAATAAAACGAAAGGGCCATAGGGCCAAGCAGCATTAAATAGTGCCAAAATTAGCCCAATTGGGCCTTAAATCACAACACTGGTTTCGTCAACAAATTCTGGCAGAGAGGACCAAAAAAGAGCACAAGTGTATTGGTTGACGTCTGAATTTTATTTTTCGCTGATTAAATTTACACAGGTTTCTTTTACAAACACTAAAGGTTATTCCGTATGACATATTAAAAGGAAAGGCAGTATGTGCCTTTGGTATATGGAGATTAAGAGCTGTATAAATTATGGGCATAATCAAGAGGGAGCAAGGGGAAGTTTACTTACTCCCAAGTTTTGTGAACGCTATACAAGTCATACAGTATGGCATATCAAAATGAAATTCAGTATGTGCCCTTGGTATATGAAGATGAAGAGCTCTATTAATTTTAGGCATAATCGGGAAGGGGCAAGGGGTAGTTTACTTAACACCCCGAACCAAAAATAATTAATTTTTTCCAATCGAATATACTTTGAACTTTTATTCTTTATGTAATATATCCATAAAAGCATCTGTTTCCATTGGGTATGGTAAAGTTGAGTATAGGCCACTCCAGATTTTTTATTTACTTCTCATCCAGTAATTAAAATATATCAGACTCCTGTCTGATTAGTATTCTTTAATTACTAGATTTTTTTGCAATCTTCTTCCCTTGAATCCGAATCGGATACGAAAAACATTTTTTTAAATTAATTTTTTTGTTTTCAATAAAAATTTTTCAATAAAAATTGTAAACAAAATAAAATAATTGATATTTGTGTTTTATTTGACTGAAATTGTCGATAACCCGTCGATGTCGTCATAATATTGTTAGAGAATACCAAGTTAAAATCAAATTGATGTCGACGTCGATACAAATTGATGACGCCCTAAAAGCGACGATTATGTCTAGGACGCCAAATAGAATAGGGGTGCGAAATTACTTCGAGAATCAGATGGAAATTTAAGTACGCAGCTCGACAGAGAACAAAATTCTGCATCATATAGTGAATTTTCAAGGCGTTTGCTTGAGATGTGTTGTTTTGGGACACTGTTAAAGTTAGGAAAGTTGAGTAAATCGCATACGTTTTTATTGATTTTGAGAGGTTTGCTATATATTTTTTGGTGGCTAAACGAATAAAGTTTTTGTATTGATTTTTTTTCTGTGAAAGGGTTTACTAGTAGCTACTTATGTTAATTTTGTTTAATTTTAAATGATAAAAATTTCGTTCAAAATTAAAAAAAGTTTTTTTCTTGTAAAATTTTTTATCAAAAAAAAAAAAAGTGAAAACTTTTTAAGAGTGATCTCCATCGCGATCCTAAAAATGTCATATATCACTACAAAATTTACGATCTCTTCTTTTATGCTGTAAAAAAAAACCTTGCGCATATTTGTGCCATTTTTGTTGCGATTTTTTGAAAATTTTACCTTTTTATATTTTTTCTTATCTTGGATGGGTAAATACGAGTAAGAAAGCCATGTATATTCATAAAATGTTTTGGTTTTTAATAACTGACACTGTTATTGCCTCTACAAAAAACAATTTAAATATCAAGAGATATAGACGTAGATGACCCTTCTTTCGGACTATCTACTTTACACACCAGAATTCGCCTATTTGAGAGCATATTAAACTGACAGTGAAAAAACGGCAAATAAAATCTGATGCGGACAAAGCCATTATTAACGCGAGGAAAAAAAATATCCAAGAAAAATTTAGAAGAAAGCTGGATTTGGCAAAAAAAATAAATAAAATTTTTTTTTTCACAGCGACGTTTTGGGGGTGTGATTGGAGGAATACCACCATAAAAACTAACTAAAAATACCACCACTGCCAATAAAAATAAATTTTTATGGTTTTAAGAAGTATGTAATCTATTTCTTTTAATAATTGCCTTATTTTTTCAAATAATTTTTTATTTCACCGCCCACAAAAGGGGGCGGGGATAAAAATGGCATTTCAGAATTTCTTTAGTCCAAATTCAAGTTTTTGAACATTCTTTGACCTTAAAAGTTATAATTGCTAAACAAAATGACGGGAAAATCAAAAAACTTGCATTTTTCAAAGGTAGGATTAGTTCTTCCAAGGGAACTTTTTTCTCCTTTTCCCATTTTATAGCTTTGACAGCCTTTGATCATAACAGATTTTTCTGCAAAGTTTCATTAACCTAGGGGCACTCAGTACATTTTTAGAGCCAATATAAGCTAAAAAAAAGTAATGTCCGGCTAGATTGGCAAAATACCCTATATGCGCTGGGGACCTGCGACCAGATCCTTTTAGAAGTTTTTCTATTGATTTGTCGTTAAAAAGTACACCCCAAAGACTGATATTAATTAATAAATGGAATACAACTCTCATGTATGGGCCGGCGCGTCAAAGTCTATTTTGGAGCTGCTCGACCTCGTACAAGAGAAGAAAAATAAAGCTCATTGGTGACAGTAGGGTATCCAACTCTATTGATTTACGTGAGCATCGACGCAACATGGTATGTGTTCTAATGAAATTAAGGAACTTGTTTCCGATACCCGCACATTTTTGCGTTTAACACACTTTTCGTTTAGAGCGCATCCATTTGTGCTCGAATGGCCAGTGAATCGTACTACTCATTACTGGGAAAATTCGTTTTTTAGCAAAACTGTTCGGATGTGGAATAAACTCCCTCCAGAGGACTTTGCTGTCACTTTCAATGTAGGAAAATTCAAATTGAATGTCCACAAACACTACTCCCTCTTGCCTTCTTCCCATAACCTAATTTCCTAGTTCTGACACAATGGATTGCTTGAGTAAGGGTCATCCCCTGAGTGCTGGTCCAAAAAAAAAAAAAAATATAAAAATAAAAAAAAAACTTGAAACTCCGTACGGGATGGCATTGATTCCCGCGAAAGATTTTGGAGTTTTTTGCAGAAATGCAAAAAGCTTTGCAGGTTTATGCGTCTTGTTCTCCATTTTTAAAACTCATAAATAGAGAGTTACAGAGTTAAAATGTTCAACAAAAAATATTCCTTGTGGACAAATCCTATACCTAAAATGTAAGGGTTACATATTTTTTTTTTTTTTTGCAGCCAAGCCACCATAACTTGTAGTCTCCTCAGCTAGAATCCATGCCAAATAATTACTTGTTGTTGTAAAAGTATTTTTGCAAGTCCCATTTGTAAATTTTAATCTAATCATAGGAACGACAGACACACTTTTCTCTTTTTCTTTCAAATAAAATAATTAAGGATTGTTTTCCTCTATCCTCGTACATTTATTCTAAAGTTAAACTTTTAAATCTTCAAAAGTTTTAATTTAAGTGTTTGCAATTTAAACAAAAATAATTTGTTAAATTACGAGTGTTTACTAAGTTATACAAAAATACATCCATAGATAAAAAGAGTTTTTAATAAAAACAAGTTGTTTTCAAGTATTGTTTAATTTTAAATACAACGTCACAGTAAGCAGTCCCCAATGGTAAAAAGAAGAAGTATGAAGGCCTTCTAGAAGGCCTCTTTAGTAAGCAGAAGGACTTCTAGTCTCATTCATATCACATTAAGATACATAGTACAGGTAAAGTATAGTAATCGTGAAAAAATCGATATCGGATTAACCGATTTATAAGTTTTGTCGTCTCCTGAATCCATTTTACCTATTTTCGCGAAGATGCCTGTGGATGGGTGGGTGTGTATCACTATTTTTGTAGAGTCTCTAGAGGTAATATCGTTTGCCATATCATAATGAAATTCAGTATGTGCCTTTGGTATCTAGATATGAAGAGCTGATTAGTTTTTGGGCATAATCGGGAGGGGGCAAGGGGTAGTTTACTTGACATCTCAATTTAGTGAACGTTCTACAGGTCATACCGTTTGACATATCAAAATTACATTCAGTATGTGCCTTTGGTATATGGAGATAAAAAGCTAAATAGTTTTTGAGCATCATCGGGAGGGAGCAAAGGGTTGTTTACGTGACACGCCAATATCGTGAACGCTATACAGGTCATACCGTTTGACATATCAAAATAAAATTGTGCCTTTGGTATATGGAGATGAAGAGCTGAATAGTTTTTGAGCATAATCGGGAGGGGGCGAGGGGTAGTTTACTTGACGCCTCAAACCGAAAATATTTTTTTTTTGAAGAGAATATACTTTGAACTTTTATTCTTTATTTAATACCAGCTGCGCCGCCACTTCATGAGCGTCCTTGCAATATTGTGTTCGATTTTGCTTTCAAAGAAATCCACACCAAAAACCCATACTGTTTAAGTGCCGCCTTAAACTATGTTTCTGTTATGGTTATGTATTTATTTTATTAAACAGCGCCATCTGTTGACAAAATACAGTATATGCGTTTAGTGCTGCAGTTACGGTTTATGTATTTACTTTACTACTAAAATAACTTCATACTTTCACCGCTTTTTCTCCACTTTCTCTTGGGAATAAGATATTTTTGCAGAAAAATGTATCCTATATTGGAATCAGAATACTTAGGTACCTCCTCATAAAATTTTGTTAAAATCCATCTGGTAGATTTTACGTGATACGAACACAAAGAAAGAAGAAGATAGACGGAAATGAGTTACTGTTCTATTATATGTATATATCATATATGGGACTAATTAATTAGACTAGAGTAATTAATTGACAATTTCATTAGCATTGAATTCTAAATAATGCTAATAAATTTTTTTTCATTACCATTATTTTCATTAATGGTAATGCTTTTTAATAAAAAAGTTTAATTAGTAATTATTTAAAAAACAAAATCATTACCATTAATTAATGAAAATTAAAAAAAAAGCATTATCATTATTGGCCACATTTGCAATCAACCTTTTTGTGGTGGTTTTATGTGCATTTTATCAGATAAAAACAAACAAAAATCAGAAAAAAATATAAAAAATTTCTGAGTTGGAGAATGTGTAGTACAGATTTTCAAAACTAGAGCGAATGCAATAGTAGTGCTGCAGGCATGAAATTGGTACTTTATTCGTAGTTACTAAAACCAAATGCAATCATAAATTTGAGTTTAATAAACACATAGATTTTTTCATCAATTATAATTAGTAATTATACAATTTCATTACATTTCCATTACCATTGGTAAAAACAATTGTAATTAAAAACAAAAAAGTAGCATTAAATGGTAGTTAAACTTTTTTCATTGTAACTATTTGAAATAATGCCAATGAAAATTCAATGGTAATGAAAATATCCCAAGTATGGTATATATATCCATAAAAATATCTGTTTCCATGAGGTATTGTAAAGTTCAGTGTAGGCCAGTCCAGATTTTTACACAGTTTGGCGTTGCGGAGCAGGCCTTCGAACCCGATCGAAAAACTTCAAAGACTAGAGTAGTATCAATCGGTCTGTCAAAGCATTTAAATGGCAAGCTGCACTCAAATAAATGGCAAAGAAATAAACTCCTGTTTTTTCATAAATGAAAAATTTATAAGTAGTATATTATGTTATTGTCATACAAAATGACAAATATAAAAACAGAACGTCACGCTTCCCTTCTTATAGAAGGGGAGTACGAATATGTACTAGATTTTTTAGTAGGGAGTCAAGGTTTTCTATAAGGCCTTCTTAGAAAGAAACAGAAAAATGAGGTTCGTAGCGAGAGAAGGTATAAGAATCCTTATAGAAGGCCTGAAGTCAGAAGGCTTTTGAGTTTTATACATTATAACGATTTGATTTGGTTGTTAAAAAATCTAAAAGATTTCTAGAACTAAGATGAAAATTCTTTGGATTAATTCAAATTAAGAGTATTGTGAAAATAACCCATATGAATTATCAAGCTAAATAATCAGGTATGTGATGGAAAACGATTTTGAAAACTAATTAATTTTAAAACGATTTTGTTGTTTTGTATAAAAATTGGTATTCACTAATTTTTAATTTTTTTAATATTTTTGTTTAAATTCCTCATTGTATTGTTTGATTTTTATCTTCTGGTATGCTTTTCAAACCCAAACGTTAAGAGAGTTATAATAAAAAACTTAAGAAAAAAATATATTTTTTACGTAAAAATGACAAAAATTTTCGTTTTAAAAAAATCATAAAAAATCGAAAACGGCAAAAAACTTCGAGATTCATTTTTTTATCGCATAGCGACATATAATAGCAACAAAATGAGATATCGACCATAAAAATCGATTGATTTTTTTCGAATTTATTCACATTTTAGTGAATTCGCTCATTTTCACAAAATTTTAGTTTTTTGCTTGATATACGCATTATTAGCGGGTTTTCAAATGTGTGAAAAACATAAATTTTCCAATTTCAAGGGGTGCATGTCGGATTAATGTTAGATTTGATGAGAAACTTCCACCCACAAAATTTTAGTCGAATTCGACAACGTTAACACGTAGCGCATAGGCCCCAAATCTGAAAAAAAGCGTTTAAATCGAAAATAATTGACAAATTTTCAGTTTTTGCAAAATTAACGCTATTTATTTCCCCTTTTGCAAAAAAGTGGATCCTGGTCCTTAGGGCAAACACAATGAGATTTACAATAAGCTACATATCTTTTAAATCGGTTAAACAGTTTTCAAGTTACTTGCCGAAGGCAATTGACAAAAAAATGTAACTAAGTCAAATCGATGGAATAGATCGAAAATGCATTTCATTGTTTTATTCATGTATTTTCTTTTATTTTATATTTTATTATTTAAATTTATTACAACATATAAAATAAGGAAATAAATAAATAAATATTATAAACTACAAACTTTGGAATTTTCTTTTATGACATTTTCTATTATTGAATAACGAAGTGTTGCTCTGAATACTCCAGCAAAAATCTGCCATCATGTGTGCATCCCAGCGACCCTGGTATCTTTCCTCCATTGTCCGAATATCTTGGTGAAATCGTTCGCCCTGTTCCTCACTTAAGTCTCCTAGATTTTCAGGAAAACGATCTAAGTGACTGTGAAGGTAATGTAACTTGATGCTCATGTTGCATCCAAGATTCTGGAAGTGAGTTAACATCTCTTCAACGTGCGCAACATAATCATCATCCTTGTTATTTCCTAAGAAATGTTGAATAACCCATACAAACGAATCCCATGCATTTTTCTCAATTTCTGACATTGAACTGAGAAAATCGGTATCTTTGACCAATTTGCGAATTTGTGGGCCGTCAAATATTCCTGCTCTCACCTTTTCCATACTCAAACTTTTAAACTTCCTTGAAATATACTGGAAACATTCACCATCTTTGTTAAGTGCTTTAACAAATTGTTTCATCAGACCAAGTTTAATGTGAAGAGGGGGTAATATGATGCGATCTCGGGGCACCAGAGGTTTATTTATAACATTCCTCATACCTGGGTCCAGTGTTTCCCTATAAGGCCATTGTTTTCTCTTCCAGTGTTCTGACTTAGCTGGTATAGCCACTTTGTTGACCTAATAGGAAATTTACCATCTTAATATCAACACAAATTACCCAGTTATGTTCATTATACTTTATCTTCTTCATGACCAATGCAATTACAGAGTATTCTTCTTTTACCTTTATTGCTTACTTTTTTTAATTCTGAAAATCATAAAAATGCCATAAAGATCTGTTCCAAACAATTTTTTACATTCAATACTGTATTACAGTAACACGTGTCCCACAGAAATACGTGTTTTGCCCAAAACAGTATTTCGCGTACTTGTTTTGCCATACATTTCTCATTCATCCAAAACACTTTGGCAGTACCTGGATATTGTATAGTGGTTTCAAAAGCATCTAATTTTTTTATTTTGTTGCGTTGTGTAATAGGAAGATATCAGTCAGTTTTAGCGAAATTTTATATTTTATTGTTAAAAAAGAAAAAAATAAAAAAATTTAAAAGTAAAATGTTTTTGTAAATTGTCTTCGGCAAGTTCTCAAGGACATATAATGGCCAGTGAAAATTGTAATAACTCGAAAACTTAAAGACATGTAGCTTATTGTAAATCTTATTGTGTTTGCCCTAAGGACCAGGATCCACTTTTTTGCAAAAGGGGAAATAAATAGCGTTAATTTTGCAAAAACTGAAAATTTGTCAATTATTTTCGATTTAAACGCTTTTTTCAGATTTGGGGCCTATGCGCTACGTGTTAACGTTGTCGAATTCGACTAAAATTTTGTGGGTGGAAGTTTCTCATCAAATCTAACATTAATCCGACATGCACCCCTTGAAATTGGAAAATTTATGTTTTTCACACATTTGAAAACCCGCTATAATGCGTATATCAAGCAAAAAACTAAAATTTTGTGAAAATGAGCGAATTCACTAAAATGTGAATAAATTCGAAAAAAATCAATCGATTTTTATGGTCGATATCTCATTTTGTTGCTATTATATGTCGCTATGCGATATAAAATGAATCTGGAAGTTTTTTGCCGTTTTCGATTTTTTTAAAACGAAAATTTTTGCCATTTTTACGTAAAAAATATATTTTTTTCTTAAGTTTTTTATTATAACTCCGATACTATTGATCCGATTGAAACGCGATATATAGACGAAGTAAAGGCTATGCAAATCTTAATTTTTCTGAATTTATTTTAATAATATCGGACTAGTAGTTTTTGAGTTATCATTAATTATTTGAAGAAACGTCTCAAAAAAATTGCAATTTTAAAAAAAAATTTTTTAAAAAAAAATCTATCCATAGAATTTAAAAATTGTACCATTTTTGTACAAAGGTAGTCATGATACATCAAAATTATATAGTGGTTTTAAGAGCACATGAAATTTTTTTTATTTTGTTGTGCTGTGTTATTATTCTTTAAAGAAATACACCCGTAAAATTAGTTTCTAATAATTAATATTCTAATAACTAATACTTTTTGTTTGTTTACAGTCATACTATGGTTACATACGACCAAAATTATCTTAAATTGTTTACTAATAATATGTTATGGTTATAAATACAATATTGTTCTGTAATTCTAATAAAACGTTGGTTGTTGGTAATAATCAAATCGTAACAAAAACTTATTTATAGTGATCCTAGTAGTGGTTAAAACAACTTTAAGTTGTTCAACACTGCCAGATATTGTTTCTTAGAACATAGAATTTTTCTTGTGACCATACCCTTACCAGGATTTTTCTCTGCGTGCATATGCAACAACATAGGCTTCTAAGCCTTCCACCTGACAGAACATTTCTAATGAAAAAACACTCAAGGGTAAAAAGGTCGTTAAAAAGTACATTTTTCTTTAAATTGTTTGAAAATATACTTCTTTTTGCCTTTGCTCTGTTTTTTAGGACATCGAGATAAACCGATTTACTGTATTATTTACTGTATAGAGACTTTAATCAGTTAATGGGAATTGTAAAACTCTAGAATGTTTCAGCACATAAACGAATAAACATAAACGAATTTGTTAAGATAATAATTACAGGCAATCGAAAATTCCTTAATATATAGTAAGAAATATATTTCTCTTCGAACTGGAAACACAATTTAAACGGATTATAACGAAGTTAACGAAAGAAAAAATAACAAATATGTATTTCAATGAACTCTTTTAATTTTATTTTAATGTTGAAAATATTTTAATTACTGACAAGTTATAAAAACTTTTTTTAAAGTTGCTGAAAAACTTATTGTTTTTATAAGGTAATAAACAACAATAGTTTTTAATAAAACCAAAAAGATGATGATAAAAGACTTTTAATTGCAAAAGTTGTTTAAAATGCTTGTATCTTGACTCTATTTGTTTAAAAATTAAATTTGTCTTTTGTTATAAATTTTTTAAATAAACATTATCGTTAACACATTATTTGTTTGGTCACAAACAGTTCATATTCTTAGAAGGCATGGACAGTTACGATCTTTACCCACCGTCTACATTAGATGTAAAATGATAAACATAAACATTAACACTAACACCATGTAAGTGTTAAGTGTAGACTGCCCATGTTAATGTTTATTCCATGTCTTAACATTGTTGTTAAACATTTCTTATAAAAGCTGGGGGCAAATTACGGCTTTCGATATCGCTCTAAATTTCCCTTTAAAATATCGATCGATCGATATCGAATGGCGTAATTTGAACCCTGTTTTATAACATGAAAATGTTGTTGTTGTATTTAATTTGAAAGTTTTATTTTCAAACAGCGCCATCTGTTACTCAACCAATAAGCATTCAAACAACATTGTTGGAAAACAGAAAATTATGTTTAAACAGAAAATGACATAAACACGTATTCGCCATCTATAACAACATGCACAAATTAATTCCGTTGCTCAGACGGCGTTATGTTTATACACACATAATTTGTTTAAATTGATGGCTAGTGAAGACGACCTCTTAAATAGAACTTTCTATCATTAAAAATAATTCTTTTTACGGTTTAAAAGTACTGGGATGGAAGTTTTTTCAAAAAGGTAGAAAAACATGGTTTAACATTTTAGACTCGAAAAAGTACTAATGAAGAATTTTACCTGCAGTTATATACATAATATGTATAAATTTAATTATTTTTCTGTTTTACTAACTTTACCAATTAAGTTGAGAAAACATCCTACCAATTATTTCGTTTAACCACACGCAAAACAAAAACACGGTTGAGGAGCATATTATGATTGAATAAAAACTATTTTACGGTTGGAATACTTATGCATCAAACACATAGAAGACAGCAGGCTAGCGGCTACAACATATCAAAACAAAAATATACACGTCATCATGACTACATAACCACAGTTTTGGCTGTAGCCAAATTAGGCGAATTACTATTTTTGTAAGCGACAATGAGCAATTATAAATTAATTTGCAATCAGAGATTTTAAGGAATTTTTTGGAAAAATTATATATGTGACCCGGTCTATGAAGAGGGAAAAGGTGGCTTATGATTCAAAAACAAAATTAGCTGTTAAAGATAAACAATGCAACAACAATAACAAAAAGTGGAAAAAATTTTTTTGAGTCATAAGCCACCTTTTTTTCATAGGCCGGGTCACATATATTTTTTATTAAAGGAAATTATGCTTTTCTACAACAGTAGCAGACTTTACGATGTAGCTGATTAATTAAGTAGCTGTAAATATCCGACAACGATTGTAGTCAACGGCGTTGGTTGACGTGTATCTGTGTAGCCGCTGACATCTTAAACTTATGTTGTGGTTTGAAATTTAGCAAAAAATATATAAAAAATATAATTTATCAAGGAGCGTTTTTGGAGGTAATAACAATTTGATAATTAAATCTAAGCATAACTTGATTAGAGTGACCAAACGAATGTTTTAAACAACTACAATTTATTCATCGCAACCATCGTGCCGTGAACAAATATTGTAGCCACATCACAATCATGTGTTTTCTTTCAGTGCATAAAAGATACAAATATACCTTCATAATAATCGTAAGTCCATTTTATATGATGTATGGTAATAGGTTCCGTCATTCGACGGAAGGCGATTTGAGAAAAAGTTTTTGTCTTTAGTTTAGTGTTAAGTAGGCCAAAATATTTCAAAAAGGATCGTTGCAAATCTGTGCAAAAAAAATATGTTTAGAAATCTTTTGTGTTCATAAATTTACCCCTTGATATAGCCGCCAGTCCTTAGTGAGATATCAGGGAGTGTAGGATTGTAGGTGAGGTTACGGACTAAAATGTTCCTTGACTGGTTTGACGGCAAGATTTCTTTACAGATTTCGGAGTTATAAGGTTCTAAAAATGGAAATTGTTAACACTTTCTGTAAAGTCGTAGCTTTTCACCCAATAGGGTCCAATCCGAGAACAATTCTTATTTTTTACCATTTACTACAGGTCACTTGACACAAATGTTAAAAATTTCAATTTTTAGAACCTTGTAACTTCGATCTGAAATAAATTGTGAATATAATTGATACATATATGTAGCTGTAGTCACTTGTCCAAAATCTGCTTACAATATAATTATATCCGCTTTTCAACTATTTCTGTTGCCATTTTTATTATAGATTATAAATTTTAGTTTCAAAAATATTATTTATATAATGTATGTATTAGATGTATATTTAATAATATTTAAGTTATATGTATGTATGTATGGGATGTATATTTAATACCTAACACTCTTTGAGTGAGAGATATGTCAAGAAACACAGGGTTGGAAAAAACGAAGCTAACAGGCCGAGCTATCTTCACAAAAATAAAAAGCCTTCTCGTAAAATGGTTCACTGTGCGGCTGTTCAATACATTTTTCCTTCAACTCACGCTTTGTTTCAAAATGGGACCATTGGACGCTAATGGGTTAATAACATTAAATTGCATAGAAATGAACTAAAATCACTTTGAAACCAAACAGCTCGTTCTAGAATTTCTTCTGCAGTCATTAATTCCATTTGTTATTTATCTCTTTCAGGCACTAAAAAAAGTCCATCTCTGATTCTAATTTTATAGTAGCAACAACACACTGTCAAAGGGGTTTCTGAGAACAGAGATGCCTCAACCTATTTAGGGCCAAGTTCAAAGAAAATAATTATAAAATTTAAATGAGTCGGAAGGTACAAATAGCCACCTCGTATTATAAAAAAAAACTTAAAACGGTATATTAATCTAAAACATAAAAAATATTATTTTAAAACATGAAAATTTCAAATTTATAACTATTTGAATCCAAAAATCATCATGTTGAAATCTAATTAAAGCAGTAGTAGGTAATCGCATTGCAAAACAATTTAATTTATCAATCAACAATAAATAAAATCATAAAAACCAAAAACCACACTATAACTGGTTTTTTATTGTTCTTTTAATTAACAGCTGACGAAAATTATCATCATTCTACAAATAATATCTATCAATCTTCACAACAACTTCAACATCAACAGCAGCAACAACAACAACATCAAACACGTCAACAAAATCCACAACAACAATCAAACATCTCAATACCACCATTACAACCATTCGAATTCCCTAGCGATTCGTGCAGTTTAAGACGATCGCGCAGTTTAGCCGTCATACGTGAGGAAACATTTAGCGACCTGCAAATTAGTTCTTCAAACGGTAGTAGACGTTCACAGCTCATACCGCGTGCTCGTTTGGTTAATCGAGGTTATTTTCGAGAACGTGAGAGGTAAGACATACATATGTACATATATTAACGAAGATTATTTATGAACTGAGGAGGCAGTTTTCAACGATGTGACAAGATCCTTTATTGTGATGATTTTTCTTTAGAAAAAATACATCATTTCGAGATGATTTTTTATAGAAAAAATATATCATTGTTGGGATGCTTATGTATAGACGAAAATATAAATGAGATGATTTTTCTATAGAAACATTTCATCATTGTTTTGGCGAGTTTTCTATAGAAACATAAAATCATCGCTGTGACGATTTTTATATACAAACATTTGAGGCTATTTTTTATACAAACTACTTATGGCATGAATTTTCTATAGAAAGATTTCATCATCAAACTGATAATTTTTCTATAGAAAAACTTCATCGTAGCGATAATGGTTTTGCAAAAAAAATAATTTTTTTGTGTATAAAAAATTTCATCATCGCTGTGATAAAAGTTCTTAAAAAAATTTCATCCTCGCTGTAATTTTTCCTCTATTAAAAATGATAATTTTTATAGATAATTTTAAATCGCAGGTAATCAAATTTTATATTAAAAAATTTTACTTTTCAGTGATTCACTTTCTCTTCTATAAAATTTCAATTAACACTGATGCAATTTGTTTTAGAAACTTGTCAGTGCATTGGTGATACACTTTTTCATATAAGATTTTTAATCAGTAAACTGTTTAGTGAAAAAAGATCAAAATCTTATTGAATTGATCAATAAGATATATATGAGATGAAAGCTGAGATTTTTTCATAATTTTTAAGTAACAAAAAGTGGGTTTGGAAAAATAAATCTCAAAAATTAATTTTTCAATAAAAATGCATGCAACTTTATTTTTTTTATTCAGAAATGTAGCAGAAACAATGAAAAAATCCTAAAATGCAAATATTTATAACAACACTGTAAAAAAATTTTGAAGTTTTAAGACAAAATATAATTGACAAAATATAAGACAAAATAATTGAACGTTACAGTCAATGGTGATCGGTATAGAGCCATGATTACTAATTTTTTCATTCTTGAATTGAATAACCATGATGTCCAGGAGATGTGGTTTCAACAAGACGGCGCAACATGTCACACAGCTCGTGCCACAATAGATTTATTGAAAGACACGTTTGGTGACCGCCTAATTTCACGTTTTGGACCTGTGATTTAGCGGTGCTAAATCTTTTGATTTAGCTAAATCTTTTGATTTAGCACCGCTAGATCACCGCTAAATCTTGTGATTTAGCACCGCTAGACTACTTTGTGTGGGGCTATGTAAAGTCATTGGTCTATGCGGATAAGCCACAAACGCTTGACCATTTGGAAGACAACATTCACCGTGTTATTGCCGATATACGGCCACAAATGTTGGAAAAAGTCGTCGAAAATTGGACGTCCAGATTGGACTACATCCGCGCCAGCCGTGGCGGTCATATGCCAGAAATCATATTTAAAATGTAATGCCACAAGATTATCTTTCGGATAAATAAAATTCATGTCAATCAAATAATCCATCGTTGTTTTATTGCAACTTGAAGTTCTATACCTCTATAAAAAACACCCTTTACTTTTAAAAAAAAAAATAGTCAGCTTCGATGGACCCGAAAAAATAGGCGCATCAAAAAACTTCTTTTATGAATCAATAATCTTATTTTGTGTTATATATACTAAAATATGTATAAAAAGGCTTAGGTGCTTTCTATGCCAACTTTTGAAATATAATGATTTTAAAAATCATCCATATTTGATATTTTTATTAAAATTATCAGTTGATGTTTTTAATATCTGAAAATGTATGATAATAGAAAGCTATGCTTTAAACCAGGGCGAACTTATACAAGGTGAGTGCACGGTCGAATGCTTTATAATGCCTTCACAGCACAATTAAGAAAGAACAGTCTTGGATACACTCGCAAAATAGCAGAGAAAATTGTAATCAAGATTTAATGAATAAACTCGTAATTTCTTCCGATCTATTAATTTCATCTAATAAAAATACAATAAATACAAGCAGCTCTTTCAACAATAATCAAGAAATTAGTAATTTCATAATAGTAGATGAATCTATTAACACTGATTCAGACTCAGAAACTTATTTTAGTGATTAAGAAATTGTTTACAATTTTTATGTTATTTGAATTTGTTTGTAACTTTATTATTAATCTTTATGGAAATATGTTTTTTATCTTAAATAATAATTTAACTTTAAATAATTTTGTGTTGTCAATTTGGTAACCCTATTCATCTAATGTTATTTTCAAAACTTTAAAAAATAAAAATACTAAAAAGTTTAAAATAATTTTATATTCAAAAAAGTTATACGGCAACCCTAAATAATTAGAGATTGGTTATATTTTATAAAAAAACTATCACACTTAATCATTTTGTATGTGAAATGATAGATTAAAATTCAAAAAAATAATAATTACTGAAATGGGGAATTTTGGGTATTTAATTGCCCCCCATCGGAAAAATAAAAGGATTTCTAAAAATGTTAATCCTTTTTTGAAAATAGTAGGCCAAGGGAGATATCTGCTAAAAATTTCATTAAGCTACCATAACTCCATCGATTTGTTTCCAGTTTTACTATGGGGACCGTTCACTGTGCATCGGTAATAAATTTCTCTGTAAAATATATTCTAATTATCGGCCATGCATTTTTCTTTAAGAAAATATAAATAGAAAAAGGGGTTAGAAATTGTTTCTATAGAAAAAATTTAAACTGTCAGTGATGAAACTTTTTTAGATTTGACCGCGCGCACAGAGAAAGAGACCTGAGGGTAGATTGACCGAATTTTTTTAAATTGGAATAAAATTTACTAGATGATCGACTAAGATTCCGCTGAAGTCGAATTTGTGCCAAAAAATGTGCATTATATGCATGTATGTATGTGGAGTACACAAAATAAAATCTTTAAATTTTTTTGAAAACTTTGAAATCTTTCAGTTAATCAATTTTTTTTTAATTTAACAAATTATAAGTGGGCGTGGCGCTTTCCATACAAAACTAATGTTATTCATCAAGCTACTTGGGAACTGTAACAGGTAAAATCTTGTGCTAGTAACTTTAATATTAATATACATAATGTAGCAAAAACTGGCTGAATTAGAACAGTGGGCGTGGTATCTTCAACAGGAAGTGAAAAATTATTATCGTCTACCTAGAGAACTATAACAGTTTGAAATCTTAAAATTTTGCACAAATAACCCTTATATAAATATACATAGTCTAGCAAAAAACAGTTTGCTTTGGGACGGGCGTCGTACCGTCCAACAAAGTGACAAATTATGATCATGTGATCATGAGGAACTGTGACAACTAAAGTTTAAAAGTTTGCACAAGTAACCCCCATATTAATATGTATAGTCAAGCAAAGAAGAGAGTGGAGTGAAAAAGTGGGCGTGGCACCTACCATATAAAGTAAAAATTTATTACTGGTTTCTGGGGAACTGCACCACACAGAGTTGGATTATTAAATTATTAATAACTCCCTTAATAATGTTCATAGGCTAGAAGAATACTAGACTCTTAAAATTTTACTCTGAGAATAGGTGTATTTTAGATCTGCAATACTGATATTCTCTAAATTTGTTATAAGCTGTATGGGCTGGGAAAAACTTGGGTTTTCTTATTTAAGGTTAACCCTACTTTTAGTAGGAAGAATTTTTTCGTTCGTTTATTTTTTTTTTTTTTGTTGATGGGGATATCGAAGCACAAACAAAACTTATTATCGATTATATGTTTTTCGAATTAAAAATTTCATCATCAATAAAATTTTTCCGAAAATCTATAAAGTTTCACGAGTCTGTTTAATTTCGCATTTTCGAAGATATTCGAGAATTTGTTTGCAAATAATATTTACGCAACTTTTTTTCAAATTCGTAAAATATTTCAAACAGTAAGAATATCGTTATCACTCTAGGGGAGATAAGGGCAGATACGATACAAATAAAAATAATATTTTTTTTATTATAATCAATGCACAGCTTTTGTTTTTTTTTTAAGTGTTAAGATTCATTTGTAATTAATTTTTATTGCTTTTGAGTTTTAATTTATTTCGGATTTAATTTAGTAACTAATTTGTGGATAAACAAGGGTAGATTTTATTTAAAATTTATAAAGCAACTAAAAAAAGACAAAATCTGTGTTGAAAAAATATCGCGTGCTCTTGTTTATAATGATGACGCACAACAATGACGCGAAGAGACGACTGACTGCAACTCCGTATTTTAAATTATTTTTACTTTTTGTTGCTGTTCGTTTTTATTTTACTTTATTTTTCGTACAGATGAGTTAATTATAGAATTCAGTTAAAATGAGCAAAAAGTAAACAAAAAAAAAAAAAGTGGTGAAATCTACAGGTTGTTCAAAATGTTAACTGATATTTTAGATTCAGTTGTTATTTGCGTTGACATGCTAAAGTTCTACATACAAACTTCAACTTTAAATATAAAAAAAAACAAAATAACAATTTTGCAAACTGCTTTCTTCCGTCAAACATTTTTGTTTTTTTTTTTTTTTGTGGAAAATTTGTGCAATCTAGTGTTGTGTTTAGTTTATTTAAACTGAAAATATAATATTACGAATAATCGAATAGAACTTGTTACGTAAGTAAATTTATTCATAATCAAAATTGATATATTAAAACACATTAAATGGGGACCGAGAAAAATATAAACTAAAAGCTGCAGCCACCACAACATATCGACAACATTCGATTATCAGAAAATTAAAATGACACAAAATCAAGATTGTGATTTTGGGAGAAAAATGCTTAACCAAGAATATTACGAGCAATAAAAATAAATTGTTTACTAGATAAACTGATCCGAAGTCAATAAAGTTTCAACACTTTTTAGTAGTTATTTAAGCAACAGAGGTGTATTAATGACTATTATGAACATTTTGTTAGACTATGGGGAATCACGTGTTAAAGTTTAATTGGACAACTCTCCGTAGAGACAAGACGTTCTGCGTTTATTTCTACATAAATCACGTGTATTTTCATTCAAATTTTTTTCGAAATAAACTTTTACAGAACAAGAATGATGATGAAGACTTCATATATATATAATAGTTCGGATTTTTTCATTACCATTAAATTTTCATTGGCATTATTTCAAATAATTACAATGAAAAAAGTTTAACTACCATTTAATGCTACTGTTTTATTTTTAATTACAATTGTTTTTACCAATGGTAATGAAAGTGTAATGAAATTGTATAATTACTAATTATAATCCAATAAAAATCATTGTTTTTATTAAACTCAAATTTATTATTGCATTTGGATTTAATAACTACGAATAAAGTCCCAATTTCATGCCTGCAACACTACTATTGCATTCACTCTAGTTTTGAAAATTTGTACTACACATTCTCCATCGGGTTGAAAATTTGTCATAAAAATTTAATTCTCAGAAATTTTATATATTTGTGTATGATTTTTGTTTGTTTTTATCTTTAAAATAAAATATCACCACAAAAAGGTAATTAATGGTAATGATTTTGTTTTTTAAATAATTACTAATGAAACTTTTTCATTAAAAAGCATTACCATTAATGAAAACAATGGTAATGAAAAAAATTTATTAGCTTTATTTAGAATTCAATGCTAATGAAATTATCAATTAATTACTCAATCTAATTAACTAGTCCCATGTATGATATATATATAAGGGTATTTTTTTATAGAAGTATAGAACTTTAAGTTGGCATTAGTTTTCAAGATGGTGACCGATTTAACAGCTGTCAAGTGACTTATTCTCAGTTTGGTTTGGCAATTCATCATGAATATACTCACGACTGAACAACGCTTGCAAATAGTGACCAATTTAACAGCTTTCAAGTGACTTATTCTCAGTTTGGTTTAGCAATTCATTATGAATAGACTCACGCCTGAACAAAGCTTGCAAATAGTGCAAAAAACGAGATTACCGTTGTTCCCGATTTTTATAAGCGAATTTTGTTTAGCGATGAAGCGCACTTCTAGTTGAATGGCTACGTCAACAAACAAAACTGCCGCATTTGGAGTGAAGGTAATTCTCAAGTGTATGTCGAAACACCGTTACATCCAGAAAAACTGACTGTTTGGTGCGCTTTATGGGCTGGTGGAATCATTGGTCCGTACTTTTTCAAAAACGATAGTGGCCAGAACGTTGCAGTCGATGGTGATCGGTATAGAGCCATGATTACTAACTTTTTCATTCCTGAATTGAATATCCATGATGCCCAGGAGATGTGGTTTCAACAAGACGGCGCAACATGTCACACAGCTCGTGCCACAATAGATTTATTGACAGACACGTTTGGTGACCGCCTAAATTCACGTTATGGACCTGTAAATTGGCCTCCAAGATCTTGTGATTTAACACCGCTAGACTACTTTTTGTGGGGCTATGTAAAGTCATTGGTCTATGCGGATAAGCCACAAACGCTTGACCATTTGGAAGACAACATTCGCAGTGTTATTGCCGATATACGGCGGCAAATGTTGGAAAAAGTCGTAGGAAATTGGACGTCCAGATTGGACTACATCCGCGCCAGCCGTGGCGGTCATAAGCCAGAAATCATATTTAAAATGTAATGCCACAAGATTATCTTTCGGATAAATAAAATTCTTGTCAATCGAATAATCCATCGTTGTTTTATTACAACTTAAAGTTCTATACCTCTATATAAGACACCCTTTATATATTAGGGTGGGACGATTAAAAATCGCTCAACGCACGAGGAAAATCATACTCTAGGGATTAAAATAAGATACTCTGCCCAAGGATACATACCTCTAAAATGGATTTTGTTGTCTCGGAATTTAACCCGAAAGGCCAATTTTGAATCCCACTTTGACCCATTTAGAGTGCCCCAATCGAGTCCAAATGTATGACGGACCCCCCTAACTTTGGAGGGCCGACCCATCCATGCCAGTGGCACGCCCCCTGGAACATTTCAAAAAATCTCCATTTTTGGCACTTTACAAGAAAAAATCTGCGAAATGGCTATGTTTTGTTCTTTTTGGAGTTTATTTTTCTCCTTAGACATTTACTTAGTCAGAACATATTCCTCTTTTTACCTCTAGAGTATACGGCGCCACTGGTTTTGTTTAATCTTCGAATTTAGGATATTTCGATATTTTTTTGTTTCGATTTTTTGAAATCTTTTCTACTTTTTTGTGTAGTTATGATTTATAAGTAAAACACACCAGATGTTTACCAAATATAGCAGTATTTTACGCTTGAACAAGTTATTTGTGTTGTTAAGAGCAATGTTTTTGTGTTTGTCCAGCCGCTGGAACTTTGTACAAAAATAAAGTTTTTTTTTTTAATTTTACTGCCAAATCATTTGCAAACTGTGTTACAGTAATATCGAAAATTGCAATAACGAATCTAAAGTAGCTTGAAACGCATCGAAATCCGCTGGCCCGTAACATTCTGAATGATCGTGGTTACTTTTTGCTAAGAAGAAGGATCAAGATTAACGTCAGCACCTAGCCGTGTTGGCCTTATCCGAAGGTGTTCTTACCACTGGGTGAAATTATAAAATGTAGACCAGCACCCCCCATTTCGTCACACACTACACAATATAAGAGCAATGAAGCGACAATAGCGCACCCATGCCATTGTCCCATCATCGCACACAATAGCAATTTATAGAACATAGAAGCCTAGACCCATATTCTTACCTCTTGTTTAGGGGTTGGAGACCATCCAACTCATTCTGTTGAGAGTGCAAGAGCACACTTGATCAACCGTGCATCTCTGCATGGATTGTTGCAAAACACAGCCACCACCATTTGCAATCACCAACAACCGGCCTCTACTTTAGAAAGATTAGAACAAACTGCAATTGGGCGGAAATTTTCAGAATTGTTAGCCTCCTTCTCCTTTTTTGCCAATAGGCGTTACTTATCTAATTTTCAGCACATTGGATATTCACCAGCATCATACAAAGTGTTAAAAAGAGTTGCTAATGGACGTGCTAGTGTCGAAGAGCTATGCTTCAAGACTAGTGTTGAAATACCATCCGGCCCAGAAGACTTGTTAATATTAAGATCTGCTCAGATCTTTTTAACTGCACGTGCTCCAAAAATTATTTGCGGCATAGTTACTGATACCCTGTAAAGCACGGGTTGTGGCTAATTGCTTTCGGCAAGAAGGAATTTCTTGCAAATTGACTAACCAGACGGTTGGCTTTATCAGCCAGGTCAGTGGCTATTTGGTCATCCTTTAAAAGTTTCGGCATTTTTTAATTAACATTATCATTTACTCTTTTGACACTTTTGAACTTTAGCACAAAGACCCTCCTCGATAGACCTTTTTCACGCCTAAGTACTTTGGCACACAATAATCTCGTTCTTTTGCGCAGCTAAGTTTCCAATTGAAATGCCGAAACAATTCTTTGAGGTCAGCCCAACGAGCCTTTCCGTATAAATATTTTAAACGTTTCGTGGCTGCTTTTGAGACGTTTCGAAGTTCGGAGTTCATTAACGTTCACTTCAATACTTTTGAGGGTGTGAACTTAGCAAAAGATTGAGAGTATTATTTCAACACAAGAAATAGGCGTAGGCTCATTCACTAGTTGCACAAGGTGGTTGTGCGCGGCAAATAACTAAATATATTGGACTTCTGTAGTTGTGTGGCTCGAAAGACGAAGCCATGAGTTGCCATATGAGTTGTGAACATTGAAGTCACCAGCAACAACGATTTCAATGTTCGGACAGCTATCGAAAATCTTCGATATAGTATCGGAAAGGAATTCGAAGCCGGATAAAGTTGTATCCCTTCCTGCGTTTGGACTTCTGTAAGAAACTCGAAATGCAAGTAGTGCCACCTAATATTGAATTTAATTCATAGACTATTAAAGAATTATTAAATTAAGCGTAGCATCCGTTTTTTTTCTCTCTAATTGAAAGAATATTTTTTACAATTTATGCGATTAATTTTAAATGGGAAAAATTTAATTTAGACTCTAGCAGAATGTAATGCATCTCTACATCAGTCTTAAGCAGCCTCGCAACCTTCAATATTTATATTTCAATATTTTATATTCAATATTTTCTTCAAATATTAAATATTCAATATTTTTTCTGGTATTTGCAACCTTTTCCGAATTTTCTGTTTATTTTTGTGAAATTGTTTTTCGGTAAAATTTCTATTTTTGGTGAATTTTTTAAAATTTCGATTTGCTGTTTCGAGTTATTGGTTAGTTTTCGACTTCTTGCTGGGTTTTTAAAATTAAGGTGAATTTTTAATTTAATTCCTAAATTTTCGAAATTTAGGTGATTTTTTTAATTTTGGATTTTTTCCGAAGTTTAAAATTTTGAAAAAATAAGAGTTTTCTGTTTTTTCCATTTAAAATTGTTTTTTTTTTTTTTTTTGTAAGATAAGGGACATATTTGATATGAGAAAAAGGAGTGGCCCAGGATATTTGGCAATGTCTTAGATATTTACACATTTTGCTAATTTTCAATAGAACATTTCACGATATTATATCTAACAGATCGTTCTGTTATATATGTAAGTAAGAACAGTATCTGAAATCCTCGAAGAATCCATTACAACTCAAATAAGGACAGACGGAAAGTGAAATGATTCATAACTATTGAGAATAGTAGTAGATTGCGATATTTTTTAATAAATAGTTTATTCAAGAGATATCTTACATCCAGAGTATTTCAATGATTTTGTTATTTGTTCAAATAGTTTTTCCCACTTTTTCCAAACAATGAATAGCAGAATCACTTTTACGTCTAACAACCATTTAAGTATGATTACAATAATTAATAAATGATAGATTTTATTTGATTTGAATGCCTCTTGATTGAACAAGGTCGAGGCAGCAATTCAAACGTAACAACATTAGTTTGTGAAAAAAACACTTGAAAACAATACAACAACTTAAGTTATTAAATGATTATAAAGACCCAATACCCCAAACGTCAAGAGCCCTTACGGGATTTCCTCTCAAGTTTTTAGTACCAATTGTTCTCAAACAATACAAATGGGAAAAACACACACTGCCACAATAATAATAATATTTTTTTTTTTGCATTTTTCCAATAGATTAATTTGTGGCAACAATAAACATCATCATCATCACCATACATCAAGAGAAAAACTAACAACAAATTGTAATTGTAACAAAAGTGGTTATAGTAATTCAACGACTGGGAGCGGAGGAGGACAAGTGAATGGTTGTTACTGTCAAGATCTAGACGACCAAAGTACTGAAAGTGTAGCCGATACTTGTGATTCACATCAACAACAATTACTGCATCATAAACAACAGCAGCAGCAACATTTACGCTATCATCCTCATTATCATGAGCCGCAGTCTGCGGTGGGAGGAGCTGGTACAACAAATGATTATTATGAACATTTAAAACGTTTAGATAAACTAGCGCTTGGCCTTGTTACGGAACAATTGCATCCTTGGCACAACGATAAAAGCGATTTAGAGAGTTTAAATTCAGATTACTTTAAAAATTCCCTGCATCAAAACAACGACTTTAAACAGTCACAACTTTTATATCAGCATCCTCCTCCTACACAGCAGCAGCAGCATCAGCAATTGGAGTTTGAATCATTTGAACAGGCGGTTCATTTGTTGGCTCAAGACAAACCCCGCATATACCAATCAAGGAGACAAAAGCGTTCCAGTGATTTAGAAAAATCCAATAAACTGACAATTTCCACACCAGTTAGTGGTGGTGAATCTTGCCCGGAAAACAGCCAAAGTAGTGTGTTTCCCGAGACCACCACCAGCAATTCAGATGATCAAACCGATAGCGCTTCCTTGTCCGAACAGGAATATGATTTAACAAAAATCGAGGAAATATTTCAAAAGACTCAGTTTGAAGGTGATGAGGATAGTTATGAAATCATCAGTTTAACAACAAGACGCACCAGATTTGAAACTACTGAAGCAGAAGTAAACGAACAGGAAGAAAAAGAAGATCGTGTAAAGGAAAGAGATCGTCTACTTGAAGAGCAAATAAACGGAAATAGATTTCCTAACGAATCGGATGCTGCATCTGAAGAAGGTGGGGAAGACGAAGAGGAAGCAGACGATACTGAAGAATCGAATAGACACACTACAACTGACACTGAAATCGAGGGTACTCTAAAGAGAGCTCGAGCCGCAAGTGATAATTTACAAACGATTATAGCTTACGATTCAGTTTATCTGTCCTCTGAAGAGAGTTCCGACAGCACTCTCATTGATGTAGACGCTTGCAATACATCTCTAGAAGTAGCCAGTATATGTACCTGTATCGATGAGGTCGAAACATTGCTGCATATTTCCATAGAAGATGCAATTTACGAGCCTCAGGCTAAACAACACAAATTTGAAGAGAATTACAAATCTCAGGATTCACTTTTGACACAACCACAAACTGTTGGTTTCGTGGAAACTGTTAATACCAAAATAGAAATACTAGATCATTGCAATCATTTAAATGTGGAAGATGTAAAACCCATTTACACTCAGATTCTTAAAATTGGACATACACCCTGCTCCAGCAACAACCTGCAACAACAAAATACTACTACCATAGCGGCAGGAGTCACCTCTAGTGCAGCTAGTAAACCAAAGATATTATCTGTTGTAGAAAAGCGTAAATTAAAACGTTATTCCGATTCAGCCTATTCGTCAAATGTTAGTGATTCATCTGAAAAAGCTTTAACTTCTCCCACAACTGACTCATCGTCTGCTTCATCGTACACGCTAGCCAGTCATTTGAAACGTCAAGTAGCGGAACCTCTTTACATACCATTCAAAACAAATCTTAATCATAATCAGTATCACAGTTTGCCAGATGTTAATATCGGTCAAAGTCTTAAGGTTTCCGAAAGCATTGATGCGCAACTGAGGTCATCGTATAATTTAGATAATTGCTGTTCTTTAGACGATGCTGTAGGCGATTGTCATTTACAGCACGAAACTGATCACACGACTGCTTTGTCAGCTGAGAATCAAAATATCAACAGCAGCAGCAGCATTAACAATAACAATAATAACAACAATTGTCAGCCCTGGGAGGAAGTTGTTACATCAGAGGAGATTAATGATTCTATTAAACGTTTTGGTAGAGCCCATCAAAAGTTTAAGCAAAAAGAAATTCAAGATTTTGAGCGACTACAAACCACACAAGCATCTTGCAATATTGAGGATCCTGTAGAAACTCAGGAGGGTGAGTTAATTATGTGATAAAAGTGTCTTTTTTCATTTAAGAGAATTAACAATTAATTTATTTTAAAGAAAAAGAAAAGTGCTTGATTATGTTAGTCAATAAATTATAGCATATTTTATTTGGGTGTTTGGGAACGGATACACACTTGCACCTTTGCAAGGTAATCTCACCTATTAACTTTATTGGCAAAGTATGCTTTGCACGATACACGATATAAATTTTTACTTTGTGTTTGAGGTATCCTCACATTAATAAGGTTTCTCGTCAATACGATTTCTTGTACATACGATTCTGCCTAATGTAGTTTAGTTTAGTTAGCTACACGATAGGTAGGATTCACCCCCACTGTTCCAATTACAACCATTATTTTTTTTTTTTTTTTTTGTAGACTACTCGTTGCCCATTAATAAGAGGCTTATTTTAATTAGGGGAAATAGCTACACAGACCACTTCCTTAACGGATCCGTTTTCGACCCCCTTCCGTCATCTATGATTATAGACAACCGAAATGTAATTAAGGCAACCTTACCTTCATAGAGGCACGTGCTACAACCAGCCTTTAATCTTGACTTTAGTGATTTCATACTGGCGACTGGTAACTGTCGGCCTTCTCTCTCATCACGCAGTCTCTAGTAATTGCTAGCATATGTTCAAGGCTTAGGTCCCCCATGGCATTCACATTTAACAAAATTCAGCTTCTTCTTACATTTTCATCTTGGCTAGATGATACTTAAAGTTTAAGTGACCTGTCACCAATGCAGTTATCCAGCTTAGAGTACTTATATTTTATCTGAGGCCTTCCTGCCCATCGGCTTTTTGAGCACCTCTTCATGTTTAATGAGTCCACCCATTGTAGGACCTTAGCTCGCATTACTCTGGGTTCTAGTCCACAGAAATTCACAGCAGATCCCCTTTTGCTACTTGGTCTGTTGCTTCATTCTCAGCTGTGCCTATGTGTCCCCTAACCCACATCAGTGTTACCTCATTAACCGAGAAAGATTTGATAAGTTATAAAACACATTCCAGCACTAGTTTGGAGACAACGTTCGCCTGCTTCATACGTTTTATAACCAACTGGTTGTCAAGTCCAATGAGAACTTTTCTTCCCTGAACCCGACATTCCAGCAGGTGCTCCAACGCATGCAGCAGTCCAAGCACTTTTGCCTGATAAACGTCGATAAGAGAACCATCAGTAAAGATGCTGATGTCGTTCTCTATCCACTCATTGACTATCTTTATTTTACTTATGTGTTCCATTGGAATTTGAGCTTCCCTAACCTTCCTATTAACTAGGTCCAGGATGGTCTTATTCCCAATGTTCGGCCCAAAGCTATGGCAAATGGCATCGCTTTTCATATGCAAAGCCGGCATTGTAGCCGTTGACCTAATGAATAAGTCTAACGGCAGCAATCCCAACATTACCTCAATTCCCTGAGTTGGAAAAGCATGCATTGCGCCCACATTATATACTCACAGAAGCAATCCTCTGAGTAAGAGGATTACTTGTGCAAAATATCAAATCTCTTTTATAGTTCTTAAGTTCTGCATTTAAGTCAAGTACAAGTCTTTCAGTAAACCCTTCTAAAGGGTTAACCAATTTTTTTTCTATGGGGTAAAATTTTGTGAGAAATTGAATCGAAATGGTCCCAGACCTTCAAAGTATTTTTTTCCATATTATTTTATAATTTTGATAACAGAAAAACGAAAAATGAACCAAAAATACACGTAAAAACAAATACAAAACAGGTTTCTTCCAAGGTATCTTTACCCGAGAAGTCTCAAGAGCCCAGCTGATATTTTTGTCTTCAGCTTAAAACTTCAGCTTAAAACTTCAATAGGAGATTGTGACCGCCATTCCAAAATATTATTGCAACTCAGAGTTAAGAGTGCTTGTGATCAGAGATCATGTGTTGTTTAAATATTTTACAATATTTATTTGTATTCAGAATCTCTTCGATTTTAATCAATGGACAAATGCAGTCCCGAGAGAATGCACCTGTATTAAAAAATTTGTATTTCGGACGTTTACGCACCACAGTGGGAAGGAATTAAGCCAATAAATGCAAATAAATCTATAGTTTACAAACTGCCATCCGGTTTAAAAGACAGCTGCACATGGTTCTGTCGAACTGAAGTTTCGCGTTTGGACTTTCAAAAGGTGCTTGAAATAAGGGCACCTTAGGTACATATCAAATTAAAACACGTACGTAGCTGAATTCTACAAAAACACTGATATGCGTTTAGGTTATCTCTTAAAGTTTAGGAGATATTCTACTTTTAAAATTAAAAAATTCAAATGTTTTCACTTAGTAGCCCCCTTTCGAAATATCAATTCTAAATGATATGATTTCTTATCGCAAAGATACGTTTGATATGTTTTTAAAGCCATACAATTCTTTCCCTAGTGAAAAATAAAAAAATTCAATTTTTGGAAATTTTTAAAGCGCTTTTAGGAATTAGAGTTCAGTTAGGGACTAAATAAATGTTAACTAAATAAATTTTTAAATTTTAAACAGTTTTTAAAAGGCGAAGAAAATACAAAATAAGTGAAAGTTAAAATCATAAATATCTCTTTTTCTTTTAGATAAAGACACAACTCCAAATAAATATCCTGAAATTCTTAAAAACTTTAAAACAGAAGAACAACAAACTTCTGCACCGACAGATGAAAACAATTGCCAAACAAATCCCGCTTCAAAAATAGAACCAATTTTGCTGCAGACTTCTTTTGATTCCTCTCAAACTTCGAAATCATATTCACCTCAACTTAACTACGACGACAGTTTAGAAAAATCCAAAGATGCCCCTGGCATTGAAATTGAAAATTTCAGCCAACAAATAGAGCGTAGAGCCAAAGAAATACGTGCCAGTGCCAGTGGCAGACGCACGCAATCACAACACATTGAATTTGCCAATCGAGCCAAATTTCGTTTAGAAAACACTTTAAGCCAATGCGAGGACATACAAGAAGAAGAAGAAACCAAAGAAATTAATTGGATTAAATCGGAAACACCAAAAGACACAAATTCCTTATTCCGTATTGTAGTTACGGATGCCCAAAACAATATTATAGAAGAAGACTCCATAGAGAGGTTGGAAGCAAAAAGAGAAGAGCAAAAGGAAAATTTTAATTTTAATGGTTTAAACAGGAAACCCAACAGAATTGAAACTGCTGATGAGTTATTAATGGTAAGATTTAGCAAGGAACGATTGAAAGAGAAGCCCACAAGTAGTGCAAGTCTAAATAACAGACCAAGTTGTTCTCTTAAGAGGGTTCCATCCAAACACAGAAGACAACAATATCCTGCAATTGAAAGCACAGATAGGGGTTCAGTACGTCAGTTGAGTGTAGCAGAAGCCAAAAAACTTTTGCTATCACCCAAATCCAAGGAGAGAAGAGTTTTAAGCAACCAAATTTATAGAGCCAGGCCGGTTAAAGTTATAACTACTGCGACAACCACAGCCACCACTACAATAACAGATTCTTTTCGACGCAACAAAGTCAAGCATCAAAGCAACAAAATGTCGCGTCCACAAATTTTGCAAGTTATTGATAACAAGCGTAAATTGGAAAATGGTTTGACAACTACAACAACCACATTCAAAGCCAATCAAATATTTCCTAATAATAAAGAAGAAGGCAGTCAGGTGGAAAACGAATATTTGAAAAAAGTTGATGCTGTACGTTGTTATTGGTCCAACTTGGCTAACAATGATTTAGAACAACAAAAGCAGCTGCGACAAGAATTAGATGAAAGTAAAGATAGAGAACAGCAAAGACAAGAGGAAAATCAATCGCTTAAACTGAAAAGTGAAGAACTCAATGAACAGCAGCAAATATCTTGTGTGAAAAAATCAAAGAAAACAAATGACACGGATAATGTGAATGAAAAACAGCTTCAGCAACGATATGAAGAAAAAAAGCATTTTATTTTGGGTGCTCATACGTCTGCAGATGAGGTTGATAGAGGAAACAAGGTAAAAAATCAAACCACGACAGCAAGTGACAATCGAAACACGACAATGAACACAGGTCACCATCAGGATGAATACTGCAGTTTTATGCCCTCAATTGAAATAGTGGAATTAGATGGTGACAAAAAAGCAACCATTGTCAGTACGGCGCCCTCAAACCTTTCTTCTCTGGGAGGCTACGATGCCAACGATGCGGATATCAATGACGCCAGTGTGCCACAATTCGATCATATACGATATAAGATTTTGAAATCACAACAATTGCTGCGAAGCAATGTTTTGGCACGTAATACAAAGGAGGCACAATTCGATGGCCTCATTCAGTACTTGCAGGAATATAGTTTTCAAGAGTTGTTGTCAAACAACAATGTAGTCATTGTGGAGCCAGTGCGCACTAAAATTGAAAGGCCAATTACAACAAACCATACTGTAACGAGTCGTTTGGCAAAAGATGCATGCAAAACAAAGTCACAAATGCATCAGGAGGCACACAACAGCAATGACAAACAAAAACCAAAAACTAAAAATGGTCAGGGTGGCATTAAACGTCACTTTTTCTATCAACCCGTAAGAGTAAATCGTGAATTATATGAGGAGGAATTGCCAAATCCAGATACAGTGCGAAATGTGCGTAAATTTTTCGAAGAACACATACTGCCAACACCAGGTCAAGGTCTTCTCACAAAGGCAACGCAACATCAACAATGTAATGACGCCACAAAGACAACAACTAAACAAACCAGTCCTAAAACACGTAGAGCTAGAAAATATCGTTACCTCACCATCGACACGTCTTATGGACATGCAACAACGGCAGCAGCAGCGGCTAAACAAAACACAAATTCATTACAACGAAAATGGGATACAACCAGTCTTTCCAGTGGCATTTCCAGTGGAGATTTGTCGTCACCATGTGAAAGTAACGACCCAGAAAGTAACTTAAAACATGTTGTTACTGCACCCACACCAACACCAACAACCCTCACTGTCACTTCACACAAAGACTCAGCAAATAATGAGGAAAATACAAAATCTTTAAGCGACAGAGACGACAAGTCCGCAACTGCAGTTCACGTCCAGGATGTGGTTAGAAAACATAATAGCAGTAACTCAGTTAGAAAATCACGTTCTGCCGCTATTGGCGTACCAGTACGTTCGTCGGGCATACGTCCTCATAGTGTCATCTATGGTTCTCTGCACAAGACCAGAAAGTCGAGTAATTACCGTGACATTTACGAATATCATCTTAAACATAACCACCATGATTCGGAAGATCATGAAGCGGCTGACGGTGGGGATGCTGATGAAGATAACGATGATAATGATCTGTTTGGAGATATGGACGATGACTTTGATGAGTTGTGTGATACGTACTATGTCAGTAATGTAAGTAGTACTGTGGTTTAATTAGAATTAATTGACAATAACGATCCTTCACTTTCCTACAAAGAAATGGAATATTGGTTTAATTAGAATTAATTGACAATAACGATCCTTCACTTTCCTACAAAGAAATTGAATAAATCACTCAAGTGTGAGTCCAAATCACACGCGTAGCACGTTTTCCTATCGGAAAACCCTTTAAATTTTAGTTTTAATTTTTTATACTTGTTAATATACTTTTTCTATTCTGTATAAATTTCAGTACTGACACTGGTACAAAAAATCAGGTCGTATATGTGAAAATCACGTTACTATCGGAACACCCTTTAATTTTTAGTATTTAATGTTATAGCGGACATAGTCATACAAATATTTCAAGATTCTACCTATTATGGTCCCAAAAATGGTAGACGCTGACATAAAGACGGACATTGTAGCAAACACAATAGGGTTACGTTTTTACCCCTGTGGGTATCGAACCATAAAAATAGGTTTTATAGTTTCTTAGAATAAAAAACTAATTCCTGTGTTGAATGCTCAAATAAGCAACAGAAATTTCTCCCTTAGCTCTTTTTTTTAGTAAATACTAATTTTACTTTGAAAGTATACCGCACCAATTGTAAGACTCTTACTTTTATAGTGCTTCAGTTATGGTTTATGTTTTTACTTTATATAAAGGTACCCATCCCTGGATAAAATTCTTAAATTTATAAAAAATTCTAAAAATTATTGTAAAGCTCTGTAAGAGATGTTTAAAATATTTTAATAACATTGTTATTCCACAAAAAAAAATACAAATTTTATTCAATGGGCGCCATCTGTTGTTTAAAATATTCCACTTTCAAAAATAAAAGTTGCGCAACCGTGTTTAAAATATCCCAGTTTTTGAAATATTCCCCTTTCAAAAATTAAAGGTGCGCAACGGTGTTTAAAATATTCTAGTTTGAAACCGAACATTTTAGTACCTTTAAACCGGAAATTTCGTACTTTCACCTATTTTCTCCACTTTCTCTTGGAAATGAGATATTTTTGCGAAAAAAAAAGTATCCTATGTTGGAATTAGGATGCCAAGGTACCTCCTCACAAAATTTTGTTAAATTCCATTCAGTAGTTTTTACGTGATGCGAACGCAAATGACTAGCAAGCAGACAGACAGACGGAAATGAGTTGCTTTTTTATTATATGTATAGATATTTCTGCTAGTTGCATGTTCACATGTCAATGCTATCGCTCTAGCCCTTTAGAAACTACAGATTAATTTGATTAGGTAGCCCCGCCTTGCAACGGGCTAAAAAATCCAAAGCAAATAGACTGATTTCTGAAACAGTAGCCTATTTTTAGGACCTTCGTATTTATAAAGTGCTGAAAAATTTTAAGTGTTTTAAACCAAAGGAATAATATGTTTAAATTTAACAAACACTGTATTTTTTAAACTTTTTAAAGACTTTTTATGACCTCCCTCCTCGCAATAGTTTATCTCTTCTACAAAAATATTATCCTTTTCAATACAGAATTTGAGTTTAAAGTAAGGATATACTCGTCTTAAATGAAGAACTTTCTATCTTTAAAGCGTGAGTAAGATATCATCGAATTTTGCTATTTGTTTAAAAGGCTTATTTGAAGTAAATGTTTCTAAAACTCTAGCTTACAAATCATGTTAAATTTCACCAATATCATAGGTTATGCTGGGACCCGAGAACCGCGGTGGTTTTAATCGCACAGACCTGCGACTTAAGAAAACACCACAAGAAAAAGTCTAACGGGATCAAATTACACGAGCTCGTAGGCCAGTTTACACCACCTCCATGTGATAGAAAGACCAATGTGGCATACGCTGTGTGGCCCTGTCCCATTGAAAACACATGCCGTTGCTGTCCATATCATCAGTTTCTGGTCAAAAGAAGTTGAAGAAGAACAGGAAGCGATGCGAATTCGACTGCTTCGGATTCTCGTGCATACATGTCAGCAGCAATGTTTCTGTCATTTCGACAGATGTATCTTCTAAAATGTGTCCGCGTCTTTCTGACAAAGTTCGGAAGTCCCTATTGGAACACCCTTTAGAAGCAAATCTTGTTCAGAAAATTACTCATGTAAAACAAATCTAATGGAAGTTTCCATTTAATTTTATGATTTTTCAAGCACATTTGATACAATCAGAATAATTTTTTAGTAAAATCTATTTTAAAGATACAAAAAAAACAATCAAAATTTTAGCCTCTACAGTTTCCATTTCGCATTAACTTGCCTTAACTATAATATATTTTTTCTTCTCTTAACAGGACATTTTGCGTAAAATACGTGAATGTGGGTCTTCCGTTACCTATTACGGCGGCCGTATTGTGCAAACATCAACAGCTACATCACATACTACAAATCCACTGGATGTTAATGGCTGTGGTAACAATGGGCAGGATTTTAACAAAAAATCTCTTGCAAACAATATAACAACGATGTCCGCAAAAAATCCCACAATGATGACACAGACCCAAACAAGGGCTAGAGTTCGTGAAATTGAAACCTGTTGTAATGCAGTAGCAGATGCAACTGTGTGCACCATGAAAGCCACTAATAATGAATGTCAATTTCATGGAAAACAATTGGAACAAATAAAAGCGAACTTGATAAAGAAGGATATCTCGGTGAATAATGAGAGCAAAATGACGTTGCATAAAAGTCAAAACAACCAAAATAATGTGGAACATAAAGCTCAAGGATGTAAAGGCTTTGATAAGGCAGATTATAATGGAGGTAAGTTTTGTTTACTCATTGTTAAAATGTTGGGAGAGTTAAAGAATCTTTTTGAAATGTTTCTGATTGCATATTGTAAAGAGTTCGCTAAAATCTATATTTAAGAGAAAAAAATTGTAAAACTTGAAATGCTCTTAGTTGTTTATATGAAAATTAAATCAAAATTAACTTGCAATCGCCCAGGAAAGGCAACAATAAGTAAGAGGACTGTCGTTAAGTAGCTCTGGGTTGAGAAACAACGCGCGCGCGTCATTGTAATTTCCGTCTAAAATCAATGAGGCAGTCTTTGCTGCTCGGCCTTCTAGGGGTTTGCGTGTCACTCTCACACTGGCTGATTGGCTTCCTCTGTACTGTACTGTACTACGGTACTATTATTGGTAGTTGCTTTAATTCAATAAGTTGGACATTGGTGGAGCACCATTTTAAACTGATTTTTTCACTGAAGAAGCACCATTAAACTCTATTTTTTACTGGTGGAGAACCATTAAACTCATTTTAATTTTAACTAGCTGAATTTGAAGTCTTACTACCTATACGAAGGTATTGGTCGAGCTGGAGATTTTGGAGCAAGTTAACGATACCTTGGCACTTTAGTTTTGTGCCTCTGCCATTATTATAATATTTTACATTCATTTAAAAAAAATAAAAATTTTAGCGAGCAAAAAATGCAACTTAATACATTCACAGTAAGACTCCATCAATTTTCATTTTTCGAATAAAATTGTCTTCATTAAAACTGATGGCAAAATGGATTTTTTGAACTCTTTAGAGAAAGTGAAATTAAACCGCTTCTTAGTGTAAGAAACCACAGTAAAAAGCCCCTGTATAGAATCTCGAATTTACCGGAGAAAACGCATGATAGAGGAGTGGAAGATAAGCGCACTCCAACACCGTTAAATGGTAAAAAAAATTGTTCTTGTCTTGGTGCCTGAGCACGTGATAGAAGGTGAGGATGTCATTTTGTACGCCGACAGCCACTGACGGAGAAGTATAAAATTTCGAGTCATTGTAGGTGTGATAACTGACCACTGCGCTATTAGGAATTGAATCAGTAGATACGTTAACTGTACAAAATTTTTTTTTAGGATACACGAGGACGAATAGGAATTAGATTATATATTGCGTTTCTGCCTGGAATTGGAAAAGCGCAGCCTTAGATGCTTAGGCGAAAGATTTCATTCCGAGCTAAGCGGTGGTGCAATCTAAAAAATATCTCCGGCTTTATCAGACAAATCGGGTAGAATGAAGTAGGTTTTTCTGTTCAGTTTAGCTATCGGAAGGGAATCGTAATGGACATTTTGGGGTTCCGAGTGGAGCTACCCGCGACGAGTTGTAAGTGTTGCAAATGAACAAATTACAAGATGATCCGCGAAGAAACCTATTATAAGTAGAGTTAAATCAAACGAAATGCCTTGAGAAACGGGATCAGCATTGATCACAAGTGATTAGTGAACTAAGGTTTTGTGGAGCGATGACAGCAAAAATAATTTATTTGCCTCCAATGGAATAAATTTCGTACGTAGAAAACCTGGACAAAGATATTCTTCTCGTATCCGTTAGCTACAGTCAAACATGGCAGGAAATAAAATAAGGTGTGGAGTTAGTAGAGAAAACTTCTCAATTTTTTTTTTTTTCGTTAACCAGTTCACAGATCAGATCTCTAACGACTAAGAAAATTTGATTTCACTGTCTTTTTAATTAGACGTTTTTCTTCACTATGGAACTCAATTTGATTATATAAATACAGCCATGTTTTTAAAAATAGTTTTTTACTAAATCTGAAAATTTGCGAATTTTGAGTTGTGACTGTTTATGATTTATTGTCGATATGATTATATGTGGTCAATCAAAAAATCGAAAAGATCAGGTACCTTTAAAAATACTACACGGTATTTTTGAATAAACCGATTTGTATTTAAAGCCAGATTTATTCGTAAGTGCAAGGATACCAATCGATTGGCTAAATTCATTAAGAAATAACCTTCGTATTATTACATTTGATAGATATAATCTTCAAAAAATAAATGACAAAGAATGTTCTTCCAAATGATAATAAACATTCTCCATTAAATTTGAATTTTCTGTGTTTTTGTTTTTCTTTAAAAAAGTAGGGAACCTCGAAATGGGTCACCCCTTACATATGTATATTTTGTGCAGCTTTCTACATTTTAGAAATATCAGTATATTGCGAAAGCTAGAATCAATTACTAGAACGGAGTGTAGATTTGAAATAAACTTAGAAACAAGTTTATGTTGAATTTCTAAAATGTTTGGGTATTGAGCCTACTAGTTATGCGAAGAAATAAAAAATCACTTTTTTTGGAAAAAAAAGTAAATTTTCATTATGATATTGCCCGGATTCACAGTTGCAAAGAAATGTGATACAGATTTACGTCAGTGCCTGGCGTATTGCCTTAGCCTTATGGTGGTCTTATCACTGGGTTGAATCAATGCCTCCACCAACACCCTTTTACACGATATTGGATATTGATTAGTACAATAGTACACCGGACTAAATCGCCCTTCCTGCGATATATGTCCATTACTCCCCAAAGGCCCTCACAAATAATCCCCTGCTGGAGGCTACCGATTCCCGTGCTATTAATAGTCTTGGATACTGGTAAGGCCTTGAAGGTTTTTATCTTCCAATTTCAGGTCGTGAATTGTGTCCCCTATATCCCCCGGGAGTATTGGCGTCAAGGTGTTAACAGTCAACAAACAAATGAAATGCCCCTGGGGCCATTTTCTTGTTTCAAAATTCAAATATATAAATGGTTTAACGAAGTGAAATTGCTCGTGAATTGTTGCTGGCTTATCGACGTACACCAAAGAAAGAAGTCCAACGGCGTCAAATCACAATTGACATCGCCAAAACGTGAGATAACACGGCCATTGAATTTGTCGCTCAAAAGAGCCATTGTTTCGTTAGCTGTGTGGCAAGTGGCAACCGACCATTTGAAACCACATATAGTCCACCACATCTATATCTTCCAATTCGGGCCATTAAAAGTTCGTTATCATCTCACGATAGCGAACACCATTTACAGTAACTGCCTGACCGACCTCATTTTGGAAAAAATATCCCCGATGATGCCACCAGCCCATAAACCGCACTAAACAGTCACAGATTGCATTGGATTTTCGATTATCACTCATTCGATTATCATCATTCTCACAAAGGCGGCAATTCTGCTTATTGACGAATCCACTGAGGTGAAAATGTGCCTCATCACTGAAGATGATTTTCTTCAAAAATTTACCATCCAAGCCATTTCTTGCCACTATTCTGACCATTGCTCGATTGTGTATCTTTCCATGGTTCAAATTGAGTTAGTCTGAAATTGAGAAATGTCAAATTAAATGCAGAAAAAACTTGACGTTTAGGTGTGGTTCACATTTAACATCGGCCCTTAAAATTTAACCACCCGATATAATGAAAATCCTTGATTATTATAAAACTTTTTGCATTGTCCTCTAAAACTTATTACTATCATTGATTTAGTTATTTCTTTTTTATGTAAAAAATCAATGAAATTTATTCTAATTTAACATGAAATTACTTTTTTCCTTACCCAATAGTTTATATATAAGAAATTGATTATTTTATTCCGTTTAATTTTTCTTAAAGGCGGTGGATACACATTTAAACTTGTTAAGTCGAACAGTTGCAGCAGTCGTTTGGAATTAGCTGGTGCCACAGACATCGAAACCGAAGACACTGAAGTTGTGCGTAAAATGGTACATCTCTACGAAGCAACAAAAAGTAACTATGATGGCAGCAACAACAGCAATGCGCGCAATACCCCGAAAGACAGCAACTTCACTGACGCAACATTAACAATAAATAACCAAACAACGGCTTATTATCAAGATAATAAAATCGACAATTGCAATCATCAAATTAATGAAAAAATTGTCGTTCCGAAGAAAGCGGGTCAGGACAATGAGAACAACAATCACGAATGTGACATTAAACTTGTAACCGTAAATAATCACATCAATATTGCTGAAGGAAATTTAACAGAATCCTTAGCAGCAATTACGTCCGGTAATTTGTTAGCGACTACGACAAGATGTAAGGAAGAACAATTTAAGGAAAAACAAGATGAGCACAAAATGTACCAAAGCGAAGCTAAAGATATTGATTTAGATAACTTGGGTAGAGGAGAAAGTGGAAATGATGCGGGTATATGTGCAAAAATATGCCGTAATAAAAATGTCGATTTGGCATTTACATTTGTTAAGCAACAGCCAACTAAATCCCCTGGCATTAATTTTGAAATTACCAAAAATGGCACACATATTGGAAACCAATCAACGTCGAACAGTAAAATACCTCTACAAGAAGAGCAAGTCAAAAAGGAAAAAGACAGTCTGTACAAGAAACTGGTGACTTACGAAAATACGCTGTTGCCAACAATGACGGCAACAACAAAAATAAAAAACTTAAATAAAATATCAACTGGGGATTTAAAGGTTGATGAAGCAAAAAACCAAAAGAACACACATCACATCAGTTCAAATAAATCGAACTCATCGAACACAACCTCACCTCTGGAAAACAAACCATCACACATAATTGTGCCCGTTGAAATCCATCGTATTGATAATAACAACAAGAAAATTGAAAATATGAATACATCTAGCTCAGCCTCCTTCTGCCCCCCCTCAAACAAAAGTAGTGTTGAGGAAAAATCGTTTTATCCGCTGAGCAACACGTCAAGTGCTGCATCAGGTATTGACAAAACAGTTGTTAAACATTATGTGGCCAATGACAAGAGTATCTATGAAAAGCGTAAATATGATGACATTGAATTTGAGGAATTTGAAATCTATGATCCAACCAAAGACTTTGAGAAATTAATTGAAGAGGAGCAAAAGCGTAATAATCCCGTAGCACATGTTGGCCGCCACAATACTTGTGACCTACAACATCAGCTGCAACAACATTCAACCACCTCCTCCCTAACATCGAATACATCAAAAGCCTCCACCTCGTCATCAATGGCCACAGCAAAAAGTCAACAAACTACAGTATCAACGGAAACGGAAACAGATTGTTATGATAGTCTGGATGATAAATTATAGCGCTCAAGGCTATGAAATGATTGAAATCAGACAAATTGATACCATCAAAATGACTCCAAGGAAAATCAATAACAAGCTCAACAGTCCTTAAATTCATTTTTTATATTAAAATAAATTAAGTTTTATTGTTTCTTGGTCTTTACCTTTTATTTAAGAAATTTTTATAGATATTTTTTCTTTTAAAAATTCTCAATTTGGTGCAACGATTATTACGAGTATAATTGTGTAGTTTGGTGGAGGGATTTATTTGTTTTAATTAATTTTTTTTTATATGATAAAACATATTTGAGAGAAAATAATTTTGCCCTTTTGTTAAATTGATGTTATTAATTTTTAATTACTTAATAAAATTATAAATTGTATATTAAACAAAAAAAAAGAAAATAATTATACGAACTCTTGGTTCTACAAACGATAATATGCGAATAAATAAAATTATCAAAAAAAAAAACACCATGTTTTTTATGTATGTATGTATGTATGTATGTATGTATGTATGTATGTATGTATGTATGTATGTATTTGTATAAAATATAATATAATATCTGTGGCAATAAGGAAAAAGTGCTAAAGTCTGATTTTTAAGTTTTGTAGGCGAACAATTTTAAACTTTAAAATTAATTTTTAAGAATGAAATAGCTTATCTTTAAACTTTTCGTATGGGAATCAAACGCATTTTGAGAAAAAACATATTATAGCTACCAAAAGTAGGCAGGCATTGCAATTAATAAGTTGCGAAAGAAGTTTTTATAATTTGGAAAAATATCTTGTGGTTTCTTAAGCTTTTTTCAAATGCAATTAGACATTGAAAAAAGATAAGCAGAAAGTCATTTCCTGCAGAATGAATAATCAAGTATAATTTTTCCAGACTGAAAACTTATGTTTTCCTCATCCTTTTCAAATAAGGATGAGGTTTAGGCTGCAAAACCAATGCAGTACTGTTCAGGCTGAAATTTTTGCAGTAAAAAGAGCGGCAAACTGGCTAAGGTATCACAGGGTATATGGTAAAGATATCCAGTTCTGAACCGATAGCAAAGCTGCGATATAATCCTTATCGGGCGTTTATACAACGTTCAGTTTGGTTCGTCAATGCCGGACATCTGTAGATTCCAATCTGGAACTCTTTTGGGTGCCGGAGCATTCGGGAGTACCCGAAAATGAAACTGCGGATGAACTGGCTAGAGCTGGAACCTACCTTAGGGACCAGCAGATAGATCAACAAGTTGGCGTTCCGCTAAATTGCTGTAAAGACAATTACCAGCAGGAACTACTGGGGGCTGCGCAAACCAGATGGTTGAACGAGCCCACCTGCATGATATCGAGGCTTTTATGGCCTCAGTATGTTTGCAAACGTACTGCAATCCTACTGAGAACCCCTCGAGGACAAATTGGGACACTAGTGGCTGAGCTGACAGGGCACTGCACTATAGGTGCACACGCTAGGAGATTAAATCTGCCGTATAATGACTTCTGCAGAGGTTGTCAGGACGAGGAGGAAGCAGAAACAGTGAAGCACCTCCTCTGTCACTGTCCGGCCCTATCTACGGAAAGGGCGGCGCTGCTTGGCAGGCCGATACTACAAGACCTTGCAGACTTATCGGGTTGCAATATTAACAGGTTAAATTCATTTATCCGGCTTTCTGGATGGTTTTTACACCAAACTTAAAGTGTGGATCAGCAGGTATCTTCCTGCTCATCTCTCTTTCGGGCGTCACAACGGGACCAAAGGGTCCCAAGAGAGTCGGTTTTTTCCCCTACACGGAGCCGGCGACCCGTGCAACCTAACCTAACCTAACCTATGTTATGAAAACTTATTATAAAGAGAGAAAAAAACATATTGCGAGTAGATCAAATCTTCTTTGTTTCGGGCTTAAAAATACCCAGTTAATATGTATTTTCACCCCCTGAGTTCAAAAATCACCTCGAAAATGACCAATTAGCTCTTGTTTTCAAGATACAGTAACATGTCATTTTTTAATACTCTGCTTTCACTTGGTACGCCTGTTAACTGACAAAACCAACAGTTGTACAGCTATTTTGAGGTTATATACGTGATTTCAGTTCTTCAGATAGTTCTTGATGTGGTTTCTGTTGCTTTCTTATTCGAATTTAATGTTTTGGAGTGATATTTAAGTGTACTAAACCAAAATGCCACGAGGTTGTGTGAATTCAGTGAATAACTTTTGTTACATTTGTGGTGAAGTAACATTTTCGTCACAGAAACGCAATCTTACTCTTGCTGTTAAGACTGCTTATAAGCTTATATTTTGGAGTTACGGTAGGTGACCAAGATAAGTCGTGGGCTCCACATATATGTTGTAACTCTTGTTCAGTTACTTTAAGAGAATGACTGAAAAATAAAAAACGATCTATGCCTTTTGCTGTGCCCATGGTTTGGCGGGAGCCTACAAACCATATAAATGACTGCTATTTGTGCTTGACTCCACCAATAAAGTCGGGATTGTCAACAAAGAAAAAAGAACAGTTCAATACCCAAAGATTGTAGTATGCAGCAACGTTAATGGCTTGATGAAATCTTTGAATTTGAACCATGATCCTACTGAATGGAGGCTATTCATAGATTCGTCGAAGCTTAGTTTGAAAACTGTATTAAGACGGTAACCGTCTTCCTGCTATTCCTGTTGGACATGCAGTTCACATGAAAGAGACTTATGAAAACATGAAAGCCCTCCTCCACTCAATCAAATATGCTGAACACAAGTGGAAAATCGGTGGTGATATAAAGGTCATCGCTATACCTTTTTATGTATGCGGGACAGTAGGGATAGGAAATCACATTACATTCAAACAGACTGGCCTGCAAGAAATCTTGGCCCTAGTAAAAAAAATGTTATTGCCCTGCCTCTCGTCGACCCGAAAGATATATTTCTTCCACCACTACATATAAAACTCGGTTTGATGAAAAACTTTGTCAAAGGCATGAACAAAGAAGGAGAGGCCTTTAGATATTTGAGGGACAAATTTGCTTTCCTAAGTGATGCAAAAGTTAAGGAAGGTGTTTTTGTTGGGCCACAAATTCGGGAGCTTCTGAAGGATCCTGCGTTTGACAGAGTTTTGGAGGGGAAAGAAAAGGAAGCTTGGAATGCGTTCAAGGGAGTTGTTAAAGGTTTTTTGGGGAACAAAAGAGAAGATGACTATGTTCAATTGGTGAGGATACTTCTACAAAAATATCATAAACTTGGATGCAACATGTCTCTCAAAATTCATTTCCTCCACTCTCATCTAGACTTTTTCCCTCCTAGCTGTGGTGCGGTCAGTGATGAACACGGTGAGAGATTCCATCAGGATATTTCTGTAATGGAACAAAGATATAAGGGCCGTTGGAATGAATCAATGCTTGCAGATTACTGTTGGTGCGTGTGTAGGGATTCTCCAGAACTCACCTAAAAAAGACAGGCCAAAAGAAAAATGAAATCCACATGATGGTAATAATATCCAACGTGCCAAGTATTCTGCCATTAATTTTTAACTCCAAATTAATTTATAATGTTGATAAACTTATGGTTTAAAATTTACTGATTTGCCTCAATTTCTTAACGTTATATATTTTGACCCATGGTGTATCACAGAAACTAGAGCTAATAAAATTTTTTCATTGTCATTTTCGTTTTTTTCAACCCAAAATTAGTAAGATTTGACTCATGAAGTGAAGGAAACATTAAAAAATAATTTTTGTTGGACAGTGTTATTATTGCAGTGGTTTTTCGTATTGGGGGTTTAAAAATGTACATTCTTTACAATTGTATCCAAGAAAATAACATGTAATTTACAGTGAAACTGTTCTTGTATTTGAAGACAGGAGCTTCTCAGCCGTAATAATAAATGTTTATTTTATATTTTATTTCACAAAACTACAGGCAAAGAGTCGAGCAGTATTCTTTTAATTCAACAGTAGGCAGGATAAAATAATAAAAATAAATAAACTTTAGTCTTGATTTACCACTCGCAGCAATTTGTGTAAAAGCATTTACTAGCAAATTTCTTATCTTCCATTCTAGTCTTTTTATTTTTTATCTGCATCTTGTAAGTAAAAAAAATTCTATTTTTTCTTTTTAATTATTTTCTTTTCTTTTTCTGAATATTTTGTGTGTATTTGTCCTCTTAATTCACTTACCTGAGTCTAAGTCTTTAGTATTATTTGTGCAGTAACTTTGTCGTCCTCCGAAGCTCCATGAATTCTGTAAGTAATTAAAACAAACAAAGATGAATATAAATAAAACAGCACTAATAATACTTACAACAAATAAAACAAAAAAATAATATAAAATTAGGATTAGGCTGGCTTATTTGACATCAATGGTTTGCCTCTGTCCGGCCACACTGAATTCATAATCTTTGTAAACTGAGAAAAGAAATCATAAGCCAGGCATTTTTTTTTTTTATTTTTCATTAAACTTTAAATAAGAGAAAATATTTCAGGTGTCCTTATTAAGCAATATTTTTCATTATAAGTTGGATTAAAAAAGATTTTCTTTGAATGAAAAGTTTAATAAAAAATTTGTTAAAGACGACACAAGTATTAAAAGATTGTAACTAGTTTTTCTACGGTTGGTTTTAAAGTAAAAACAACGAAAGGACAATCAATTTTTGACTAAGCCTTTTACTAGCTTGTGCAAAAAAAAAGGAAAATAAGGACGTACAGATTGGTAACCGATTTATAAGATTAATTCCAAAAACCAAATTGAAGATAACCAATAATTATTGCTCAGCGAGAGCGAGAGGCTAAAATTATGTTTCACTGTGTGAAAAAAAAATTTGATAAAATCTAGTAAGAACTTCAGGCCAGCACTGAATAAAACTTTGAATGTTTTTGGACCAGAACCCAGAGCCGTACTGGTTTTCTTAAGCCTTTGGATCATGGGGCAAACACTTGTTGAAAGTAAATGATATGGGAAATCTAAGCCTAAGACGAAAGCTTGCAATTAAAAGAGATTTCGTGATGAGGAAAAAGACCCACAGTTAGCAGTCGACAGTCTCAAATCACTAGTCAAGATTAAAGTAACGAAGGGGGTCGAATAGGGATCTATAAAGTGCTTATACCCTTACTTTTATATTTAAGTACTTTAATATACAATCGTATAACTCAATCACAAAAAAAAATCTGATATTTCTGTATTACTCAAAAAAATCGTTTCAAATTGGCGTTGTAGCTGCCACACTATTATAGAAGAAGAAAAAGATTTTGCAACTCTGTTCGCAATTTCATTAAAAAAATATCAAATCGTACAGACTTGTCAAAAAGGTTATCACAAATCGAACATGTTACAGCAAAAAAACCTAAACAAGCGCGTTAAGTTCAAAATAACTATTAAAAATTCTCATGTATGTACATACAAAATGTATTAAGCAAACCTAAATAGCACGGCAAAAACGCTTAGCAATTGAAAAATCCAATTTTGACAGAGCGTTAGGCAGTGAAGTTGGATGCACACAAACTGTTATTGTTTTTTTTTTTTTTTTGTGCAAGAGTGATGACAGTTCTGCTTTATCTAGCGATTTTATCTCTATTTTGCATTTATCTTTATTATATTTTATTAAACCAAACAAGTTAACTTTACTGTTCATTACAGAGCGTTGCGCTCTTCCTACGGTTTGGTTAAAGCTAGGCGCTAGACAGCGTTACGCCTTGCTCGCTTATTTAGATTAGTCTGTTAGTATGATAGTGAATCATGGCCACTGGTGATGGAACTGTGGTTTTTTTTCAAATTGTAATAAAAAATACTACGCTACACAGTGGTTTGAAAAGGATTTATTTTGTACATAATTCGGTATCTCATGAACCGCTGAAGATATCTTAATGAAATTTCACAGAGGCAAAGCAGAGGTGTTTCTGAGTGGAGTTCGGCCCCCAAGGGCAAAGGGTGGCTTATGGGTAAGCCCCCAAAATTGGATACCTCGAGATAATTAATTTTTTGGAAATGTCATAAAAAGTTTATTTTTAACTCAAATGTTAAGATTTAAATTTAAGTAGACCTCTTTTAGTTTGGGAGAAAATTGACTTACAATTTGTTTTTTTTCAGTTTGGCACAAAATGCGTTTATGCACATTTTTCATTTTTACATACAAAAGAGAAAAATATCATATCCTATAGCTTAAATATATGCTCGATATGGTATCAGAGGAAAGCTCTTGACTTTTGGATTAACAAGTTTATGATAATTTTTTTCGAGCTCTATTTTTTTAATTATATTTACCTCAAAAACTGAAAAAAAAAATCAAGTCAAGGTGGTTTTTTGAGAAATAAAATATCGAACTTGAATTGCAACAAAATCTAAACGGATTGAGATATTCTTACAAAATTTTATAGATTTTATAAAAAAAAAAATTTATAGATAATAGATAAAAGAGTTTTTATCAAATGGTGAAATAAAATTTGATATTTTTCTATTTTAACATATAAATTCCCGGTGCGGAAAAAAATTGTTTTTTTTTTCAAAAGTGGCAACCCTGCCTTTATTAATTACGGGGCTGTCAAATTCTTTTTAGACTATGTAGCCAATAATTGAGGCTTTAAAAATCTGTTTGCGATTTTTTAATCGGTGCTTTGCACTCCGAGAAATTTAACAATAATTTATACATTTTGTTTCAACATTGGCTGTTTGTATAGGGCTGGAGGGAGAACCGTTATAACTATTCACCTAATTTTGCTTTTATTCGCATTTGCTATAGGTTTTCTCTAAAATGGTTTAAAAATATTTACTAGTACCGAAGTAAGTTATAATTACATAAGCCAAAAAAGAATACACCTTTCTGGAGAAAATCCTAAAAATCGCTATTTTATACATTTTCCCAATTCAGAGGCTTGTAACTTTTCAACGAAAAGCGCTATCAGAACAAAATATGGAACTAATTTATTCTAAACTTTATGAAGAATATAGCCAGTTTCTTAAAATAATAAGACATCCAAATAATAATCATTAATAAGTACTCCACAACAAAAATGGTAAGTTAAGGTCGGACAAAATTTAAAAAAAAAAAATTGTAAGCCAATTTTCTCCTAAACTAAAAAAGATAACCCACACATGTAAGCACATATATTATAGATATTTTCAAGGTATTCTTAAATCTAAAAAATCTCGGGTATATATTTTAACAAATATATACCCGAGGTACCCAACTTTGTGGCTTACCGTGGGTATTGATGGGAATTTCCATTCTAACATTTAGTGAAATTTAAATTTAAAATGTCCGGGTTTTTTTTAAATACTCACATCAGTAATTTCAATCACAAAACTTGGAATTGCTAAGAATTGTGCCAGTGTTCGCCACTGCATGGTAAAATGATAAAAACATAAAAACTAAAAAACCAAACAGACGAAATAAATCATCCCTTGTAAGTTATAAAAAATAAATGGACACAATATTGTTATTTTGCTCCATCAGTCACTTAAAGCTGTAAAAAAAAATAAAAAAATAAAAAGCAAACCATTTTTTTGTGTACTTATAAGCTAAAAATAGGAAACCCATTAAAAATAAGGATCAAAAATATTTTATTGCAAAACTGCAAAAAAAACAGGGATATAAATGTTGCCCATGACAACAACAAAAAAACATAAAATATTAAAATATTAAAAATGTTCCTTCCTTCCAATTATTAAACATATAAAAATTTAATAGCAAACGCCATTCATCATACGAATATTTTTGGGGAGTTTAAATAATGGCGAAAAATGCTTTCTTCTCTATTTTTATAAATTTGTTTAAAATTTAAATGTAAAAATTAAAAATTATTGTTGTTATATTACACGCAGAGAAAAACCATAGTTATGTTGTGGGCACAAGATCCACATTATGTTCTCTGTAACACTAGATGGTTGCGATAAACAAATTTTTGTGGTTTTTAACATTATTTTGGTCACGATAAACATATTTCGGTTAAACTTTTATCATAAAATGATTACTACGCCCAAAAAATGCAATATGGTTGGTTTTAACTATACAATTTTTGTTAAACTTCAAACCACAACCAAAGTTTTATAAGTATTTCAAAATAATATATTCGTAATAAGCAAAATATGATAAGTTTATTTGTATGGAAAAACAACCAAATAATAATCATTAAAAAGGATTAAAAAAAATAATAACAAATTTGTACACACTTTTTTGGGGTTGCATATATTTAATAACTAGCTGTGCCCATACACGTTGTGTGCGTCCTGACAATATTTTGTTCGACTTTGCTTTGAAAGTAATCCACAGCAAATTTTAAGACTCTTACGTATTTACTTTCTATAAAATTGGATAAAATTCTAAAATTTATATAAAATTATAAAAATTATGGTTAAGCTTTTAAAACAGCGCCATCTGTTGCGCAACATTCCTGAAAATATACAGCTTTCAAAAATATAAGATGCCTTAAAGTCTGCAGTACATTTAAAACAGTATACAAAATCCGCGTACATTTTCTCCACTTTCTCTTAAATATATTTTTGGGGAATCAGGATACTAAGATACCTCCTCACAAAGTTTTGTTAAATTCCATCCAGTAGTTTTTACAAAAAAAAAGAAGAAAGACGGACAGACAGACAGACAGACAGACAGACAGACAGCAAATAAGTTGCTATTTTATTGTATGTATGTTCATTACGTAATCATATCTTAAGAACTGGTTATTTTAGTCTCACGCCTTTTTCAAACTATTAAGTTTCTAAACCAGTTAGAAAGTCGTTCCACAAAAAATGCTTAATTCCAAACGATTATCTTTCATTCCTTAATTCATTTTATAATGTTGACCAAAAGTCAATGAGAAATCGTCAACTATTTCAAAAGTCGCCATGTCGCCAAATCCAAAATTTGATCGCCAAATAAAATTGAAAATCGTCAAGTTTGGCGAGAAATCGCCATTTTTAAAACGCAGCAGCCGTTTTGGCGACATCAATTAGCCACCTCGGAGCGAAGATTCAACCCCTTTGTGGGGTGCCGTTAAAGATCGTTGATATGGAAATAATCTAGTAACAATCCGCAGCCTTAGGTCTACTATCGTCTAAGTCACTCGTGAAATAGAAGTAGAAACCCTAGCTACTGCTAGGCCGGCTTTGGCAGCAATATGTTATTTATTATTTTGAAAAAATTTGCAATATTTAAGGAAATAATTATAGTTTAATTATTTAATATTATGCTTATTACCCATTAAGTTTTATAATAAACGTATTTCACGGGTCCAGATCTTCAGGAAACATTTTCTCTAATTTTCGAGATGCCAAAAATACTCTATAAGCAATGAAATTTTAAAAACACAATTGTTTTGGTTTTCTTAAATTAATTTTTAAAAAAGACATTGGTTGTATCGGGCATTCCACGCCAAATCGGCCAGTTTGAAAGTTTTTCTTTTTGATTTCTACCAGTTACGGTAGTGTTTAATACCCATCGAAAAATGCAACATGGTAAATTAAAAAAAACGCGTTTTTGGATTTTTCTAATAATTTCTTCCATAATGTTTCCTTCGAGCAACTAAGGATATGTCAGCAAAATCTTAATTAAAGCAAATCTTCAGCTTTAGCGATGTTGATGCAATGTTTTGAAAGTATAAGCTGGATATAGTCTTGTTACAGGAACCTTGGAACGCGATGTCTCCCAACAAACAGTCAATCTGTACCACTCAAAGACTGATGGTAAATTTAGGTCATGTATTATGGTGCGTCATGGCGTGCGAACAGTACTTATAATTCATCTCTGCTCGCCGGATCATACTGTAGTAATGATTGACAGTGGCAACAACCATAAGCGTGGTCACCATTATCACAACCGTAACCGCGTCACCTAAAATTTGTTGTTATGCATAGATCTGCACGTTTTGGTTAAAGAAAAATCATCGCATCATCGTCACCTAACAATGGTTTTTATACATACATAGGTCTGCTCGTTTTGATTGATGTATAATGATTGAATCGCACCTAACATTGTACCATCGTCACCTAACATTGGTTTCTATACATAGGGTCTGCTCGTTTTGATTGAAGAAAATTTACTGAACTGGCATCATCGTCACCTAACATTGGTTTCTACAGATAGGTGTACACGTTTTGGTTTAAGAAAAATGATTGAACTGGCATCACCGTATATATTTTTACAAAAAGGAAACAAAATTTGTATACCTGAAGACTGTAGTAAAAATGTCAACTGTAATAACAAAAAGATTATTATTAAGATTTGAATTTAATTATTCTGTGAAAACTTAAAAGAAAACCATAAATGATCTTGTTGCGATGTATTACATAAAAAAATCGTGGGAAAAAGTAATCACACGTTACTTAGTTTTCACTTCTATTGGCAATCCCAACGACTGCCCTGCACTTATTTTCATATTTAAGGACGATTTTACTTCTGGAAACTGGATGCTTTATTTAAAGTTTACAAACATCTTTCAATTTTATTATGTCTCAATTCCTTGTCACAAACAAAATTTCATGATTTCAAAAATTTTTATAAATCGCAATATACCTTTTAATGCTTAAAGTAGTTTTACACGACGTGTATTTGTCATATGGCTTGTCACTTTTCCATGTGTAAATTCTAACACGTCGTGTGAATCTTTTCAAATATAACATGTGTATTTTCCATGTGTACAATCCATATGACTTTTTTCATTTAGAACGTGTTCTATTTTGACGCGACAAAGCATCTGACATCCTGTAATGCCAACTTGATATTTTGCTATTTTAGGTTTGTTGTGGTACCAAAAGCATTAAAAGCGTGGCAAAAGCACTACGTTTCCATCTTTGCATCAGCTGTGGTTGGCAATAGAAAACTGTGTGGTGGAAAAATTATATATTATAGGTTTATAGGTATTATAGGTTTATTAAAATTATTTTTAAAGTTAAAAAATATTATATCTATTATAGGCAAATTTTACAAAAAAAAATTTTTTTGTAACTTTTGGCGATATTTGATTTTGATGAAATAGGGGAAACAAAAATCTGGCAACGCAGTTGCTGCCTCCAAAGATTATCCAAGTTCATATCTTCACTCAACGTTGAATGAAATGGCGGTTTGAAATAAAAATATGACTTTCCAAATTCTTAGTGCAGCTTTTGTAAGGGGCAAACTGAGATACCGTAACGATGGTCGTTTGCCTTCAATTGCTGAGGTAATTGGAGGCAGTCAGTGACATCGGGTTATACTGCAAAAATCTTTGAGTTATTAAGTTCGCTGGCAAGTCCACTTTCTTGGATTAAATAGCAAACTTTCGGCCGTAGCAGCCACATTCTCTTCGCTAAGCATGGTACAATGACCGAGATCATGAGTGTTGTTCACTAGCAAGACAGTTTCGAATTTTTGTGCAAGCTTGCGTTAAGCGTTCGCGATCAAAACTTCTTTTTAGCGCAGTTTAGGGAACACAACCCCGCCATTGGATATAAAGCAAGCCATAGACGCTGCGATGAGTTGTACAACCAATTCTAGGAATCGTAGTTTGTACGCGAGTTGTACACGAAGTGTAACGTTTGTGACCTGATTGTATTAAAGTTGTGTGTCAGTTATACGAAATATCAAAAAGTTTAGATTTTTTGTCAAGTTGTACCAACACGTCGCAACGTTTGTGCGGCTCTCGCGTACGCTATTAATTGTATTAGTATATGTGTTTAGTATTGTTTTGACCACCTTGCAGTTAACATTGAATGTTAAGTATTATTTGAGGGTGCTATAGCTTAAGTGGTTAGCACGTTGACTACTAAGCAATGGTCACGAGTTCAATGCTCAGCCATGGCAACATCAATTTTTCTGATATGTATTAATTTTTCTTCATAATAATCAATTTTTCTGATATGTATTAATTTTTCTTCATAATAATGCATATCACAGCGCCCGGTATTACCACATAGCACTAAATTGCCGGCGAAGTAAAATAATTATAAATTGGCTATGCTAGTTTCAAACTAATTCGCCTAAATAACACCAGAGGCGCTGCAATACTGTTCTAAAAATAATCATAACGTGCAATTGCAGTGTTGCCAGAATCGAAGCTTAATATAGGCATTAACTGCCTGAGTGGTACTTCTCTTTAAAAAAAAAAAAACAATGTCAATTATAGCATACATATGAACACCATCTTATTTTGAGAGAGCTGGCTTGTTAAATGAAGTTGTACATAATATCGCCCGCAAAATTGTATCGTTTGTAGAACAGCAAACAACTGATTCCTAGAATTAGTTGTACAACTCATCGCATCGTCTATGGCTTGCTTAAGATTAGAATATTTCTCACGTTTGTTCAAGCCAAACACGACTCATTTTTGGACAGCGTACGTATGATACTGACTGATAATCAATATTTCGGGCAAATAAAATCTATTAGTGTCAAAATAATATAAAATTTAAAAAATACTTGTATTTGGTCCAACACAAGTATATTAAAAAAATGTCTAACATTTCTGAGTTAAAATCATATAATTGCATTTAGTATAATCCTTATGTAAGACTTTAATCTATTGGTCGTTTTATTCTTGTTTTCTTATTTTTAAACTAAACATTTTCTATTCCCATGTTCTTCTCCTCAGCCTGTCAAAAATATAAGAACAACACAACACACTCTGACGAATAGTTTCACACACGTTTCATAGACATGTTGTTCAAATAAAATTGTAATTGGACTTGTAGCATTTTAAATTTAATTGTATCAACATCTACGCTCTCATGAACCATTTGTCATCTACTTGAAAGTGTTTCACAATTATTGAACAGGAATTGTGTGAAAATGGAATAAATAGAAAAAATCATGCTGGTATGTATGTATGTATGTATGTATGTATGTATGTATGTATAAAAAGAGAAAAGGAAAAGAAGATATAGAATTTAAACAAGAAATATGCTATATGGATTCCAAAGACTGCAGAGTATTACGCGATTTGCACAGCAACAAAAAAAAAGGACACATATTCTCTTTAAACATCGATTCAACTACACGCTGTGTTTAATACATATATTTTGCACTGGTAGAAACTCATTTAAAGAGTATTTTTATTTTAATATTAAATAGTTAAATTTAAATTATTAGTCGCTCTATTTATTCACATGCAAATGAATTTTTGAAGTCAGGCTTAAGTTCGTTTTAGTCGCGAAGAATGCTGAAGACGGATGAAGCGATCGAAAAATTCATTACATTCTGCTAGTGCTAAAACAAAAATTTCCTCTTTAAAAGTAGTAAAAATATATTCCTTCAATTTAGCGAGAATAAAACGAACATGAGCCTGACTGAAAAAAATTTTTTGCGCGAACAACTTTTCAATAAAAAAATTTCCCGAGATTAACGACAATTTCAAACAAAAAATTGGCTTTATTGGAAGAATAAATTTTTTCATTATTTTATGAATATGTCCTAGTTGTGTTTATAGTAGCATAAACCAATGCATTTACGTATGGCATGGAATGCCACCTAACTGTGAAACGCCGCATAGAATCAGTTCAGAAGTTAACACAAAGTAAGTTAAAAGCTGTCCAACTAAACTGGCTTATTGGTAGAAACTAATCTACTCTCAGCTTAGATTTGAAACTTCTATTGTCCAAGTCAATTCTAAAACCCATTTGGTGTTCTGGCATTCAGTTATGGGGCACTGCCTCAGCTAGCAATGTAAGAAAATATACAAAGGCGCCAAAATAAGATTCTATGTATGATTACATCTGCTCCTTGCTATATAAAAAACTCGAACACCCATAAAGATCTAAACGTGCCATCAGTTAAAGCGGAAATAGCGAAACTTGCCATAAGGTATTTAAAGAAGCGTGAAACTCATCCGAATCCGCTGGCCCGTAACGTAACTAAATGAACCTGGCTACATTCGACTAAGAAGAAGGGACACTGCTTCTTTCATCCGTATATCAGAGGGATGACCCGCAAATAACAGTAACCGTGAAACATACCTTTTTTTGTCTAGCACTGGTTGGACTTAAAAAGTAAATTATTTTATTTTAGACTTAATTATTGATAGTCCATATGTATATGTATCGTAATCCGTAGGCGTAATCCGAACTTTTTTTTGCCATTTTGTACATATGAACAAAACATAGATAAAAAAAGCGAATTTCTTTGGGTAAACATACACCAGGTATCAGGTTTATGGGAAGCGCGCCTCGATTACCTTGAAAAAGGTAAAACGATTACCGGCCAATATTATTCCGAGCAGATTTTATTTATAATTGAAGCCAAAAGGGCCTAACATAGCGAAGAAAAGTATCCATACTCATACTCTGTACTGACTTGATTGTAAGAACTTTGCGATAAATGACGATTTTATCTTTTTATTTTAAGGGAATAAAAACAAAAAGAAAGCTAGACTTGATGTATAAAGTTAAAAGTAGATTATGTTGAGAGATATAAATCTTTTCTGCTGCAAAAACAAACCTTTTGTCACAAATAGTCACGGAATTATCAAATTGTCCCTGATTTTCATCTTAACTGAATTAACCGAAATGATTATGTAATTGTTTGCAAAAGGATAATAGTTGAAAGTTGTTGAAAATCTTGTTTACTTTCCAGAGAAAATAAATTAAAAACAGGTAAAATTCAAAGAAAAACTATTGTTTTTTATTTATTTTATGCAGCACATTTAACCCACAAATTTAAGTTTACAAAGGAACCTCAATACAACACACAGGCATACCAGTGGTGGGATTTGGGGTACAATTATACCAAACTTGGTGCAATCGACGCATCAGTGGTATACTTTCTGCTTTTTTTTTTTTGGTACAATTTCATGTCAAATTTATTAAATACATTTTTTGTTTAATCAATAGTTTTTTTTTACTTTTTCTTACAATAATGAACTATTGATTTTTAAAATGTTTCATGAAAACCCGTTTATCTCCTTAACGGTTGTTCCGATTGACTTCAAATTGCCTGTGGTATTAATCTTTAAAACGGTAGACCTTCTGTTTAGATTAAGATTATACGTTTCCGGAAAAGTCAGTTTCTTGTGGTTTTCGGAGAAGTTGTAATGAACTCTTGATTTTTAAATTGTTGCGCGAAAACCCGGTTATCTCCTAAATGGTTGATTCGATTGACTTCAAATTGCCTGTGAATTGTTGGTATTAATATTCTCTTTAAAACGGTATACCTTCTGTTTAGATTTCTTATTTTATAGTTCTTCAACCCTGTCTAGAACTAACTGAATTGCACCATTGAAAGGGCTTTTTGCTGAGCTATAGGGTTTGAGCGTTTTTGCTCAATCAGTTTTAGGCGGTATTCACCTGATATATTTTTACATTCTTTCTAATGAGAAATCGTAAGGCCTTTTTTGTCATCTTTTTTATCGGATTTAGATCCGATGGCTTTGGTGGAGTTTTAAGCGCTTGTTGAAAATGTAGAGTAGTAACCAGCTCCTAATATCGCAAGCCTTCTGCTTATTAATAAATATTTTGGAAAAACATTTTAAAAGATTTAATTTAATTTAATTTGTTTTATTTTATATTGTTTTTTTTTACTTAATGCCAAATTTGGGTACAATTTTATAATTGAGCCGGTACAATTTAAACATTGTCAGATCCCAGCACTGAGGCACACATTTCTTTTAACATCCTTTCATACATAAGTACACACATGAAAGTGAAACTCAAAACCACAAAAGCTGTACTACAAAAGAGAATCTCTCGACATTAATAACAATATTGTTGAAAGTCAAAGCAGGTTATGTGAATGACAGAACACAAGTGTAAATAGTTTTTATTTGCTGCTGATGATGTTAAAAAAAACCAGAGGAGGATACTGCATGCACACTTTTATGACTTAACAACTACAACTACAGCCAGAATAATAATAATAATAGTCGTATAACAAAAAAAAGAGCTTAAAAAATCTACATAACTGCGTTTTGTTTGTGAAAGTGGGTGGATTAAGTCCCAGTTGGTCATGGCTTTAAGACATATTACGCGTCGTTTGCAAAGACAGGAGTAAATCATTAACGACACATTGAGGACAGCTCCAAAAAGTCGTTGAAGTAATGTTCTAAAAAATGGCTACGAAATCACGCAAGACTAAAAGAGCCACAAATGCCTGCACCTTGTCGTCTACGACTTTATAAGCGACAATTCACTCGCGCTTGTCTTGGACTACATAAACAATTTTTCTCCGCCTACAGCTTGTCGTCAATGACGGCAAAATCGCCAAGCACCTAAATATTGACAACGATTCGTACGATAATTTTATTTAAAATGTTGTCAACAACAATAAAAATACAAAATGTCGTCTATAAATTAAAAATATTTTACATATATTTTGTGTCACATTTTGTTAATAATATTAAGCGAAAAATTAAAAAAATGTTATTCCCTTTTCATTCTGCTGTGATGAGTTTTTAGTTTTTTTTTTTCTCACAAACATGTTTTACACGTACAATTCAAACTGTTTGTCGCTTGTCAGCCATAAAAGCAATTTAATATTTACATGACCAAATTAAGAGCACGATAATATCGTTATTAATAGCCTCTTATATAAAACAATGTTGCTTATTTTTATTCAGATACAAAACAGTAAAAAATTCCTTTAGAAAACCATTAAACAACTGGGGACAAATCTCATCACCTACATCGTGGAAGATATGTCGTCTAGGACAGTTTGGCCAACTGGGGTATGAACAGGGCAAATATGGCCTGTAAACACAGTGTTCTCTTTTTATTATTTGTTAGCATTTGGCTTAATGTCATTAAGTGAGCAAGAACAAAAGGATAAAATTAACTAAAATAAAATAAATAAAGGCTTTTTAACTACACAAAAGAAACAAAAGAGATGCGAGCATTAACAGTGATGGACAAAAATAACTTTAAATAAAAATATGATGTATTGTTTTATTTTTTGAAATCAGATTTATTATATAAATTTGGTTTACAAATTTTGTTAAAAGATCGGACGTCTGCAGTCTAGCTAGAAGTGGACATTTGCTCGGCAAAATTCATTAATGATTACCGAATTTCTTCTTTTTTAACCGACTTCAAAAAAAGAAGGAGGTTATCTATTCGTCTGAATGTTGTTTTTTTATGTTTGTGCCCGCAACTCAGTCATTTCTGAACCGATTTTAAAATTTTTTTTTTATTATAAAGGAAATGCTTACAGATTGGTCCTATTTTAAAAGAAGTTCAGAATTTTGAATATTAAAGGGTGTCCCCATACAACATACGTGTTTTTTACGCGTATTATGAACCGTAAAGGGCACCATTTTAAAATTTTAAAAAACTGCATATCACTATAGCTGCCAATAACAGAAATTAATCAAAAAAAAAAATAAACTTAAAAATTAAAGGGTGTCCCCATATGTGACGTCAATTTAAATATATGAACCATTTGAACCATTGTAGACAATCACTTAAAAATTGGACATAATGCCCAATATTTATAATCAGAAATTAAATATCTATTATTAGAAGTTAAAGGGTGTCCCAATAGTTGATGTAATTTGCAAAACTTTTGAACCGTAACAGAGAGACGAATGAAATTTACAAAGAACCTGTATATCTAAGTCCTTTATAACATCAAGTATATAATTTAAATTTGAAAACTAAAGGGTGTCCCCCTAATTGATAAAATTTTACCTATCTAGCCCTATCTTTTGAACCGTTATAGACGAACACTTGAAAATTAGACAGAATCTCCACTACTATGTCCCGTATAATAACATTTATAAATATTTAAAGTTATAAAGGGTCTCACAATAATTGATATAAATTGATGCATATGACCAAACTTTTGAAACGTTTTGGACAGAAATTTGGAAATTACAAAGAATCTGTCCTTTAAAATAACTGTTTAATTTAAAATTGTACATTAAAGGGTGTCCCCTAGGTGATATTGTTTAAGCTATATGGCCACATCTTTGGAACCGTTACTTTTTATTACTGTGTCAGTAATAATAAGTTTAAAAAATAAAGGGTGTCCTCATATCTGACGTAATTTGTCGTATTTGGCTTTATCTGCTGAACCGTTATGGTTAGACATTTGAATGTATAGAACGTATATTACTATGTCCGTTAGAGCGACAAGTATAAAAGTATTTGATTTGAGTACTATTTCTTACAGATTACTTCCTTTTAAATTTTTAGTTAAGAATTGATGCACATATATTTGTTTTGTAGTCGGTTTTTTTTGCAAGAATTATTTAAATTGGAATCAATAAAACTAAATTTTCAAAATAAAACATTTGTAAAAGACATTTCCAAAAGAAAAAAAGTTTCTCATACCGGTGGCTTTAACCTTAATAAAAAATTAATATTGAAATAAAAAGATAAAAGCCTTTTTTTATTTGGCGTCGTCCACATAACCCGACACCGTTTTGCGTCGAAGGACTTGTGTTGCGTCGACGACGATTTTGTCGTCTCGGTTTTTATAAACAAATGGCACAAATTTAAAATGGAATAGAATAATGTAACGAATTCGAAACAATTCGAAAATATTGAGAAAGAAATAGAAAAAATTCCTTCTCTGACAATAGGCTTCCAAAAAAAGATTTAGTTTGGAAATTAACACTATATAAAATTAGTTATAAAAAAAAACTTACAAAATTTCACTACGGGTCTGACTAGACTTGAAATTTAAGGTAAAGAAGGAAAGAAAATAAAATTTAAGGCTACTTAGAGATGCAATGAAAAAAATGTATACCTAACCCGCTGGAAGAGGCTGTACCAAATCTCCTGCAAATGCAAAAGCAGCCAAATCCTGAAGGTGCCGTCAATGGAATACAATACGAAAATCACAGTAGTAAGTACGAAATTGCAGAGAATGCAATATAAGTAGAATCGGCCGAAAATATTGATTGAATTTAATAAAAGAAATGAAAAGTGTAAACAAAATAAAACAGATAGTACGTGTATTTTATTTCACCCAAACTGTCGACGTCGCCCAGTGTTGTGAGCGTGGCCATATATAGAAAAATCCAATTATTGAAATTAAAAAAATGGCTAATGGCATTTAATTAAAGACACTTTTACTAATAAGCGTAAAAAAATTAGTTTAATATAATAATTTTTTCTAAAGATATGGCTCTTCAAAATTGTGGTTTGAAATAACTACAATTTTGTATAAAAAAGGAATAAAAATGAGCATGTACTTCGTAGGGTTAAATAATTGAATTAAGTTGGCAAATAAACCAAATTTGTACTAGATTAGTGGTTGTATTATGTTTTAAGTATATAAACGGTATTTTTAATTACATACATATGTCGATAACAGTGTATGCATCATTATAAAAATGATATTAATAAAACAAAACAAAACTTGTAGTGATAAGCAAAAATATAATAGTGAAGAAAAAAAAATTTTTCGAGTATGACCAGGATATTTTTTCTTTCATTTTATAACAAAAAGTATGTTAATTTATAAAAATAAAAATTTAGCTGCGCTTAAGTGCGCCAATTTAAATTATTGTTATTTTTTTAGTGTAGCAAAGTAAACTGTCTAGTGGAAAGAAATCAAAAAAGACTTTAAAATTTATCAATAAAAATATATATGAGATGAAAGCTGTGATTCCCACGATTCCAGAGATGGATGGGTTATACGGCTTTAAAGTCGAATTATTTTGATAATTTTTTCACAATTTTTAGGTAACAAAAAATGAGTTTGGAAAAATAAATATCAAATATTCATTTTTCCATAAAAATGCATGCAATTATATTTGTTTTATTCAGAAATGTAGCAGAAACAATGTAAAAATCCTAAAATTCAAATATTTATAAATGAAATTTACAAAGAACCTGTATATCTAAGTCCTTTATAACATCAAGTATATAATTTAAATTTGAAAACTAAAGGGTGTCCCCCTAATTGATAAAATTTTACCTATCTAGCCCTATCTTTTGAACCGTTATAGACAAGCACTTGAAAATTAGACAGAATCTCTACTACTATGTCCCGTATAATAAGATTTATAAATATATAAAGTTATAAAGGGTCTCACAATAATTAATATAAATTGATGCATATGGCCAAACTTTTGAACCGTTTTAGACAGACATTTGAAATTGACAAAGAATCTGTTCTTTAAAATAACAACACTGTAAAAAAATTGTGAAGTTTTTAGCCAAAATATGTACTTAAAAAAAATAGTCACCTTCGATGGACCCGAAAAAATAGGCAAAAAATATGTATATACTTAAGTTTAAGGATATATTGAAGGTGAGGGCGTCCATTCATCTTATTGAATAAATTTAAGTGTCTTGTCTTCGAAATTAATTAAAAAAATTTTATTTAACTTTTAATTTTTTTTTTAATTTTTTGTAAAAATATATTTTTTTAGCCTAACGTGGGCCTTATCTGAATTGAATCAAATTTGGTCAAATCATTTAAAATATCACATCCAATTACTATAAAAAAAATTTCATACAGTTAGCAATTTTTCTAACTTTTATGACACTTATAAATTTCAGGAGATACGGGAAGGACACGAATCCTTGCTTCGAATTTTTTTAAATTTTAAGTTTTGTTACGTTTTGCCAACCCAAATATATGTGCCAAATTTCAGCTCTTTACAATAACTTTTTCTATTTATGGCCACTCGTTATATGAAGTCACGACACTGTGCGTCGTTGATTGAGTTGATAACAACGGCGATACAAAGTGATGTCGAATCAAGGCATAGTGTGAACGTCTACTGATTACGCTGGTGGTCAAAAAAAAAAAAAAGGTCGGGAGCTCGAACCTAGTTATGTGATTTTAATCGACTTTTATGTGCTGAATCCCAACCTGTTTACAGATCTTTTCTATCACATCTAGTTTTCGAGATATTGTTATTTAAATCAAATACTGATATTGGAACTTTAAATACGGAGGAAAATCTCTGTATTGTGTGCTAAATCCAAATCTGTTCACATATTTTGTTATCAAGTCTAGTTTTGAATATCTACATATTTAAATAAAATAAAAATATTGGTTATGTAGTTATTGTGATAACAATGGTCGGCAAAAAAAAAAACAAAGCCGGGAGCAAGAAATTTGTAATGGGATTACAATTGACTTTTGTGTGCTGCATCCAAAACTGATTTAAGATTGATTCTATCACTCCTACATATTCTTATTTAAATAAAATACTGAAATTGAAATATTTAAAACGTAGTTATTATAACAAAAGTAACTGATGTGTTACATAGTAGGTACCTACACTTAATTGTGAACTTAGCCACAACCTTCCCACTCAAGCATAACTTAAGGCATGAAATTACACCAAGAAGAACCTGCTAAAGACATCATAAATTATGCTCTAGCTTCCCTAACTTTTCGGGAGTGTTTTAGATGATTAAACGTGACGATTTCGGTATTTATGATCAAAAGGCACAACATAAACATCGTTAAAAAGTTGAAGATAAAAATTGAAGACTTTTTAAGTTTTTGATGCTTAAGACAGTCTTTAATTGAGGGCGTGGCTCATAAGAAACGCTATTTTTTAATTAGTGATGATAAATTGTTATGTTTTTCTGTTTTGGTTTGGAAGCAAAATAAATTCATAAGAGAAAGACAGCACAGAATTTTTTTGTTCAATTTTATTTTGAGAATATGTATTGCATGATTCCGACGCAGAAATTGCTTTCTTGTTCGAAACGCACATAGCGCGAAAATAATTTGGCTATTGGTTTAATGTAGTCGTCCACTAGGGGCGGTGTGATCTTCATTGTGATGGAAGACCTCGAAACTTACTACACCCTTTCCCATAGAAGATTCAATTGGTTTACGATTTAAAAACAAATAGTGCACTAGAAGGCATCCAATACAGCCGCCTGCTAAAAGAGTCCTAGAGACCAGGTCAGTAAAGGAAATAAATAAAATTGAAAGCAGAAAACTAACAATGTACTATAAATGGGGATGTGATGGGGCATCTAGTCAAAGCGAATACCAACGGAGGTTTTCAGATGATCAAATTTCTGACTCATTTATATATGACATCAGTTATCATTATCATTATCATTAAGTGATGACATAAATAAATTAGTATGGAACAACAATAAAACTTCTTCCACACAGTATTGTAGAACACTACAATTTGCATACGCTAAAGAGACACCTTAAGGTATACGAGAAGAAAAGAGTCGATGAGGAGATATTTAAACTAAAAGAATTTGAGTAAATAATCGTAACTTTAAAGTAAAACATGAATTATATTTTACAATGATTGACGGCAAGACAGCTCAATCAGTAACAGAAACACCAGCAGCAACTTGTTTTATTTGTGGAGTCACAACATCAAAGATGAATAAAATCGAAGAACTTCAAGCTATGCCCGTAAATGAACAAGCACTGCAATTTGGTATGTCACCACTTCATGCGCGTATTAAGCTGATGGAGTGTCTTTTGAATTTAAACGTGGGGGAGTCGACTCAAATACTCGTCCGATAAAAAAGCCCAAAAATGTTTGATAAAGGGTGAACTTAAAGAGAAAATTGGAATACAGATTGATACTGTTGACAAATTCAGGAAATACGTTACGAAGATTCTTTGCTAATCCTCCTTTGATTTCCGAAATCACGGGTCTAGATGAAAACATAATCAAGAGGTTTTCAATAATTCTCGAAGCTATAACAATTGTCGAGGTAGTAGATACAAAAAAAATTTGGTGATTTTTGTCTGGAGATGGCAAAAGAGTTTGTTGCACTGTTCGAGTGGTACAATATGCGACCTACACTTCACAAAATTCTGAGTCATGGAAAAGATATAATTGAAATGTACATTTTTCCCGTAGGCTTACTATCCGAAGAGGCTCAGGAAACTCGTAACAAAGACTATAGAAAATATCCCCTTAGACACTCCCGAAAATGCAGTCGAATTGCCACGAACGAAGATATTATGCATCGAATGATGATAACATCAGATCCCATGATCTCACATTTGACTCCTTCATTTAGCCAGAAAAAGCATAGCATAGAAGTTAAGGTTCTTTTAGAATAATAAATTAAAAATAGATTTATAATAAATAATAAATTAAAAATTAAAGAAATCATTTAAATTTTTTGTTAGTTAGGGCCTTTTACATTGTAGGTAGCGATATACATTTCTCTAACTTTTTTATTTTGATTACTTTTGTGTATTACTATATAAATAAAAAAAACTTTTGATGAAATCACTACATTTTTTGACAAATATATTTGAAGTATTTGGAGTCTAACAATTTGCTAAGCGACCGGCAGTATGGTTTCCGTAGGGGTCGTTCTACAGGTGACTTACTAGCTTTTCTTTCAGAAAAATGGTGTTAATCCATACACCACTTCGGCGAAAGTAAGGTGGTGGCTCTAGATATCTCCAAGGCATTTGATATAGAGTGTGGCATGATGTACTTCTGTCAAAACTTATTGCTTTTGGTGTCGGTAACAACTTTTCTCGATTTATATCGAGCTTTCTCAGGGATCGCACTATACGAGTTGTTATAGATGGGATTTCATCAAATGAGTTCAAGATTAATTTAGGGGTACCGCAAGCCTCCGTTCTTTCTCCTACCCTAATATTTTTTTTAATGACCTTCTTAGTAAAACTTCTAACACTCTACTCTTTTGCAGATGATAGCAGCATTTGTCATTCATACTCATTCAATAATAGGCCGAACCAGGTGGAGATTGGAGTCAAGAGACAAAACATGAATGATACGCTCAATCATGATCTTGCCACAATTTCTGAATGGGGTCGCGTGAATAGAGAAGAATTTAATGCCCGTAAGACTCAATTTTGTATGCTTACGCACAGACATGCGTTTGAAAATGATGCTTCATCTGTAGCTATGGGTGATGTAGATATTAAGGAATCATAAGTTCTTGACATTCTTGGCATGCAAATCCAGTGCGATGTCCGATGGACTAAACACATTTTTCAAGTCTCGAAAGAAGGTTTCAAGTGCCTCGGTTTCTTAAAACGGTGTAAGAGATACTTCACTCCATCTGATCTTCTTACTGTTTATATCACCTATATCCGGCCTAAAATGGAATACAACTCTCATGTGTGGGACGGCGCGCCAAAGTCTATTTTTGAGTTGCTCGAACCCGTACAAGAGTGGGCCAAGAAGCTCATTGGTGACAGTAGGGTATCCAACTCTATTGACTCACTGGAGCATCGACGCAATGTGGGTTGTGTTTCGCTGTTTTACCGTTACTACAATGGAATGTGCTCTAATGAAATCAGGGAAATTGTACCCGACACCCACACTTTTTTGCGTACAACACCCTTCTCATCAAGGGCCCATCCATTTGTGGTCGATTTGCCAGCGAATCACACTACGAATTATAGGGAGAATTCGTTTTTCGCCCGGACGGTTCGTATGTGGAATAAACTCCCTGCGGATGTCTTGCCTATCAACTTCAATATGAGAAAGTTCAAGTCAAATGTCCACAAACACTACTCCATCTATCCTCCTTCCCATAACCAACATGTGGATATAATATTGCACGGCAGTGTAAACACGCTCATAATGCTCTGTCTGTTTTATTTAACACAACAATTGTCACGTGTCGACTTTTATAAATTTTTTTCATAAATTGTTATTCACATTTTATTTGTTGAGGCAACAATGGAGTACAAGTTTTAAATTAATTGGAACTTTTTTTCTAGGGAAGAAGAAACCTTACAAATTCAATTATTTATGTTTTGAATTTTATTATTTGTTTCTTTTTGATTACAAAAAAATATTTTAGTATTTCTGTAATATTTTTATTACATTTTGTTATTTCTTTTTTTTTATTTAATTTAATTTAGAATTTTTGTTTGACTGCGTTTAGACACGGAAACATTTGGATGGGAAACATTTAGTTTGAGAGAATATAACGGGTGGGGAAGAGAATATCGTTTTTGTGTTCGGTACTCGGCAACACGCTTTGTTGTCAACAATTTGCTTTTTAAAATTTGCTTGAATAATAATAAAATATTTTCTGCAAAATATTTGTTCGTTTGAACGCAAATCAAAAAACTAAATTAAAAATGTTTCTCTTTCAAATGTTGGCGCGTCTAAATTGGAAGTTACACTTAATATTTTATTGACAGTTTACAAAAATTGATTGCTAAGGGGATAAGCTTGGACAAAGCTCAGGCAATATTAACTCAAGCGTTTAAAATACATGATTATGGCCGGTTTTCTTAGGGTAGGGTTTTTTTTAAGGTGTCTAAGCAAACGAATATGACTCAGCGCCTTTCAAAGTCAACATGCCATCGGTTAAATTCAGCGTGATTTATGCGCCAGAGTCATGGAAAATTGGATATTTCATATGCGAGCCACCCAGCGAAACCGAGGCTAGCATTTATAAATTTTTAATTATAAAGTTTTGATGGCAAGAAGGATAGAAGACAAGATTACGTCATGCTAATGTTTTCCCGTTGATCGGTCAATGTAAGGTTGCCAAGTTTATAATCAACAAATTGCTCCAAATAATAATGTATAAATAAATCTAAGTAATAGGCAAAAATTGACAACCCTACGAATAAACTCTCACAGTTTATATTAAAAACTCTCATAATTTTTAGTTATACTCTCAGTCAGAATTATTAGCCACTACAATTTTATTTTCGGGATGACGTAACCTCATCTTTGGTTGTTGGTATCTCACACAAAAGATAGGAATCTCTCAATAAAGAGAACGTTGGCACAAGAAGTGCAAAGTACATCAGTACATCTATTTTAAGCTAAACTCAATTCTGAGTGCGAAAGGATGTTTTCCGAGCCATCAATTCGGCTTCAGAACACATTATAATACAATCCAATACAATCGACGTTTCTCAAGCATTCGATGAGGTATAGCATGAAAGCCTAGTACATAAGTTAAACCTGAACATGCCCCAAGACTTTTATAAGCTGTTAAAAAATTATTATCGAAAGTTTATCATATTAAGTTAATCATTTAAGATTTCCGCAAGGTAGTATATTGGGACCCATTCTAGACTTATTGTATACTTCAGACATAAACAGAACCAACCGGAGTCACACATTGACATTTGATAATGGCACAGCTATTTTAGGTATTTGTGAAAGACACCACCTACTCAATTTTAAAAAATGTTTGAAGAAATGGAGAATAAAAGTGAATGAACAAAATCTCATTCGGCACCTTACTTGGAACAGCCACATAGAATCAAAGACACATGAAGTTAAAAGCAGAAACTCTACTCTTATCATAGATTGCAAACTTCTACTGTACAATTCGACCGTCAAAATAATATGGTGTTATGGAATTAAGTTATTGGCACTGGCTGATTTAGTAATCTTGAAAAAATTCAAAGGCACCAAAATAAGATTCTACGAATGATCACAGTTAGTGCCGAATTACATTATGCAGCTTTTGCCATTGCAATCTTTCTCGTTTCTTCATTAATATTGCATTTGTGTTTATATCGAGCAATTTTTATTGCAGCAATTCGTATGGATGCTTACATTTTAAACTTCAAAATTAAAACTACGAATGAGAGGACAAAACGAATTTCAAGAGTACATGCATATGTGTAACCCTTTTCAATTCCTCTCTCCCCTCTCGCAAACTAATGAAGAATTACAGCGACAAAAGTTGCATAATGCCGAACTAAATTACTACCCAGCAAAAAAACATTGAAGGTGTTCAAAGGGAAATGATGATTTCATGATTTCATTTGCTGGAATGCATTTTTAATGGCATCCCTAACTCTAATAATATGATAAGTTTTGGAGTAATGAAAAATGCATTCAATTTTACTAATTAATCATGTGTAAATATATATGAAAGGGTTAAATGTCACAATTTTTTCAAGAAAAATATTTATTCAAAACATAATTTTACCCGATAAATGATATCAAAATATATTTATATCAGATTTGTTTCCCACGTTTGCCATATTAATGGATCTTGCTGGACATTCACAAGGCTGTTTCATTTCTGATGAACATACATATGTTCATAGACAGTCCAACGAAAAAGTAATTTTAACGGAGTAATAGAGTTATTACTCTTAATAAAGACTGCATGAAAATCAGGAAGCCAGAGTACATGTGTAATTAGGTGAAACTGTGATAAAGGCGGCATGGCGTAAGTATCCTAATCACCTCTATCTTTCGCACCAATGTGGTCGATCGAAATGTGGCTTATATACATGTTAAGCGAATGGAATCAAAATGCTGTTAATCAAAACGGTATCGTAGACTAATTGGGATCGACTAAACATGTTTTGCAGCGAAAGTTGACCCTCAAAAACACTGCTACAGCAAGAGACATCTGTGAGGGTTCAACTGCTACTTCCAGTATAAGCATGAATGCGAGGTAAGGTCGCCAAGGTCTTTAGTGGGTAATTGGCCACTTCCAAAGTAAAAAGTTTTACTAAAACCGCAGTCAAAAACACGTATGCTGATCACAAACCACTTCCTCGTTTTTGGAAATGATGAGTACATTTTTCTTTTCCTAGACAAGTCATTTTTTCTCATTTGAAAAGTTGAAGTATATGATGAAAGTGGCGAGAAGGGATCTACTAATATAAACTCTTGATTTATGAAATAGTGAAGGTGATTTATAATTATAATAATTAGTTAACTTGTTTGAAAATTTAAAATTAAGAAATTAAAAATGTTTTTTCTTAATTATTATTTTGGTTTGTTTTAATTCATTTATCAGAAGGCATGAAAAAACCAATACCAGGCTTTGATGAAAATCATAAAAGAGAATCTTAATTTTTATTGGTGGTAGGCTCATTTTAATGACGATCCTTTTATTAAATTAAGAACTCATCCGAATCATCGAAATTTCATTAGTCATAAGCACTCATTTCAATGACAGTCAGTTTATTTAAAACCCATGACTTCCAATGACAAGCCAATGTTAAAATCATGCGCTTTTCACCTAAATTGAACCAGTGCAATATCAGCAGAACCCATGAATTTACTAGTGTTTTGTCATGTCTTTTTTTGCTGGGTACCTGTTAAGCAAAAATATCGAAATATGGATTAACTTAGTTAAAGCTTGAAACGCGACCAAATCCGCTGGCCCGTAACATACTTAATGAAACTGGTTACTTTCCAGTAAGAAGGTGGGATATTGCTTCTCTCAGGGAGAGGGATGACGCGCAAATGATAGCAGTAACCAGAAAACATAAATTTTTTTTGTCCAGTTCTGTTTGGGCATTTAAAATACATATAATTATAGCGAATTCGATTAAATTTATTTTTGTGATTTATTCGAGCTATTTTTGATATGAGTTTATATTATCCGAAAAAATAACGAAAATCATTTTGGCGATTTTTTACATTGATCTTGATTTTAATAGGTGAAAAAATCTGAAAACGCTGGCAACTACCTGCGTCACCTAATTTAGTTTGAAGCCAAAAGCTGTGAAATAACCAACTTCAGGACAAACCTGTGACCAAAAATACTGGTACCACGGTAAGCAGGTGGGTTACTGCGTATTTGTGTTTCGAAAAAGATTTCTTTGCAATCGAATTAAGCAGTGTAGGGTACTTCCCTACTTATGTACTTAGTTTTATTAAATCTAGTTTTTAAGTTTTCAATTATTAAAAATTTGTTTTTCATAAATTGTAAATTCTGATTATTATAAAAATAATTCTGAAACCTGAATAAACATATTTAAAATATAATTCAAATACAAAATAATTTAAAGGATTAAATAATCCCCATAATTGGCGATCCTGCATCGAACATTTAAATTTGTATCAAGCAGTATTCTTTAAACACAAATAATTAAACAATATCATCGATGACACAACAAAATATCATCATATTATCATATCTTTACCACAAGAAATAATTAATAAAATTTTAGATGTAATACAAATTCCTCCGAGCTGTAATAAGTACGAAAATGTAAAAAAGGCTTTGTGCAACAGATTTACCCTAAGCGAAGAGTCACGACTAGAACAATTATTTTCTAGTTCTAAGCTGGGAGATCGCAAACCTTCGGAATTATTTTGTGCTATGAAAACGTTAGTAAACAACGATACTGCAATAAATAGCGAATTTTTATATAAATTGTGGCTTCGAAAATTGCCACAAACAATTCAAATACATTTAGCTTCTTGTAATCTTCAAAATATTGATGACAAAGTTTCCCTTGCAGATAAGATACATGAAGTACACTCAAAACCACAAATATCTAGCGTTGACAATAATTCTATAAACTATCTTCAAACATCTATACAACAATTAACAGAATTAACTGCTAGTCTTTGTAGAAATCTAAATGAAGTATTACTAGAAGTTGGAGAATTAAAATATAGAGGACGTTTACCTATTAGAGAAAATTATCAAAACCGAAACAGGTCTCAACAACGTTCAAGATCTCGTGATAATACAAAAAAATTATGTTGGTATCATTTGAGATTCGGAAATAACGCTTACAAATGTCTTAAACCTTGTAGCTTTTCTAGTTCTACAAATAATTTTTCAGATAGTACTTTAAACTAAAGAAAACCATCATGTCGGTGGCAAATGATGGTTTATCTATTAAACCAAAAAGCCGCCTATTTATTTTAGATACTATAAATAACTTAAAATTTTTAATTGATACGGGCGCCGTTGTTTCAGTTGTTCCTTTCTCTAAGTTTAAATCACTAGCTAGAAATTCAAATTTAGAATTATCTGCAGCAAATGGGTCAATTATTCCTACATATGGAACAAAACTTTTTAAACTCAATTTAGGTCTTCGAAGAGATTTTGAATTTCCCTTCTTAATAGCAGATATTGACACACCTATCATAGGATTCAATTTCTTAGAACAGTTTGGTTTGATTGTTGATGCTAAAAATAGATTATTAATAGACTCAAAAACTTCACTACAATCGAAAGGCTCTTTGGGACTTTGTTCTATTTATTCATTGAAACCACATGTTAATATTAATATTCATAATAGATACGCGGAATTACTTAAGAGTTTTCCATCACTTACTGCTGAACCTGATTACACAAGATTAAGCGAACACAAAACTGTTCATTATATATAAACAAAAGGTTGTATCCCATTCTGTAGACCACGTCGACTAGATCCGATCAAATATAAAATTGCAAAAACAGAATTTGAATATTTAGTGAAAATTGGAGTTTGCAGACCATCTTCTTCTCCATATGCTTCTCCTTTGCACCTTGTTCCAAAGAAAGAATCCAACGACTGGAGACCTTGTGGAGATTATAGAAGGCTTAATTGTATAACGATACCTGATCGATATCCATTACCTCACATACACGATCTCAGTATTAATTTCAAAAACAAAAATATATTTTCGAAAATAGATTTAGTGAGAGCATATCACCAAATTCCTGTAGCTGTAGATGATATTCCTAAAACTGCAATCACTACTCCATTCGGAATGTACGAGTTTCTTAGAATGCCTTTTGGGCTTAGAAATAGTGCACAAACTTTTCAACGTTTTATAAATGAAGTTTTCTTTGGGTTTGATTTTGTTTTTACATATATTGATGACATCTTAATAGCTAGTGAGAATGAAACTGAACATATAAAACATCTTAAGCAAGTTTTTACACAATTAGAAAAATATTCATTAAATATTAAGATTTCTAAATGTATTTTTGGTGTTTCATCTATAGATTTTTTGAGTTACCACATTTCATCAAATGGCATTCAACCGTCCAAAGAACGAGTTAAAGCTATTTTAGATTATGAAATTCCTACGTCTGTGTTGAAATTACAAAAATTTTTAGGAATAATAAACTATTATCATCGTTACGTACCAATGCTAGCTTCTAAACTCAGTCCAATATATGATATTCTTACTTCAGCAAATAAAAATAAGCAAAAAGAAATTATTTGGAGTGATAACGCAAAGAAATCTTTTGAAAAGGTAAAAGAACTCTTTTCTAGAAACACGCTACTAGCACATTTTGATGACAACAGTCAACTTTCTCTATCTGTAGATGCTTCCAACTTTGGGATAGGCGCTGTTTTACAACAAATTAATTCTTGTGGTCATAAAGAACCTCTCGCTTATTTCTCAAGAAAATTGTCTTCTTCAGAAAAGAAATATTCAACTTTTGATAGAGAACTTTTGGCGATATACAAGAGTATCAAACATTTTAGACATTTTTTAGAGGGCAGGTATTTTGTTATATATACCGATCATAAGCCACTAACTTTTGTCCTAGACTCAAAAATAGAACGTTCTCCGAGACAAACAAGACAATTAGATTTTATCGCACAATTTTCTAATGATATCCGATATATTTCTGAAAAAGAAAATATTGTTGCAGATGCCCTTTCTCGCATTCAAAAAATTGATGTGATAACAACAAGTGATATTAATATCCAGTCACTTTACAACGAACAACAAAATGATGATACTCTAAACTTAATTGTATCTAAACCTAATTCTAAGTTCAATTTGAAGGAAATACATGTATCTTCGAATGATTTGAAAATATGGTGTGATGTATCTAAAAATACTCCTAAGCCATATGTTCCACCAATATTAAGAAAAATTATTTTTGACAAAATACATTCCTTATCTCATCCAGGTACGCGAGCTACTAGAAATTTAATTCAAAATAAATATTTTTGGCCAAACATGCGAAAAGATATAAATGATTGGGTTGCAAAATGTCACTCTTGTCAAAGTTCTAAAATTATCAGATATACAAAATCGCCTATTAGACCCATTGAAATTCCTACGAGTCGTTTTGAACATATTCACATTGATTTAGTTGGACCTCTTCCTGTTTCTAATAAATATATTTTAACAATTCTAGATAGATATACACGTTGGCCAGAAGCATACCCCCTACGAGATATAACTACTCGATCTGTTGCCAAATCTTTCATTGAAAATTATGTTCCACGTTTCGGAGTTCCTCCTAAAATTACTACAGATCAAGGTACACAGTTTACTTCATCGCTGTTCAATGAACTAACTACACTCCTAGGATCTCATAAGATTCATACTTCTCCTTATCATCCACAAGGCAACGGATTAGTTGAACGATTTCATAGGCAACTTAAATCTTCTTTAATCTCTTCACATAATTCAATTAAATGGTCGGAAATGTTACCATTTGTTTTACTAGGTTTGCGAACTTCAATTAAATTGGAGCTAAAGTGTTCTCCAGCTGAACTTGTTTACGGTCAAACTCTTCGTATTCCAGGTGAATTAATTATTAAAAAAAATATTGAAAGCCCAATTGAAGAAACTTTGAAAAAGCTCAGAAAACATTTTTCTGAAGTTAGATCGAAAGTTGTTTATCATAATGTAGACAAAGATTTTGTGCCAAAACAACTTTCAACGTGTGAATTTGTATATGTTAAAGCAAATAATAAATCTGGTTTAAATCCTCCTTATGAAGGACCTTTTCGTGTAATTGAAAGAAATGAAAAAGTTTTTAAAATTTATAAAGGTAATATTATTAAAGATTATCATATTGATAACGTTAAACCAGCTCTTGTTTCAGACGATGTTTCTGAAGATATGGTATTTACAAACAAGAAACATAAAAAAACTGTTACTTTTAAAATTAATTAACTTGATTTTTTTATTTTCCTTATATTCCTTATACTGGTGGGGGAGTTATGTAGGGTACTTCCCTACTTATGTACTTAGTTTTATTAAATCTAGTTTTTAAGTTTTCAATTATTAAAAATTTGTTTTTCATAAATTGTAAATTCTGATTATTATAAAAATAATTCTGAAACCTGAATAAACATATTTAAAATATAATTCAAATACAAAATAATTTAAAGGATTAAATAATCCCCATAAGCAGTAACCGCCAACAGGGACTCATGTCCCCTTTACTGTTGATGGTGAGATCCTTTTGGGACTAAACCCATGTCGAGAATAGGCGTCACGCGGGCGATATGTATCGTATCGCACCAGAAGGAAACAGAAGGAGTAGTGGATTTTAGATAGAATCTAACTTCTGAATCTATACATATCGCACTTGTTCCCATTACCGTAAAAGAACTTATTTTCGTCCGACATTGACTGAATAATGTGGCAGAATCATAATTTGTTTCACAAAATCTCTTAAAATTGGAAAAATTTTGTTCGATCTCCCCGCTTTATTTTAGAAATTCTTTTTCAAAAAATATATAAATTAATTTCAGTATTTGTAAATATTTTTTCAAATTCAAGAAATTGTAATTCTCAGTACTCAGAATCTAATTCGGAAAAGCCGTAAGGATATCGAAAATAGTTTTAGTTTGTTATTCATTATCACATATGAATTTATTAAACTTAGCGATTAAAAGTTAATTTCAAAATGAAATTGTTTCCGTATTTAGGTGAGCATTTCTATATAAAAATCATACAGTTGTTAATAATATTGTGAATTTCAGATTTGCTTAATTTAGATTTTCATATTAATCTTTAGCAAAAATTCCCAAATCAATGATTTGATAATATCTGCGTTTTTTAACCAAAAATCGGCAATCGCTATTTGGTGTTTTTTAGTGTAAAAATCGGCAAAATGCCGAATAATCGGACTGGCGGGCCGTGCTAGTAAAGAATATGAACTTTGTTCTAGTAACTGTGAAATTAAATGTATTACCATATATATGAAAGAACCGTAATGGGTTTGTTCTCATCAATTGGTCTGTACCAATAACTGCACGCCAAATATGGCGAAACTAAAAAAGACAAATGTGTCTGTAACGATGCCTTTTTAAAATTTTAACATTAACTTTTTAGCGACGAAATAAGATGGAGAGAATAGGCATAGTCAGATGGTATTAGTCTGGCACTTAATTCTAAAGACAATTAGGTGTGATTTTTCTCTACAAAAATTCGTTACAACTAGTTTTTAACAAACAAAAAATTTTATGCAAAACAGTATTGGTTGGTTTTGGTTTACCCTCTACAAAATGTTTATTGTTAGTTTCAATCGGAATCCTTACGTATAATAGAAACAAAGTGTATAAAGTCTCACATTAGTTAATTTGCGAATTAAAATGTTAGAAGAAACTGTTGTAGTCTTTATTCCAAGTCTCATTGGTTCACAAAGGATACATTAAAGCACACAAGCTCTACCATGGCTTAATGAACTTTGACTTCATTGTTGATTGTCAGTCAGCTTTAGCATCAAAGCACTGCTTCTTAATTTCAAATATCAATTTTATTTTGAACATGTTTGAATTTACACCTGTGCACAAGAAAGCCTTTGGATCCATTGGTTGTTAATTAGATAATCATGATGTCTGTGCAGCAGGAAAAACAATTTGAAATTCTAAGCAACGTTCGTATCCTTGTAATCAACACAGATTTGTTTAGTAAAACACAGGCAGTTGCATTTTGATACAAAACATTTAAAATGTGTTTAAAACAATAATTAACATGGAAATAAAAATGCTGCACGTAAGACATTAATATAGCCATCAAGAGAACATTTTGGAGGACAATTGCTTATACCTATACAACAGCCAGGCCTTGGAATTAGAGGCTGGGAAACTTAATATTTTCCCAAACAAAAATTTTATAAAATCTCTTATTATAGAGGGCCAAAGTTTGGTTCCTCGGGAATACATTTTTTTAAACATCACCAAAAGTTCATTTATAATTCAAATGTTCAGGTTTTTTTAACTTGAATAGCCCTTTAATATTTCATAGAAAGTGACAAAAAAATTGTTTTAAAGGCCAGGATTGCGGACATCCTACATCATAAATAGCTACTTTTTTGAAAGTAGTTGCTATCAGAGAAGAGATATGAATACTAGATTATAGTTTCCTTAAATTATTTTTTTCAGATGTTAGCATTGGAAATTTTACGATAAAGCGATTTTTTAGGAATAAAGTTTAGAATTTGAATTAAGACAACTTCTGAACGGACAGACGCAAATAGGGGTAATTTTGGCAATCTAGGCGGACATTTTTTTAGTTTATATTGGCTCTCAATATTTATTGAGTAATCCAAGATCAATCAAACTTGGCCTTAGGCTGTTAAGGCTTGAAAATAAAAAAAAACGGACCAAGGAGAAAAAAGTTCCCCTTAGAAGAAGTAATCCTACCTTTGAAAAATGCCATTTTGTTTTAAATTTTCTCATACTTTCGTTTAGCAAATGCAACCTAAACTTAGACCAGGAGATTGTAAAATAACATTTGCGCCCCGCCCCCTTTTTTGGACGGTGACATAAAATATTTTTTTGAAAAAATTATGAAATTATTAAAATTGATGACCTTCGAAAAAAAATCGAACTAACATAAAAAAACTACGCGATACGATTCTTCTAGTTTAGCCTCTATTTTCAGCCCTCACTCTCAGAATCGACTTAACTTTTGCTAACTTGAATTTGTTCCACAGTGTAATAATATACAAAAAAGCAACAACATGGGAAAAACGTAAGGAAACAAAAGGCGCTTTTTTAACCATATCTCTGCTATTTTTTGGGGATGATTTTATTAATTATCAAATATCAAAATTCTCGAAACTATATACATACATATGTCATACTAGCTGTGCCCACACACGTTGTGTGCGTCCCGACAATATTTTGTTCCATATTGCTTTAAAAGTAATCTACACCAAATTTTAAGAGTCTTACGTATTTACTTTTTATAAAGGTACCCATCCCTGGATAAAACTAAAAAATTCTAAATTTTTACAATTTATTTATTGCCTAAAATATACTGCTTTCAAAAATAAAAGATGCCTTTAAGTATGCAGTACCTTAAAATCGATAAAAAAAAATCGGCGTCCTTTAACTGCTTTTTCTCCACTTTCTCTTGGAAATAAGATATTTGTGAGGAAACAAATTATCCTTTACCTCCTCACAAAATTTTTTTAAATCCATCCAGTAGCTTTTACGCGATGCAAACACAAAAAAAGAAAGACGGCAGACAGAAAGGAAATGAGTTACTATTTTATTATATTTATAGATTGGTATAGCAAGGATTATCATACATTTCCTCGACCCTTTAGAAAAGACAATTCATTTTGTAGACGGATTGAAAATGTGTGTTTTTTGGTGAAACTTGGATCTTTAAGCAAACTCTAAAATTTTTGATAGATTTTAGTTTACAAGTTTTTGAAAAAACAACTTCAGTGAATATGTAATATTTTGGTGAAATATCAATGTGTGTGAAGATAAATACGTATTTAACTAGCAGAGACAAAAACCATTTTTTTAACATAGCTCATTTGACAGTTAACAGAGTGGTGTTGATCACTTAACAGTTGTCTTTTTTTGGACTTTCCATATTTAGGACCTTATACCAGGGAAAGATGACCAGGTCCAACTAAAAAACCGAAAGGGCATGTTGCTCCAAAACATGCTTTATGGTACTATAACAGTGGAATTTGTAATACTTGTTTGGAAACATAGAAAATCGGGTTTAAAAAACGACACATAATGTGGGATTTCTTTGGAAGTTTCATGACCATTTTTGGACAAATATGGAAGTGCACACGTAGTACACCATATACAAAAGGTAGACCAAGGGGTCCTAAAAGAGACCCCAGTTTGAAAACATTTTAGCCTTCAGATCAAACCCTCGTATTCGTGGGGTAGCTATAAAAAAATAAAAAAAAATCTATGACAACACTGATGCTTGTATTTAGATTCTCTAAATTATTACTGCGTTAACTTGGAAAAAAAGAATGAATATTTTGAGCAAAAAAAAAAATAAAAATGTAAATACTACCACTATAAAATATATACCCACAATACACAATGTCATCGCCACAATTAAAATAGACCAAATCAAAGGAAACCTGGTAAAATGAAACACCAACAAGGAGCTGAATGTAAAACAAATCAAACATATTTTTGGCATTTTTCCAAAACCATCACAAGAAATGACTACACAAATGACAATAATGCTTTTTATAGTTTCAGGTAGACATTCGGGTTGGACAGACAGACAGAGAAACAAATAGGCAGGCGTTAACACACTTTTTTTTGTGAAAATTTATAGGTTGACGCAAAAGCAAACAAACAGATTAATTTTGACAGCGCGTGTTTTCAAACTATGTTTATTATAGTAAATTTAAAAGCTTTTCGGCGATGGAAAATATATTCTGTTTTATTTTTTCTATTAAGCATCTTAATGCAAACGAAAATACCACAAACAAAAAATAACGATATAATTTTTACTAAAAAGAGTGTTTTAAAATATAAATAACTTTGACTATTCGTACTTTTTTTTACATAGAATAACCATTTCCAGAATTATTGCCCTTGATAACATTTTGAAGAATCATTTAAGTTTATATACTAAATGTTTTTTTTTTTTAAATTTTTGGTAACTTAATTTTCCATGAAGAATAAAAAAAAACGATTTAAATCTAACTACATATTTTGCCCAGTGTTTGCTGGCGATAAAAAGGCGCATAAACTGCAAACAAGCTACACATTACAACAACAAAAAATATTAGCGAGTTAACAACACTTATTTTCGTACAAACTACATTTACAGAAAAAAATAAATTCAACAATCTATCTATACATATAATAAAACATTAACTCATTTCCTTTCTGTCTATGTTCGCATCACGCAAAAACTACTGAATGTATTTCAACAAAATTTTGTAAGGAGGTACCTTAGTATCCTGATTCCAATATATCCGACATATATTTTTTTGCGCAAAAATATCTTATTTCTAAGAGAAAGTGAAAAAAAGCAATAAAAGTAATCCTATTTAAAGGTTTGATTTTATTTTTACTTTGTGGAATTACATATATTGTTATTAAAATATTTTAAACTCCTTTTACAGAGCTTTATAGGTCGATTATGGATTCAAGACAACGCAACTGGCAAATAAATTGGTATTACGTATAGCAACTTATTTCAGTTGCCATAAAGTTATCCATAATGCTATTTTGACACTCTCAACAACTGGAAAAAATGTTAAGCATTAAACACATAGACGACAGCAGTATATCGATTACAACCTGTCAAAATTTAAATACTTACGTTTATATGAAGACGATTATTTTGACGACATCATAGCTACATGGCTACATGACAACCGTTGTGGCTGTAGTCAACTTAGCCTAACTTTTATTTTTGTATGCGACAATTTCATTTTTATTCAATAAAAAAAATGTCACAAAATTAAAAATACAAATTTATTTACAATCAAAAGGTTTTGAGCAAATATTTGTTTTGATATGATAAAAGTATTTTTTGAAAAAGTAATAAAAAAATGTATTTCTACAATATTTTTTTTTTAGTTTTGACGGCGACTATTGTAGCCACCGTCATTTGTAGTCGTGTAGTGGGGTAGCCGCTGTTGTCTATGTGTTAAAAGCTTAAACAATCAAAAAATGTTTAGCCGCCTCTTGAAGTTTACACAGAGTCTGTACTTTTACGCTACTATAAGAAACTAAGTGACCGATGCAAGACGTGATTTTAGCGTTTTTTTTTTAAATCAATGCTTACAGAGAACTCTCTTTTAAATTTTTTATTCAGATGTGAAGACCGTCTGTCCCTTTGGAGGTCGTTTTTGTTTGTTGAAATAATTATTTAATACTAGCTGTGCTCACACCCGTTGTATGACAATATTAAGTTCGATTTTGCTTTGAAAGTAATCCACACCAAATTTTAAGACTCTTATGTATTTACTCTATATAAAGGTACCCATCCCTGGAAAAAATTCAACAAATTTATATAAAATTCTAAAAATTATTGTAAAGCTCTGTAAGAGGTTTTTGAAATATTATAATAACAATGTAATTCCACAAAGTAAAAATACAAATCAAATAAAATTTATAAGCAATTAGCTATTTTATTTGGCAGTAAGTAATACATATTTTGTGATTATTTTAAAACAGCGCCATCTGTTGCGCAACCGTGTTTAAAATATAACGCTTTCAAAAATAAAGATGCCTTAAAGTATGCAGTACCTTTTAATCGGTCAAAAAAAGTTGGCGTACGTTCACTGCTTTTTCTCCACTTTCTCTTGGAAATAAGATATTTTTGCGGAAAAAAGGTATTTTATATTGGAATCAGAATACTAAGCTACCTCCTCACAAAATTTTCTTAAATTCTATCCAGTAGTTTTTACGTGATGCTATTTTATTATATGTATAGATTTGAAATGAAAGCGAATATTTTGTTTTTGTAGCCTGCCGCCTATTATTGTTGAAGAGCATGCACTATTGTTAACTTATTCTTACGATATCCCAAAAAATATGTTGTGTACTAAAAAAACGCTAGAAACCACTAAGATATGTATTTAGCGTGGAAAAATATCAAAAAATTAAATTTAAATTTCAGTATATCTCTAATAATATACAAGCATGAACATTATATCAGTCATATTTAATGTAAGAATTTTAAATATAAAAAACACAAATCATTTTTTTAGACAAAGCGCTTTTGTAATTACTCTTAAATAAGATTAGCTCGATCTATAATTATTCCTACGTGTATCATACATATTATACATCTAAAAAGAGTCTGATTAAAACCACAAATAATTTATCTTTTAAAATGTTACAAGGATTGCAGGTAAATGAGAATTATACTCCTTCACAGTATACAGGCAACTTAAAGTTTTTTCTTAATTTTGTTTTTGTCTTATTTTTGTGCACTTTCCACTCGTATGTTGGTTTAACGTTATGCTGGAAACAAAATTAAATTCATCAGATTACATTTTTATAAAAAAACGCAGCCTAAGAAAATGAAAATATTGAGAATTATATATACATACAGTGGATCAATAAAGTTTAGGCACATCATGATTTTCAAGAGTGTTCTGTTAATAACTTTGCATCTGGTTCACTTAATAAAATAATTTTGATATCGTTTTAAAGATTGAGAGTTATATTGACCATTTAAAACAAAAAATATTTTATATCTTATTGTTTCTAATATACAACGCTTTAAAAACTAAAAAACAAGCTCTGTCTATCTAAAAAAAGTTTAGGCACTTACTGCATTAATGCCCTTTAATCCCTTGTATAACGGTAAATTTTCACTTTTTTATTTTAAGTCATGTTTATGCACATGTTAAATCCTCAGTAGGCGAGAGTTTTAAATGTAAAAAATATTCTTGGTATTTAATTCGTGACGAAAACAGCAAAACAGAAAAACAGGGAAAATCCTATCGCGAAATTGGTGTGATTGTACAGAGGCCCTATATCAGTGTAAGAAACATCATAAAACGTTATGAAAAAACCAACAAATTAGAGCATGAGAGGAGAAGAGGACGTCCAAAAAAATTTACATCTCGTCAGGAGCGTATCATTGTAGCTGCAGTGGCTGAAAATCCAAAGATTTCAGCTGTAGAATTGTGTCGGGAAATGAAGAAAAGTTTTGGTGAAGACCTTAATCCACAAACATTAAGAAATAGCTCGCACAGAGCTGGATATCATCGAAGAGTTCCCCGTCGCAAACCTTGTCTTTCAGACATAAACAAGAAAAAGCGGTTAGAGTTCGCAAAACTCCACATTAATTACCCTGAAGCCTTCTGGAACAGTGTGATATTTAGTGATGAATCAAAGTTTAACATTTTTGGTTCAGATGGTCCACATAAAATTTGGCGAAAAGCAAACAAAGAGCTTCAAGAAAATAATATTATTAAGACTGTGAAGCACGGTGGTGGCAATGTTATGGTTTGGGGATGTATGGCGTCATCTGGAGTGGGAAATCTTGTCTTTATAGACGACAAAATGGACAAGCACTCTTATTTAAATATTTTAAAAGAAAACTTATCTCCAAGTGTTGCGAAGCTGGGCTTAAATGGGAAATTCTTGTTCCAACAAGATAATGACCCAAAACATTCTTCAAATCTTGTGCAGGAATGGCTTATATACCACTGCAAATAGTTACTAGAGAAAAAAATACGGAAACATCTTATTACATCCTAAGAATCACTTAAAGCGGCACTTCGCTTAGAATGGGAAAAAATTACTCCTGATGAAACATCTAACTTGGTAAGAAGTATGAGTAAACGTTTAGAAGCAATTATCCAAGCTAAAGGAGGTTCAACCAAATACTAGACATGCAAAAACCCCGAATATACCGAAAATTTTCACATGTGTGCCTAAACTTTTTTTACATAGACTTACCTTATTTTTTAGTTTAAAAGCCATTGTATATTAGAAATAATAAGATATGAATTATTTTTCGTGTTAAATGGTCAATAAACCTATCAATCTTGAAAATAGCATGAAAATAATTTTATCAAGTTATGCAGATGCAAAGTTACTGGCGAAACACTTTTAAAAATCATGTTGTGCCTAGACTTTATTGATCCACTGTATGTACATATATTTATAAAAAAATAAAACATATTTGAAATGTATTTTAGAACAACTTTTGTTTGAAAAATTTGTTCTAAAATATATTTTATTTTTTATAAATATGGTGGATAGTGTTTGAAATTTTATTTTTTTGCTTTAAATAAATGTTTTTTTTTAATTCTCCAAAGTACAATAATTTTAGAAAATAGTATTGAATTCCATTTATTTTCTCAGCTCCCTGCATTAGGCCTTAAGGCAAACCTTAATTTTCGCTTTATTCTTAATGAGATCAATTATTTCTTAATGGTGATCATAGTAGTCCAGCTCTCTCTACCTAAAAACATCGATTGGTCATGGCTCGACTCGTCATTTGGTTGAAACCTAATTTTGACCAACACTTGAATCTTTTAAAATTCGTAACAATTTACCAGTAAATATTACGTAGTAGCGATCATCACTGACTGCATCCCATCATTCTTCCCATATTATCGCTAGTCCAAAAAACCCACAATCACAATTATGCTTTAAATAAGGTAACATCAATTTTAACCTAAGGCCAGACCTAAAAGTAAGTCTTGTCAGAAAATAATTCTTGCAAAAAACCCGACTTCAAAACAGATAGTTGGGTACTAGTTCTAATCTAAAAATGTAAGAAGTAATCTGTATGAACTATATATAAACCAAATAAAAGATACACAAAATGCGTCAAAATTATCAGGAAAAGAACTAAAGACTATGTGAAATTCAAGCATCTCCCTATTGCTGTTTAAAAGTTGAGCTATTTTCACCGACATCCGTCTTTTATGGGGACATCATTTCATTTAAAATTTGTACTGCTGCAATAGCGACCATAGTAATACACATTATGTGTAAATTTTAGTTGTCTATCTAAAACGGCTCAAATTTCATTAAGTTTCAATCGCATCAAATTAAGTTTCAATTCCAATTTTATAATTCTTATAGCGGACATAATAATATACACTCTGTGTAAATATGAAGTCTCTATCAATGTATAACGGTTCGAAATACCAGGCCATATAAGTGAAATTACGTCAGCTATCAGAACACCCTTTAAGTTTTTTTGTACTTTTTATTGTGGATATAGTAATACTCGCTGCTTCACAAACAAATTTCAAATGTTTATCTATAAGCGTTCAAAAGATGATTTATATAGATACATATAGATCAAATATAATTAACATAAGGTACACCCTTTAAATTCCAACTTTATACTTGCTGCTATAGCGGACATAGTTTTACGCTCTGTGTAAATATCAAATGTCTGTCTATAACGGCAAATAATTCAGGTATGAGGACACCCTTTATTTTTTTACACTTATACTGACATAACAAAACACAATTTTTTTTAATCTCAAAAATAGGGTCACATAGATAAAATAACATCACCTATTGGGAAAGGTTGTGATAGAGGACTTGGCCACAAAGATTCTTTGTAAATCTCAACTGTCTGTCTATAACGGTTAAAAAGTTTGGCCATATACATTAAATTATATGAACTATTGCGACACCCTTTCATTTATAATTCCAAATATTTATACTTGTTATTATACCAGACATAGTAGTGGAAATTCTGCCCAAATTTCAAGTGTTTGTCTATAACGGTTAAAAAGATGGGGCCATATAAGTCAAATTACCTCAATTATGGGAACACCCTTTAATTTCTAAATTCAAATTATATACTTGTTATAGCATAATTAGCAATACAGGTTCCTTGTAAATTACAGCTGTCTGTCTATAACGGTTCAAAAGTTAGTCCACATAAATAAAATTACTTTAACTATTGGGATCCCCTTTTATTTCCAAATTCAAATTGTATACTTTTTGTTATAGCGGACTTAGTAATACAGGTTTTTTGAAAATTTACTGGTCGGTGTACAACTGTTGAAAAGTATGGGCATATACATAAAATTTAATGCACTATTGGAGCACCCTTTAATTTATAAGTTTGAATATTTATCTTTTTTATTATAAAGGTCATAGTAGTCGACATTCTGTCAAACTTTCAAGGTTTTATCGTTAACGGTTAAAAAAAATAGGTCCATAAAGGTCAAATTACGTCACCTATAGGGACACCTTTTAAATTTTAAGTTTATTTTTTATTACTTTTTGTTGGTGGGAGCTATAGTGATACGAAATTTTTTAAAATTTTAAATTGGTGCCCTTTAGGGTTCTTAATACACGAAAAAAACATGTATGTTCTATGGGGACACCCTTTAATTTTTAAAGTAATGAACTGTTTTTAAAACGGGACCAATCTGTAAGCATAACCTTTGAAATAAAGAAAACAATTTTTAAAATCGGTTCAGAAATGGCTGAGTTCTGCGGGCTCAAACATAAAAAGGCAACATTCAGACGAATTGATAACCTCCTTCTTTTTTTGAAGTCTCGCTTAAAAAAAAGAATTTTTGCTCAAATTTCTGTCTTTCTTTTAAAGCGGCTCATCTCATTAAGTCAGCCTGCATAGCGTCGCTAATTATGTTGGGTGAAGAAAAGTAGACTTGTAGATTGGATAAGGAAAGGTAGAACACAAATGTTAGCTCTGACTACAAATCAGCATCTAGTGTTACTAAAAAATTCTATGTGTGTGAGGATAGCTCCGCCAGTTAGCATCGTTTTTGGCAACCCTGTATTACTTAACAAAAAAAGTATATATTAAGTATATCTATGTATGTAATGATTATACCCGCTGGACTGGAGGAATCCAAACCTGAGGACAATAAAACAGCTTCTAGGAAGTCAGTTTAATCTCTATGATGAATTTTTTGCGTACTACACCATGATTCCATAATGTTTGTGTCCACAATTGCTTATTTTGATACTAGTGATTTTTAGGTTCAGCAAGACGACCACACCACGAGGAATAGAGACGGCCAAAAAATCCAGTTGTTGCGCGGTGGTCCCGGTTTTAACATTGAAATTTGGTTTATAAATTCTTTAACCTTTTCTTTACATTCAACATTGAATTTGTCAAAAAAGTGTATGTTTTTCAACAATTTACTTCCTAACCTCAAATTTATTAGGGTTCCGTACCCAAAGGGTAGAAAGGAAACCTTATTGTTTTCGCTACAATGTCTGTCCGTCTGTCAGCGCCTTTTATCTCTGGAACCGTAATAGGTAGACTCTTGAAATTTTCACAGATGATGTTTACCTGTTGCCGCTATAGCAACAAATACTAAATCTTATAGGGTATTTCGATAGAGAGGTGTTAATTAGGAAAATGTGTTTATTTCTTGAACTGTAGGAAACATAGACTCAAGATTTAAAAACAGTAATTAAAACTTAGTTCGCTATATCAACAAGTATAAAAAATAAACCTAAAAATTAAAGGGTGTTCCGATAGTGGCGTGATTTGCATGTATAAGGACTAAGTTTTGAAGCATAATAGGTAGACTCTTGAAATTTTCACAGAAGGTGTATAACTGTGGCCACTATAGTAATAAATACTAAAACTTATCGGGTGTTCCGAAAGTGAAGTGTTATTTGCCTTTATGTCTTTATTTCTTGAGCTATAGGAGGCAATCACTTAAAATTTGTAGACAGTAATAACCTCTATGTTCGCTTTATAAACAAGTTTATTAAACCTTAAAATTAAAGGGTGTTCCGAGAGTGACGTGCTTTGCGTGTATATGGCCTCAGTTTTGAACGATTATAAGTAGACTCGAAGTTTTTACAGGAAGTTTATTACTATGGAAACTATAACAAATAATAAAAATTAAAGGGTGTTCCGACAGTGACGTGATTCTCATGTATAACTCATTATTTCTTGAACCGTAATAGGTAGACTCTTAAAATTTTGTACAGGAGATATGTTGCCACGGCCGATATGACAATTACTAAAAATTAAAGGGTGTTCCGACAATGACATGTTTTTCACGTATAGTGACTTATTTTTTTAATCGTAATAGGTAAACTCTTGATATATTCATAGAAGAAGAATTTTCATGACCGTTAAAACAAATAACAAAATTAAAGGGTGTTCCGACAGAGACATGATTTTTACTTAAATATCCTTATTTTTTGAACCGTAATAGGTAGACTATTGAATTGTTTACAGTGGATGTTGTACTTCGGCCGCTGTAACAATTACTAATTACTAAAGGGTGATCCATCAGTGACATGTTTTTCACGTATATTACTTTATTTTTTGAACCGCAATAGGTAGGCCTGATATTTTTATAGAAAGTGTATTACCATGGCCGTTATAACAACAATTCTTAAAATTTAAAGGGTGTTCTAATAGCGATGCAATTCTCGCGAATATGACTTTGATTTTAAAAATAAAGGGTACCCCATAAGACATAAAAAAATTAACAACTTGAGTTTTTAAAGGCGTACTAAACATAGTACGGAGCCCTACGTGTGTGAGACTAACTCGCACCTGACTGATTTATTAACCTTATTATATAACCTAAAAAAAATTTGCAGTACCTTCTGATAGATAACTTAGGACCATGGGCATACTCGTATTAATTGCGGATGCTATGAGTAACATTAGCCTAAGGGCTAGCAACTAGGCGTGCTGAAAGGTGGAAAACTGCCATCAAGCAAGAAACGAAAGAAGTTGAAAAGGAAGCCAAAATAGTAATGAATTTTGTTCCAACTCCTGACCCTACTCAATTCTGTGGCAAAAAGTAATAACTGCTTAAGTCGACTTAAGCTTTGTTATCGTGAATAACTCATTTATTTGAAGCTGTTATTTTTGAGAACGAAGATAAATTGATAAAGTCCCGACAGAAAGAAGTATCCCTAACTGCAATGGAAATAAATTAACAAAAACCTGTTAAAAAGCCTTAAAGTCGTCTACTTCAAAAATACAAAACAAAACATAAGCAGTTTTCCTCTGTAGCGGCAGAATTATTAACTTTCTGCCATAATGAAATTAATTTCTTTAAAATTGTCGTTAATCGATTCCAAACTTTATTGTGACACCTTGTAAAAATCTATTAAAAATATATATATGACAACATTTATTTAAAAGATATGAAAATAATAAATTGAATGAACACACGCGAATAGAAACAAAACAACATAAATTTCATTGCAGCAGTAGCAAGTATCTACAAGAAACACGAAGTTCAACTTTCCAAAACAAAAAACATCTTACATTTTAATCTTTTCTATTTTTATGTGTTTTAGGAAATTTTATATTCTTTAACCTCAAGGGTCTTTGAAAATCTTTATTATTTTATGAAAAACGCACAAGTCTTTTAAAATCCTTCAAACTACGTGTTTTTTCAACTTTTATTTAGAAGTATGTAATGAATAAATTTACTGCATAGAGGCGCTTTTTAAGCCCTTTTTAACACCTACGTACTAGATTTGAGCAAAATATTTAAGACGAACAACTTTCTAAAACGAAAAGAAAAACATTTTATCACGAAAGCGCTGACGCACTCAAATGATTTGTTAACAGACTGCCAGCAGTGGTTTTGTATTCAATTCCATTGTCACGAAGAAAGAAAAACTAACACTAGCGTTCTTTTAATTAGTACCCTCATAAATTATCTAACATTTGTCGCTGCAATTCTCGCTAAGATAGGAATTAAAAGGGTTACACATATGCATGTACTCTTTCTCTCATTCGTAGTTTTAATGTTGAAGTTTAAAATGTTTACATTTTGTGTGTTCATCCATACAAATGGATGCAATAAAAATTGCACGATATAAACACAAATGCAATTTTGAAGACGAAAAGAGAAAGATTGCAGCAACAAATGTTGCATAATGTAATATGGCTTACTAACTGATAGTTGGCTAAGGCAAAACTGAACAGGCCATTACATTCTCTAATCGCTAGCTCAATTACAAAAACATGGCAATTCTAGTGAAAAATGTCTCAATGAAAATAAATGGCTCATTATATGACATTTTGCATATATAATCGCACCTCCATCCTTACAGAGTACAGCTAGCACAAAAACTTTCCTAAGGGAGTTCCCAACTCCTTGACGGTAATTCTTCCGGAGTATATGGGGCAATTGTCCCCTGAATCCGGAATATAACAACCTTTGAGGTCTAACCGCTATCCAAACCACTGGTACTACGTGAATCAATAGCCCCACGGGGACTTACCGATTATTGGTGAGGGTTTTCCAGATATAACATACTTGCTGTAATTTGGACTTGAACTTGAAAAGGCGATTTTAATGGCCACTTGGTCAGGAAAAGCAAACACCTGGCATGAGTTTTGTAAATGTTTAAAATCGTCCATAAGCACAACCTTATGATTATTTCTAAAGCAGTAATTTCACTCTCTTTTTTCGGTACAAATATATTGTAAAAGAAAATTATCGTATGAAATTTTTATTCATGTTATCGTTAACAATTCTTGCAAAAAAACCCGACTTCAAAACAGATAGTTGGATACTAGTTTTAAGCTAAAAATGTAAGAAGTAATCTGTGTGAACTAGTATTTAAACCAAATAAAAGATACACAAAATGCGTCAAAATTATCAGGAAAAGAACTAAAGACTATGTGAAATTCAAGCATCTCCCTATTACTGTTTAAAAGTTGAGCTATTTTCACCAACATCCGTCTTTTATGGGGACATTATTTCATTTAAAATTTTTACTGCTGCAATAGCGACCATAGTAAGACACATTATGTGTAAATTTTAGTTGTATATCTTAAACGGCTCAAATTTCATTAAGTTTCAATCCCATCAATTCCAATTTTATAATTCTTATAGCGGACATAATAATATACACTCTGTGTAAATATGAAGTCTCTATCAATGTATAACGGTTCGAAATACCAGGCCATATAAGTCAAATTACGTCAGCTATGAGAACACCCTTTAAGTTTTTTTGGACTTTTTATTGTGGATATAGTAATAGTCGCTGTTTCACAAACAATTTTCAAATGTTTATCTATAAGATGATTTCATATAGATCAAATATCATTAACTTAAGGTACACCCTTTAAATTCCAACTTTATACTTGCTGCTATAGCGGACATAGTTTTACGCTCTGTGTAAATATCAAATGTCTGTCTATAACGGCAAATACTTCAGGTATGAGGACACCCTTTATTTTTTTACACTTATACTGACATAACAAAATACAATTTTTTTTAATCTCAAAAATAGGGTCACATAGATAAAATAACATCACCTATTGGGAAAGGTTGTGATAGAGGACTTGGCCACAAATATTATTTGTAAATTTTAACTGTCTGTCTATAACGGTTAAAAAGTTTGGCCATATACATTAAATTACATGAACTATTGGGACACCCTTTCATTTATGATTCCAAATATATATACTTGTTATTATACCAGACAAAGTAGTGGATATTCTGCCTAATTTTCAAGTGTTTGTCTATAACGGTTCAAAATATAGGGCCATATAGGTCAAAACACATAATTTACGGGGACACCCCTTAATTTCCAATTTCAAGTTTTATACTTGTTATAGCGGAGTTTTCAATACAGGTTTCTTGTACATTTCAGCTGTCTGTCTATAATGGTTCAAAAGTTTGGCCACATACATAAAATTACATTAACTATTGGGACACCCTTTTATTTCCAAATTTAAATTTTATACTTTTTGTTACAGCGGACTTAGCAATACAGGTTCTTTGTAAATTTCAACGGTCGGTGTACAGCTGTTTAAAAGTGTGGCCATATACATACATCAAATTAAATGAACTATTGGAGCACCCTTTGATTTATAATTTTGCATATTTATACTTTTTATTATAACGGTCATAGTTATCGACATTCTGTCAAACTCAAGGTTTTGTCTATAACGGTTCAAAAGATAGTCCCATAAAGGACAAATTACGTCACCTATGGGGACACCCTTTAAATTTTAAATTTACTTTTTTATTACTTTTTCTTGTTGGGAGCAATAGTGATACGCAATTTTGAATTGGTGCCCTTTACGAATATTGATACACAAAAAAACATGTATGGGGACACCCTCTAATTTTTAAAATAATAAACTGTAAAACGGGACCAATCTGTAAGCATTACCTTTCAAATAAAGAAATTTTTAAAATCGGTTCAAAAATGATTGAGTTCTGCGGGCACAAACATAAAAAAGCAACATTCAGACGAATTGATATCCTCCTTCTTTTTTGAAGTCCGTTAAAAAGTGTAAAATGTCAAAAAAATATTAGCTTAAAAATTAAATATTACAGTGATGCTAATTCATTAGTTTTGTTGTCGAACATGGCGATTTTCAATTGTAAATTTTCATCTTGACGTTTTTTGCAGAATGAAATATTACACCATTGAAAAAACCAAAAAAAAAGAAAGAAAAATAAAAACATACACAGATGAAATTTGAAGTCAAGCCCAAGTTCTTTTTATTCTATCTAATAAAAAATAATTAAAATAACAAATTAAAGAAAAATAAATAGTTCGACTAAAAAATTTTGAAATATTCAAAAATAAAAACATTTTTGTTTTCATTTTATATATTTCTCTTCTTCTAACATTAGCTATTTCACTCTTTCAATCTTAGATTAAGAAAAGACTAAAAAGGTGAGTGACATTACGGCTTAAGGAGTGTTTGGCGATATTTCCCAGCACTCAGAATGAGTTTTTTGTCTTGTTCCGTGTGGTCAGAGTTTTGTTCGAAAGAAATAAAAAAAATTATAAAAAAAAATTGACATAATCTTTCGGGTTAAAATGAGAAATAAAATGCTTTATTTGCTAAAAATCAAAATGTTCTTTCAAATTGAGTAGGTAGTTGAAGAGAATATACGAACTTGAGCCTACTTAGGAATAAATCATTTTTATGTTATTTTTTTTTCGGCGAAAATTCACAAAATTTTCTAGCTGCCCTCGTAACTTGTGGTAACAAATCCACCAATACTTATGTCAACATACATACACACAAGTATTTAAGTTTGAAAACTTTTCTTTGTCCTCTGGTATTTTGTATTGTGCGTATTTAACTTTAAAGCTTTTGATAGAAAGATAAACATGAGGAAAACAACTTTAGTATCATAAAGTTGCAAAGTTTTATAATAAAAAGGTTTAAAAGCATGTAGCATATAAATTACACTGCAATTGTCCACACGGCTGTTGCAAGATCAAAAGAAAGAAAGAAATTGAGCAAATAATTTAAAAAGTTCTATTTTTCATACTGGCCTGTGAAAAACTGGGAAAGAGAATCGAGGCAAAGGCAACAAAATAGACAAAGAATGGAAATGAAAATTCACTACATTTAACTGTGTACGAGTATGTTGTGAATTATTCCATTACATTCAATTAAGGCTGCAACTGCGAATTTTATCGTCCGTACTATGTGCACAGCACAGCTTATTGTTTGCAAGACAAAAAAAAGTATATGAATGAAACAAAGCAAACATGGCTTAATAATTTTATTAAAGGCATAAACGCTGTCGAAAGAATTTTTTCATACTCTTAAATGGTGTCCCAAAATATACGCAAGATTTTAATTTTCCACTATTTGTGCAGTAGTGTTAGCAATCCTAAAAAACATTTTGACAGCTGATAGTGAGTTAGAGTACCTGGAGTATTACATGAGAAAACAATGATTTTTTTTATTAAACAATATTTGAAAATTATTACGAGTTGGGCTGCTTATTTTTTCAGCAAACTTATACTTAGCGATAAAGCACATTTTCCCTTTAAAGACGTTGTCAGTAGCCAAAAGGTGTGTGACTGTTTGCTGTGAATTTTCGAATGGAGATGTAATTAGACCACAATACCTCGAATATGATGCTGCACTGTGGTACATATTTTGAGAAGGCGGCCAAAAATCAATTTTTTATGGTTACCGATTTCAAAGCTATAAAACTCATTTGAAAGTAAATATCATAGTACCTCCGGAGCCAAAATATTACTGCTCTATTTCAACATTATCACAGAGAACAGGATGGTCCAAAATGGACTCTCTCGGTATTTTGCTAAAATTAAAAAAAAAAGCTTTTGAAAATTTTATTTATTTATTTTATTTATTAAACGTTCCAATACAATTACAAATTATATTCTAACTTAATTTATCGAGCATAGTAACAAAGACCTTCACTCGTTGTAGTGAAACACCCAGAGACTTTGGTGGGAATCGAAACCACAACCCCACGACTGATAGACACACTATCTACTAGACTATTGGGGCACCCCGTTGAAAATTTTCATTTTTAAATGCCTATAACTTTTTTGTTTTAAAAGATTTTGTCACAAAATCTATTTTATATAATTATATATTTTATATATTATATACGCTCTATTGTGCGATTTAACACCGTTGGACTTCTTTCTTTGGGGTTATTTGAAAGAAAAGGTCTACGTCGATAAGCCAGCAACAATTCAAGAGCTAAAGGATGATGTGGAACAAGATTAAAGTGGGCACCTGCCGGTTGGCCTAATCCCACGGTGTTCTTTCCACCGAGTGAAATTTAAGTGTATACTAGCGCCCCCATTGTGTTGTATAGCAACACTCCACGATATGACGTTGCCGCCAGTATGGCAATTTATGTGTGATACAGTCACAATGAGTAGCAATTTATATAATATTGCAAACCTAAAAGGCAAGCCTAGATTCCATATTATATCCTCTTGCTTAGGGGTTTGGAGACTATCCAAACTCCGTTCTGTTGAGAGTGCAACAGCACACTTGATCGACCTTGCACCATACCTACATTAATCGATCTTAAACCACAACCACCACGTGTACCCCCGAAGGGGACCTCACCAACAACCGGTCACAGACAGGATAGGCTTTCTGTGGGGCTACCGATTCCCGTGGTACCAGTACTTTGGGTATTGGTCGGGCCTCGAAGAGGACTTGTGTAATAAAACAACAGACCTTTTCTTCCAGATTTAGGTTCTAGGAATCCTAGCGTCTGGTGCCCCTATTTTCCCCGAGTTAACCGCGTCAAAGCATGTGCCATATTCCTGCAGTGACAATTGGAACCCCCGGGGGTAAGAGCTAAAGGATGAGATAATGCGGCACATTAACGTCATAGAACCTTAATTCAGCATCATCGAAAATTTGGAGCATCGGATGGAGGTGTGCCGCCGAGGTCGCGGCGGTCATTTGGCCGATATTTTGTTCCATACATAATTGAACCATACCAATATTATCAAAAAAAAGGGAAATTACATTAATTTCCTAAATAATTTGTGTGATAATCAACATCGGTCCTTAAAATTTAACCACCCTTTATATGTGCCGTGTGCACCAGAACAATTTTTCTGGTACTATATTCTCTGCACAAATTAATGTATAACCAAGTTTTACAAAACCAATTATTTTCTGCACTGTTTTGCAACGTTGCTTTTTTAGGCATTTCGGCCTTTTTATACAAATCTAAAGACAACAGCTTCTTATCAAATCATCTTCTTGAGTGTTGGTTCTTATTACTTTTGGCGGACCCTGCCAATAAAAACAGGATTCTCTTTGATAATGTTAAAAAAAGGCAGTAATATTTTGGCACCCGAGGTAGTCTGGCATTTAATCTCAAATTAGTAATATAACGTTGAAATCGGTAAACATAAAGAAATCTCAAAATATGTAACACAGTGCGTGGGCCAAAGTTTTACTTTTTCTGACAAAATTTAAGTTAAAATCTTATTACTAAATATTATTTATAAGTGTAACTGAATACTTAAGACATAAAAAGCCTTTTTTAGCACGTTTTATCACTTCACTTTTTCAAATAAAAATTAAAATATATTTCAAAGCCTCCATAACTTTCTTTCTTATAGGTCGATTTTTACATTTTTTAGCAAGAATTAAAGACCAAAGTCTCACCTATAAAACAGAAGAAACCGCGTATTAAAATTCCAATCCAATCAAAAGTTATGGATTTTTGACCGCCTTCTCGTGTAATGGTCCACTAAGCGCTGCTCAATTAAAGACTAATGCTCGATATTGCGACATATGTAAATACAGATTACTTTTTGCCTCAACTGTATGAAATTGATTTTTACGGCACAATACTTTTTTACCAATTGGAATTCTATCAATTGGGTTATTTGAAGTCAAATATCTTTGCCAACAAATTCATGGAATACGATAATTAAGAAAAAACTATAAAACAGTGCAAATATGTCAGCCCAACCATAAAAGCCATTAGACCGATGTGCTATCCTATGCAAAATGTAATCCCGTTATCCGTATGATTCTATAAAAACCTCTGTTTTCTATTTTAAATCTTGCGTAAATTCTGACCCACCCTATATAAGAAGTTTTTTAATATTCAAGGATGCAGACTAAATGAAAAGCTTGTAAGGCTAACACGTGGTGCATAATAGAATTGAGTCGGTCATGAATCAAATAATTTATTTGACAGATTTTGTCACAAAAGTAGCAGCAATTCTACAGTTGGATGGAGTAGCAGTTTGTAGCCCAATATATACATAGATATTTGCCATAACTTGTGCATCTATGAATGGTTTTGATTGCGTAACCCATAGCGCAGATACCTTTTTTATGTCCAAGCATTTAAGAAAACTATACTTCAGACGGTCGGTTGAGATGCCTACAGCTTCAACGACCTAAATAGCTTTCATTCTCCGATTGTACATTATTGCTGGTGTGAAGAACTCTCATGGTTGACATTTGTTTTGATTAGTGGTCGCGCGACTACATCGAACTTAGAAGACCACTTTTAAGACATTGAAATTGATGGTTCCGTCGTATTCAGCTAGCCTTTCTTTGGTTACGGTGATGGTGTTTTTAAGTAAAAAACAATGTTCATCAGCACATGAAGTTAAATTTGTTTTCAAAGCAAAGTCACGGTGTGGTCAAACCGCCTCGTACAATGTTTTATCACCTTTCAATACACGGGTAGCTGTGGGATAGATCTTTGACTTAAAAACCAATAAAAAAAAGACTAATGGTTTTGTCACTTAATGGTAGGCACAACTACCTGAGTGTTACTTCTCTTTATAAAAAAAATGATCACCGATATGAGAGAGTACAAAACCATGACTGTAATTGAACTGGTTCACGTCCTTCATGGCATTAAGAAGCTTCTTCTCGGAGATGTAGGCTGCTTTAATATTAATTAATTTGAAATAAATATTTACTAAGGTCTGAACCTTTCCTTAATTCATTTAAAGTTCTACACAAACAGGCGGAAGAGATAGAGCTGAAATTAGGAACAGTAAATTTCGGTCAAGCAATAGCAACTAACTCAAATTTGTACATTAATTATTATTCGTCACAGACTACATCTTTGCACAAGCTAAAATGAGCATCGGGGAATGCTGCTGACATCTGCACAACCAGTACGAAGAAGTACTGCTGGAGAAGTATTAAATTAAATTATAAATTTTCTTCAATATTCTTGTTTTTAATTTTTTATAAAATTTTTTCGGAAAATTTTTTTGTAAAATTATTTAGAAAATTTTTTTGTAAAAAGTTTTCGTAATTTATTTATAATTTTTTTTTTTTAATTTTTGTAAACTTTTTTTTGGAAATTTTTTATAAAAATTTTTTTGTAAAATTTGTTAAAAATTTTTTAAAACATAATTTTTTGTAAAAATTTTTAGAACCTTCCTTGTGATAGAATGGTCAGACTATAGCAAAAAAAAAACCTTAAAAAAATTTCCTCATATTGACCCCCCCAATGGGCCTATTGACTGCTCCTGTTTACCAGCGGGCACCCGGTGGGTCTATAGGCTACCTCTATAGGTATTGCTTTCTATAAAAGCATTCCTTACGATCCACCTGTGGCGGTCTAATATTTCGTTAAAAAAAAGGCAAAAACGAATCATTAAAACCGAAAAAATAAAAACATCGTAAAAATATAGGTGGGCGTGGTTTTTTGCCCGCAGCCTCCAATGGAATGGTCTGATGATGCTGAATTACAATCCTAAATTTTTACAAACTATGCCTTTCAGATTAGTGGGCTTAAATTTTCTGTACCTTGTCTGGTGCCTGGGCAAATGACATTTCACTTTCAACACGGACAAACGGATAGACGGACAGACGGACATCGTTTAATCAACTTCTCTATGTATAAGGATCCAGAATATATATACTTTATTAGGTCGGAAATTAATATTGTACAAATTATACACGGAATGACAAACTTATATATATCCTTTCCACCTGTGGTGAAAGGTATAAAAATGAGTTCGAATGGCAGTAGAACGCAGTCAAGATTGAGCGAAAAAAAATATTTAAATATGTTAAATTATATATTAAATAAATATGTATAACTTAATTTTAAAATGTTTTTTAATAAATATTAAAATAATATAAAAAAGTATTAAATCTGTTTATCCATCAAGTTTGATTCGTCAAGTTTAAGTAGTAATCGTTGATCAATTTGATTAGTAATGAGCAGAAGAGTGAGCAGTACAGATATATATTTTGTAGTACAAGGAATTAATAAGTTCGAGGGAGATGCAAAATCACACGTACACAAATCTTTTTTCATTTAAAATCATAATGCCTTAGAAATTTGCACGAACTTTTGTTCACGCAATGATGGTTAATTTCCTCAGCAATGCCACTCAAATGAGTGTTCAGGTGAATGTCACTATGCATGTAGGGTGTTGTCGAGATTATTGCTTCATAAACATATTATGAATCATAAATATATTATGAATCATATACATATTCAAAAAAGATGGACAAGAATACCTTGCAAGAGGCGGAACGGGTAAACCTCTTAAGGCTCCCATGACGCAATATTATATCGGAAAGATGTTCAGAAGTACATTAAGCACGATAATTGAGTAACTGACAGCTCATGAAAAGTATTCAAGTATTATCTAGCGAAAATAAAAATCAAAGAATACTATACCTGCAGAATGCGCCTAAAAGATGCTGAGGCGTTGGCACATACTGAGTGTAAAAGGCTACAACTGGCTTAAATTAAGCTTACGATCACGGACAGACTCATAGTAAATGTAGATGCTATGGTAGACCTTTTACTTAGACAATTTTTAGAAATCACGGGAAACTCCCTAATGACGGAGAAGTTCGACAGTTATGAATACCAGTCGATAGCCTGATATCACTACAATCATGATTATCAATGAAAATAAATTGTCGTAAATTACCAATCTGGTACAGAAAGGCACACAGAAAGAAAAAACTTCAAAACTATAAACCCTAAAATTTGAAAACTAAAAGAAGATAAATCATCAATATTCTTTGGTTCGTTTCTTAATGGGGGTTGAGAAATAACTTTTTTTTTGAAAATGCTATAAAAAAACTACTGAATATTTTCTCAAATTTCTTTTTTTATTTGAAAGTACAATCCGGTCCGGTTAATAATGGAAAATAATTTCATTCAAATGGCTGCCTCGGCTGGCCATGAAGTAGCCTACACGATCGGTCCAATTTTTAAGCACATTATCTATTGTGTGCAGCTGTATTTCACCAATGGCTTCACGAATATTGTCCTTTAAAGCGTCAATTGTCTCTGGCTTGTCGTCGTAACACTTATCTTTGACGGCACCCCACAAATAATAATCCAACGGTGTCCAATCGCAGCTCCGAGCTGGCAAAACGACATCAGCTCTGCGGCTGATAATGCGATCTTCAAAAACAGGGCGCAAAACATCGAGTGTAGCTTCGGCTGTGTGGCACGTTGCGCCGTCCTGTTGAAACCAAATGTTGCCAATATCCCCCTCCTCTTTAATTTTTGTGAACAAAAATTCGTTCAACATGGCCTGATAACGATCGCCATTGACTATAACGGTCACTCCTTGGTCATTTTCGAAGAAAAATGGCCCAATTTTGCCTCTGGACCAAAATCCGCACCAAACAGTGACTCGTTTTGAGTGCACCGGCTTTTCAATGTATGCGTGCGGGTTTTCTGTGCCCCAAATGCGACAATTTTGCTTGTTTACATACCTGCCAAGATCAAAATGTGCTTCATCTGAAAAGATGATTTTTTTTTGGCAAAATCGTCATCTTCTGTAAGTCGATCACAGACCCACTTAGCGAAGTGAAAACGCATAGGATGGTCAGTTGGCTTCAACTCCTGAACCAATTGGACTTTGTATGGCGTCATACCAAGGTCTTTATGCAAAATCGTCTCAATGATGTCTCCGGAATGTTCAATTGTTGAGAACGACGGTGAATTGATGTTGACGGCGCTTCACGGAAACCTTTTTTGCCACAGCAGCAATAATCTCGGGTGTACGGACTGTTTTTAGCTTTTCACGCTTTGGTTTAGCGATGAGGATGCCATTTTCTTACACTTTTTTCACAAGATAACGAACATACGGCGCTCACGGTGCTTCTCTTCTTCCAAAATCCGTACGCAATTTTTGCACACATTCTGCAACATTACCATGATTTTCAAAGTAATGTCGGAATATTTCCCAGCGTTGTTCAAGCGTATACACAACAATATTCGTTCAGCGGAAGTATAACACTAATTATCTGTCAAATCATCAAATCAAATCATCGTGGGTAAAACTGTATTATATTTTTATGAGAAAAGTTTCTCACTACAGTTGCAGAAACAAGGTACAGCTTCTAAGGTGAACGTTTGAATTTTGAACGGTTAGTTTTTATTTTTTACCTTGCGAATTACAATCAGCCTTATAACGGTTGTCGTAGTCGTAATTCACCTAGAATTTTGTACTAGAATAAAGATGATGAAATTTTTTTAATCTATTACAGAAATGACTTAATCGAAGTACATACAACAACGACAACCGTCATGAGACTGAATATTATTTTATACTTCGTCTGCAAGCGCAGACGAAGATTATACGCATAAACTCATTTCTTTGCGCAACCTCAAAATAGTATTCGAATAATATAATAACTTTTTGGGTTAGTTGTGAAAAATTGCTTATTGTGTGACACTATTTTAACATATTGTTACGAAAGAAGAATTTATTTATTATAGGCTCTGAACAACAATACTCTCGAACAACAACAACAACATTAATGGTTTGTTTTCTTACAATGATGAAAGAAAGAAACAAACAATAAAGAGCATCGCTAGTCATTTCGTTGTTGTTGTCGATTAGTCTAGAACCGCCTATTATACAAACATTCATAAAACAACAAGCATGAGTGACGCATATACACACGCACATTAAATAAACACTCTTCAGTTAAATACACAGGCACATACATAAATACAAGCATAAACAAATAAACAGTCACACAAACATATATAAAGAAATAAACAACCCCGCAAACCGAAAACAAGAGCAATAACAATCGAACCTGCCAGATCTGTCTGGAATAGAACATTCTGGTGCTTTTATATCACATATAAGTGTAAGCAAATCGTGCTGGTGAGTAGTATGGCAGTATTAATTAAAAAGTCAAAGAGTTCAGTTGTCGTATTGTAAGAGAGTGTTTAACAGTTTGTCGTGCTTTTTAACAGTGGTGTTAATAAATAAAGTGACCTACAGTAAAAGTAATAACAGTGTGTATTTATTTTGCAATTAAAGGAACCCAACGTAAAGTAAAAACGTAACAATATGATTGATGGTTCAATGGTTGTTAAATGATCCGTATTGTGAAATACCAAACATTATACTGCACATACATATGTATGTTGAATGAGAGTCCTATTTTGCACACAGAGGATTTGTACAGCCGAACCACGAAATAAAAGTATTAAATATTCGGTACATCTTATCTTTTTGATGAAAATTAAGAATAAGAAAACCAAAGGCATTGAGCATAAAAAGAGATTTAAATCTTTTCTATTTCTCATTTCGCGCACCTACTAAAATTTTTTTTGTGTCGCTTTTCGATTAAGGTGGTAATGTTGCTTTAATTAAAGTTTTGTTTGCAAACAAATATCCAAATATATCATAATTAATATCATCTTCGCTTGCTTTTCAATTACACACATGTTGTGAAATTTTCATAATTAAAGTTCTCCACATTATTGCTTCACAAACAAATTATGAATGTTGCTTTAAAGCAAATCACCGCCAGCCGTGTAAGTGAAAGCTTTTGAATGAAATATGAACAATAATTTCAAAATAATGTGGTAGAAAATTAGTTCTCTAAAATTTTACCATTTTACCATTTTAAAGATTAAAATAAAATTGTAATTTAATTGCTTTTAACACACTTCCCATTTCTAGAATACAATTTATTTTTTTCCATACAGAAATTTAAAAAAAAAATTCTTTTATTCTTCTTGAAACTGTCATGTGTATTTGGCTTCATGTTGGTGTATTCTGTTTTCCTTTTGGTAAAAGAAACTGAAGTTTGCCTTAAGGGCTTCGTTGAAATGTGCTACGCTTAAAGACATGACAAATTTGAAAAACATTCGTATGCAGATGCAAAAACAAATAAAATAAAATTGAAACTGTAAAAGAAAAAGTATTTTTCTGGGATCAAGGTATTTGAAGTACGTCAAACAAATAAGAGACTGAAAGGTAAGCAAAAATATATCAAATATATTAAAGCATTTATACGAAACATGCAAGTCACAGAGCAATACTTGATTTAGGAAATTTTATTAACAGAAGGCTAAACCTGCTTAAATGGCCTGTTTTTCTTGTTCAGTACCAGAGTATCCATTTAATTGGGTTTAAGTTTATTCGAGCAAATAATTAATCGATTTTAAAAGTTAAATTTTCCTCGATTAATCGATTAAGGTTTTTAAATTACTTCAATAACTCGAATTAAGCGCGCATATTTTAAAAATTTTGTATCGAATGAGAAAAGACAACCATACTAAATTGATTAAAAATATATTTTACCAGCTGTGCTCGCCACGTCGCACAGAGGGGTATTTTGCCAATCTAGCCGGACATTAGGCCAATAATTAATTTTGAGAAATGTAAAAATTTAAGTACGCAGTTCGACACACAACAAAATTCTGCATCGTATAGTCAATTTTCAAGGCGTTTGCTTGAGATTTGTCGTTTTGGGACACTCTTCAAATCAGGAAAGTTGAGTAAATCGCATACGTTTTTATTGACTTTAAACGATTTTGAGAGGTTTGCAATATATTTTTTTGTGGCTAAACGAATAGAGATTTTGTATTGATTTTTTTTTTTTGTGAAAGTGTTTATTAGTAGCTACTTATGTTAATTTTTAGAATTTTTTTTTTAATTTTTAATGATAAAAAATTTCGTTCAAAATTAAACAAAAAAAAAATTTTTTGTAAAATTTTTTTAAAATTTTACCTTTTTATGTTTTTTCTTATCTTGGAGAGGTAAATACGAGTAAGAAACCCTTGTATATTCATAAAATGTACCGAAAGCTAGATTTGAAAACACCAACGATGGCAGAAGATTTTTTTCCAATCCTGAATTAGCTGCAGAAATAACTGGAATTGAGTTTGATTTCATATACCGAATCAAGGTTATTATTGAAGTAATATAAAGTGGTCACAAAATCCAAATGCACGAGTTTACCGATTATTGCTTAGATACTGCAAAACTTTACTTTTCTCTATATGAGTGGCATCCTATGACACCTACAATGCACAAGATTTTATTACATGGTGCAACCAGGGTTGTCAGATGTGGCGATTTCTCCCCAAACTTGGATTTGGCGATATTTTTGGCGATTTTTCTTTGACTTTTGGCAAACATTAGAAACTGAGTTAAGGAATGGATAAGAAAGAAATTAAAGTTTTAAAAGTAAATTGTTTTTCATATTTAAATATGATTTTACTTCTGGAAACAAACCATTTCTTTCAAAAATGTTTTTCGTATCTAAATATGATTTTATTTTGGAAACTGAAAACTTTATTTAAAGTTTACAAACATCTTTCGATTTTAAAATGTTGCAATTCCACAAACCGCAAAAATTTTTATAAATCCTAGCATACTTTTTATTACTTATTAACCATAATAGAAAATATTTTCTTTTGTTTTTGAAAGATTATAAAATATTAGTTTTGTACTTGATTTGCTTATTTTTTATATACAAAGGAAGTTTTGAGGTAATGATTAGGTTCGTTTAATTCTCTCTAAGTTGAATATTTTTTTTTTTTTAATTAGGTGATTAATTTGAAAGAAAAATTGGATTTTTTTAAATTTATATGGTGCTAATTACTGGATAGAAAGATCGATTTCAATAATAAATTCCACCAAAACTCGACTGCGAAACACATGCTATAAATATTATTAATTTAAATGTAAATAACTTTAATTCATATAAAACATATTCTAAATAAGAACACGGTGACAAATACATTAAGGATGGATACGATCAGGTCTTCATTTATTATAATAACCACTATTTTTCATTGTTTTAAGTAAAAATTGTACCTTTCTCGTGTTCACTAATAATTTAAATAAATAAATAAAAAAAATTAAATAATTATATATTTTGGCGACTTATTTTCTATTTTTGGTATTTTTGGCGAATTGCATCTATTAGGATTAAATTTATTTTTTGTGATTTGTTAAAAATATTTTTAAAATTAAAAAAATATTGTGTATATTAGAGTCAAATTTTTACAAATAACTGTTTTGGCGATTTTTCACATCGATTTTGGCGAAATAGGTGAAAATAAATCTGACAACCCTGGGTGCAACTGTTATGAATGAGGCATTGTTGCCTATTGGGCTGTTATTAGAAGAAGCGACTGAGGTGCGAAACAAACATTTCCGGCTTTACAGCAGAATTTTGCTAGAGAGTTTTCAAGGGTTTAGTATAACATAGATATTATTCATAGGCTTTTGCTAAGTTCTGAACCACTCCAAAAAAGGTCATTACCTTTTACGAAAGAAGCAATTTCTTTCATGCTTCCACCTGTACTTAACGATGAAAAGGATTAAGATTCGAAAGAGGTCTTTGAAGAATCAGACGAAGAAGAACCATGGCACTCATCATCATCTTAGTGCAAAGGAGAAGTTGTTTTAAATATATTAATTGTTATAATTTTAAATAAAATTTATCGTTACAATCATAAATAAGTTATTACTATGATTAATTTAATTATTTTCCGTTAAATAAAACAGTATAAAATAACAAATTACAAAAATATTTTTTTAATAATATTCTTGGGAGGCGGGGATTGAATAGGTAAGCTTAAAAATGAGTATTTTTAGGAAATTGCCAAGAAATTAAAAAAAAAATTTTTTTCACGTTTTGGAGGTGGGATTAGAGGAATAGCTTCCCCTACCCATAAAAAAAAAATTATGGTTTTAAGATTTTTTTTAATAATTGCATTATTTTTTCAAATAATATTTTATTTCACCGCCCACAAAAGGGGGCGGGGCTGAAAATGGCATTTAAGAATCTCTTCAGTCCAACTTTAAGTTTTTGAACATTCTTTGACCTTAAAAGTTGTAATTGCTAAACAAAATGACGGGAAAATAAAAAAAACTTGAATTTTTCAGAGGTAGGATTAGTTCTTCCAAGGGGAAGAACTGGAGGTTATGGGTTCGATTCCTAAAATGTCTTTCACTACACCGAGTGAAGGACTTTAAAACAAAAATATGAATTATATTATAAAAGTATAATTTATGTATGTAGATACATCGACATGAATGGAATCCTTGTAGTAAGACGAATGCTTAGACACGGGGCAGTTTACAGTATATATATATATATATATTATATTGAATCTTCAATATAAATTGAACTAACATTAAGTATTCAAATCTTAAAACTAAAATAATTAATTATTTATGCCCAGCCAATGCCAGGTAAAATATTAGGTTCAACGATTGCTTCTATGCTTGTCTTACGTATCTCGTGCTGTCTCTCCTTCTCAGCCGAGTGTGTCTTCTAAAATTTAGAATGTTACGGGCTAGTGGGTTAGGGTGTATCTTAAGCTTCTTTATATAAGTTGTCACATGTATAGAGAACACAGTTTTTACCATTGGAACGTCTAAATCTTTATGGAAGCGCGAATTTTTTACGTACCAGGGGGCGGCTGGAATTGTTCGAAGAATTTTATTTTGTCGCCTTTGGATTTTCTCAATATTTGATGATGAGGCAGTGCCCCATATCTGAATTCCATAGCACCATATAGGTCTTAGAAACGATTTGTATAAGAGAGTTTTGCAGTCTAAGCTCAGTGAAGAGTTTCTGCCGATAAGCCAATTTATTTGAACTGCTTTTAATTTCATTTGGGTCAACTTGGATTCTATGTGTGTCTTCCATGTTAGACGACGGTCTAGGTGAATTCCGAGATATTTAACCTCACAATGTTGCGGAATAACTTGGTTGTTAATATGGATAGGTGGACATGTCTCCGTACGCAGCGTAAATGTAATGTGTACGCATTTCTGTTCATTTACTTTTATTCTCCATTGCTTAAGCCATTTTTCCAACTCCAATATGTAGTCTTGAAACTGGCTGGACGCTACTTGCGATCTATCGTGTACGCCTAATATGGCTGTATCATCAGCAAATGTTGATGTGTGAATATGGTTGCTTAATGGCATGTCAGAGGTATATACTAAATATAAGGTTGGGCCCAGCTTCACTACGTTGTGGTGTGCTCTGAAAATTACCTTCTTTTATGATAAATTTAGGTTCAGTTAAATAACTTTCTAGCAGCTTATGAGTATTTTTGGGAAAGTTTTGTTTAATTTTTTGTGCCACACTTTATCAAAAGACTGCGATACGTCTATGAAGAGAGCAGAACAATATTTCTTTTCTTCAAACGTTTTTCTAATTACATTTACAAGCCTGTGTCTTTATTCTATATTGCTGTGTTTTGCTCTGAATCCAAATTGATGATCTGGAATCCATTTGTTATTGTTTAATATGTGATTTATGACAAAATTCATGGGTTATATGTATTATTTTTTCTCTTTATGTTTACTAAACACTTCTAGTTCGAAATAATTCTAACTGCTCAACCTAAACAAAGGCGTAAGGCGTAAAATAACTGTCAAAAATTCTTATGTACATACAAAATATATGAAGCAAACCTAAATAGAACGGCGTCAACGCTTTGCAATTGGAAAATCAAATTTTGACAGAGCGTTAGGTAGTGAAGTTGGGTGCAAACAAAAAGTTACTGTTTTTTTTTTCGTGTAAGAGTGGTGCCATTTTAGCTATTTTATACTTTATCTAGCGATTTTATCTCTCTTTTACGATTAAATTTATTAGATTTTACTAAACAAAATATGTGAACATTACTGTTTCTTACAAAACGTTGCTCTCCTCTTTAGGTTTGTTCAAAGCTAGCCGCTAGACGTCGTTACGCCTTACGCCCTTGTTTAGGTTAGTCAGTTAAACGAGTAAGTAAGAAGTAAAAAATTTAAGGTTTAATAGAAATTAATTTTAGTCGATTTAGGGATTAACCGAATATCATTTGTTCGAGTTATTTTATAATCGAAATTTACAATTTTTCTTACTCGAACAATTAATCGACTTAAAATTCTACGATTAATCGAGCGATGATTGATCGAGTGGATACTCTATTCAGTAACCAAAATACAATTATTGCGGCATCTATAGCGTCGTCCAGTAGGGACTTGAGAGCTTTCGCGGACATATTGTAGAAACCAAATCGCCATGGACTGACATAGCGTTTAAGAAAATGTGCTAACGATACAAAGGTTATTAAAAAACCTTGTACTGTTGCCACCTGGCATCAGAGAATTATTACCATATAATTAGCATTCAGTTGTAATTTTTGCTCTCTGCCTTTTGTATAGTTATTACAACAATAACAACAAAATAAAATAAAAATCCCAATTTTGGGAATTTATTTTTTTTTTTTGGGAATGGTTGTATTTGCATTAAATAGTGCATAATTTGCCTATTTCTTTTATTAATATTAGAATTTCAATATAATTTCCAACTTTTGTTAGAAAATATTTGTAATAAAAATTAATGGAAAATAAATCAGGTAAAACCCAGAGGCATTCTTTCCCCTTTTTTACAAATAGTCTAGATATATTTCTAAATTATTATAATTTTATCAAAGTTGTGGCTCTAATTTTCCTCAAAATGTGTACGTTGACACAAAAATTGTCATATTTGGGACGATTCCAATCCACATTAGATCTCGAAAAAGTCACTGTTTGAGGTGGATTTTGGACCATATTGCCTTGATTACCAATTTCTTTTGGTCAGAATTGGAGGAACGGAACAGAACAGCGCTACTTAACATACAACTCATCCCACATTGAACATTCTGCGTGAGCTCTTTTAGTGAGCCCCTTAGAGTCAACAGCATAATCATAGAAAGTTGGACATTTTGTATGCGCTCCACACAGCGAAGACGCGACGCGACATTTGTACGATATTATATTACATCAAAAATATTGTTGATGCTATTTTTGATGTAATATAACATTAATGTAATATAACCTTTCAAACAAATAAAAAAATGTTAGGAGATATCTCCCACACATGTTGTTAGTTCTTAAACTTACATCTTTGGTCATGCTAAAAATTACAATTTTCAAATTAATCGAACAAGCAATTTACATTTTACTGACGACAAACGAAAGTTGATGACTTAAAATTTTTATTCGTACGGTATAAAAAAGAAAAATTTTACATTACAAAAATTTTAACAAAATTGATTTTAATTTTTTTTAACGCTACCCAGCGGTTTATGAAAAATTAAAACAAGTTCGAAAATTTTTAAAAAAAGTGTAAATTTTTTTATACAAATTTTATTTATTAATTTGATTTTTTTGTTGTTCCGCCAATAAATCTATTTTAAAAACAAATAAAAGACATACAATTTATGGCGTCGCTTTGCTTTTAAAAACAAAAGAATTTGTATGAAAAACAAACATAAATTTTTTGTAAATTTTTAAAATAGTTTTTTTTTGTTTCCCCATAAATTCGGGCGTATTAAAAATATAGGCACTTAATTTTTTACATAAAAGTTTAATATGTATTTGTTTTTATTTTATTATAATTTATATTACAATACATTAGCTGTGCCCACACACAATTTGTGCGTCCTGACAATATTTTGTTCGATTTTGCTTTGAAAGTAATCCACACCCAATTTTAAGACTCTTGCCTATTTCCTTTATATAAAGGTACCCATCCCTGGAGAAAATTCTAAAATTTATATAAAAATCTAAAAATTATTGTAAAGCTCTGTAAAAGACAGTCTGAAAATGAGTTACACAGTATTTTAAAACAGCGCCATCTGTTGCGCAACATTGCTAAAAATATACTGCTTTCAAAAATGAAAAATGCCTTAAAGTATGCAGTACCTTTAAATGGGTAAAAAAATCGGCGTTCTTTGACCGCTTTTTCTATTATATCATATATTGGAATCAGGATACTAAGGTACCTCCACGCAAAATTTTGTTAAAATCCATCCAGTAGCATTTACGTGAGGCGTACACAAAAAAAAAGAAGTACAAACAGACATACAGGAAATGTTATTTTATTATAAGTATACTTATAGATTTAATACTAGTAGCTGTGCCCGCCACGTCGTCAGCGTACTGGCAATATTTTGTTCGATTTTGCTTTGAAAGTAAACCACAACAAATTTTAAGATTCTTACTTTTAAAGTGCTTCAGATAGGGTTTATGTAATTCCTTTATATAGAGGTACCCATCCCTAGGTAATTACCCATGAACATAGGATTTAAATAAAATTATAAAATTTATATAAAATTCTAAATTTATTGTACAGAAAATGTAAATGTTTAAAATATCCCGCTTTCAAAAATAAAAGCTGCTCCCAAGTTTGCAGTACCATTGAATCAGTAAAATTTTCATATATATTTTTTTTTAAGATATATTTTTTCGGAAAAAAAAGGTCAGACAGGTAGACAGACAAAAATTCTTAAAATTGGTGTTTTTATTCCATTTCGATTGCCATCTGCACTATCGATAATATTAACAGTTTTATTATATGTTTATACATAGATTTAATCTATTTAAAATGTTGTGTAAAATTATTTTTAGCTCCGCACTAAACCATGTTCTTAAAAAACACTTAAGAACTAATCGTTTGTACTTAAATAATAAATCGACCAAGTGCATGTCGGACTTAACCACGATGGATACATAGCAACAGCAGCGCGCCATAAATTGGTTTATAGGTAGTTAACGGTACTTAATTTGTATTCCAATTATTAAGTTAAACAACAATATATTCTCATAAAACCTACCATTTTATTATCTTCTTGATATCTCAGATGCTAATAAAATGGTTCCTAAAGGTATGCAACTCATTTTGTCTGCAATAAAAATTCAACAATATTATAAAAACGGATGTTCCAGTCTATTTAACTCGAATTTTGAAGATACATGTTAAGCATTACTTTACTTTTATTATTTGCTGTTACAGCACTCATAGTAAAATAATTTCTGTGTAAATTGCAGGTGTTTAACTGTCAAGATATAAAAGTGCAAGACGAACATACATCGAATCGACAATAAAAGAGTTACGTTTTTACCCTTCGAAAGTATTTATAGTTAGAGAGACATTCTATAAACATTCTATTTGACTATGGTAGCTTACATGCTGGCCAAGATGGGTACCCTTTTCGATTACTCGAAAAGTTAATGTGATAATCCATTGCTCTAAATACAGAACAATGTGAAAAAGATAAGTACGGCCGGAAATTGGATTTCTAGCAAACTACCTCGCGCTACACTCTGTGCGTTAATGTATATAGAAAAACCCTCTTTTTCGAAGAGCTTTTCTAGATGCCGAAGATGCAATTTGGCTTATTTCACTGCTTAAACAACATAACTGACATAACTCCCGACACGAGGAGTAAGAAGCACACCTTAGGTTTATAAATGGAAAATGGCTACCTTCGGAAACAGCGCAAATGGATGTGTGTGAAGATAAATACGTATTTAACTAGCAGACACAAACACTATTTTTTTTATACTGAAAAAATATATCATACGATAAAAAAGTTTTCCCATACATTTAGTACGTATTCTGCACAGATTTTAGGACTTTTTTAAGAAATATTGTTACTGTGTCCAAACCCTTCCATCTCAGGGAATCAAACCGGTACTATTACGAAGATAATAGATCATACTAACAAACTGTGTTCACACTTCCTAATAGTACCGGTTTGATTCCTTGAGATGGAAGGGTTTGGACACAGTGGCTATTTTCGTCAGAGAAATAGCCTCCATCTCAGGGAATCAAACCGGTACTATTAGGAATTGTGAACACAGTTTGTTAGTATGATCTATTATCTTCCTAATCGTACCGGTTTGATTCCCTGAGAAGGAAGGGTTTGGAAACAGTAACAATATTTCTTAAAAAAGACCGAATCTGTGCAGAATACGTACTAAATGTATGGGAAAACTTTTTTATCGCATGATATATTTTTTCAATTAAAAATTGGTTTTTGTCTCTGCTAGTTAAATACGTATTTATCTTCATACACATCGCAAATGGATATTTTCTGTTCCTTATCACATACTATCAACCCTAAAAGACTTTAAAGCTAACATTGCAGAAGGAAGCGCTTATACGAAATTTTTCATATTTTTCTTGCGTCTAGGCTATCAAGCGGATATAGTAGCCAGGGCTGGCTCCGCCCTGAATGTATCCAATACGGTATCGGTCGCAATATAGCGAATATACCGTAGGAGAGTTGAGGTAAGACAAAAAAAATGTTAGCCGTGTTATAATAACAAGCAATAGGTCCAATTGGAAAATAAAAACAGAAAAGACATATTATGGTTGCTGGCTATGCTAACAGGTCTATAAGCGATCGGTGCACATGCTAGTAGACCATAATAGGCACTGTCGCAGCTGCCAGATACAGGGCAAAAAGGAGAAACAGTGTACGGGTGTGCGGTACTCCATTCTTCGAGACGTACATTTCTTGGAGTAAATACATATAATAGATTACCTATCTGAGTTATCAGAAACCACTCTAGGCGACCTTACTAGATATCTCAACATAACAGGATGGGTCTAACTAACTATCCACTAGTATCCACATGTGGATCGGATTTATTTTCTGGGCGAGACATATTGCGCGTAGCAAGCTGCCATGCCCTTTTAAATTAAATAATTCAGAATTATAAAAATTTTATCTCTATTTAAACCAGAAAAAATGTCTTTATTGTATTAATTTATGTTTCAGCTGTAAAGGTTTATATCCTCACAATTAGCAAAAAACTTGTACCAATTTACCATCCCTGACTACCATCATTACTATTTTTTTTAGGTACTTGGGATAACAAAACCATTTGTAAAATTCTATTTTTTCAAAGACGAGTACATGTCAAACTTTCGTAATTGTTGATTGCGTTATTCAAAATGAAGTTGGTAGGATGAGTGTTTGCCAGCCTAATTGAAGTGGTATTGTTGGGAAAAATTAAATACTTACACATGTGTATATTCATGTATGCAGGTGCTAAATTTTACAAGAGCTTAATTTTGCTGTTTTGTTATTTGTTCTTTTTTCTGCTGGTATTCGTATTACATTCAGTTTTTTTTTACCTGTTTGCTTCTTGGCAGACAAAACATTTTGGAAAATTGTTCATCTACTGATAAGAAAACGTACATATGTACGAGTACATTGTTCATATTTGGTTTTGCTTTGTTCAAATTAAATGACAGCCTAAAGAGATAATTTTGTTTTTATTTCACCTGGAATGTAGTCAACTTGAATGCTACAAAAATTAATTAAATTATTTTTTGAATCTGAAGACTTGCGGATTTAGAGTTGCCAATTAACGATTTATGAAATTCTTTTCCTATTTAATAGCTGGCTATCTAATAGCCAGAATTTTTTTTATTTGAAAAGCCCTTGTAAGACATTAAGTGTGAAATATAACAACGAATTTGCAAAGTGTCAAAGATCAGAAGAGGCATCGTAAAACAATTAAACTATCTCACACATCAAGTCAATCAACAATCAATAATCTCGATTGTGACTTATAGTCACAAGCCTGCGAGTTTAGGAAAATCTACAAGAAAATATCAAGTGGGGTCGAGTCAGATGATCACAATGGCCAACGCACCTAATCAAGTACGAAATGTTTCATGAAAGCGTTTATGCAGAAAATTAATTGTGCCTTTACAGAGAGTAATTGCCGAATTTAAACGGGTCCAGACTTTCAGTGTAAAGCGCTGCATGAGCACAAAACCTAAAGCGTATAAGACGCTCATTATATTATTTCTTTTAATTCATGTCTGTTCATTGCAGACGAGTAACGATGAGTGGACAATAATAAACAGCGAAGACCAAAGAGCAATCAATGCGATGAGTTTGCAGAGTTTCTATAAGAAAGTTTGAATATATATGAGTAAATGTTGAACATAATATCAATGAACTTGGGCAAGTTCAAGCAGTTTTATACTTTGAGTAAAACACGAACACAGTTCGAATGTACGAACAAAAACCACAGAGTTTTTAACAAGTACAGAATCAATATCTTAAGAAATACTAAAAACCACTAGTACAAACAAAACGCACTAAAAAGTTCGATACAACTACCAAACAAAACACACTGACTATTTCGAGCGTGAGACGAGTAAACACGGCGCTCGCTAGTATAGGAAGTAAGGTACAAGTAGGCATGTGTTCAGTAAGCTCGTGTGTGTTCGAGTATGACTACTTGCTCATGAGCTTATAAGCACACCCATTAGATGTGCTTGCTCATACAACTGTTTAGTTCAGTGCTCTATTTAAAATTCAAACAGATAGGAAAGAGGACTACATTTAAGAGCTATGAGTGCTTGTTTATTTTCTTGTTTTTTATTTTAACGTAAAGTAAAACTCAGAGAATCCTAGTAAATATTTGTTAACTGTATTCCATGTCCTTGAGCATTGACTTCTTGACCTCATTTGAAATTTCGACTATGGAAATGTGGATATAATTTTGTAAAATTATTTCGTGCAAAGTCGAGTCATTGCTTTGGCCGTCCTTTCCTTGACCATCCCGTTTCTCGGCCATCCCTATCCTGTAACACAAACCAATCTGGTAAAATATGTATCAGGCAGGGCCAGATGCCTTGTTGTTGATTAGTTATAATACTCGTACCACACCACTAGCAAAATACCCTATCAAAATACTAACCTGGAATGGAACGGCTTATAAATCAATACTAACACTGGGCTTCATACATATAAAACATTCCCGAAGAGACTCCATTGCATTATATTTGCAAGGCTATTTTTGTTTCCCTAATGAAAGAAAAATGGGTTCGACAACAGCTACTCGTATAAATTATAAATTAGATAATTATTGAACTTAAATAAATCATCTAATCTGTTGCTTTTTCAAAGGCCACTTAATTAAATTAGTAATTATTTATGAAGGCGTACTTTAGTTAAAAAAAATAAGTAACATGAAAAATAAAAACAATAAATTTTAATCTCTGATAAGATAATTTAAAGTGTTGATCTCCTGTCATTGATACAAACAATGTTGATAAAGTTATATTACGTATATAAACATTTTTTTTTTTCTTCTTTTATTCACACTTCCAAAAAATCTGTTATGTTTGAACAAAGTAAATGGTGATTTTTTCAATGTTTGGTTTATTTATAAAATAAAAATACAATTTTATTAAAAATGTTGAACTAATACTACTTTTACGAAAAAAAAAACATCACCAAAACAAAAATCAAAGACTTTATAAATAACATGGGGACCCTGCATCATCATTTTTAATGGTTAAAAAGTGGGTTCGTTATGATCGTACCAGCACAAAAACGTCAAACTTTTAGATTGCTCAAAATATTTCGTCAGGCCAGAAATCGATAGCATCCATATTAGACGATCTGAGAGTGAAAGTGGGTAAGGTGGCTAAAGCTGAAGAAATCTCCGCCGAACGCTTACATCAAATTTTGCATGAATAATTGGATACGAAAAATCTAACTCCGCGATGGGTGCTGTAATTTAAACAAGTCGCTGGTATACAAGTGAGTAGTCACTACGGCAAAAATCCATTAATTGGGCTACGAACTGGTATGCTACTCCATTCAGTATACTCTCCAGTAGTGGAATTCACTAACTTTCAACAATATGACAATCGCTATATTTGCCAACAGCTTTTGTTGTTTGTAGTAACGACCGAATTCTTTATTTACTACTTTTTAACGATAGTAGACAACACTATTTCTCTACCTACACAAATTAGTAACATGTGGTATCTTTCCTAAAAAAAATGAAAATCACAAAAAAGAATAAAAAAGAAACAAATTGATATTAATTGATTGTATTACTAAAGTCTGAGTGAAGTTATTATGTAGACTTTTATATACATATGTATATATTTAAATAAATAAATAAATAAATAAATAAATAAAAAAAATAACTATTTGCGTGCTGCATAGAAAGAATTAATTTAACAAGTAATCCATACCAAATTTTAAGACTCTTACATATTTACTTTATATAAAGGTACCCATTTCTGGATAAAATTTTAAAAAATTATATAAAATTCTAACAATGAATGTAAAGCTCTGTAAAAGACAGACAGGATATGAGTAACTTATTATGTTTAAAACAGCACCATCTGTTGCGCAACATTGCTAAACACATAGTGCTTTCAAAAATAAAAGATGCCCTAAAGTATGCAGTACAACTTTCTCTTGGAAATAAGATATGTTTGCGGAAAAAAACTATCCTATATTGAAATCAGGATACTAAGGTACCTTCACAAAATTTTGTTACGTGATGCGAACACAAAGAAAAATACAGACAGGCAGGAAATGAGTTACTGTTTTATTATACATATGTATAGAAGTTTATATTATCTTAAACGGCACTCATTTTGTAAAAATTCATTTTCTAAATATTCAAAAGCCATTACAATGCAAAATACAAACGTTCTCGTCGACAAAATAAATAACTCAAAAATAATGGTCGTTTATTATACACATTAGACTTGTCATCCATCAATAACAGCTGACTTCAAACAATAACGAGTATTGTTTAAAAGTGTTGCTGTGTAACAAAATCGACAATTATGTTGTTTAATATTTTTAACGATTCGATATTCGTTAAAACTGGTTAGATAAAATTACACTACAGGTTTAGCACCTTGTGACTATTTTCTCTTTTTTCATTCATACTTGGTCACCAAAATCGCCAAACTGAGTTTATGGTTTTAACAACCCTTTGGTAGTAGCATCGAACCTATACTCTCAAATCCGTGTATTTTTCGATAACAATTGATTTGTTGCACGGTGTAATTATTTAAATGTAGTTAAAATTATTTTGTGTTTATTATATCTGAAATTATCTGAATATTATAAGTTGGTTTCTACAGTTCTTAGTAGCACACACACATGGTGGGGAATTTCGCCCTAAAAAAATGGGGTTCTAAGCGGATAGCCGGATTTCTTTGAAACTCTATATGGCTGTGGAAGTACAGGCTAGCTTAAGTTTAAAATTTGAATCTTAAAGTTCTCTGAAGTCCGGCACCACATTGCCTAAGAGCAGGGCACATGGAGTTTATAAAACAGTATGCCTTGCCAATTAATTTTTAAACGGATATCAATATTTTCTCATATTGATTTTCTCAGTTGAGGGTTAACAAGACGATACATAGTTTTTAATATTTTAGGTTTTATATTAGAAAAGGGAAAGGTGAACAAGAATACCACGCAAGAGGTGGACGGTATAATCTACAAAGGCTCTCCTGAGGCAATAGCCCCTCGGCAGAATGTCTAAGAAGTTTCTGGGATATAATCGAGGTAGATAAACATAGATAACTTAGTTGGTGACAGACATGTATGCATAACAATTGAGGAAGATGATACTTGCAGGCTGTGCCTGGAAGAGGCTTAGACATGGTATGTTAATCTCCAGCACTGGCTAGCATAAGGCAGACACATGCAAAATCCGGGTACTAAGGGAAACCTTAGTCTTAGACAAATGTTGGCAATTGTCGACAGTCAGGTAAAGGTATGTAAATTTTCAATCACGTACCAGATTATCATTAAGGAATGGAATGGTTCGAAAAGGACCTATAAACTTAGGCATATATAAGTACCCCATAGAGACAGTTTCTAGGTTCGTTATATAATTTCTGTAAATAGTCTTGTTATTGAATGCTCACTGCTATTAATGGGAAAAGCTGCAATAGCATCTTTAGTACAAATGATTTATCTTTTTGTATTTAAGAACTATAACCTAAAGATTCTTTGTGTAAGTTTTTTATTTGTTTTTAGAATAGCTTTTTACCAAATATTTAAGAAAGTTTATGTATAAGTATTTACAGCATTTCAGAGTATAACAAATAAGGATTCCAGAATAATACTGTTTCTCTGCATCAACATTGTGTTTCATACTTGTATGAAGCTGCAAAAAATACATAAATACATACATATGTATTTATGTGATGCTTTTAAGACTAAAAACCAAAGAACAGATGGAAAACGAGTTACAAATACAATTAATGAGAAGCGTAAATTTTTGCTGAACTGTTTGGTTATTTTGGACAGTCTGCCAAACCCAGACGTGTAAGTAAAAAATCAATACTTAAGTAGTACAATTAAAGAATGAAGAGTAGGAAAAAACACAAACTGTAATAGTACATACACATTTTGGCACGATTTTGTTATAATTTTTATTTTATTTTGTTGCAAGATTAAAGGAGGTTACAGCTTTAACTATAGACTTCATGGCGCTAGTCATAGTCTGTGCGAAATTATAAGGAACAGAAATAAGTACGAGTAGAGAAAAACAACAATATTATTTATTGTATAGAGTGCCAGCATCCTTGACAACATCAACAACTTGTTAAAAAATTTGTTTTTGTGAAATAATTTCCCTTTACCTTTCGCTTGAATGCGTTCCTACATGTAGCAAAAATTTCTACTATACGTGAAACATTTTGTTTTAAATTTTGTATTTTTTTTTTTTTTTTTGTTGCTGTCTGATAACACGATAAAGTTGTTCTGTTAACATATAAATTTATTTATAATTATACTCTCTAACTACTTATAAGGTTGTAAAAATATATTTTACAAACTAGGTGATTCATTTTTAAAGAAAAATTTGAAAAATTTAATTTAGTCACTAAGAAAAACAATTCTTTTCAAAAACTAATTTTAAGAACTAGCCCACACGCATTGTGTGCGTCCTGACAATATTTTTTTGGATTTTGTTTGAATGTAATCCACACCAAATTTTAAGACTCTTACGTATTTACTTTATATATAGGGATGGGTATCCCTAGATAAAATGTATATAAAATTCTAAAAATTATAGAAAAGCTCTGTAAAAGGTGCTTAAAATATTTTAATAACAATGTAATTCCACAAAGTAAAAATACAAATTTTATTTAATTGGCCATTTGTAATTCATATTTTGTGTTTAAAATATCCCACTTTCAATTTATATTTTATCATTATTTTAAAACAGCGCCATCTGTTGCGCAACCGCATTCAAAAATAAAAGATTTCTTAAAAAATGCAGTACCTTTAAATCGGTTTAAAAAATCGGCGTACTTTCACTGCTTTTTCTCCACTTTCTCTTGGCAATAAGGTATGCGGATACTAAGATACCTCCTTACAAAATTTTGTTAAAATTCATTCAGTAGTTTTTACGTGATGCGAACACAAAAAACACAGACAGACAGGTAATGAGTTATTATTTTATTATAAATATGTATAGATTATTATTATGTTTGCATAAAATGACATTAACATGGGCATTTAGGTACTGAAAAAATATTTATGCAATTCAAAAAAAAACTGACCTATAAATCTGAATCAAATAAAAAAGTTTACAGGAGTTAAAAAAAAACAGTTTAGCTGAATAAAAATTGACAATTTACTAAAATTAGGAAATTAATTATAAAATTAACTGAATCACATAAAAGTGTACTGAAGACACAATTTTTTTTAACTCAATTTAAAAGGAAATGTTTTGTGACCTATTCAAGGACTTAGTCGGCAAAATTTGAATGAAAATTAGGTAAGGTCAAAGTGAATGAACTCATCAGATGTTGTTAATGGCGATTTCACAAAATGCCAAATATAACACAAAATATCAAATTCTGTTTATAATATTTTAAGTAACTAGTCAAACTGTTAGATACAAATAAGTTTCTGATAATAGAATACGAGAAATTAAATTCAATCATCTGTAGTCAGTTGATGGGAACGAAGTCTACTACCATCTTATAAGCCTCACTTCAAAAAATCATTTGTATATATCAAGTAAAGGCGAAATCATATGAATTCGCTTAAAGTCCATACCGCGCATTTTTCGCCTTAAGGTGTTGTAAGCGACTGTAAAATAGGCGTATCAGTATGATGTGACAAGTTACACATAACAAAGCGTAGAATGCTTTTGTATGCTTTGCAAGCGCCATACTTAAGGTCAGCTGTTGCCATGGATAAATTATATTCTCTTTTAAATGCTATCGATAAATATGTTTGTATTATTACTTTTTACTTCATCTTTTTAGAATAAACAAAACGAAACGTTAGCTTTCGTTTTGTTTGTTCTTTGCAGTGAGAATTTGAGCCATTTAGTTTCGTATTGATTTTGCTCGTTAACACAAAGTTTACATAAATTTAAACGTAGTCATTAAAAAAAAAACAATGAGAACAAAATAAAAAATTAAAGGAAAACGTTTTGCAAACGTTTCCTAAAAGATGTGCTTGTTTTTGGTAGATAATGTACTATGAAACATAGCTAGTAAGATTTATTGTTTTTATTTGTGCGTCATTATTTAGACTACAATACTAATAGGAAAAACATTTAAACAAATTTGTATTCACTTAACAACTAAAAATCTTAAAGACGATCGCAATTGTACGATTGTAATGATATATCGAGACAAGCAGATGAGTAAAATCCAAATTGATTTGTCTGCCATCTTTGTCATCCAAAAAGTATTTGTTTTTATTTTGCTCCTGTTCAAAACAATTAAAAAAATTTTAAAAATTTACATGAAACGTTTTCGAAACGTAATACATTAAAGTTAATTTTTGACCACAATTCTTTCATCAACAATTCTTTCATAAAGACTGCAAGTAAGATTTTGTGTTTATATTGGTGCTTATTTAGATTGCAACAGTAATAAGAACAAGTAAGAGTGCTATATTCGGCCATACCGAATCTTATATACCCTTCACAATAGTAATGCCAGATATTGTATTAGAAACATAAAAGTTTCTTTGAACATTTTTTTGTAAAAACTTTTTCGAAACGTTTTGTTAAAAATTTGTTTGAAAATTTTTCTTGAAAATTTTTGTAAAAATATTAAAAAAAAATTTTTTTTGATAATTATCTGTAAAATTTTTTTGTATTTTTTTTTAATTTTTTGTAAAAATATTTTTGAAAATTTGTTTAAACATTTTTTGTAAAAATTAAGTAATTCAGCAATCTATACAAAAGATCCTTAAAAAATTTCCTCATATTGACCCACCCAATGGGCCTATTGACCTACCCAGTGGGTCTATTGGCTATCACTGTAAATCAAAGCCGAAAAACCTTACCAACCTAGATCTGTATGCACTCCTTGCGATCTACCTGTCGCGGTCTAATATTTATTTAACAAAAAAAGACAAAAAAGAATATTTAAAGCCGAAAAAATAAAAACAACAATAAAGGTGGGTATGTTTTTTATGCACAGCCTCGAATGGAATGATCTAATGTTGCTGAATTCCATTAGCGAAATTTTCGAAACTATGCCTGGCAGATTGGTGGGATTACAATTTCTGTGTCTCTTGGCAAAGTTGATTTCAACCCGATTTCTCTATGTATAAGGTGCAGAATTTTATGTCGTGGGAAATTAATATTGTAGAAATTACACACGGAATGAAAAAATGTAACGCAAAATTCAAGATTAATATTAAAAAAATAAAAAAAGTTAAGTTCAAGAGCATTATTTAAAGAGAATTTGTATTCTCATAAAAATTAAAAGTATTAATCGTAATCAAACTCGGCAGTAGAAAATCCAAAGAACTAAATCAATCACCAAAAAATACGTTTATGATTTTGTTTTAGTCGTAACTTACGATTGCAATAGTATCTAGTGAAACGCCAATTGTTTTGTTTAGGCTCTTTGTCATTTAAAAATTATTTGTGTTAGTTTGCCTGAGTATTGTACTCAGTTTTGTACGATAAAAGAAGTTTAAAAAAGTTTATATTTTGCATGAAACGTTTTCGAAACGTTTTGTTTGTTTTCATACACTGCTTCTAAAATGCTATTGTCAGCACTATTGTTTCGGGAACCCACTCATAAATTTATGTTTTGTTATCTATCGTATAGACGGCTTTTGCAGCATCATAGTCGAATTGTTTAACATTTTTAGTTCTTGATTACTTGTAGGTACTAAGTAAGAGCCCCCACGCAAACCCCTAAGGGTCTGTGAGCACATACACAATCTCAACCAGAATCTCACAAATCTCATTTTAACCTCTTTTTTTGGTTGGGGTCCTTTGGTACTAAGTCTCATCTCTGTTATGTTTACTTACTTTATTAATTTTTTTAACTCTAATGTAGAACAATAAACGAGAAGCTGGAGCTTTTCGTAGGACCCTGTTGCACAAAATAATATCTGCATAAAATCAATAAATGCCATTAAATAGTTAAAAATCTCTATTTAATTATCCAATTTAAAAAAAAAAAACAATTTTTATTTAATAACAATATTTACTCTACTGCTGATCAAAATAAAAAACTTGGCACATGTCTATAGAATTTAGAAGAGTAAAATTTGCTTAGAAATAATTCAAAGCGACAATGCATTCAACGCGTGGTATGAACTTTGGCCACTAGTTGTATAAATTAAAGCAAAAAACGAAGCTCATAAGGCGCTCAGTACAATATTCAGTATAAATTCATAACTGTATGAATTCGTAACGAATAACGATGAGTGACCAATAATAAACAGCAAAGACCAGCGAGCTAAATGCGATGAGCTTGAAGATTTTCCATAAGCAAGTTTGAATAATCATTAGAAAATGTTGAACATAATAAAAATGAACTTAGGCGAGTTCAAGCCGCTTTATGTTTCGAGTGAAACACGAATACAGTTCGAGTGTGCAAGCAAACAACACAGAATTTTTTAACAAGATTACTTACGTTCATTTTTTAAAGTCTTCGTTTCTTAAAAAATACAAAAAAACAAAAAACCACTAGTGCAAGCAAAAGTTCTACACAACTACTAAACAAAATTGCACACTGAGTATTTCGAACAGAGTACCGAAATGTTCACCCACTGTTCATTCATGTATGAATGTGTACATTTCATTTTTTAGCTGCATCTCCTCATACATGTGTGAGAGACTCCAAAATATTTTGTGTTTTTTTCATTTATCTATACGATGATTTATTTTTACTCTTTCTGTTCAAAAGTAAATAAATGAGAAAAATAGTTTTGTTGCTCACGCAAGTGTTCATATTTGAGTATTTACAATTTTGATAATTTTACATAAATGAAAAGATTGTAGAAAAATGTGCGCTAAGCGTGAGCATAAATAAATGTACGCACATATTTTGTAAGGTTCATTTGGCGAAGTATGGAGTAACAAAATGTTTTCTTTATTTCTTTTTTATTTCTTTCTTCTGCATGTCCGATCGTCGCCAGAAAATTTTTTTATGTTCATTTATGAGAAATTATATAAATGTTCAACGTTCATAAATGAACATTTACATTTATGAAAAAGAACATTAATGAGAAGAAGCTTATTTATCTGTATTCATGTATGTATATAACAAAAAACAAACAGGAACACGCATTCATGTATGAACATAGGCAGACAATTTTTGGTGTTCGTTTATGAGCGTGAAAAATAAATATAAAATTTTAGATTTCTCATTTATGAAAAATATCATGAATGTTGATTTTTAAATGTTCATAAATGAAAATTCTAAACCCTGGTTTCAAAAATGAGACGAGTTAACAATTAGCTCACTAGTATAAAAATTATGTTTCACTCGGTCAGCTCATTACGTTTATGATACGAAGAGAGTTTTGTTCCCTAATAGCTTTCAGACTTCAAATATCATCTTGACCGTCGCCTTACTTGGAAAAGCCACATAGATTTCAAGTTAACACAAATGAAATTAAAAGCAGTACAAGTAAATTGGCTTATTGGCAAAAACTCTACCCTGAGCTTAGATTCTAAACTTCTACTGTACATGTCGATCCTCAAACCAATTTTGTGTTATAGGATTCAATTATGGGGCACTGCCTAAGCTAGCAATGTGAAAAAATTCAAAGGCCCCAAAATAAGATACTACGTGTGATTACATCTGCTCCCTGGTATATAAAAAATCGAACATCCACAAAGACCTAAACATGCCATTAGTCAAAGCAGAAATAGCGAAACGTGCAGTCACATATCTAAAGAGGCTTGAATCTCATCGAAACCCTTTGGCGCGTAACATGCTGAACGAACCTGGTTACCCTCGACTAAAAAGAAGAGATACTGCTTTTCTTGGCCGTACGTTAGAGGAATGACCCGCAAATGATTGCAATATCCGTGAATCAAACATTATTTTTGTCTAGCACTGGCTGGACTTAAATAGTATATTTTTATTTTAGACTTAAGATATGAGTAATTATTGTGAGTTCAGATATATTGAAGATACAAAAAATAAATTGTGAGAAAAAAATAGTATGGTATGAGTGGGCATGTACCGCACAGCTTATTGTGTCAGAATATGACTACTTGCTCATGAACTTATGAGCATACCCATTAGGTCAGCTTGCTCATTGAACTGTTTAGTGTACATACGAGTACATGCATATTAAATATATGTAAAAATGTTTTGGTTAAATTCTTTGTTTGAAACATGCTTGTGGTTTCAACAAATTATTTTATTTGACTAAATTTTCCAAGTGGCTAATAAAACCAACTGGAAAATTTATTTACTATAGATGGGATAATTGTAATTGATATATTCGGTTTGGTTGTTTTTGTTAGATTCTGATATTTAATTAACCCATTTATGCGCGCTGTCCTCATTTGGGGACAGTTCTTAATGTATCCACATATTGTACTCTTGGTATGATTTTTTTACTTTTTATACAATACTTTTTATAATTATCACTTATGGATTTATATTGAATAATATCGACGCGACGCTGTAACTTTTCAAATAGGTATCAAGACCAACTATGAGGCTACTTATTACATATTAGGGATTCCTCCAAACCGGAATATTCATACAGATGAAAAAGAAGATGATATCCAGCAAAGAAGATGATATCCAGCACGTGATATCCTGGGGAGAGTTGAAGTGTTTGAGTCCAGAGAGAATAAGGAATAGTATAGCAATTGTAATGAACAGCTACAAAACACAGGAAAGTTGACGCGCAGTAACAACATTGGCGTAAGTGTGACAGTTCCTACACTAACAAGGCTGCAACGCAGAACAATGCGCAAAAACGAATAGAAAATATTGTATTCATTCATAAATGTAGATGACCTCAAAGTATTTCTTGACATTTTACTCTTGACTGAATATCATTCACATTCACGAAAACGATTGTATTGAAGTCTTGATGAAGACTGCAGCGGCATTGTATTGTTTCAAAAACAATGTCAAAAACAGAAGGTGTATGAAAGTAATAATTTGTTTGCTCTTTTATGACAAGGAAGCTGCTACTAGATCCAATGATAAGGCGTTAATGTTAACACTCTTATTGATTTACTTACCAAGAAATTCCTTCAATTACTTCCACGAGAGTCTCTTGGTAGACGAATCAATGGAAAAATATTTTGGACGTCATCCAGCCAAACAGTTCATACGAGCAAAAACTAGAGGATTTCAAGAGCAGATAGCTATTATGCTATGACTTACATATATATTGTGGAAAAGTACTAGGTGTAGTGAGTAACGAGCCTTTGTGGTCGAAAATAGTGAAGAGCTAGTTGGAAATAATAAATGTCGTTCCGCATGCTACGGAATCGCTGTGGGAGCTACGTGAAGCAGTTTATCGTGCTTTGGGAAAGGTTACCGTGCTCTAGAAAATGTCAAAACGCCATCTCTACACAAATACATCTAAGCATCACTTTTATCTTCAAAAACTACAACAAAGGCATGGGCGGAGTCGATAAAGCTGACCAATAGGGTTCAATATACCGATCAGCTATAGGAGGCAAAAAATGGTAGTTAGTGCTATTTACGTATCTCCTAGATTTGGCTGCAGCTAATGCATTTCAACATCTTGACTACCGAAAATAATATGCACCAGCTTCAGTTTCGCCTTAGTGTCACCCCATTCTATTTGAAAAATTCAGGGTCTGAAAAATCCGTCGGATGACCTCTCAAGTCTTCATCAGGGGTACCATGTGTAAATGTAGATAATGTTGTCTACTTCCGCCAAAACCTGACAAGCCAACTACAATGCATTGAGTGCCATATGAAAGCTCGTTGGCAATGTAAAAAATGTATTAAAAAACTATTAGTTTAAAATGGTTGTTTTGCAAAACATTATACATACATTGGTCCGTGTGTGTGAAGATAAACACGTATTTAACTAGCAGAGACAAAAACCATATCATTGGTCCATTGTCCCCATTTAAGGACGGTCATTTTATTCATAATGAATAATTTTTTGCTGTAGTTAAAATTATTGCTTCCAGTTTGTATTTGGATCCAAATGGGTTAAATGTGGCATTATTTTGCATTGAATGTGAATATTTACTCTCCTCTGTTTGTGTATTGAAATTTTAGCAAAATTATTCACATTTAATGTAATTAAGTATTTTTGTTTAACTAATACAAACAGTATGATTGCTATCAGTTTTAGTAGGGTCTCTTTGTATTAAATTATTTCTGAAATTTTAAAGCCAATTTTATTCATTGAACCGCAACGTTTAGTATAAGAAATTAGTTGGAGAACTTCCAATGTCATCATATTTTTTTAGTTTAAATATTTTTCGCTTTTCCAAAGAATTTAAAATAAATTAAAAAAATATTCACAGAAAGAATATTTTTTCTTTTTCTTTTCTTTTGAGTACAATTGAATTTTTCTACGTTATAAAAATATTCGAATTAATACACATATCGTACACCCTCTCAAAAAATGACACCACATCAATTTTTTTCTTCACTCAACACAAAAAATTATTTAAAAAAAATTTTAATGTATGGAAAAAAAAAAGTTAAAAAGGTCTTAGCAGATCTTAATATCAACAAGTCTTCTGGGCCGGATGGCATTCCAGCACTGGTCTTGAAACAGTGCTCTTCGACGCTAGCACGTCCATTAGCGACTCTTTTCAGCACCTTGTATCATACTGGTGAGTTTCCAATGTGCTGGAAGTTAGCTAATGTAACGCCAATCCCCAAAAAAGGAGAGGCTAACAACCCTGAAAATTACCGCCCAATTGCAGTCTGTTCTACTCTTTCTAAGGTAATGGAAAGTATGCTAAATTTTCATCTTGTCAAGTATCTGGAGTCCAACAGCTTACTAAGCGACCGCCAGTATGGTTTTCGTAGGGGGCGCTCTACAGGGGACTTGCTGGCTTTCCTTTCGGAAAAATGGTGTCAATCCATTCACCATTTCGGCGAAAGTAAGGTGGTGGCTCTAGATATCTCCAAGGCCTTTGATAGAGTGTGGCATGGTGCACTCCTGTCAAAACTTATTGCTTTTGGTGTCGGTGATAGTTTTTCTCGATTTATATCGAGCTTTCTCAGGGATCGCACTATAAGAGTTGTTATAGATGGGATTTCATCAAACGAGTTCAAGATTAATTCAGGGGTACCGCAAGGCTCTGTTCTTTCCCCTACCCTGTTTCTTATTTTTCTAAATGACCTTCTATGTCAAACTTCCAACCCTATCTACTCTTTTGCAGATGATAGCAGCATTTGCCATTCGTATTCATTCTACAGACGGCCGAGCCTTTTAAAGATTGGGGCCAAGCGGCAAAACATGAATGATACGCTCAATCACGATCTCGTAACAATATCTAATTGGGGCCGGGCAAATAGAGTCGACTTTAACGCTCGTAAGACTCAATGTTGTATGCTAACGCACCGGCGTTCGGCCGATAATGGTGCTACATCTGTAATTATGGGTGGTATAAGTATTAAGGAATCAGAAGCTCTTGATGTTCTTGGCATGAAAATTCAGTGTGACGTTCGATGGACTAAGCACATTTTTCAAGTCTCAAAAGAAGCTTTCAAGTGTCTCGGTTTTCTCAAACGGTGTAAAACATATTTCACCCCATCCGATCTCCTTACTATTTATACCACTTACATCCGGCCAAAAATGGAATACAACTCTCATGTATGGGCCGGTGCTCCAAAGTCTATTTTGGAACTACTTGACCGCGTGCAGGAGAGGGCGAAGAAGCTCATAGGTGACAGTAGGGTATCCAACTCTATTGACTCTCTTGAACATCGACGCAATGTGGGTTGTGTTTCGCTGTTTTATCGCTACTACAATGGAATGTGCTCTGATGAGATTAGGGAACTAGTTCCCGATATCCGCACGTTTTCGCGCACAACACGCTTTTCATTAAGAGCCCATCCATTTGTGGTCGATTGGCCAGTGAATCGCACAATGCATTACAGAGAAAATTCATTTTTTAGCCGTACAGTTCGCTTGTGGAATCATCTTCCTACAGAGGTCTTTCCTGTCAACTACAATGTTGGAAAATTCAAATCGAATGTCCACAAACATTATTCCCTCTATCCTCCTTCCCATAACCTAATTTCCTAGTTCTGGCACAATGCTTTGCATGAGTAGGGGTCATCCCCTGAGTGCTGGTCCGAAATAAAAAAAAAAAAAAAAAAAAAAAAAATGAGGATTAATTTTGTTAAAAATCCACTATTGTATTTAAAAATATGTATTTTTCATACATACATACTTATGTATATTAGCAATGGATGAGCTTATAGTTTGACACTTCTCGACACAACCAACGGAAAAACTAATATTTTTCTTTTCATTCTGTAAATAATTAGCTGATTTATTTTTGTTAAATATGCATCAATTCCCATCGTTTTACACTAAATTGTGCAGTGGTGCAGAATCAAAATATATTGGAAGTAATAGCCATTTGTTAATCCCGCTCCACACATGCAATTTTTGTTTCTGAAACATTTTGTCCATACTTTAAAAATTATGTTTCTGACGACTGTATACTTTTATACAGTCATTTTCATGTCGAAGAGAACAAACAACAACAACAATAGAGAGTCACAACAGAGTTTCATTAACATTTTATTTAATCTCCCAACAGCAACATGCATTGCAGTGTGCAGAAACAAAACTTGCAGTGTGGAACGGGACTAAAGGGCTAGGCAGGTTGATCCATTGGCATGAGCATTGCAGAGAAGTATCTCAGCTTAAGTTTTGACGGTGGGCACCATCCTTTTGCCAGAGGAGGCGGCACGTGATCTCAAATTTGGGTACCTCGCCCCTGCAATTTTTTTTTTTTTTTTGGTTTTAGTTAATCATGAAATTTTCTAAATTTTTTTAAATTTTGCTAACTAACTATGGGAAAAAATGTAAAAAAAAATTGGCGAAAATTGTTTAAAATATTTTGAAAAAACTGGACCATCCTGGTTCTCTAAAAATCTATAATTTTAATTTTAACTTAATTCTAACTCGCTCATTTAAAAACATAATTTACAGACTAAACCATCATTTTATAGGTATAAACTAGACCTTTATTTAAAACCATGTATAATTTTTTAATCTAACAAAAATTGAAGAAATGCCAAGATCTAAAAGAATTTGCAGTCACCCCTGGCAAGTGGATGGTGCCCAGCTTCAAAACTTCTCTTCTATGCTCATGCTCATTTTGAATCAATCGGACTAGCCCTTTACAAATGGCTAAGTTATTTCCAAAACACTGTGCATTACAATATTACTACTTTTTCAAGCGATACATTTTTACAGCTGTCATATAAAAATACTATCACAGTTAAAATGTAAACATCACAGCTTCTTTAAACGAAAAGTGTTAATTTTTTAGTAATTTTCTGGAAAAGTAGCTGTTGAAACAAACTTTATTTTTGTTGTTGATGGTACATAGTAAAATTTTAGCTGTCGACAAAAAAATTAAAAATATTTTCGGAATGAAACCACTTGCAATTTGCTATGTGAAATTGATAATTTAAGCAATTTATAGCCATTTAAACTATTCAGAACATATTTTTATTAGTAATGGATATTATTCTGGACCATACCTTAAAACTCTACGACGCACAGTGGTCAAAAATCCATAACTTTTGATTGGATTGGAATTTTTATTGAATTTTAACGGAATCTATAGCAGCTAAAACCTTTGAAGCGGGTGTGCGATATGTATTTAAAAAAAATAAAATTAATGAATAAAACCTTGTACATGTGTGCAAGCAAAGAGATTAAGGCGAAAATCAAAAGAAAAATCTTATAAAAATAAATGGTTTTTTTAACACAGCCGTAAAAATAGATTTTTATACATACATACATACATACGTATATGTACATATGTACCAGTGTATTAAGAGAATTTTGAAACATACTATTGTTAAAGTAACAAAAGCTTATACTAAAATTAGGAAAAATGTTTCAATTCTTTATATAGTACTAGCCAAGGATGATAGAAGACAAGGTTACGCTATTCCGAAAATAAAATTGAAATTTTCTGCGCATGTCGGCCTAATGACGTCACCAAACTGTCTTCCTATTGGCTAATAATTCTGACTGAGAGTATAACTATAAATTATGAGAGTTTGTTAGCAGGGTTGCCAATTTTTGCCTATTACTTAGATTTATTTGTACGTATTTCTTTTAAGCAATTTGTTAACTACAGACTTGGCAACTTTGAACTGGCCGAACAACTTCATATCTAACAGGAAAACATGCGCATGGCGTAATCTTGTCTCCTATCATTCTTGGTACTAGCCAAGGCGAATTCATACCAGGTGTGAGCAGTAGAGCAACAACTACAACAAAACAACAACTTTGACATTAGATTAGCAGATATGAAACAATGTATTTTTGACAAGACATTAGCAAAAAAACGTGAGCAAAAAACGATCAGCTGGGCTATCAACTCCACCTGGTATGAATTCGCCTTGGTACTAGCGATGCGCTTTGCTTAACCTGTAATAAATACACGTTTTTCTCAGAGAAATTGTACACGATGAATGTATGGAGAGCGACATCAGCATCTTGCCGGAAGGTTCCCTTATGTACGGTAGAGTAGGAGCAGGTATCTACTCAGAGGTATTAAATATGTTCAATGGTCTGCGTCTGGGGGAGTAACTCATGGGTAGCTGCATACATAAGGAAGAAATGTTCTCATTGTATTAAAGTATTTGGATTGGTCATACCATCCGGTGAAGACCGTCGTTACCGGCTGTTTGTTTGGTACAGTTGGCAAGGGCTTTCGATGCGAAGACATCACTATTAACTGTATTAAAGAAACAGCCAGTAACTACGGGCTTCACCGGAAGCTATGACAACAGTGTCCTCGTTGTACTCGACAACCAGTCGGTTATATAACGCATGAGGCAAGTGGACGTGTACCCCAAACTAGTGTTCTAACACTTGACAGAAGTGACTTGTTATATGAGGTAACGTTGATGTGATGTGTGAAGGACACACAGACAGCTGGAAGGAAAGCATCAGACGAACCACCAAAAAGGGGATCTACTGCAAATTTCTACTGAATCAGAACTTGGCCGATTTATTAATTCTATTTTTTGGTTAATTTTTACGACAAGTTTTTTTTTTTTCAATCTACTTTTGGAGTTTCTATCAAAACTTGTACCTACTTCGTTTATGGTAATTTCTCTTTAGCTGTTCATTCGTAACAAACAAACAAAATTTTTAAAAGAAAACAAAAACAAAACTAAACATCATAGACGAGAACAAAATTTAATATCTGTTTAATGTTGTCGAACTTACTACAAAAATAATAAATTTGGATAAAAGCAAAGAAGTAGAAATCATTTGATGTGTTTGAATATTTTATCAGCAAATGTTCAACGAGTCTTTACTTCCAATATATTTTGTTTTTATTTACATAAACATGTACATATGTACGTACATACATGTTCATATTTTTAAAAATATTTTAACATTTTAACCAACATGACACTTAAAAAAGGATTGGTAGATAAACAACAATAACAAGTATACAAATACGTACAAAAAAAGAAATGAGAAATACATACAAAACGAAAATCGTATCTTATTTCTTCCCCTCCTACCTCTCGCTATTTTCACGAACAAAGAGACATTTTTAATCATGCAAAAAATCATCATACAAATGCCGTCTTAAATAATTCTTGAAAAAAAATGAATTCAAAACAGACAGACAGACTGACATACAGACATCAAGTCTAAACATAATATTTAAAACAGAGTAATCAGCAGGCATTCATTTCAAAAATAAATTATATACAATTTTTGTTAAATTCGCGTTTGGGTATAGAAGTAAAGACTTCGTGTAAATGTACGCATCAAGTCTTTTATGGGGACACCCTTTAATTTTAATACACGCTGTTGTAGCGGCACAACAAGTGTCTATAACGGTATGATATGTATGTAACAAGGCGAATGCATACCAGGTGTAAGCAGTAGAGCAACAACTACAACAAAACAACAACTTTGACATTAGATTAGCAGATATGAAACAATGTATTTTTGACAAGACATTAGCAAAAAAACGAGAGCAAAAAACAATCAGCTGGGCTATCAACTCCACCTGGTATGAATTCGCCTTGGTATGTAATATGAATTAGGGGAGACCCTTTAACTTTTATTATTATTAATACGCACTTTGTGTAAATTTAAAGTCTCTGTCAATAACGGATTATTTCATTTACGTCAAATAATATCATCTATAAGGAAAACGTTCAATTTTTTTTTATACTTGTTATTGTGGACTTGTAATGCACATTTTGTTACAATTTTATATTTCTACCTCTTAGCGATCAAGATATATTGCCGTATACATCACCTTATGGGACACCCTTTGATTTCTGTGTAAAAAATTGTATGTAAACTGCAACTGTCTGTATATCAACAGTCTATCTAATACGATTTAAAAGATGAGGTCATATCACATATGCCATTACGTTACCTTTGGGGACACCGCTTTTAAGTTTAGTGTTTTATGAATTTTTGTTATTTTTAACCGACTTCAAAAAAGAAGGATATCAATTCGTCTGAATGTTGCTTTTTTTATGTATGTAACCGCAGAACTCAGCCATTTCTGAACTTTTTTCTTTATTTGAAAGGTTATGCTTTCAGGTTGGTCCCGTTTTAAAAACAGTTCATTATATCAAAAATTAAAGGGTGTCCCCATACAACATACATGTTCTTTACGTGTATTAAGAACCGTAAAGGGCACCAAATTAAAATTTTAAAAAATTGCGTGTCGCTATAGCTCCCAACGACAGAAATTAATAAAAAAATAAATTTAAAGGGTGTCCCCATAGGTGCCGTAATTTGACCTATATATGCCTATCTCTTGAACCGTTATAGACAAAACCTTGAAAATTTTACAGAATGTCGATACTATGACCGTTATAATTAAATGTATAAATATTCAAAATTTTAAATTAAAGGGTGCTTCAATAGTTCATTTAATTTGATGTATATGGCCATACTTTTGAACAGTTGTACACAGACCGCTGAAATTTACAAAGAGCCTGTATTGCTAAGTCAGCTGTAACAAAAAGTATAAAATTTGAATTTGGAAATAAAAGGGTGCCCCAATAGTTAATGTAATTCTATGTATGTGGCTAAACTTTTTAACTGATATAGACAGACAGCTGAAATTTTCAAGGAATCTGTATTCCAAAGTCCACTATAGCAAATATAAAATTTGAATTTAGAAATTAAAGGGTGTCCCCATAAATTATGTAATTTGATCTATATTGCCCTATCTCTTGAACCGTAAAACACAAACACTTGAAAATTAGGAAGAATGTCCACTACTTTCTCTGGTATAATAACAAGTATAAATAATTGGAATTATAATGTAAAGGGTGTCCCAATATTTCAAGTAATTTGATATATATGGCCAAACTTTTGAACCGTAATAGACAGTCAGTTAAAATTTATAAAGAAACTTTGTGACCAAGTCCTTTATAACAACAGGTCTTTAATTTAAAATTGTAAATTAAAGGGTGTCCCAATATGAGATGTTATTTGATCTATGTGACCCTATCTTTGAAACCGTTATACACAGAGGCTTCAATGGTGTCCCCATAAAAGACGGATGCTGGTGAAAATAGCTTAACTTTTGAACAGTAATAGCGAGAGGCTAGACATTCACATAGTCTTTACTTCTTTTCCCTCTAATCTTGGCGCATATTTTACTTGGTTTAAATCTAATTCTTACAGATTACTTCTTACATTTTTAATTTAGAATTGGTGCCCTTCTATCTGTTTTGAAGTCCGTTTTTTTATGCACACATGATTTGTCACGTATGTAGCTCTTAACACTTTTTATGAAAGGTCAACGCGTATCACTTCAAAGAGGGGTTCAATTAACACTATTACGATACTCTTTGATTGGTGTTAGACCTAAACTTAACATCCCTTCTCACCTCTAGATAAATCATCTATTTTTAACACTTTAAAATCAGTCAAGTGATGTTCTCTATTCACGAGTAACAATTTATAACTTCTTGTACTTGACAAGTCATGGGTTGTACTTGTTTTTATATGGGGGAATTTACACAGAGTGTGGTGCAGATTTACCCTTTCTGTCTATTACTTAAAAAATAAGACAATAAATATGAAAACATCGTTAATCGTTTCGTATATTTATTTTATTATTTGTTATTATTGGACATAGTAATACACCTTCAGTCAAAATTTCACGTGTCTATATTGTACGGTTCAGGAAGAGATAGAGGCCTGTTATAAATAGACCGATATTAATAATGGTCTTTTTTTACTTTGGGTACGAAACCCTAAAAGGGTAAATATATATATATATATATATATATATATATATATATATATATATATATATATATATATATATGAATCATAGCCTTAAAAGATTCGGCTCGCTCGTTAAACAGCCGTAAACTAATGAAATGAAATATATATTTTTTAATTATTGAGTTTCACTTTTCAATAATAGCTTATTTAAAATATTTATTTTGAATTATTCAGTCGTGAACTTTTTAGTATTTACGTAAAAAAAAAGCGTGACACTTATTTGTAATGCCAGCAACATTTTTTTATAAATTTATATTTATTTGTTTTTTTTTTTTATTTATTTGTCTGTGCATCTGTATTTATATTTGGTCTAAAGTTTATTTAAAATGTTGTAATTTTTTTTCGCTTATTGATTTCTTATGCAAACAAATGTTTTTAATATTTATTTAAATAAATATTACACTTTGTCACCCAACTACGAATATATTAATATAACAAAGTCCTAAGTCATTATTTATGCAAAATCATATTAATTTTTTCAAATGGCTGTGGACTTGTTTATCTGAGAATCAGATAAACAGTTGTTGTTTTAGCATTTACTAAGATGAGTTCGTATTCTCCAAGGCATGTTAAACAAAGTGATAGCGTAAGGGAGAGGAAATTTTAATTTTTTTAAATGGATTTTGACAGTAAAATAGATATTATTCTCTCTTAAAAAACCTGATTAATGTCAAACTCCATATGAAAAAAATTTAAAAAATTTCTCTTTAATATTAGCTCCGCCTTGTGCATTCACCTGGTTAAATATGCCTTGGTATTCTCATTTAATACGGCAAGATAGTGTTGCCAGATAAACGTAAAATTGCAAGTAAATTTAGATAGAAATAAATGTAGTGGAAGAAAGCAAGTCGCAACCGTAGGAGAGCAAATAAAAGTATTTTACTCCGTTTTGAGGTTAGGAACTAAATTCTTTTTTTTTTTTTTTGACAAATTCAGTTTCATCGATACCAATATATTGAACATGATGTCGGAGAAATGTCTACTTCTTACATAAAGGCAGAAAACACGTCAACAACATTTTGAACCACATTTTGCAAAAACCCTTTTCCTTATATCATAAACGACGCACTCAATTTCATCTATCAAAGTATTAGTTGTTTGTGATTTATTTAAGTAACCTGGTCTTCCAAATAAAACAAGAAGATGTAGTACAACGGTGTTATATCATAAGAACGTGGCAAATCAGTGAGACTGAATAATTTGCTCATTTTTAAAACTAAAAAATTAATGGCCCAAAAATGCCACTTCACTACTTCGTCTTACTACGGCCCCTACTAACACATTGTTTTGGTCTACAGTATAGTCGGCTTCGAATACAGCTGTCTCTGAAGAAAGCTGATTATATGGAAAAGCTACTCAAAATTTACTAAGTGATGTAGTAAAGTGTTCGCTAATATTAAATTTTCTTAATTAAAATTCATTGCGTACGAATGCAGCGATCTATGGTTAAAAATTACCCAAGTCTTTCCTAAATAAATATTATAGGATGACAGCTGCATTCTTGGCATTTTATTATTTGCCGCCCAACCTTTACATCAAACCAAATTTTTGTAATATACTGAAGGATTATCCATTGTTAGGTCCTGTTACAAAATCATTTAAAGGTACTCCACGAAATATCTTATAGATCTGAATCCTTTTTAGGTCGTTTTTATAGCATGCAATATCTCCAACATAAATTTAATCATGTTCGTTCAAAAAATTAAGAGTTATGATATTGTTTACCGACAGTAACTTATTACTGACTTGGCTTTACTGACCTGGTTACGACAATTTGGCTTGTTGACATATGGACCGAGCAAAACATTAGCTTTATTACTGAAAACTTATCACTAGGTAAATGACGCTCAACATATTATACCCTGGATGACTGTTCTGTTTTCCGTATGTTACTAAAGAAGGATTTCGTAATACCGACCACAGAAATGGTAACCCTATAGTTGGGACAGGATCTCATCTCTCTCTCTCTCATTATAGTATGCACTCTAATTTATTAAGAGTTTCTTACTCATATACAAATTTCTCATCAAGTGAATTATCTAGCACAGTATTCCGCAGTATAAAACTTAACTAAAATATTTATTTTCAATTGCAAATGTTTACGCTTTACTTGAGTTCTGTTTTTTCATATGCATTTTTATAAAGAGAAGCAATAAATAAATAAATAAAAAACTACTAAATGGCACAAGTCAATTGACGTAAAACGATAAAAAAAACCAACCGAGTGACACATTTTAAAAGTTTTATTGAATGCACAAAACTACATAACCATGTCACTTAACAATATGAAATTGAAAGTTCATCACATAATTATTACAAATTGCGAAATGATTGTTGACGATAGATGAAAAACACAATTTATGAAATTTTTAAAAACTTAACATTAATAACTGCACTTAACATCACTCAGTCATTCAGATGCAATGCACTTGTTTAAAATTTAGTCAGCTGCTGGTAAAGTTTTCCTAACAAACAAATCGCTATTCATATTTTTAAAGTTAAACTAACATCTTTGTAAATTATTTCGTAATCCTTTAAACCACTTAGCTTTATTTCTGCTTGAGATATTTTTATTTTCTTTCGAAACACCTTTGTTTAAAAATGAAATGTCAAATAAAAAGTAACTTATAAGCTTTTGTCACGGAGCACAGTGGTCAATTTCGCGAGATAGCGGTCAAAACTCTATAACTTTTGACCGGATTGGTATTTTTTTACGCGATTTTTTTTGTTTAATAGGAGGGACTTTAAGCTTCAATTTGCGTGTTCAAACGTAAAAATCGACTGATAGGAACGTAAGTAATGTGGAGTTAAAAATGCATTTTAATTTTTTGTTGAGTTTCCATGTAAAAGTTGAATATTTTGACATTTTAAATAGGTATTTTTTTTATAATTTCTTATTTTCTTCAATCGTATTTTGCAACCAATACTTATTTATTATTCTTAAACTTAATTTGTGTCAGAAAATGCCAACATTTGGCCCCTGACATTTATTTAGTCTCACTATTCACAGGGGCCAAAGGTTGTTTTTTTTTGGAAGAAAGCTAACTCTTGTGTGGATTAAACTGAAAAATAATACTGAAATTCCCAACAATATCAATACCATTTGGATTTATTATATACAGAACACAACATCGATAAAATTTTAAGTAAACTTTTACTATTGATTTAAAGTGCACATATATTTTATTTAAATGTATTAATAAAAATTTTATAATTAAGTTTTTATGCTCTAGGTCTTTTTATAAAAATATTTCAATTTACTTTTATTTTTATATTCGATATTTCGCTACACCATTGGGTAGCATCATCAGGAAATGGAAAAAGTTTTATAATATTTTTTTTTTTTTTTTAATAATTGTGTATTAATAAAAATTTATACTAAAATTAGAAACAAATTATAATCTTTAAACTAGTATTAATTAAACAATATTAGTAAAAATTTCTTCCAAATAGCTTTGATTTTCATTTTGCAGTAGTTGTTTAGCTTCTTTATCTAACTCCAATGAGGTTGATTTCCATTTTTGTCGAATACTGGACATATATGGGTCTGATGTGCACAACAAAATATTAATTAGATCTTCATTAGTACAATATCTGGAAATTTTTCTTGTATTGTGCTCGCGAAAGAATCTGTAGTCTTTGTTCCTTTTTTCTTGCGCTTCTTCTGAGAGATCTCCAATTGGAAGCATATTGTGCTGAATTATTTGTTCCCCATGGAACAAAATTTTGTGAACTGTGGTTGGCATATGTCTCCAAGAATATTTTTGGTTATAAAGTGTTGCTGTCTCATTAGCATACTGACCAAATTTTTTTGCATCTATCTTTTTGCTACATGCTATAACTTCTAATATGATTTGGAATCGTCGTATTAAATCATAATCTACTCCAGTTATAGAAGCTGCAGTTTCTGGATCGGAAAAAAATCTCCTTGCTGTGTTTCCATCATTAGAATTTCCTTCTCCTTGCTTTGGCTGGTCAATTATAAGGCCTATCTCACGGTATTTTTCTTGAATATCTTTTTTTTTTGCTTTCTTTTTTCCAAATTTTCTTTGTTGTTTCTCACTGTTTCGCCTAACGGGCCAAATTCCAAATCGTATCCCAATTTAAGAATATGCTCCATAAAACGAATTCTAGCATGAAGAGGTGACATTCCAAATTCATATGCTTCATTAAAACTATCGTCTTGTGTTGGTGGTTGGCTCAATTGACTTGTTGTTTTTTGGCATATGGTGCAGCTTGACGAAGACTTTGTTTCGGTTAAAGCTTGTGCAACTTTTCCATCGATCATTGTAAGTGACATTTTAAAGTTAACTTCGATGCATTGGTCATTAAATTCAAATATCACTGGTTGAAGTTCTTTAATTTCATCTCTTATTTTGCCAACTTCTTCAGTTATGACATCCTTAGTTTCTTTTTTGTAAGCAAACTTTATTGGTCTACAAAATTTTGTTGACGAGGGAATTTCATTCTTCCATACATCTATCTCTGCAGCTCTACTAGTTGACGGCTCTGAAGCAATATAAGTTTTTGTTAAACGTAATGGAACGAAAGAAATCATGAATAAATTGGCATCTGATGAATTTTCCGCATTACATTGTTTGTATTGTTTCTGGCCAGAGGACCCATCACATCCCCATTTAGAAATTAAAGTCATGCTGCAATTTTTAAACTTCTTTAAATAATCAGCATCAAATGTCTTTAGTAATCGTTCTGCAGTGTGTTCAAGAAGATCCTGCAATTTTATTTCTGCTGAACTTGAAGTTACACTAATAGCAGTTGGTGAAGGTAAGCAATCTTTTTTGGCAGAAACTATATCTCGATATGATGGAAAAATTCCACAATTTTTTTCATTGGTTCGCTTCCGCAATTCTGTATATTGGTTTTTAGTCATTTTCAAATCCAAAAATAGTGCAAATGCTTCTTCTGGAGTAAATTTATTTTCTTCACTTGGTGTCGGCATACTTTCTAAAACCCTTTTTGTGCGTCTGGGGCTTGCTTCCACTATTTTTTCAATGATAGCAATTTTACTCATTTTAGTTTTCGATGGTTGAATTTGATGCAGAAATGAATCCTTTATGATGCTACAAGAAACTTCTTCATTGATATGTTTAAGCTTGCGTCTTCGTGATCTTTCACTACAATTATCAATTGGCTTTGCTGGTCGACCACCTTTTCCAGTTTCCGTGGTAGTTACTGATGGCTTTTTAAAAATAAGTTTATTTCTTAGCCATTCTTGGTTGCGTGAGTAAAACAATTTCTTGTTTCTGGAACATTGATTGTACCGTTTTCTTAAAGTATTTAAAAAGTTTTTTATTTTTAAGTTATGAATTTTAATTTCTTGTTTGTCGCATATTTTGAAGAATGGATTATTCATTATATGTAAAATAATGTCGTTTTCATCTTTCCGTTCAAAATATATATCAGATAGAACACTATAACTGAATTTAGCCATTGTTTAAACAATAATGAAGAAAAAAAATGAATGCATGGATTAATATACTATTGCTCGAAGTTTCAACATGATCTTTTTTACCTCTTTGAAACATAATATAACAGGTACTTGGTTTTACCAGTTATTTCCATTGGTTTTAAATTTATTTGTAATTTTCAGGTATTTAAGTTGTGTAATATTAGATGGCAATAAAATCATTTTTTACCTTTTCCAAATGAATTGCTAGATACCACATAAATTTAGAGTTAACAGGTACTGGCAATAATATAACAGGTAGTTGGTTTTACCAGTTATTTCCATTAGTTATAAATTTATTTGCAATTTTCAGGTATTTAAGTTATGTAATATTAGATGGCAATAAAATCATTTTTTACCTTTTCCAAATGAATTGCCAGATACCACATAATTTGAGAGTTCTATTGTCATTTTTGTCAAAATTTTGATACACCCTTCTATGTGGACTAGGTCCAAATATGGGCCAACTTCTCCTAATTTCAACAGAATTATTTTTTTGGTCAATAAGAACTCTTGTACAAAATTGCATCAAAATATATGCATAATAGCCACTTTCACATACAAATAACTTCTCAAAAAATATGACGTGCATTTGTACCGAATATCTTACCTTGGGTCAGAAAAATTGCTGTAGCTCAAAAAGTGCAGTCCCGATGCATGGACATGTATATATAGGAATGTAGGGGAGAGTTAGGACTACAAAATAGTAAATTTGTGTTTTGACTCAGCTTGACTCACAGGAGTTGTGCTCTATGAAGTAGGAAATTTTCGAGAAATTTGACCTTTTTTAAAAAAAATATTTAAATTGTTCTGAAAACAGTAGAGCTTCATTTTTTTTTACCAGTAATAGGAATAAGTTAAGTTACAACACAAAATTTATTTCGTCCAAAAATCTTGAAAAACAAAAAAGTTATGATCATTTAAACTTTAAAAATTAACTAAAAATATCATAAATTTACTAAATTCTGAAAAAGCCCATTTTGGACCACCCTGTTCTCAGTGAAATAGTTGAAATAGAGTTCTAATTTTTTGGCTCCCGAGGTTTACTACTGTCTACTTTCATATGAGTATAATAACTTTAAAATCGGAGAACAAAAACCAAAAGGAGTTTTGGCCGCTATCTCAAAATATTGACCACAGTGCGGAGCCAATAACAATTCAAGAGCTAACAATTAAACACAGGAGCAAATTGTTAAAGAGTATTGGCATCATACTCGTATAAATTTAAATAACAATGGAAACTTTCTAACACTAAGAGAAAAAACAACAGCAACAATAAATAGAAATTCTATTTGCTCTGGCTTTAGGCCAACAAAAATTACTGATTGAAGGATAAATATTTATAAATAAGGGAAAACAGCTTATTTATTTGAAAAATAAAAACTTTTTACAAATTGAATTGTGATAGAATTCTGTTTACTGAAAAAGATTTTATCAAAATTTCCAAAAAAAAAACGAAAAATATAATTTAAAAGATTATTGTTTTTTTTTTTGGTGTTATTAATTTTTTATATTTTTGATAAATCTATTACTAAACGACAACTTTTCTAATTGGTTTTTAAGATAAAGCACCATTAGTAGCACGATTACAAGATTTTATAATATTGTATACTAAATTCGTTACGTTATTATATCTATCGATAAATTTTCAATAGAAATTAATATCTGTCGATAAATTTTCAATAGCAAATAATATCTGTCGATAAATAATAACGATCGAAAAATTTTCTATAGAAAATAATATCGATCGAAAAATTTTCTATAGAAAATAATATCGATCGAAAAATTTTCTATAGAAAATAATATCGATCGAAAAATTTTCTATCGAAAATAATATCGATCGAAAAATTTTCTATCGAAAATAATATCGATCGAAAAATTTTCTATCGAAAATAATATCGATCGAAAAATTTTCTATCGAAAATAATATCGATCGAAAAATTTTCTATCGAAAATAATATCGATCGAAAAATTTTCTATCGAAAATAATATCGATCGAAAAATTTTCTATCGAAAATAATATCGATCGAAAAATTTTCTATCGAAAATAATATCGATCGAAAATAATATCGATCGAAAAATTTTCTATCGAAAATAATATCGATCGAAAAATTATCTATCGAAAATAATATCGATCGAAAAATTTTCTATCGAAAATAATATCGATCGAAAAATTTTCTATCGAAAATAATATCGATCGAAAAATTTTCTATCGAAAATAATATCGATCGAAAAATTTTCTATCGCAAATAATATCGATCGAAAATAATATCGATCGAAAAATTTTCTATCGAAAATAATATCGATCGAAAAATTTTCTATAGAAAATAATATCGATCGAAAAATTTTCTATAGAAAATAATATCGATCGAAAAATTTTCTATAGAAAATAATATCGATCGAAAAATTTTCTATAGAAAATAATATCGATCGAAAAATTTTCTATAGAAAATAATATCGATCGAAAAATTTTCTATGGAAAATAATACCTATCCATAAATTTTGTACAGAAAATGATTTGAATGGTTGAAATTAATATTACCAACACCGCAAACAAAACTTCTACCGTCAGAAGTAGTTTAGAAAATTGGCGATATGGATAAAAAAGGCGAGCACCTCTATTTTCTTGGTTTTGATTTTTTGTATTAAAACCCCAAAAATTCTGTAAAAAGAAGAACTAGTTCGCCAAAAAATCTATATTTATTTAACAATAGAAATTGCACCAATATATCACATTTTTATCAAAATATCACTAAAAAATATTTAAATTTAAGCAACAAAACAAAAATTTGATCAAAAATGTAATTACATTAAAAACAGAAAAACTATCCATAACTATTCACTCAAAATTACCAAAAAATTATGGTGCTATTATGAGCAACTTTCGATCTTCGTCTGTAGTCGAAAGAGCTGATCGAACGAATTTTCATTTGGTATTATGGCGCACATTCGATGAAAATAATGCTACTGTGAATATTACTCAATTGGATTATTCACAATAGTACATGGTTATCAGCTGGCACTATAAATAAATATTGTTTTACTAATTTATAAACGAAAAATTGAATTAATTATTAATAAAAATGACTACGACGGTACTTACAACCTTAGACCTGCATGAAATAAAAATAATTTATATAAGAATTCACAAATACTTACATCTTCAATAAGTTTTACAAACCATCGAAAACAAAATTGTGTTTGATTGAAAATTCGTTGTACAACGAAATTTTCGACAGTCCCACCAACTCATAATACGAATTTGACATTCGATTTTCGATGTGCGTTAGCCCGCGAAGATCGAAAATCGAATGCAACTCATAATAAGTGCCTATATTATAAAAAAACATGTTATTGAGTCATCATTTTATATTATAACTTTAAAAATGAAGTTAAAATAAATAATAGTAAACACCGAACATAGAGTGGTTTAAAATTGGAAATATAACAGTCAATATCTAACATCACTAGGGCGATCAACATAGTGAAATCCTACTTATTTTAGCATAAATGAATTAGTTGAATAACAACAAAAATTAAAATAAAACTGGAGTGGCCTACGCTCAACTTTACCATACCAAATGGAAACAGATATATTTATGGATATATTACATAAAAAAAAGTTCAAAGTATATTCAAATCGAAAATATTAAAATATTAAATATTAGGTAAACTACCCCTTGCCCCTTGCTTGATATGTCATACGGTATGACCTGTAGAGCGTTTACAAAATATTGAAGTAAGTAAACTACCCCTTGTCCCTTCTCGATTATGCCCAAATTTATACAGCGCTTCATCTCCATAAACCAAAGCTACATACTAAATTTCGGTTTAATATGACATACGGTATGATCTGTAGAGCGTTCACAAAATTTGGGGGTAAGGAAACTAACCCTTGCCCCCTCCCGTTTATGCCCAAAACCTATACAGCTCTTCATCTCCACATACCAAAGGCACATACTAAATTTCATTTTGATATGTCAAACGGTATGACCTGTACAAAAATAATGGCATAATGGCACAAAAATAATAAATAAAAATGAATCTAAAAAAATTAAATAAAATTTTTAAAATCTAAAAATATATTTTTTTAAATCACAATCTATTGTTTTTGTTTCGTCCAATTATGCAATAGTGTTGTTGCTGTTTTTTTTTTGCTACAACACGTACAACATTTTTCCATTTTTATCGAATATCGTAGAATGGCATCAGGGATGGAAAAGTCGATACATACTTTCAAACATTTTGTATGCTTAAATGATATTTTATATAAAAATATAAACAATTTTAAAGAAACATATTGCACACAACTTAAACTCAACAATAGGTTGTGAATTGGGTAAGAGTTTTTAATAACAAACTGAACATCCAAACTTTATTAAATTCACGATTTAAGTACGAAGTTTTTGTAATTAGTTAGGTAATAAATATACCAAGAAAATAAATATAAATGCTGACTATTATAATGACTGATTTTTAAGTTATTCACATGCAAGGTCCAATTTTTAACCACATCTACCACTATACTACAATAACAGGTGGTACTTTGTTCTATATAAAGGGTTTCCCAAAACGAAAGTAAAAAAATACTCTTACAATACTTAACTATCAGGCATGTCATAAATTCCGTTCTGAATTGAAATGATTCCGTAGATAACATTCCGATCGGAATGGTTTTAGCTTCCGTTCGGTTTTACTTAATCGAAAAAGGTACAAAACCGCTTTTAATGTATTTAATATGGCAACAGAATGTAGCAAAACAAAGAAAAAACAAAATTGAAAAGCAACAAAAATTAAAAGATATTTGGACGGAAGTGCCTAATTTGTTTAAGACAGAAAAAATATAACAGACCGGAATGTGTTTAATTACTGCAGCAATTTGATAAATTACTTCACAGGGTTTTAAGAGATGGTTCCGAACAATATCCTGTACTAATAAAAAGATGTTCTGAATAGTTTGAACGGCTAGAAAATGTTTAAAATTTCAATTCCACATAGCAAATTGAAAGTGGTTTTATTCTATAAAAGAAAAATACAGAATCAATTCCACTTCCAAACGGAATTTCGTTCTGTGAAATGTCTATATGTGACCCGTCCTATGAAAAAGTGGCTTATGGCTCAAAAAAAATTTATCTACTTTTTTTTTTGGTTTCGATAGTTTTTGAGACGCTCTTTCAAGTGGTGAAAACTAGAAAGTCCTAACTTGCTTAGAAGTGTACTAAAAATGTAGAGAAAGAAGAGCAAAAATGAAAGAAAAAAAAGATAAAATCTCCAAAAACCTGACAACGCTGGGTCAGAAACTGGTTTGTGTTTTGCATTGAAAAAACATCGCTCTTTATATACACACACGAACTTATCTCATTTATGCTCTTTTGCATTTTTTGGTTGCCTTTTGGGCATGACTGTTCATAATGCAAAAGAAAAACTACTAAGAAACTGACGAAATGCATTGTTTATCTTTAACAGCTAATTTTTCGAAATTTTGTTTTTGAGTCATAAGCCACCTTTTCATAGACCGGGTCACATATATTAAAAAAAATATATTTGGAAAATAGTACGACTTTCTATGGCAACTGTAAGGAAAGTAAACGACAAACTCAGGGAATCTGGTTCAATTGCAGACGGTTAACACGTTGGTTGTCCAATACCATTTCGTCAAACGATAATATCGCAGCAGTGAATAAGAGTTTTGATGAAAGTTCAAAACCATCTCTGCGACATCGTGGACAAAAATGTAAAATTTGTTTGAAGCTCTTCGCAAGATATTCGAAAAAAATTTAAGACTGATGACCTTGCACATCAAACACGATTCGAATCGTAGAGCGATTGCTGATTTTTCGAACAAAGTCGTTCTTAGGTATAAAGCTTATTTTCATCTCGATGGATTTGTTAATGTCAAAAAACAACCTAACTTGTCACTGTTTGGAGCGAAATTGAGCTAGAGGAATCATATAACCATACTTTGTTAAAAACGTCAAGCAGTGATACGACGGCACTAGCTGCGCCCATACAACATTTTTCGACAATATTTTTTGATTTTGCTTTGAAAGTAATCCACATCAAATTTAAGGACTCTTACTTATTTACTTTATATAAAGATACCCATCCCTAGAAAAAATTCTAAAATTTATATAAAATTCTAAAAACTATTGTAAAGCTATGTAAAAGGTGTTTAGAATATTTTAATAACAACACAGGAAAATTGTTTGCACCAATTAAAGGTTTTAATTAGTTTTAAAAGCTTAATATATTTTTTAATTGATTCAAATATATATTTGTTTAAAAGAGCAGAAACAATTAAATAAATACTTGAATAAATTAATTATTTAATTAAATTTTAATCTGAAACCAATTAAAACCTATAATTGGTGATTACATTTTTTTCTGTGAATGTGATTCCGCAAAGTAAAAACACAAATCAAATACAAATTTTATCCAATTGGCTATTTGGCAGTAAGTAATACATATTTTGTGATTACTTTAAAAAAGCGCCATCTATTGCGGAATCGTCTTTAAAATATACCGCGTTCATTTTGTCATTATTTTAAAACAACGCCATCTATTGCGCAACCGTGTTTAAAATATACGGCTTTCAAAAGTCAAAGATGCCTTAAAGTATGCAGTATCTTTAAATCGGCAAAACACGTCGTAGTTTTTCTCCACTTTCTCTAGGAAATAATATATTTTTATAAATTTATAAAAGTATTAGTAAAATTATAAGATTTTTCTGCTGCATTTTCGTTTATATCTGTATAATCTGTTTGTTACACGGAAAGAAGAAACATGGTTGAGGTAACCATAATCTAAGAGCAACATGTTATGGTTGAATTATATGGTTATATTCAAACCATATTATTTTAAACCATAATAATATTGTTGTCATTGGAACATATTATTGTCTTACATAAAAATAACATTGTAAAATGCAACCATAATTATGTTTATAACATAAACATACTATATAATGTGAAACATGTAAATGGTTATATGTGACAACGTTTGAATATATTTATAAATAACAAAAAACAAATACACGAATATTTCCATTTAGACTTACATACATATTTTAATATTTTTTGCTTACCTTTTTATATGTTTGATATTTTTAATTTAAAATTATTATTTATAATAAAAAAACAAATTTAATTGTTGACAATAAATGTGTATTTAATGGGTTTACGGTTTTAGATGAACCGATAGCTTCCACACATATTTCTGAACTTAAAAAAGGTCAAAACCAAAATATGTATTTTTAAAACCAAACATTATTTGTTTAGTTTTAGTCATACTTAACATACTATGTTTAATAATAATAATATATTATGGTTATAAATATAATTTTATTTTTAAATATGGTTCAAATCAACCATGTTGCTTTTTTGGTGCGTATAACCATTGAATGATTAACTGTTAACAAAAACTTGTTTATCGTCACCAAAGTATTGTTTAAAATAACTATAATTTGTTCACAACAAACATGTATTGTTACAGAGAACATAGTGTGGTTGCCGTGACCATACAATAACCATGTTTTTTCTTATATATTGTATACTGATATAAACAACATATGTTTTAACAAGCCTGTAGGACACTAAGCAGTTCAATTACTGCAGGTCATGTATTTTATCGATTCTGTGATCAAATGTGGTCCATGATTCGTGGTATTTAACATTTATGCAAAATGGTCAATGGAAAATTCGAAAGAAGTGAGTATGTGTCAGAAGACCATAAAGGTTATTTGGCCAAATTGATATACCATACGTCGTAACCCAATTAAATTGGCTTCAAGAAATACTAAAAAAAACTTGTTCTTTTCTATTCAATTCGAATCTTGTGGGAATTTTGGAACTTACCTTTTCAATATAGTTTTAATATTGACAACAATTTTAACTACATAGAGTGACAGCACTGTAAAATCACACACACACACACACATTACTTCGCTTGACATTCCATTTTGGTTTTCTATGTCAGCATCATTAAAAATCATTGAATATAATCAGCATTAAATTGATAATTCTATGCAGTTTTAACAAAACTTATTAAGTCTAGATTTCAAATTGTTGAAAATCGCTGTTATATGATTTAAAACTGCATTTTTGTGTGAGTGACTATAAAGAAATTCTATATTATTATGCGAATTTTTAAGTAAATTTTGTTTATTTAATAATTTTTTATAGGTTTACCTTTATACTTAAAAAATACTCTGAAATTGACCCATTTTTTCATATTTCATACTTTGAAAGTATCTTATCTCGGGGCGCTCGGTAATTTTTTTAATAAATACAAAAACAATTGCTTAAGCCATACAACAAAAACAAGATGGGACGAAGTCCCATCTACACAGCTAATAAACAAAACATACTGCGTGTTTCGAACATAAGAATATTAAACACGGCGCTTACTAGTATAGAAAGTTCATTTTACTTGGTCATTGCGTTCATGAAACGCACAGAGGTTTGCTCACTAATAGTATGGTACGAGTAGGCATGTGTTCAGTAAGCTAGTTTGTGTTCGAGTATGACCACTTGCTTATGTGCTTATGAACAGACCCATTAGACGAGCTAGCTCATGAAACTGTTTAGTATGTAGTATGCTGGTCAATCAGTCTGAGTTGTGGATTTGATTTCCACAAAAGACTCTGGGTGTTTTAATACAAGGTATGAAACGCTCAAATAATTAAGCTAGAGTATTATTTGTAATTGTTACTTAACATTTAATAAATACAATAAAATTAAAATTGTCTTTTGTCGACTTAAGATGTGCTATCAAAATTTGACACAAAATTAATTAAAAGAAAATTGATTTATTTTATTTATTTAAAGTCTATAAATATAAATCCATACAGACCAATTTTTTACAATTAAAATTAAATTATTAAGTTATGGATATTTATAAACAACTAGCTATCCCCGGTGCGCTTCGCTACACCCATCCACAAAAAAATACAATAACACTTGGAAGAAAAGCATGACCATTCTCACATCGAAAATGTTTTAGTTTATATGCAAGGTATGACGCCTACTGTTTTCATCCAATATATTTTTTGCTAGGCTATACGTATTAACACGATAATAATTTTTACTTTTTATAGGAGGTACCACTTCCACTATCCTAATCCAGTCTGTATTTTGCTAGGCTATGCGCACATTACTCCGAGGGTTACTTGTGCAAAGTTTCTAGACTTTGTATAGGAGGCACCACGCCAACTGCCCCAGTTCATTCTGTATTTTGGTAGATTTTACGCATTTGCACAGGGGTTACTCATGCAAAGTTTCAAGGCGCTATCTATTGTAGTTCGCCAGGAACACGATAATAACTTTTCACTTTGTATGGGAGATACCACGCCCACTATTTCAATTTAGTCTGTGTTTTGCTAAACTATGTATGGTAATATGATGGTTACTGTTGCGAAATTCCAAGGCGCTACCTACTGCAGTTCCCTAGATACAGGATAATAATTTTTCACTTTGTATGGGAGGTGCCACGCCCACTATCCCAATTAATTCTGTATTTTGGCTGACTATTCGCATTAGCATAGGAGTTACTTGTGCTAAGCTTCAAGGTTCTATCGATTGTAGTTTGCTAGGAACACGATTATAATTTTCCATTTTGTATGGGAGATATCACGCCCACTATTCCAATTCAGCCTTTGTTTAGCTTGACTGTGTACGTTAACATAGGAGTTACTAATGCGAAATTCCAAGGTGATACCTAATTCAGTTCTCTAGATACAGGATAATAATTTTGCACTTTGTATGGGAGGTACCACGCCCACTATTCCAATCCAGTCTATCTTTCTCTAAACTATGTATGTTAATATAGAGGTTACGGGTGCAACATTTCAAGGCGCTACCTATGGGAAGTGCCACGCCCACTTCGAATATCAAAACCGTATATCTAGTCACAAATTGTGAAAATTTCAGAAAGATCGGTTCACTGGTATAGGCAGGTAGGCAGCTATAGTTTTCCGACAAACACACAAACAAACACATTTTGTTTTGTGCTTTATATATACAGAAGATACAAGATAGATATAATATTACCTTTCAGAACATTAACATTTACAGAAAATCAAAAAAAAAAACTGTACAGTTCTCAGTGAACTGTTTGCACATTCTTCTGAACAAATCAGCATTTGCGTAATTAATAAGGAAAACTTGAAGATATACCTATAATGATAGAGAATGAAAAGATGTAAGGCCTCAGTTTCTGATTCTAACAAATAACAACCAAAAATATATATTAAATTCAGAGAGAAATTTCTTTAAATTTAAATCCATTAGGTTGATTTTCCATGGATGTCTGATGGCCATATTGATTAACTTTATTATAAAACTATGAGTGCCCGAGACCTCGTCAGCGTCCTTGCAATAGTTTATTTAAGTTTGACTTTTGTTTTGAAAGTAATTAACACTAAATTTTAAGACTCTTACTTCTATAGAGGTACCCACATACATAGGTATAATTATATTATTGCAGAGTTGTGTAAATAGTCCCGTTTACAAAAATAAAAGTTACTGCCGAGATTTAAGTATTATTAAATCGATAAAATTGCATACTTGTAATATTTTATCTCTATTTGTCTTGAAAATTAATTGTTTTAAAGGGGAAAAATGGTGCCACCCCACAAAATTATATTAAAATTCATCCAATAGTTTTTACGTGAGGCGAATACAGATAGACGGGCAGACAGACAGCCAGTTACAGTTTTAGTTTTATTATATGTACTTAAATACATAAGTATGTACTCGTATGTATAGATAGATTTTTAAATTCAGATTTTTGTTTTGTTTCGGATGGACAATAATTTGAAAAAAGAATTGTATTGAAATAGATATTCGCTTTTCATAAAAGCAATGGAAATTAATGCATACAATTAACTTTTTAAAGCCCCATTTAAGCCATTATATCGGGTGGTTAAATTTTAAGGGCCGATGTTGAATGTGAACCACAATAATTTGTGTCATAATCAACATCGGCCCTTAAAATTTAACCACCCTTTATATGAAATGTGAAATCATTCAAATGTTTGAGCGATGGCGTTAGTTATGTTGACTTTGAGAGTATCGGTCGACTGGGGCTTACCATCATATGTACATCAGTAACTAAAAAAAAAAGAAATGAAAATTTGTTTGTGGGACGTGGTGCAATTTATTTTTGACATTTATTTGCTTAAAACAAATTAAGCGGAATGCTTATGAATGCCTGAAGCAGTTAGCTAGCCACGTTCGTATATGGTCCTTCACTTTCATCATAATTAACTTTGTTAAAAAACAATATGTTTGTTTAAACTTCCTAATTTTATTATACTATTGCAAAAAAAAAGTGTTCTGTATATAAAATATCATACTGAATTTTAGCCGGGAAACGCTTCGCTATAACATTATACATGAACGTCGTCTGTTCGTGTATGCAAGTAAATAAGTCGTTTTTCAAATTGCCTTTTATTCTTTCTACGCATGGGGTTAAGTAATTGTTGTTGTTGTTGTAAACACATTATACTTATAAATTAAGCAAAACATGTGTTAAGTCCATTTATATAAATAAATGTGTGCACACACACTTTAACCAATTTATATGTACATAAAAAAGCTTAACTACAGTGGGGCCAAAAAAAAAATAATTTAACATGTAATAATAAATATACATTTTCAGATGATTTGCCAGCGTTGTGCAGGGCATAAAACAAATAAATAATTGTAAGAATTTGTCATACAAGTGGTTGCAGTTTAAAAAAAAAATACAAAAATAAAACAACACATTGATTTATGTTTATTTTTTATTAAATTTTGATTTTTGCCTACTCAGAGATGTAATTATATTTGAAGATCTCTTGTTGTAACATTGTCTACAATAAACAAGAAATGGCTTGTTGCTTTCGTGGAACTGACTCAATAATCCTTTAACTTAAAATGAAAACAAAAAAGTAAAATATTTTCTTAAAAAAGTGAAAAGCCATATCAAACGCACATAATCAAATATTTATTTGCAAATATTGCCTTTCTGCCTCAAAATTTTGTCGGTATATTAGATGTAGAAAAAATGATGAAACTGACGCAATTTCAATAAAATGGAGAAACTACAAAAGCAACTGTCAAAATATTTATGTAAAATTGGCAAAAAAGTCCTTAGGAGTACTTGGTACATCAGTATCATAGAAATGGTTGCAGAAGCGGACCAAAATTTATGCTTTTAGGCTCATTATTATAACTTGAAATAGCTATAAAATAAAAACTTCCTTTAAGAGCTCCGTACCCAAAGCATAAAAAAACGTAACGGATATTGACATGATTTTCACATATATGGATTTATTGTTGGACCGTAATAGTCAGACAATTGAAATTTACCCATGGTATCTATAACTATGTAATTTATATTAATTTAATAAATAACACTCAAAATTAAAGGATGGCCCGATAGTGAAGTGGTTTCCAGCAAGGTTTATTGCCTTGGCCGCTATAACATCAATTAGTAATAATTCTTGCAAAAAAAACCGACTTCAAAACAGATAGAAGGGCACCAATTCTAAACTAAAAATGTAAGAAGTAAACTGTAAGAATTAGATGTAAACCAAATAAAATATGCGCCAAAATTAGAGGGAAAAAAAGTAAAGACTATGTGAATGTCTAGCCTCTCCCTATTACTGTTCAAAAGTTAAGCTATTTTCACCAGCATCCGTCTTGTATGGGGACACCATTCATGCCTCTGTTTATAACGGTTTCAAAGATAGGGTCACATAGAACAAATAACATCTCGTATTGGGACACCCTTTAATTTACAATTTTAAATTAAAGACCTGTTGTTATAAAGGACTTGGACACAAGGATTCTTTGTAAATTTCAACTGTCTATCTATAACGGTTCAAAAGTTTGGCCATATATATCAAATTACATGAACTATTGGGATACCCTTTACATTATAATTCCAAATATTTATACTTGTTATTATACCAGAGAAAATAGTGGACATTCTGCCTAATTTTCAAGTATTTGTACTTAACGGTTCAAGAGATAGGGCCATATAGATCAAATTACATAATTTATGGGGACACCCTTTAATTTCTTAATTCAAATTGTATATTTGCTATAGTGGACTTTGGAATACAGGTTCTTTCGAAATTTCAGCTGTCTGTCTATAACACTTCAAAAGTTTAGCCACATACATAGAATTACATTAACTATTGGGACACCCTTTTATTTCCAAATTCAAATTTTATACTTTTTGTTATAGTTGACTTAGCAATACAGGCTCTTTGTAAATTTCAGCGGTCTGTGTACTACTGACCTAAAGTATGGCCATATACATGAAATTAAGTGAACTATTGGAGCACCCTTTAATTTAAAATTTTTAATATTTATACATTTTATTATAACGGTCATAGAAATCGAGATTCTGTAAAATTTTCAAGGTTTTGTCTATAAAGGTTCAAAAGATAGGCACATATAGGTCAAATTACGGCACCTACAGGGACACCCTTTAAAATTTAAATTTATTTTTTTATTAATTTCTGCCGTTGGGAGCTATAGAGACACGCAATTTTTTAAAATTTTAATTTGGTGCCCTTTACGGTTCTTAATACACGTAAAAAACAAGTATGTTGTATGGGGACACCCTTTAATTTTTAATATAATGAACTGTTTTTAAAACGGGACCAACCTGAAAGCATAACCTTTCAATTAAAGAAAAAAATTGTAAAATCGGTTCAGAAATGGCTGAGTTCTGCGGTTACATACATAAAAAAAGCAACATTCAGACGAATTGATAACCTCCTTCTTTTTTGAAGTCGGTTAAAAATCAATGGGAGTCAGGATAGTAACGTGATTTTCCGTATATGGTCTTATTTTCAACCGTAAAACGCAGACATTTTAAATTTACAATGAGTATGTTATTAATTATGTCGGCTATAGAAACAAATGAAAATTAAACTAAAAATTAAATAAATTATTGTTATTGTTAATTTTTGTAAAAATAATTTGTTTTTTAGACGAACCCTAGAGAAAAAGTCGACAAAAAATCTACGAAACGTCGGGTAAAATAAAAAAAAGGAATTTTTATTTATGTACTCACGCAAAGAAAAAACATGGTTGAGGTAATCATAATCTAAGAGCAACATATTATGGTTAAACTATATGGTTGTAGTGAAACCATATTATTGCTGAACCTTATAATATTATGGTTAAATTACCGATTATAATATGGTTAGAAATATGAATGTCATATGAAATGGATATGCAAGTGTTTTTACATTTTAAAATACAAAATTATTTATTATTTTTTATTTTTTATTAAGGATTTATATAAAAAACAGATGATTTTATTAATACATAGATAAATACATTTAATTAGCACTTTTTTTCTTACAAACCGTGTTTCAAGGATATAAGGGAGGGGCCATGTTGTTCTTCAAGACGTCAATTTGATCGGGGGATCTCTTTTCCAATTCAGCCAACACCTTTTTCATGTAGTCTTTCAAGTACAAAATAAAGTCTTTCTTGTCTCCGAAAGCAAAGTATTCTTACAAACGGTGATTGAGAACAACATCAAAGCCCGTCTCAACGGTTAAGTCTGTATCCTCATCAGCTTCTTCAGCTGATGGACTGAAATCTGCAATTTTAATGTCACCTCGTAAATTACATCATGGAGCAATTTCGAACATTTCACCATCAGTAATATTATCCCTGTTAATTTTCATGATTTCGAGGTTTTATTAATTTTTCTGGTTTAAAAAGTTTAAAAATAAATAACAGTCTCACATCGAGAGGACTCGAATTGCGGGTATCCAGAGAAGATGGTTGCCACGCGCTGAATTCAATAGCGAAAAAGAAATAATTAAATATTTAATTTTAAATTGATTTCCCGAAACAGTTGTTTATACATTTTTTATTATTTTTTATTATTTTTTTAAAGCACAAACCGATAAACTCCGATGACATAAACAAACAAATAATTTTTATTTTTAAAATTCTTTTGTTTACCTAAGAAATAACTTTGGTTGTGGAGTAAACATTAAATAGTTAAAACCAACCATGTTGAATTTTTTGTACGTAGTAACCATTTAATGATAAAATTTTAAACAAAACTTTTTTACCGGGACCAATGTAATGTTATAAACAACTCATAATTGTTCATCGCAACCATATATAGTTACAGAGAACATAATGTGGTTCCTATGACCATACCATTACCATGGTTTTTCTTTGCGTGCTTATAACCTCAGGCCTATTAGCTTCAAATCAACAACACAATCGAAGATTTTAATATTGAGGATATTGTAAATTTTAGCCATAATTTTAAGCCGTAATAGAAACAGACTTAAACTTATTGTACAACGTCTGTCTACTATACACCAAGTAACTGAAAGGGTTCCCTAGAAGTAGCCTTTTTGACGAATTTTTACTTGTAAGCATTATAGGCAGACACTTGCAATTTAGACAGGGTATTTTGTAGTAAGCTCGCTATAACAAGAAGTGTAAAAAATTGACGTTATTGCTACGAATATGTAGTTGGTTATCTTTCAAATATAATATGTCCAATCCCACATGATGCCCACAGAAAGCGATACAAAAATTAACAAGTAACGACGAATACGGAATCCAGACAATTTGCAATTGATACTGGTATGCTGCCGGCTATTTCCTATAGCGCCTAATCCCCAATATATATTTAAAAACTGCCAGGGGATATAAAGGCCCCCAATCCTTTCCTTGCCATCTCGTTTACCTGATTACTTCGTATCTAAAAAAAATCCTTATGAAATGTGGCCTAAGTAGGACCGAAGATTGAATTCATACATCTCGACAATATTTTTGTGTATTTCTTCATTGGTTGTTTGTTTAAGTTATATAATTAGGCCAGTAACGGTAGGCTAGGTATCAGCTAATGTAGTTAAAATATTAAAAATAAATTCTGTGCACCTTGGGCACAGTTCTATTTAGCTGAGGATGATGATGACGAAGAATATAGTGATACTAAACAAAAATTTTAAAAAAATATTTTATTTTTGTGATTTCTTGAGATTTTTATTTAACTTTTTCTCTTAGCTTCAATTGATGTGGATAGTACTTTTAATTACCATTCTTAGTCGATATACATTTATACCAAACTATACATAGAAACTTTGGGGAGGGGTCCATAATAGACAGTTGCATGAGCAAACTCATATAATTGGTGTGCTAGGTCATGCCTACTCATAACATACTATTAGTGAGCAAGCCTCTGTTCGTATTAGAAACACAATGAGCTGATTGAGTAAAACGAACTTTCTATACAAGTAACGGTGTTTACTTGTCTCATGTGTGTTTTACTTAGTAGTTGTGTAAATCTTTTGGAAAAGGCTTATCGCGTTTTGCTTGCTCCAGTGTTTAATGTTTTCTGTATTTCTGAAGAAATTAAGACTTTAAAAAATTCCGGGTTTTTTTTTTGTACACTCGAACTTGCTCGTGTTTCACTCAAAGCATAAAACTCCTTTAACTCGCCCAAATTCATTGTTATCATTTACTCGTACTTATTCAAACTTGCTTATGGAAACACTGCAAACTCATTGCATTTAGCTCGTTGGTCTTTGCTGTTCATTATTTTCCACTCACCGCTTCTCGTGTGCAATAAGCAGACATGAATTTAATGAAATATTTTAATATGCGACTTACGAGCTTCGTACTGTGCACTCATGCAGTACCTTACCAGTACCACACTAGCCTACTTTTTATTAGGGTTGCGTACCCTAAGTGTAACAACGAAAAACTATTGCTTTCGCTACAATGTCTGTCCGTCTGTCAACGCGTTCTCTCTCTAGTTCCGTAATAGGTAGACTCTTGAAATTTTCACAGAAGGTTTATAACTGTGGCCGCTATAGCAACAAATACTAAAACTTAGAGGGGTTTCCAATAAGACGTGTTAGTTGCATTTCTCTTTATTTTTTAAGCTATAGGAGGCAACCACTTAATATTTGCACACAGTAATTAAAACTATATTCGCTATATAAACAAGTATAAAAAATTAAACCTAAAAATTAAAGAGTGTTCCGATAGTGACATGAAAAATTAGTAAAAATTAAAGGGTGCTCCTACAGTGACGACATTTCTATGAATATGGCCTAATTTTTAATTTTAAGTCTGTCTATTAATTTTTTTTTTTTTTTTTTTTTTGTATTACTATGGTAATCATTTTTTAAAAATTAAGGGTTTTCCGACAGTTATATGATTTGCATGTAAATGACCTAATTTTTTAACTATAACAGGTACTCTTGAAATTTCTGATGTGAAATAATAAAGAGTGTGTAAATTTAAATCGAACAAAAAAAGGGTGGCCCATAAGACGTGAAAAAATTAATTAATAATTTCAAGAGAATTAGAAATAAAGTGCATACAATGACTGCAATAAATATTTACAATACGATGATAAAACCTCATTTTGAATTTGGATCAACAAATATATATACATGTTGCAATGAATCACAATTGGAAAGACTACAAAAGCTACAAAATAAAGCAATGCGGACAATCTTAAAATGCAATAGACATACATCGGTACAAGCTCAGTTTTGTACATAAAACTAAACATGGTAACACACTGTGTAATTTTCTAAGTCATGGCAAAATAACCATATACGGACACCACTACGTCATAAAAGACCAAAAAAAGACCCCTGTCTCCCAGTTTTGCCCAAAGTCCTCCAGGTTTGTTTTTATGGGCCCTCAAAGATGTGGGGCCTCGATGTCATTTTTGCAAAAAAATGATCATTTCCTCAAGCTTATATTTTGCAAACCGTTTGAAATTTTGATATACTCTCTGAGGCAAAGTTGTAGCTCTTGTCATAAAGAACAAAAATTGTTAACATATAAAATAAAAAAAAACTTCATCTTCAAGGTCAAAATCGCAAAAAACTTTAAACAATTCAATTTTTTTACCTTCTTTCCCCTGTTCAGGTCCATAGGTAGCAAACCGTTCAAAATTCAAGGAAACAATCAACTACAAAAATGAACCAATCAATAAAAGACTTTCTAGAACATATGAACTTCCTAGGAATGATTCTTAACACCGTTTAGGTAGCGCTTAGGTAGCCACTTTTCACTTTTGCGGTGAAAAACTTTTGCGGTGTCTTTTTTTTTTTGGTCTTTTATCACGTAGTGGTGTCCGTATATGGTTATTTTTTCCGTGTTGCACTGTGTAATGCTCCAGAATATCTATGTGAACAGATAAAATATGTCGGTGAAGAACAACCATATAAATTGCGAAATGCAGAAAACTTCAGGTTAAGGAAAACAATTACGACAACAATGCAAAGATCACTATTTTATAAAGGTCTTAAATTATTTAACACACATACAAATGATATTAAAACAGAACAAAATTATATTGTATTTCAAAGAAAATGTGTGAAATTTGTAAAGAATAATAGTCAAATTTTATTATGAAACTCAACAATTTTGAAATATATAATTTTAAATGTGTGTATTTTAGAGTAGTATTATAAATACTAAAAATAAATAAATAAAAAAAAAATTAAAATTAAATTGTACTGAACATAGTACGGCACCCTACGTGTGTGAGTCTGACTCGCACTTGACTGATTTAGTTTTGAGCAGAGGCACTAACCAAGATTTATTCCGGTTTCTTATTAAAAACTAAAATTACGGAATAGTTTTCAAAAAGAGTCTTGATTGAATTGTCACCCACTGTATGTATTTATACAACAAATGTTAACCTGTGAAGAAAACGACTAAGTAGTGCCTTCAACTTTATTTTGCTACTCGTTTCAAAGTGTTTGGTGAACTGCAATCAGACATTAAAACAAATATTATGATAAAATTAATTTGTTTGAACAACTCGGTCAGCCAGCCCACTGTTCAAACTTCTTCAGATACCTACACACATTCAAAGTATTATGTGCTTAAAGTTATGTAGGTATAAAAATTTAAATAAAAACAAAAACAAAAAAAACTTACCACCCCAACGTTTGCTGCTACAGGCAATATGCGTAGACAGGAACTGCGACGCGTGTAGAATGTAAAATCCTTTGATCGTCTCAAAAACATACGAAAACTTGTATTTGCACATACGCCCGCTGCCATTGTTATTTTTGTATTATTTTAATTTCTTATTTGGGTGGTAATAAAACTTATCCCTTGTGGATTTCTCTGATACAGTGGCTGTGTGCAAGGTTTGCGGCCCTTGCTGCTGCTACTGCTTTGTGTTGTGTTATTTTATTAAGTTAATAATATGTTTGTTATGATGTTATTTATTTATTATTCACTCTGTTGATTCACTTCTATTTAAAGGTTATTCAATTGGTTTACTTTTTTAAAAACAATGGTTTAGAAAAAAGGTTTTTTCTGAAATTTACCACACCTTGAAATTTTTTTTAATTTTTTTTTTTTTTATTTATTTAAAACATTTATAGCACTTTAATATTTTTTAATTTTTTTTTTGTTTCAAATAATGTGGATTTAAAAATTTTTTAAAAAATTACCCACCACTTGATTTGTAGAACAAACACTAACAACAACGCGGGGAGAAAACACTGAAAATTACACACGCACTTTTATCAATTCACTTCTTTTTTCTTCATTTGCCAACAGTAGAGAAGAGCAATTTTATTTTAGCTTTAGAATTTGATTAAAGCAGTTTGTTTACTATTTATAGCTACTTTATTCATTTATTTTATTCAGGTTTATTATTAAAATTTTAGATTAAAAAAAAATATGTACATTTATACATATCATTTGTTGTTTTTACACACGTTTATGTGTAGTGGCTTCTTTGCATGGGTTAGTATACGGTGTGTAGGGCAAAATTTAAACATGAGTAGATAGCAAGTGTCTAGGTCACTAAGTTCCTTGTTATCACTTGCATTAATTATTTTCTTATGAATTGTTGTTCTTTTGTTTACAATGTAGATTTTACATTAAGAAGAAAATATGGTTAAATTTGGGCTTAGGACACCTTAACAGCAACGAGCACCGTGAACACAAATAACATAAAACAAACACAACACGTTCGAATTTCGGGGCAGACAAAACGTCACAAACCAGAAATAGTTTGTACCAACGGACTACTAAACAAGCACTAAATTTATGAATATGCTTTGTATATTGGCATGTGTTTTTTTATTTCTTGAGATTTCACCAACTGCGTGAGTTTAAATTCTTGAACTTTATTTTTAGCAAAAATAATTGTGTTTTTATTCTCACCGCGCAAGTTTTTGACTTTTAGCAAAAAAAAAACAATAAATAACAATAACAAGTCATAATAGTACTTATTATGACAATCGGCCGCAAGCACAGTGTTGTATATAGTTGGGCATAAGAAAAACATATGTTAACTATTTAGGCATATCACAGATTACACTACTTTGAAATTTAGTAGATTTCATATGAATTTTATTTGAAGTATTTTTTTTTAGTAATTTTAATTTTTTAGTAATTTTATTTTTTTTTGTCTATTATGTTTTTAATTAAGAGATCACTTTTTTATATAGCGTAGTATTTTCAGTACAATTTGGACAAAACCAATGCTACGTTATTAAAAGACGTTTTCACACTTTCTTCTCGGAAAATCTTAATACTCAGTATTATAGTGTGAAACGGGCTTAAGTAGTAGATTTCGTTCAAGTGTAAATGCACTATTAAAACTAGATTTGCGAAGCTTCTCCAATCAAAAAAAAACAGGATGAAGTTAAAAAGTTGCACTCGCCCATGTTTTCCGAGTTATGGGCCTATAAACTTTTCACATTAAGCTATGATTGTACACTACATTTTTAAACGTATTAGGTCAATATGGATGGTGGTGTTTAAACTAAAACAAAAAATATACCAACAAGAACCAATGACTTTTTTCAATGTAAATTTGTATAAAGTACGTAGTTCATAATGACATTTGAAATACATTAAGCTTACGGTTGTGAAATTGGTTTTATTTTGTCATTTTACAGCATAAATTTCTATTAAAATTATAATAAAACTTTTTTAAATCGATTTTATGCTTATGGGCATTATAGTCTCATCTAAAAAATAGTCGCTCTTTAAACTAATTTTTTATCAAATTTAATTGTTTCCGACTTTTAACACGCTGGTTTTAAGATTAAGAAATAATGATACTGTTATATGTATATATTCAGAAGCTTTATCCCTTTTTGATATATAATTGAATCGAAAATCATTAGATGGGATTACCGAGATATCTAAGAAAAATTGTTTATTTTTTATACGTACTTTTATATTATTTTTATGTGTATTGTGAAATCTAAATTTGTGTTTCCGAATTTTCTATTAATCGGATGCATAAAAGTTTTTTGCAGTCGACTGGCAGGGTATACAAGGGTATGGCTCGACATAACTAGATCTTGTATCTGGTAAACTAATTAAAGTGAACTCTGGCTGCCTGCCGTCCTCCAATTTTAATATAGACTTACTTGCACATAAGTTTTTTAAAATCAAACAGGACCGATAGAAGTGAAGAGGGCAACATCTGAATGAACACGAATAGACTTCTAGAGGTGGATGGTTTATTCTCCATAGCCATTCCTGAAGCAATAGCCTCGCGACACGAAAACCAGAGTGTTGATTGCTATAATTAGCTGGATAACTACATTAGTGACAGGTCATAGAAACTGGTGTGAATGTTCAGAATTGGCTAGCACAACGCTAAGGACCATGTGTATCATAGGGGTTCTAAGGCTTAGACGAAAAAAAAGACAGTCCGAAATCATTTTAGTCGAAAGTAAAGACTATTGTTAGCACGAAGCTTAACGCAAAGTAAAGAGAATGGGTCCCTTTTCTTAGAATAAAAAGTCAAAATTTTATAATTTTTAATATTAATCCATTTGATTCAAATTAAATTAATATAATTTGACTTAAAGCCCAATAAAATTATATTACAAAAGCAACAACCTGAATACATAATGTAATAATAAATATACACATATGTACATATTTGTATAAAACTCCAACCAAGGACAAGTCGAGACAAGACACTTTACAAAAGAGGCTAAGCAACTTCATGTGGGCGGCATTGTCATGTTATAAAAGGGTTTTTATAACAAATGTTTTAACAACCATGTTAAAACTTGGAAATATCATTAACATGGGCAGTATACATTTAATACTAACATGATGTTAGTGTTAATGTTCATCATTATATGTCTAATGTAGACTTGGAGTAAAAAATATGGATATTAGGCTAAACTATCCCGATAAACTGCTCTATCTACTTATGCTGTTTGTATGTATAACGATAAGGCAGTTCCCCACAAAACAATATTAATTTAAAAAGTCACGTTTCCTTAGCGAAGACATTAACATTTTCAAGAATTATTATTGTCCACAACCTTTTCTATTGAGAGGTGAGTTATAATTTTGTCAAATTAGTGTTGCCATTATCTATTGAGATTTTGAAATCATTTTTAAAGAAAAAAATAAAAAAATTTTTACAATTTTATTTGTTTTTTTAGTTAGACGAAGAATTTTAGTACAACAGTTGTTTATTTCCTTTTATTCCCCAAGCCATAAGTAGAGTGGTGACTTGAGTTTGAGATTATGGTATATAGCGTATCTCTTATTGGTTAACGGGAGTTTGCTAATCGGTTTAAGCCAATTAATAGCTTAACTGGATGAAATTTTAATATCATGTATCATATTATATATCCACGTTAAATTTAGGCTTAAGATTACTGTATTTTACTAAGTTTTATTAGACTTTCTCTATTTTTAGCCGCTTCTTTCACCTTCCTAATTATCCGCACTTTACCATAGACATCTTTCCTATTATTATATTATACTGAAAAAAAAGCGAAAATTGTGCAGAGCTATTCCCAAATTTCCAGGCTACCTGTAATCTTAACTCTAAATTAAACAGTGGAATTATTCTTTCCTAAATTGACACAAAAATATTTAAATGGATTAAAAATAGTTTTTATTAAATTTTTTAAATAATAGTAACTGTAACACGAAACTGAGAAATGTTGCAGATTCGAATTGTACCAAAAATTGTACAATTGTACCATTATAGCCTTTTTACACTACAGCACACAACAGCTTAGTGAAACGTATGGAAGTTGTTGAAAATGTGAAACATTCGTTTACATTTGCAACATCTACCATCAACTCCACTATCCAAATAATAGTAAAGAGGCGTAAGTTTCCGAATAGAAAAAATAAAAATATGATTTTACAGCAAATATTAATAATAGAACTAAATGTTGTTTTGCTAAAACAAACCCAGGTGTTAATGTTTTAATTGGACATACATATGTATGTATGTGTATGTTTATATTTTCTTTCAACGTGAATGTCCTTTTATTAGTGATGGCACTAAAAAAGAAAGTTATTGCCATTTTCCTAGTGATGGCACTAAAATAATCGAAATATGTAAAATGGAACAAACTAAAATGGCAACATCTTGCGAAGCTGTATTTTTAGCACTGTTTTCACGACAAAAGAAAGCACTTGCTGTTGTATTTAAATTATTTGCTTATTGATTTATATTTAAATTAATATTGTTTTGTTCTTTATTAACATTTTTATGAAAACAAAGAGAGCTACTCTCAGTCAAATGTATGTATGTGCAAAATTGCTTTTCTCAAAATTTTGTGAGGAGGTACCTTAGTATCCTGATTTCAATATAAGATACTTATTTCGAAGAAGAAATGGAGAAAAAGCAGTGAAAGTACGCAGTTATTTTAGTAAGAATAAGACCCTTTATTTAGTAAATTCATAAACCATAACTATAGCACTAACCGATATGCTTAAACTATGCATATCGGTAAGTACTTCAGTTATGGTTTATGTATTTACTTATTTTAGTAGGGATGAGAAACTTTATATAAAGTAAATACATAAACCATAACTGAAGCACAAAAAAAGTAAAAATATTGCAAGGACGCTGGCGGGAACGGCTAGTTTTTAATATAGTATGTCGAAAATTCCGTGTAATATATTTATATGTACAAAATGAATTATTTGTCTTCTAACTTGTGCTAATTCAACATATCAGCTCATACAGCAGAGATAACGATGGATAAGCAAATGGAAAACAAATCAATTTTTTGGAATTTGTTTGGTAAATGCCTCGTGAAACTAAATTAACAGATGAAGAAAGTGGACTAATCAAGGGAATACGTCAATCCGACATGAAAGCTGGCTAAAACCGTAATACGGAAACAAATTTCTTCAAAAATCCAGATTACTACGGTATTAATAGACGGCGCATACAGCAGTTAGCAACTAATAGCCACATGAGTTGTAGGCAAATAAAAGTGGAACTTGGGCTAAATGTACCTAAACAAAGTGTTCATCAAATAATAACACAATATTTAGACAAATGCCTAAACCATGCCTAAAACATCTAAACCATGCCTAAACAATTTGTGATATCCAGTGACAAAAAAAGTTGAATTAAGACGCACAAATATTAGATGAACGTTACGCCCACTGGAAACATTCCACAAACGAGTTCATGGTGCAGGATTACTCATAGTATGGGTGGTATTTTTGAACAAAAAGGAAGTCATACGATAATTTATTTTTATTTATTTAATTAACAATCTATCAATCAACTACTGAACTCCTGTGAAAAGAACAAAATAAATACAATAATATAGAAAATTATATGCGAGCTATTAAATATTAATTAATTTAGTTTTATAATTAAGTTTTTAAGCTCTAGGTTCTTTTATAAAAATTAAAAACTTAATTATAAAATTATTAAAAAGGTCAAAAATTACAATAATTGTTCATTAATTAATTTAGTTTTTCAAAAAAGGAAAAAAAAACAAGTTTCTTATTCATAAACCTATTTACAAACACTTTTGTACATTTGCTCAAAAAACTTTGTAAATTATATGTAATTAAATGTTTTTGTAAATAAATTTATGAATAAGAAACTTATTTTTTTTTTTGTTGTTTGGAAATTCTAAAATATAAATCTGGAGTGGCCTACACTCAACTTTACCATACCCAATGGAAACAGATATTTTTATGTATATAAGTTGAAAGTATATTCGAATCGAAAAATTAATTATTTTTGAGTTGGGGGGGTATTAAGTAAACTACTCCTTGGACCTTCCCGATTATGCCCAAAATTAATACAGCTCTTCATCTCCATATACCAAAAGCACATACAGAATTCCATTTCGATATGACCTGTATAGCGTATGACCTGTATAGCGTTCACAAAATTTAGGAGTATATTAACTTCATTCCGATTATGCCCAAAATTTATACACCTCTTTATCTCTATATACCAAAGGCACCTACTGAATTTGATTTTAATATATCATACGGTATGACCTTTAGAGCGTTCACAAATTTTGGGGTAAGAAACTACCCCTTGCCCGCTACCAATTATACCCAAACACTATACAGCTCTTCATTTCCATATGCGAAGGGCACATACTAAAGTTCATTTTGATACGTCAAACGGTATGACCTGTGCAAACTCCACAAAAATAGTGGCATACACATCATCGCGAATGTAGGTAAGATGTATTCAGGAGACCTCAAAATGTATACATCTGTCGAAGTCCCAACCTCGATTTTTTTACGATGATTATCCCTGATTACATTATGCAACTTTTGTAGCTGCAATTATTCATTAGTAGGCGAAAGGGGAGAGAGAGGAATTAAAAAGGGTACACATATGCATGTACTCTTGAAATTCGTTTTGTTCTCTCGTTCGTAGTTTTAATTTTGAATTTTAAAATGTAAACATCCATACAAATTGCTGCAATAAAAATTGCGCGATATAAACCCAAATGCAATATCAAAGAAGAAAGGACAAAAGTTGCATAATGTAATTCGGCACAAACATAAAAGAACGAAATATTTGAATATTTAAAAATATTAATTAACGTGACCAGAAAATTGTTCTTTTAAAGTTCGATTCCGCTTATTAAAGTTTTTAAGTTTCACAATAATATTCTACGTTAAAGCCTGGTACTCTGCTCAGTTTTTCATGCGGAATGCTATCAAACTACATACATAAAAGATTTGTATGAAAAAGTCATGAAAAAATGTTGCTGAAGTAGTACTTTGTTTTTGCTGTGGAAAAACATTGAAATGTTTCTGGCAACATTTTATCAAAGCTGTGAAATAAAGCAAATGGGCATTATTTCATGCGGAATTTTTTAAGCAACAGCTGATCACCTGGCTTTTGTTAACATTTGTAAAACAATGTGGTATAGTTAAAAGCAATAAAATCGTAAAATTCTTCCAAATCGCCAGATAGACACCACATTTTAAATGTCAAATTTTCCATGTGAAATAATAAATGTTGCTCAACATTTTTCATAAATTCGAACAGAGTACTAGGCTTAAGACTGGTGCTCTGTTCAGTTTTTCATGCGGAATGCTGTCAAACTACATACATACATAAAAAATTTGTATGAAAAAGTCATGAAAAAATGCTGCTGAAGTAGTACTCTGTTTTTGCTGTGAAAAACATTGAAATGTTTCTGGCAACATTTTATCAAAGCTGTGAAATAAAGCAAAGCGGTATTATTTCATGTGGAATTTTTCAAACAACAGCTGATCACCTGGCTTTTGTTAACATTTGTAAAACAATGTGGTATACTTAAAAGCAATAAAATCGTAAAATTTTTCCAAATCGCGAGATAGACAACTACATTTTAAATGTCAAATTTTCCCTGTGAAATAATAAATGTTGCTAAACATTTTACACAAATTCAAACAGAGTACTAGGCTTTATTTATAAAATTTTGGGAATTTAAATATTAATTATTTAATATTGCGCTATTTACCCATAACCTTTTATAATAAAAATGCAATTTATTTGTTTGGAGGAACATCTAGTTTCTAAAGGTATTTCACTGGTTGCTTAGGCCAGATCTTAAAAAAACCTTTTTCATAATTTTAAAAAAGCCAAAAATACTCTATAAGTAATATTGTATAATTGCAGTAAAAGTATTGTTGGATCTTTAAAATCAAAGACCCTTACGTTTTAGCTTGAGATACACCCCGAATCGTTATCAACATTTTTCCCAATTTAAGAGTTTGGGTGATGTTTTTATGTAGCGATCTTATGGGCTTGCGCCTCACTCTGGTGGACTTATCATTGTTGTAGAATTTTTTCTTCTTTATTTTAAATGCAAGCCAAGAAAACAAAAGAAAAGGCAAGGAAGAAAACACCTAGGATATTTTGCGGAAATCAAACCCGCAACCCCCATACTTATTGAATAGCGCACTATCAATCAGTCTATCGAATCACTCATTATTTTAGTCTCATTGCAAAATTTTACATTGTCCTAATAGTTACCCGGTGTTGAAACATTCATGATATCAATGGCTAAACGCTTCTATCTATGTTTTCTTTCGTTCTATTTTTTAAATGGCCTGCCGAACTGGTTGATGATATACAATACCACACTATCTTTTGAGGTGTCTGGAAAATCAACGGCTATACAAGTTTTCAATTTTAAGGTAAGGGAAATCCCACAATTCCTAAAACTAAAACCAAAAATCCAAAAATTGGAATTGTTTCGTATTTTTCCCATAAAGTCCACATATAGACTAGGGATCATGAAATACTTTCAGTAATAATTGGGAATATGTATAGCTTTTTCGCGCATATACTTTGTTAGGTTTCATAAAAATTAATTTTTTTTTTTATATTCCTTAAATCTGTTTTACATTGTCCCACGTGTAATTAGATCTGTAATACATTTTTTTCGAATGAGGAAAATAGTGGATGGTAAATTTTTGTTAGCCATTTGAAAAATGAAGATTTTTCATTAGACCAGTAGTACAATTCACTAACTTTTAACAATACGACAATCGCTATAATAGTCAACAGCTTTTGTTGTTTGCAGTAACAACTGCAGGATTTACTAACTACTTTTTAACGATAGTAGACAACACTATTTTTCTACCCACACAAATAGTAACATGTGGCATTTCTGTTCAAAAAAGGGAAAAGCACAAAGAGGAATAGAAAAGAAAACAAATTATTATTATTAAATTGTGTTACTAAAGGGCTTATACAGTAAGACTTTTATACAGTTTATACAGTAAGACTTTACGTAAGTAAAATCTAAGAGAAAATAAAATGAAAATCAATCCGTACAAAAAAATAGAGATTAAAAATCGTATGGTCTTTTTTCTTACGTTTACACCATTGGTGTTGAATAAAATGAAGTAAAATTGAAACAGCTGTTGTTAGAACAATAAAAAAAACGTGAGCCAAGATAGCGTCGACGAAATAGCGTCGATTTTGGGAATTTAAAAACCGGGAAAAAACTGGGAAAAATAAATACCCTGTAATGGGGAATTTTACGAATAGCTTAGATTTTTACTAATAGCGTCGACGAAATAGCGTCGATTTTGGGAATTAAAAACCGGGGAAAAATAAATATCTGTAATGGCATAGATTTTGCTGATTTTTCCCGTGGAAACTATGATACTCCCAGGAAAAATGACTATACATTTTGAAAATATAGACTTTAATGAACATTTTGAAGCAATCGTTCCAAAAAATCGCAGAGCCGTTCCCGAGAAAAGTGGCTTCATCCCTAGTGGCCACAAAAAACCGTTGCTGATTTTTCCCATGGAAACTATGATACTCCCAGGAAAAATGACTATACATTTTGAAAATATAGACTTTAATGAACATTTTGAAGCAATCGTTCCAAAAAATCGCAGAGCCGTTCCCGAGAAAAGTGGCTTCATCCCTAGTGGCCACAAAAAACCGTTGGAAAAATCAGCAACGGTTTTTTGTGCCCACTAGGGATGAAGCCACTTTTCTCGGGAACGGCTCTGCGATTTTTTAGCACGATTGCTTCAAAATGTTCATAAAGGTCTATATTTTCAAAATATATAGTCATTTTTCCTGGGAGTATCATAGTTTCCATGGGAAAAATCAGCAACGGTTTTTTGTGCCCACTAGGGATGAAGCCACTTTTCTCGGGAACGGCTCTGCGGATTTTTAGCACGATTGCTTCAAAATGTTCATTAAAGTCTATATTTTCAAAATATATAGTCATTTTTCCTGGGAGTATCATAGTTTCCATGGGAAAAATCAGCTACGGCTTTTTGTGCCCACTAGGGATGAAGCCACTTTTCTCGGGAACGGCTCTGCGATTTTTTAGCACGATTGGTTCAAAATGTTCATTAAAGTCTATATTTTCAAAATATATAGTAATTTTTTCTGGGAGTATCATAGATTTCAATGGAAAATCAATAACCATTTTCCCTTTTTTATACTTATATACCAAAAAGCTACGCCATTAGTAAAATTCCCTATTACAGGGTATTTATTTTCCCCGTTTTTTTCCCGGTTTTTTAATTCCCAAAATCGACGCTATTTCGTCGACGCTATCTTGGCGCACTTATAAAAAAAAGTGAAAACAAATAAATAGTGCGCGTACTTGTGAAAAATATGCCAAATTTAAAGAAAGGTAACAAGGAAAAGGTTCTTGGTGTAGTAGTAGCCACAGCCATAATAAAAAAAACTTGAAACCAACAACTAAAACAAAATTAAAAAATTTTCACGTTCTTTTACCAATTTTTTTTATTGTTTACAAACTTATTTGTGATGCCAGCTGGATCTATTTTGCACTATATTCAGCGGTTTTCTGCTATTTTGACGAGTTTTGCCTTTGAAAAGTTAGCATTAATAAGAAAAACACAACCCTGATCTAACGAAGTAGAATAGTTTTTTGAAAATTTCAAAACATGAAGAGAGCCGTAAGACTGTCAAATTTCCATCCGTATTTTCTATCAATTTCATTACATATTATGTTTAGACGATACTACTTGTACTCTTCTACACAAAAATTTGACATGTCGTATTAATTGTAGTATAATATAAACTGCCCTTAAAGTACATATGTATGAAGTTATTATGTAGACTTTGATATATTCAAATAAAATAATAGAAAGAATTAATTTAAGTTAAAAAAACTTTCAATAAAATAAAATGTGAATTTAATTTGCGTTAATTTATAGTAAATACATACATATGTACAAATTATGTATGTTTATACTATTTTAGCATTTTAACGAGTATGAAAACCAGACTTATTTTGCAAGAATTTATTTTCTAAATATTCAAAAGCCATTACAAATAAAAACGTTCTTGTCGACAAAATTAACAACTCAAAAATGATGTCCGTTTATTTAACGACAATAGACTTAACGAGTGTTGTTAAAAAGTGTTGTTGCGTAGCAAAATCGTTAATTTTGTTGTTTATTTTTTTTAACGATTCCATATTCGTTAAAATGGGTTAGTGAATTGCAAGTGCGATTCACTATTCAATTTTAACGATTCTGGACTCGTTAAAGAAAATTTAACAACAAAACGGAAGACTTTGCTATTCAGTAATGCTTTTTAATAACATTTGATGTTGTTATAAATCAGCTGTTTTTCTTAGCAAGTCGAGTATTGCTAATTTAACTACAACTATTTTTGTGTCGTTTACTTTATCAAAATGTCAAGAGATAAAGTCGGCCATTAGATGAAGCTGATTGACTGACGCGCGGCTTCTTTTTGGAGCAGTATTTGTTGCCATTCTACAAAATGTAAAATATACTAAATAATAATAATATTTCCCTGTAGGAGATCGAACTAGTGTTTTACTAGTACAAAAAGCACCAGTACTAGTTCTCAACTGCAAACTTTCTTGGGTGCTTTTGAACCACTTTGTTACTTGTTTTTAAATGCCTATTGTGGTATGGCAGTTCTTCATGAAAACCCAAAAACATATGAATAGATAATTAGAATTTATCAAAATATTTTATTTTTCTTTATAAAAATAGAATGTAGCAAACAATAAATCTCAAAAATCAAACTCCCTAAGTTATACTAAAATACATATTTTTCTGTTACCCAAATTTTCTATTTGTCTGCAAGTGGTACCCTTGAACCACTTCAAGTTCTACAACTCATCAGCACTAGTATTTCGCAATGAAAGTTCTAACTCTGTTTTCAATAGTGTTTGTAGTTCTACTAATTGTACTAGTAGCTTTTAGGCAGTTATCGCTTAATTTCCTACAGGGTTATAATTAAAACACATACTTGTACAAACATATGTATTTTACTTTCCTTATAAAAATGAATTTAAGCAATTTTTTAGAAATAATAGGTGTGATCCCGTACTCAACTTTATACCGAAAACTGTTCCCGTACTGCAAGATTGGGTAAGAGAGAGTAACTTTGAGAGAGAGTATTCTTCTTCTTCATGCACCAAGCAGCCCAAACTTTTTCTTCGGGTTGAATGTGTAAATGCAAAACAATCAGCTGTTTGAAAGTAAACAATAGAAAATTAAAAAAATTTGTATGTTCATATGCTCACGAAAGTGCACAAAATCTGTTATTTAAGAGTTTTATCATAAAAGATTAATAACTTAAACTTCTAAAATATGTTGGGAATTCCGAGTACATTTAAAATATTTGTGTTTTTAAGTTTTACTATTTACGAATGCATACAAAACACTTTAACATAATGTTTTGGGATATAAAGTTGGTTTTTTGTGTTCTCGTACTTTCGGGCTTTTTTGTCTCTAAGAGAGTTTATTTTTGTTTTTCTCATTTTACCGAACTTTTCCCAAAAAGTACGGGATCGCCCCTAATATTAAAAAAACAAAAAATGAAGCACTTGGGTGGAAAGTTTTGTATATTTTGTTTATTATTTTTCATTCCTCTTTGTTCTATTCGCGATTTTGACATTTTGTTTAGCAGCATTGCCATTTATTTTTGTTTGTATTTTTTATTTGCTAACCATAGGTTAGTGAATCGCAAATGCGTTAGTGCAAGCAAAAAACATGTTGATATATTTAACAAGTGTTAGATCGTTAAAAGTTAGAGAATTGCACTACAGATCGAGTTACTACTAGTGCTGGCAATTTTTGCTACTTTTAAGTACTCGATACTACTCAATACTTATCAATTGGGTACTCAATAGTACTCAATACTTTTGTTTACATAAAAGAAATTAAACTTTAGCGTTAAAAGTAACGAGTAACTACTTTTGATTATTGAATACTCAAAAAAAATTATTAAATACTCGGTACTCGCTATCCACTACTCGATACTTTGCCAGCACTAGTTAATTCGAGAATTCTTTGCTTATAGTAACTTCGTTTTTAAGTGCGAATTTAGTTAATTTTCATTTAATTTTAAGTTGTATTTAAATAGAGTTTCAGGTTTTCAGTATTATATAATTTTTCTTATTTGATTCTGTTAATAGTTCAACAGAACTATTCAACAGAAAAATTGACAATTTTTGTTGCAGGCTGCAAATAAAAAAATAACATCAAAAGTACTTTATCATTGTTGATATACAATACATATGTAAATATTGATCAAAATTCGGATTGGATAAAGGTAAGGTCACATGAGGCAAATGTTGGCTCAAAATTGTTTGTTGATGTAAAACATCTGTAGAAGTAGAACGCCGCGAAAGAAACCACTAATTTCTGCTAAGAATCGGCACCAACGTGGAATTTGCAAAAGCTTATCTAAATAAGGATTTGAATTTCTAGAAAACTGTCTTATTTACAATAGCAAGTACAATATTTTTGGAAATGACGGCCGACCAAATGTGTGGAGAAAACCCAATACTGCACTTGAACCGAAGTATATAATACCTACGGTGAAACAAGGTGGTGGTAGTGTTATGGTTTGGGGAGCTATAGCATCATCTAGGGTGGGTCGTTTGGTTTTCATCGATGGTAATATGGACAGACATTAATATAAAAGTATACTGGAACAAAATTTGAAACCATCCGTCGAAAGCTTGGGTCTTGGAAATCGTTGGATTTTTCAACAAGACAACGACCCCAAGCACACCGCTCACATAGTTCGAGACTGGCTTCTTTATTATGCTCCACGAAAGCTGAATTCCCCACCTCAGTCACCAGATCTTAAACCGATCGAGCAGGTTTGGGATATTTTGGAACGATTAGTGTGAAAATATGACATTACAAGTCGAGAGACTCTCAAAAACGCGTTAATTCGTGCATGGACCGAAATTACTCCAGATATCACTGAAAATTTAGGGATGTCAATGTCCAGCCGGCTTCAGGCAGTAAAATATGCTTAAGGTTGTCCTACTAAATATTAAAAAAATAAATTTGACCTCTTTTTTAGTTCAAAAGCTTTAATAACTTATAGCTTTTATAGCTGTCTGTTGACTTTTTTCTAGAGAATATTAAATTTTTTTGTTATTTTTATTGTTTTTATGCCTTTGAATTGGCTTTGTTTTTAATAAATATAATTATTTGTTGACTCTTTACCAAATAGCAGTTATTTGATTTAAATAAAGTTTACAAATACCCAAAAACAACCCGAAATTTAGTGTTGTATGTAGAGTTTTTTCCTTCACTGTATGTACGTAAAGAATATACATAAATAAAAATGGTATATAGAAGAAAACAAAAAAATCTTAAAGAAAAGATTGAATGAACATGTTGCATTTGATCAGGCACATACATACATACATACATATATATCGCACCCAAAATCACAAGGTCACAACTCAATATTCACAAACTTTCAGGAGAGTCAAAAACTGTTTTTAAAAACGTGGTTGCAATGGTTTTAAGCAACATAAAAATAGTCATAGAGGTATTCGAAATATAACGAAATTTTCCTGACTTACGTCTCAGCCTCTTCCTGGCACAGTCTGCAAGTTTCCATAACCTGTCACTAACGCAATTATCTGGCTTAAGGCACTTCTATTGTACCTATTGTATCTGAGTACTTTCCCATGGGTTCTTTGAGCACGACTCGAGCCTGAATACACGTAGTGTTCTCCCTACACCTTTTCAGGTTTAATGAATTCACCCATTGTAGGACCTTAGATCGCATTATGCCAATACCCAACGCTACTCTGGGTTCTGGTCCACAAAAATTCACAGCAGATTCTCCTTTAGCTAGTTGGTTTGCTGCTTATTTCCAGCTGTGCCTATATGTCCCATAACCCATTTTAATACTACCTCATTAACCTAGGCACATCTGTTAAGTTTTAAAACACATTTGGACACTAGTTTGGAGTATACATACACCTGCCGCATGAGTTTTATAACCGACCCACTACTACTGCACCCGACCAACGCATGCAGTAGTCCAAGCAATTCTACCTGATAAACGGAGACGTACTCACCCAATCGCAGATTACAGGACATGTTCAGCTCAGCTGAGTATACACTTGCTCCTGCTTTACCATCCAAAAGAGATCCATTAGAAAAAATGCTGATATCGTTCTCCATACATTCATTATGTATAACGTCTTTCACAATATCGGATGCAGTCTTTCGACTAATCTTCTTCTACTCATGCGTTCCATCGGAATTTGAGCTTCTCTAACCTCCTTACTAACTAGGTCCAGGATGCTCTTATGCTCGATGTTAGGCCCGGCGTGATTTTCTTAGACCATATATAAGAAAATCGTGCCGCTATTGGGACACTCTTTATTTTGTATTTCATTTTATTATTTGTTGTAGCGGCCAAACAATACACCTTCTACAAAAACATCACGCGTGAGCACAATTACTTTTCAAGAGAAAAGAAAACGTCCTAAACAAACGAACAGACAGACATTGTAGCGACATTAGGGGTTACGTTGTTAGCCTTTAGGTACGGAACCTAAAAACAGTGTGTCAGCATGTTTTATTTTATTTGCTAATAATAAAGTTTTAAAAGCAAACAACTCTACTGGAATCAACTATTGTTTGACCCTTTTTTCTCTTACAAAAACTTTGTAAGAACAAATAATTATTTACCCAAAAAAGAAAAAAATATTTTCCGATGAGTGGTCACATTGGGAACATTTTGCTTTGCCAAGAATCAGCTGTTTTGTTGTTTGCCTATCAATTCCATTTTGGGGTCAGACTCTAGCAAACAAATATTTAAAATATTGTTGCAATAAAATTGTTTTATTTAAATTTAATGGCATTTATTTTTTAAATATGATTTCCGGCATACATATGTCCGCAGCGACTACGAGTTACACGGTCCATTCGATCCGCGCAATTTTCGACTACTTCTTCCAATAAATCTGGCACCATGAACAGTAATCCAGAGGCGTGAAATAGCACGAACGAGGAAGGCCAGTGAACAGAACCACTGACGGAAATAAAATTTTCAACAAATTGATTCTGCAATAAATCGATTGTTAAGCGCGCTATATGGTAAGTGTAGTTCGATCCAATTGTCGTTAATTTTTACCTGAATAATTTTGATCTTAAGTCCGCACTCAGTTGCGACATTGCATATGGGATGACATATGGGAGTTTCTGTGAGCTAAAAGTCAAATGCCGTCAGCTTAATCTAAGTCATCTACTGTTCTGTGAAGACCCCATGCTATGCCAGTGTTTTTTATAGAGGTATAGAACTTTAAATTGGCATTACTTTTCAAGATGGCGACCGATTTAACAGCTGCCAAGTGATTTATTCTCAGTTTGGTTTGGCAATTCATCATGAATAGACTCACGCCTGAACAACGCTTGCATATAGTGCCCAAAACGAGATTACCGTTGTTCCCGATTTTCATAAGCGAATTTTGTTTAGCGATGAAGCGCACTTCTGGTTGAATGGCTACGTCAACAAACAAAACTACCGCATTTGGAGTAAAGGTAATCCTCAAGTGTGTGTCGAAAAACCGTTACATCCAGAAAAACTGACTGTTTGGTGCGCTTTATGGGCTGGTGGAATCATTGGTCCGTACTTTTTCAAAAACGATGGTGGCCAGAAAGTTACAGTCAATGGTGAATGGTATAGAGCCATGATTACTAACTTTTTCATTCCTGAATTGAATAACCATGATGTCCAGGAGATGTGGTTTCAACAAGACGGCGCAAGATGTCACACAGCTCGTGCCACAATAGATTTATAGGATAAGCCACAAACGCTTGACCATTTGGAAGACAACATTCGCCGTGTTATTGCCGATATACGGCCACAAATGTTGGAAAAGTCATCGAAAATTGGACTACATCCGCGCCAGCCGTGGCGGTCATATACCAGAAATCATATTTAAAATGTAATGCCACAAGATTATCTTTCGGATAAATAAAATTCATGTCAATCGAATAATCCATCGTTGTTTTATTGCAACCTAAAGTTCTATACCTCTATAAAAAACACCCTTTACATATAAAGGTTAGTTTATAATAACTGGGTTAATTTTTTTCATATCTTATTTATTGTATAGAATCGAATTGTAAAGATGAATGCCGAGGTATCAAAGTATCAATTGGTAATTTATTCGAATAGAAGAGCATGATTTTCTATGCAGTTTAAATACTATGGAGTACATTTCAGTTCATTCATTTTTGTTACCCATTTTTTTACCCAGAGCTCCCAATGATATGTGTAGGATCCTGTAAATAACGCGACACAACTTAGACGGTTTCGTGAACGCTTAGAAAATTATTGTCGTCAATAAATGTCAATGTGAGGAGCAGGTTATAGGCATAACTACGAAAGTTTGCTTTAACTTGTAAGTTAAGTCTAGAGTATTCACTCTATCAATCATCATTCGATTAATCGTAAAGCTGTAAGTCGATTAATTGTTCGAGTAGGAAATATTGCAAATTTCGATTAAAATATAACTCGGTTAATCGTCAAATCGACTAAAAATAATTTCTATTAGGATCTCCAATTTTTTGCTGATTTTTAGGGTTCCGTACACAAAGTGTAACCCTATTGTTTTCGCTACAATGTCTGTCCGTCTGTCAGCGCCTTTTATCTCTGGAACTATAATAGGTAGACTCTTGAAATTTTCACAGATGATATATAGCTGTTGCCGCTATAGCAACAAATACTAAAACTTATAGGGTGTTCCGATAGAGAGGTGTTATTCACGAATATGTGTATATTTCGTGAACTGTAGGTGAAATTTACAAACAGTAATTAAAACTTAGTTCACTATATGTTGTTTATATAGTGAACTAAGTAAAAAAATAAAACTAAAAATTAAAGGGTGTTCCGATAGTGGTGTGATTTGCATGTATAAGCCCTAAGTTTTTATCCATAATAGGTAGACTCTTGAAATTTTCACAGAAAGTGTACAGCTGTGGCCGCTATAGCAAAAAAATTAAAACTTATAGGATGTTCCGATATATAGGTGTTATTCACGAATATGTGTTTATATCTTGAACTGTAGGAGGCATACACTAAAAATTTACAAACAGTAATTAAAACCTATTTCGCTTTATAAACAAGTCTAAAAAAATAAACATAAAAATTAAAGGGTGTTCCGATAGTGGTGTGATTTGCATGTATAAGGCCTAAGTTTTGAACCATAATAAGTAGAATCTTGAAGTTTTGACAGAAGGCGTATAACTGTGGCCACTATAGCAACAAATACTAAAACTTATAGGGTGTTCCGAAAGTGACGTGTTATTTGCCTGTATATAGGAAGCAACCACTTAAAATTTGCAGTGATTTAAACTATGCGTGATAAGCAAGTATACATATTAAATCTAAAAATTAACGGGTGTTCCGTTAGTGACGTGATTTGTATGTGTATATGGCATAGGTTTTGAACGATAACAGGTAGACTCTTGAAGTTTTTACAGGAGGTGTATTACTATGGCCACTATAACAAATATTAAAAATTAAAGGGTGTGCCGACAGTGACATGATTTGCATAAACGTTGACTAATTTTTTAACCATAATAGATAGACTCTTGAAATTTTCACAAATGGTGTATTACTATGACCCGTATAAAAACAATAAAAATTTAAAGGGTTTTCCGACGGTGACGTCTTTTGCATGTAAAACGACATATTTTTTTTACCGTAATAAGTAGACTCTTCCAATTTGTATATATATAGATGTGTTGCCATGGCCGTTATGACAATTACAAAAAATTAAAGGGTGTTCTGACAGTGACATGTTTTTCACGTATAGTAACTTATTTTTTTAATAGTAATAGGTAGACTCTTGATATATTCATAGAAAGAGAATTGCCATGGCCGCCATAGCAAATAACAAAATTAAAGGGTGTTCCGACAGAAAGATGATTTGTGCGTAAATAGCTTTATTTCTTGAACCTTAAGAGGTAGACTTGTTAAATGTTTACAGTAGATGTTGTACTTCGGCCGCTGTAACAATTACTAATATCTAAAGGGTGTTCCATCAGTGACATGTTTTTTACGTATATTACCTTATTTTTTGAACCGCAATAGGCAGGCTGATGTATATTTCTATAGATAGTGTATTATCATGCCGCTATAACAAAAATTGCTAAAATTTAAAGGATGTTCCAACAGTGATGCAATTATGACTTTAGTTATAAAATTAAAGGGTGACTCATAAGACATGAAAAAATTAACAATTTAAATTTTTAAAGTTGTACTAAACATAGTACGGAACCCTAAGTGTATGAGTCTAACTCGCACTTGCCTAATTTTTTATTTCTTACTTTACTTCTTTTGTTCTTTTAAGAATAATTTCGAACTAGACGTGTTTAGTAAACATAAAGAGAAAAAATAATAATAAAATTTTTTTCATAAATCAACATAATCAACATATGTTCATAAATGAACATACTTTACATACAAACATACTTTTGTTTTTTAAATTTTTACTATTTATGTACATATATGTATGCTACATAACTCAAGTCTTCTTACGAGTGTATAGTTTATCTTACCAGATAAACTGTAAACTGCCATGTTTCAGAATTCCTCCTACTACAGAGATTCCTTACATGTCCATGTATGTATGTATATACACAGAAAACAATTTTGCACCAATTAAAGGTTTTAATTAGTATCAAGAACAAAATTTACTTACATTTTCAATTGACTCAATTATATTTTTAACTAGCTGTGCTCGCCACTTGCTCAGCGTCCTTACAATATTTTGTTCGATTTTGCTTTGAAAGCAATCTACAATCCACCAATCTACTTTTCAAGTGCTTCAGTTATGGTTTATGTATTTACTTATATAAAGGGTTTCGTCCCTACTGAAATAGGCACGGTAAACTATGCAGTACCTTTAAAATATCCCGCTTTCAAAAATAAAATATATACGCAAATCTGTAAAAAAAAATGCACACTTTCACTGCGTTTTCTCCACTTTCTCTTGGAAATAAAAATTCTATATTGGAATCTAGATACTAGGATACCTCCTCACAAAATTCTACTAAAACAAATCCAGTAGTTTTTACGTGAGACAGACAGGTAAAAAGTTCATATTTTATTATATGTGAGCGTCCTGACAATAATTTGTTCGATTTTATTTTGAAAGTTATCCACACCAAATTTTAAGATTCTGGAGAAATTTTTAAAATTTATATAAAATTCCAAAATTTTAAAAATTATTGTAAAGCTCTGTAAAAGACAGGCAGGAAATGAGTGAGAACAGCGGCATCTGTTGCGCAATATTGCTTAAAATATACTATTTTCAAAAATAAAAGATGCCTTAAAGTATGCAGTACCTTTAAATCGGTATAAAAAAATCGGCCTACGTTCACTGCTATTTCTTCACTTTCTCATGGAAATAAGATATTTTTGCGGCAAAAAGAATACTATATTGGAATAAGGATATTAAGGACCTCCTTATTTTTTTAATTTTGGTTCAAATCCATCCAGTAGTTTTTACGTGATGCGAACACAGAAAGAAAGACAGACAGACAGACAGGATATGAGTTAGAATTTATTATTTGTATAGATATAGATATGTATAGATTAAATATAAATAAAATATTATTTTTTTTTAATCACGCATGATTCCTTTGTTTTTTTTTTTGTTTTGTTTAGAAATTTAGATTTGGCTTTCTTTCTAGACTGATTGAACTTCTCATTTAGTCTATTAAGTTTTAAGCATAAGAATCGGAGTTTTTATTCAGAAAAGTTGGGAAAAATCCTATCTGGATATGCTTTCCCCATAGTAATCAATTTCGATTATTATATTTTTGGAAATAAATATAAATAATGTATATAATACGATTCCAAATACAATTTTTGTATAATAAATAAAATAATATTTCAATTAAATACATAATTGAATCAATTAAAAATTAGATTAAAGTTCTATGTGAAACTTATTAAAACCTTTAATTGGTGCAAAAACACTTTCCTGTCTAAGTGTGTTTGAAGTACAAAAGTAAACAATTAATATTTGCACTTCATCAAAAATTAAATGTTCATAAAGTGAGTGCTTGGTTCCTTTTCCGCATAACGACAAAATCATACTATTTATGAAATGATTAATATTTTTCTTTTAATATCACAATTCAATTACAAATTAAATTCTAACATAGTTAAAGAGCATACTAACGAAGACTTTCACGTGTTGCAGTGAAACACTTTTTGGGAAACGAACCTCCAGACTCATAGAATACGACCTACTAGCCTAATTTAGATTTTTTTATTACCGAAAAGCTACAAAATCAGTTCGTATTATTTATGCTAAATATTTTTTCAGCGTATTGGAGGGGGAAATGAAAATATCAAATGAAAACATTTTCTAACTAAAATAAACAAATCAATAGAACATTTTTAGAAATCATCTACAAGTTGTTATTAATAAAATACATACATATGTATAGTATTAATCAAATTGTATGGTTGACTTTTCTCATTGGATACAAATTTTTTAAATATGCGCGATTTATTGGAGTAATTTAAAAACCTTAATCAATTATTTGCTCGAATAAAATCAAAACTTGATTAAAAGTACACATGGAAAATACACATGTTATGTTTGAAAGGGTTCACACGACGTATTTAGAATTTACACATGGAAAAGTGACAAGTCATATGACAAATACACGTCGTGTAAAACCACTTTAAATGGATACTCTAGTACCTTCCCAAAATATTTAATTAAAATTATCTTTTAGTCCCGGATTACATTATGCAACTTTTGTCGCTGCAATATTTCTCGTTTCTTCTTTGATATTGCATTTGGGTTTATATCGCACAATTTTTATTGCAGCAATTTGTATGGATGTATACATTTGTTTACAATTTAAACTTTGAAATTAAAACAACGAATGAGAGGACAAAACGAATTTCAATAGTACATGCATATGTGTACCACGGTTGCCAGATTTTGTTTTCTCTCCCCCCTAAAATCAAATAAAAAAACCTTAAAATCAAGCTTTTTTAAAAAAAAATCCCCTAAAATATATTTTCTTGATTTCATATATAAACTTTTTTCTGTAATTTTCAAAAAATAAAATCCAAATTTATTAAATAAAAAAATGTAAAAAAGTACATGTCTATATATCTAAAGCACAAAATGTTTTTGTTTGTATGTTTGTTTGTTTGTTTATCGGAAAGCTATAGCTGCCTACACCAATGAACCGATCTTTCTGAAATTTTCACAGTTTGTTAATAGATACACGGATGGTAAAATAGGGTACTTATTTTTTTGATATTCGACGTGGGCGTGATAAATATTTACTCCCATACAAAGTAAATATTTATCATCGTGTTTCTTGGCTACAGTAATAGGTAGCACCTTGAAATTTTGCACCAGTAACCTCTATATTAGCGTACATAGTTTAGAGAAAGTTGGACTGGATTGGAATAGCGGGAGTGGAAAAATTATTATCGTGTTCCTGGCAAACTACAATAGATAGCGCCGTGAAACTTTGCAAGAGAAACCTTCGTGCTAAATCGCATAGTCTGCCAAAATAAAGAATGAATTGGGACAGCGGGCGTTGTACCTCCCATACAAAGTGAAAAATAATTATTGTGTACATAGAGAACTATACTAGGTATATTCTTCAAATTGGGTACAAGTAAACCCTATACTCACGCGTATACTCTAGAAAACATAGGATGAATTGGGACAGTGAGCGTGGTATCCCCCATACAAAGTAAAAAATTATTATCCTGTATCTAGAGAACTGCAATAGGTAGCGCCTTGGAATTTTGCATCAGTAACCCTCTTAATAAGATACATTGTGTAGAAAAAACACAAACTGAATTTTAATGGAGGGCGTGATACCTCCTATGCCAAGTGAAAAATTGTTATCGTATGGTCTAGCAAAAAACAGGTTGGATGGGAACATTTTTGACGTGAGAATAGCGTGCGTTTTCGGGTTAAAGGTTGGTCATACTTTTCTTCCAAGTGTTTTTATTGTTTTATTTTGTGGAAGCGCACCGGGGATAGCTAGTGTATTATAAATATGCATATGTATGTGTATACAAATATACCCAGTGGTAAAAAGAAGTAAAAGAGTATAAATTCCTTCTAGAAGGTTTCTTTACTCCTCTTTTGGAGGCACAAGGCCTTCTGTTTGCATTCCGTTCGCATTACATTCTCATGTCTTTTTTACAAAGGTTGTCATTGCGGAGCAGGCCTTCCACCGTCCCTTCTGTCTTCAACCATTCCAGAAGGTCTTCCGAAAATTGTCTGCTAGAAGGCCTTTAATTTAATGTCTCTTAGAAGGGTTTTTGTAGCAAAAACTAAAAAAAAATATGTATTATTTATTTAAATAGTTTAGAAGAACCTATCAGATAGTTGATTGTTGCATATTTTTAATTTATTGGTTGCAAAAAATAGGAGTAAACCTATTAAACATCTGGTAAAACATAAAAAATCCCCCAAAAACACCTTAAATATTTTTTTTAACCCCCAGTTTTTTCCCCCTAACAAATGTTAACCCCCAAATTCTCCCCTAAATGAAAAAAATCCCCTAAATCTAGGGAAAAATCCCCTAATCTGGCAACTGTGATGTGTACCCTTTTTAATTCCTCTCTCTCTTTCTCCTTCGCTACTAATGAAGAATTGCAGCGGCAAAGGTTGCATAATGTAACTCGCCACTTTATTAACTTATTAAAAATAAAAAGTTAAATGTTTATTTGTCTGATTGTTTTTAAAGCACATGCTCCAATTTAATTTTTATTAAATATAATATTTGTACAATTTATTTTTGCACTTTCCAAGAATAGATAATATTTTTGTAACAACTACATACATTAAAAAAATATTTAATAATAATTAAGATTTGTTAAAATAACCGTTAATAAATAAATAAAACAAACAAACGTTTAGATTACGAGTAAATACCAATAATAAAAAAGATATATTTTCATTGAATTTCAAATGTTCAATTATTTCAATGAATAACACAGAAAATATTTTTTTTTTTTTTGGTGGGCAGCTTTTTGCAATAAATTGTTAAATGTAAATCTGATATATGTATGAGTTCTCAATACAGTTTTTGTTTATTTAAAAACGGATTTGATTTTAATTAACTGTTTTTTTTTTTTGTAAACTTCATTTAAAGAGTGTTTTTTATCTGCATGAGAACTTTAAATGATACGATAAGTAATACGATACAAAAATATTGTTAGAAGGAAATATTTTTATATTAATCTGGAAGATTTTTTTTAAATATTATTTCCATGCAGATGAAATTTTAAACTCAGGCTTAATTTTATTTTCTTCAGTAAAAATAAAATCAAATACATTCTGTTGGGTCTAAAATAAAATTTTCCCATTTTTAGGGTTCCGTACACAAAGTGTAAAAACGTAACCCTATTGTTTTCGCTACAATGTCTGTCCGTCTGTCAGCGCCTTTTATCTCTGGAACCGTAATAGCTAGACTCTTGAAACAGATGATGTATAGCTGTTGCCGCTATAGCAACAAATACTAAAACTTATAGGGTGTTCCGATCTTGAGGTGTTATTTACGAATATGTGCCTATTTCGTGAACTGTAGGTGGGATACACTTGAAATTTACAAACGGTAATTAAAACTTAGTTCACTATATAAACAACTATAAAAAAATAAAACTAAAAATTAAAGGGTGTTCCGATAGTGGTGTTATTTGCATGTTTAAGGCCTAAGTTTTGAACGATAATAGGTAGACTCTTAAAATTTTCACAGGAGGTGTATAACTATTGCCGCTATAGCAACAAATATTAAAACTTATAGGGTGTTCTGATAAAGAGGTGTTATTCACGAATGTGTGTTTATTTCTTGAACTGTAGGAGGCATACACTTAACATTTACAAAAAGTAATTAAACCTTAGTTCGCTTTATAAACAAGTCTAAAAAAATAAATTTAAAAATTAAAGGGTGTTCCGATAGTGGTGTGATTTGTATGTATAAGGCCTAAGTTTTGAACCATAATAGGTAGACCCTTGAAATTTTCACAGAAGGTGTGTAACTATAGCCAGTATAGCATCAAATCTAAAACTTATAGGGTGTTCCTAAAGTGACGTGTTATTTGCCTTTATGTCTTTATTTTTTGAGCTATAGGAGGCAACCACTTAAAATTTGCAGACACTAATTTAATCTATGTTCGCGTTATAAGCAAGTATACAATATTAAACCTAAAAATTAAAGGAACGATAAGTTTTGAACGATAGACTCTTGAAGTTTTTACAGGAGGTGTATTACTATGGCCACTATAACAAATAGTAACAATTAAAGGGTGTGCCGACAGTGACGTGATTTGCAGTGACATGTGTTCTGACAGTGACATGTTTTTCACGTATAGTAACTAATTTTTTTAATAGTAATAGGTAGAGTCTTGATATATTCATAGAAAGAGAATTGCCATCACCGCTATAGCAAATAACAAAATTAAAGGGTTTTCCGACAGAGACATGATTTGTACGTAAATAGCCTTATTTTTTGAACCGTAATAGGCAGACTCTTTAAATGTTTACAGTAGATGTTGTACCTTGGCCGCTGTAACAATTACTAATATCTAAAGGGTGTTCCATCACTGACATGTTTTTCACATATACTACCTTATTGTTTGAACCGCAATAGGTAGGCGCATGTATATTTTTATAGATAGTGTATTACCATGGTCGCTGTAACAAAAATTCATAAAATTTAAAGGGTGGTCCAACAGTGATGCAATTATGACTTTAATTTTAAAATTAAAGGGCGACTTATAAGACATGAAAAAATTAACAACTTGAATTTTTAAAGTTGTACTAAACATAGTATGGAACCCTAAGTGTGTGGGTCTAACTCGCACTTGACTAATTTATTTTTTATTAAAATTAGCCATATTATCCATGACATAATAATAGAAGGTAATTCCATTCTCTCTTTTTGTCGCCATATTAACGTTCTGACGTTTTCGGGAATTATTTCAATTTGTGCTACCAAATCACATACTTTGTGAAATCCTTGAATCTGACAAAAGCGTCTAAGTTTCTATTTTCTTATTAAGTACAACAATCTGTCAGGAGTATCAAGAAAAATTGACAATTTCAATATCATAGGAACATACAATTAAAAAGTTTCGGTAATTTTGATATGAATGAGGGGGCTGCATGCAAAATTACTCTATGCAAAATTGCTTAAAAGCAAAAATGAAAAATAACCCAAGAAATCCTCATGCATAATTGCAGAATATTTTATATAAAAAGTAACCCCAAAATATTGAGTGTTTTTCGTATTTTTTTTTTTTTTTTAATTTTTCAAATGCACAATTATCCAAAACGTTTTAATGAAATATGTTGATACCATATTTGAGCGGTTTTATATTCACCCTTATTCTACTTGGCGACGGCCACATCGTCGTCACTTTTGACCGGACATTTATATTGATGTCAACTTCAATTTGATTATAATTTTGTATTTCCTAATGCTCTTATGACGACGTCGACTGCTTATCGATAACACTGTTCTGTAGAGAAATATTCATACAAAAAAATTTTAAATTTTGGAGTGATTTCAAACGCTTAATAAGAATCTCATTTAAGTTTTTTTCTATCACGTCGAGATTTTACATTTCTTCAACTAATTTTCCGTATTGGGTCGAACTTGTTACTTAAATCTATTCTATTTTAAATTTTGTTGGCACTTCAGTCGTTTTTAAAAACCAAGGCGACGAAATCGGCGTCGGTACAAGAAAAATTCAACGTCACATATTCTTACAAAATACCAAATAAGATTAAAAATTCATCGATAAGTATTGATGTCGACATAGGGAATACCAATTTAATTTAGAGAAAGGTCGTCGTATTATATCGACAACGCCTAATGTGATAGGAGTGAATACATATCAAGAAATTCATCAATAAGAGTGTAAATACAACGGTTTATGTCCTACGTTGTCTACCTAAAACTACAGAATTGGTAACATTAAAGATTTATTAGAGTTAAAAAAAAATATCAATCCACTCACTGCCAGTATTCAACTTTTTTTATTTTGTGGCAACACTTTTTTTTGCTGTTTACATAAAAACATATTTCAATAATTCCGGTAAACTTCAAACATTTTTGAAATGGAACTACCTTGTATTATTATATCATGATATTATCTATACATAAAATAAAATAGTAACTCATTTCTGTCTTTCTGTCTGTCAGCTTTTCTTTTGCGTTTGCATCACGTAAAAACTACTGAATGGATTTTAACAACATTTTGTGAGGAGATACCTAAGCATCCTGATCCCAATATAGGATACGCAAAAATATCTTATTTCCAAAATAAAGTGGAGTTGAATTAACCGGATTCCCATACTTTATTTTATATAAGTAAAAAAATACATAAACTAATATGCAACATAGTTTAAGGCGCCACTAAAAACGTAAAAGGGTCTTTGGTGTGGATTGCTTTCAAAGCAAAATCGAACAATTTATTGCAAGGACGCTGAGGAAGTGGCGGGCAAAGTTAGTTTGTAATAAAAATTGAGGGTGCTGTAGCTTAAGTGGTTAGCACGTTGACTACTAAGCAATGGTCACGAGTTCAAATCTCAGCCGAGGCAACATCCATTTTTCTAATATGTATTAATTTTTCTTTATAATAATGCATATCACAGCGCCCTCCTTCGCCGGTATTACCACAAAGCACTAAATCGCCGGTGAAGTAAAATAATTATAAATTGGCTATGCTAGCTTCGAACTAATTCGCCTAAATAACACCAGAGGCGCTGCAATACTGTTCTAAAAATAATCATAATGTGCAATTGCAGTGTTGCCAGAATCGAAGCTTTGCTATCACTAACCATCTGTCTTATCTACTACTATCCCTTTCCAAACGAAGTACCACAGTTATTGTAGGCATTTCTGCCTGAGTGGTACTTCTCTTTTTTAAAAAATAAAATAAATAAAAAATAAATCTTTCAACTTAGAGAAAATAAAATGAACTGAAGCCTGACTTCAAAAATTTCATCTGTAAGTTAACAAATATTTCGACTAATTAAATTTCAAATATTCAATATTATTTCCGGCATATGTCCGCCAGGCGGCAAGTGTTACCGCCGAGGATTTTGAAAAAGTAGTACAAAAGGTTGTTTTATCAAAATAAAGTCGCACAAAAAAGTCGTTTTTCCCAAAAAAAAATAGCACGCTTTTTTAACGTTTTTTTATATATAAACAAAAAAAAAGTAATTAACAATTCAATCACAACAAAAAACTAAACATCAATTCATTGAAAAAGTGTGATAATATCAGCTTTTTATATAATATTGTGTGTAAAGATATACACTTTTATATCGTTGGTACATATACTGCGTTAACAGACCACAGATTTAAACCAAATAAAATATGCGCCAAAATTAGAGGGAAAAAAATAAAGACTATTTGAATGTCAAGGCTCTCCCTACTACTGTTCAAAAGTTAAGCTATTTTCACCAGCATCCGACTTTTATGGGGACACCATTCAAGCCTCTGTCTATAACGGTTTCAAAGATAGTGGCACACAGATCAAATAACATCACCTATTCGGACACCCTTTAATTTACTATGTTAAATTAAAGACATGTTGTTATAGAGGACTTGGCCACAAAGATTGTTTGTAAATTTCAACTATCTGTCTATAACGGTTAAAAAGTTTAAAATTACATGATCTATTGGGACACCCTTTTCATTATAATTTCAAATATTTATACTTGTTATCATACCAGAGAAACTAGTGGATATTCTGCCTAATTTTCAAGTGTTTGTGTTTAACCGTTCAAAAGATAGGGCCATATAGATCAAATTTATATAATTTATGGGGACACCCTTTAATTTCTAAATTCAAATTGTATACTTGCTATAGTGGACTTTGCAATACAGGTTCCTCAGCTGACTGTCTCTAACCGTTCAAAAGTTTGGCCACATACATAGAATTACATTAACTATTGCGACACCCTTTTAGTTCCAAATTCAAATTTTATACTTTTTGTTATTGCTGACTTAGCACTACAGGTTCTTTGTAAATTTCAGCGGTCTGTGTACAACTGTTCAAAAGTATGGCCGTATACATCAAATTAAATGAACTATTGGAGCACCTTTTAATTTAAAATTTTGAATATTTATACATTTTATTATAAGGTCATAGTAATCGACATTCTGTCAAATTTTCAAGGTTTTGTCTATAACGGTTCAAAAGATAGATCCAAAAAGTTCAAATTATGTCACCTATGGGGAGACCCTTTAAATTTTAAATTTATTTTTTTATTAATTTCTGATGTTGGGAGCTATAGAGACACGCAATTTTTTAAAATTTTAATTTGGTGCCCTTTAGGGTTCTTAATACACGTAAAAAACATGTGTGTTGTATGGGACACCCTTTAATTTTTAATTTATTGAACTGTTTTTAAAATGAAAAAAATTTTTAAATCGGTTCTGAAATGGCTGAGTTCTTCGGTTAGCTTAACTTTCCAATAATTTGTATTCGCTAATAAAGGTCTCAGGTTCACTTATGACATAATTAAATTCTGATATGAGATCAATACAGTTAATATCTTCGTTAGAGGTACAATATTTTGGTTGTAAAAAGATTAAAATGACTGAGTATTCTTCGCATCATTAATGTTTATCCTCAACCATATTTCGTCACAAAGTTTTTGGTGAAACTTTAAAATATTTTGTTGAATCGCAATGCATTCAATATTAAGCATATTTTCAGCATATATTGCAGTTTCAGCTTCATGGCCTATATAAATATTTATAACATCTTTGATGTTTAGTGTGTCTTTATAACTTATATTTTCTAGCTTTGTGACCAATATGATTTTTTTGAGGTTAGGATTTTCATGCATTAGTATTTGACAGATCACGTGAGATTTCAGACATGGTGCCAAAGAGAAAGATGCTCAGTATGCTTTGACATTTCATCATGAATAGACTTACTAACGAGCAACGCTTGCAAATCATTGAATTTTATTACCAAAATCAGTGTTCGGTTCGAAATGTTCAAATGTGACAAATTTTGTTCAGCGATGAGGCTCATTTCTGGTTGAATGGCTACGTAAATAAGCAAAATTGCCGCATTTGGAGTGAAGAGCAACCAGAAGCCGTTCAAGAACTGCTCATGCATCCCGAAAAATGCACTGTTTGGTGTGGTTTGTACGCTGGTGGAATCATTGGACCGTATTTTTTCAAAGATGCTGTTGGACGCAACGTTACGGTGAATGGCGATCGCTATCGTTCGATGCTAACAAACTTTTTGTTGCCAAAAATGGAACAACTGAATTTGGTTGACATGTGGTTTCAACAAGATGGCGCTACATGCCACACAGCTCGCGATTCTATGGCCATTTTGAGGGAAAACTTCGGAGAACAATTCATCTCAAGAAATGGACCGTTAAGTTGGCCACCAAGATCATGCGATTTGACGCCTTTAGACTATTTTTTGTGGGGCTACGTCAAGTCTAAAGTCTACAGAAATAAGCCAGCAACTATTCCAGCTTTGGAAGACAACATTTACGAAGAAATTCGGGCTATTCCGGCCGAAATGCTCGAAAAAGTTGCCCAAAATTGGACTTTCCGAATGGACCACCTAAGACAACATTTAAATGAAATTATCTTCAAAAAGTAAATGTCATGGACCAATCTAACGTTTCAAATAAAGAACCGATGAGATTTTGCAAATTTTATGCGTTTTTTTTTTAAAAAAAAGTTCTCAAGCTCTTAAAAAATCACTCGTTACATACATATATTCTATTATCAGAAAATTTTGAAAAATTTGGAGAAAAATCTCCTTTGCATAAGATATCAGGTATATTATTTGAGATGACTCACTCTGAAAGCATTTGTTAAATTTATTCATAATACCTAAAATGTACACCAACACATTTTAAATAAATGCTTTCGGTAGACGACAACTTATCCTGAATTGCACGTATTTTATCCAATGTTTTTGCACTCTTTTCTTCAAATTGCGCCGGATGAAATTTGATGTACCAGAGCCGCCCCAAGGGCAGATGAAGGGGGCGCATACTTGTCTAAGAAGTAAAGATATATCGCCGTCGGCTTTATGAATAGGAACACGAATATTAAATATTTGACGAAGAATTCGAATGTAGTGCTTGTTTCTCAATGTCGACAGAGTTCGTTCTTTCTTACAATTATATTTATTTTTATATTTATAGTTATTTTTTTTCTACGAAAGTACGAATTCTTTCTTTTTTTTTCATAAATTATTTATTGTATCTTCAATATTTTTGAACTAACACTAATTACTCATATCTTAAGTCTAAAATAAAAATATACTTTTTAAGTCCAGCCAGTGCTAGACAAAAAATAATGTTTGTTTCACGGATTTTACAATCATTTACGGATCATCCCTCTAATGTACGGCCAAGAAAAGCAGTATCTCTTCTTTTTAGTCGAATGTAACCAGGTTCATTCAGCATTTTATGCGCCAAAGGGTTTGGATGAGATTCAAGCCTCTTTAGATATGTGACTGCATGTTTCGCTATTTCAGCTTTAACTGATGGCATGTTTAGGTCTTTGTGTATGTTCGAATTTTTTATATACCAGGGTGCAGATAAATATTTTCTACATTGCTAGCTGAGGCAGTGGCCGATAACTGAATCCCATAACACCAAATTGGTTTGAGGATCGACTTGTACAGTAGGAGTTTAATCTAAGCTCAGGGTGGAGTTTCTGCCAATAAGCCAATTTATTTGTACTGCTTTTAGTTTCCTTTGTGTTAACTTGAAATCAATGTGGCTTTTCCAACGAATTCTTTCGACATTGAGAAACCGACAGGTAATCTATGAGTATTAAAACAACAATAAGTTGTAGAAGAGCACCTATGTATGCTCCACTCGTAGCTCAATGATTGCCAGGTGTAAATACCGTTTTTCAAAAGTACGATGAATCGTCCAATAACGCCGGCGAGTGTGCGAATTAAAAACGGCTAGCTATTGAAAAGTTAGTATTGGTTCTTTCATTGCGCACAAAAAAGGAATTAAGAAGTAAAATACGAAAACAATAATATTTATATGAAATTACCAATTACCATACCATAAACATTCAGTAGGACTATTACGAACTGAATAATTTTTTACCATCATGTTTAAAAAACTGTCTGGAGTACAAAGATTCAATTAGTAAGAGAAGAGGAGGCAACGACTGGAGTGCTTCTTAAGAAGGTCCTAAAGCTCACTTCCTATTTTGCTCCTTCTAGTTGTTCGGCTATCATCAGTGAACGTGAGTACACTTAATGAAGTTGAAATACTAGTAATACCAGATTCAGATTCTAATGACGAATATATTAATGAGAATGAAGCTGACAAAACGATATTAATTTCTTCTCCTAAAACTGTTGGCTTGATAAATTCGGATCCATCCTCTTGGCCAGAATTCAAAAATAAAAACGAAAAGAATTAGTTAATTTTTAAAGGGCCCTTGCCATTAAAGGCTGATAACTATTATCCAAAAATTACCCAAAAAAGATATTTTTGTAAACAACATCAGCTTCGTTGTGCAGAAAATAGGAAAAAAATAAAACATTAATTTTTACCATTCCAGATTTAATTGAAACTTTTTTATTTACATTCCTTGACTTCCTGATTCCAATTATAATTAAAAAAAGAAATTTCTTATATTGTTTTATTTTTACTACATAATATGTATCCCTTTTGAAAATATAAGTATAAAATAAAAAATAAAAAAATTATATAAGAAATATAAGTTTATTTAAACCAATTAAATGTGTAGGGGACCAGATCACAATCTCGCCCCGGGCGCCTACTAACCTCGGGGCGGCCCTGTCTAGTACTGTCCATTGTTTTAAGATTCCATTTGCTACCGATTCGAACGAAATCCATCTGGAGTCCGAAAGCCTTAAAAGCTTGTGCTCAGGAATGTCAGAAATGCTCTGCAAATCTTTAAAATCTACTTGCCTGTTTGAACTTCGAAAAAAGTTAAAAATGTCCTTGGATAACTTCTCTACGTTTTCGGGTATGCATATTAACGCCGCAATGGTTATAAGATTTTCAGATTGGCAAACACAGCCAAGTGGGGGATTTTCTTTTTTAATAAACTGGACACTCCAGCATTTCTTCCAACCATAGTGAAAGCTTTGTTTGTCGCTTTTTTTTTAAGGGGGAAAAAGTCGCACAACTGTAGGAAAAGTGAGTGTGAAAAAGTCGCATATTAAGTCGCAGTCCACCAAAAACGTTGCAAATTGCAACTTTAGTCGCACAACGGTAACACTGGGCCTAGTATGTTGACAGTAAAATTGACGAAGTTCTCTATGTACCTCGTGAGCACAAAATTTCCTCAATTTGGAATCGTTGTTCTAGTTCTAACCGATTCATTATGACTTGCCAATCCTTACTGAAATATCAACATATTTTGGCATTCTCAGCTATTAAACCATAGTTATTGATAGTTCTCATGCAGTTTATATTTGTATTACCAAAAAGCTACGAAATCAGTTCATACTATTTGTGTTCAAAAATTGTATTGTGTGAATAAATTAAGTTGAAATTTTGTGTTGAAAAAAGGTTAACCGAAATTGAGTGTTGAAAAAAACTAAAACAGAAAGACATAAAAAAATATTAAAAATACCTCAAAAATAAATAGCAGTAAAAATGTTAGATTTTGCCTAGAACTTAACTTTTTGGGTTACTATGTTCTTGACTAATATTTTAAATGTTTAAGATGAAAAAGTACAACATTTCACTACCATAAATATAACAAATGGTGTTTTAAATGGAAAAGGTTTTTCTTATATCTCTTGTGCTCTTAGTCTTATATCTTTAAGACAACAGCTTGAGATGCGAGAACACACCGCGAGGCCGCAGAATTGGATAACAAGTTTTCTTTAGGGTCTCGTGCTCTAAATTTTACCTTCTTAATCTACATAACAAAAATGCCCCTATACCTCTTGTATTATAAACACCTCACATGTATATCAGTGTTGGGATTTGTGGTACAATTGTACCAAAATTTGGTACAATCGACACATCAGTGGCAACCTTGTATATTTTCTATTTTTTTGGTACAATTTCATTTAAAATTTATTCAATAAGTTTTTAAATTTAATAAAATTTTCTTAAAATAATAAACATTTCTAATTTCATAGTTCTCCAACCCTGTCTAGAACTAAATAAATTTCAACTTTTTGATTTATGTTCAGGGTTTTTATTATTTAAGTCCAGGATTCACTATCCTACACAATCGTACGGTTCAATCACAAAAAAAATCTGACAGAATTCTGTCCTTCCTAAAAAATAGTTTTAAAATGGCGTTGTAGATGCATGAATTTCTTCAAAGGATTATTAAATCGTACTAAGCTGTCAGAAACTCTGTCACACACACATACTAGCACACACTATCATACTTTTTTAGCACAGATCGTACGACTGAGTGAATCATGGCCCTTACTTTGATAATTAATACCCTACAAGAAAAGGATAATTGAAACTAACACATGAACAATGAAAACTTATACATAGACAAAAATAAAAAAATGAATGTGAGTAGCAGAGTTGAATTTTTTGTAAAATACAACTCTGCCACTGTAAATTGAGTCGTAAATTGTAAAATATATCCGTGTGTTTTTAAAATATTAAAATAAATATGAAATATGAAAAGAAAATAAATGTAAAAAGTAGTTTGGTGCATAAAAAAGTTATTAAAAATATAGAATGTGCTAACATGGAGTCGCCAGCATTCTTTCCTTGAAGACCCTTGTGGCTGCGGAAAAGGTAGAGCAATAGTAACTAATTCAATCTTTTACTTAATTATTTTATTCTTCACAGACTACATATTTGCATAAGCTAAAATCAACGTCGGGGAACACTGCTGACATCCGCGCAATCTGTTCGGAAGACCTGCTGGAGAAGTGCAATGAGTAAGGTAGATGAGAAAAATATGCTTCCGGGAAGCAAAAAAAAGTGGTTAAAATGAAAACGCATTGGTTTGCTAAATATTTAGCAAAGTGACACAAAACTACCTGGTTGAGAGGTGGTATGCTACAGATTTAAAACTTACATGTTTTGTTCTCTTTGTGAGATTCTCGTTGAGATTGTGTATGTGCTCACAGACCCTTAGGTGTTTGCGTGGGGGCTTTTGTTGATAATCATCCTCGAGGTATATGTATATGTACATACTTTGATCTATCTTAAAATCTTTTATAACTTATATATTTCTTCATATTTCAGATGTTTTACAGTACCAGGGAGCGATTGAATTTTAAAAAAGCCTACGAATGGCAGTAGAACGCAGTCGTCATTGAGCGAATAAAAATATTTAAATATGTAAAATTATATATTAAATAAATAAGTATGTATAAACTAATTTTAAAATGTATTTTAATATTTTTTTTTTGGGTTTTAAATTAAATGCCCAACACTAATAGGTTATATTGCCAGGGTCTGTAAACATGTAGGAGTTTTTTCCGGAAAATCCAGCCGACCTGTACCTTTGCACAGGACGTAGGCTCGCCACACTCCACTCCTAGAGTATTATTGGTCTCCACCAGTATCAATCTTAGTTATTTTTATTGGTACTACACGTCAAAAAGTAAGGTCACAATCCTCACTTGTGAGTTTTAATTGGTCGTCCACCAGGTTCTATCATCCAATTGTGTATTTACTTCTTTATACACTGGGGGAAAAACCACGTTGCAAAATCGACAACGATTGTGGTCACTTGGATACCTTTATGTTGTCAGTTTTGTTTGAAAACGGGCGTTGTCAACTTGTAAACGAACCTGGTCGAAATCACAACGACTGTCTTCAAAGTGTTTGAATGTCAACGAAGGTGCTCGAATTAGCAACGCACGTTGACAAATTATCAACGAAGGTGCTCAAAAACGTCATGTTGTCAAACTATACAAGTTCTACTAAATATTTTTCATTATCATATATTCATTTATTTTATACAGACGCATTTTTTCTAAAAAAACAAAATGGAGCGATCTACAAATTAGAGATTGGATCCAAACGACTGGAGACGTTTAGATGGCAAGAGCTTTTACTTTATAGCCAATGATGAAATTGACGATGAAAAATGAGAAAAAAATTAGAAACCATCAACTTCGACCAGTTAAAATGTAAGTTAATCAGTTTAAAACAACAAAGTGTAATATTTACTTTTGTTTTTCTAACAGCACAAACAACCTTTAAGAGTTTGCGGTTTTTAAAGAGACAGTGGAGTTTAAACAGATCTTTTTCTGTAAAAAACAGAACAGAGGTAATATGGTGTTGTAATTGTAATGATCACTGTTAACTACTTTTTTATGTTTATTAGTATAAATTCATGGTTTGGAATTGATTGTGATACAATGTCTGTGCAATCCAAGGTGGAGCAATGTTGAAAACGTGATGAAACTGCGGCAAATTACTCCAAAAACGAGGAAGTATTATCCAAGGTAAGATAAATTTTAAATATATTTTATATAGAACATCTTAAACAATTTTTTTGTGATATAATTTAGGATTTAAAGACACTGTTAAACGAAAAATAAAAGGAAATACAGCGCTTAATAATGCTGATGAATAAAAACATTTAAAATTTTTTACTTGTAATAAAAAACACATTTTGTAAATAAAATAAATTTTAAAAATGTATAATCTATTACAATCTGTTTTATTATTATGGTAAAGGAATAAGCATTTACAAATCGGCAACGGCATGGTGTCAACTTGACAACGGTGTGGTGTCAATTCGACACCGGTATGGTGTCACTTCGGCAACAATACGGTGTCAAAGTGTACACGTTCGTTGTCATTTCCACAACCCTTCGTTGTCGAATTGATAACGTTCGTTTACAGTTTGAGCACACCGCAAGTGGTCATTTTCTACACGGATAGTGTCATTTTTTCTCAAGTAGTTTTGAGTTCTATTTTTGGTCTCCACCAGGTTGTTTCATCCACCTTTTCTTTTTAAAACGTTTTTCCTGTCTTAAAATATTACATATCATTGTGTATTTTTCTTCTTTTCTTGTTAAGTTTTTTCCTTTCAATTGTTGAAATTTATACATATTTAACAGTTATTTTAACAGTTTCACATTTTAAAACAGAAAGTACAATTACATAAATGTACAGTTGACAATTATCGACGAAAGCATGTGGTTAATGGAAAAAACCACTAAAAACCGTAGTTCGATACAGTTATCAGAGGTTAACCATTATCCAATGCTATAGTGAGAGACAAAACTCTCGAGGTGAATTAAACAGAGTCAGGCCTGATCGCCCTAAACGACTGCTTTACGACTGGTATTTTAATAAATATAAAAATATTGAATCTGTTTCTGCATCAATTTTGCTTAGTCAGCTGTGAGGGGTTTATTCATCCAGTTTGAGTAGTCATTGTTGATTAATTTTTAACCGACTTCAAAAAAGAAGGAGGTTATCTATTCGTCTGAATGTTGCTTTTTAGGGTTCCGTACACAAAGTGTAAAAACGAAATCCTATTGTTTTCGCTACAATGTCTGTCCGTCTGTCAGCGCCTTTTATCTCTGGAACCGTAATAGGTAGACTCTTGAAATTTTCACAGATGATGTATAGTTGTTGCCGCTATAGCAAAAAATACTAAAACTTATAGGGTGTTCCGATAGAGAGGTGTTATTTACGAAAATGTGTTTATTTCTTGAACTGTAGGAGGGATACACTTGAAATTTACAAACAGTTATTAAAACTTAGTTCACTATATAAACAAGTATAAAAAAATAAAACTAAAAATTAAAAGGTGTTCCGATAGTGGTGTGAAATGCATGTATAAGGCATAAGTTTTCAACCATAATAGGTAGACTCTTGAAATTTTCACAGAGGGTGTATAGCGATGGCCGCTATAACAACAAAAATTAAAACTTATAGCGTGTTCCGATAGAGAGGTGTTATTCACGAATATGTGTTTATTTCTTGAACTGTAGGAGACATACACTAAAAATTTACAAACTGTTATAAAAACGTAGTTCGCCTTATATACAAGTCTAAAAAATAAACCTAAAAATTAAAGGGTGTTCCGATAGTGGTGTTATTTTGATTTATAAGGCCTACGTTTTGAATCATAATAGGTAGAATCATGAAATTTTTACAGAAGGTATATAATTTTGGCCGCTATAGCAACAAATAATAAAATTTATAGGGTCTTCCGATAGAGAGGTGTTATTCACAAATATGTGTTTATTTCTTGAGCTGTAGGAGGCATACACTAAAAATATGTAGGCAGTAATTAAAACTTAGTTCGCTATATAAACAAGTATAAAAAAATAAACCGAAAAATTAAAGGGTGTTCCTATAGTAGTGTGATTAGCATGTATAAGGCCTAAGTTTTGAACCGTAATAGGTAGGCGCTTGAAATTTTCACAGAAAGTATATAACTGTGACCGCTATACTAGCAAATACTAAAACTTATAGGGTGTTCCGATAGAGAGGTGTTATTCACGAATATGTGCTTATTTCTTGAACTGTAGGAGGAATTCACTAAAAATATGCAAGCACTAAATTAAAATTAGTTCGCTATATAAACAAGTCTGAAAAAAATAAACCTAAAAATTAAAGGGTGTTCCGATAGTGGAGTGATTTTCATGTATAAGGCCTAAGTTTTGAACCATAATTAAAGGGTGTTCCGATAGTGGTGTGCTTTGTATGCGTAAGGCCTAAGTTTTGAACCATAATAGGTAGACTCTTGAAAATTTTACCAAAAGTGTATAACTGCGGCCACAATAGCAAAAAATACTAAAACGTAGGGTGTTCCAAAATTGACGTGTTATTTACGTTTATGTCTTTTTTTTGAGCTGTAAGAGGAAACCACTTACAATTTGCATACTGTAATTAAAACTATGTTTGTTTTATAAACAAGTATACAAAATTGAACTTAAATATTAAAGGGTGTTCCAATAGTGACGTGATTTGCATGTATATATCCTAAGTTTTGAATGAATAGGTGGAATCTTGAAATTTTTACAGGAGGTGTATAACTATGTCCACTATAACAAATAATAAAAATTAAAGGGTTTTCCGCCAGTGACGTGATTTGCATGTATAAAGCCTTATTTCTTGAACCGTTGCAGGTAGACTCTTGAAATTTTTGGCAACACATCTTGCCACGGCCGATATGACAATTACTAAAAATTAAAGGGTGTTCCGACAATGACATGTTTTTCACTTATAGTGACTTATTTTTTAATCGCAATAAGTAGACTGTTAATATATTTATAGAAAGGAAGTTGCCATGGCCACTATAAAGAATAATATAATTAAAGGGTGTTCCGACAGTGACAAGATTTTATAAACCGTAATAGATACCCTCTTGAAATGTTTACAGTAGATGTGTTACTTCGGCCGCTATAACAAATACTTAAAATTGAAGTGTGTCCATTAGTAACGTGTTTTTCACGAAAATTACCTTATTTTTTTAACCGCAATAGGTAGGCTCCTGATATTTTAATAGAAAGTGTATTACCGTGGCCGCTATAAAATCAATTACATATTAAAATTTAAAGGGTCTTCTAATTATGATGCAATTTTCGCGAGTAGTACTTTAATTTTAAAATTTAAGGGTGTCCCATAAGACATAAAGAAATAAACAACTGGAATTTTTAAATTATACTGAACATAGTACGGAACCCTACGTGTGTGAGTGTAACTCGCACTTGACTAATTTATTTTTATGTATGTAACCGCAGAACTCAGCCATTTCTGAAACGATTTTAAATTTGTTTTCTTTATTTGAAAGGCTAGTTCATTATATTAAAAATTAAAGGGTGGCCCCATACAACATACATGGTTTACACGTGTATTAAGAACCGTAAAGGGCACCAAATTAAAATTTTAAAAAATTGTGTGTCGCTATAGCTCCCAACAGCAGGAATTAATAAAAAAATAAATTTAAAATTCAAAGGGTGTCCCCATAGGTGACGTAATTCGACCTATTTGAGCCAATCTTTTGAACCGTTATAGGCAAAACCTTGAAAATTTGAATGTCGATTACTCTGACCGTTATAATAAAATGTATAAATATTCAAAATTTTAAAGGGCTCATTTCATTTGATGTATATGGTCCTACTTTTGAACAGTTGTACACAGACCACTGAAATTTACGAAGAACCTGTATTGCTAAGTCCGCTATAAAAAAAGTATAAAATTTGAATTTGGAAATAAAAGGGTGTCCCAATAGTTAATATAATTCTATGTATGTGGCCAAACTTTTGAACTGTTATAGACAGACAGCTGAAATTTACAAGGAACCTGTATTGCAAAGTCCACTATAGCAAGTATACAATTTGTATTTTGAAACTAAAGGGTGTCCCCATAAATTGTGTAATTAGATCTATTATTTGAAACGTTAATCACAAACACTTGAAAATTAGGCAGATATAATTATAAATATTTAGAATTATAATGTAAAGGGTGTCCCAATAGTTCATGTAATTTGATATATATGGTTAAACTTTTTAACCAAATTTTTTCCTCATTTTTGTCATATGCCCTTAATAAAATGATGGTAACTCTTTCTTGTACACAATGAGAAAAATTCTCTCATCAGTGACACTCAAATGATTGCTCAATTGACGGTCACTGTTCTTGTAGGATAGTTACTAAATTAGCAACACAGAAACAGAAATTCATGGAATCAAGGTATCAAAGACAATTGTCATTACATTAAAATACCCTTTTATAAGAGTTTTGATTTGTCGTCTTGTTGAGCTACTGATTGTAATGGAAAATTTTGGTACAATTAAAGTTGGTACAATTTTATCATTGTAGCGGTATAATTTAAACATTGTCAGAGCCCAACACTGATATATATTACATTATTTGAAAAAGCTATGTCGCTTTTCTCCCTGTGTTATTTATTAATTGAAATATTTAAACATTAAAAATTAAATGATTTACATATAAATAAATGAAACGTCTGTTTCATTAAATATAAATGAAATAAACGTTTCATTTATTTATATGTAAATGAAACGTTTGTTTCATTTATTTATTACAGCTTATTTTAATAAATCTTAATTATTAGTAACTCTGTAGTTGTTACAAAAATATTATATGTATATTCTATGAAAAATAGAAAGCAATTGTAAAAATATTATTTTCAATTAAAACTAAATTGAAGTTAATGTGTTTTGAAAACAATCAGGCAAATAAACATTTAGTTGTTAAATAAATATTTATATATAGACAAAAGAATTAAATTAAATTAAGATTTAAATTGTTAATTTAAAAATATACATATTTATATAAAAAAAAAATAAAAATGTGCTTTTGGTTTAACAATAATTTTTTAATTTGACAAATCTTTACTCAAGGTTCTTTTTTTATGCTTGTCGAAATAATCATAATCATAATTATAATTTTTTTTTTTTTTGGGTATTAGGAAATTAGGTTAGAAATTCTCCCTTTAAAGCTTCAGCCAGCTACACGTTCAGAAGTAAAATCAGTGTAATTGTTTATGACAAGTTATCGCCTTTTTACACTGATCAACTTCTACCAGCAATTTAAGAAGATGTTGACATTTTTCCCAGTGATTAAAAATGCTTGACTATTTTCAATGCATATGTAATTGCTTAACTGTTGCTTAGAAAAAGTGTGCAGCAAAAGCAAAATCAAATATATGAAGAGCAACTCATTTGCTTAACCTTGCTATGTGTCTCTTTCTGCAGCAAAGCAATTACTTTAAAAACATTTGCTGTTGCTTAAGCAATAAGATGTTCTTCGTTTTTATTTTTGCTTATGCTTAACTCTTTACTGTGAAGTAGTGGCTGACTATGATTGCTGTTTTTTGCTGTTATTTGCTGTTACTCGCTGCTTCAGTCTTAAGTTTTAGAAAATTATTTGACAGTGAGAGATTAAAATTATGGAGCCACGTGTAAATCGAAAAAAAACTTAATTTTGAAGATCTGCATTATAAAGATTTACAGCAATAGCAAAAGAAGAAACACACATTAACTTATTGCGTAAGCAACAGCAATCGTTTCCAAAAAATTTGCTTTGCTGCACAAAGAGACACATACATAGTAAGCTTAAGCAAATGAGTTGCTCTTCTTTTTTTGCTTTTGGTTTGCTTATAACAAAATGTTATATAAATGCTGAGGAATTTAGTTTTTTTATTTGCTGAAAAAGATGTAAGCAAAGCAAAGATTTTACTGCTGTTGCTATTTTTAAGCAAGTAATTCAAACCCTGATTTTTCCATAAGAATTATACAGAGCTAATAATCAACATGTTTCAACAGCGTTGTCAACTCAGTGCCAACGGCACTGTTTTCAGTGCTTTTTTAGATTTTCGATGCGAAAAATTTTTGCGTCAGTCCTAAACTCCTAACAAGAGCGTAAGGCGTAATTTAACTCAAAAATTCTCATGTACATACAAAATGTATGAAGCAAACCTAAATAGCGGCGTCAACGCAATTTGCAACTGGAAAATCCAATCTTGACAATGCTTTAGATAGTGAAGTTGGGTGCAAACAAAATGTTATTGTTTTTTTTTTGAATGGTGCCATTTTAGCTATTTTCTGCTTTATCTGGCGATTTCATCTCTATTTTATTAGATTTTACTAAATAAAATTTATTAGATTTTACTAAATAAAATATGTTAACATTACTGTCTATTACAAAACGTTGCGCTCTTATTTAGGTTTGTTCAAAGCTAGGCGATAGACGTCGCACATAGGGGTATTTTGCCAATCTAGCCGGACATTACTTTTTTTTTAGCTTATATTGGCTCTAAAAATGTACTGAAAGCACCTAGGTTAATGAAACTCTGCACAAAAGTCTGTTATGGTCATAGGCTGTCAATGCTATAAAATAAATCGGATTAAGGAGAAAAAAATTCCCCTTGGAAGAACTAATCCTACCTCTGACAAAATGCAAGTTTTTTTTTTTTATTTTCCCGTCATATTGTTTAGCAATTAAGACTTTTAAGGTCAAAGAATGTTCAAAAACTTAAAGTTGGACTCAAGAGATTCTTAAATGCCATTTTTAGCCCCGCCCCCTTGTGTGGGAGATATAAAAAATTATTTGAAAAAATAAGGCAATTATTAAAAGAAATAGATTACATACTTCTTAAAACCATAAAAATTTATTTTTATGGGCAGGGGGAGGTATTCCTCCAATCCCACCCCCAAAAGGTCCCTGTGAAAAAAAACATATTTTTTATTTTTTTTGCCAATTTCCTAAAAATATTAATTTTTAAGCTTTCCAATGCCTAACCAATCCCCGCCTCCCAAGAATATTATTAAAAAAATATTTTTGTAATTTGTTACTTTGTAGTATTTTATTTATCAGAAAATAATTAATTTATTCATAGTAATAACTTATTTATGATTGTAACGATAATTTTTTTTTAAATTATAACAATTAATTTATTTAAAACAACTTCTCCTGTGCACTAAGATGATGATGATGAGTGCCATGGTTTTTCTTCGTCGGATTCTTCAAAGACCTCTTCCGAATCTGAATCCTCTTCGGCGTTAAGTACAGTTATTTCTGCAGCTAATTCAGGATTGGAAAAAAATCTTCTGCTAGTGTTACCATCGTTGGTGTTTCCAAATCCAGCTTTCGGTACAGCCACTACTAGCCCTAATTCACTTCTAAATTTTTCTTGGATATTTTTTTCCTCGCGTTAGTAATGGCTTTGTCCGCATCAGATTTTATTTGCCTTTTTTTCACTGACAGTTTATATGACAGGTGTAATATGCTCTCAAATAGGTGAATTCTGGCGTGTAAAGTAGATAGTCCGAAAGAAAGGGCATCTACGTCTATATCTCTTTTGATATTTAAATTGTTTTTTGTACAGGTAATAACAGTGTTATATGTAATGATTTAAATAAAAAACATCTACCTTCAGTTATTAAACACCAAAACAGTTTATGAATATACAAGCGTTTCTTACTCGTACTTACCTATCGAAGATAAGAAAAAACATAAAAATGTAAAAATATGCGCAACGTTTTTTTTTCAGCATAAAAGAAGAGATCGTAAAGTTTGTAGTGATATCTAACATTTTTAGAATCGCGATGGAGATCACTCTTAAAAAGCTTTTCACTTTTTTTTACCAAAAATTTTACAAAAAAAAAACTTTTTTTTAATTTTGAACGAAATTTTTTATCATTAAAAATTAAAAAAATTTATTTCTAAGAATTAACATAAGTAGCTACTAGTAAACCCTTTTACAGAAAAAAAAATCAATACAAAATTTTTATTCTTTTAGCCACCAAAAAAATATATTTCAAACCTCTCAAAATCGTTTAAAGTCAATAAAAACGTATGCGATTTACTCAACTTTCCTGACTTTAACAATGTCCCAAAACAACAAATCTCAAGAAAACGACTTGAAAATTCACTATACGATGCAGAATTTTGTTGTCTGTCGAGCTGCGTACTTAAATTTTTACATTTCTCAAAATTAATTTTTGGCCTAATGTCCGGCTAGATTGGCAAAATACCCCTCTGTGCGTCGTTACGCCTTACGTCCTTGTTTAGGTTTAGGACTGACACAAACATTTTTCGCGTCGAAAATTTAAAAAAGCACTGAAAACAGTGCTTATCTTAAATATGAATTTCTTACGCTGAATGATCAACAGTATTATTCAAACGAGCAATAAGAAAACTGTATCCATGTTCGATTACGGTGAACACCTTCATGAAGGTAATTATCGCTTATAAAATATTGAAAACTTTGCGATCAAGTATACATAAAAAAATTGATAATTTTCGCCTTAATACTTCCCTTCCGTAGTGAGGCTACCTGATTAATGTGCCTTGGCAACCTGTTTTTACCCGACTGCGTGAAAATATTTTACTAAAATATAAAGAAAAATATAAATAACATGAGCTCTGTTCGTAAACACTTCTATGACAAATTATTCATTATAATACAAATAATTAAACATTATAATAAAAAATAAAACTGGTTTACTTTAGTTGTTTGTAATCATTGGCCAGATTAGAGTTTAAAGTTGTTGATTGGATAACTTAAGCTAGTCAGGCCTAACATAGTTAATGTCAATAAAAAACTAATTTATTGCATTTTTACTCAACGTTTCGTCAATATTTGTTGACTTTTTCAAGGGTTCGTCTATTAAAAATTAAAATCTTTATTATTAAAAATTTTTTATTTACTTTAAATAATTAAAATAAATTATATGTAAAAGGAAGCGTTTTTGAGGAAACATTTTAAATATTTAATACTCCGTACATTGTGGAAGTATAAAAATCTCCAATAATTCATTTTTACCAAGATTAAAATTGCTTTAGTCCAGTTTTCAAAGTTATTCTGGTTGGTCACCTGTACAAACCATAATATAAAAATAACCACACTGTCATTATTCTTCAGAGCCCTTACATGACTGTATATATACAGGGACCCTGCAGATATAGGAAGGACGCCTAAATAAATATGCAGTATTTGTGCACTAAATCTAATGAACCTAACTCCGATATGGTTGCTTTAAGCAAGTCAGGAATTGGATGGATTGGGTCATCAGGTTATGCCAAGTTACCAGCAGTCGCTCTGTACCCAGCATACAACAAACTGTAAGCACATGGCGTTTTTCTAGAACACAATCGGATGACGTTTTCTTCGAAAGCTACTGCTTTTGTGTTTTGTTTGAGATTTCAATGCAGATAACCATAAAATTTCATATATCGCACCCTAAATACAAAAGGGTCACAACTCAAAATACTAAAATTTTCAGGAGAGACAAAAAACTGTTTATGTGCAGAAGCAACACACTTAACATAAAAATAGACATAACTGTATTTTTGCAGTAAAAAAAGATAGTGATGTGAAATAAATTTTTGCAGTAGTTAGAGATACGTAGTCTGAATTAATTTATGGAAAAAAGTCAGTTTTGGAAAATTTTGAGTCGTGACCCCTTTGCATTTAGGGTGCGATATGTATATTCTAGCGGTCAAAAGGCCGCTCAGGGTAGACAACGGTAGAGTACATATTATTAGCAGGAAAAACGAAAGAAGAAGAGAAATATATATTGAAAAATTGAACAGCTATATATTATAGAAAAATTCGTGCAGTAAGTTCAAGAAAAAAAAAACTGGTATTTAACAATTTTGATTAAAGTCTTAAAGGCGATCATTTGACCGCTCTGGTAGGTTTAGTGCTAAATAAAAAGATTGAATAAAATACAGCAATTAATTCACAATGCACTGAGTAACATAAAAAACTACTATTTTTTTAGAAATTATTACTACTAATTTTTAAGTGCGCGAACAGAGTTTTATACAAGGTTTGACATTTTCAGATAAGCAAATTTAAACAGCTGTTCTAACAGTTTTACCTGTATTATTATGCCACGGTAATATTGTTGTACCTAATTTATAATTGAAATTTATAATTGAATAAAAATTAAGAAATTAAAAATATTTTTTTCTAATTTTTGCTTGTTTTAATTTATTTATAAGAAGGCACGAAAAACCCAATGCCCCAGGCATTGATGTAAACTTCAGAAGACATTCTGAATTTTCATTGGTACTAGGCTCTCATTGTAATGACGATTCGTTTATTAACTTAAGAACTCATTTGAAACATCGAACTTTCATTAGTCCTAAGCACTCATTTAAATGACAGTCAGTTTCTTTAAACCCATGACTTCCAATGACAAGCCAATGTTAAAATCATGCCTTTTTCACCTAAATTGAACCAGTGCAAGGTCAGTAGCACTCATGAATTTACTAGTGTTTTGTCATGTCTTTTTTTGCTGCGTCGCACACTGTGGCCGTGTAGTGTATTTAATGGTCTTAAATCAAGGAGGGTGCGGAGCTTCATGAAATTTTGCACACATTTATTTTAAATTTTTTAAGAATTTCAATTTTTTTTTTACAAAAATACGCCCACTTTTACGCCCAACTCCCATACAACTTAAATAGAAAATGTGGCATAACTTCCATGATTTTAAATATATTAATTCAATTTTCATAAAACATTAATATTATAATTGTAGAATGACCTCCTAAAAATATGAACTTAATCCGCCCACTTTTACGTCCACCTCCCATACAAACGATATTTCGAAAATGCAATATCTTTATATGCAATATGTTTATTTTTCGCAAAAATGCATATAACATCTATTAAATGTTGTTTTGAAAATATGAAGAAAATCCGCTCACTGTAACACCCACCCCTCGTACAACTCCAATATAAAAATTTTCCATACAAATCAATGTACAATTTTGCCGTGTGTATACAATATATTTGGAATTTCTCCATCCACTGTATCATCCACTACTTTATCAGTCAACGTATAAGAATGTGTTAGCCATTCTTCATTGTCATTAAAAAATCTTGATGAAGTACGCTGACTCTTGTTCCGCTACTTTAAAAGTTGAGGCATAAATGTTTGTTTTAAAAACCGTCTGAATTTTTCTTGAGTTTTCTCGGACACTATTTTATAATTCCGAAAACTACACCAATTATAAGATCAATATCTTTTTTCCATTGAAAAACAATTTCCGAAAGCGTGCTGAAAGATATTTTTAGCTTTTACATTGCTTATTATATAAATTGGCTTTAATTGCTTAATAGACACTTACTTATCACTATACCACTCTCAGATATAATATAAAAGAATGTTTATAACGGATAACGGAGTTAATTTTTAAGAGAAAAAATGTGAACAATGTTAAGTTATTGATTAAGTTATACGTAAAGCTCTTCATTTAATGTGTAGTAAGTTTACATTTAGATTTTTTGTTGTTTAGTCTACGTAAACAATGTACCGATATTACTTTGATAAATACTTTTGTGTACATTTGTTTTTGTAATCGGGACTCAAATTTAAGTTTTTTCTATATAGTACAAATGCAATGAAATTTTCGATTTTCTCGATCCCAAATTGGCACCGGCTTCGTGTACGAGTAGCAAAGAAAGAAAGAATGCACAGTTGTTTTTGCACGCGTAAAATAACGCATAACGCATATTTTTTACTGTGATTTTTTGGTTTTTCATTGTTTTTTCGGTGGCGGGCAAATTGGGGCAGGATTTTTTTTTAAGTCTGTTAGCTGAGACTCTCAGCTTTAATTTGGTATAGGACTCCATGTGTCGCACTACTTCGCACACAACTAAAAGTTTAACGGAAAATCATAAATGTTTTTATTTTCGGTTTAAAATATATTGTCAAAAGAATTTTTTTTTTAAATTTAAAAATTTTTTTTTTTTAATTTACATATAATGCTTAATGTCCATTTTAATTGAAAAAATACTTAAAAGGTACATTCGGTGTATAGTTTGTAAGTAACATGCTTTTGAATATGACATAGAAAACTATCACATTTGAGACTTGTTCACATACTTCAACTTTGCGCTGCTCGGGACAGAAAACCAATGGAGATATTTGCATGAAATTTTTCACACATGTCCTTTAGATAGTTTTTAACCATCTGTGCAAAAATCATCAAAATCGAAAAGCAGGTCCAAATTGATTTATTGCCGCAGTGGCCACAGTGTGCGTCGTTATATTATTAGTTTTACTGTGTTTTTGTTTTTATATGTAACGCCTAATTTATTTATTCAAATAGGATTGTTGTTATTTTTTAAAATTCATATGTAATTGAACATTTTTGTAATTAAATAGTTTTTGACAATAATTAGAAAAAAAAGTATTCATTACTTAAAATTTTCAACATTTTGTAATTAATTACACATGCAATTACTAATTACATGTAATTGTAATTGAAATTTTTCAATTACAAATTACAAGTAATTGTAATTGATTTTAGTCCCTGATTTCAATTACTTGTAATTTGTAATTGGAAATTTTCAATTACAATTACATGTAATTAGTAATTGCATGTGTAATTAATTACAAAATGTAATTAATATTCCCCAAGTCCGATATTGAATATGTTTATTCATGGTTTTATTTATTTTTGATTTGTTTTTACGTTTTTTTATTTATTTGTAAGGTTTACAAAAATTAGTCTGCTTAATATACTTATCCTCTTGTCATTCTTTACCAATGTCTCAATAAAATTTTATTTATTTCATTTCATGAATTACTTAACCTAGTGTCTATACCTGACAAACATTTATCTTGATAAAAGTCAAACTCTATATACAGTATTTGAAGTTTGACTTTTATCAAGACAAATTTTTTTCAGCTGTATTTTAAAAATCAAAGCAATAAATTTTAGTGCCTTATATCGAAAAATACGCGCTTTTTTAAATTTCAGTGCTTTTTATAATTTAAAAGTTGATAACTCTGTCTTTCCTTTTATATACATATGTATTTCGATTGTTTTGGTGTCATCACAACAAAAATGGCAATAAAGTAGATTATTTTAGTGGCATCACTGATAAAATGACATTAAAAAATTTTAACAAATATTTGTAAAAAAGTGAGCGGCATACGTATCGTAGGTATACCTAATAAAAATTATTGTTATGTTGAAAAAGTGAAGCAAAATTATGTGAGAAGGTACCTTAGTATCCTGATTCCAATATAGGAATAGAAAAATAGATAATTTCCCATTTTAGGAAATAATAAATTTTTTTCGCAAAAATATCTTAGAAAAAATATTTTTTTTTTTCGCAAAAATATCTTATTTCCAAGAGAAAGTGGAGAAAAAGCAGTGAAAGTACGCCATTTCTTTTACCAATTTGATGGTTCGGCATACTTTAGGGCATCTTGTATTTTTAAAAGCAGTATATTTTAAGCAATATTTCGCAACAGATGGTGCTGTTTTAAAATAATGAGTAACTCATTCCTATCTGTCTTTTATAGAGCTTTACAATAATTTTTAGAATTTTATCCTTAAAATTTAATGTGAATTACTTTCAAAGCTAAATTGAAAAAAAATATTGTCAGGATGCACACAACGTGTGTGGGCACAGCTAGTTTCTATATAAAACAAAACTGAACTTTCTAATTATTATCATTTTCGAACAAATGTCTTTACATACATATGTAGGTAAGCATGATTGAGTCTTATGGGCATTTAAATCGGCTCTATTCACTCGATCCCCTTCAGAGATTGTTGCAAGATTGTGATTAAGTGCATCATTCATGTTTTGCCTATTGATGCCCACCTACAACTGCTTTAAATATTAATTGAACTAAATTTAATTCATGCTAAAATTTATTTTCATGGTGGATGTTATCATTTTAGATTCATCTCTCTGGTATTCAGGTAAACTTTGCAATATCCACTGTTGAACAAAGCTTGAGTTTTTTTCGTTCTTCCCAATAATTTGTTGTACACAATAAAACTCTAAAATAACACCTTACAACACTTCGTTACAACACTTTTTTTTTTACTACAAAGCATGTGTTTAATTATGATTTACATTTTTATTTATTCTGCATATTTTTGTTATTAATTTAAATAAATTCATATTAAATATTTAATTTTTTAAATTTTTTGGTTTCATTGCAAAGATAACAACTTTATACAATAAACAAATTGTGTTTATAATTTACAAAAATATTGTTCATTAAACTTATTTATTTAAATTAATTTGTAATTTTAATATAAACGAACTCTTGGGCATATATTACATATGAAATAAAAAAAAACATTTCTGTACACCTAAAGAAATTTAGGTTTTATACTTGATGTTATAAAGGACTTAGATATACAGGTTCTTTGTAAATTTCAACCGTCTCTCTGTTACGGTTTAAAAGTTTGGCAATATACATCAAATTACATCAACTATTGGGACACCCTTTAACTTCTAATTATAAATATTTAATTTCTGATTATAAATATTGGACATTCTGTCCAATTTTCAAGTGATTGTCTACAATGGTTCAAATATTTAAATTTACGTCATATATGGGGACACCCTTTAATTTTTAAGTTTATTTTTTTTATTAATTTCTGTTATTGACAGCTATAGTGATATGCAGTTTTTTAAAATTTTAAAAGGGTGCCCTTTACGGTTCATAATACAGGTAAAAAACACGTATGTTGTATGGGGACACCCTTTAGTTTTCAAAATTCTGAACTTCTTTTAAAATGGTACCAATCTGTAAGCATTTCCTTTCTAATAAAGAAAAAATTTTTAAAATCGGTTCAGAAATGCCTGAGTTCTGCGGGCACAAACATATAAAAAAAGCAACATTCAGACGAATTGATAACCTCCTTCTTTTTTTGAAGTCGGTTAAAAATGTGATAGTATTTTATAGTCCGTTAAAAAAATGGTTATGTTTGAATTGAACAGTTTAACAAAATTGATCTAAATAATTGTACATCGTTATTTTGACAGATCGGCAACTGAAAATAAATGTAAATAAATCAGTCAAGTGCGAGTTAGACTCACACACGTAGGGTTCCGTAATATGTTTAGTACAATTTTAAAAATCCAAGTTGTTATTTTTTTCATGTCTTATGCGTCACCCTTTAGTTTTAAAATTAAAGTCATAATCGCGAAAATGTTGGAACACCCGTTAAATTTTATTAATTGATGTTCTAGCGGCTATAAAAATATTGCGGTTCAAAAAATAAGGTAATATACGTGAAAAATATGTCACTGATGGCTCACCCTTTAGATATTAGTACAACATCTATTGTAAACATTTCAAGAGCCTACCTATTACGGTTACAAAAATAAGGCTATTTACGTATAAAACATGTCTCTGTCGGAACACCCTTTAATTTTGTTACTTGTTTTAGCGGCCATGATAATTCTCTTTCTACGAGTATATCAAGAGTCTACACAGAGTAAAAAATGCCTAATAGAATCAAAAAGATATTCTGTATGAAATGTTTTTAGGCTAAGGGGTATGCCAGCAGAAAGAAAAGAAGATATTTTCAAAGGGATTCCTTATTATTTTCATGCGGTAAATCTTTTTAATTTAATAAGGAAATCCCATTAAATCAATAAGAAAACTTGTTACTAACAATTTTTTTACTCATTTTTGATACAAGAAAAAAAAAACAATCCATAGAGAAAAACTTTTTGATTCTATTAGGTTTTCTTATGATTCGTATAAAAAATGGATTTCTTATTGATTTCATTAGGCTGCCTAATTGATTTTTTACAAAACGTTTTTCTGATTGATTTCATTAAGGTTCCTATATGATCATGTGTAAATCATCTTTTTAATTTTTTTAATAAGGTTATCTTCTTGATTATATTAGCTTTCTTGTTATTTCGTTTATAGAAATCAACATAGAAACTGTTTGTTAAAACATAAAATATACATTTGGTGTAGGTGTAAAATGCGTGCCTACAAAACGAAGCATACCAGGTGCGACCCCTGGCAGAGGAAAAATTTTCACCATGGTTTTTCGGGTTTTATAAATTATGTGGATTCAACCTCAACCCCCTCTAGACAATCCATCACTAGAAGCTCCCCTGACCTGACACCCCTGGAAAAATATAAGATAATATGAAGGCAAAATAAAATGTCACAAAAAGAAAAGGTAGAAATAAATCAATGATTATGATTAGATTATATATAGATTACCTACCAAACAATTTAAAGGAGATGGCAAAAAAAGGAATAATATACCAACCAATTGTTTTCAGTTTTTTTATTTTGAGATTTTTTTTGTTAATTTTGTATTTTTTTTATAAAAAAACAATATAGCCTAATAAAATCAAGAAGAAACCCTGATTGAAAAAGACAATCAGAATACCTAATAAAAATCCTAAGTTTTCTTCTTGATTTTTTCAAAAAGGTTTTTCTTATTAAACTAATTCAGTCAAGTGCGAGATATTTTCAAACACGTGGGGTTCCGTAATATGTTTAGTACGCCTTTAAAAATTCAAGTTGTTAATTTTTTCATGTCTTATGCGGCACCCTTTATTTTTAAAATCAAAGTCATATTAGCGAAAATTGCATCGCTATTGGAACACCCTTTAAATTTTAGGAATTGTTGTTATAACGGCCATGGTAATACACTTTCTATAAAAATATCAGGCCTACATATTGCGGTTCAAAAAATAAGGTAATATACGTGAAAACCTGTCACTGATGGATCACCCATTAGTAATTAGTAATTGTTACAGCGGCCGAAGTACAACATCTACTGTAAACAATTCAAGAGTCCACCTATTACGGTTCAAAAAATAAGGCTATTTAAGTAAAAATCATGTAAAAATCTGTCGGAACACCCTTTAATTTTGTTATTTGTTATAACGGCCATAGAAATTCTTTTACTATGCATATATCAAGAGTTTACCTATTACGATTAAAAAATAAGTCACTATACGTGAAAAACATGTCATTGTCGGAACACCCTTTAATTTTTAATAATTGTCATGTCGGCCGGGGCTATACATATATCTACTGTACAAAATTTTAAGAGTCTACCTGTTACGGTTTAAGATATAAGGCGTTATATTATTTGTTAAAGTTTCCATAACAATAAACCTTCTGTAAAAACTTCAAGAGTCTACTTATTATCGTTCAAAACTTAGGCCATATGCAGGCAAAGTACGTCACTATCGGAACACCCTTTAATTTTAAGGTTTAATTTTATATACTTGTTTAGAAAGCGAATTTTCTATTGTGAAAATTTCAAGACTCTATCTATTATGGTTAAGAAATCATTCAATGTTCGTGAAAATCACGTCACTGTCGGCACACCTTTTAATTTTTACTATTTGTTATAGTGGCCATAGTAATACAACTCCTGTGAAAACTTCAAGATTCTATCTATTATCGTTCAAAACTTATGCCATATACATGCAAATCACGTTTAGTTGTTTAAGTTGTTGCCTCCTATAGTTCAAGAACTAAAGACATAAAGGTAAATAGCACGTCACTTTCGGAACACCCTATAAGTTTTATGGTTCAAAACTTAGGTCTTATACATGCAAATCACGCCACTATCGGAAAACCCTTTAATTTTTAGGTTTATTTTTTTAGACTTGTTTACATAGCGAACTAAGATTTAATTACTGCTTTCATATTTTTAGTGTATTCCTCCTACAGTTCAAGAAATAAGTACATATTCGTGAATAACACCTCTCTACCGGAAAACCCTATACGTTTTAGTATTTGTTACTATAGCGGCCACAGTTATACACCTTTTGTAAAAATTTCAAGAGTCTATCTATTATGGTTGAAAACTTAGTTCTTATACGTGCAAATCACACCACTATCGGAACACCCTTTAGTTTTTAAGTTTTTTTTTAGACTTGTTTATAAAGCGAACTAAGTTTTAATTACTGTTTGTAACTTTTTAGTGTATGCCTCCTACAGTTCAAGAAATAAACACACATTCGTGAATAACACCTCTCTATCGGAACACCCTATAAGTTTTACTATTTGTTGTTATAGCAACCACAGTTAGACATCATCTGTGAAAATTTTAAGAGTCCTACCTGTTCCGGTTCCAGATATTAAAGGCGCTGACAGACATACGACCAGAAATTGTAGCGAAAACAATAGGGTTACTTTTTTACCCTTTGGGTACGGAACCCTAAAAAGCATACAATACAATAAATAAAAGTGGTATAAAATCAGTTTTAAAATACAAAAAAGTATTTAAATATGAAATGCCGAACGTGTTGGTGATCCACAACTATTGAGCTTTTGGGAAATTTCTTTCCAAGCTTTTACAGTGCATTATTTTGTGTCACCATGTGGGTTATTTTCCATTTCTTGTATTAATAGCTCAAATTGTTGTCTGGTGGTGATGTTTACCATTTTGTAATCTACAGCAAAAATATATTTAAATTTTCATAAAGATGAAATTTTAAATCAAGCTTAAGTTCGTTTTTATTCTTTCTAAGAAAAAATAAATTAAATTACAAATTAGGTGATATTATTTAAGAAAAATTGGGAAAATTTAATTTTCAGACACCAGCAGAGCGGAATGCACATTTTCTAAACAGCTACGTCCGTCATCAGCACTCTTCGCATCTATCTACTTAGGGTAGTGTTTAGTTGTAAGCATCATCTATTTAACCAATCAAACTGAGATAAGGGAATACGAGAAAACTGTATTCAATCATCAATCGTCAGTTGGTGAGAACGAAGTCTACCACTACCTAAAGCTTTCCCTTTTGTTTATTATTTTTACTTTAATATTTACCACCTTATATTTGTTATTGCCTCAGCCAACCTTCGGTTATCAATGAAAGCTACTTTTTGTTTTTATTTGTTTTCTTCCAACATACGTTTTTAGTTAATACTAATCTAGTATCAAACCTAACTTTGGTGGGTAAACATGATTGCGCGCTGCTTTGCGATTTTTAATATTGAATACAGTCGAACTTCCATAACTCGAAAAAAAAAACTTCGACTTATGGAGACTTCGAGTTACAGAAATTTTTTATTTTCTTTAAGAGTTAATTGCAAGCATGTGTTTTTATTATGCATTTTTTATTTAGAACACGCACAACTAAAAACTGCATACCTTAGCATACTATATAATGTAATCAACAAGTTAAAATGAATGGAAATATTCTGAAATAAGTGACTGAAAATGTACTTTTTTTTGTTACTTTCAGTAAAAAATGTCTCTAATTTATTCAAAGCCTTATAGTGTTCCTCACTTGTACGGTCATTCATCATAAAAAATACGATTTTAACATTTACTATCAGGCGAATTACATTTGTGAATAAAAATGATATTTACACAAGTACAAAGGAACAATAAAGTACCATAAAAAGGGATTTCCCCAGCAAAAGAAAGAAAAACAAACAAATAAAATCAACAAACCAACCAAATAAACAAAATAGTTCGACTTATAGAAATCATTTTTATGTTCGAGTTATGGAGAACGTCGAGTTATGGAAGTTCGAATTACGGAAAAGTAATTGTATGTTATTTGTTATCTTAAGCCTACTGTCAATCTAATTTGTTCGAGTTACAGAAAATTCGAGTGAGTTGTTTTAGTCGAACTATTTATTAAATAAATTAATAGAAACCATTCTTACTTTTCTGTTTAACAGCCTTTTTCAATTGAAAAATCTTTAAAGCAACAAAAAAACACGGTTGCAAATATCCTTACTATGTGTCAACTGAGGTTGCGAGCCGTCAGTTAGCATCCGTAATATAGTTTTGGCAACTGGCAACGTAACTGAAGTTCGTTTGCGATCCGTAATCGACTTAAGTATTAAGGGTCAACTATAATATGCATAAGCTAGCTTAAGCCAACTTAAGCAACTGTGCAATTACATATAAATCATATGTGGCAAACTATAATGTACTTAACAACACCTTTCGTTGAGTTTCGTCAAATGTCATTTGATTAAGCAAAGTCCGAAGGCCCAACTATATTATGCAAACTATAATGTACTTAACAACACTTTTTGTTTAGTTTCGTCAAATTTCATTTGGTTAAGCAAAGTCCGAAACCGATCGCACATTCCGTACGGAAACAGCTGTTTGTGCTTTGTGTTTTACATATGAATGTACAGTCATAAAAAATTGCAATGGAGAACGAAAGCAAACAAATTATATCTAAATTTAATATAAAATGTTTAAAAAAAGAAGTTTCTATTAGAAAAAAAGGAGGCGTTGTATAAAAAGAAAGAGCATTTTATTGTTTATGAGTTGATTGATGCACACCGCTGTATTCTTTAGTACGTTTTGGCCAAAATTACACAAACAGCAAAAAAATGTAAAATTTTTCTTTTGAAATTTTCTTAAAACTATTAAAAATAATTATTAATTTGTATATTAATGGTATTAGGTATATAAAATATCTTTATTTAACATCATTTTGTTAACAAAGTTCATTTATTCAGAAAAAAATTATTTTTTGCAAAAGTACGAATAAAACAAATGTGCAACTGTGTCTTGATAGTTTTTAGATTCATGTAAGTACATTGTAGCCACCTAAAAGTCTTTAATAAGTTGCTTAAGCATTTGACAGACTTTTCGTTCATTTTTTGACATTAGATTAAGCCAGCTTATGCATATTATAGTTGGGCCTTTAGCATTATTTTTTACAATGTTGCGAGTTCATTATTGCAGTGCTAGCCTTTTCAATGCGCATCAGTTGCCAAATTTGTGCACTGTTTTTATTTGTGATGCGTTGTGAGATGAGCGGTTGAAATGTATTTTCCTAAAATAAAATATATTAATTATTTTTCATATTTTAGTAATATATGCCCTAATGTTTTGAAGATCCACTTCACAATACTGTTTTTACACACAACAAACGAAAATTACGACAAAGCAATTTTGCGTTCATAAACGTTTAAAAAATATGTTGCATAATTTGACAGAACAGTGTTGACGTGCAATATTGCTATGCCTTGCTAGCGCATCTGTTTGAAGTGTTGCGTTGCAAACTGCGTTTATGAAATCAGCCTATGTGTGTGGCAGACTTTTTGACAATTTTTCTTTTTAACCGACTTCAAAAAAAGAAGGAGGTTATCAATTCGTCTGAATGTTGCTTTTTTTTTTATGTTTGTGCCTTCAGAACTCGGTCATTTCTGAACCGATTTTAAAAATTTTTGCGCCATTAGAAAGGTTATGGCTACAGATTGGTCCCATTTTAAAAACAGTTTAAAAGTTTAAAAATTAAAGGGTGTCCCCATACAACATACATGTTTTTTACGTGTATTATGAAATTTGTAGGTCACCCATTTAAAATTAGAAAAAAGTGCGTATCACTATAGCTCCCAATAACAAAAAGTAATTAAAAAATAAAATTAAAAATTAAAGGGTGACCCCATAGGTGACGTAATTTCACCTTTATGGTCCTATCTTTTGAACTGTTATAGACAAACACTTGAAAGTTGCACAGAATGTTCGTTACTATGTCTGTTATAATAAGTATAAATATTTAAAATTAAAAATTAAAGGGTGTCCCATTAGTTGGTTTATTTTGATATATATATATGGCCAAACTTTTGAACCGTGATAGACAGACAGTTGAAATTTACAAAGAACTTGTATTGCTAAGTCCGCTAAAATAACAAGTGTAAAATATGAATTTGGAAATTAAAGGGTGTCCCAATAGTTAATGTAAAAGTGATATATATGGCCAAACTTTTCAACTGTTATAGATAGACAGTTGAAATGTACAAAGAACCTATATTGCTTAGTCCGCTATTACAACAAGTATAAAATTTGGATAAATTAAAGGGTGTCCCAATTATTGATGTAATTTGACCATTATGTCCTCATCTTTGGAACCGTTATAGACAAACACTTGAAAAATAGACAGAGTGTTCACTACTATGTCTGGTATAACAGCAAGTATAAATATTTAAAATTGGAAATTAAAGGGTGTCCCAATAGTTGATGTAATTTGATGTATATGGACACAACGTTAAATTTTACAAAGAATCTGTATGACAAAGTTCTCTTTAACAAGTAATTATATTAAAATTTGAATTTAAAGGGTGTCCCAATAGGTGACGTCATTTGATATATATGACCCTATCTTTTAAATAGTTATTGACAAACACTTAACAATTAGACAGAATGTCCATTACTATGTGTGTTAAAATAAGTATAAATATTTAAAATTATAAATTACAGGGTGTCGCAATAGTTTATGTAATTTGATGTATATAACCAAACTTTTAAGCCGTTACAGACAGACGGTTGAAATTTTGCAATGAACCGGTATTGCTACGACCGCTACAACAAGTATAAAATTTGAACTCGGAAATTACAGGGTGTCGCAATAGTTAGTGTAATTTTATGTATATAGCCAAACTTTTTATCCGCTGTATACAGACAGTCGTTTGGCATTGGTTTGACCTGAAAAAGCACAGAACCCTGGGGTCTTGTGCCCCTATATACTCCGGAAGTACTGCTCCCCAGGTAGAAAATCGACTGATATTTGTTTTAGATTATTGAATTCAAAAATTAGTTTTTTTTTATCTGAATTGACAGTTTGTGCAATGACATTTAAAAAATCCCGCTACAATCTTCCTCGAATATAATATAATCATTGTATAATTACCGTCTTAAAGAAACATGATTTTAAGTTTGTCTGTTTTGAAGTCGGTTTTTTTTGCAAGAATTATTAGAAAATTGTTTTTCATACAAAATTAGTTCTAAAATAAATTTCAAATAATAAAAATATGGGCATAAAAATGTAAATTATGTAATTTTAAAAAATAAATTTCAAAATGATAAATGTAAAAATAATTAAATAAATTACGAATTAGGTCGTTTATAGCTTCGGCCGAATTGAACGATCAGCTAGATTACAATCATAAAATTTTTCCCTGTGTATATCTCTTAGGTATAATAGATTCAAATGAAATTACCTCAACATAATTATTTTTTAAAATATGTACAACTTCGCTAACAAGTACTCATAAAATTTCAAATTATTACAATGATGCTGCAGGGAATATTTCCAACCCACTCGTTACGTCGTGTCCTTAATTATTGTTTTACTACACAAAATGCACATACTCATACATACATATGTATGTACAGCATGTTTGTAGTGGACATTTACATACATAAATAAAATATTGTCCTAAAGTAGTTTTAATTGAAAACATTTTTAACTGTGAAGAATTATCACGAAAATTAATTTGTAGTTGCGCGTTTTGTTGCCTAATGGCTACAGGGACTTTGTATGTTTTATTTCAACAGATATGAGTAATAAAAGTTATTTTCAAATACATGTGTTGTATAAATAACAGCGAGGGAACGAGGCAATAAGTCTTTACACCACAGGGTGGCGCAAATTTAATCATCCACTTTTGATTTAGAACAACTGACGACGATGATGCCATATCGCTATCACTAGTGTCGATACACATTTATGCCCCTTTTATCGGGATTTCCATGAATTTCCGCAAGACTTTCGGTAATAACTATTTGCATTTCATTCGATTATTTCCGTAAAAGATTGCGATTGTCTGAGGCTTTTTGGCATAAACTTGCGAATTCAAATGGCCCAAAGGCAGAAGTCTGGGATGGTTAAATCCATTAGCGTAGAAGGATATATTTTTTTAAGAGGGGGGACAAAACCATTATTATAGTAAAATAATATTCTGTAAATAAATGTAGTAGAATTTTTAAAAATTCTGCATGGAACATTGCACCCCGCCGAATGGCCTTTCCACGCCAATGGTTAAATTGGACGATCTTGCTGGCCATGTAAAATTACCAAAACGTGACCACAAAACACTTTCTTTACAATATCCATGGTGGCCCTTGCTGTGTCCTCAGATGCTCCATCTTGTTGAAACCGCATATTCACCAAGATCTACTCATTCAATTCCGGCAATAACAATAATCGTATTGTCGATGGCGTCCTCAAAAATACGGTCCAATAACTCTTCCCGCGTGAATTCAATATGTGTGGACGGTACGGCTTTTTTGTATTTACAGTAATTCACACGCGAATGTCAGTCAGATGGCATTAGCTGATGCACTGTTTGCACATTGTAGGGCAGCATGTGTAAATCTTTCACTGAAATTTGCTGTAGGGTTCGTCTGTTGATGTCCAATTGCTTGGTAAGTCTTCTGGTTCTTCGTTATCAGTGACATTGGCAACCACAACAGCTGTATACTCTAAAGAACGTCCAGTGCGGTGGCGGCCATGCTCTGCAAAGTCGTTTTGTGATTCCAGTCTGTTCACATCGAGCAGACTAGAATCGCGGAATGTTTTCCCGATTAGGAACTCGACGTCGTAATTCACGTTCCTCTAATACCACTGGCCGCTTATTGTTAAACGAATCGACACAATTATTCTAAACTCTTGCTAAATAAAGCGGTCCATTGCTTGTCTGTTTGTATACTGCAGCTGTTTAATTCTATAAATTTGTACTCTGGGAACCAAGCATGAGAAGAAATGCAGTTTAAGGTATAAACTTTAAAACATAATTTGTATATATTGAATATTGAAATTTTTAATTAGTCGAACTACATTTATTAACATACAAATGATTTTTTTTGTGCTGGAGAGACTACGTTCTCACCAACTGACGATGATAATTGAATAAAGTTTTTCTCGTATCCTTTATGAGTTTGGTTGGTTAAATAGATATGTAGATGATGGTTACAACTAAACACTACACAAAGTAAATAATTTAAAACAACAAATATATTTTTTACTAAGGAACTTTTTAATTTTGAATTTTTTAGGCTTGAAAAAAGCAATAAAAACTTGGGAGTTTTATTCGCAATAAAAGTTTTAGTGAGATCATAATCATAAATTCATACACATTTATGCTCATATGCATAACATATAAAATTTATTTGAAATGTACATATCGTCATATGATTCCAAAAAAGCCCTAAGTTACAAAAAATTCGACTTTATTTGTTTATGATTCACCGTATTAATTTACATTATTCTGCAAATTTTACACTTCAATAATTTAAAAATAACTATCTTATGCTTGAGCTTAAACTTAAATTGAAAAAAATGTTAAAAATGTTGGTTAATTTGTTATTAAAATGTTTTTTTGCTTGTCCTGTGGGCTTTTATAAATTCATATGACGATATGTATTTTAATATGTACTTTATAACTTTCAAGTTAAATTTATTTATTATGCAAATGGGTATTATTTAATTGCAAAATACATTTTACTATTTTAGGCTTTAGTCATAATTGAAAAAATTTTCAAATTAAATTTTCCTAAATCAAAAGCTATGTATATATTCAACAATTTTTAAGCAAAAGAAATTCTTATGAGCGAAAAATTAATCGCTCTCATTTTTCTGATATTTTGTGTCTTCAAATCTTGACCTGATTGCTTTCCTGCCATGTTCCATTTTTTTTTTGTAGTTTTGGGTTGCTCCATGCCTAGGGTTTATACATTTGCAGTAGAGTTATGGTAAGTATGTAAGAAGTACCTTAACCGATTTCTGTTGACAGAGGGTAAAATCTGTATACATAAATTATTTTTTATTTTTTTATTATTAAAACGATATTAAGGCCCATTATTATAACTTGCCAATAGCTAAAGTTAGGATTTTATCAGAGAGATAAATAGTTTTTTGTTATTATCGGGTGGTTAAATTCTAATGGCCGATGTTTAATCTGAACCACACCCAAATGTGAAGCTTTTTTCTGCATTTCTCAATTTCAGACCAACTCAATTTGAACCATGGAAAGATACACAATCGAGCAACGCCTTAAAGTTATTCAGGCTTATTATGAATTTTATGATCAATTTTCGAAGAAAATCATCTTCAGTGATGAGGCACATTTTCACCTCAGTGGATTCGTCAATAAGCAGATTGATTATCGAAAAACCAATGCACCCACAAAGAGTGACTGTTTGGTGCGGTTTATGGGCTGGCGGCATCATCGGGTCGTATTTTTTCTAAAATGAGGCTGGTGAGGCAGTTACTGTGAATGGTTTTCGCTATCGTGAGATGATAACGAACTTTTTATGGCCCAAATTGGAAGATATGGATGTGGACGACATGTGGTTTCGTGCCACTTGCCACACAGCTAACGAAACAGTGGCTCTTTTGCGCGACAAATTCAATGGCCGTGTTATCTCACGTGGCGGCAATGTCAATTGGCCGCCAAGATCATGTGATTTGACACCGGTGGACTTCTTAAATAATGCCTATTTGTTTTATTTCACAGCTTTGATAAAATGTTGCTAGAAACATTTCAATGTTTTTCTACAGTAAAAACAGAGTACTACTTATGCAACATTTATTCATGACTCTTTCATAGAAATGTTTTATGTATGTAGTTTGACAATATTCCGCATGAAAAACTGATCAGAATATCATTTATAGAGAAATAGGATGCAGGAAATTATTTATTATCTTTTATGGGTTGTTGAGTCTCAATTTAGACGGGCAAAAATTTGTAATTCTCTTTTGTGTTTTCATTTGCATTCACACAAACCAAAATGATATCGGCCACAAACACAATTTCAACAAAGTAAATGTCAACGAGGCGTGTCGGTCGAGTACCGAATACAAAAACGATTCTCTCTTCCTCACCTCAATATGCTCACAAACTAAATGTTTTCCATTAAAAAAATGTTTTCGGTTCTAAACTCAGAGTAAGAAATTATTTTACACAAACTTTCGATAAAGAAAATTATATTTTGGACCGATTCTATGGATTCTGTAAGAAGATATTGGTCATAAACTTAATGCCAGAGTTGTAAAAAACAGTATGTATTTCAAGCCAACATCTTCCTCTTCTTAATTGACTGTCATATTATGCCGACACTGTCATATTATGCAACATAAATTGTAGATGTAATTAAATTTAATTCAAGCCATTAAGAACTCTTGGAATGGGATTTCTTTGGATTATTTAAGGTCAATTTATAATTCAATGAAAATATACAGCATATTATATTAAAATGTCTAAATTATAAAATAATTAATTTTTAATTAAAATTGGTTTAATGGTTCTAATCATATGAACGCAAAGATTTATAAAAATATTTTTTTAAATAACATTGTAACAACCTTTTTTTTTTGCTGATACATTTGTAATCTTCCCGATGCAATTTAGACGGACATTACTTTTTTTTTGTAATTTATATTGGCTTTCAAAAGTTATTGAGGAATCCTAGATCAAACTTGGCAGAAAAATATCTTAAAGTCTTAGGCTATTGAGGCTTGATAATAATGATAATATAAAAAAAAATCGGACCAAAGAAAAAAGTCCCCTTAGAAGAACTAATCCTACCTCTGAAAAATTCAATTTTATTTTAAATTTTCTCACACTTTTGTTTAGCAAATGCAACTTTTATGGTGGCTACAGACAACGCAATTTGTTTCTGCAACACGTTTCACATTCAGGTTTCATGTTTTAACACAAACACTGAAACCAACAGTGAAAACATAAACACAAGCTCAGTTCTGTTATTTAATATTATAACGTTATCATCGCGCGGAGGAGCCATTTTGTTCTTTCTTAATTACATAGATGTTTACAGCTTACTTGTTGTCAATGTACTAAACACATAAAATAATGAAACAGCGATACAAACAATGAAATCGGTTTCAATGCAACCAAAAAATATCAAAACATTTTGATTTTAATGATACCTGGATTGCAACCCGAAGTGAAACACGAAACACTAATTCAGACGACGCAATCTGTAATGAAATGAAACAGCTTTCAGAAACACATTGCGTTGTCTGTAGCCAGCTTTAAGGTCAAAAACCTAAACTTGGACCCAGAAGATTCTAATTCTAACATTTTCGCTCCCCCCTTTTGTGGGCGGTGACAATAATTATATTATTTTATTTGGAAAAATAATATAATTATTAAAAGTAATGAATTACATACGCCTTAATACCATAAAAATAAATTGTGAAATTTAAAAAAAATTTTTTTTTGTTAATTTCCAAAAAATATTAATTTTGCATTTTAAACTTCAAATTTATAAGAACGAATTAGGGAACAAAATGAATTTCAAGAGTATATAAATAAGTGTGCCCCGGCCCTTTTAATTGTTCTCTACCCCCTCTTCATCAATGTAAGAACTGCAGCGACAAAACATGCACAATGTAAAAAGCGAGAAAGTAATACACCCAAATCTTAAGAATCTTACTTTTATAGTGCTTCAGATATGGTTTATGTATTCACTTTTATATAAAAGTACCCTGGGTACTTATTCAGAAACATAAGCTTTATATACAATTCTAAATTTATTTAAAATTCTAAAATTATTGCAGAGTTCTGTATATAGTGTTTAAAAAAAAATCAAAGTTACTGCCAGAGAAACAAGTCGTCGTAAAAACTCGGCGGCGGCGGCTGAAAGTCGGCTGAACCCGACTTACTCTGTTATCAAAAAGAATAACAATAAAAATAAACAAACACTTACATTTATTGATAATTTTTTTACTTAGAAAAAGTAAATGTTACAAATTAACTCGAAAGATTTAAAAAATTAATATTTAATCATATTATGATTTATATATAGTGTAAATACAAAATCATTAAATTTTTTACAGTTTGAAAAAAAAATTAAGTTTTTATTACTATGTAGATATCTCCTGTCAAAATCTTCAATTGTTTTGATTGAGTGTTTTTTTCTTAAAAGAAATTTGTTATTAGGATATGTACATCCATATGTATATACAACGTAAAAAAAAGAAAAAAAAAATTATTATATCTTTTTGTGCCATTTTCAACAAAACTATAATCAGTAATAATTATTTCTGTGCAAAAAAGGTTACATTTTAAGCATTGGAAGATGGTAATTCATATTTTAATGTTGCCAGTCGTAAAAAAAATATATGTTGATTAACTTGTAAGGCTGGTATTGCTTTTTAGGTAAAAATTGCCATATAAATACAATTCTATTAACAATCAATCTTAATTAAAAAGCTACAAAGTTTAATTTATATGTCTTTACTAATAGAAATTTGAATATACAAAATTTTAAGTACGACAAAACCCAAAAGAAAAATGTCGGCTAACATTTTTGAACCGTGACAAGCCGCACTCTTCGGCGGCGCACAGTGGTCAATTTCGCGAGATAGCGGTCAAAACTCTATAACTTTTGACCGGATTGGTATTTTTTTACACAATTTGTGTTGTTCAATAGGAGGGACTTTAAGCTTCAATTTGTGTGTTCAAACGTAAAAATCGACTGATAGGAACGTAAGTAATGTGGAGTTAAAAATGCATTTTAATTTTTTGTTGAGTTTCCATGTAAAAGTTTAATATTTTGACATTTTAAATAGGTATTTTTTTATAATTTCTTATTTTCTTCAATCGTATTTTACAACCAATACATATTTATTATTCCTAAACTTAATTTTGGTCAGAAAATGACAACATTTGGCCCTTGACATTTATTTAGCTAAATATTCCCAGGGGCCAAAGGTTGGTTTTTTTGGAAGAAAGCTAATTCTTGTGAGGATTAAACTGAAAAATAACACTGAAATTCCCAACAATATCAATACCATTTGGATATATTATATACAGAACACAACATCGATAAAATTTTAAGTAAACTTTTACTATTGATTTAAAGTGCACATATATTTTATTTAAATGTATTAATAAAAATTTATACTAAAATTAGAAACAAATTATAATCTTTAAACTAGTATTAATTAAAAAATATTAGTAAAAATTTCTTCCAATTAGCTTTGATTTTCATTTTGCAGTAGTTGTTTAGCTTCTTCATCTAACTCTAATGAGGTTGATTTCCATTTTTGTCGAATACTGGACATATATGGGGTTTGATGTGCACAACAAAATATTAATAAGACCTTCATTAGTACAATATCTGGCAATTTTTCTTGTATTGTGCTCGCGAAAGAATCTGTAGTCTTTGTTCCTTTTTTCTTGCGCTTCTTCTGAGAGATCTCCAATTGGAAGCGTATTGTGCTGAATTATTTGTTCCCCATGGAACAAAATTTTGTGAACTGTGGTTGGCATTTGTCTCCAAGAATATTTTTGGTTATAAAGGGTTGCTGTCTCATTAGCATACTGACCAAAATTTTTTGCTACATGCTATAACTTCTAATATGATTTAGAATCGTCGTATTAAATCATAATCTACTCCAGTTATAGAAGCTGCAGTTTCTGGATCGGAAAAAATCTCCTTGCTGTGTTTCCATCATTAGAATTTCCTTCTCCTTGCTTTGGCTGGTCAATTATAAGGCCTATCTCACGGTATTTTTCTTGAATATCTTTTTTTTTGCTTTCTTTTTTCCAAATTTTCTTTGTTGTTTCTCACTGTTTCGCCTAACGGGCCAAATCGTATCCCAATTTAAGAATATGCTCCATAAAACGAATTCTAGCATGAAGAGGTAACATTCCAAATTCATGTGCTTCATTAAAACTATCGTCTTGTGTTGGTGGTTGGCTCAATTGACTTGATGTTTTTTTGGCATATGGTGCAGCGTGACGAAGACTTTGTTTCGGTTAAAGCTTGTGCAGCTTTTCCATCGATCATTGTAAGTGACATTTTAAAGTTAACTTCGATGCATTGGTCGTTAAATTCAAGTATCACTGGTTGAAGTTCTTTAATTTCATATCTTATTTTGCCAACTTCTTCAGTTATGACATCTTTAATTTCTTTTTTGTAAGCAAACTTTATTGGTCTACAAAATTTTATTGACGAGGGAATTTCATTCTTCCATACATCTATCTCTGCAGCTCTACTAGTTGACGGCTCTGAACTAATATAAGTTTTCGTTAAACGTAATGGAACGAAAGAAATCATGAATAAATTGGCATCTGATGAATTTTCCGCATTACATTGTTTGTATTGTTTCTGGCCAGAGGACCCATCACATCCCCATTTAGAAATTAAAGTCATGCTGCAATTTTTAAACTTCTTTAAATAGTCAGCATTAAATATCTTTAATAATCGTTTTGCAGTGTGTTCAAGAAGATCCTGCAATTTTATTTCTGCTGAACTTGAAGTTACACTAATAGCAGTTGGTGAAGGTAAGCAATCTTTTTTGGCAGAAACTATATCTCGATATGATGGACAAATTCCACAATTTTTTTCATTGGTTCGCTCCTGCAATTCTGTATATTGGTTTTTAGTCATTTTCAAATCCAAAAATAGTGCAAATGCTTCTTCTGGAATAAATTTATTTTCCTCAGTTGCTGTCGGCATACTTTCTAAAATCCTTTTTGTACGTCTGCGGCTTGATTCCACTATTTTTTCAATGATAGCAATTTTACTCTTTTTAGTTTTCGATGGTTGAATTTGATGCAGAAATGAATCCTTTATGATGCTACAAGAAACTTCTTCATTGATATGTTTAAGCTTGCGTCTTCGTGATCTTTCACTACAATTATCAATTGGCTTTGCTGGTCGACCACCTTTTCCAGTTTCCGTGGTAGTTACTGATGGCTTTTTAAAAATAAGTTTATTTCTTAGCCATTCTTGGTTGCGTGAGTAAAACAATTTCTTGTTTCTGGAACATTGATTGTACCGTTTTCTTAAAGTATTTAAAAAGTTTTTTATTTTTAAGTTATGAATTTTAATTTCTTCTTTGTCGCATATTTTGAAGAATGGATTATTCATTATATGTAAAATAATATCGTTTTCATCTTTCCGTTCAAAATATATATCAAATAGAACACTATAACTGAATTTAGCCATTGTGTAAACAATAATGAAGAAAAAAAAAATGAATGCATGGATTAATATACTATTGCTTGAAGTTTCAACATGATCTTTTTTACCTCTTTGAAACATAATATAACACGTACTTGGTTTTACCAGTTATTTCCATTGGTTTTAAATTTATTTGCAATTTTCAGGTATTTAAGTTATGTAATATTAGATGGTAATAAAATCATTTTTTACCTTTTCCAAATGAATTGCCAGATAACACATAATTTGGGAGTTCTATTGTCATTATTGTCAAAATTTTGATACACCCTTCTATGTGGAATAAGTCCAAATATGGGCCAACTTCTCCTAATTTCAACAGAATTATTTTTTGGGTCAATAAGAACTCTTGTACAAAATTTCATCAACATATATGCATAATAGCCACTCTTCTCAAAAATATGACTTGCATTTGTACCGAATATCTTACCTTGGGTCAGAAAAATTGCTGTAGCTCAAAAAGTGCAGTTCCGATGCATGGACATGTATATATAGGAATGTAGGGGAGAGTTAGAACTACAAAATAGTAAATTTGTGTTTTGACTCAGCATGACTCACAGGAGTTGTGCTCTATGAAGTATGAAATTTCCGAGAAATTTGACCTTTCTTAAAAAAAATATTTAAATTGTTCTGAAAACAGTACAGCTTCAATTTTTTTTACCAGTAATAGGAAATAAGTTAAGTTACAACACAAAATTTATTTCGTCCAAAAATCTTAAAAAACAAAAAAGTTATGATCATTTAAACTTTAAAAATTAACTAAAAATATCATAAATTTACTAAATTCTGAAAAAGCCCATTTTGGACCACCCTGTTCTCAGTGAAATAGTTGAAATAGAGTTCTAATTTTTTGGCTCCCGAGGTATACTACTGTCTACTTTGATATAAGTCTAATAACTTTAAAATCGGAGAACAAAAACCAAAAGGAGTTTTGGCCGCTATCTCAAAATATTGACCACAGTGCGGCGGCTTGATTATTTAAAAAAAGTCGGCGGCGGCTGCTAGACGGCTATGAGCCGCTCGACTTGTTTTTCTGGTTACTGCCAATTCTGCAGTAACATTGAATCGGTACTTTTACTACTTTTCCTCTATTTTCTCTTGGAAATTAGATATTTTTACGGAAAAAAGGTTCTATATCTTAGCCTGAATACTAAGGTACCTCTACATAAAATGTTATTTAAATTTATACAGAACAGATAAAACAGATAATATAACAACTAGCTATAAATATAGAATAATTTAATTTATAAGAATAAATTTAAAATTTTTATTCGTTTAGCTAATAAAAACGAATGCAATTTACCCAACTTTCGTGATTTTAACAGTGTCCCAAAACGACAAATTTCGAGCAAAAGCCTTAAAAATTCACTGCCTGATGCAGAATTTTGTTGCCTGTCGATCGAAGTACTGAAATTTTTACATTTCTAAAATTTAATTTTTTGGCCTAATATCCGGCTAGATTGGCAAAATACCCCTCTGTGCGATGGCTGTAAGTTGTAATAAATGTCGATAAACAATTTAAGACGTTATGGGCTAACAGAAATTTATGTTTTGCTAATCATCTGATCGTGAGTGTACCCATGCAAAATAAAACAATATACATAGTATAATTTACAGTTATTATATTCCTTTTTATTGTTGTTGTTTTTATTCTTGTTCTTGTTCTTATGCTATTTATATTTTTATTTTACTTGTTGTTTTTTTTTTGTATTTTAAGTGTATGCTTTTTTTATACTTCATGTACATTTTCTCTTACTAAATATTTACAATAATTAATCTACAATTTTGACTTAAATTTTATTTTATTTGAAGCGTTTCTTTATTTTTTTTTTTGCATAAAATTTTATCAGCCACTTAAACATGTTTTTGTTTTATTTGCTTTTTTGTTAATAAATTTTATTTTTCATTTCGGTGCTTATTATTCCATTAAAATATTAATAGTTTGTATGTCTTTCTCATTCTTTTTGTTACTGTTGCTTTTTTTTACATAAATAAATTCATACATTAATACATACATACATACATATATACATACATACATACATATATACATACATACATACATACATACATACATACATACATACATACATACATACATACATACATACATACATACATACATACATACATACATACATACATACATACAACATACATTATTATAATTACAACTATTTTATTTTTGCTTTTCATACATAAATATGTCGGGAGGTGTAAAAAAAGAGAAGACTTAGCTGTTGTATAAGAGGGGATGGCATATGTTTGATAGAGAGTGCAGGAGATTATACAAGGAATTTAAAATATTTTTTTTTGCGATTTTTTAGTGATGAAAGGAAGCATAAACAAGGGATATTTATTGAGGCAGCATTATACATTTTATATAGAAAGTATTTTTATGTATTTATTTTAATAATTTTTATTTATATTCGATATTTTATTGATTTAGATGCCTGTGGTGTAAGTGTATGAATTAGTTTGTTTGAATGCATGGTAATATTTGTTTTAAATGAGCTCGATTTTTTTCTTTCAAATATGTACTTTAGAATATTATTAGGATTTTGAAATAAAATAAGTTAAAGCATATCATATCTTTTAACAGTTTTCATAAAAAATTTTTTTTATTATATCGTCACCTAAAATGCAAAAGGCCGTAACTACACTTTTTAGTTTTTTACAGGAGAATGAATAAACGTTATAAATTAAAGACTACTTAAAACTTAATATCCACATTTTAGATTCAAACTTAGAAAACAAACATAACACATTGAAAGATAATCAAAGCCAACTTTGTTGAAATTTTTTTTTTTTTGAAAAGTGCAGTTACGGCTTTTTGGTTTAGTTGACTTTGCAGTTACGGCCTTTTGTTTTTCACCAATAAAGTCGTTATTTTTGGACGTATACATGTAAAATTTGCTGTGTAGATGTGTTTCGGTTAAGTTCGTCATAATCAATCAAAAAGTAAATTTTGAATTTTTGAGTAGTTACGGCCTTTTGCATTTTAGGTGACGATATATACTTTCATATGTACATATGTGTGTACATACCATACATGGGACTAATTAATTATATTGAGTAATTAATTGGCAATTTCATTAGCATTGAATTCTAAGTAATGATAACAAAATTTTTTTCATTACTATTGTTTTCACTAATGCTAATGCTTTTTAATGAAAAGGTTTCATTAGTAATTATTTAAAATGCAAAATCATTATCATTAACCAATGATTAAATTATAAAAAAGCATTATCATTATTGGCCAGGTTTGTAATCAACTTTTTTCAGTGAAAAAATGCAGAAAATTTTATATTTATTTGATTTTTTCAAAGAAGTCCCACCTTCATTCACAAATTATATGCATTTTTTTCCTATAAAAAAATAAAAATCAAAAAATAAAAATAATTTCTGAAAATTAAATTTCAATGACAAATTTTTAAACCGTTGAAGAATGATTTTTTATTTATTTGTTTCCCTTCGATAAGACCAAATTATAAGAGTAGTATCAATTTTAAAAACTAGCGTGAATGCAATAGTAGTAAAGGCCTACATGGACTTAGTTGTGAATTTAATAAAAAAATGCATATAAAAGTAGTAAAGTCACTATCTACGGAGAACAACGAAATCCTTGATAACTTATTGGCATCCTAGAGTTTTTCGTCTTACTCGTTCATAAATAAATGTTAAAATATTGACTAAATTTACAATCCTATTGTATTCTGTTGTTCATGCATGCCGTTTTACCTCAATTTCTATAGATGTTATTTGGTCAAGTAATAAATAAAACACAATTATATGATACTTGACCATACTGGTGTAGACATAAAACTTTAAAATTAGTTTTTAGGAGTTCCAACTTGTTTACGAGTATGTGTTTTGACTGACAATTTAAAACTCTACTAACGGACATCTCCCGTAGGCGAACACCTCTTTTAAACGGAGAAATTTATAATTTCAACATAATACACTCTTCTAGACGGACACTCCACTGACCGGACGCGGACACTTTTTTTCTATAAAATACCTCCAGTATACGGACAAAATCGTTAACAAATAAAGAAAGTGCCAATCGTGCGAAAAAACTACAAAATATACATCCATGCATATTAAATTGTGCGATTTCCCTTTTTCGTATCATTGACAGTTTGTTGTGTAGTTTTTATGTTCTTTTAAGGTGTCCATTTTAGACTGTGTTTGTTAATCGTGAAGTGTTAATTATTGAAAAATTTTTATTGTAGGATGGCTGGGCGATATTCTTTTAAAAGCGAGATAATGAGGGAGTGAATGCATCAAATCAATACCATCATACGATAGACAAATTATTTTATTTTTAGGCAATGCTGCATCTCATTCTAAGGCCACGTAACGTTAATGTAATTATTTTGCCAGCAAATACAACCTTTGGATCAAGACAAATTCAAAATTTTAAAGTTAACTATAGAAGTTTGATTTTGTATTACATCATCCCGAAAATGAGTTCGGCCAAATCAGTATCAGAACTTTCATAGAGTATCGGCGTGCTGAATGCAATATGTCGTATAAAAACTGCTTGAAACAAAGTGGTATTTTCTGCAATAAAAAATATGTTTTCGCGGAATTTGATTCGGTATATAATGTGCTAATTTTAGAAAATAGAGACTAGTTTTGAAAAGATCCTAAACATCGATAAAATTGCATACACTGAAAATGATGACATTGAAATAAACTTCTAAGATGCAAAAACTCCAGAAGTAATACCAACAGATTCAGAAGAGGCATCTGCAGAACATAAAATCGATCAAAATTAATCGTTCGATGAGTTGTGTTGAAATAAGTTGACTCATTAGTCATAATAGCCTAATTTATAGCACAAACGGACACCTCCTGTTAACGGTCAGATCTGCTGTGACGGTCAATGTCCGTGAACGGGATATTTCACTATATATGTTAAGCTTATTCTTCAAATAACTACTAGATTAGTTACCACAGAATTATAAGAAAATTCTATGCAAATATAATCACAGTGAGAAATGTATTAAGGTGGTTTTACACGACGTGTGTTTGTCATATGACTTGTCAGTTTGATAACCCATATGTAATTTCATGTGTTTGTCAAAATAGGCATTTTACATACGGTTTATAATTAGTGCTTTCAAACGTACATGTGTAATTACATCTGACATAACCTATAAAATATTATTTTTCCGCCACACAGATTTGTATTGCCAACCACAGCTGATGCAAAGATACAAATATAGTGCTTTTGCCACGCTTTTATACACATGTTATGTTTGAAAGAGTTCACACGACGTGTTTAGAATTTGCACATGGAAAAGTGACAAGTCATATGACAAATACACGTCGTCTAAAACCACTTTTAATAAGCATTGTTGTATTAAACATGTGTTTTGTCAGTGTATCTGCAAATTTTCGCAACAGATGAAACATAATGTTTTCTGATGGACTAACTGCCACTTGTATTGAGTTTATTTTATTGCAAAATTTTATCTTTTTTGATTTTTAAATAAAAATATTATCTTTATTTTATGAGTTTTGTAATTTCATCCGACTAGAAATGGGTTAATGTTTGTTTACTTTATTTGTAGTTATTAAAACCTACTGCGATCATAAATTTGTGTTTTATATAAACAGTGATTTTTTCATCAATTATAATTAGTAATTATACGATTTCATTACATTTCCATTACCATTGGTAAAAACAATTGTAATTTAAAATAAATCAGTAGCATTAAATGGTAGTTAAATTTTTTTCATTGTAACTATTTCAAATAATGCGAATGAAAAAATCGCAAGTATGGTACTTACATACATACATACATACATACATACATACATATATAGGAGAGGTTCTGAGTTGCAGTGTAGTTTTTTTGCGGAAAATTCGAATGGGGTGTTTAAATTATTTCGCAGAATTAACAGAAAATGCAAATATCAAAACTATATTTCGGACTGGCAACAGCATCGAATAGTCCTGGTCATTTCTAAATTCTACTCTCTTAATGTGACTAGAGACGACCAAAATGCTTGATTTAAAAATTTTGTATGTGTTAGTGAATACTTATCGTAGGCGTGGCTGGACAGAAAATCATTTTTTTGGAATTTTTATCCCGCACAGTTTCGGTATAACATATACAAACACATTTTAATGGGAACTTTGATCGTATCGAGACATCTTTAATTTTTCGATACTACTCATTACTTTTTAATTTTGTACTCAACAGCACTCAATAATTTCGTTCACGTAACGAACTTATATCACTGAGAAATGTTTTTTGCAATAACACTGAATACAGTTTGATGCAAATGGGCATGCGAAAGTTGAAATGCATTATCTTTTTTTCAGGGTTCAGAATTTTTCCTTTATGAGATTTTTAAAACTTTATATTTTTTATCACAGTTATTCATGAACAATAAAAAATGCTCTGTCTACGATCACACATGAATGAGTGTAACTGTTTTATTTTTAAATTTCTCATAAATGAGATTTCTAAAACACTTTGTTACGAAGCAGTTGCAAATTACAAAATATATGCATATATGTACATACATTTATGTGAATGCTTAATGCGAACATTTTCTATGATCTTTTCATTAATGAAAAATTAACAAACTTGTAAATTTTTCATATAAGAGCACTAGCGTGAAAAACAATATATTTCTTTATTTATTCACTTTTGAATAGAAAGGAAAGGAAAAATTAAATCTTCTCACTCATAAATGAAGGAACACAAAGTATTTTCTAGTCAATCACACAGGTATAAAAAAAGAATAAAATTTAATGTACATACTCACACTTGATTGAGCAGTGAGTGAGGATTATGGTACTCGGCTTTTTTCCAATCAACAAACAAATTAAGGTTATTGTTTAAAATATCGAGTAACTACTTTTGCATAGTAAATATTTGAAAAATAATTAAGTATTCGATACCCAGTACCAACTACCCAATACTCTGCTAGCCGTACTGTCGAATTTTCCATCGAAGAGAATATTCCCCGCAAAAGGTGTCAGTGTCTCCAAGTCAACTATCGTGGTAATTTTTTGGTGACATTTTCCACTTATTGTGTGCAATTTTTCTTTGTTTTTGATAATGTGAATTAATTAATTCAATTAATTTCCATTAAATTATTAAAAAAAAAACAAAAAATGTTGGTTATTAATAAAATTTTTGGGAATTTAAATATTAATTATTTAATATTATGCTAATTACCCATATTATGCTAATTACCCATAAAATTGAAATGTTATCTAAAGAATTTTCCTTCTAAAGTTCCTTCAAAATGTCGTGGGTGAGAAGAACTGTCAAAAAACTTGATTCATATAAAGGTTTGTTTAAAACAAAGACAATTGGGCTCATAAGGGTAAAGAGTACCAAAAACCATTCAGAGTGGCGAATCCATAGTGCTTTATGTTTTTCACGGAGATTTTAGATCATATACATATTTTTATTGGGTTGGACATTAACCACGAAAAACCTGCTCTGATACCATTTATCAGATGTAGAAATCTTACATATCTTTACATATGTATACTCTTCACCTTGTGCTATGAAATGTTGCGTTGATTTAATATGTTATACATTTTTATACCCTTCACCACAGGTGGAAATGGTATAGATGTACATACATATGTATAAGTTTGTCATTCCGGGTGTAATTTTTACAATATTCATTTCCGACCCCCTTAAGTATAAATTATCTGGATTTTTATGCATAGAAAAGTTGAAAAACGAAATCCGTCTGTTCGTGTTGATGTTGAAATGTTATTTGGTAAGGCGCTGATGGGGTACAGAAGATATAAGCCTAGAGGCGAGGACGATTTTTTGTTTGTTGTATTTGATTTGAATTAAAGGCCTTTAAAGAAAGCAATACACATAGAGTTAGCCAATAGACCAATAGGGTACCCAGTGGAAACCAGGTGCACTCAGATGGCACATTAAGGGAGAAGGGTGCCAATATGAGTAAATTTTTTTAAAGGTATTTTTTTGCTTTAGTCTGCAAGAAAGTCCTAATTAAAAAAAAAAAAAAAATCAATAAAATTTTTACAAAAAATTTTGAAAAAAATTAAAAAAAATTTCTAAAATGATTAAAAAAAATATTTTTACAAACATTTTTAAAAATCTTTACAATAACTTTTCGATAAAATTTTAACAAAATATTTTTGAATAATTTTTACAAACAATTTTTGATACAATTTTTACAAAAAATTTTCGATAAAATTAAAAAAAAATATTTGATAAAATTTTAACAAAAAGATTATAAAATTGTTAATAAAAATTTTCTATATGATTTTTACAAAAAATTACGATAAAATTTTTACAAAAAAATCTCGGTAAAGTTTACAAAAAGTTTTTGATAAAATTTTAACAAAAAATTTTCGATAGTTTTTAGAAAAATTTTTCGATAAAATTAAAAAGAATATTCGATTAAATTTTTAAATAAAATTTTCGAGAAAATTTTAACAAAAAATTTTCGATAAAATTTTGTACAAAAAAAATTCGATAAAATATTTGCAAACAAATTTCGATAAAATTTTTAACAAAATTAAAAACAAAATATTTGACTGAAATGATATTGAAAATTTATACAAAAAAATCGATAAAATTTTTACAAATAATTTTCGATATAATTTTTACAAAAAATTTTCAATCAAATTTCTACAAAAACAATCTAGATCTTTATATTATATTAAAGAAGTTAAGCCTAAATAATGTATTAATTCATTTAAAAATAGTCCAAATAAAATTAAATTCATATCCTTTATACTATATTTGTAATATTGAAGTTGAAAATCGTAAATGTAAAAAATCGAATGTATATTAGTGTGAAATTGGAAAACATAACAAAGTAAGGGAATAATTAACATTACTATGGTGAAGGTTATATAAGATTCGGCACAGCCGAATATAGCACTCTTACTTGTCTTTTTTTATTTTATCCATTTTATGGCAAAATCGGATTAACAATATTTTAAAACAATTTTAATACTTTTGAAAAGGGTTAGTGTATCAGTTGGATAGTAACTAACCGAATAATCGAATAAAACCGGAAAAAAGTATTAGATTAATCGATTCGTTTTTCATTGACTGATTGCACATTGATTTCAGTAAGCATTGATTTCAGTAAAAGTAGTCAACTGACCAGGACAAAGGACGTTACACGTTCAGGTCGCCCAAAAGAGGTGGTAACGTCAGAAATAGCATGAAGTGGCTAGGGTATCTGTAAGCATCTCATCCAAGTGGGTGCATCATATTTTGGATAAATATTTGAATATAAAAAAACTAAACACGCCGGGTTTGGTGACACTCAACAATAAGCACAACTTTGTAGCCACCTCAAAGGAGTGTTTAACGGTGTTTTGGTGATCTCGAATTGAGTTATTGTAACTTTGGAGGAAAACAGAAACTAAAATAATGGATTTCTGCGGGTGAACATATACCAAAGCTAAAAAGCCCTTCCGGCCCCAACAAGATCATGGCCACAGTGTCATTCATATCGATTACCTTAAAAAAGAATAAAATGGACAAATTGATATGAAGCAAAAAAATACCTCATCTAGCCATTAAAAAAGTGATGAAGGTAATCCAAGGGTGCACAAGAGTCTTCATCCAGCATAATCTCCATTTTAAGCCCCTTCCGGCTATTTTCTGTTTCCGAATTAAAAAAAAAATGGCTCGGTGGTAAAAAAAGGTTTTTTTCTCAAATCTCTTCAAGGGGCATCATTGAAACAAGACTATTTTAAAGGCCTTGACAATTTGAAAGAATAAAAAACTAGACAAACCCTGGACTAGATGTATAGAGCTAAAAGAAGCCTGTTGAGAAACAAAATAATTTTTTAGGAAAAAAAATATCTTTTATTCAAAATATCACATTGCTCTCGTATTATGCGTAATCTGTTGAACATATCCTGTTAGTAAAATGTGTGTGTAAGATGCTTTTCTATGCCGATTTGTTATAAGAATGTGCAAAAATAGGGCAACCTTAACGCCGAATTGTTATTTGAGTCGTTATTTCTCCAAATGTTAAAGTGTCAATTGGCAATCAAGATCGTGCAATTTAACGCTGTTAGATTATTTTCTACTCGTATATATTAGCGATGCTTCTTCGGGTTTACTGATTGATATATCGGCATCGTCGATATTTTTTGGCGATACAACGAAGAGTGAATAGTGATGGAAGAAGTGGTAAAAATTTTACTTTGATAAGGCTACACACTCATTTAGCAAAGCCATTGCTTATCTAGAAAAATTAGTCTCTGATTTAGTACTGGTTTTCAATGGAAGATTTTATAATTTAAAAAATAATGAAACAATTGACGAATATTTCATTTTCAGTCTTCCAACACCGTATCAAAAAAGGTGCATTTTTCAGTTAATTGACCTTAATTTCGTTCTGTATTACGAAATTATTGCGGGCATGATCACCCCTGATTGGTTTGTGCAACAGCTTGCTATGGCAGGTTTTCAAGTAGAATAAAGTGTTGCCGCTTTGATACACCACTCTCCCAAATAATAAAGCCGATCCACTTGTGGATTCTAGTGGATAGTTAGACCCATCTTATTGCATTGAGATATCTAATGAGGCCATCTAGAGTGGTTCCTGATAACTCGAATAGGTCATCTATATTGTTTCACCCCCCTACAGCTTGTTCAAGTTCTGACATGACTACGAAAGAGTGGGAGTCCGATGAAGAAGATGATCACCATTTTAATCTTTAGGTTTCCTAAAGAAGTTAAGATATACTTAAGATGTCCTAATATACCCAGGAACTCAGATCCGCTTACATTTTTTGGCGCAATAACATCTTGAACCGAAAAAACAATTTAATTTTGAATAAAAGTAAAAAATAAAATGAATATAAATTCACAAGGCTTCTTGTAAATAAGCCTCTTTTGAGTTCCGAGCTCAATGTCCGTGTTCCGTCTGTCAGCACGTTTTACCTCTGGAACCATTAAAAGTAGATACATGAAATTTGTTCACAAGTTGTATTACTATGATTGCTATAACCACAAATTTCAAAATTACGGGGTGTTCTGATAGTGAATTGATTTTTACGAATATGATGTTATTTTTTGAACCGTAATACTCGATATTTTAACAAGTATAAAAAATAAAACTGAAAATTAAAGGGATAACCGATAGGAAAGTGAATTTTACCTATATATGTATGTATGTATATTTATTTATTTTTGAACCGTAATAGATATACTCTTGAAATGTTCACATTAGGTGTATTACCATTATAAAGACAATTACTAAGATTAAAAGGCTTTTCCGATACCGATCTGTCTTTCACGCATATGACCTTATTTTTTTTATCGTAAAGGCAGATACTTTAAATTTACACAGAGTATGGTAAATTATGTCCGCTAGAAAGTATCTAAAAAATATAAATTAAAGAGTGTTGCGATAGCGAAAGGAACCACATTTTTTCTGCTGAAATAACTAATATGATCTTATATATGAACCGTAAAAGGCAGACACTAAAAATTTACATATGTTTTACAATGTTTACTGCCTTGTTGTGGCAGTAAACATTGTAGCAGAATTGTCAACTTTCTTGTAAACATTATATAATGGGCTTAACTTTTAAACCGTTGCAGGCAGGCCATTAACATTTTTAAAAGCAAGTAATAAAAACATGAAATTAACGGTTTCCCATACATGACATGAAAAAAAATAAATCTTGTAATTTTGAAGCTGTATGTTGAACGTAATATGGAACCCTGAAAATGCCTCGTACTTCACTGATTTATTCTTAGATTTTGTCCCCCAAAAAATTGTTTTATTTTCTTTTTTACAAAAACATCTGTATTCTTGATTGAACAAAAAAAAAAATAATTATTGAAAATGAAATAAAAAATCTAATCATTGCTGTTAAAAATTTAAAAGTAAAATATCGATACACTTTATTCGTAATTACATTAAAATTACTGGAGTTATAGAAAACAATAATAATTACAATTTTAAAATAATTAAAACATAATTTGACACATTTGATAAAAATATTTAACTATTGAACTTAATTAAAAAAAATTGTTGTAACACTTTGAAAAAATATTCTTTCATGATTTTAGTCCTTAAATCTATAGCATTCAATCTTAAAAGTATCTTCTTCATACAATCAATTGTTTTTTATTTATTTTTTAATTAATTTTTGAAGGATTTATAGTTCCTGCTAAAATAGTGTAGAGTTGTATTTGTTTTTGTTTTTTCTATTGTGATGTCGTCGATAAAATACAGATTCATTTTGTGGAGGATCTGAAGTAGGTGGTGGCGCTGTTGTAGCTTTTGAAGGTGAATGCAAATGTATTGGCAACATCATCATCGACACTGTAATCTTATTCAATACATCAGTTAGACGAAGAATTCGAGGTGATGGTAATGGTGTAGCTGGTTGAGTCGGCGACAACAAGTCATTTGTATTCCTTTCAGATTGTTGAAATTTAAAATGATGATGCTGCTGTGGCAGATGCTGTTTCTGTTGCTCATAAAAATGTTGATGCTTAAGACGATTATTTGACAGCACCTGCCTCTGCTGCTTTATTTCCTCACGGTGTTCGTGTTGCAGTTCTCTTTCGTGTCCATGTTTGTCTTGATGATGATAATGATTTAAATTGTGGTGACTGTATGACTTTTTATGATGAATGTCTTGTTGAAGTTGCTGTAGTTGTAATGATGGCTTAAGGATTAACAATCGTTGCAAATGTTTTCTTAATCTTGCACGCAATTTTCGTAGCTTGTGCTGCTGCTATCACGTACCCGTTGACAGGTCATCTTTAAGCCACTGCGGAATAGGACGTGCTCCAAGTTTTTTTAAAAGTTTTACCAAAGCTGTATTATGACTTAAATAATATCTGAAAGTAGAGAGAGTAAAAAAGATAAGTTTTATTTAATTGCGGCCAATCAAAGGATTTTAATATTAAGAAAATATCTGCTCTAATTTTGAATTCCAACTTTTAAAGTGAAAACACTTGGAACATTGCCGCCAAAGAACAACTCCTCCAAAGTGAACTACTAAACAAAATTTTCTTTAAAACAAAGGAACTACCTGTTCACGCATTTCGTAAAAACACAATGCTGTTGATGGTATCCGAGCTTCAGTTCTTCAGTAATTTGAATCTCGTTTGGTAAAATTTGCAACAACTATCAACGAACGGCTGGGCTTGGTTGACCGACCACACTTTTACGAGCTCTGTCAACATTATTATAAACGGCAAGGTCACCTTGTCTGTGCTATCGCCTCTACTGTGGTCCTAATCCATCGCCGATCTACTTGCACAGCTTAACACACTCGGTTTACGAATATGTGGTTATGTTGGCGACCTTATCATTTCTGTGGCATAATGGGATGGTGCAGCAGGCTCTAGATCTAACTACTATCTTATCAGAAAGTAATCTGGTACAATTTACAAGACTTAGAATTTTAGACTCGTCGGACTGATGATTTTAAACGTCTTTACTATTTAGTTCTACCAAGGGCAATGTATGCCTGTCAGAGACTCTTTGCTAAAACGTGACGCCTTAGGCCAAGAATGATCTACTGGTTTTTGAATACTATCATAAAGCCAATTTTCACTTACTATGCCTTAGTTTGGAGACAGAAGACTAAACAGGTGACGACCAAGTTACTATTTAATAAGTTCTAATGCCTAATCTGTGCCTCTATTACAGCTACGATGAGGACTTTCCCCAGCTGTGTTTTAAGCGCTATGCTGCACATAATGCAGTTGCATGCTGAAGCGCTTTACGACTACCTGATATTTCGTCAGTAAAAGCCGAAAACTTAGTGAGACATTTGCGCACACTTTTTCTTTTGTTTATGAACGACCCTTCGCTTAGGGTATATAATTAAATTCAACCGACCCTCTTGTTGTACAATTTTGATGTCCTTATTACCGATACCCTGCGTTGGAATAACCAGACTTGGTATCACGAAGTGGCAGTCAAGGTTTAGTTTACTGAAGGCTTCAAACAGAATAATGTTGACACGGGGCTGGTATTATTTCAAAGGGCCATTCCCATGGGCAAATACCCAACGATCTTTTAGGCAGAAGTAGATGCCATCCTCATGTTTAAGGAAAACGACAAAGGGTAAATGTCAAATAGCCAAGCTGCGCTAAACGCCTTAACGTCATTTGAGCTAAGAACTGCCGTAGTCATGGACTCTGTTCTTATAACAGTTTAACAGTATGTTGAGTTCACAGCCATGAGTGTCGTGTTGGTAATGTGCATAAGGACCTCTTAGTTAAACAAAGGGCCCATTGCTATATCTACTAATATGTGTGAAGATAAATTCGAATTTAACTAGCAGAGACAAAAACCACATTTTTTAACGGAGCTCATTTTACAGTCAACAGAGCAATGTTACTAGCTTAACATTCACTGTAAATATCAATCCAATTATTTTGGAGGCTACAACTTGGAATCGGGAGAAGTTCCACCTAAAAAAAATTAGTAATGTTGTTCCGAGGGATACTTTTTGACAGTAAAATAGTAGGATTTCCAAAATAACTTAAGAAAAGCTATAAAAAGACTTTAAATTTAAAAATATCTTAAGAGGATTTTTGGTTATTATGGAAAAATAGGGATGGGTACGATATACCCACTATATACAAATGTTGCTCCAAGGGGTGCTTAATGAAACTGTGTACGTAGAATTCCTGAAATAATTTTGGAACTTTTGTAAAACGAATTTGAAAAAAGAGGTTTTTGGTACAAATTTCTTGAGAGGATTTTTTGGTAATTAAGGAAAAATAGGGATGGGTACGATAAACCCACTATATACAAATGTTGCTCCAAGGGGTGCTTAACGTCATTTGATCTAAGATCTGGCGTAGTCATGGACTCGTTTCTTACAACAGTTTAACAGTATATTGAGTTCACAGCCACGAGTGTCAAGATGGTAATGAGCAGAAGAACTGCTTAGATCAACTAGGGGTCCATTGAAGGTTAATACAACCCGAATCCTTCTTTGCTATATCTACTAGATGTTTTAAGGAAAAAAACTAGTTCCTGGGTCGAAAAAACCGCTTTCACGCTAAGTGTAAGTTCTAACAGGGATCAGGCAAGCAACGCGTTTTATTACGTTGTCTCGGCGTTCTCAATCCGCAAAGGCTGCTGTTACTCATTAGGAATGACCTAAAGCTTGCCACCGGTCATTGTGGTCTTCGATACCATAAGTTTACATTAGGAAAAACTGAAATCAGAATTTGCTGCACGACAAATTTCGCAACACGAAAATTGTGCGTGGTCTGCCGTGGGGTTTTGCAGAGCAAAATTCTTTGTTGTCTCTAAGGGATGTGAATGATCTCTTACTGTATAGGATTGTTTGCTTTATCCGTAGCCTAGAACAAAGGCTATACAAAAGATCCTTTGGGTTGCGGTACTTGGCGCTTATAACTTAATAATGATAATTGAAGGGTTTGCAGCCAAAAAAATTAATTCCAATTTTTAGGGAAAATAGAAAAAAAAAAAAAAATCAATACTGGAGAATTTTTTAACGGTTGTTAACTCTGTTTGGCCTAGGAATGAAGTTAACTCTTTGTTGCTGCAAACACTTCAATTGTAATATAAGGCGTTGAAATTTCAACAAAAGACCACTTCTTCTTTTAACATAATGATTAGAATGAGACCCTTTCAATAACAGTGACCAATTTTTCTTTTGACTTAAATATATATTTTTTAATTTACAAGCACCATAAATACAAAATGAAAACAATACTTGTAATAAATTGCAATAAAAACAATTTTGCTTATAAACTGAGTGAAGTAGAACTTGTGGAAATAAAGCAACAGCAATAAAGCAATAAACAAAACAAGAAGGAAAATAAAAGAAAAGAAGTATCGTTGCATACTCGTCGACATTTAACCCATTCATTTACATTTTACCAACTGCAGATATAATAAAATAGATAAAAGCAAGGAAGGATACATAGAATTTATTACAAATAATAGGGAATGCGTTTAAATAAAATGACACCGACATATTTTCATATTTCGCTATTAAGGAGAACTGAATTAAGTTCGAAATAAAAGTAGATTTAGCAAGGGTGGCCTAAAGGTCTGTTAAAAGAAACATAGAAACAAAACTAGTTTGTTTTAAAACATAGACAAAATATATGGGATGATTTAAAAACAATATTTAAAAAATTTATGTTTTACTTGTTGGCGAAAGGGGTAGAAAAAAGGACTCAATTTCAGTTTTGTATGATTTTTTTGCATTTCGTTTGTTACCTATTTGTATTCTCGTTATTATGCTTTCTTTTCATTTTTCAAGTGACAAGTCAGTTCAAATATCGGGTGGTGAAATTTTAAGGGCCGATGTTGAATGTGAACCACACCTAAACGTCAAGTTTTTTTCTGCATTTAATTTGACATTTCTCAATTCACAATCGAGCAACGCGTTAAAGTTATTCAGGCTTATTATGAAAATGGGCGTTCAAATCAAAATGCATATCGTGCACTTCGTGATTTTTTCGGTCAATTTAATCGTCCAAATGTGCGTACAGTCGGAAAAATCGTATAAAAATTTAAGCAAACCGGATCTGTAGGAGATGTGAAAACACCGGTGCATGCTCGTACAGGTGGTACTTCAGAAAATATTGCTGCTGTTCGCGATAGTGTGGCTGAAGAGCCGTGCACCTCAACTCGTCGTCGTGCCCAACAATTGCACCTCCCACGCTCGTCGTTGACGAACATTATGCATAAAGACTTTCATTTACATGCTTACAAGGTAAAATTGAGTCTTGATCATTCCAAACGTCATCAATGGTCAGAATGGTGGCAATATATGGCAATGTTGGATGATCAATTTTCGAAGAAAATCATCTTCAGTGATGAGGCACATTTTCACCTCAGTGGATTCGTCAATAAGCAGAATTGCCGCATTTGGGCGAATGATAATCCAAGAGTTATTTTCGAAAATCCAATGCAGCCACAAAGAGTGGCTGTTTGGTGCGGTTTATGGGCTGGCGGCATCATCGGGCCGTATTTTTTCAAAAATAAGGCCGGTCAGGCAGTTTCTGTGAGATGATAACGAAATTTTTAATGTCCCGAATTGGAAGATATGGATGTGGACGATATGTGGTTTCAACAGAATGGTGCCACTTGCCACGCCACACAGCTAACGAAACAATGGCTCTGTTGCGCGACAAATTTAATAGCCGTGTTATATAACGTGGTGGCGATGTCAATTGGCCGCTAAGATCATGTGATTTGACGCCGATGGACTTCTTTCTTTGGGGTTATTTGAAAGAAAAGTTGTACGTCGAAAAGCCAGCAACAATTGAAGAGCTAAAGGATGAGATAATTCGGCAGATTAACGGCATAGAACCGCAATTATGCCTCAGCGTCATCGAAAATTTAGAGCATCGGATGGAGGTGTGCCGCTTAAGTCGCGGCGAACATTTGGCCGATATTTTGTTCCATAATAATTGAACCATAGTAATATTATCAAAATAAACAGAAATGACAATAAAATAAATAATTTGTGTTTTATTCGGTTATTTCCAAAGTAACTTGCTTAAGCAGATGTTCTAAAAACTATTTCGAAAAATTTTTAAGTGTTGAACACTGGCTTAGATGTGCTATGAACTTCGTCCTCTTTATATACAAAATTTTTGGGAATTTAAATATTTATTATTTAATATTGTGCAATTCATTTGTTGGGGAAAAAGAGCTAGTTCCTAAACGTATTTCACTGGTTGCTCTGGCCAGATCATCAGGAAACCTTTTTCCAAATTTTAAAGGAGCCAAAAATACTGTATAAGTAATAAAATTCTACAAAACACAATGAGAAGTTTACAAATATGTTAATAGAATATTAAAACAGAATATTAAAGCTTCAACAAAACACCAACAAACAAACCACGGTTTTATTTTTGGCTTAAAATCTTGTATTCAATTATCGAACTTATGCTTGACTATAAATTTCATTGTAAATATGTAATATATAAATAGTTCCACTAATAATAACTTCAAATTTTTTAAAAATTAAATGTTTATTTCAAGATATAATATTTTATTCAAATGATTGTCCATGGCAAGATAGATACGACCATTCTCCTCTTACTGGCGAGTTATGATTTCTATCCCGAAAGCACTTCTTATCTTTTGAGGCCAGGAACGAATCAAGCCCTTTTTAACCGACTTCAAACAAAGAAGGAGGTTATCAATTCGTCTGAATGTTGCTTTTTTTTAATGTTTGTGCCCGCAGAACTCAGTCAGTTCTGAACCGATTTTAAAAATTTCATTAGAAAGGAAATGCTTACAGATTGGTCCCATTTTAAAAGAAATTCAGAATTTTGAAAATTAAAGGGTGTCCCCATACAACATACGTGTTTTTTACGAGTATTATGAACCGTAAAGGGCACCCTTTTAAAATTTAAAAAAACTGCATATCACTATAGCTGCCAATAACAGAAATTAATAAAAAAATAAACTTAAAAATTAAAGGGTGTCCCCATATGTGACGTCAATTTAAATATATGAACCATTTGAACCAATGTAGACAATCACTTGAAAATTGGACAGAATGTCCAATATTTATAATCAGAAATTAAATATTTAAAATTAGAAGTTAAAGGGTGTCCCAATAGTTGATGTAATTTGATGTATATTGCAAAACTTTTGAACCGTAACAGAGAGACGGTTGATATTTACAAAGAACCTGTAATTCCAAGTCCGTTATAACATCAAGTATATAATTTAAATTTGGAAACTAAAGGGTGTCCCCATAATTGATGTAATTTTACCTATCTAGCCCTATCTTTTGAACCGTTATAGACAAACACTTGAAAATTAGACAGAATCTCCACTACTATGTCCCGTATAATAACATTTGTAAATATTTTAAATTATAAAGGGTGTCTCAATAGTTGATGTAAACTTTTCAACCGTTTTAAACAGACATTTGAAATTTACAAAGAATCTGTCCTTTAAAATAATTGTTTAATTTAAAAATGTACATTAAAGGGTGTCCCCTAGGTGATATTGTTTAACCTATATGGCCATATCTTTGGAACCGTTATTTTTTATTATTGTGTCAGTAATAATAAGTGTAAAAAAATAAAGGGTGTCCTCATATCTGATGTAATTTGTCGTATATGGCTTTATCTGCTGAACCGTTATAGATAGACATTTGAATATATGGAACGTATAAAACTATGTCCGTTATTAGAGCAACAAGTATAAAAGTATTTGATTTGGGTACTAGTTCTTACAGATTACTTCCTTTTATATTTTTAGTTTAGAATTGATGCACATATATTTGTTTTGTAGTCGATTTTTTTTTTGCAAGAATTATTTAATACACAGCTTTCTGCATCAAAGGAATCAAATATTGGTTAGAAGGGGCAGTGTAGGATAAAACATCCTAGTCATTATTTTACAAATAGTTTTTAAATGGTCGCTTGACGCCGGGCATTGCCACAATGGCAAATTATAGACGTTTGTGGAATCAGTGCTCTTAGCAAATGGATAAATTGTGCTTTGAGTACATGTCTCCCGTGAGTGCTTTTAAACAGTTTCAACAGCTCTTAATAGATGACACCCCTCTGAGCAGACTAAATGCAGGGAGGCTACTGCGTATTTCGATTTGAAAGAAATCTTTTTCGATACACAATGTTAAAGTCATATAAAACCGAATAAATTTCTTTTCGAATCGAAATACGAAGTAACCTCCCAGAGTTTTTATTTTTAATTGGCCGGGATTCCGGGCTTCCGATCTTCAGATCTACTTTTTAACACCCATAACAAAATATGTGGGCTGAAAACCCATTGCATAAATGCAAATCTCCTTTAAACGTGTCTTGGTCTCATTTTATATGGCACGCAATTTTTTTCTTTCGGACAAATCCAAGTGCTTTTAACCAAATGATGCAAAATCGTTTTTCAACGTCTTTTGGCTTCATTTCGAAATACGAAGTAACCTCCCAGAGTTTTTATTTTTAATTGGCCGGGATTCCGGGCTTCCGATCTTCAGATCTACTTTTTAACACCCATAACAAAATATGTGGGCTGAAAACCCATTGCATAAATGCAAATCTCCTTTAAACGTGTCTTGGTCTCATTTTATATGGCACGCAATTTTTTTCTTTCGGACAAATCCAAGTGCTTTTAACCAAATGATGCAAAATCGTTTTTCAACGTCTTTTGGCTTCATTTCGAATCACAAGTAATATTCTTTCTTTCGGTTCAAGTGTTTCTATACAAATGATTTTGCAAGTACTTCTTTCATATCATGTCTGTCGGGTTTTCTGTCCATATATACAAGTTATTGTTTTTTTTTACCACTCTTAGTGTATAATTTTTGAAGTTTGATAGAATTACTTGCTCTCAATTTTTAACTTATAAAAATTTAAAATAAAAAAAAAACAATAATTAAGAATAATGTATGTTTTATTTAGGTTAAACGCACAGCTTATTTCAAATGCAACTTTGTTTGTTTGGTTATTGCCCTAATTCTAAACTAACACCAACCACTTATATACGAATAAACGAACCAAATAATAATCGCAACTCTCCCAACTAACCCCCAATTCACTGACTCGTAGACAATCAAAACAATATAAATAGAACTTTAACGAGGTTCAACATTATTCACAAAAGTATAACAAAACGTGCTTATTATATCATCTACTTTGTTTTTATTATGGTTAGAAAAAAATCGTAAAGTTTTTTATGGTTTAATATTAAAGATTATGGAGCCATTAAATCTTAAAAGGAATGCAATGCAGATTTTATTCAGTTGTGAACTCTTCACATCCACTCATTTTTCAATAAAAAAAAAAAAAAAAAACAAGACAATACAATACAATACAAAAAGGAAAAACGACTAAAGAAAAATAACAAAAATATTATATAATAACAAAAGTAATTATTAAATATTTTATAAAGACCCATAATCAAAGGAAATAGCAGACGTATGAGTGATGCGAAATAATGATTAATTATACGCCTAAAGGTCGGTTTACATAATCACTGAAGTCTTATGACATGTTTGTGTAAAATATAACGAATGATATCGTCTAAACATAAACATAATGTAATGAATCTGTGAGACATTGTGAGAAAGAACGGTTGAAACTTCGACAGTCGTATGACTCTTTCTTTTTTACATTTTTCAAAAAGACCATCGGATGCATTTTTCTAAGTGCTGACAACTTTTTATAGGCAAAACACATCGAATTCACCCATAAAACAGGTGACTTAAGCGCGAAAAAGCTCAGCTGGCATCACTGATATTTTTGTAAACAATAGAAAAATCTCAAACGTCGTATGATTTTTACTATCATTTCTGAAACACGTATCAAATTTTATGTTATTTTCTCTTTGAATTTATGTACGTAAAGTCGTACGGTCTAAACCACCCTTAAGTAAATGTTACAAAGATTAAGACAGTGGGGCTGATTTTAATTTTTTGGGCGAAGTAACAATTTCATGATTAGACGTCAATAAAAACCTGTTAATCGTTACCAAAAAAAAAATTTTTTAAACAGCAATAATTTTGTTTAGCGCAACCATACATTGTTAGATTGAACATAATATGGTTCTTGGGACCATCCCATAATTACATTTTTCTTGCTCTCCTATCTTCTACACAGTAGGAGAGCAGTAGGACTACATCCATGATCGGATGGAAACCAGTTTTTGTCTACTTGGATCAAATAGAAGCCGAGAGGAACTCAAAGAGGAAATCAAGAACACCAGGGAGCACCGGATTAAGACATGCGAAGCTGAGAATTGGGATATTTGACAAAACAGCTCTTATGTCTCTAAATAAAAATAACCTAAGAATTGCCCACTGGTTTTCTCACCAGGAAACATCTTTTTAAGGAAACATCTAAAGAGGCTAGACATTGAGAACAACAGCCGGTGTAGATTTGCTGATCACGAAGAGGAAACTTCAGAGCATATCCTAAGGAATTGTGATGCTTTATGTTACAACAGCTACAACCAGCTGGGCAAAAAATTACTGAACGTCTGGGATATGCCAACACTAGAACCAACTGCAATCCTGAGATACTTCAGCAGAACAGGTCTATTTACATAACTGGGGACACAATAGATCTTCTTGATCGTAGTGTTGTAATGTTCAAAAGGTGGATCTTTCAAAAAATTCAAAAGACTTCATTATTTGCTTTTGATTTAGGGCTTGGTGCTTGGTGCGATTAGAGCTACCAAGTTATGTTTATTCAAATGTGTCTTATTCTAAGAAATTGTTCTTCTTATATACTATTTGGTAAAATAAATAATAGTAAAATACCAGGAAATCATGAATTTTGAGTAATTTACAAAAATCCGGATTGAGTGGAAATATTAAATTCTTATTATTTTTATTTTTACAAATTTATTTAAATAGAACAAGTATGTTGTGCGCAATAGAAAAGTGCTGATCGTTTCATTATTTTGCAGACCACTTTGCTGTTGGTTTTCTTCAACTGCATGTGGGCTGTGTAACATGAGCTTATTGTTGTTAATGTCAGTGTGTCGGCAATTATGACTGTTTATTACAGTACTTATGTGATAGTCATACCAACCGATCAGTCACACTACAGTGTCCTATTTCTTCCCCTTATTATCGTCAGTATTATTCTTAAGCGTTAAGCACATTTCGAACTTTATATATTAAACCTTACATTTCCATTTTCCTTTTTTGTTTGATTTATAAAACTATTCGCCTGCTTTATATTTCATGAGGTTTTTTATTCCCAGATAATAATCTTCTACTTTTCTCGATAATTTTTTTGTTGGGTTTGAACTAAGGAATATTTATTTTTAAATAGTCTGTAGAACTTTGTGCATTTAGATGCTGCAATGTTTCCCAACCATACAAAAAAAAAAAAAAAAAAAAAAAAAAAATGAAGAAAAACCAAAAGTAAAAGAAAAAACCATGAAAATGAGATGAGAAATGTTTCCTTGCGTGTCTGATGTCAGGCATTATGACACGATTTCGCACTTTTCATACTCATCACAACTATTGACATGTCAGGCACTCGTAACTTATAAGCGATAATGATTTATGAGACATAAACTGTAAAAACACAACAGCCACAGTAACATGCTCTCGCACACACAGACAACAACCACACATACACACACATGCAAGGGAAAATACAATTTTACTTAAAAGTTTTTAGGTGGTACCTTTTTTATGCGGATGCAAACAAACGAGTATTTCAAATATGCTAATAGAGAAAAATGAATGAAAAATGTTTTGTAGAACATTGAAGGTTTTAACCATCAAAATAATGAAAAAAAAAAAAATTAAATAGTAAAGACAAAAATTTAGAGCAAAATATAAAAAAGGGAAACATGGAGCACATAAACAAAATGAAGATAAAAACAAGTACAACAGGGACGATGATAAGTTGAAGTGATGTGACGGCAAAAAAAAATCAATTTCTTTTTAAATATTTACTAGGGTTACCTGCTTCAGGTATAGGAAAAAACATTAAAGGCTTAAAAAAAAAAAACTTTCTATGAGTGATGGCAAAAACTCCCTGTTTTATTAAAATTTCCAACCAGTGATATATTCTTTGTAGACATATCACTGAAAAAAGCGTTAAAGTGGAAATCGTTAAACATCTAGACTATGACATCCTAAATGGTTGTGATAACATCCGACTAAAAAAACGGGATATTACTCTTTTCTAGCCCAACGAACCAATCGAGTTAAACAAACAATTTACTTTGCGTTTGCTAGTATAAGTATTGTAGTCTAAGGATCTCATTTCAATCAACCTGATTAATATATTTTTAATCCTGATTCCTAATTCTACATGTTTAATATTCAACTTTTGTTTTATATTTTTGATATTTGAAAAACTAGTGATCATTATGCGAATTCGTAAATATTTTCGCTATTGATTTGAGGCCACTACAGTTTGTGGTTTTTTACTTGTTCTTCTGTTTTTTTTTTTTTTTTTTTAACCAGAGTTTATGAATTATTTTCGATCTGTAGTAAAAGTTAGTCAAATAAGCCTTTAAAAATATTAAATTTAACTAAAGTCTATCAAGGAGAAGCTGGCAATGTTTGTTGTTTCCAACTTACTAAATATGCCTTTTGATCTGTTTACAAACAATAAATGTTAGGAGGGGGTTATAATCAGGCATGTTCCCGAAAAGTTGTAGAATGAAAGTAAAATACGGTTTGAAAAGTAAACTTTTTATTTTTGATGTTTTGCAAAAGTAGTGGATATAAATTAGAATTTAACTAGCAGAGACAAAAACCATATTTTCTAACAGAGCTCATTTTACAATCAACAGAGCACTGTTATTAGTTTAACATTCACTGTAAATATCAATCCAATTATTTTGGAGACTACAACTTGGAATCAAGAAAAGTTCCACCTTCAAAAAAAACTTAGAAATGTTGCTGCGAGGGATACTTTTTGGAACTAAAATATTGGAATTTCCCAAATAACTTAAAAAAGGAAGATTAGTGGTCAATATGGAAAAATGGGGATGGGCTGCTATAACACACCATATACATATGGTGGTCCAGGGAGTACTTAATGGACATATGATATTTAATAGACCTGAAATAATTGTAAAACTTGGAAAAAATCTGAATTTTTAAAAATAGTCATATATGAAAATTTCTTGGGAAGATTAGTGGTCAACATATTGGCGTACTTTTTCATCGTGTAGCATTTTTCCTTCATTATGAATTTTTTTTGTTAAAATTTATAAAATAATAATAATTATTTGCAATCCCTGGTATAAACGCAATAGGGATTCTCAAGTTGGTAAACATGAACACAAATTTAATAAAAGACATCCTCAGTTTTTTGTCTATCTAATGTTTTGGAGTCGGAGTAACAGCTTTGCTAGTAATATTGTCCCAAAACATATCACTGAGGTCTACTAAAATTGCTTTCAACGTGTGCGTTATCGAATTCCGGTGCGTTTTCAACGCCTTCAATTACGGGAAAAATCCTACATAATTGACCACAGCTTCCTCCATTTTTGGATTTTGGATTTTGCATACTATTTTGGTAAACAAAATTAATTACCCGGAAAACTTTGAAATTCAATTATTTTTCTTCCCGTAACCCGGGATGTGAAAAAGTCCGGAAAATTTCGGATACGTGGGTTCAATTCCCACCAAAGATTTTTGGTGTTTCACTACAACGAGTAGAGTCTTCTTTACTGTGCTCGGTAAATTAAGTTAGAATATAATTTGTAATTTTATATTGTATTATTTCATAAATAAAAAAAATTTTGGAAACGGTATCTAGTGATGAACACACAAAGTTTAATGACATATGTATATACAAAAATAAATAGTAATAAACATAATAATAATAATAATAATAATAATAATAATAATAATAATAATAATAATAATAATAATAATAATAATAATAATCAGTTGTTAACAGAATGAAATGAACATGGTGAACGTTTTCATCAGGTATGTCTTCCTATAAAAGAACGATATAAAGGCAAAGCATTTGGTCTCTTATAACAGACTAGCAGTGGCCGCCACTTCGTAACCGTCCTTGCAATATTTTGTTCAATTTTGCTTCGAAAGCAATCCACATCAAAATCCCTTACTTTTTTAGTGCTTCAGTATTGGTTTATGTATTTAATTTATATAAAGGTTCTCGTCCCTGCTAAACACAAGTAAATACATAAACCATAACTTAAGCACTAACCGATTTCATAGTTTAAGCATATCGGTTAGTGCTTCATTAATGGTTTATGTATTTACTTTATATAAAGAGTCTCATCCTTACTAAAATAACTGCGTATTTTCACTCTTGTAAATAAAATATTTTTGGGGAAAAAAGTATACTATATTGAAATCAGGATACTAAGGTACCTCCTTATAAAATTTTGTTAAAATCCATCCTGTAGTTTTTACGTGATGCGAACACAAAGAGAAAGACAGACAGCTAGACATACATACAGACAGACAGGAATTGAGTTACTGTTTTATTGTATGTATAGATTTGTGTTGGACATTGTTCTATAGTGGTGTCAAATTGCCAAGCTCGAATTATATTGGTTTTTGGTGCTAAGCCCACTAACTTTAGCCACCTCAAAACTAAAATTCCGATGTGATATTTCAGACGTATATTTTTTGTTTTAGCTCCTCTACCACTATCAATCGTCGGAACCCCGTAATGTTGGAAAAAGTTTGAAATTGTTGTAAAGTGTAATATTAAAAATAAATTTAAGCCGATTTTCTCCACAAACTAAAAGAGATAACCCATATAAATATTCAAATATGCTTCGATTTTCAGGAGGATAAAAATTGTATTGAGGGAAAAACCAAAAATACTAAAACAAAAACATTAAACATAAACAAAAAATCATGATAACTTTTTATTTAAAAAATGCTGAACAAAAAAAAAAAAATAATAATAATTCACATTTTATCACCCTATAATAGGCTAAAAATATTCGAATATCGCTTTTTCACATTTTAAACAGATATCTATGGGCCCACCATTACAATAATTAAACTTGTAAAAATCCAAGGAAATCTAAATCAAAGCGGTATTAGTGGATTGTTTTTTGTGACATCCTGAATAAATTTTAAATGTTATTTTGTCATTTTTCCGTCCTTGTATAGTAATGGAAAAGTGTCATTTCAACAGCTCCTTGCCAACACATTACCAATTTTTTTTTCTCAATATAAATTTAACATTCTTCCTACAAAAAGGTTAACCAGCAAATTGAGAAAATAAAAATAAAAAAGTGAAAATAAAAAATAAAAATTTCCCTTTTAAAAATCTAGACACATCCATCATTTTGGGATGGCTCAAAATGGAACAGGCTGTGCCAGACAGTGAGTAAGAGATTGGTGATGTGGCGGGCTGCCGTTTTGTTCGCAGTTCAACTATAAAAAAATTAAAAAATATAAATAAAGATGCAGCTGGTGCCAATGTCTGGTGCTTGTACATGTAACACACATACCCGCTTTTTATAATGTAAAAGTATATTAAACACTGTTCGTGGCAAGAGCAAAAAATAAGTCTTCACCAGTAGTCAATCAGTTAAGGATGAAAGTTTTCTTTGGCGTTTTTATACTTTTCTTTCTGTACTTTGTGTAACATTGCAATTAAATTGTCACTAACATACGAGATGAAGTCACTAAGTCTTTACAAAAAACATAGAAAAGTTACATTTTTAGGTAGTTTGATTTAGGCTCATTATTATAACTTGCCTTTAGCTAAAGTTAGGATTTTATTGGAGCGATAAATAGTTTTTCGTTATTAAAAGTAAGCTAAAAACCACTTTTAACTATCACGTGCTATAAGGACAATTTATAGCAATGAGCATTATCCTTATTATTATAACGAAAAACTACTTATCGCTCCAACAAAATCCTAACTTTAGCTAAAGGCAACTTATAATAATGGGCCTTAATGTTGCAACATCTTTTTTTAATAAAATAAATAAACTTCATGCAGTAATTCACTTAGTTTTTTAAAAGAGATTTTGAAGTTTCTTAAAATAAAATTTGCTCCTAAATTGATCCCGTCTTACGACTTAACCCCTAACGATTATAATTGCAGAAGTCAATGTATGTAGATGATTTTATTCAAATCTCAAATTAAGGTCGGAGTTAGTTGCCTATTAAAATCCATAGCATTGGTTGCTGTGTAATTTAGGCTGGTAAATTTATGTTTTATCATTACTTCTGATTAAAAAATTCTTCTGTATCGTAATAATAAAGCTCTAACCAAATTGAAATTACTGAATCACATGGCGTACCCGCCGTGGCCTACACTATGTAACTGAATTGATTCGAGAAGTTTTTTCGAAATCACGAAACAAGTTAAATAATTCTGCAGATGTATGGCCACATTTAAATTCGTTTAGCCAATTTTAGATAAACTTGGTAGCCTATAAAAAGCTATGCATAATAGCTTGTTTTGGATTGCCTTGCGTTGTTTGCCTTTGAAGACGCACCTTTTTCAAATGAAGACAACAACAAAATGATGTCAAGAAAAATTTATTTTTTTAATTTTTGAAAATTCTGAAAAGATGTCCCAAGATGTCATTAAATAAAAACTTGAATGACTGATTTCCTAAAAAATATTCCAAGCGTTGTATACATGATTATTGACTAACCTTCGTACACAGAAAATATTGACAGTTCGTTTTCCTTTAACACTTTATTTTTATTGTTTATTTTTCTGCATTTGCACTTTCCACTTACCTTTGTAACAATTTAGCACTACGTTCATCCATGGGCGGGTATTGACGACCCTTTGACTTGCCCAAACATTTATTGCGTTTTTCACTCACCACCTGACAAAAGAAACCCTTCTTCACATCGTAACGCAATTGATTAGAGTAATCAAATGGCGGTTGAATTTTCAAAAAACGCTGCAAATCATTCATCACATCGACTGGATTGAGACGCAATTGCTCACCATCAATAATGTGCAGCTGTTGTGCCGGATAATACGAGAGCCAACGCTCCAAGTGTTGTGCATATTTACCAGGATTAAGGCAACGATTACGTAAATCCCTGAGTGCTTTTGGTGCCGAATCAGATGCTGTTATGACCTGTAAAAAAAAAACACACACACAAACATACAAAATTAAGAATAAAACAGTTACGTTTTTATCGAAAAGGATTAAAAATAAAAAAAAATTTAGTTAGAAAAAAATAAAAAAACTCAACAACCAGGGAAAAAGATAAACTGGTTGAAGTTCATATTTAAAATAGATTAAGACCCTCTACAAACAACGCAACAAGCACTAGAAATTATAATGAACTGGCAGCAATAACAGTTTTAAACAAAAGTTAAGTGTTGCTTCTCTATTCCAACTTTTTCTCAAGCCTTTTTATTTTTAGTTTTTCTCACTTTGCATAGAATAATTTTTATACTTTTTAAGCTGATTTTCATGACAGATAAAACGTTATTTAATCTTTAACTATAGACTCAAAGGGAAAAAAACAAAAACTGAAAAAAAGCTTAAAAGCATTTGCAACTGTTTACACCGTAATGCGGCTGTAATGCGATTGTTATTTACTTGCTACTGCTGCTTGTATACGTGCTACAATAAAAAGGAACCAAAAAACTAAAAAAATAAATTCGTTTTTTGTTTGCCACGTTTTATATGGGATTCCGGGCTCGGTAATTGATTCTTTAAGAAAAAACGAAAAAAATATAAATGCAAATTGTAACTAAAAAATAAAAGAAATTAAATTAAAAAACATGTTTCTTTTAGCTTTAAGCAGGGTAACCAAACAAGTTAAAGACCAAAGCAATTTTAGCATAGTAGTATGCCAAAAGTATTGCGTAAAAGAAAAATAAAACTGCGCAAATAATTGACTTCGTAGTGCATAAGATACTTAATTCGAGAATAAATATGTCTCCATAGCAATGCGAAAGCGATTATTTTAAGCTAGCTTTGTCCACACACGTTATGTACGTCCTGACAATATTTTGTTCGATGTTGCTCTAAGAGTAGTCCACATCAAATTGTAAGACTCTTACGTATTTACTTTATATAAAGATACCCATCCCGGGATAAAATTCTAAAATGTATATAAAATTATAAAAATTATTGTAAAGCTCTGTAAAAGACAGACAGAAAATGAGTTACTCATACATTTTAAAACTGCATTATCTGTAGCGCAGCAGTGCTTAAAATATACTGCTTTCAAAATTACAAGATGCCTTAAAGAATGCAGTCCCTTTAAATCGGTAAAAAAATTGGCGTAATGTCACTGCTTTGTCTCCCCTTTCTCTTAGAAATACGATATTTTTTCGGAATAGGGTATCCTATATATGCTATACGAATTCTAAGGTACTTCCTCGGTACTTATTATTATTATTAATTATAATTATAATAAAACAGTAACTCATTTCCTGTTTGTCTGTCTTTCTGTCTATGTTCGCATCACGTAATAACTACTGGATGGATTTTAACAAAATTTTGTGAGGAGGTACCTGAATGCAATATAGAATACTTTTCTTTTCGCAAAAATTCAAAATGCATTTATGTGTGCAATCAGTGTATATTATATCAGTGGTTACAAACACTCACTGTCATATTGTACATCTCCGTGAGGGCATTAAACGCCGAGGTCCTGAATCTGGAAGAACAAGTCTGTTTATATAGGTTTATTCGAAACCCAACTAGTGCCCAATCGACTGCTACCACGGAAGCCAGTAGCCCCACAGAGAGATGCTTATCTATGTGACCGGTTATTTGTAAGTCCCTTTGGGGTACACGTGGTGGCTGTGTTTTAACCAAGGTTTGCAGGGATGGTGCTCGTTTTTTCAAGTGTGCTGTTGCACTCTAAACAGAAGGCACCATTGAGTGTCAGGAGTTTGATGGTTTCTAGACACCTAAACAAGGATTTAGAACATGAGTCTAGGCTTTTTATGTTCTATAGATTGCTCCTTTTTGTACTTATGACTTATTATGATATGAGCTAGTCTACGCTTAAATTTCACTCAGAGGTAAGACCACCGTCAGGTAAGAGCATCATGCTTGGTACTAACATTAAATCTTGACCACATTTGTGATATTGCACAGTGGTTGAAAATTTGGTGACATTTCACAGATTTAACGCAGATGTATTTTCGAGTAGAGTTCTTCTCTTTCTAGGACAAAAGGGAAGTTCGCCAGCTCCCAAAGTGAGATACATTTTTTAAATGTCACCACAATTTTTTTATAAAGAGAAAATAAAGTTAGAAACATTTTTTTAGGATTTTTTGAGATTATTTTAGATATTAGTGTTGAGCTTTTGATAAAATTTACAATACATTTTTATAAACTATCTTGACACATTGTTTCGTTAAAAAGTTACGCGCCTTTTCGGAAAATCTAAAACTCGTTTTTAAGGGGTTTCCCCAAAAAATGTGTCTAGGTTTTTTGCTTGTATAGAATAAATCTTGAATTTTTAGGTAGTGACAGACTTCGTTCTCCCCAACTGACGATAGATGATTGAATACCGGTTTTTCATATTCCTTTGTCTGAGTTTGGTTGGTTAATCAGATGATGTTTACAACTCAAACACTACCCAACGTAAATATGTAGATGCGAAGAATGCTGAAAACCGATGCAGCGATCCATTTTTCTTTGTAAAAATATTCTTTCAACAATACTAGTAGTTAGAGAAAATAAAAGAACTTAAGCCTAACTTTAACAAATCATTTATCAATGAAATCTTTTCATCCTTTAGTTTTACATATTTTTTGGTTTTATTATTTATAGCCTGATTACCCTGATATCTTTTACCATAAATGAACAATAGACAAGTTTGGGTGTACTACTCGTAGTACTTTAAGTTCGTCTGCGGCAAAAAAGTACATGAACGATAGTGTATCTACATACAGTGATGTTCCATAAAATAATAAAATAGAGTCAGTTTCACTTTCTACATTTTACTGTGCTTAATTCACTTGAATAAACTTTCTGGTCTGACGAATAAAAGCTAATTTTATTCAACTCTGACAAGCAGCCATTGTGTACGAAGGCCACCAAACACCAAACGTCTTCCTCAATACACCTAAAAAGACCATTAAACACGATGGCGGAAATATTATGGTGTGGGGGTATTTTCATATATTGGAACTGGGTCTACCGTACGAGTGGAAGAAAGATGGATGCTATTTTTTACACAAATCTGCTTAACAGATATGTGATGGCTTCTACAGAATAACAAATGCCGCTTCGATTTGTGTTTCAGCAAGACAATGACCCGAAACACACATCGAAGTGGGCATAAGATTGGTTTGAAAAATATGGGGTATTTGTTTTAAACAGGCCTGCCCCGTTGCTGGTCTTAAACTCATTAAGAACTTGTAGCGAATAGTTAAATCAGCTCTTAAGGGAAAACATGCAACTAATAAAGATCACTTGTGGGCATTGGTTAAAGGAGCATGGCGTAATATTCAAATTGAGACATGCCAAAACGGTGCTTACCCGTTATCAAAAATAAATTATATTCCACTTAGTACTAAGGTAATAAAGATAATTGAAGTATATTATTTTATTCATCTCTTGGAATTTTGTGTTTTTTTAAGATATTTGAAGTGGTTGGCTCTACATATTATTTTTCACACCTAAAATCTTGAATTTCGAATGTTTTTACGTATATATTTCATTTTAAGTTTGTTATTAAAACCGTTCTATAGTAATTTAGTTGGGCACTTGTTCGGTCTCACAAAAATAAAAACCTTCAAATTTTTTATGAAGATTTAGTATGTTTTTTTCTTTTTCGAAATATGTAGTAAAAGGTGTCTCTATTTTATGGAACACCACCAGTACGAATCAATGGATTTCAACACAATGGCGCACAGTGGGACCTGTTCATACAATGTTTGGCAAAAAATATAAGGAGTGCTCATAGAATGTTGAAATTTTGCTCCGAGCCTTTGGTTAGCTCAGTTAAGAAAAATGTAAAGTTTCACCAAAATTGGCCACGCCCACTACCCACCGTCCATAGAATCCAAAATTTATTTTTGGCCCAAAGTTTTTGAAATTTGGCACAGAGCCTTTTATTACCTCAATTAGGAATAAATTAAAGTTTGATCAAAATTGGCCATGCCCACTACCCACCGCCCATATAACCCATATTATATTTTTTCCTATAACTTTTTGTTTCTTTACCAAAACTAATTATTTTATAAATTAATTTCAATACAATACATGCATTTAAATATAGACTTTAATTCATCATCTATCCTAACCTGTTTACGGGGTTGACACCTATGAAAAACATCTGTATTTGTTGCAACTCTATCACACTTTCTGAAGAACCTTAATCTATAAACTTTATTTCTGGCTTCTTCAGAAAGCAGGCCAATAGGAAGTATTGCCGCATTCATGATATCCTTTCCGTGTATCAGTATTTTGTGTACTGTTACTGGCATATAATACCAACTATATTTTTCAACAAAAAGTGTTGCTGTATCTTGAGTATAGTAATAGGTATTTTTATGGGGATTTATAAGCACGTGCCATTATACCTAGCAGGATATGCATTGCGTTTAATTGCAATGCTGTTACGCATAATATCTATATCTTATTTTTTTTTAAATGGGATTTTAGTTTATGCGTTTTTTGAAATGACCAATAAACCTCTTTTGAATTACTCGTTTCACTATACCGATTTCTTTATCCTAAAGCATTGAATTTTTTGATATAATGAAATCCGTTTTTAATTCCAAACTTGCTATGCAATTAATGAGTTCGTAACTCATTTCACTATATAACACGGAAAATAAACTCATTATAATGATATCTTTTTCACTTCCTTAATTGCTATTTTCGCAAATTGTTTTATTTTTATTGTTGTAACTAAATGTCATAATAACGCACGTGCTTAAAATTATGCCATATCTTTTTGTAATTTTTTAAAATTAAAAATTACATGTATTTGAAGACAAATTTTATGATTTTATAAAAGATTATTAATTATTTAAACTTTTTTTTTAATTGATAGTATGGAGTCTTAGCTTTTATTTTATTATAGCGGGAGCACCTAGTACGACCGAGCAACCTTTGTTTTCTTCCAAGGAAGTTTTCAATCACGGCACATTATAAAACAAATTTTATTCGAGCATATCTTTTAAACCATATGAGCGAACTTTATAATTTTTTTTTAAATACGCAGAAAAGTCTATATTTGAAAAAAAAAAATCACTATTTAAATCAGAGCAATAATATTATCTTACGTACAAACACTATAGAAGTGCATAAACAGTTTTCAATATTTTTGACAAAATTTACATGTGTGTAATGAAGTAAAGTCATCATTTCAAAGACAAATAAAGGTGTTTTTGTGGATTCTTCATACTGAATCAATTTTCTACAAAACTGCATCATTAAATTTTGAAATTTTATGTGTCGAAAAAATTACTTATTGCACAAAAAATCCCACTGTGTGGCGTCACGTGTCACTCAATAAAATATTTAACGGCGCTAATGCGCACCACATTTTCAGGCTGGTTTATTTAATGAAACGACGACATTAAATACGAAGCCAAAACTGATATGACGAGATGTTATCGGAGCGCTTTGCAGAAATGTCACAGAAAATTGTGACAATCACATTTAGTGATGCTTCATCAGATTTTTATTTGTAGTATTTGTTTTTCTTAATAATTTAAAGTGGAAACCCAAATTAAATTACCCTGCGTTAAAATTTTCCTAAATGTAAATAATGCAATGTAAATTTAATTAAGGAAACCTCACAATTTTACCACAAAATTCTGAAGTATCTGGTCTCTTAAAAGAGGTTAGGGGTGGATTGTCTGTCAGCATGCAGGCCAATGTAAAAGTTTCAGTATTTGTAAGTGTAGGAGTATGTTGTTTTAAATAAACAAAATTCTCAATATTTTGCGGTTAAATAGAGACCACTTAACTTGGCTTAGGAATGAATTAAATGACCACAAAATAAATCGTTTCATAATCCAAAATGGAAACAAACTTAAGTGACACAACATGTTCCAGCAGTCTAACATGCAGAAGGGAAATGTTGAGTGTTCAAGCATAAAACATAAATATTCATTTATATACTCTGTATCAAATATATGCATTTTATACAGAGTATATAAAATGAGTAAAGAGGACTATAAATTGAAACACATAAATGATATGTGTCTGTGAGTGTGTTTGTGTATGCAAGTGTGTGACGAGGAAATTTCCTTTTAGACAACAGACATGCACACATTTCTATGAAGAAGATATTCAACTTCTACAAAGTTTTATTTCATTAACACTCAGCAGAATAATTAAAATGTTTTGAAGATAAAAGGATTCATTTTTAAACTTTGGTTATTTTAGATTCTCGTATTTATCTTAACCGAAGAGTAGTAAAACAACACGCAAAGAAAAAACCCTTATCAAAGAGTAACACGTTATGATTTATTTATGTGATTGTATTGCAATTTATCAAAAATCATAACATTGTCGACCATAAAAATTGTTTATAACATGGTCACTTGAAATCATATAATAATATAAAATCATCATAGTATTGTTTGCCACTTTATGGTGTTATTTTTTTGTATTACAGGTATTAAATTTGTAGTTTTTAAATTTTAATTATATCTGGTGGTTAAACTCAATTTGAACCGTGGAAAGATACACAATCGAGCAACAGTGGCAACAATGGCAACAGTGTATTATTAATTTTCAAACCAAATCATCTTTAGTGATAAGGCACATTTTCACCTCAGTGAATTCGTCAATAGAATTGCCTTATTTGGGCAAATGATAATCCAAGAGTGATTGTCGAAAAGCCAATGCACCCATAAAGAGTGACTGTTTATGGGCTGGCGGCATAATCGGGCCGTATTTCTTCCAGTCAGGCAGTCTTCCGGTCAGGCAGTTACTGTGAATGGTGTTCGCTATCGTGAGATGATAACGAACTTTTTATGGTCCGAATTTTTATTCAACATAACGGTGCCACTTGCCACACAGCAAATTTAATGGCCGTGTTATCTCACTTGGTGGCGATGTCAATTGGCCGCTAAGATCATCTGATTTGACACCGTTGGACTTCTTTCTTTGGGGTTATTTAAAAGAAAAGTTGTACGTCGATAAGCCAGCAACAATTCAAGAGCTAAAGAATGAGAAAATTCGGCACAATAATGGCATACAACCTCAATTATGCCTCAGCGCCATTGTAAATTTGAAGGGGTGCCGCCAAAGTCGCGGCGGCATTTTGGCCGATATTTTGTTCCATACATAATTGAACCATACCAATATTATTAAAATAAAAAGAAATGACAATAATTTCCTAAATAATTTGTGTTTTATTCAAAATCAACATTGGCCCCTTAAAATTTTACCACCCTTTAGTTATAATTTCAGTAAAAACTGACCCAGCTATGCACTTTAATCCTTTAGCAATTACTTGTAATCAATAAGACTAAAGTAACATTTTAAGTGGGGTACGACAAACGAAAACAAACTAAATAAATACAGTAAAACCTCTCATAACGGACACCTCCTATAACCGGCCAAGTTTTATAGATCCGAAATGTTCATTAGTTTTTTCATACATTCCCACATCCAGACGCTCTAAATTGAAATAACCGGACCCGGACTCTTAATTAAAAAAAAATTTTTTTTTGACAAAATACCTCTTATAGGCGGGCAAAAGTGTTGAATCACGGCTGCAAGAGTGGTGTTTAAATAGTAGTTCTTTTATTAAACGCTCATTCATATCTGTATTAATGTCAATGATATTGGTGATTCCCCTGTTGACTCATGTGTTAAGGACGGAAAACAATTGCTGTTTATTAGAAGAACAAGATAATTGTTATCAATAAAAAAATGGAAATTATAAACGAGTTTGAAAAAGAGAAATTTTTGGTGCATAAAATTGTTACATTTTTTTATGTTTCAAGATTTAAGAGGCCCCAAAACTCAATAAAAACAAAGGAAATATTTGGTAGAGCGGGTGGCGCGAAAATAGCACATTTGTACTTTGATTGGTTCACTAAGAACCCACAAAAAAAAAGTAAAATCTTTTCCTGCCATACAAAATCTCTTAATAGTAAACACATATATTTTGCCTAAATAAATGCAATTTTGAATGACATAAAATGTTAAGTTTTCAAAAGAACAACGAATATTTTACATTTCGCCTTACAGTAGTGCATACTAGTAGTGCATACGAGGAGTTACGACGAGTTACGAACTTAATACCGTATGATTTTAGAACATCTATACTGCACTGCATTGATCGCCTAAAAGGAAATGCTACTAAGTGGGACATCGCAAACAAATATCATGTCATACGTAAGCAGGTTGGTAAGCGATAACAACTCGTCTTTCCTTTACAAACCTGCATACGACGAAGCTGAATTTTTTGCTGTGAATAGATTTCTCAATAGTCCAATTTTTGGTTCTATTTAAAACACATAGCCTTTTTAAGAATTTCACTGGAGACAACTTTATTGAATTCCAATAAAATAAAAAATATAGTACCTCTTTCACAAGCGGACACCTCGAATAACCGGACAAAAATACCAAGACGGTGAGTGTCCGGTTATGAGAGGTTTTACTATATACATATGTATATTGTTTCAATAAGATATCGATATATCGATATCTTGATTTTTTTGCCAAGCATGATTATTTGTACGTTATCGAAAAAAATAAAAATAAATAACACACGAAAACATTTTATTTGAAAAACAATTATGTAATTAATAACATACATATTACCTAGATTTACAATAATAGCCTTATTCAGTAAATTGTTTTTCTTTATCATTTCTAATATTCAGATAATCTTCAACTTTTTATTTTATTTTATATAGTTTATTTGACCTTTTTATTAATATTAATTTAACTATTTTCTTTTAAGCTTTAGGTCTTTAAATAATTTTATTTTTATTTTTTCGATATTTCGCTACTCCTTTGTGTAGCATCATCAGGAGTAGCGAAATATCGAAAAAATAAAAATAAAATTATTTAAAGACCTAAAGCTTAAAAGAAAATAGTTAAATTAATGATAATCTTCAACTTTATAATAAAACGCTTATCAGTTTAAACACTTTGCATTTCGTCTATACGCTTTTGAGTCAGAAACTAATTTAATTAAATTGATGTGCTCGTCTGCCAAGCGCCTTCTCTATTCGGATACTAATAGAAGAAGATCAATAATTTTATCAGATCAGCTTTTCTCTTAATGGAAGCTTGATGTAGAAGACTCTTAAAAAATGCAGAATAAAAGTTATCAATTAAAAGTGGTTTTACACGACGTGTATTTATCATATGACTTGTCACTTTTCCATGTGTAAATGTCCATGTAAATGTTCCATGTGTAAATTCATGTGTAAATGTAAATGAAAAAGTGGTTTTACACGACGTGTATTTGTCATATGACTTGTCACTTTTCCATGTGTAAATTCTAAACACGTCGTGTGAACCCTTTCAAACATAACATGTGTATTTTCCATGTGTACAATACATATGACATTTTTCATTTAGAACGTGTTCTATTTTGATGTAACAAAGCATCTGACATCCTGTAATGCCAACTTGATATTTCGCTATTTTAGGTTTTGTTTTTTTGTGGTACCAAAAGCAAAAGCACTACGTTTGCATCTTTACCTCAGCTGTTGTTGGCAATACAAAACTGTGTGGTGGAAAATTATATATTATAGGTTATGTCAGATGTAATTACACATCTACGTTTGAAAGCAAAAATTATAAACCGTATGTAAAATGCTTATTTTGACAAGCACATGAAATTACATATGGGTTATCAAACTGACAAGTCATATGACAAACACACGTCATGTAAAACTACTTTAAGTAAAGGCAGTGGAATAGTTAATTTTCAAATACTTCTAAATTCGATACTCAAAAATAAATATCGACACATCGATATTAAAAATATCGTTAATATATATCGTTAACGATTTTAGAAAAAATAACTATATTTCGAGAATTGAATATCTTTTTTTTAACCAATTGATGTACCCTCCATACACAAAACTGAAACTTCGTATATAAATGCTTAACCCATGGGTATAACAAGAAAGGCCTTCCAAATTCAGACTTTTTAAAATGCCTGATTAGACCTTCTCTGTGAAGAAACAATACACTGAAAAAAATATTTTCACCAATTAAAGGTTTTAATTGGTTTTAGATTCAAATTTAATTAAATAATTAATTACTTGAATAATTTGTTTAATCAGGATTTTTTTGCCTTGTTTTAAACAAATATAGTTTACAACTAATTAACACCTCGCAAAAAATAAATTCAAAACCTTAATAAAATTAGAAAAAGAAAATCGATATTTTGAAAAAACAATTCTTTTTTTTGTAATTAAAAAGAAATAAAAGACCGAATATTTTTTTTAAATTTTAAATTTAATAATATACAAATGAAGTTTAAAGTTAAGCCTAGTACTCTGTTCGATTTTGTGAAAAATGTTGAGCAACATTTATTATTTCACAAGGGAAATTTGACATTTCAAATGTGGATTTGGAAGATTTTTGATTTATAAAATCCAAGAGTTGTAGGCCTAAGTGCTGGCAAAGTATTAAGTAGTGTGTACCGAGTACCAAGTATTTGATCCTTACTTCGAGTACTCAATACTCAAAAGTAGTTACTCGATACTTTTAAGGTTATAAAGGGTGGTTAAATTTTAAGGGCCGATGTTGATTTTAAATAAAACACAAATTATGTAGGAAATTATTCTCATTTCTGTTTATTTTGATAATATTGGTATGGTACAATTATGCATGCAACAAAATATCGGCCAAATGGCCGCCGCGACCTTGGCGGCTCACCTCCATCCGATTCTCCAAATTTTCGATGATGCTGAGGCATAATTGCGGTTCTATGCCGTTAATGTGCCGAATTATCTCATCCTTTAGCTCTTTAATTGTTGTTGGCTTATCGACGTACAACTTTTCTATCAAATAACCCCAAAGAAAGAAGTCCAACGACGTCAAATCACATGATCTTAGCGGCCAATTGACATCGCCACCACGTGATATAACACGGCCATTAAATTTGTCGCGCAAAAGACCCATTTTTCGTTAGCTGTGTGGCGTGGCACCATTCTGTTGAAACCTAATATCGTCCACATCCATATCTTCCATTTCGGGCCGTAAAAAGTTCATTATCATCTTACGATAGCGAACACCATTTACAGTAACTGCCTGACCGGCCTTATTTTCGAAAAAATACGGCCCGATAAATCCGCCAGCCCATAAACCGCACCAAACAGTCACTCTTTGTGGGTGCATTGGCTTTTCGACAATCACTCTTGGATTGTCATTCGCCCAAATGCGACAATTCTGCCTAATGACGAATCCACTGAGGTGAGAATGTGCCTCATCACTGAAGATAATTTTCTTCGAAAATTGAAAAGAATTGAAAGACTGAATAGCTTTAACGCGTTGCTCGATTCTGTATGGTTTCCATGGCTCAAATTGAATTATTTTGAAATTGAGAAATGTCAAATTAAATGCTGAAAAAAACGTGCCGTTTAGGTGTGGTTCACATTCAACATCGGCCCTTAAAATTTAACCACCAGATATATTTAGAAACAAATTGAATAGAAAGTTTGACGACTTCATTAAAACTCTGATTAACAAACTCTGATAAACAAAAGTATTGAGTGCCATTGAGTACCCAATTGATAAGTATTGAGTAGTATCGAGTAATTAAAAGTAGTAGAAATTGCCAGCACTAGTAAGCCTTAGCTATTACATCTACATTCCAAGATTTTCGGTTTAAAAATTAAGATTTTGGTAATGTTTTAAAGGATTAACAGAGGAGTTTTTTATGCTTCATTATAATGAAGTTTTGACTTAAGCGTCAATGGTGATTTTTAAGCCGAAAACAGGCAAAGAGATACAAAAATCAATTTAAATTTAAGTTTTCAAGGAGGCGTTACATTATTTAGTCGCGTTACAATTTAAAAGAACTAGTACGATCAATGAGATTAACTTGACAAGCCATCTTAAAATACATCAAACACGTAGGAATGATTTATATGAAAGAAAAATAGTTAGCTCGTGAGCTTAAACCACGGGATTTTGAACATTTTAAAGTGAAATAAATGAGACACAAAAATTCGTAAGTGTACCATCCATACCCCTGCGTAACTATTTAGGACTTCAGAGTTAAGCTCTATAAAAACTATAATATGCATTCATTGTCGAACGCTGTTAATGATTTTGAGTGGAACAATAAATAAAAGAGGCTCCAATACAACATGAGGCATTATAATATGCGATCTCATGTTTCGTTAGTAGTGAAAATATATTTAAAATCGTTTGAATGGGAGCACTTACCTCACCTAATTCCTTCCGCTAAGTTAATCCTTGTTAAGTTCACTTCCACATAGCCTGGCTGTCAACACCTTTCGTTTTAAAAATAAGTTGATCTGTGGATCATTTTGAAAGGAGGCAATTTTTTCAAGAAGTATTTGAATGCTACCCGACAGGTGTATGAAGTTAAAGCAAACTTGCACACCTAAAATACGTTATTACTTTCTCTCAATGTACAAACGTTCTCAAGTGTCTTCTATAGACGAATTAACAAGTAAACAGACTAATGAAATTAATGGAAGTTGAAAAGAAGGACATGTTTTTAAAACATACTCTCAAGTTTAAATCCAGTTATAAATCATTGACAAAATCACCATCATCATCATCATCATCATCATCATCCATATGATGAGATTAAGTTTGTGGACAATGAATACAATTGTCACAAAGTCATAAACTATGAATTGTGGAAGTATGAAGGTGCCATCATGCATTCCAGATTGCTTGCATTCCTTATACAACGAGTATGTTGTCTAGGGTATTATGACTTCTCTGTTTGTTTGAAATGTGACCAAGTCTAATTCGTAGCAAGAATATAAAACATTTATTTTTTTAATTTTTGTTTTGCTGTTGTTTTAAAAACAATTCACTTTTGGCTTATTTGAGACTATGAATAAATGATGGAGTTATTGTTGTTGTTATTATCTCATAAATGTACAGCAAAGGAAAACAAACAAATGACAAAAAAAAAATTTAGAACTATACAGAGAGTGACTAAATGACGAAGGAAGTTTTTTATTTATTTGGTACTATTTTCTTGGTGATTTGTATTTTTTTCGGGAACAGAAACGTCCATCAACATGCCAGTCTATCAACACTTTTGTTTAGGTAGTAGTTAGTCCTGATATCCACCACTTGAGTTTAAAGGTCTCCACTAGTATTCTTATGAGTTTTTATGGTACTTCACCACTCATTTATGAGTTTTTGCGGTACTCCACCAATCAATTAAATAAATTAAATTAAAATACAATAAAAATACATTTTTCTTCTAAAATATTATGGTAAATTGGCATAATATTAGTAAAAAAATAAAGTTGTCTTAGTTCCTCATCAAGTGTAGTTGACGGAAAAAATGTGAAATTTTTCCCATGACTTGTTGTGGTACTCTCCACCAAGACATTCAACATACAAGTTGACAACAAAGGCGAAAAAGCATATATACGATAAATAGCAAGAACCATAAACAATCATAACGCCAAACAATTATTCGATACCAACCATTAGCCAGTGGGAAAGTGATATCATGAAACTCTCGAAGGAAGAGAAACAGATACCGGCCTGAAAGCCTGACGCCTGATGACGAGCAAATGTTTGTTCTATCTATATCTATACATACATGTGTTCGCATCACGTAAAAACAACTGGATGGATTTTAACAAAATTGTGTGAGGAGGTACTTTTTTTCCGCAAAAATATCTCATTTCCAAGAGAAAGTGGAGAAAAACCAGTGAAAGTACGCCGATTTTTTTACCGATTTAAAGGTACTGCATACTTTAGGGCATATTTCATTTTTCAAAGCGGTGTATTTACAGCAATGTTGCGCAACAGATGGCGCTGTTTTAAAATAATGAGTAACTTATTTCCTATCTGTCTTTTGCAGAGCCTTACAATCATTTTTAGAATTTTATCCAGGGATGGGTACCTTTATATGCAGTAAATACGCAAGAGTCTTAAAATTACTATCAAAGCATAATCGAAAAAAAAAATATTGTCAGGAAGCACACAACTAATTATGAAGAAACAAAATAACAAACAATTGGCTATGATGAGATTATGATAAAGAACAAAACAAAACATGAATTAAAAAATAATAAATATTGGTTCTTATGAATCCCATTGTAAAAAAGTAAGTTTTTGATATCCTATAAAATTATAGAATACACACATAAGTTCCATGAGGAGTGCAGATATATAAAACGAAAAAAAAAAAAAGACTTATAAATGCCCCTCCCTCCTGTGGGTTGTAAACTTGTTTTAAGAACACTTTCAGTTTTGGCTCTCGTACTTCTGAATATTTTTCTGTAGTTATTATTATTTAACATCAGCAGGAGATTATTGACGTAAATAAACTTAACACATTAAAATTTTTTGGTTTTATACAGTTTTTATTTTGTTCAATTCCCCCAGTTTCTTTTTGCAAAAAAAAAAAATAAAAATAATCGTACACATACGGACGAAGAAGCTTTTGTCACATCCCCCATTTTATACACATTACTTATTTACTCATTTATTAGATGTCCTTCTTAAACAGGGACAACTGAAATCTTCTCCTTACATCATTTATAACAACAACTACACATAGGAATCAGAGCTGTAAATGAATCATTCTTTTTTGATTTAAATTCTTTAGGAATTAACTAAATTTCGAATTAACTTTTTTCTTAACAAATAAGAATTGAATGAAATTTTAAGCAATTCAAACGAATTAGGCTGAAATAAATTTCAATTCGTTTTTAATTCAAATGAATTTTTAAAATGAGTTGCAATTCGTTTTCAATTCAAATAAATCTGTACAATTATTTGCAATTCGTTTCTATTTCAAATGAATTTGTTAAAAGTGAATTGGAATTCATTGCCGATTGCAACTCACTTTTGATTTCATTTATTTGAGTTGTAGTTCATTGTTCTAATTCATTTGAATTAATTCAAAATCAATTCAAATGAATTGGAAATGAATTGCAATTCACTTTAAAAAATTCATTTGAATTAAAACGAATTGAAATTCATTCTACAAATTCATTTGAATTGGAAACGAATTGTAATTTATTTGACAAATGCATTTGAATTCGAAATGAATTGCAATTAATTTTTACCAAATTCATTTGAAGTGACCCAAATTTTATTAAATTATTTTTTTTTTGTGTGAAAAGAATTAATTAAAAATTTGCTGCTAATTCTGTGCATGAATGATTCGCGAATTAATTCAAAAATTAATGATTCCTTTACAGCTCTGGTAGGTATTTAATGTCTCACTAACCTCCCCCTATTTAAGAAGACATACTATTTATCCAAAGTATACTCTTGACCAAGTATTATATTCTACCAAAAAAAAAAAAATGTTTTTCCATTCTAATAGAGCATTTGCTGCTGTTGTTGTTGTGGTTGTTGCTGCTGTTGTAACAAATTTTTTTCTCAATTATTTCACAAATTTGTGGCAGGAATTTTAGTTTTGTTTTGAATTCGTTAGTGTGAAATGTTTGAAAAGGATATTTTTTCAAATCAATTTATGTCATTAAAATTCTAAATCTAACTCATAAAGAAATAGAATTTTATTTTTAAATTTTTAAGGAAAACTAAAGACCAGTAATAGTGAAGCGTAGGAGAATTCCTAACTGGCATTTGATATTGGAAAGATTAATTTAACGTTAAGGGACACATAAGGCTTGGTATTATAGAAGAGAACAAGTTAAAATAAATCTTCTGAATTAATTAAATTTATATTGTCTAGATAATTATAAGTAGATTAAGTTATTTTCCATGCATTTTTAAAACTTTTGTCTGGCTGAACTTAATTTAGTATAATAAATATATAAAAATGCAAAAAATCTCTCTGTCTGTGTTCGCATCACGTAAAAACTACTGGATGGATTTTAACAAAATTTTGTGAGGAGGTACCTTCACGTGAGGTACGGTCACATTATGCAAACATTTGCCTGAAATCGTAAAATATTTGTTTACTATAGTCTGACCACAAAATAAAATTGATAGACAAACAACAAAACAGCTGATTCTTGGCAAACAAAATTATTTTACGGCAAACCAAAATGTTCCCAATGTGACCACTCATCGGCAAATATTTTTTTCTTTTTTGGGCAAATAATTATTTGTTCTTACAAAGTTTTTGTAAGAGTAAATAGGGGCAAACAATAGTTGATTCCAGCAGAGTTTTTTGCTTTTAAAACTTTATTATTAGCAAATAAAATAAAATTACTCATGAGAACACACTGTTTTCAGGGTTCCGAACCTAAAGGCTAAAAACGTAACCCTTAATATGGCTACAATGTTTGTCTGTCCACGTGAAGTTTTTACAAAAGGTGTATGGTTTGGCCACTACAACAAATAATAAAATGAAGTACAAAATGAAAGTGTCCCTATAGCGGTCTAAATTTCTTAACCGTTATAGCAGACCTTTAAAACAATTATGTAAATTTTAATTAAAAATTAAAGGGTGTTCCGGGCCTAATAGCTAGCATATGAGCATCCTGGACCTAGTTACTAAGGAGGTTAGAGAAGGTCATATGCCGATGGAATGTATGAGTAGAAGATTAGTCGAAAGACTGCAGCCGACTCTCATTGCGAAAGACGTTATACACAATAAATATATGGAGAACAATATCAGCATTTTTACTGATGGATTTCATGTCCTGTAATCTGCGGTTGGGTTAGTACGTACCGTTTACCAGGTAGAATTGCTTCGACTACTGCATGCGTTCGATCACTTGCTGAAATGTCGGGTGACATTCTAGCAGGTCGGTTATAAAATGTATGCGGCAGGTGTACGTGTACTCTAAACTAGTGTTGGAATGTGTTTTAAAACTTAACAGATGTGCCTCGGTTAATGAGGTAATATTGAAATGGTTTAAGGGAAATATAGACACAGCTGGGAATAAGCAGCAGACCAACTAGCTAAAGGGGAATATGCTGTGAATTTCTGTGGACCAGAACCAGAGTAGCACCATTAAGGTAATCAGATACAATAGAAATACCTTAAGCTAGATAACTGCGTTGGTGACAGGTTATGGAAACTTTTAGTATCATCTAGCCAAGATGAAAATTGAGAAATATGTTACTTACAGACTGTGCCTGGAGAGGCTGAGACGTAAATCAGGGAAATATCTTTATACTTCGAATACCTCTATGACTATTTTTTTATGTTGCTTAAAACCATTGCAACCACGTTTTTAAAAACTGTATTTGACTCTCCTAAAAATTTGTGAATTTTAAGTTGTGACTGTTTGTGATTTTGTGTGCGATATGTATGTATGTGCCCATACAAATGCAACATGTTCATACAATCTTATCTTTAAGCCTTTTTTAATTTTCTTCTACATACATATGTACATACATAAATTTTTATTTAAGTATATTTTTTATGTACATATTTTGGGGAAATAATTTTATATTTTTTTGACAGTTGAATCAAATATTTTTCTTAGTCAAATATTTTCTCTACTCTGACCACACGGCAAACATGTTTTCCCAAATATCTATTTGCTTTTGTTTGAACAAACAAAAATGAGCAAATAAATGTGCCTAGTGTGACCACAAAAAAAAATTTTAAAATGTTTTAAGAAAATTTAGGTTGCTTGTTTGCGACAACATGACGCCTAAAAGTCTTAAAATATTTGTACACATTACGACAAAAACAACAACAAAATAATTATACCTGTTTTACAAGCTGTCAAGAAAATGTTTTCGTAACAATGGAATTAATTTATATTTTAAATATACTCGCATATAGGTACTTGTTATTATATCGAAGATAGTAATGGACATTATGTCTAACTCTTAAGGGATTGTCTATAACGGTTCTCTAACTAAAAGTCGACTAACTACTACACTTGCCACAAGTAAAGCGGCATTTAGATGGTCAAAGGCGGCTTTTCAGCGCGGGTTGATGCCAAGCCAACGAGCTCGTGTAAACGACCAAAATTCGTGTTTGTCAACAGCGCTAATTGGAAATCAAAAATTTTTGATATTTTGTGTTTGCCGGCACGCCATCTTGCTTGTCTAAATGCATGTTTGTCAACCACAGTGTAAATTTCATTTGAATTTTTGTAAGCGAGCAGTAAAGATGTCTCGGCTATAGCGTTTGGTTTTAAGAGAATTTATTGTTTTTGCATGTGGGTTAGTTTTTATGTAGCGTATTGTATGTAAAGCGTTTTTATTAGAGTTTATTTCTAAAATATTTCATTTATTTAATTATTGTGTGTGTGTTTATATGGAAATATTAATTGCTAAAATTTAAGTTAAGAAAGGCTATGTAGACGAGTTAGCAAAAATATTGGTATTTTTCAATTATTATAAAGGAAAATCCCAAAAAGAAGTTGGGGAAATGTTTTCCTTCAGCTTCTAGCATTATTACTTGTTCTAAAAATTAAGATAGATTTGATTAAACTTTAAATAGCACAATAAGAAAGGGTTCACGGTGCATTAAAAGTAAAATACTGAAAACTATTCATGACAGAGAACATATAACTGTGTAGTATATGTATTACACGGAGCTGTTCGAAACTTTGAATTTTGTTTCTGTATTAATAAAATATTACATACATTCTTACATTTTCCTATTCATTCACACAGTATGAATTAAAGATATTTTAATGAGGCATAACTCTGACCAGAGACTAAGAAATTCAATATTGCCGAAAGGTGTTCTTTTGCAAAAATAATATAAAGAATATTTGTATTTTTTCAATAATTTTTTTTAAATAATTTATTAGAAACTGAAGAATAAATAAAAAAATATAGTCATGATGTCGTTGTTTATAATTCTCTATAATTCCATTCTCTAATAATTCCATTGACCAAATTCGTTTATTACTCTTTTTTAATTGTCGTCTTCCTATAACTTATCAATTAATAAAGCAGCAGCTAAATCATGCGCCATCTTAAATAACAACCTCACTGCTCAGTGTCTGTTGTATTATGATGTTTGACAATCTTAGCTTGATCATATAAATGCTAAACATTCTCTCTCATTAATCCGCACTGACAAGCCGCGATTGACCATCAGCGTTGTCAACTTGGTGCGTTTTGCACCATTTTAGGTGCTTTTTCAATTTTTTTTGTGCGAAAATTTTACGAGTTGGTGCGTGGTGCGCTTTTTTTTTAAATTTTGGTGTTTTTTTTAATTTTTGGTGGCACCAACAGTGCCACTGTAAGGAATTTGCTATCCCTACAAAACACATTGGTTTTCCCATTCAGCTGTTAGGCAAAAGAACTGCGAACAATTGATATATTTTCAATTAATAAATACTGATAATGAGTATCCTGATAATACTGATAAAGAGTTCAATAGAAAAGTCAAAGCAATTTTAAAAATGTGGCTTGAATTAAAAACGGTATTTAATACATTTCCAACATCTCAACAATATTTTTTATCTAACCAACTAAAAAATATATACAACTATGATATTAATAATGTTTACTTAGTATATTTATCCGATATTTTAAAAGCGGTGCAACGTGTTATTCTCGCATTTGAATCAAAAAATGCCGACCAGACTAAATTATTTGATGATTTGCACAATCTCTTAAAAATTTTTAAATCCAAACTCACTGATCCTGACATTGAATTCGAATTTTTTAACAGGTGATATCAATACATCGTTTGATATTTGTTATTTGGGTTTTAAGTTTGAAGAATTAAAGAAAATAAGCAATGAAGCAAAGAAAGATTATATCAAAAATTTGCTGTAAATTCACCAAAAAATTAGTTGAAAAGATTCGGGCGAGACTGCCTTCTAATGTTGAAATTTTACAAAAAATTAACGTTTTAAACGTAAAAAATGTTTTATCTCATTGCAAAAATGATATCATGCCATTAGCATTACAATTTGCATCCGATATCGAAATATTGTCTAGTATTGAAAACGGATGGCGAATGGTTTACCTTATGCAATGGAAAAATATTGATTCAACATTAGAATTTTGGACTGAAGTTAAATGTTATTGTTAAGTTTTTTGTTAATCTATGTTTATTGTGAATGATCGCTGATTTCTATTTAAAAAGTTGTGTATGCAATATATGAAATAAAAAAATGTATTATCTAGTACAACTGAATACAAACATATTTGTTTAGTTTTTTATTTTTGTTGTCTTATAATTTAATTTTGTTTTTTTTTTTAAAACCTTTAATTTTATTGTTATATTTTTAAAATAAAAATATTATACTTTTTTTTGGAAAATTAATTCATTCAAGATTTAAAAAAAAAAGAAATACCTACTAAAATTTGGTGCGTTTTCTCTTAAATGGTTCTCAACTTTGGATCGTTTTAAAATTTCAAAGTTGACAACACTGTTGACCATCTAAAGGCCGCTTAATGCAAGAGTTTGCCTTTTGACTCTCTCACTAATGGATAGTTGAAAAAAAATGTGCCGTTATTCCACAGAAAATCAACAAGAAAAAATTATTTTAAGTAGTTATTTTGATTTTGTGTTGGCTTCAGTTAGAATTGGAAGTTCGTGGTCAGTGAATGTGTGATTAGTGAAAAAAGTGCATTTTTTTTAAAGGTAAAATAAGCAGTAGAAGTCAAAAAAAAACGTCGCATAAAAAAGAAAAAGAACAATTAATTGAAAAATTTATTAATATTGTAAAAGAAATTCGTGAAAATAACGAAAAAACAATTCTAAAGCAGTTAGTGAAAAATTTCAGCAAAATATAGAAAAAATAAGTAAAGAAATTGTAGAAAATATAGTAGCAGTTAGTGAAATAGCTAGTTATTCGCTAGCTACGCCGACTGCAGAAGTCGCACATCACGTCTACATTGGTGAAAACATTAGTGAAAGGTTATGCAGATGGTGACAATTCACTAGCGTCAATGTCATGCCCATGTTAAAATCGTCAGTCATATGCATTGCTAGTAGTTAGACTGGTAGTTAATTAGTAGTTAGTGAAAGAGTTAGTTATTCGGTAGCTACTCCGACTGCAGGGTAGTTTTTACTAAAGTGTGTATTGGTGTGTGATGAATTAATGTGAGCTAAGAAACGAATGTACTCATGCAAAGCTCTACTGCAGATGCATGCATGTGTTTATATAAATTATACACCCAAACATAGAAACCAGCGTTAGGTGAAGATGACGCAAATTCAATGGTTTTTCTTCAACCTAAAAGTGCTCAACGTGCCTAAACAAGTTAAGAAGTTAAAGAAGGTAATCCATAAGAAACGATTAGGCAATACAAAGAATGCGTAAAATTCTGCTTCCAGTAGCCAATATTTCAATGTATCCTACGAAAGATACGATTTCTAAAGCATGAAATAATGTACATATACATTTATATTATTTATATGTTATTATTAAAACTAATAGAAAAAAACCTAAGTAACTTCCATATTTAAATTAAGAAAAAATATTCCTATTTCCAAATAATACCTATAATAAATTAATACTATATAATTTTACTTGCTACAATTTTGATCTTTATTATAACGCGTTCAAACACAAACTCCAATTTAAATAAATAAATCAGTCAAGTGCGAGTTATACTAACACACGTAGGGTTCCGTACAAACAACTTTAAAAATTCAAGTTGTTAATTTTTTCATGTCTTTAATTGTTAATATTTTTTATACTAAAGCATAGTACTAAATACCCTGTTTAAATATGAAGTATCGGGCTATAACATTTAGAAGAAAAGGCCAAATTGCTCAAAGTTGCGATAAATTAAAGTCATATTCACGAAAATTGCATCTTATGCGGAACACCCATTAAATTTTAGTAATTGTTGTTGTAGCGGCCATGGTAATACACTTTCTATAAAAATGTCAGACCTGTTGCGGTTTAAAAAATAAGTCACTATACGTGAAAAACATGTCACTGTCGGAACACCCTTTAATTTCAAGTAATTGTCATAGCATCCGCGGCAATAAATCTTCTGTACGAATTGGAAGAGTCTACCTATTACGGTTCAAAAAATAAGGCGTTATACAAGCAAATCACGTCAGTGTCGGCACACCCATTAAATTTTACTGTTTGTTATATTGGCCACAGTAATACACCTCGTGTAAAAACTTCAAGAGTCTACCTATTATCTTTCAAGACTTAGGCCATATACATGCAAATCACGTCACTATCGGAACACCCTTTAATTATTTGGTTTATTTTTTTATACTTGTTTATATAGCGAAATAAGTTTTAATTACTCTTTGTGAATTTTATGTGTATGCCTCCTACAGTTCAAGAAATAAAAACAAATACGTGAATAACATGTCTCTAACGGAACACCCTATAAGTATTTGTTGCTATAGCGGCAACAGTTATATATCTGCTGTGAAAATTTCAAGAGTCTACCTATTACGGATGCAAAGATGAAAGGCACAGCCAGACGAACAGACATTGTAGCGAAAACAATAGGGTTACGTTTTTACCCTTTGGGTACGGAACCCTAAAAAGTGCAAAAGTAATGTGAAACAACGAATCTTTTTTTACTTTCCCATACGTAGTATAAGGTAAAGTATAGTAATCATGAAAAAAATCGAGGTCGGAATTTCGACGGATTTATACATTTTGAGGTCTCCTGCATCCATTTTGACTATTTTCGCGATGATGTCTGTCTACAGGTCATACCGTATGAAGAGTTGTGTAAATTTTGGGGATAATTGTGAAGGGACTAGGGGTAGTTTGCTTACTCCCAAATTTTGTAAGCGCTCTACAGGTCACACCGTATGACATATCAAATTGAAATTCAGTATGTGCCTTTGGTATATAGATACATGGTATGGTCAAAAAATAACCGTTATTTTCAATTTTCGTGAGGTACGTATGTTCGATTTTCGCATTTTTTTTAATGTTGGTAGACATGTCTGTTATTTATGTTGACAATTTGGATTGTCAGTTTGTTTTTGACACATAAAAAGATTAGTCGTGCTTTGGTGTGCTCTTCGATTTTTTGCTATTTCAAAAAATGGATCAAAAAAACTGTATTAAGTTTTGTGTAAAAAATAATATTAAATGTGCAAGGACATTATGGACAGTTATGACCTTTTTGATCAAATCTGGATCGTCGTTGACGATGTTCAACATCTCCTGAGCGATGTCCATGCGACGTTATTGTTGCTCAAAATTTAGTAATTTTGGAACAATCTTCGCTGCCGCACGTTTGATGCCTAAAATATCCGTAAAAATTGCTTGGCATGAGCCGAACGATATACCAACATCATCAGCAATCTCTCTAATAGTGATTCGACGATTATCCAAAATTATTTTCTTCACTGCTTTAATGTTTTCATCGGTTGTTGACGTGCATCGTCATTGACATCTTCTCGGCCTTCCTTAAACCGTTTATACCACAATTGAACTTGTGTTCTGCTCATAGTATACTCGCCAAACGCCACAAGGACATTTAATGAAATAAATGAAATTAAATGTCCTTGTACATTTAATTTCATTATCATATCTGATAATGAATTTAATGTAATGAATTTAATTTCATTTCAAATATCTGTTTCCATTGGTTATGGTAAAGCTGAGTGTAGGCCATTCCAGTTTTATTTAGTAAAATATAGGAAAAAACACGATCAATTGTAACACGAAGAAATGGTACATTCCTTCTTCTGAGGATTTTGGAATATAAGTCGTAAACAATGTGCAATTTTTGTGTACGATTAAATTACCTTTTCTATTCCAAGGTAATAAATTATTTTTCATTCTGAGTAATATATTACACACTAGCTGTGCCCGCCACTTCGTCAGCGTCGTTGCAATATTTTATTCGATTTTGCTTTGAAAGGAATCCATACAAAAGTCCCTTTCTTTTTTTGTGTTTCAGTTATGGTTTTTGTATTTACTTTATATAAAGGTTCTCATCCTTACTTAAATAACTGCCGCCTTAAACTATGCATATCCTTACTAAAATAACTGAGTATGTTTTTCTCCATTTTCTCTTGGAAATAAAATATTTTTGTATCCTATACTGGAATCAGGATACTAAGGTACCTCCTCACAAAATTTTATTAAAATCCATCTAGGAGTTTTTAAAAGATGCGAACATAGACAAAAAGACAGACAGGAAATGAGTTACAGTTTTATTGTATGTATAGATTTAATTAGAAACGTAATAAATGCTTTTTCCCCCGCTGGGTTTCACTTCAAAAAGAACTTATTCTTTCTCGTTGGTTCTGATTATTCCGTACATGTAAAGATTATTTTTTCTTATATTTTTTAATTCTTGGTTTGTTTTCCATATTTTATTATCGGTTGACAAATTTTTTCTTAAATAATTCATTCGTTTTTATGTTTGAATGACAATAATGTTAACAAGGAACTGCAAGTAATTCAAATTTAATGCTTTTGCTACAATCATCCTTTTCTTTCATTGCAAGTAGTGTCTCTTGAAGTGCCCAATTAAATTTTAAGTATTCAACAAGAACAAAAATTATGAAAATAAAAATGCTAGGAAATAAAACAAAAGAGGAAAATTCTTAATTAAAAAAATATGTTTGTTGACACCTACCTGATAAAAACTGTAATTATTAGCCAGAGTATCACCATGGGCCCGCTGATGTTGATACCAAGAATAAGCTCTCTTGGCCGGTGATATTAAAATCGTTACAATTTTCGAATGTGGCAGAAGGGAATGGGCTCTCCTCGGAACCATTTCGCCATCAAAATAGGTGGCGCTCTTTTCGAATATATAACGTGGACTGGAATTGGGTGCAACAGTGGTATTCACTTCGGCGGGAAAGAAGTCCATATACCAATCTAAGCCTCTATAGTAATTATTGCCATTAAAGAATTGTACCTCTTCGTAAGTATCTGGGCTGGGTATGTTGCTAACAATGCCCGAATGCATGGAAAGGAATGTGTACAAAGCGGTGGTGCCAGTCTTTTGAGGTCCAATCACCAAGAATTTCGGCAGGGAATCACAACTTTTGGTCTTGGACCAGATTTTACGATGTCTGGGATCATCGCAAGGGTTGCCCCAGATGGGATCAACCTCTTCCGGATGTAGACGAAAATATTTTTCAGCCAACTGGACGGGAGGTGCTGAGGCCAATTTCAGATTGGTCCAGCACTGTAGAAATTTAATAACCGACTGGAAGGTGTATAAGGCCAAACGGTCAGAACCATAGTTTGACATATGAGTCATAAAGATGTTAATAGGATTATAAACTATTGTCTGAAACAGCTCACCACCCTGAATAGATTCATCTAGTTTATCACGGCCACCTGGATAGCGATCTATGTACATGGTGTGCGTGAACAAGCCACACGTTTGACGCGGCAGCACCATTATGTTACGGTGTATGAAACCTCTTCTTAAGCGTGCCGGCCTTAAATGTGGATATTCTTCAGTGGAGGTGACCTTAACATTCCACACCTTTTTCCAAGCTTCATATAAAATTTCGTGGGCGGGATAAACACCTGAATGATGTGGCGATATGGAGTAACCGGAATCTGTAGGAATGTTATGTGCAACAGCAAAGGCATGATTAAGCTGCATTTCCGACATGAGCAGTGTAACGTTATCATACAAATGAGGTTGCTGATGTTTCCACATATGCGAGAACCAATTAAATTCTTGTACGTTTTGCAGCAGAAAATCATCACCAAGATTTTCTTCCCTAGTGCCATGATGATAATATTTCCCTGAGAAACCTAAGTTGAAGCGAAAACCAGGCACCATGCCGGCTATTATCTTTTGAGTGGCCACCAAAGCTCTTACATCATCTGGCCTTAGTCGGGTACCCTTTTCACCTACAAATATATCATCAATATCCACCAATATCATTCGTTCCAAGTTTAAGCTTAATTGACCATGGCTTAGGTATGACAAAGCATCCAAGAACAGTAAGCGGTGAAGCCAGAATTTTAAACTGCTGCCAAAGAATATGCGCTTTATGCCATCATATTGGCCATGATCTTGTAGCACGGTCGTCAATGGCAGATGCACTTGTCCGCCCGCATCTGAAGGATAATCTTGACTGTTGCGTTGAGCCCATTCAATGGGCTCATATGTGGAATGATTATGCTGGAACACTGTCCAATCATCACCCGGTAAGGCACCCCAAGCTGTTTCGCCAGCTCTTGTTAAACGTAAAACGGGTGAGGCGGGATTTAAACTAGAATCTCTTAGTCTTAAATTTGTATGTACAAATAGGGGGAAGCCTTTGAGCTGGGCGGCCACCAGAGTCTCTTCACTCGGACTTACGAAGCCAATAATACCGACAGAGTATTCACGACAATATTTGTCTAATAATTCACGATTCCATTTATCCATGTGCAGATATTTATCGAGATTTTCAAACACAATAACCCCATAGCGACCCTTATCCAAGTTTGTTAAGGAGGGAAGACTTTTTCCGGCCACTTCGATTTTGTACCTAAAATGAAAAGAAAAAAGATAAATATGGAGAAATTATCAATGGATAATAATAAAGGGATATAATAAAAGGAAATAAAATATACATGGCGATTCAATAAAAAGAATTATTATATTATTGTGTTTGCCAGCACTATTCTTGTGACCACATCGTAACTATGTATTTTCTCTGCATGCACCTACAGTAAGGAGCAGATCACGGTTGCCAGATTAGGGGATTTTCCCTAGATTTAGGAGTTTTTTTTCATTTAGGGGAGAATTTGGGGGTTAACATTTGTTAGGGGAAAAAATTGCGGTGTTAAAAAATATTTAGGGTGTTTTTGGGGGATTTATTACGTTTTACCAGATGCTTAATTGGTAATAATTAACTTTCTGGTAGGTTCTTCTAAACTATTTAAATAACGTATTAGAAAGATGATTTTTGGGTTATGCGTGTAATATGTCATGAAAAAACAACAAAATTCGTACATAAGTAACGACCCAGTGGTAAAATTAAAAAGGCCTACTCACTTAAGGCCTTCTATACGGCATGCTTATACCTTCTCTCGGACCTCATATTTGTGTGCCTTCCGAAGAAGGCCTTGGCTCCTTCTGGCCAAGCCTCTTCTGCTTTAACTGATGGCATGTTTAGGTCTTTGTGGATGTTCGAATTTTTTATATACCAGGGAGCAGATGTAATCATACGTAGTATCTTATTTTGGCGCCTTTGAATGTTTTCTATATTGCTAGCTGAGGCAGTGCCCCATAACTGAATCCCATAACACCAAATTGGTTTGAGGATCGACTTGTACAGTAGAAGTTTACGAATCTAAGCTCAGGGTGGAGTTTCTTCCAATAAGCCAATTTAGTTGTACTACTTTTAATTTGATTTGTGTTAACTTGAAATCAATGTGGCTTTTCCTAGTAAAGCGACGGTCAAGATGTATACCCAGGTAATTAACGTCTGAAAGCTGTGGTATCATTTGGTTCGGAAGACCTTCTGGACCGCTTGTTGGCAGAAGGGTCAGTGGACGGCCTGCTTCGCAAGGACAACCTGAGCAAAAAATACATGAGAATGGAATGCGAACGGAATGCAAACAGAGGGTCTTGTGCCTCCAAAAGAAGGAGTAAAGAGGCCTTTATACTCCTTATTTTTACTACTGGGTATATTTGTATACACATACATATGTATATTTATAAAACATACATATGTACTTTAATAAAATGAAAACTGAAACACCTTTTTTTGTTTTTGGGGGATTTTTGTTAAAATTGGAATTAATTTAGGGGATTTTTTTATTTAATAAATTTGGATTTTATTTTTTGAAAATAACAGAAAAAAAATTTATTTATGTAATCAAGAAGCTTTTTGCTTGTCTGCAGAAAATATCCAGAGTCTTTGGCGGGAATCGAACCCGCAACCTCCAGACTGATAGACTAGCGCGCTACCAATCGGACTATTGAGGAGAGAGAAAAAAAAATCTGGCAACCGTGGAGCAGATGTGAGTGAATGTTTGTATTTCTTATATTGCTAGCGATTTTCAAATTTTTTTTTTGTGTTTTTTCCTATTTATTTCTTAACAACAAAACTGCTCTTAAAACAAATTAAAAAACAATAAGCATTGAGAGAGAATTAGATAACAACGAAATAACTCGTATGTACTCAATTTTGCTTTTACTTGCTCTCAACTAAGTTAGTAGAATAATGTCAAATTTACCGTAAATAATCTCGAGTTTTGTTAATATACATCTTTATTTAAAATTGTAGTTGAATAACTTCATATACCAAGAAGTGTTGTTTTTTAATTTAAAACAAAAAAAATTATATTTTTTAAAACAACGAAGAAACTATGGCGAACCCTGAAAAAATTGGATTGTTAATATGACAATAGGAGGTTTCTCATCACGTATGATAGCTAATTTAGGACAATCATAAAATGAATTATACGAGTATAATGATAAACAGGCGAAATGTAACACCGCCCCGCATGTTTTCGGCCAAAGGCTTAAAACTTAAAACAACGTGTGCAACTGGAGTGGCAAAAAAATCCAGATAAAATTATACAAAAAACAAAATCGATTGCCCAAACGCATAAATAGAGTATTACAAAATAAATGTCTATGGACCAGAAAGTGAAAAATTATAGTTATTTTTGTTTTATTTTATTTTTCTTTGAATATGTGATTTTGTGGTTTTGAATAATAAAAAAATAAAAAAATAAAAGATTAAATCGCTTCATTATTACTATTTTCATGCGCCTACAAATGCAGAAAATACAAACATTTACTCATTTCGGCTGTACATTATTGTTCAACGGTGACGAGAAATAAAAATATGGGACTTCGAATTGGTTGCAATAAATTGTGCTTCGTAGAACAGGACTGTAATTTCTGAAGACTTCCTGATTTAGTACAGACGAATTTAAAAATTTGCTTGAAAGTAGGATTTTCTTATACGAGCTGTGCCCGCCTCGTCGTGGGCGTCCTGACAATATTTTCTCGATTTTGTTTTGAAAGTATTCCACAGCAATTGTACTTGTATAGCGCTTCAGTTATAGTTTATGTATTTACTTTATATAAAGGTACCCATCCCTGGATAAAATTCTAAAATTTATAAAAATATGTAAGAGTTTTTGTAAAGCTCTGTAAGAGGTGTTTAAAACAATGTAATTCCACAAAGTAAAAATACAAATTTAATTCAGTTGGTGCGATCTGTTGCGCAATTTTGTTTAAATAGCCCACCATCAAAAATAAAAGGTGCGAAACCGTGTTTAAAATATCCCAGTTTTAAACCGAAAATTTCAGTAAATTTAAACCAGAAATTGCGTACTTTCACTGCTTTTTCTCCACTTTCTCTTGGAAATGAGATATTTTTGCAGAAAAAAAGTATCCTATATTGGAATCAGGATGCTAAGGTAACTCTTTACAAAATTTCGTTAAAATTACGTTAAAACCAGTAGGTTTTATGTGATGCGAACACAAAAGAAAAGCAGACAAACGTACACACATACATACAGAAGGAAATGAGTTACTATTTTATTATATGTATAGATTTTTAAAGTACATAATTTAATGTTAAAAATATTCCTTGAATTTATTGTTTTTTTTTCAAGCTCAACAAAAATTTATTGGAATAGTTTTTGGATACCATTCTAATAAAATTAAATTAAAAATCCGCAAGTTTCTTTTAAACTATTTTTATAATCACTTGTGATTTAAAAAAATCTAAAATTCTTTTGTAGGCGTTCAACCATGTTTAAATAAATGCTGCTATTTTGCACAATTTTCTGCCTGAAACATTTCTGAAGCTGTCAGTTGTAATAATAAAATCTATGATCACTTCTTTTTTCCTTTGTATGGTCGTTGCCTGCCGATGTACCCTACAGCTGTAAATGTTGGTAAGAGAAGAATATTATGAGGTATAAGATTCAGTAAAACGAAACTGGCGAAAGAATCCTAAGAATTTTAGAATTTAACAGAATACTAGAGAAGAACGCGTATACATATCGCATCTTAAATCCAACATAGTGATATCTCAAAAAATTAAAATTTCGAAATTGTTGAAGAAAAACTGCTGTTTTATACCTACTTTAGCTATAAAATAAGTTGCAAGTTCAAGTTAAACCATAAAGTAGGCTTGGCTAAGTCACAGCTGTCTCAGCCTCTTCCAGGCGCAGTCTGCAAGTATCATATTTTTCGATTTTCATCTTGACTAGATGATACTTGAAGTTTCCATGACCTGTTAATAGAGCAGTTATCCAGCTTAAGGGTCTTCTATTATATCTGAGCACCTTACTGGTCTTCCTAACAAGGGGCTCTTTTGGCATCATTCGAGCTTGCCTACACTTAGATGGAGGACTTCCTTCAGCTTTTCAGCTTTAATGAGCGGGCATTTCGCTCGCATTAAGCCATTTTCCAGTACTATTCTGGGTTCTGATCCAGAGCAATTCACAGCAGCAACAAAAGTTAATTGCCAGATGAAAATTTTGAATTGTAATTACCAAAACTGATATATGTAGATTTAAAGACATTAAGAGAGCGCAAAGAATGTTTAACAAAAATTGGTGTTTTCACATAATATATAGCCGATGAAAAATTTGAATGACCAGGCCTGCCATAAAGCATATATTTTGAAAATTTCAAAATTATTTTTCCGAACTTGATTTTTGTTGTGATATGATTACGTTGCCTTAAAGAAGCTTATGAAAAGATAAAAATATGAAATCTAATTGATGTTTCTCACGGAAAAAAACTTCATAAGGTTCGGAAAATATGTAGGCGTTGGTAGCTATTGAGGTTGTAGCGTATCTTATAGTCGCCTATATCTGGATAAAACCTCCATTAAAATACAAATATGTACTTCACTACACAAACAAATAAGACCGTTCTATGGTTTTGGTCTATCTTGAGCAAGAGCCCCCATGCAAACCCCTAAGGGTCTGTGAGCACATACACAATCTCAACAAGAATCTCACAGAGAGAGAACAAAACATGTAAAAATTTTAAATCCGTAGCATACCAGCTTTCAACAAGGTAGGTTTGTGTCAATTAGCTAAATATTTAGAAAACCAATGCATTTTCATTTTAACCACTTTTTTGATTGGAGGCCTTTGATCTTGAGTAGAGATATGGTGAAGATATTAAATATTTTCCTCTTGCTAGGCATTGATGATTATGCTCCCACCTTAAAGTCTAATGGCATGTATGGTCGAATAGGTAATGTTCTTAGCACTTGCGGTGGATTTGAAGATTATCTAAACTTCACCGCGAGTATTCGATTTCTCTCTTCGCCACTAATTTTTCTTTTGAATAACATTATCACGACATCGCGTGATTAAAGTAAGTTGCCGGTTCTATGTTCAGAAGACCGATTAACTTGGGTCCTTGTGGTCCCTTGCGACACTCTTGGACTCCGATAGTATTCCTTATCTTTCTCCCTAATCATAATATATACAGACAGAGGAAATATTTTGTAAGACGCGTGGGGATAAAAGAAACCGGATTTAAGCAGAGCGACAATTTTTGTTGTTTTTTTGTGGATAAGGGTGCAGTAACAGGTAAGGGTGCAGTAGCAGTAACAAATTATGTTGTGATCTCGAGTATATTAACAAAAATGACAACCCAAACTCTGTCGGAAATCACAGCATAAACACCAACTTTGAAAATGATTCTTTGAAGACTGTAAAATCAGAGCAATAGACAGAAGAACATTAAATTATATTCCGAATTTGTCTGAAGGCCCAAAATAAGGGTGTGTAAGGACCTGAGAAAGCAAATACATATGTTTTTTACATCTTTCAAAACAAATCTGTATCGATGTTAGAATACAAGTTGAGCCAGAGTATGCTAAATGCGGTACATATAGGGTAACTTAATAACTAGTGGCCTATAATAACCGCAGTATGTCTAAATATTCGTCTTAACCCGTCTACTGCAAACACAAAGTAAATATCACTTTGTACTCCTGCATTGGCATGTATGATTTGAATTTGTGCTTTATTCCCTTTTTAATCCATAGAAAACAGCCCAACAATAACAATAACAACAACGACTCCAACCATGCATTTACAACAACCCAGTTTTTTTTTTGTTCGCAACACAGTATAAAAATATATATACAGGGCATTTTTTTTGTGTTGGAATATGTCTGCTGTATGTCGGTTTAGAAGATTGTGTTAATAACGACGAATGCAATTTTCTCACATCAATGGCCATGTATACCGCGATTTATTTTTAAGTCAGCTTTTATCAGGATTTTTCATTATTGCAGCGAACGATGGATGGATAGATGCATGGATGCAGCAAAAATATGAGCAGCAAAGGAAATGGTTGCACAAAAATTATTAAAAAAAAAAAAAACACCAACACTATAACGAATCATGATGTTTAAATTTTAGATTTTCGTTATGCAAAAAAAAAATCTATGAAAATTCTATAGAATTAAAACAGAAGATGCAAATAGAAACTGAAATCGTGTTGTAAAAACGTTGGACGAATGTTGCGAATAGAAAAGGCTGATTTGGTTGGTGTTGATGTTGGAATTTGTATTTCCATTTCTAAACTCTTCTTTAATAACAGTTATTCGTAAAACTGAACCTTGCTTATAAAAGGTATTAAATAACGATTCTTATAAAGAGTTGGAGCTAAAAATTACTCCTAAAATAATTCGAAGGCTCCTTTGTTCAGCAAACTTAAAATAGAAAATATATACATATATTCTACTGACATAATTATGTGATTTTAACATTTTTTGTAGTTATGAGGCCAATTAGCTTCCGTCAACTCTTCTTTATTACTGATTGGACGGACTACTGCTGTCAGAAAGAGCCATAAGAAGCAATTACGCTCATTTAAACGAAAATGGAAAATAGTGAATTTTGTGTGCTGACGAAATGTTATTTTTTTTTTCGTAAAAAACCATCACCAAAACTAAAGAAAGGCGAGATAAATACTATGGCGACTCTATAGCAATAATTTCAAAATAATGGCTAAAAAGTGGTTTACTTAGCCCCATTATGGTAGTCACGCCGCAAATAGTTGCCCAGCAAACAATCGAGCATACAAATGCTCTGAACAGTAAGCACATAAACGAGCTTTTTTTTGAGAGTGGTATAAGTCCACTTAAAAAAAAAACTTTGTTAACGGTAAGTTTAATGAGCTTTCTATAGTTACAATCACAATTGCAATAGAGTTCTATTTTGAAATGAAATCAACAAAATCAGTTTTGCTGTGCAATGCTATCGCATAAATAATTTTTTTGAAAATGGCTTATTCCATTTTTTCCATTCCTAACATTTAAAATAAAACTGGTGTGGCCTACACTCAACTTTACCAATAAAAATAGATATTTCTATGGATAGATATATATCCATATATATATATAAAGCACAAAATGTGTTTGTTTGTTTGTCGGAAAGCTATAGCTGCCTACACCAGTGAACCGATCTTTCTGAAATTTTCACAGTTTGTTATTAGATATACGGATGGTAAAATAGGGTACTTATTTTTTGATATTCGAAGTGGGCGTGGCACCTCCCATACACCTTTATATTAATGTTAACAGTTTAGCGAAACCTAGACTGAATTGGAATAGTGGGCGTGATACCTCCCACACAAAGTAAATATTTATCATCGATTATCTTGGTAAGAGTAATAGGTAGTGCCATGAAATTTTGCAACAGGAACCTCTATATCAACATACATAGTTTAGAGAAAGATACACTGGATTCGAATAGTGGGCGTGGTACCTCCCATACAAAGCTAAAAATTATTATCGTGTACCTAGAGAACTACAATAGCTAGAGTTTTGAAACTTTGCACAAGTAACCCTCATACTAATGTGCATAGTCTAACAAAATACAGACAGAATTAGGATAGTGGTACCTCCCATAAAAAGTTAAAAATTATTATCATGTTAATATGTATAGTCAAGAAAAAAAAAACAGATTGTTTTGGGAACAGTAGGCGTCGTACCTTACATTTTCGAGGTTGGCCATACTTTTCTTTCAAGTGTTTCAAGGTTTTTTGTGGATGGGTGTAGCGAAGCGCACCGGGGATAGCTAGTATTACATAAAGAATATAAATTCAAAGTATATTCGAATCGAAAAATTAATTATTTATCGGTTTGGGGTGTTAAGTAAACCACCCCTTGCCCCTCTTGATTATGCCTAAAAACTATACAGCTCTTCATCTTCATATACCAAAGGCACATAATAAATTTCATTTTGATATATCAAACAGTATGACCTGTACAAACTCCACAAAAATAGTGACATACACACCAGCAACCAAGCAACCAACTATGTACAGGCATCATCGCGAAACTAGCCAACATGGATTCAGGAGACGTCAAATAGTATAAATCCGTCGAAATCCCGACCTCGAATTTGTTCATGATTACTATACTTTACCTTATACTACGTATGGTAAAGTAAAAATTAAAACAACTTTCTTATTGCAAATGTTATTGATTATTGCTACCTCAGTACAAGCTGCTTGCTAGCAGATATTACTAAGTCTCGTTTCACTCTATAATAATGAGTATTAAAATTTTCATTGGATTTTGCAAGAAAGAAATCAAATGAGAATTGTTGCGATTGATGAAACATCTAACGTAAAATAACATTTCGTTTTCACACTATCACACTTCAAATAAAATCGATTAAAGGAACAAGTCGAGACGAAACATTGAACAGCGCCGGTTTAGAAATTTTATGTAGCCGGCAGAAGTGCCGCATCTTGAGTGTGTTTGACAGTTTAATATCTTATATACAACCTATTCACCATAAATACTTCAATATGCTAACTGTAAAAGAGAACTAAGTTTAAAATTTCTTTTTTTATTTAAACATCTTAACGAAGTAATTTTCATTTTTACATTTTTAATATAACTGAAATACACTCTTAATAAACTTATTTATTCGTGTAAATGACTTCTTTTTAAGTATTACTTCAAATAATTATAGTATTTTTTATTTTATTTCAAATTTAAAAGGAGTATAGTGTAAATCAGATCACTTTAAATCGGTTCAAACGCAAACCCTTAAATATCTCAATATATCAAAAAATGGACTTAAAGCACTTTCAAAAAACCAGCTCAAATGTTGCCTAAATAAATGCAATTTGGTATGACATAAAAAGTTCAGTTTACAAAAAACAACGAATTTTTTACATTTCCCCCTACAATAGTGGGTACTAAAAAGCACAACTGTAAGAAAGAGATAAAAATATCCAAATTTACGAGGAGTTACGACGAGTTGCAAACTTAATGCGGTATGACTTTAGGACATCGAGCCTGCGTTAAAATAATCGCTTAATAGGAAATGCATGTCATATGTAAGGTTCAGGTTTGTAAGCAATAACAACTCGTTATTCCATTACCAACCGGCATAAGGCGAAGCAGTATTTTTTTGCTGGGTCGTAAAATAAATCCATGGCAGAATATTTGCAGATTGGAGAATGAAAGTACATGACAGCCAAATTAGCGCATCGTCAACGCTTTGCAATTGAAAAATACGCCCCTTTGTCGAAAAATATCTTTTATGACAAAAAGTCACGAGGAAAAATTGCCCTCTTAGTCAAGTCTAATTTTACAAATATTTAAAAAGACCGAAGAAACTTAAATAAAATATTCAAAGCCGCCTTGCTACTAGTGAACAGAAAGTTGAAATTGCAATGTTGGAACGTTTGATCTTCTTTGGGCTTTTTGTTCTCTTTCTTTATAGTAAGGTTGCATCAGATACCGTCTACATAACGTATTCAGTTATATAGGCGGTATTTCGCTTTTGTCCATATATCGATATCGGCAATATTCGCATTGTCACGCAGTTTTACAACTGAGTGGATATATATCGATATCGGCGATATTCGTATTTGTAATGGAGACTTTGTAACCCTACAAGGATTAAGGCGTTTGCTATAAAGAGTTCAGCCAGAAGTTTGTCTGCCAAGTAGGACTTACAACTGAGTGGATAGTCATGAAAGAGGTGGATAATTTTACTGCGAAGAGGCTATGAATCAATAAATAGTCAACAAATAAGAATTTTCTCTTGCACATGGGGGAGACATATAGTGGCGATGTTTGCAACAGATCTTAACAATATTTCTGTCAAACATAAAATAGTCTACTGAGTCTCGTTATCCAATAGTCACTTTGAAATTGAAAGTACTGTCCATAAAACGACTAGGAGCCATTTGATTAAAAAATAAATCAGTCAAGTGCGAGTTAGACGCACACACGTAGGGTTTCGTACTATGTTTTATTATAACTTTAAAAATTTAAGTTGTTAATTTTTTCATGTCTTATGGGGCGCCCTTTAATTTTAAAATTAAAGTCATATTCGCAAAAATTGCATCACTATTGGAACACCCTTTAAGTTTTAGTAATTTTTGTTATAGCGGCCATGGTGGTCGTGGCAATATATCTTCTGTATAAATTGGAAGAGTCTACCTATTGCGGTTCAAATAATATGGCATGCAAATCATGTCACTTGTCGGCACACCCTTTAATTTTTTACTATTTGTTATAGTGGCCATAGTAATACACCTCCTGTAAAAAGTTCAAGAGTCCTATTATGGTTCAAAACTTAGGCCTTATAAATGCAAATCACGCCACTATCGGAACACCCTTTAATTTTTAAGTTTATTTTTTTACACTTGTTTATATAACGAACTAAGCTTTAAATTACTGTTTGTAAATCTTTAGTGTATGCCTCCTACAATTCACGAAATAAACACATATTCGTAACACCTCCCTATCGGAACAAGCTATAAGTTTTAGTATTTGCTGCTACAGCTACAGCAACAGCTATACATCATCTGTGAAAATTTCAAGAGTCTACATATTACGGTTCCAGAGATAAAAGGCGCTGACAGACGGACAGACTGGCAGACATTGTAGCGAAAACAATAGGGTTACGTTTTTACCCTTTGGGTACGGAACCCTAAAAACATACTAATTGGTTAAAATATGATTTCAGTTGCAATCCTTTCGAACACCATTGCATACATACATATGTATCTACAAAATTGCTCACCTTTATGTAAATGTTAATAAATACCGAGAAGGGAATTGTACTCATAATGGTTCACAAAAAGCTAAATCATCGTCATTAAGAGCAGAAACATAGTTATTGTTACGATTACAACATCATCATCATTGTTATCGTCTGAATATCATGACAACATAAATTAGTTGCAACAAGAGTTCCAACCAGATGCTATGCTGTAAGCACTTACACCACCATGAGTATTTGTTAATTTTATGACTTATGAATTTTGTACTTGTTAGCTACTCATGACTTGCCAAGTTCGTTTTTATATTTTGATTGTTGTTTTGTTGTTTTGTAGTTTTCATTGTTGTTATTTTTGTGTAGCAATTTGCCACATCCAGCCGAGATGCCAAAAAGATGTTGTGAATAAGACTCCTTGGAGATTACAGTATAATAGTTAAAGGAATGTTTTATTAAAGGGTTTAAGTGAAAATTATTACTTTTTTTTGAAACTTTGTTTTTTAAATCATAAATGTGTCTGAAATAGTGTAGGGGACCAATAGATGTAACAAAAGAATGAATTCTTCACTTATGATCTGAACGTCAAATGTCGTTCGTTGGTAATCACATTACTTAAGAACGGCGAATTTGGCGAATTTTTTGCTGTATCGTTATCGTAACTTAAGTTTTTACGAAAAGAAAAATTGAACACGCCCACTTTTTAAGTAGCTAGAGAACTAATTATAACAGGTATATATTTGAAATTTTGCGACAGTAACATCCTATTAATATACATAGTTTCTAGAAACAGAGGCTGGATTGGAATAGTGGGCGTGGTACCTCCCATACCACTGCTACCTAGAGATCTGCAATAGATAGAATCATGAAACTTTGCACAAGTAACCCTCATAGTAATGTACGTAGTCCAACACAACACAGACTGGAATGGTACAGTAGGCGTGGTACCTCCCATACAAAGCGAAAAATTATTAGAATGTACCTAGAGAACTACAATAGGTAGAGTCTTGAAATTTTTCATAGTAACCCTCATACTAATCAACAGAATCTAGCAATATACAGACTGGATTGGGACATACTAATGTGCATAGTCTAGAAAAATGTAGACTGGATGGGGACAGTGGGCGTGGTAGCTCCGAAACAAAGTGAAAAATTATTATTGTGCACTTAATGAAAAACAATATGTAGAGTGCATAATCAAGAAAAATACAGACTGGATTAGGATAGTGGGAGTGGTACCTCCCATATAAAGTAAAGTATTTTTATCGTGTTACTACGTATAGTCTCGCAAAAAATAAATGGGATGGGAACAGTGGGCGAGGTACCTTGTATATAAACTCAAACAGTTTTGTGGTGAGAATAGCGTGCGTTTTCGAGTTAAAGGTTGGCCATACTTTTCTTCCAAGTGTTTATTGTATTTTTTGTGAATAAGTGTAGCGAAGCACACCGGGGGATAGCTAGTGAATAATACTATTTATTATAAGTTATGAACAATATTATTATTTTTTTTTGTTTTAAAAAGAGAAGTACCACTCAGGCAGTTAATGCCTATATTAACTGTGGTACTTCCTTTGGAAAGGGATAGTAGTACATAAGACAGATGGTTAGTGCGATAGTAAAGCTTCGATTCTGGTAACACTGCAATTGCACGTTATGATTATTTTTAGAACACTGTTGCAGCGCCTCTGGTGTTATTTAGGCGAATTAGTTTGAAGCCAATTTATAATTATTTTTTGGAAAAAAGTCGGCATTTTCGGCACTTCAGTTTTGAAAATCGGCATAAATAAAACTAAGTATTTGTTGAGGTTTTATTTGATTTTTACAATTAAAAAAAAAAAACATAAACATAAATACAAAAATGATAACATTTTTTTTAAAGATAGATGATAAAATAATTTAAATTAATTTTACAAGCTAAATATATGATGTCAGCTGACGAAAGGAACCTTATCTTGCCAGGGGTTAAAATTGAATCAAATAAGTTTTTTTTTTTGATAAAGTACAAATTTCTGGACAACGCAATCAGGCACAAATCTGAGAAATTAACGAAGTTATGTTTGAAGTTTTCTGTTCAAAAGTGTAGTTTTGATATAGTCGAGGTTAAAGTTGGAAAACAAATTAGTTAAATAAAATCTATTTTGTAGTTGACCGCAAAATATCATTCGGTGCAACAGAATCAAAAAATGTTGTTTTGTCCCGTACTGAAAATGTTACCCTGGTAAGATAAGGTCTCTTTCGTCAGCTGCGTCACATATATGTTTCGTATATGTGACCCGGTCTATGAAAAGGTGGCTTATGACTCAAAAACGAAAAATTAGCTGTTAAAGATAAACAATACATTTCGTCAGTCTCTTAGTAGTTTTTTTTTTTTTGAATTATGAACAGTCATGCCCAAAACTACTTAATACTGCTAAATAAATATTTTTTGTGCAAAACAGCTTTTTTTGGTAAAATCGTTTTTGCAGCGTTCAATCCTGTTTTTAAATTTTTCAATTCCATTTATTATCTTGATTCTGGATTTTCTCTACATTTTTAGTATACTTCTAAGCAAGTTAGCACTTTCTAGTTTTCACCACGTGAAAAACTAGAAAGCGATTTCCAAGCTTATTTGGCTTGAAATCTCCACTTTTAATTTTTTTATTTTGCAAAATTTCCTCATTTTGCTCTTCTTGCAGAACCCATTCTTTAATTTTTTGCTTATAGAGGTTTTTTTGCTCAAGAAAAAACATTTTCCTTGTTTCCTCTTTTAATTTATTTCTTTGTGAAAAAGATCAAAATGCCTTTTAATTGAAAAGGTTTTCTTTGTTTTAAATTTTTGGTAACATAAAATGCATTGCATGTAGCCAAAGCATTTTTAATGACAAAATTATTTATTGGTTTTGTAATGCTTAGTTTTGTGTTTGCTGGGGAATATTATCTTATCCAATACAGACGCATTTCATTTATTGAGAGTTTTGGTTACCTATGTTTTTAAACCTTATCACATCAAACATGTTGTTATTTTTTTATTTACAAGTGCCGATGCTTCAGTTTTACTTTTCAATAATGACAAACATTTCAAATTTTGTTTTATTTTGGGATTTTTGTGTAACCAACAAATATTCATGTCATGGCGTGAATTTCATTTAAACTTGAACAAAATATTCTACAAATAGTTATTTTATCGTAAAAATTTTGTATTTTTCTAGGGATCGCTTTTGTTGTTGTAATCAAAGCATTTCTATATTTTGATGTGACACCGGATGCAATTGTGTCGCCTATTTCCGCCCTCAAAGTGTGCAACAAAAAATAAACAAGCGACAAAACGTAGGTCTGACCAACCACCAACAAACCGAACCAATGGATGGACGAATGGAATAAAAAATAAGCTAAATAGAAAATAAATAATTCGCATTAAAGAGAAGGAGGCCTTTTTTTGCAAATCACACATTATGTTTTTGTTTGTTTTCGAGAAATTTCTATGACGCTGCATTGTTGCAGCTGTGGCACAAGTATTTATAATTCGTCTAATTTGACTGGTATTTTGCCCATTTTTGTTGTAAACTATTTTTTTTTGATGGATTTTGAACATTTATTTCATACCAAATATATTAAATTGGATTTATTTGTACTTTTAGAGGGGGTAATTTTTAGTGTAGGATTTTTTTTAATTACAATTTAGTATACAAAATTGCAAAGAGTCTAGGGTGAATTGGCCAGAGATTCTTGATTCGAAAAATGATTGTGTAAAGCTAAAAGCCGATTCGAATAAAAACATAAATTTTGAAAAAAATCGAATGTCTTTCAAGTTTTATTTGCATTTATGCTGGATCAAGACAAGCCCAATATGTTCTTGTAATGTAATGGCAACATTGTTCAGCTATTTGGTTTACTTTTATTACTGTTACAAAAGTTTAACTATGTTTTGATTTAAATTAAAAAGTGCAGGTATCAGGTATCTTTAAAAAAAATAACTAAACTTTATGGGACATATTATTAAGTAATAGGCCCTACCCAAGTTCTGCGTTCCAAAGAGTCCTTTGTACAGCCTTTATGTTCACCGTACACGTTTAAGGATACGGATAAAGTCAATATGCCTATTATGAGCATCTTTGGATCTTCGACTGTGTTCAAAACAGCTGATCGAACGAATTTTCATTTCGTGTTATGGTGCACATTCGATCAAAATGGCGCTATTGTGAATTTGACTTAATTAAATCGTTCACAATGGTACATAGTTAGCAGCTGGCACTATAAATAAGCTGCCTGCTTAGGACTAATGAAAGTTCGTTGAATCGGATGCGTTCTTAATTTAAAAATGCTTATATGTAAATTAAAAATTAAAAAATATGTATGTACACATTTTAGTAGAAACAACGCAGTTTAATGCAATGCATAATTTTATCACATACAACTGATCAAAAACCTGCAAGTGAAACAACTACTCACAGGGCGTCAAATTGGAAAAAGTTGCGTGTGCTTTTTCTTATATATTTCTAAATGGATTATTACAGGCCACCAATATATCCCAAGTAATTGTGCCATTTTCTTTAGCAGGGGATACAAAAGATAGAAGACGCATTAATTTAAGCCTGGTAGAGATATTTTTAAAAAGAAATTCAGTTAGCTATGATAAACACCATTATGAAACTAAAACATATTAGAAATTAGAATTAAAGTTATTGCCATCATCTTATCGCCTCACTTCGAAGGCGATAAGAGCTAAACAAATTATGTAGTCAAACTGACATATTGAAACATTGTTAACAGACAATTTGCAAGTTTGTAAAGGAAAATAATTCAACTTAAAATCACTACCTTTGGCTTTTGCATTCTTATTGCACTATCCTTTATTTGATCAGCTACACACTAGCAAGGTCGGTAAAATTACATGAGTACATTCTGTTGGTTCATCTAAATAGCTACTTTAAGGAGGTACCTGTCCTCATAATTACTCTAATAAAGCACAAGAGTAGTTTTCCGATCGCATTGCATTGCAATTATTTCAATATTGCAATACAATGCCTTTTGGGAAATCACCCTTTTCATTAAAAATATACAGTTTTTCTATAACTAAAAATTATAAATATTTTCAGCAAATATGTAGTCGTAAAAGTGCCACAAAGATGCATGGCAAATAATGTTTTCAAAAGACCACAAATTATATTTCGCTGCTGCATGTGCACTATTGTGAATTTATGTGTGTTTGTTATAATTAGTATGTGTAGATTATAGATCTTTATTACAGTGTATTTGGAAAATTAATGATAATTAACTTTTTAATTTAATGAGAGGTAATATATTTAAATTATAAAAGAAAATGATATACGAATATAAAAATGTAAAAACAAATGAAAAACGCAATTTCAGTAAATATTAGTTCTTTAAGAGCTAGACAATCGTGTGAAGAAGCGAGAGAGAGAGAGAGAAAGAGTGAACGGGAAGGAGAGTGAGAGCAAAAGCAAAGCAGGGTCATTTTTATGAAGTACTATCTATTCCCGATCCGTTTCGCTACCCCTATCATCTATACATATAATAAAATAGTAACTCATATTCGTCTGTCTGTCTGTGTGTCTGCTTTTCTTTGCGTTCGCATCACGTAAAAACTACTGGATGCATTTTAAAAAGATTTTGTGAGGAGGTACCTTGGCATCCAGATTCTAATATAACATACTTTTTTACTCCGCAAAAATATATCATTTCCAAGAGAAAGTGGAGAAAAAGCAGTGAAAGAACGCAATTTCCGGTTTAAAAGTACTGAAATTTACGGTTTAAAACTGGGATATTTTAAACACGGTTGCGCACCTTTTACTTTTGAAAGTGGGATATTTCAAAAACTGGCAATTTTAAACACGGTTGCACACCTTTTATTTTTGAAAAGTGGGATATTTTCAACAAAGTTTCGAAACATTGTTATTGAAATATTTTAAGCAGCTCTTACAGAGTTTTACAATTATTTTTAAAATTTTAGAATTTTTTTTTAAATTTTAAAACTGTATCCAGGGATGGGTACCTTTATAAAAAGTAAATACATAAACCATGACTGAAGCTCTATACAAGTAAGAGTCTTACAATTGGTGTGAAATACTTTCAAAGCAAAATCGAGCAAAATATTGTCAGGACGTCCACGTTGTGGCCCGCCACTGCTAGTTAAAAATTAAAGCAAGTAAAAGTAAAGGAACGCTTTTCTCAAACATACGTTAGAGAGTGCCCCTATTGCAGATCTAGATATGAGGTAATTACTTGGTATGGGGTACCTAAAAGTACACGTTATTGTCAAAATACAAAATTTTAAGTCTCTGTATATTATAGTTCTTGAAATGTAAAATCGTAAAATTTTTTCTCTTTTTATAGCAGGTACCACAGCAGGTACCCAGTGTTCCAATTCGGCATATTTTTTGCTACACTATGCATATTAATAAGAGAACTACTTGCATAATATTTCAAGATTCTACCTGCTACAGTTCCCAAGTAACATAATGATAATTTTTTTTATGGGAAGCTATAAGCCCACATGAAATTTTACCCACTGGTGTATTCTGCTGTCCCACAAACAAACATACAAATTATGAGCCGGTCAAGATTGCCATACTTTTAAAGGCTTTGGAAGTTGATAAGTTCTTTGAAATCGTATTCTCTATCAGCAAACAACAAACTAAAGTAACTGTGTGCGATCTGGCGCAAGTCAAACATGTCTATACGCAAAATTACGAAGCTGGTCTAGTACAGTTTAAATGAGGCTCACACTAAAAGCCTTCTCAGATTTCCACAAGTGTAATCTAGTGATCTTATGATCATGACTACAGAGCGCTGTAAGTTATTTCTGCAACGGCAGGAAATTGCGGTTTGTTGCAGAAATTGTCATAATAAGGAGTAGGAGGAGATATTTTTTTATTTCCCAATGCTTTGCACTGCCTTAGAAACAAACATTGGTCATACACCAATGTTTTCCGGGGCCCTGTCAGCTTCTGCTGCCAATTATAACTAAATGAATTAAATCTATTCACTAGTAGTTGAACCTGAATCTCGTAAGAAGCCTAAACAGCAGCGATATTGGGGCAAACAAAAAAAAAATCACTCACGATCGTTAAATGTCTACATCTGCTTCTACTACTTTCACATTTTTTATTTTGACTTTAAATTATATTAATCTTATAGCTGCTTTTCTATTCTCCCAATACCCTATTCAGATATGACTTAAATGCACAATTGGAGAATATAACTAATTACGGGCTTAATGGAGCTCAATTTACCATACGAGAACTCAATTACTGCATAATTGTGTCCCTAATTAAATAAAACACGAAATGTATATTTACTGAAACGTATGTTCAGTGAGAAAAATTGAATGCACTGCATGGCACAATAAAGTTAGGTAGTCGCATTAATTCAACAACAAAAACCACATGTATTTTGTTGATAAAAATTAAATTTTCAAATGTCAAAAAGAGCTTACGGAAATAAAAAATTACAACGCAAGTTGTACGTTTTTGTCTTTAAGTGCTTTTACTTGTATCCAATAAAATAGCATTTTTTCAAAACAACAAATTATTGCGATTATAATAAAAACGATGTTTTTTCAGCTGTCAAACACTAATTGAGTAAGCTTAATTGAGCATGTGTGAACACTAAATGAAGTTGATCAATTAAGATTAATAGGTCGATTATGGATGGCAACTCAACCGCAGTTACGTTGTCAGTTGCCGAAATTGTATTACGTATGGCAACTGGCAACTGGCAACTTAAACTTGTTAATTTTAGTTGCCAAAATCCCAACCATAAATTTGTGGTTGCTGTTAATTTTTTTCACAAATTATAAAGTAAGAACTGCACTAAAACTGAAAAGTAAGTTTATTTTTCTTCATCCATTTCCTCATAATCTTACAGACAACGTATATTGGCAATCTTTCTGCGTTGGTTACGTAATCAACCAACAAAAGAATGATGATACATACGATGATACGAATAATATTGCGTATTTTTATAGACACATATTTGATCAGTAGCTGGTCCCAGCTTTTTAACTTTTGTTGAAAATAGTCGAAAAATAGGTGTTGGTATGAAACTTGGTATATCAAAACACGGGGGGGTTGTAAATTACAGGTGGCTCTTTAGGTGGATGAGGAGTTTTCTTTTTAGATTTATCGCCTTGGCTGGAACATGATGATAAACTTGCATTAACTTTACGAGTATGTTTAGACACATTTTTGAAAAGATTGGATATAAAATTCAAAAAGAATCAAATCTGGAGACATGAAATAATATTTTTTTGCTATTTATTAAAAACTATTTTATTTCTTTTTTATTTTTATTAAAAACTATTTTATTTCAAGTTGCTAGACTGTCTAAATAGCTTTATCGATAACTTTATGGCAACTGAAAATATTTGTCTTACATAATATCAATTCAGTTGCGTCGCCTTTGAGCTTGGGTTGCTAACCATAATCGACCAATAAATTGTCTCAATTAAGAAAACATGTCTGAACAGGGTCTAACAGGTAATACAAAGCAACATATGTATATAAAGACTAAACTAAGCGTTTCTTAACTAATAAATATAAAGTTAACTATTTAAGTTATTCTTTTGGAGGTTGGGACTTTTGCGAAATCTCAGTCTTTTTAAGTTCAAAAAACCAAACATAAAGCCTGGAAATCTTTACCCTAACCATAATTTTTAAATCAAAATACAGAGTATGGAAGAGAAGGGATACGGACTCATTTTACATCTCGTTTTCTATCCCACATAAAGCATACTGTCTGCCGAATTGACTACGATAAGATTGATGGACTGTGTTGCTGTAGCTCAAGTGGTTAGCACGTTCACGAGTTCAATACTCAGCCGTGGCAACTTCAATTTTTCTGATATCTATTAATTTTCTTTATAATAATGCATATCACAGCGTCCTCCTTTCGCCGGTACTACCACGTAGCACTAAATCGCCGGCGAAGTAAAATAATTCTAAAATGGCTATGTCTAGCTTCAAAGTAATACGCCTACATAACACCAGAGGCGCTGCAACACTGTTCTAAAAGTAATCATAACGTGTAATTGCAGTGTTGCCATAAGTGAAGCTTTACTATCACACTAACCATCTGTCTTATCTGCTACTATCCCTTTCCAAAGGAAGTAACACAGTTAATATAGGCACTAATTGCCCGAGTGTTACATATCTTTAAAAAAAAAAATGACTATTTTGAAAAGGTATATTTTAAAGGTGTATTTCAATAAACGGTACAAGATACAGGAGGACCTTGTAAATTGAGCAATTGTTGTTGATAGTTCTATGCAGTAATTTATGGTTATATAAAACTGCAATACTTTGTGATTGTGTATGTGGAACATACATACGGGTATATTTGTTTTAGTTTTTATGGCAATGCTGCACCAGAACTTATTAAGGTGCCCAGTTTTTTCACTTAACAAACACAAAAGCTGTCATAATAGTTTTAAAAACATATGTTATCGTTTAATCCGTGCGGCTTTAAAACACTTGAAAAACACCAAACATTGTTATGACACAATCAGGAATGTTTTGTAATACCAAATCCATTCGAAAGTTAAATATTTTCACAGCTTTTACGTTCTGACTTACTAAACACTACAAATGTAAAAATATTTCACTTTCTGTGGAATTACCGAACATACCGGAATATATTTTAAATGACAATCTTTTACATTCACATGTCCATTCGCGCTTTATTATTTATTTCCCTGTATTGTTTTATGTTACTACAGCATTTGAAAACTACATGCAGATGTCATAATTTTTAGAAGTTTTTATTTTATTTTGTTTTTGACAACATTAAAAAACGTATTATTATTCAGGACATTGCCAAAAAAGTTTTTAAACTTTGCACACATAAACAAAGGCGATGAAAGCGCATTCTCACACATACACACTAAATATCTATACATATAATAAAATAGTAACTCATTTCCGTCTGTCTGTAGGTCTGCTTTTCTTTTACGTTCGCATCACGTAAAAGCTACTGGATGGATTTTAACAAAATTTTGTGAGGAGGTACCTTAGCATCCTGATTCCAATATAGGATACTTTTTATTAGCAAAAATATCCCAATTCCAAGAGAAAATGGAGAAAAAGCAGTGAAAGTACGCAATTACCGGTTTAAGGGTACTGAAATTTTCGGTTTAAAACTGGGAAATTTTAAACACGCACCTTTTATTTTTAAAGGTGGGATATTTTAAACAAAATTGCGCAACAGATGGCGCCAATTGAATAAAATTCGTATTTTTACTTTATGGAATTATATTGTTATTAAAATATTTTAAACACCTCTTAGAGAGCTTTACAATAATTTTTAGAATTTTATCCATAGATGGATATCTTTATATAAAGTAAATACATAAACCATAACTGAAGCACTATAAAGGTCTTACAATTGGTGTGGAATACTTTTAAGGTAAAATCGAGCAAAATATTGTCAGGACGCCCATGATGTGGCGGGCACAGCTAGTTTTTTATATTTTGCTTTTACTGGAGCATTTGAAATGTCAGCAATTTTTATTTCTTTACAACATTTTATTTTGAACAATATTTTATCAATCTAATAAATTTCTAAAATAAAAAAAAACAACTGTTTATGGGAGACATTTTAATAATAAAATATTTATGAAGTTGATAACGTTGGTAAGTGTGAGCCAACAAGTCTTTACAAAACGAGGGACCAACATATTATTTTGAATTATTCGTTTTTACCCTACTTTTAGCTCGACACTTTTCATGCAGCGAAAAAAGGGTTTTTTCTTGATGTTTTGGTTCAAGAATCAGGATATATGTATATTCTCTCTTTATTGTTTTTTTTTTTTAATAAGAAGTCCATCGTAACCTTATCCGACGATTTTACTGTCTTGGCCATCTTCGGTGGGGACTAATCAGATAAAATCCATTGAATAGGCTATTGTTTTATTTCTGTGCTCATGTTTTATCAACACCTATGAATCGGCTCTAAACAAGCTACTAAATCATTCAGGCTATTGCCTATATTATTGATTGTGCTTTTTATAATCCATTTTCTTATGTAACACATTTTAACGTGTCGCGCATTATGCCTCAGCTAATTCAAACACGTTAACTCGTAAATATCTGTAAAAACAATTTTTTTCTCGGCCCAGACACGTTTTTTGTGTCTGGGCCGAGTATTTTTCTTGCCGTCTTAAAGTATTTTTCGTGATGATTTCAAAACTGAGTTCTATCCCGGTTGGTTTCCTAATGAGAAACGGGGTTCAGCAAATAAATCGCGAATTAGTGTCTGGCAAACCCCTTCTCAGTGTCCAACAGAAATCTGCTAACATGTCGCTGAGCTTTCCTTTGTACATTGGTACCTTTAAACTCAATTGCTATAGGAATTCCAAATCCTTAGCACGTCCCTAATTTCTTCTTTGATCTTTGCCTCATTGATTTAGATGAATTTTAATTTTAAATTAATAAAACCAGCACCATTTTTGTCCACGACATTAAAAAAAACTTTTTTAAAGTTCTAATTTAATATATAGAGGTTGTAAAAGATAATTTTTCTTGTCTTTGCGAGAAAAAAATAATTTAAATTCGTTATAGTGAGATCGATACATAGACATTTTTGTATTAGGCAATTTCCAACGCTTTAATCGTGATCCTAAGATTTCACTCCGCTTTTTGGTCAAATTTAAATTGCGCAGATGTACTAGGTCCGTAATTTGGATCCGTCGAGTTTTCGAATCCTTTATTCTGTCATTCTTGGTTATTTTCTAATACTGACTGGAGCGATGGACTGACTGGTGGTATCGCTGATTCAACATACAGCTGTGAGCTGTCCGATGTGATAGAAAGAATATAAGCACAGATTCGGAATCAGGGCGAAACATACGTCTAAGGTTACCCAGCAAGGTCTCTGGGACAAAATCTTTGTTAAACAGTGTAATTATTCAAGGTATCTAGGTTCAGTTGACGTCCTTTGCTAAACGAGATTTAACGTACGGCCACGTTTGTATTTATTTATAATAGCACACTGTGTAATTTTTTAAGTCAAAAATGAACCTAAGATCTCAATAAACAACTATCTAGAACATATGAACTTCCTAGGAATGATTCTTAACACCGTTTAGGTAGCGCTTAGGTAGCCGAAATGAATTTAAAAATTTTCGGGAAATTTTTCACTTTTGCGGCTACCTAAGCCCTATCTAAACGGTGTTAAGAATCATTCCTAGGAAGTTCATATGTTCTAGAAAGTTGTTTATTGAGATCTTAGGTTAATTTTTGTAGTTGATTATTTCCTTGAATTTTAAACGGTTTGCTACCTATGGACCTGAACAGGGGAAAAGAGGTAAAAAAATTGAATTTGTTAAAGTTTTTTGCGATTTTGACCTTGAAGATGAAGATTTTTTGATTTTATACATATGTTAACAATTTTTGTTCTTTATGACAAGAGCTACCTGCCTCAGAGAGTATATCAAAATTTCAAACGGTTTGCAAAATATGAGCTTGAGTAAATTATCATTTTTTGCAAAAATGACATCGAGGCCCCACATCTTTGAGGGCCCATAAAAAAAACCTGGAGGACTTTGGGTAAAACAGGGAGACAGGGGTCTTTTTTTTTGGTCTTTTATCACGTAGTGGTGTCCGTGTATGGTTTTTGTTGCACTGTGTAGTTGTAAATAGTCCTAAAAGCTAATGACACGAACTTTGTCTAAATTATCTTACCATAGGAATAAGTGCTATAGAGTGTACCGGCGAAGGAGAGCGCTGTGATATCTAGACATATATATAATAAAATAGTAACTTATTTCCGTCTGTCTGTACGTCTGTCTCTATGCTTTTCTTTTGCGTTCGCATCACGTAAAAACTACTGGATGGATTTTAACAAAATTTTGCTAGGAGAAAAAGCAGTAAAAGTACGCAATTTAAAGGTACTGAAATTTTCGGTTTAAAACTGGATATTTTAAACACAGTTACACACCTCTTTTTGAATGTGGGATATTTTAAAAACTGGGATATTTTAAACACGGTTGCAAATCTTTTATTTTTGAAAACGGAATATTTTATACAAAATTGCACAACAGATGGCGCCAATTGAATAAAATTTGTATTTTTACTTTTTGAAATTACATTGTTTTAAACACCTCTTACAGAGCTTTACAATAATTTTTAGAATTTTTTATAAATTTTAGAATTTTAACTATAACTGAAGCACTATGAAGGACTTTCAAAGCAAAATCGAGAAAAATATTTTCAGGATGCCCACAACATGGCGGGCAAAGCTAGTATACTAATAAGAATATAACTATAACTCAGCGCTGCTGAGCTACAAACCCGAGCGACTCAAGTCAATTTGTAAAGCTTAGTAGTTGACAAGCTAACCACCTAAGCAACATCAGCATCTTGACTGCTAAGTATTGTCCTTTTGTCTGTCCGTCTGTCTGTCAGCGCCTTTTATCTCTGGAACCGTAATAGGTTGACTCTTGAAATTTTTACAGGAGGTGTATTACCATGACCATTATAACAAATAGTACAAATAAAATGGTATTCCGATAGTGACGTGATTTGCATGAATATGACCAAATTTTTTAACTATAATAGGTAGACTATTTAAATTAAAGGGTATTCTGAGAGTTTCGTGATTTACACGTTTATAGCTTAATTTTTGGAACCGTAATAGGTAGTCTATTGAAATTTGTACAGAAGATATGTGTTGCCACGGCCGCTATGATAATTACTAAAAATAAAAAGGCGTTCCGACAGTGACATGTTTTGGACGTATCAATGCCTTATTTTTTTAATCGTAGTAGGTAGACTCTCGATATATTAATATAAACGGAATTGCCACGGCCGCTATAACAAATAATAGAGTGAAAGTGTGTTCCAACTGTGACATGATTTGGACGTATATGGCCTTATTTTTGAAGCGCAATAGGTAGGCTCCAGATATTTTCATAGAAAGTCCTTTTACTGGAACAGTAATAGCCTGGCACTTAACATTTACACATATTTTATTTTACAATATCTACTTTACGAAAATAAATTTAATAAAAATGAATGGGTGATCTCTAGATATCGTGAATTTGAGGAATTTGACCTTCTCTTCTAAACGATATCGGCAATCACTTGATATTTACACAGGGTATTAAGCTCTAGCATTAAAATTAATTAAAAATTAAAGGGTCCCCTATAAGAGGTAAAAAAATTAACAACTTGTATTTTTAAAGTTGAACTGAACATAGTACGGAACCCTGTGTGTGTGAGTCTGACTCGCACTTGACTGATTTATTTCTAATATTTATACCTAGTGCATCTTATATATTTTTGTAAAGCCTTGTCATTGTCGATAAACACTTAACAAATCATCAATATGGGCTTGTTCGGAAATGCATTACTGCGCTGCATCTGATGCGCTTGTGTGATTAGTTTGCGATGCCGATGCACAAGAGCTGATGCTGATACTTACTTAATGCGCAAACAAAATTAATTAACATTTGTTTAAATTTTGGAATGCTTAAACAATACAAATTGGGAAGTTAATAATAATTTTATTTCTTGATTTATATGAAAGGAAAAATTAAATAAAATTTTTCCATATCTAATCGAACTCTTAGAACTGTATAAACAAATGTAATTTAACAAAATAAAATTAATAAAGAACAAATAAAAAACTCACTCATCCATTGCATCAGCCATTTTTGTGTTGCGTGTTTGACGTTTCTTTCCGCATCATCTCTTTAAGTGATGCATTTTAGAACACCCGACATTTACAGTAAGGCAAACTGATGCATTTCCGAACGTACTGAGCATTAGATGCAGCGCAGTGATGCATTTCCGAACAAGCCCTATGATTTTTTCACAAGATTCTACATGATTTCCATAATAGGGATCAAACTGGACCAGAAATTAATTGCTGTTGGCTAGTCCAAAATTATTAAAAGAAAAGTCTAGAATGATCACTTTTTAATTTGGAGACTATTTGAAATATATTATTAAGCAAAAGTGCTAAAAAATTCAAATACACAAATGAATTTGGTATGTAAATTATTTTGTAAGTGGAACATAATATAAAAATTGATTTTTTTAGTCTTAGTGCAAAGTGCAAAATGATAAAATTGCAACTTTACAACAACACAAGAAAATCGTCTCAACAATGTTGCACACTTTTATTAAAAATTAAAAAAAAAAAAAAACATCCTTAATACATTTACTGTGCAAGGAAGTCAATTTTGAAATATAAAATTAAACTACTTTCTATACTTAGAAGAAACTTTTAAAACAGTTGCGAGCAAAACATGCTCACGCTGGGTCATATGATACTTAGGTGTGGCGTTGTGTGGGTTGATGCCCGAAAGTCTATTTTGAAGCTACTCGATCGCGTACAGGACAGAATGAAAAAGCTAATTGGTGACAGTTGGGTATCCAACACTCTACGTTAAGAGTCCATTAATTTAAAGGTTGATTAGCCATTGAATCGCACTACACATTACATTCGTTCTTTAGCCGAACAGCTCTGTCAATTTCACTGTACAAAAATTTAAATTGAATGTTCACAAACACTATTTTCACCACCTTCTTTCCACAACCTTATTTTCTAGTTCCGGTACAATGCAAGGCAAAACAAAGGACAAAAAAAAAAAATAAAAAACAATTAACGCTTCTGTGCCTGATTTCTGTACCTAAAATACGCAATTTTTAAGATGAAAATCTTTTAGTCTTTCTGTTTTACACATGGTAGAGTCTAGTGTTATTGCCGAACTTAATAAAATAAAATATTGAAAGAGCTCCTGATTAATTATAACAATAAAAAGCCAAAAGAAGTGATATATTTATTGTTTACCTTTATTTTGCAACAGACGCAATCAAAGTTGCACTTTTTTTGCTTGTGATAGTATATGCAGCAATTTTATTAAAAATCATTTTTAGCAAATTTTGTTCGTAATTCTACTAAGAATTTGAGTGCCATGGAACAATATTCATTGTAACAAATCTATGCTTGTTTTAACAAAATGGGATTTTACCTTATCCTTCTGAAAAACATGATGTGATTTTTACTACTCGTAACATACTTTAATGTCGCAAAAATTCTATATTAAAACATGTGTTAAATTAAATAAATGCAACGGATATAAGAGGAAACAATAATGGAGACAATATATGTTTGTACGTAATACTCAACATATGTTTGGGGGTTTCCACCTCTTTCAATTTCTCTAACCTCTTAAAATCATCTTGTAAATATGTAACCGGAAATCTTAACTTGTTGTAAAGTATGTGCAACATTGTACAAAATGTGAACTGAGAGCACTTGCAACAAAAAATCTTTACATTTATATACAAAAATGTACATTTATAAACACTCTAGGCCAGTACACCAAGCATGATGTGAGCAGGATTATAAATGAAAACTTACTGTACTTAGATAAAAACGATACTTTTGGACTCTATTGATGGCCCTGATTTTAGACCTAATAATAATCGCTGTGGTCTTTTTTTCAGGATTTATCAGGGTTCAGAATTTTTCATTCATGAACATTCAAAAATCAATATTCATGATATTTGTCATAACCCACCAAACCAAATGTTTCGATTTTTTATGAAATCACACTTGTCGTAAAGAATTCGTTAGGACATTTCGGTAATTACTCTGAAATCAGACTTGTCGTGACGAATTCGTTAAGACATTTCGGTTGTTTGTCTGTACAAATAAAAATATATGAAACTTGGATTTATATGTAAGAAAATAAAAATCAAAATTGTATAACATAAATAAAAAAGAACAATAGTAAATACGAAAAATGGAATAAATACATGCAAGATGGACAATTGAAATCGAATTGATTATGGTAAAATATTGCTTTGATTACTAAATATTTTTAACTAATCACTATATTCACTTTCAGAGAACGAATTTTTAGCTTATACGGGGTACTCACAGAAATCAAATCATTGCGATTTTGTACCTACATGTCGTTACGATTTCGTACCTACATATCGTTACGATTTCGTTACTACATATCGTTGTAATTTCGTTTCTACATATCGTTGAAAGTCGTGTCAACCCTTTCATATAAATATTTCGGTTCCGAAATCGGAACATTTTGTCGAACAGTCGTTACGAATTCTTTACGAAAACGGAACATTTGGTTTGGTGGGAAATGAGACATCTAAAATTTTATATTTATTTTTCACGCTTATAAACGAACAACCAAATATTTTCTGCCTATGTTCATACATGAATGCGAGTACCTGTTTGTTTTTTGTAATATATGTATATATATATATATATGAAGAGTGATAAATTAGCTTCTTCACATTAATGTTCTTTTTCATAAATGTACATGTTCATTTATGAACGTTGAACATTTATAAAATTTCTCATAAATGAACCAAAAAAGAATTTTCTGCCTACGATTGCACATGCAGAAGAAAGAAATAAAAAAAATATTTTGTTACAGCATATGCCGGCAGATGCACATTAGAAAATATGTGCTTGCATTTATGTATGCGAATGCTTAGCGCACATTTGTCTACGATCTTTTCATTTATGTAAATTAAAAAAATTATAAATTCTCAAATATGTGTGTGCAATTGCGGGAACAACAAAATATTTTCTGATTTATTCACTTTTGAACAGAAAGAGAAAAATAAATGTATGAGAAGATGCAACTAAAAAATAAAATGTACACATTCATACATGCATGAACAGTGAGTGAATATTTCGGTACTCTGGTATTTATATTTATACGCATATCTCAAGTCTTAAAGAACAAGTAAAAAATGAAATAGCAAATTAAAAAAATTATATTTTCAGACATATTGAATTTGAAAACAACCAGCTTTTGAAATTGTGCTTTTCGAACAGAAATTGTACTACATAAATTTTATTTATGTGTTTAAATTTTAAATAAACCTTTAATCGATTCAATAAACCAGAGAACCGAAATCCACACTAACTGCTCAATCATGCCTAGAACAATATCAAATGACCGACTCTGGTCAGAAACTGGTTAACAACCTATTCAAAATGAAATTTGCAAACGCAAAAGGATATGGACATACATTACTTACACAAACCAATTACATTGCTAAACAAGCTTAAGCTGGGATCCACAAGGCAGTCGATATATGGGGCGACCATCACATACTTGGAAACGGCAAACTGAAATCGAATTATCCCACCTAAATCTACGTTGCAATGCAGTTAGCCATCGAATATAGGGGTATGTTGCCAATCTAGCCGGACATTATTTGTTTTAGCTTATATTGGCTCTAAAGATTTACTGAGTGCCCCTAGATTAATGAAACTTGGCAGATTATCTCTTATGGTCATAAGCTGTTAAAGCTATAAAATGAGAAAAATCGGACAAAGGAAACAAAAGTTCCCTTTAGAAGAACTAATCCTTCTTCTGAAAAATTAAATTTTTTTTAAGGTTTCTTATACTTTTGTTTAGCAAATGCAACTTTTAAGTCAGCAAATGACCCTAAAGATTCTAAAATGACATTTTTCGCCCATCCCCTTTTTGTGGACGGCGACATAAAATATTATTTGCAAAAATAATGAAATTATTAAAAGAAGTGGATTACATATGCCTTAATACCATAAATAAAAATTTTTTTTATGGGCAGGGGTAGGTATCCCTCCAATCACAGCCCAAAAAACGCCCATATGAATTTAAAAAAAATTTTTTTTTGCTAATATCCAAAAAATATATATTTTTAAGCTTTTATGTCAAAGAGAAGAATATTAATAAAAGTAATTTTTGTAATTTATTACTTTATAGTATTTAATTTATCTGAGAATAATTAGTTTATTCATAACTAGCTGTGCCCGCCACTTCGTCAGCGTCATTAATTTACTTTGAAAGTAATCTACTTTAAGACTCTTAATTTTATAGTGCTTCAGATATGGATTATGGAACTACTTTATATAAAGGTACCCATCCCTGGGTAATTACTAGAAACATAGGTAGTAATGAGATATTTTTACGGGAAAAAATCCTCTCCATAAAATTTTATAATAATTCATCCAGTAGTTTTTACGTGATGCGAACATAAACAGACATACAGTCAGAAAATCAGTTTTATTATATGTATAGATAATAAATAATATTCACTAGTAACAATAAATTTTATTTAAAATAATATCACTTAATTTATTTACCTTTGTAAGATGGGCAAAAACAAAAAAAAAAGGTGAAATTTGGAAAAAATCCCAAACAATATGGCGCAAAAACGCGCAACGTTTTTTCTACAGTATAAAAGTAGAGATCGTAATTTTTATAGTGATATATGTATAAAATTTTTAGGATCGCGATGACCCTCACTCTCGCTAACCTTTTCACTTTTTTTTGACAAAAAAATAAACAAAAAAATCGTTTTTTTTAATTTCGAAAGAAATTTTTATCATAAAAATTTAAAATAAAATTTTTCTAATAATTTGTATAAAATGATAATACAGCTTTTCACAGAAAAAAATCAATAAAAAAAACTTTATTCGTTTATCCACAAAAAAAAATATATTGCAAGCCTCTCAAAATCGTATTAAGTCAATAAAAACGGATGTGATTTACTCAACTTACCTGATGTTTACAGTGTCCCAAAACGACAAATATCAAGCAAAAGCCTTGAAAATTCACTATACGATGCAGAATTTTGACTGTCGAGCTGGGTACTTAAGTTTTTACATTTCCCAAAACTAACTTTTGGCCTAATGTCCGACTAGATTGGCAAAATACCACTCTGTGCATCGTGCATCAGATCGAGTGTATTGGAAAAATCTTGTGGCGGCCTTATGCTCCTTGCAGGAGTAAGAGGAACAAATATATAATCATGAGTTATACAAAGAGCTATCCAAAACTGGATTACAATGGCTAATAACCGATTTTGCTGTCATCGAAGTGCTATCCAGTCAAAATGAGAAAATTCTAATTGTTTTGAAGATACCACAAAGTTAACCTCACAATTGGAACGTGATAATGACGTACAAAATATTTTAATTAATGACAGCGATCTTGCAACAGTCCTACAGCTTATGATATCTGATGATGATGTTGATGATAGAGAATAGAGAATAGGGCTATTTGTTTTTGCTAAATTTTCTTTATTAAAATAAACAGTGCATGAATAAATAAATTTGTATAATTTAAGCACTTTTTATTGGCGTGGAACACTTTTTGGCTGATTTATTAAAAAATTAAACATTTCGATTATATTCAAACAACGCTGAGTGTGCAAAAGAAATACGAAAAACCAAACAAAACACACTCCTACTTAACAAGCTCAAGTGTAACAGATGTTTATAACAATGTCTACATGTCAATTACAACAATAAAAATTATGTTTTTCAAATGTATAAAATAAAACCATAAAATCATCTTATTTTCAACTTGTACTTGTTGTACTCTTACAAAACGAACAACACAAAATGCTCGAAACAACTTGTGGTCACCTTGTGACTTATGTCATTTATGCCAAAAATACTCTTATACAAGTTTTTATCCATGCAATGAGATGGAGAAGAAGAGCAATAAAGTTTCAAGAAAGTGATATAACAAATTATATAATATTGTTTTTGAAACTGAAGGGTAGCTAGATTTGTATTTCCGGAAGCCTGTAGGTGTTTTAAAGTTAAATAATTCAATATGGCTTACGATGGCACTCAAGGAGCTTATTGTGGTTCAAAAAAATATATATTTTAATATGTCAGAAGAGCTTTTAGTTTAATAACATAAAATATTTTAGGAATCTAATTTCTTAGTGGAAAGGAAAAATAATTGTGAAAGCACATCAGATAGTGAAGTAAGAGAAAAGAATAAGGACAAACCTTTTTTAAAGAAGAAGCCTTAACATGTCTTAAAGTAATTATGTATATTGGTTAGCATTGACTGAGAATTTTTCCAAACACAGGGTGAGTTCCAAAACGTCATTTGCAATTCAACTCAACAAAGTCATGTATTCCTAAACGCAAGCGTGTAAACGTTTACAATGTCATAGGTACATCCCAAAATGTATAAAAAAAAAGTTACCGATGAGCATTAGGGTTTGGGATTTCCCAAAAAAATGCTGTAAGTTATTGTCTGAGAGAATTCTTATGGTCAGAGTTGTATTGTGGAATTGTATGAAGATTATTTTTGTGGAAGATCTTAACCCTCTAAGGGGTCTCTCTATGGGTCAATTTGACCATAAAAAATTCAAAAAATATCCTTTAAAAAAGACATTTAAGGATTAAAATATTCTACGAAAATGTTTGCCGGAAATTTCAGTGGGGGTCGACAAAGACACCAATGTTGTAAATAAAGCTCTTTACGCTTAATTAGTAAAATTATACAGCAAGTGTTTGGCCCGGCCAACTTGACGCCGTTTTTACCTGTTTTGTATATGTTGGTGTGTAATTTTACTAATTAAGCGTAAAGAGCTTTATTTACAACATTGGTGTGTTTGAAATTTCCGGCAAACATTTTCGTAGAATATTTTAATCCTTAAATGTCCTTTTTTAAATGATATTTTTTGATTTTCTCGAAAAAAGGGTCAAATTGACCCATAAATAGACCAGTTAGAGGGTTAAGATCCTCCACAAAAATAATCCTCATACAATTCCACAATACAACTCTGACCATAAGAATTATCTCAGACATTAACTTACAGCACTTTTTTATATAGTATAATTAATGCTCCCTTCGACCAAAAAATGAAAACTTTGACCCACTGTAAAAAAAAACTCAGACGTGCTGGACCATGAGTTTGTATTACAAAAATAATCTACTCAACATACCCTTTCAGAATTATAGGGTCGCTATTCTGTTCCAAAAATGCTGTTGGACAGTGATATTAGTATTAACAGTTTATAAAACTTAAAAACAATTCAGGTGACAAAAATAACAATACATAAAATATAAATATTGAAAAAGTATTTCAATAATTATTTTTTTTTACAATATATGATTTTCGAACTGTTAGTGCGTTTAACAAATCACTGGACATTATTTTCCTTGTTTTTGTTGCGAAAGTCTCTCCCTTTAAAAGTTGGTTCCATTCAGTTAACAACACAACTGCTAGTTGATGGCTTCATAGATTCGAGTGTCTTGCTTGAATAATCTGTTGAACAATTGTGCTAAATAAAGTTTTATGACATTTTTTGGCCCATTAGCACTTTCATCACATTTTAAATACTTAAGCATCGCAAACGTTTTATCATCCCTTCGTTCATTTATTTTTCTTTTCAACCATCGTTTTTGAAAGAGTCGATTTAATAGCCAAAACCTGCTCGTAGCGGGTCTGAATAATAACATCTGCTATTAACAAATTTGTGCCCCTGCGGATCAAGGCCTCTACTGCAACTTTAATGTGATATAAAACGGTCACTAAATTTTCTAAAATCTGAACATATTCTTCAACCCACAACTCTGCGCAGTTGAAATCTATCAGTTTTTTTTAAATGCCTTCTTCGATTTAAGAAACGATTGAACATTTCAACCATACTTATCTTGTTTTTACATCAAATTAAACGCGACTCTTTGCCATATTCTTGTTTCTTATATTTCTCGTGATAGACTGTTTTTTGAGGACTTTTTTTTAATAGTTTTACACTTTGTCTTGCACAATCTATAGAATATTTGTAGGTTTCTAGAAATATTATAATTTTAAAAATGCTTTTTTTTTCAAATCCTTGTGTGATAGCAAAAGAAATGCTTATTTAAAAATAACAACCACTGAATTTTCTTTAAAACTGATGATTTTAAATTTCCCGTTTTCCGGGATATTAGCAAACTTTTTCCCGGGAAACTGTTTATAGCTTCCCGCCCGGGAATTCCCGTTTCCCAAACCCTAATGCATACCCATAAATTTGAAAATAACGAGATAAGTTGACTTCCTTTTACTCAAGAGTTGTTGGGTTGTCAACATAAAAGGTTGTCATTGGTCTTACTTATCCCCAAAGAAAATAGGTCCATTTCGTGAAATAATAATATCACCAATATAACGTTTCAATAACTCGATGGATTGCGTGTGATGTATGGCAACTACCACTATCCAGTTGCAACCTCCAGGACCACCATCCTGTCTATTCAACACATTTTTCAAGGAGGATTTCTTTACAGAACAGTGTTCTGCGAAGACAGCATTCAGTATACAAAAGAATATTTTTAACATTTTTCTTCACACAATTTCGTTCGCATTTGTTTTTGTTCCTATTGGCTTCTAATAGTTTTAATAATAATTTCAATTGCAGAGTTGGCATCTCTCTCATAATACATATGCATGTATGTACATTCTTTCGTACGACATTTTAATTTTCTGATGTGAAGCAATTTGTATATAAACTTGGCAACCATTACAATAGACAAATAACCTTAATCGGGTAATCATGCGTACTCACGTACAAATATTTTGTTTTTAACTTCTTTATTATTATTCAGCCAAAGAGGTTAAAGTACATACATATATTTATTTATTTTATTTTTATAAATTATTTATATAAATTAACAAATTGTAGTTTAAAGTAAATATTTAATTTTTTTTCTTAGCTTACCTAAAATTTTGTTAAAAAGATTCTTGACTGACTTGATATATTGACTTGGTATATGGACTTGAGCTTACTTGAATAACTTGAGTGAAGGGGTATATTAACTTGCTTATTCCTTTAACCATCAATTTTAGCGAATTTATTATCAAGAACTGAGTTAATTTTGCACGCTAAAAATTCAATTAAAACTAAAATAAAAAATAAAAAAATTAATTAAAGCCAATTATAATAACATTTGAAATTGGAAAGCAAATCATTTTGTTGTAGCAAAATCAAAAAAAATTAATTATAAAATGTAAATTTGTGTGCATACATGTCATAACTAATGAGAACTATTTGTGGCCATTTAGGGCTTTGCATCATGGTAAATGAAAGTTAAGGGCGTAGAGAGTTAAACAATTGTGTTTAATAGTTAGCAACCTTTTACCAGGTAGTTGAGAACATGGACCCACAAATTCAGTTAAAATTTATAAAAAAAATCTTACTTTTACATTGTCTAGTTCAACTGTCTGCTTTTTTTTCTTTTTATAATATATGACATTGTAAGGATACAATGATTAGCAGTAAATATATGGCGTTTCTGTATTTGTCTGGTTCAATTGAAATAATAAAGTCAAGTGCGAGTTAGACTCACACACGTAGGGTTCCGTACTATATTCAGTACAGTTTTAAAATTCAAGTTGTTAATTTTTTAATGCCTTATGGAGCACCCTTTAATTTAAAAAGTCATATTCGCGAAAATTGCATCACTATTGGAACACCCTTTAAACTTTAGTAATTATTGTTATATAGGTCATGGTAATACAGTTTCAATAAAATGATCTGGCGCATACCAATTGAAAAACATGTCACTCATGGAACACCCTTTAGCTATTTGTAATTGTTATAGCGGCCGAAGTACAACATTTACTGTAAACATTTTAAAAGTCTACCTATTATAGTTCAAAAAAATAAGACTATTTACGTACAAATCATCTCTCTGTCGGAACACCCTTTAATTTTATTATTTGTTATAGCGGCCATGGAAATTATCGTTTTATGAATATATCAAGAGTCTAACTTTTACGATTAACAAAATAAGTTACCATATGTGAAAAACATGTCACTGTCGTAATACCCTTTAATTTCTAGTAATTGTCATAGCGGGCATGGCAACACATCTTGTGTACCTTTGGAAGAGTCTACCTATTACGGTTCAAAAATTAAGGCGTTATATATGCAAATAACGTCACTATCGGAAAACCCTTTAATTTTTACTGTTTTATATAAAGGTCATAGCAATACACCATTTGTGAAAATTTCAAGAGTCTATCTATTACGGTTAAAAAATTAGGCCACATTCATCCAAATCACGTCATTGTCGGCCCACCTCTTAGTTTTTACTATTTGTTATAGTGGCCATAGTGATACACCTCCTGTAAAAACTTCAAAAGTCTACCCATTATCGTACAAAACTTAGGCCATATACATATAAATCATGTCACTATCAGAACACCCTTTATTTTTAGGTTTAATTTTGTATACTTGCTTAAAAAGCAAACATAGTTTTAATTACTGGCTGCAAACTGTACGGGGTTGCCTCCTACAGCTCAAAAAATAAACAATAATAAACGTAAATAACACGTCACTTTCGGAAAACCCTATAAGTTTAAGTATTTGTTGCGATAGCGTCAACAGTTATACACCTTCCGTGAGTCTTTCTGTTATGGTTCAAAACTTAGGCCATAATGTATATAAATCATGTCACTATCAGAACACCCTTTAATTTTTAGGTTTATTTTTTATACTTGTTTATATAGCCAACTAAGTTTTAATAACTGTTTTTAAATTTTAAGTGTATGCCTCCTACAGTTCAAGAAATAAACACATACATGGAAAACACGTATCTATCGGAACACCCTATAAGGTTTAGTACTATAGCGATAACAGTTGTACATCTTCTGTGAAAATTTCAAGAGTCTACCTAGTACTGTGGCAGAGATAAAAGGCGCTGACAGACGAACGGACAGACATTTTAGCGGAAACAATAGGGTTATGTTTTTACGCTTTGTGCACGGAACCCTAAAAACGATTCACTTTACTGTGAACGATTAAGATTTATAAAAGAGCTTATAAAAAGAGTTTAAGAATTTAATATAAGATATTAATGGGACCTAATCCCAGTTGATATGCTTGGCCACATTCTATAATTTGGCACAAAATACATTTTTATAAATCTATATATATTTTTATAAATCTATATCTATACATATAATAAAAATGTAACATGATCATTTCTGTAAATGAAATATTTTTTGAAAATTTTGTTGCTTTTGCAGATTGTAATCGAAATGGACTACAAAACAGCAATTTTTTTAAATTTTTCTCCGTCTGTATGTTGAATATTGTTTTTGCAAAAATATAATATTTTCAAGCGAAATTATAGATACGGTAGTGAGAGTATGCAATTTTAGCAATTTTAGATTTAAAGATACTGCAAACTTGACAGCACCTTTTATTTTTATCAGCGGGATATTTTAAACACTATTTACTGAACTTTACAATAATTTTAGAATTCTATATAAATTTTATGCAGGGCTGGGTACATTAACCATAACTGAAGCACTGTGGGTCACCAGTCCCGGACTTATTGGGGTACAACTGGTAGTAACCTTGGTTACGAAGTCTGACCGGAGTCTTTAATCTGGTAACACGGGTGTCAGGAGCCCCTGGAACTACGGTTCCAGCCTGGCAATGGTGCGGCCCTTCGGGGGGCAACGTGATGGCTGTGGTTTATACCCAAATCGCGGGGAGAGCGCAAGCTCAGTGTGGAGTTGCATTGCAACCGGGTGTCGTGACCCAAAGATCGGCAGGAGTTTTAGATAGGCTCCGCTCCAAACCAAGGGGGATACCATGACCAAAATCATAGTATCAAATTGCTACTCATATTGCATGGGGGCGTTGGTGGACGCATGGTATTCACCCAGTGGTAAGACCATCGTCGGGTTAGGGCCTACACGGCCAGGTACTGACGTAAATCTGTATCACGAATAACTGAAGCACTATAAAAGAGTCTTAAAATTTGGTAAAATCGAACAAAACATTGTCAGAACGCCTACTACGTGACAGGCACAGCTAGTATTCTATAAAAATTCCCCGTCAATTTCAAAACTTTTTATCAAAGATGCGATAAAACAAATTTACAAATAAACGTGTTTTTTATGTTTCAAAAAGCAACAAAAAAGTATGAACAAAATGGCGATAAAAAAATCTAAGAGAATACTTGTTTCGTTTATAGCGATAGTAGTTTGTAAAGTCACATTTCAATTCAAAGTCCTATGTAACAGCAATAAATAAAACTTCCTAAACTATCATAACAAAACACAGTCGACTGGTGGCATTAATTTTCTTACTTTATTTTATTTCTATAAAATACAATAATAAAGGAAAATATGTACATATGTATGTGTGTCTGTATTGCAATGCTTCTGCTATTCCCTTAATAAATTCCACAGCACGAATGTGAAATGAACGTAAGTAAAAAACTAACCAAAAAAAAAAAAAAATAATTTTTCTTCTCTGGCAAATTTTTGTTTGCTGATTTTCTACATAATAATTTCAAACACTAAAAAATGTAGCATATAGTGGTGGGGCAACAACAGTTAGAATAAAATAGTTTACATATATTGCATATTTTTGGGAACGTTTGCTTTTGGCAGGCACTGAGAGAAAAATGTTAGAAGGAAAGAATTTGTATTAAATAAATTGCAAAAATCATATTATTAAGTTTTAATTTTACTTCAAAATGCTTAAAGGTTTTTTTAACGTTTTCATCTTAGGAACTGATCGTTGGGATTATATTTTTATAAAATTAATTAAATTTCTAAAAAAATGAATTTATTTAAAAAATAAAACTGGAGTGGCCTACACTCACCTTTACCATACCCAATGGAAACAGATATTTTTATGGATATATTACATAAAGAATAAAAGTTCAACGAATATTTGAATCGAAAAATTAATGATTTTCGGTTTGGGGTGTTAAGTAAACTACCCCTTGCCCCTTCCCGATTATGCCCAAAATTTATACAGCTATTCATCTCCATAAACCAAATGAATTTCATTTTGATATGCCATACGGTATGACCTGTAGAGCGTTTACAAAATTTGGGGGTAAGTAAACTACCCCTTGCCCTTTACCGATTATGCCCAAAAATTACACAACTCTTCATCTCCATATACCAAAGGCACATACTAAATTTTGTTTTAATGTCATACGGTATGACCTGTAGACCGTTCACAAAATTTGGGGGTATGGAAACTACCCTTTCCCTCTCCCGATTATGCCCAAAAATTATACAGCTCTTCATCTTTATATACCAAAGGCACATATTAAATTTTATTTTGATATGTCAAAGACCGGTAAGACCTGTACAAACTCCACAAAAGTAATGGCATACACACCCACCCACCCACAGACATCATCGCAAAAATAGTCAAAATGAATTCAACAGATGCCAAAACGTATAAATCCGTCGAAATCCCGACTTCCATTTTTTTTCATGATTACTATACTTCACCTTATACTACGTATGGTGAAAAAAAATATTTAATAAAATAAAATTTTTTTAATAAAAATAAAAGGTAAAATGATTTTTTAGTTACTAGCCATATCCAGTAAGCTTCGCTATTCCCTCCTGTTTCCTGATATCTATGATTGACCCATATTTCTTGACACCCAGTCAGTTCTTTAAAGCTGAAAACAGGAAATAGTTGCAAGGGCCTAAATCTGTAAGGACTGTTGGATGGCACAAAAGCTCGTAACCGAATTCCCGAATATTTGTTAAACTGACTATACACGTGTGTACTTATATGTTGTCTTTTTCAAACCCATGCGTCTGAGTTAAAAAAAAAACTTCATTATAAAACATAACTTTTTATCCTTGTAACCACTGATTGATTTATAAGGTTTTCTATTGTAAATTTTCTCTGAGTGTATTAACATAAACTAAATAAAAAATATATTATTGTTGCATAACTGTTACAGATTAAAACCAGCAACGTTAAGGAACAAAAGTTGTACCTCCCACTATTGCAACATGTTTTATGTCTCGAGCAAGCGAAGAAAAATTGCAAATAACTTATGCAAAAATGTCATATTAAGTTACAAAATAAAATAAGTAGGAGTATGCAAACGATGCAATTTAGTAGTAAAAGTAAAAAATGGGGACGTTTTGAATGGCTTACTAGGGTTCACTAAATGGGTACGAATAAATGTTAGAATTATACAAAAAGAGAACAAGTTTCGCATGAGTTTTAAATATGTTTTTTTTTTATTTTTGGTTTAATTTATAAATGAAATATTATAAATATAATATTTTAATATTCTATAAAATGCTTCAATTAACATAATTTTCATTGTGTTTTTAGAATTTTATTACTTACTATAATATTTTCACAATTTTCTAAAATTAGGAAAAAAGTGTTCTAAGTAACTGTTAGGTTAAGTTAGGATAGGAACTAGGTTTTCCCCAACAAATCAATTGCATTAAATAATTAAAATATAATAAGGTTTGAATTGAGGTTCAGTAATCGACGATTCCGTCGCATAGATCAAGCTGAGTTTAAATAATACCAAGTCGACTTTGAGCTCTGTAATTCCTTGTGACTTATATACTTAGCATAGATTTCCGAGTTAAGTAAGGCTCTTAGTGTAACAGATTCACCACTATCAGCATCAGTGTCCAGCCTACGTAACTTACGCGTGAAATCTGTGCTGTTAAATACATTTAACAGCACGTCGTTCACATGCGTTACATTAATTTTAGACAAAAGTGTCGAGCTTGCGACAGTTTTGCGTGAAATCCAAGCTCTAAAATAACTCTTGCTCTGTTCAGAACATTCAGACTCAGACTGTTCAGATTAGTTCACATCCGTTACATTAATTCTGACCGAAAGAAGTTCTTTATTAATCTCTCAAAAAGTAAGAACCGATCTTGTCATCGATCTACAATTTACCACAACGCATCTGCGAATGTATCTTTCGGATAGATCTTATGCAGAGGTAATGTATAACTTTTCACTGAACTATTCGCATTTAATTTGCGCTCAACTCGTAGGTGCTTCGCTCCTACAAGCGAACGCCCATTTAAATAATAAACTTTGATCGTTTGCAAGAGTTATTTAAAACTGTAGCTTGCCGTGGCAATTGAGTTTATTGATTAACAAATAACACAAGGGAACAGCATTTTTGTTGCATGAAATATGATAACTAATATTATACTTCTTCGGGGTGCTACTTTCAGATCTGAAGTCAGATTGTTTGTATTAGCTTTAGTTTTTGAGATATAATATGACATTTACAAAAAATTATATACCCGAGGTACCCAACTTTGGGGGCTTACCCAAAAACCCCTGGTTGACCGACAGTTCGCAGCTCGACTCAGAAACACCTCTTCTTTGCCTCTATGAAATTTCATTAAGATATCTTCACTAGTTCATGAGATATCCAATTATGTCCAAAATAAATCGTTTTCAAACCACTGTGCATCAGTTCAATATGGTTCGCATAGTCATCCTTTTTGTTTCCTAGAAAATTTTGTGCAGTTTAAACGCATTTTTTTCGATATCAGTTATGTAACTATTAAAGTTGTTATCCTTTATTAACCTTATTTTTGAACCGTTAATAATTCCGGCTTTAAGTTTCTCTGTGCTCAAATTATAAAACTTTTTAAAGATGTAATTAAAACAATCATCATCTTGTTTAGAGCTGTGACTAATTGTTTCGTTAGCCGTCGTTTGATGTGTAAAGGTGACAGACAGTATTATGCGATCCCTTAGCGCAAGGGATTCGTTTATCACCGGAAGTTTAAAAGTGAGTAGTAAAACGATATGTCATAGCTGTATTTCAAAAACTAAAGCTGCTAAAGAAAAAACGAAGGCAGATTTGAAATCAGTGCCCTGATATTAACAAACAACAGATCAATTTTGTTTCCTTGTGTAATACGTTCGAAAACTCATAAAGAAGATTTTAAAATTAAATATCTTTACAATTTTCAAAATAATTTACAAATTAAAACTGAGTCAGGTGTCTGATTAAATTAAATTATTTTTCAGATTTTGTTTCTTAAGAGAAAAGACAAAAACAATTTTTTTTTAATTGCATAAATTGTCTAACATGTTGTTTTTAATTATTGAATAATGTACTTGCAACATAATTTAATAACCTCGGGTTGTTTAAAAAAACACAAAAGTGATTTTTACGACAAACAAATATGTATGTATATGTAAGAGTACGTACATAAAAAATATAAAATTAAATATTTATAATATAATCTTATCAGAATGTTTGAAGGCATTTACGGCACACAAAATATTTTGTATGCAAACAGGAGCAAGAAGTTCACATGCAGCAACAATTATTAACTGAGGCGTTTTGCATACAAATAAATCACATACATATATGTATATGCATGAAAGGATGTATGTACATATGTATGTATGAAAGTATGCATGCATGTGTATGTAGGTGTATCTACACATACATCCGCATAACTCTACATATTATGCAAAACTAATAAATGGATTCCAAGAACAAAAATGCACGTACATATATTTAATACAAACCCTCACACCTATACCCGTATATGTATTAGGAAGACAGCATTTTATATACAACAGAGTTTTAGGAGTAAACAAACACAAAAACTGCAATTTGGATAGTGACAATAATCCGAATTTGTTGTTCTTAGACATATAGTACATTAAAATATATCTACCAAGAGCAAGTTGGACTTACACGTGAAAGATTCAGCACCAACGTGTTAAATTTTTAACTTAAGTTAAAAGTGCCATAAATAAGATTCCTATTGAGTTTTAGGTAGTTAACAACACTTATTTTCGTACCTACACTAAAACAAAACAGCATATGACAGACCAAAACACAAAACAACAATATTTCATCATACCATCATTCCTCTGCCATAAAAATACAACAAAATGATTATTAAACCGTAAGTTTTTGTTTTCAAAACTGAATTTTTTTGATTAAATGATAAATTTTACTTTATTTTTCGTTATAGCGACAATAGTAATATAACTTCTGTGAAAAATGCAAGTATCGTCTACCTACGGTTCCAGAGATATAGGCTTCTGAAAGCCAAACAGAGTGACAGCGAAGGGGATTACATTAATAGGGTAAACTTTTTACCCTTTATGTACGGTCAAGCAAAACTTGGATGTAAATAAGAAAATTTACTGGTGAAGGTAGCAAGGTTCAACACTATCGAAAACTAGTTTAATTCATATATCGTGCACATCGATATAATCCAATTTAGGCTTTTAACTTTAAGATATTAAGCTCCAGTAACAGTCACTACTTGACCAGACAAATTTGTAACCTTCCTATAGCCAAAATTCATACATCCGGCACAATGAATTGCATGAGTAGGGGTCATCTTCTGAATGATGAAAATAATGACGAAGCTATCGAAAATACGTGCATATAGGTAAGGGTGGAAAACCTTAAAATATATTTTAACCCAAAACCCTTTTCTAGAACCAGTTACAATTAAAGTTATTGTGATTAAAAACAGAAGATATTTTTGCCCCTTCTATGGGGAGGGGGCTATCAAGCGAGCGCTATCTCGAAAAACGTTGGCAAATGAAAAATCTTTTCTTTTTTAATATCATTACTGTCTTAGAGGAGTTCAGAACACTGGTACTAACATAGATTTAACACTTGCATGCTAAAACTAATTCTATCAGTTAAGTAGGTAGCGGTATTGTTTTCATATCTATGCACACAAATGAGTATGATTGTCGAATGAATCGCCATCCGATAAAAGGATAAATTTAAATTCACAACCAAAATTTGTTTAGTACACTTTTGATACAATTTGAAAATTACATTTTCCATCCCTGACACAAACAAATTAACACTCTCATACAAACACGACCACCGATCAGTGTTGTCAGATTAGGGGATTTATCCCCAATTCGTGGATTTTTATTCGCAAGTGGGGATTACAAAATTTGTTTTGGGGATTGGGGAATTCGTTGAGGACAATTTCATATACTTTTTGATATACTTTTTGGACTAATGTAATGTAATTTTATTATTATTATTATTATTATTATTATTATTATAATTATTTTAATTGTTCGTTAGTTAAAATTTAAAGTACGACTGATACATGTAGATTGAACTTGCTTACGATTTTAAGAAAGAACTGAAATCAGCATGCTCCACTGTCATTTATTCAAATACTTGCCTTGTTTTTAGACCTCAATTTGCATACCAGCTGCAAAGCTTGTCTTATTTCAACAAAGAAACTAATAAAATATTAAATAAATTGCAAAATTAGTTGCTCGAATCTTTGTTAGGAATCGACTCTGGAACCCCCAAGCAGATAGATAAGGCGCTCTACCAATCAGTCTATCGACATTTGTTGTAACCCTTTTAATTCATCCCCAAAAATCGTGAGGTAAAAACTCAATCAACTTGTATAATTTTATTACAATAAAAATTTTCATCTTAATGTATTTATGCGGTAATTTAAATTTGCGAAATTTAATTTAAAAATTTAAATTTTTTTTTGGAGAATTTGGGGATGAACATTTTAAAATTGGGGATGGAACTTGAAAAATATCTGGGAACTATGCAACCGATCTCTTAAGCAGCATGGCCACACATCAAACTGCTGATTCAAACTCGCTCTTTTGTGATTGTGTTAGTAAAACAAAAGACTCACACTTATAGGAGAGAGTGAGTTTGAAGAAAATCTAAATACTTTTGATTTTCACTACCGTCGCCATACATATTTGAAGCCAGTTTGATGTGTGTGCGCGTAATTACTTCAAATTTCATTTTTACATAATTTTCAAAGCAACAACATCTACTACATTTTTCTCCGCGGTATAATCAAAATGGAGGAGAAAAATTTTATTTTAGAGTTATTGAAGTTTATATCAATTTTCCTGCTTTATGGCAAGTGAAAAGTGAAGAATACAGTAATAGAACTGAAAAATCATCTATTTTGCTCATTTTTAACCAAAAAAAAACTTCAAAAAAATTTTAAAATATTTTGCGTTTAAAAATTGTACGTGTTTGCAAATCAACTTTAAAATGAAGTTTGATGGAATGAGTTTGATGTGTGGCTGTGCTAAGCAAAATTAAATATTACCAATACATACACAAATTTGAAGCAGCAGTTTGATGTGTGGCCATGGCGCTTTACGCGTTTAAAACAATACTGCCTTGCTCTTCGAAACCATGAATTCAATTTATAGGCGATAAAAACAGTTTCCTTGTTATTCTTGTACATACGTGTGTGTATCTTTACTGTCTTCTGTACTTATGTATATACGTGTGTACATTTCTGCTCAAGAGAGGGCGTGTTTATTTTATACTTGCATTAATGTGCTTTTATGTATGTGCCAGTGTTGGGATTTGACAATGTTTAAATTGTAACGCTCCAATGATAAAATTGTACCAAATCAGGATCAATTGTACCAAAATTTAGCATTATGTATAAAAAACGTTGTTTCTAGGCAACGACAGATGGCATTCTAGTCCCATTATCCTATGACCCGCAGCAGACGAATCATCTACTTAGTTGGAACAACAACTGATTAACGAAATTAACACAAGGCGCAATCACAACAGACTGAATCTTACGGCAACATCTTTGGCACACGAAAAAGGCAGACGCGAAAACAGCTGCTACAGATCATGTAAGATGTAGAAGCTTTGTGGAAACCATATGCTCCAAGACGTAATGGAAAAAACAAAACATACATACATATATACAAAAGCTCAACAAGAGGACAAATCAAAACTGTTATACTACTGATTGAGGCGACGAAAAGAGCTTCAAACGTTGTAGTTGAGCAAAGAGGCCTTGTAACTAAATTGTACCATAAAAGCTTAAAATGTACCAGTATACCACTGATGTGTCGATTGTACCAAATTTGGTACAATTGTAACACAAATCCCAACACTGGTATGTGCTACTCATTTTATGTTTGCTTTTTATAGAGCTATCGGCATTTCTAGAGAGATCGACAGCTTAGCAATGTTCTTTTTTGTTTGTTTCTTTTATACATTATTGTAAGAAAATAGAACATTAATGTTGTTGTTGTTATTGCGTATTTCTTTTTAGAGCTTATAAAGAAAAATTCTTCTTTCGTACCACTAATTGAAATTATATAAAGTAAATTTGTATTCCCAAAAATAATTGTTAGGTACACTTTAGCACTTTAACACTTTATTTAAAAATTTGTTATAAAAAATTTTCCTGAATACTCACACTTTGTTTTTGTTTACTCACTGCACTTTAACAATACGAAACCGACGTTCACACCTATGAGACGCCCCATAGATGCAAAAACAAAAAAACGTTTTGAAAATTCTCTAAAGCGAAACTTTGAAATATTAAAATGTCCAATACTATGAATAACGTAATTAGCAGATTAAGTTTCAAATGTTTTATGTGCCACTCTGTATGTGTACCGTTATTTTGGCATACATCTAATATTTAGCATCTAACGTTAAATAGACCCCGAAAACTAAAAGTAATTAAGAAATAACGGAAGCGGATGTCTAAAATCAAAATGACTTTCAATTAAACAGTTTTAAATGAGTTTGTGTATGTTTAACTGAAATTATACATATACACACCAAATGATAAATTAGCTAAATAATAATAGAGTGCAAGAGAGGGAGAAAAATTAGCATAAATATTTAGCTTACAATGCAAGCAGGACAACTGAATATGTTCATGAGTGTGTGTATTTTATTTTCATTTTATTTGGGATAATTAGTTTAAATGCGATTTGATTTAATTTTTTAAGAAATTTAAAGCACTTATAAGCTTTTTAATATTTAAATTTAAAATTAATAAAAATGTAGAAAATACTAAATCTATTATAGCTAAATTACACGATGACATTTTTCATGAAATCAGTTGCATGAAACCGGCTTTGTGATGGCAAGAGGTGTAGAGAGGCAAGGAAAAACAAGAAAGTTGAAAAGAGAATTGAAGAAATTTCATGAAACGATTTCATGGTGTAAGACCGAACCGAACTAGCTAGATACCATATTCTGCTACAGCTACAAAAGAATTATTTTAAACATTTTTATCCAAAGTAATTAAAAGCACCTATTATTAACATTATATTAATAATTACTAATAAAGGCGTGGAAAATAAGTGAAAATATATATTTTACCATATGGATATTTTATTAATACCAATAAAATGGCCAAAATCGGAAAGGTATGACATTACAGATTTCAAAACTGTATTGGTTATATTCGGAGTTTGTATAGTTTTTTAGTAATAGAGTTATGAAATAATTCTTGCAGAAAAAACCGACTTCAAAACAGATAGATGGGAACCAATTCTAAACAAAAAATGTAAGAAGTAACCCATAAGAATTAGATTTAAACCAAATAAAAGATGCGCCAAAATTAGCGGGGAAAAATGTAAAGACTATGTGAATTTTAAGCATCTCCCTATTACTGTTCACCAATCAAGCCTCTGTCAAAGATAGGACCACATACATCAAATAACATTACCTATTGGGGCACCCTTTAATTTACAATTTTAAATTAAAGATCTGTTGTTGTAGATGATTTGGCCACAAAAATTTTTTGTAAATTTCAGCTGACTGTCTATAACAGTTTAAAAGTTTGACCTCATACATAGAATTACATTAACTATTGGGACACGCTTTTATTTCTAAATTTAAATTTTGTACTTTTTGTTACAGCGGACTTAGCAAAACAGGTTTTTTGTAAATTTCAACGATCTGTGTACACCTGTTCAAAAGTATGGCCATATACATTAAATGAAAAGAACTTTTGGAGGACCCTTTAATTTATATATTTTGAATATTTATACTTTTTATTATAACAAAATGTCGATAACTATGACCGGTTTTGTCTATAACGGTTCAAAACATAGGCCCATATAGATAAAATTACGTCACCTAAAGGGACTCCCTTTAAATTTTAAATTTATTTCTTTATTACTTTCTGTTGTTGGGAGCTATATAATTTAATATAATGAACTGTTTTTAAAACGGGACCAAACTGTAAGCATAATCTTTCAAATAAAGAAAAAAATTTTAAAATAGGCTCAGAAATAGCTGAGTGCTGCGGGCAGATACATAAACAAGCAACATTCAGCCGAATTGATAACTTTCTCCATCTTTTTTGAAGTCGCTTAAAAAGTAAAAATATGCATTTTCCCATATAGACATTTTTTAAATATCCAAAAAAAAAAAAAAATAGGCAAAATCGGAAAGGTGCGGCTTAACGGACTACAGGGGTTGAACAAAAATTTAACTACCATTTAATGCTACTGTTTTATTTTTAATTACAATTATTTTTAACAATGGCAATGAAAATGTAATTAAATTGCATAATTACTAATTATAATTGATGAAAAAATATTTGTTTTTATTAAATACAAATTTATGATCGCACTATTATTTTCATGCCAGGTTGTGCTTTTTCTAAAACTTATTATTCAATCTAGTGAGTCACTACCATTGCATTCACTCTAGTTTTGAAAATAAATACTAGGCAATCTCCAACTGGTTAAAAATTAGTCATAAACCAATAATGGCCCATAATGATAATGCTTTTTTATATTTTAATCATTGATTAATGGTAATGATTTTGTTTTTCAAATAATTACTAATCAAACTTTTTCATTAAAATAATAAAAAAAATTGTTAGCATTATTTACAATTCAATGCCAATTAAACTACCAAATAATTACCCTAACTAATTGTCAGTTAATTACTCAATCTAATTAATTAGTTCCATGTAAGGGTCATACATGGGACTTATTAATTAAAAATCACTGTAAATTGTTTGCATAAACACTATTTGACATGAATAGTATCAATTTAATGCCAGGTTATGCTTTTTCGACATTTGTAACTTTTTATTCGATCAATCTTGTTTTGAAAATCTATACTACGCTTACAATTTGGTTTTATCAAAGGGAAACAAATAAATAAAAAAGCATTTTTCGATGGGTTATACATATCTTTTCTGATTTTTGTTTATTTTTATATTAAAAAAAAGCACGTAACAGGACCGAATGGAAGTGTGACTTCTTTAAAATACATATAAAATTTTACGCTTTTTTTTCACTGCAAAAAGGTTGATTACAAATGTGGCCCATAATGATAATGCTTTTTTATAATTTAATCATTGATTAATGGTAATGATTTTGTTTTTTAAATAATTACTAATGAAACCTTTTCATTACCATTAATGAAGAAAATGGCACTGAAAAAAATTTGTAAGCATTATTTATAATTAAATGCCAATGAAATTACCAACTAATTACCCAATCTAATTAATTAGTCCCATGTATGCTGTGTAGCCATGTGAAGTCTCTGGTTTGTACTGATAAGCCAGCAATAATTGACGCCTTGGCGGCCAACATGGATCGTGTGAGTCGTGACATACGGCCAGCAATTTCGAGCATTGGTCCAAAATTGTTCGCCGAGATTGCCCGAAATCATTTTAAAATGTTATTTTTTTTGGATTAAAAATTATTTAAATTGGATTATGTGAACTGCCCTGCCCGGTGTTAGATTCTCTTAACTTTTTTTTCTACATTTTTGGAAATGTCATCTTTATTTTATAGCGTGGCTGGCACAACTTTCTATTCTTAAAAAAGGCCTTAACATTGCCATTTCCCTAAAAACCTACAGCGAAATCCTTGCAACATTATTTATTATTCAATCTTTAATCTGTTTTAATGTAATTGGCGGCCGTAAAGTTCAATGAAAAACAGTCGGCCAAAAAAGTATAACAAGCCAATTAGCCGAGGGTATCAGTATTGGCTTAAACGAAAAATGTACTTAAAAAAAATAGAATAATTTTGTGTATGTCTGTCTATCTGTCAATATAAACAGCAAGTGATGTGTTGTTGCCTCCATTTCAGTAGTTAAGCCTCTTTTTGCAAAACAAAAAAAAATCTTAGCAGGGGGTGGATTGGACTTATAAATTGTTGCCACTTAAAACTGTATTCCTCTTTTTTTTGTCAGCACGACAATAAACAAAAACACAAAATGGGGGGGAAAAATATAAAAATTTGTTGCCAGCTTACAATTTTCCAACCAATAAAGCAATCGGAATCTTACAATTTGTGATTTTTTTGTGTTCGTGTTTTTTGGCCGTTGTGTGACAGAATTTAACCAAATTTCTTTAGAAACGCGTATACAACAATGTGAACACGACTGGAGGGAAGCCAGCTTAACCACACTACAATAAGGTTTTACTTATACACATGTACATTCATCCGTAGGTACATAGTTTACACACTCGTGCCTATTTGTGTGTTGTCACTACAATGTGTAAAAGTTTATTTGGTGTTGGTGTTTGTGTGGTTGTGTTTAAGATTCCATGTGTGCGTGAGTACGAAGGACAAGTGAACAACACATGGCTGAGTATTTATTCTTTTTTTTCACCAACAAATAGCAAACATTGACGGGTAATTTTGTACTACAATTTTACATTTTATTCGTTAGTCAAGTTAGAAGTCACTCAGTAGGAATATTAATGAATCACATGTTGCAAATTAAAGTTTGTAAAGAACAACTGCTTTTAATTAGAGATGTTTAGGCAAAATTTTCAAATTTCTTAGGAATTTTTTTTTTATTTCGAGTTAAATGACCTAAACAACAAGAAAATGTTGTAAGAGAAATTTTCAAGTTTGGCAAACGTGTAAATGTGTAGTTTCACAAAGAATAAATCTTTTTGTAAAGTCGCACTATTAAGAATTAATAGCAATAATTATTTACATCGAAAAACTTTAAAACCGTACTTAAGAGCAACAATTAACATTTTAAAGTTTTTATTGGTTTCTAAACTATTTATAACTTTAAAAGAAATAATTAACCCTATCGCGAATATTTATTCCCATGAAAAAACTACCAAAATTTCTATCGTAAATGATTTCTACCGTAAAATACAAGTAAATTGTTATTGGAATCATTCACGATAGAAAAATTTGGGAGTTTTTTCATGGGAATAATTATTCGCGATAAGGGTGAATATGAATAAATTAATTTAAAAAAAATTTACCATATTCCTACCTATACATATAATAAAACAGTAACTCAGAAAGACAGACAGAGAGTCTGTGTTCGCATCAGGTAAAAACTACTGGATGGATATTAACAAAATTTTGTGAGGAGGTATCTTAGTATCTCGATTCAAACTCGAAAAAATTGTGAAAGTACAAAATTTTTCCGATTCAATGTTACTGCAAGCTTGGGAAAAACTTTTATTTTTGTCAGCGGGATATTTTAAACACTATTTACTGAACTCCACAATAATTTTAAAGTTTTATATAAATTTTAGATTTTATATAAAGCCTATATTCCTGAGTAATAACCCAGGGATGGGTAACTTTATATAAAAAAATTCATAACCATATCTGAAGCAGTGTTGGGATCTGACAAGGTTTAAATTGTACTGCCCCAATGAGAAAATCGTACCAAATCTGCATCAATTGTACCAAAATTTTGCATTTAATAAAAAAAAAAACAAACAAAACATACATGCAGTAGCTCGATATTATAATAGGAAAATTCAAAAATCAAAGCTCCACCAAAGTAACCATCTAAATCCGGATGAGTATTACTAGAGTTATTTTTAAGAATAATTGAAGAGCCATCTAATTACTAAAAAAGACCTTTCGATTTTTTAATAGAAAAAAAAAAATGGAAAAATATATCAGCCGAATACTGCTGGAAACTAATTGAGGCTATATATATAAACTATGAGACTATAATAAATTAATTATTTAGGCTTAAGTTCTTAATTATAAAGAGATAAAGAAAAATTAGATACCAGCAAAGCAGAATGCATTTTCTAGACAGCTACGTCCGTCATCAGTACTCTTTGTATCAATCTACCCGGTAGTTTCAATTGTTATTAATTTTCTATTTAAACAAACATATCAACGAAATAGAATCTGAGAAATTTTCATTTTACATTATATTTCATAGAATATAGAGCTTTTTGAAATTGTTTTACACTTGTAAACTCTATTTATTTTTCATATTATACTACCAAGCAAACATTTTTTTTTATTTTAATTCTCTTTATATATTTTCTTTTATTTGAAAATGGTATATATCTGTCTTGCTATTAGCTATCCTTTGATAAGCAATTAACAACAATTAGATATTTTTATTTTACAAATGTGTATTTTATATTAATAACACAATAATGTTGAAGTTAACAATGTCAAAGCCGTGCCCGCTCTGTGAAATTATATGAATTTTATTTGAACTATTTTTGAATTAATAAATTAATTATTTAGGCTTAAGTTCTTAATTGATACAAAGAGTACTTATGACGGACGTAGCTGTCTAGAAAATGCATTCTGCTTTTCTGGTATCTAATTTTTCTTTATCTCTTTATAATTAAGAACTTAAGCCTAAATAATTAATTTATTAATTCAAAAATAGGTCAAATAAAATTCATATAATCTATGAGACTATATTTCAAATGCTGTAGTTCAGCAAAAAGGTCTTGCAAACTAAAGGCTGTCAAAGTAAATAATAAAAACACTGAACATAAATCAAGTATGTTGCAATTTAACAATAAGAAGAAATGTTTATTTTTGTAAGAAAAAGTATAAAAAAATATTCATTAAATAATAAAAAATTTATTACATAAATTTTATATGAAAGTGTACCAAAAAAGCACGAAGTGTACCAGCTTACCACTGATGTGTCGATTGTACCAAATTTGGTACAATTGTACCACAAATCCCAACACTGATCTGAAGCACTATAAAAGTAAGTCTTAAAATTTGATGTGCATTACTTTGAATCGTGAACAAATGAAATAAACACTTGTAAATAAACTCGAAAACGCGCGTTTTTCTCAGAGAAGCATATGTCAAATTTAGGAAGTGGCACTATTGCAGTTTTCTAGATGTACGACAATTTCTTTGAATGGGAAGTACCTAGGCTGTAGTAAGTATAGTTCTTTAGAAACACGATACTTTGTTTGGGAGTTACCATACCCATTATACCAACCAAACCTTTTTTTTCTGGATTATGCACATTAATAAGTGCCTTACTTCTACAAAATTTCAAAACTCTACCTGTTATAATTCTCTAGTTACGAAGTAGTAGTAGTGATTTATAACAATTGCCTTAATAATGGTTACTTTTCCAAGATTTGGAAAACAGCTAAAATTTATCCACTTATGAAAAAGACAAATAACTTTCAAATTGACAATTCTCGCCCTATTTGAAAGGGTTATAAAACTAAAGCTTGACAATTCGAACGTGTTAAATTCATTGCCACTTTACCAATTCGGTTTTAAAAATGGTCATTCTTCGGTTGACGCTTTAACCTATTTTCAGAATGAAGTTATTTGTAATTTAAGAAGGAAAGGATGTACTGTTGCAGTGTCACTGGATATTGAAAAAGCTTTTGACCGAGCATATTATTTAGATATTATTTTTAAACTTATGAGGATAGGCTGTGAAGCTTTTATTGTTAAAATTCTTTTTAACTTTTTTAAGGAACGAAATTTTCTTGTCGAAATCAATAATACTAAATCAGATTTAGGCAGCATTTTTTGTGGTGTCGCACAGGGAGCAATTTTGGCCCCATTTTCATATAACATCCTTGTCTATGACTTTCCACACATCTTTAATGAATCCAAAAGCTTATTATATGCGGATGACTCTTTAATTTATGCGCATGATAAAAATCCGGAAGTCGCGTTAAGGAAAGTTCATGATCATCTTATGGTAATTGACAATTATTATGATAATCGGGGTATTAAAATTAACTCTCTTAAATCGGAGGCAATTAGTTTCCGTAATGCATCTGGTAAAGGTCCCGGTAATGTAGTTAAATTAAGTAAAGGATTGAATCTCTCTTTACGCAATACGGTTATATCCTTTAAAGAAAATATAAAGTATCTTGGGGTAACACTAAACAAGCTATTTAAGTTTAATCAACATGCAAGAATTGTTAAGATTAAGTGTCAACGTATTAAGGGTATGTTTTCAAAACTGTTAATAAATACTTGATCAGGGGTCAAAGCTCTTGCTTTATAAGGTTTGTATCCTTTCAGCGATGCTGTATGGGTTTCCCATATGGTTCTCCATCTCCCCGTCGGTTATGAAGGAATTAGAGATCTTTGAACGTAATTGCTTGAGACTTTGTGTTAATGCTAATTTTGAAAATTATGTCAAAAGATATTCTAATAATGTAATTTACCAAAAGGCTAAGGTGCAACCACTTTCCTCATACGTTTTAGCCTTGCTTAGAAAGTTTATAAATCGTCTTGAAAATCACGAAAACATTCTAATGAGGGAAGTATTTAATTCCCAATCTGGATTTAATTGGTCAAACACCTTATATTTATCACCAGTTGGAGTTTTGCTTGAGGAATCTAACCGGAGTTTTATTCTCACTCACTTTCTGGCTCTAACAGAGGCTAATATATACATATGTAAATACGCGTATATGTATATGTTTGTGTATATTTGTATGCATGTATGTATATCTGTGCATAAGTGTATATGTATATATGTGTGTATATATATAAACGTTGTATATAAGATTTTTGTTTTGTTTGTTGTTTTAGTTTTAATATTAGGTTTAGGTAGTTTTAAGTTTCTAACTTGAGATGATAACGGTCTATGTTATCTTCCGTACTATGTTTAGTACGCCTTTAAAAATACAAGTTGTTAACTTTTTCATGTCTTATGGGGCACCCTTTATTTTTAAAATCAAAGTCATATTCGCGAAAATTGCATCGCTACTGGAGCACCCTTTAAATTAAATTAGGAATTGTTGTTTAACGGCCATGATAATACACTTTCTATAAAAATATCAAGCCTACCTATTGCGGTTCAAAAAATAAGGTAATATACGTGACGGATCACCCTTTAGTAATTAGTTATTGTTACAGCGGCCGAAGTACAACATCTACTGTAAACAATTCAAGGGTCTACCTATTACGGTTCAAAAAATAAGGCTATTTAAGTAAAAATCATGTTTCTGGTGGAACACCCTTTAATTTTGTTATTTGTTATAACGGCCATGGAAATTCTTCTTCTATGAATATATCAAGAGTTTACCTATTACGATTAAAAAAATAAGTTAATATACTTGAAAAACATGTCATTGTCGGAACACCCTTTAATTTTTAGTAATTGTTATATCGGCCGTGGCAACATATCTTCCGTACAAAATTTTAGTCTACGTATTATGGTTCAAGAAATAAGGCGTTATACATTAGAATCACGTCACCCTTTAATTTTCATTATTTGTTAAAGTTTCCATAGTAATAAACTTCCTGTAAAAACTTCAAGAGTCTACTTATTATCGTTCAAAACTTAGGCCATATACACACAAAGCACGTCACTCTCCGAACATCCTAAAGGGTTGAAGGTTTAGTTTTATATTCACCTTCGGAACACCCGATAAGTTTTAGTATACCCTTCGGCAGTTCACGTGGTGGTTGTAGTTTGGATCAATGTATACAGAGATGGTGCATTGTTGATCAAGAGTGCTGTTGAACTCTCAACAGAAGGAGTTTGATGCTCTCCAAACCCTAAATAGAAGTTTAGAACATGGGTCCACACTTGCCATGTTCTATAAATTGCTACTCATTGTGACTGTGCTGTACATTTTAGTGCGATATGGGTGCTATTACAAACGGCACATTATCGTATATTGTGCTATACTTTTCAGTCGGTGGTTAGACCACCACCGTTGGATAACAGCCAACACGGCTAGGTGACGACGTTAATCTTGATCACATATGCCCTCGTAGCTATTATACTATTGCACTGTATATTTTTATTATTTAATTTTGATAACAAATCTAAAAACTAAAATATGTACAGTGAGACAAAATATGTTGATTCTGCTCTACTGTGCGCTGGTAGTAAACATACAAGCATTCGATTATGTTATTTCCCTTCCCTTTTCTCGAATTTTTAAGACAAGAATTTTTATTTTGTGGTTGTTGCAATTTTTTTATCAAAAAATATTTTGTACGCAATCCTTAACGATAATTTACACGGTTTTTGACTTTATCTTCAGCGTGAAAAAATAAAGGTAACTAAATTGAATTTAAATTCTTCTGCCAGCATGAGTTTAAACAAAAATAATTAAAAATGATTTTCAAGGATGTTAACGAAAAAAAAAAAAAATACATAGACTATGTTAATTTAACAATTACACAAACACACAAATATTTTGGATGGTGGTGGGTGATGTGCTGGTTGGAGTAAAGGATATAAATATTTTTCAAAAATTTTGCATGGAAGGAAATTTTGGTGCAAAGGCGTTCGCCGTGAATGTAAATTATTCTATCTCCTTTTGAACGTAACATTTATTTGGTAGCAGTAATTGTTGCAATAAATAAAAATCATTAAAGAATTCATTTAAAAAAACTTTCATAAATCATAATGAGGGTGCTGTAGCTTAAGTGACTACGAAAAAATGGTCACGAGTTCAATACTTAGCCGTGGCAATATCTATTAATTCTATTCATAATCTATACATAAACTAAAATAGAAATTCATTTCCGTCTGTCTGTCTTGCCTTTCGTTTGTGTACGCATCACGTAAAGACTTCTGGATGGATTTTTTGTGAGGTGGTGCCTTAGTATCCTGGTCCCAATATATACCTTTTTTCCGCAAAAACATCTTATTTCTAAGAGAAAGTGGAGAAAAAGCAGTGAAAACGCAATTTCCGGTTTAAAACTGGGATATTTTCAACACGTTTATATTCAATAGGGTTATTTTTTCAACTCACCTTTTTATTTTTGAAAGTGGGATATTTTAAAAACTGCTGTGCAACAGATGGCGCCAGTTGTTTAAAATTTTTATTTAATTTGTATTTTTACTTTGTAGAATTACATTGTTATTAAAATAATTTAAACACCACTTACAGGGCTTTACAATAACTATTTAAATTTTAGAATTTTTATAAATTTTAGAATTTGGATGGGTGCCTTTATATAAAGTAAATACCTAAACCATAACTGAAGCACATTAAAAGTAAGAGCAAAATATTGTCAGGACGCCCACGACGTGGCGGGCACTGCTAGTATTACATATCACAGCTTCCTCTGTCGCCGGTTATGCGATATAGCACTACATCACCGGCGAAGTAAAAGAATTATAAGTGAATTAATACGCGTAAATAATATCAAAGGCGCTACATCACCGTTCTAAAAATAAATTTAACGTGCAGTACAGTATCACCAAAGCTTTACTATCTCTCTAACTATCTGTCTTATCTACTCCTATCTATTTTCAAAGGAGGTAACACGATTAATATATGCACTAATTGTCTGAGTGTTACTTCTCGAAAAAAAAAGTAGATTTATGGAAGTGCATTGGCATCCAGTTTTGTTTTTCAATACAGACAGGCACATACATACATAGACTAAAAATTAACATAAATAAAAAAATAAAACATCGAACAAAATGCATACGTCAATTCTGATACCAAAACATTAATGCTTAATTTTTAGGGACATATTTTGTCAGAAAGTAGGTAATAAGTATCATCAAAAGCAATCATCAAAGAAATTGCAGCATGAATACTTTCGTGCAAAGATATGTCATTTTCGTCGTGAATTAATTCACTAAGAATTTGCTGTTCAACTTCTATAACCTTTTGGGGTGAAGTACTACACATGTGACTACAGTGTACCGCTGTTAGGCTTATTTTCATTGTATACGCTTTCGCTCAAGATGAATTGCTAATGCCACTCGTTTTGTGAGAGGTTATCAATGCTGTGCGTAAACTGACAAAACAATACCAGAATGTGACCTATCATGAGGTTGCAGTATCCTTCTGTATTAGTTTCGCCGGGAAATATTTAATACTTTACATCAGGTTGTAAAGAAGATTTGGTCACGTTAGACCTCACGTAACTTGACTAAAGCTAAGAAAAAGGCCGTTTTAATAAGAGTAGAAATATGTAACAGTTAGATAAATCTGAAAAAAAAAATGTTTGGGGTTGACGCCTAAAGAAATGGTATATGATTTCAAAACTCATGATTTTCTACTGTCTCAATCGGAGTAGAACAACTGCTATCTACGAGTACGTTGTTATCATGAGCAATACTTTAAAAAACAATAAATGAAAATATATATTAAAAGAAAAATGGTTTAATAATTTTGAAAAATATAAATAGCCGTCGTACATGGGGGTATTTTGCCAATCTAGCCGGACATTACTTTTTTTTAGTTTATATTGGCTCTAAAAATTTACTGAGTGCCCCTAGATTAATGAAACTCGGCAGGAAAATCTCATATGTTCATAGGCTGTTAAGGCTATAAAATAAGAAAAATCGGATTAAGGCAAAAAAAGTTCCCCTTAGAAAAACTAATTCTACCTCTGAAAAATTAAATTTATTTTTAAGTTTTCCCATACTTTTGTTTAGAAAAAGCAACTTTTATAGTTAGAGTATGTTCAAAAACATAAACTTGGACCCTGAAGATTCTAAAATGCCTTTTTTCGTCCCGCCCTATTTTGTGGGCGGTAACATAAAAATATCGACAAAAAAGTGAACAAAAAAATCCCTTTTTTTAATTTCGAACAAAATTTGTTATCATAAGAACATAAAATAAATATATAAGTAGCTGTTAATATAGCCTTTCAGGGACAAAAAAAAAATCAATACAAAATCTTTATTCGTTTAGCCACAAAAAATATATTGCAAACCTCTCAAAATCGTATAAAGTCAATAAAATCGTATGCGATTTACTCAACTTTCCTGATTTTAACACGGTCCAAAACGACAAATCTTTAGCAAAAGCCTTGATCATTTACTATAAGATAAGGAATTTTTTAGGCTATCAATCTGCGTACTTAAATTTTTACATTTCTTAAATTTAATTTTTAGCCTAATGTGCGGCTAGAATGGCAAAATACGCCTCTGTGCATCGATTAGTTTAAAAATGTTGACCAAACAATTCGATCAAACAATACTATTATTATTAATTTTTCAATATAGCCTCCTAAAATCAGACTTCAACTCCAAAGATACCTTCCTATTCGAACTCTAAAGTATAAGTTGTGTGTGCATTGATGGTTGTGTTATCCATGGGGAATCCATGTTTTAGGTTCGGATCAGAAAAGCTCTAAATTAGTTGCCATTGCTTTTATCCTTGATTGTGAGAAAACAGGCAGAAAAATGAAAACCAATGAAACATGTGAAAGGCCTCATGCGGCCTTCACAAGTTTAAACCTGTAAACTTGGCGGTCACTTAAAACTAAATCTTACATATAATAAAATAGTGACTCATTTACTGTCTGTCTTTTTTTGTGATCGCATCACGTAAAAACTACTGGATGGATTCTAACAAAATTTTGTAAGGAGGTACCTTATCATCCTGATTTCAATATAGCATAATTTTTCTCCGCAAAAATATCTTATTTCTAAGAGAAAATAGAGAAAAAACAGTGAAAGTACGTCGATTATTTTTAACGATTTAAAGGGATATTTTATTTTTGTAACCGGGATATTTTACAATCGGTTGTACAACAGATGGCGCTGTTTTAGAATAATGACAAAATTAATTGAAAGCGGGATATTTAAAACACGGTTGCGCAACAGATGGCGCTCTTTTAAAATAATGAAAAAATATGAATTGCTTACTGCCAAATAGCCAATTGAATAAAATTTGTATTTGATTTGTATTTTTACTTTGTGGAATTACATTATTATTAAAATATTTTAAACACATTTTACAGAGCTTTACAATAATTTTTCGAATTTTATATAAATTTTAGAATATTATCCAGCGTACCTTTATATAAAGTAAATACGTAAGAGTCTTAAAATTTGGTGTGGATTACTTTTAAATTTTTATGGAGATTTAAAAATTTTAGTTAGCTTTTGCTAAAAAAGATTTTCCCATTTTATGAAAATTTTTAAATTTACAAGAAAACTAGCTATCCCCGGTGCGCTTCGCTACACCCATCCATAAAAAATACAATAAAAACACTTGGAAGAAAAGTATGACCAACCTTTAACGCGAAAACGCACGCGTCAAAAATGTTCCCATCAAACCTGTTTTTGATAGACCATACGAATTAACACGATAACAATTTTTCACTTTGCATAGGAGGTATCACGCCCTCCATTCAACTTCAGTCTGTGTTTTTCTACACAATGTATCTTATTAAGTGGGTTACTGATGCAAAATTCCAAGGCGCAACCTATTGCAGTTCTCTAGATACAGGATAATAATTTTTTTACTTTGAATGGGAGGTACCACGCCCACTGTCCCAATTCATTCTGTATTTTAGCAGACTATGTGCTTTATTATAAAGGTTTCTCTTGCAAAGTTTTAAGGCGCTATCTACTGTAGTTCGCCAGGAACACGATAATAATTTTTCACTCTGTATGGGAGGTACAACTCCCGCTATCCCAATCCAGTCTGTGTTTAGCTAAACTATGTAAGTTAATATCATGGTTATTAGTGCAAAATTCCAAGGCGCTACCTAGTGTAGTTCTCTAGATACAGGATAATAATTTTTCACTTTGTATCGGAGGTACCACTCCCGCTATTCCAAACCCGTCTGTGTTTAGCTAAACTATGTACGTCATTATGATGGTTATTTGATCAAAATTCCAAGGCGCTACCTAGTGTAGTTCTCTAGATACAGGATACTAATTTTTCACTTTGCATGGGAGGTACCACTCCCGCTATTCCAATCCAGTTCATCTTTCTCCAAACTATGTACGTTAATATAGAGGTTACTGGTGCAAAATTTAAAGGTGCTACCTATTACTGTTAGCAAGAAACACAATGATAAATATTTAGTTTGTATGGAGATGCCACGCCCACGTCGAATATCAAAAAAATAAGTACCCTATTTTACCATCGGTGTATATAATAACAAACTGTGAAAATTCCAGAAAGATCAGTTCGTTGGTGTAGGCAGCTATAGCTTACCGACAAACAAACAAACATACAAACAAACACATTTTGTGCTTTATATATATAGATTCCCTACAATTAATTTAAAAATATGAAAAACTTTACGGTGTAAAACACACTGTAATTACATTGTGTGTAATTGACAAGAAAATTATCTACATCAATTAGCTTCCAACGCCTCAATATAAAATTAAGAAATAAAAATAAATGAGACACCACAAGAGAAAACAAAAGGAAATATGTATGTAAATGTCACTGTATAGAGCAAAATTATCAGTGTATAGAATTTAAATGCAAACGACGACGGAAGAAGAAATTAGAGGAAACAAATATTTGCTGTGAACAAAACCTCAGCAATTTTACTGTAAAACTCAACCAACAAGAAAATTACATTTTTCCACGACACAACGAAAACAAAAAACCTGAACTGTTGTTTGGTATCTAAAAATATGAATATAAGAGCGGAAAATGATAAGTACTGAGAAAGAGAGAGAGAGTGCGAAAGGAGTACAATGCTTTTAACTAATTTACCTCATTAAAATGTAAAACGGCAATTTAATTATGTTGAAATGACACACAGATTTTCTAAAACTCGCACCCATATAGAGACACACATATGCATAAGGACATAAGTATTAAGTGAATATTTCAACATTCACGAATCCATTCCTACATACTCTATAGTAGGGTTGGTTAGGTTGGTACAATTGTACTTTTTTGGTACATTTCAAACCTGAAAGGTACAATGGTGCATAAAAAGTACAATGGTACAATTTAAAAGTTTTCCAATTTATGTTTTAGATAGTTTGGAATTTCAAGTTTAAAAACCTTGTCTCATTTGTAATTGCACAACTCCTTCAACTTTCAAATAAATATTTCAAATACTTAAATTAAGGTCGGGATTCCATGTAGCCTAGAAATAAGTCCTATGCCAGTTTATTTTAGTTGCCTCTAGAGAAAATAAAAAAATTCACCTTAATACGTACAGTGAGGTGCATAAATGAGTATAAGTTTGTACTTTGAGCACTTCTTATGTCATAGACATAAAACTAATAAAGCAAATTCAAACTTTTTTTTTGTAGTCTTTAGTATTAGGTACTTAACAAAACAGTGTTAAATTCAAAAGTTAAACCATCAATTTCTAAGAAAAAAAATTAAGAAAACGAAAACAGCTCCAATATACTCAATTTTGTACCGTTGAAAAATCTTGCGAAATACGAATATTTTTAATACTTAGTTCAAAGCCCCTTATTTTGTAAGACATCATTTATGCGATTTGGCATACACTCCACAAATTTCTGTACAATTTCTTTTGGAATATTCTTCCATTCATTTTCGATCCGCTGCCAAAGCTCGTCCAAATTGGTAGGGGCTGTTTGGTACTGTCCCAACCGTCTCTTCACGATTGTCCGCAAATTCTCAATCAGATTGGGGTCGGGACATTGTGCTGGCCACTGCATTAATTGCTCACCAAGCCATTCTTTCACGATTTTGGATGTAAGGTTTTTGGATCACACATCCTGCTGAAAAATTACTTCTTCTGCTGGATAGGTGCTCGCTCTTATCAACAAAATAGGGAAGATGAGTCTGCAATATTTTCAATTAGTCTTCTTTCGTCATTATATTATCAATTTTTTGCAGTGGTCCAAGGTCCCGCTATGTAAAGCAACCCCATACCATGACGTTTCCTCTACCGTGCTTCACATGGCGCCTTTGAATTTTTTCACCAGTGCGACGTCAGCTGTATTTTTTTTCCTTCGGATTGGAAACGGTTGAATTTTGATTAGTCTGGCCAGATCACACGCTTCCAGTCGTCCACTGGCCAAGTTTTTAACCGTTTACATTTTTTCCCCCGACAATGCAGGTTTTTGTGTTTTTACTGCTGCAATATAAACAATGTCTCATCACCGACTAACGGTTTTCCGATTGCTAACGAAGTATCTTTTGGTGTTAAAAACGTTTCATTTCTCTTATCATTAGACGTGCATCCGTATTACTTAGAAGTTTTTTACGGTCTCTAACTTGAGGCTTGGGAACACACTAATTGACTCACTTTAGGTTCTTTTGCAATTTCCCGGGTGAAACAGCCTCTATCAGTCATGGCCCGGATGTTCTCCTCGGTGGATTTTGAAAGTTTATTCATTATTGTTAGGTATTTATTTGATTTTTGTTCAAAAATTTACCCAATATTTTACCACGCGAATTAAAAAATGTCGAGCTTATTAAAAAAAAACTAATGAAAAGCAAAAAAAAAAAATTAAAAATAACAGTACTTTTTCCTTTCTTTTCTTCAAATTCTTCATAAAATGCAGAGGTGCAAAATTGAGTACATAAGAGTTATTTTGGTTGTTTTCGTTTTTTCTTTTTTTCGTTTTTTCTTGGTGCTTGATGCTTTTTGATTTTTTTGGGATCAGATTTAATTATCCAACCCTTCTATCGACAATTTAGAGGGGCTACCAGGGTAGCGATATCGCGAAAAACGTTGGCAAATGAAAGATCTTTTCTTTTATGATTTAATTTCATTACAATCTCAGAAGCCTTTAGAACGCTCGTGCCAACCTAAGTTTAACACTTGCATGCTAAGACTATCATCTATCAGTTAAGTAGCCACAAATGAGTGTCAAATTGTCAAATGACGCGCCATCCGATAAAACGATAAATTTAAATTCACAACCAAAATTTTTTTAATACAATGTCAGTACGAAATGAACAATTTAAAAAAGCCTACTGGTACAATTGGAAAATTTCATTTACCATCCCTGCTCTATAGTAAACAAATGAAATTATTAAAGCAACGCTTCAATAGAGAAAGCCAAATGAACAACATTTGGCGCAGTTGAATCCTGTTAGAATATGCCACTCCTTGAAAACTCAGTTCAGTTTTTTTTTTAGATGCTTTAAGGATATTCTATATTACAACAAGCCATAAGAAAACCAAAGCTTTTGATAAATAAATAATTCTGATCTTTTGATAAAAAAAATAAATAAAATTCTAAATAGAATGAGAATTATAAAATATTTTTGGCTTTTCGAAAATTACGAAGAAGGTTTCCTGATGATCTAGCCTTAGTAACCAGGAACAAATAAATTGCATTTTTAAAATAAAACTATCTGTGTCCACCACATCGTGGGCGACCTGACAATATTTTGCTCGATTTTGCTTTGAAAGCATTCCACACCAATTGTAAGACTTTTACTTTTATAGGGCTTAAATTAGGGTTTATGTATCTTCTTTACGTAAAGGTACCCATCCCTGGATGAAATTCTATAATTTATAAACAATTCTAAAAATCATTGTAAAAGGTGTTTAAAATATTTTAATAACAATGTAATTCCACAAAGTACTTTTTATGTCATAGAGCACTTTTTATGCCATAGACATAAAAGTAATAAAGCAAATTCAAACTTTTTTTTGTAGTCTTTAGTATTAGGTACTTAACAAAACAGTGTAAAATTCAAAACTTAAAGCATCAATTTCTAAGAAAAAAAAAAAAAATTAAGAAAACGAAAACAGCTCCAATGTACTCAATTTTGTACCTTTGAAAAATCTTACGGAATACGAATATTTTGAATACTTTGTTCAAAGCCCCTTATTTTGTAAGACATCATTTATGCGATTTGGCATACACTCCACCAATTTCTGTACAATTTGTTTTGGAATATTCTTCCATTCATTTTCGATCCGCTGCCAAAGCTCGTCCAAATTGGTAGGGGTAAAAATAAAAATATTATTCAATTGGCGCCATCTGTTGCGCAATTTTGTTTAAAATATTCCACTTTTGAAAATAAAAGATGCGCAACCGTGTTTAAAATATCCCAGTTTTAAACCGAATATTGCGTACTTTCACTGCTTTTTGTTCACTTTCTCTTGGAAATGAGATATTTTTGCGAAAAAAAAGTATCCCATATTGGTATCAGGATGCTAAGGTACCTCCTCAAAAAATTGTGTTAAAATCCATCCAGTAGTTTTTACGTAAAGCGAGCTCAAAAGAACGCATTCAGTTGTGAGTTACAGGGTATTAAAAATGGAAGTCAACAAAGAGAATTTCGATACATTCTTTGATAAAGGCGAATATGCAAGCCAGGCGGCTGAAATTGTGATTGGTGTTTATGGTGTCGATACTGTATATTTCCGATAGAGGTATTTACCGAAATATTTTTATAATAGAACACGTTGTAAAATCGGCCTTTTTGTTTGCGAAGCCTTAAAAGTTTTTTTTTCGGTATAATTAAAATTTTAAAAAAGTACAAAATTAGCAACTTCAAGATAACTACAACCAACCTAATCCCAACTACGTCATTTTAAAAGAATCTTTATTTTTAACCTGTTCGTAAAACAGTGCAATTAATTTAATAAATCTACGGCATAAACTAAACCGATTTTTTTCGAAATCATTGCAGTTTAAATAAAACTTTTATTAATCAAAAACAAAAATCAATCAACATTTTTTATCAATTAATTTTTAAATCTTTAGTTCTTTGAATAAATAAAAGTTTTCACACACCAATATTATTTTGCCTTAAGGTAAGTGTTTAATTGTTGGTGTTTTGTTTGTGTTTGATATATCACTAATTAAAATATCAGATACTTTCGAATGCATACAGAGAGAGAAAGATAAATATGTTTTATTAAAACTCTACAGGAGGCAACCACTTAAAATTTGCAGACAGTAATTAACAATATGTTCGCTTTCTAAAAAAGTATATAAAATTAAACCTTAAAATTAAAGGGTGATCCGAGAGTGACGTGCTTTGCGTGTATATGGCCTAAGTTTTGAACGATAATAAGTAGACTTTTGAAGTTTTTACAGGAGGTTTATTACTATGGAAACTATAACAAATCATAAAAATTAAAGGGTGTTCCGACAGTGACGTGATTCTCATGTATAACGCCTTATTTCTTGAATGGTAATAGGTAGATTCTTACAATTTTGTACAGATGTGTTCAAGATTAATGTGGGCTCCTGCCACGGTGGATTTATCCCACGGTGCTCCTAACACCACATTGTGTAGTATAACAACACTTTACGATTGCCACCAATCGCAATTTGTGTGTATACAGTCACAATGAGTAGCAATTTATACAATATGGCAAGCCTTTCCAAGGCAACCCTAGATCCATATTATAACCTCTTGCTTAGGGGTGTGGACACTATCCAAACTCCGTCTGTTGAGAGTGCAACAGCACACTTGATCGACCTTGCACCACATCTGCAATAATCGATCTTAAACCACAACCACCACGTGTACCCCCGAAGGGGACCTCACCAATAACCGGTCACAGAGAGGATAGGCTCTCTGTAGGGCCACCGATTCCCATGGTACCAGTCATTTGGGCACTGGTCGGGCCTCGAAGAGGACTCGTGTTAAAACAACAGACCTTTTCTTCCAGATTTAGGCTCTAGGAACCCTAGCGTCTGGTGCCCCTATTTTCCCCGAGTGAACCGCGTCAAAGCATTTGCCATTACTGCAGTGACAATTGGAACCCCCGGGGTTAACAATTTTGTACAGGAGATATGTTCCCATAGGCGATATGACAATTACTAAAAATTAAAGGGTGTTCCTACAATAACATGTGGTCGCTGTAACAATTGCTCATTACTAAAGGGTGATCCATCAGTGACATGTTTTTCACGTATATTACCTTGTTTTTTTAACCGTAATAGATAGGGTTGATATTTTTATAGAAAGTGTATTACCATGGCCGTTATAACAACAATTCCTAAAACTTAAAGGGTGTTCCAATAGCGATGCAATTTTCGCGAATATAAAGGGTGCCCCATAAGACCTGAAAAAAATAACAACTTGAATTTATAAAGGCCTACTAAACAGAGTACGGAACCCTACAGGTGTGAGACTAACTCGCACTTGACTGATTTTTTATATTTATTATTATTTTAATTTCATTAAAACTAATCCTCAAATAATTTAAAATATAAAAATTTGCTATCCAGTGTCATTTTATAACCTTTTGTCACGTTTTGAAACCTAAATGGTGTATAAAAACATTAAAAATATTTTTTTTTTAAATTTACTTTTTTTTTTATTTATTTTTTATTTTATTTATTTAGTGAATTATAAGCCTACAAGGCCAATTTAACTCAGTATTTTACATGGCAACTAAAATTTCATAATTAATATCAAAACTTAGAGTGTTTTTTGGACAAATAATGAAAATTATTTTAAAAACAAATTAAAATGCCCGAAAATATTTTACCCAGTATCATAACAGCTTAGTTAGAGGTATCTTTTTACAATATTTATAAACTGATCAACAGTTTTATCAAACCCACGATACTCTCCTTGATACTCTCACAACGTACGAACGGCTCATGTATAAAGTAGAGTGAATTGGACATATTATAATATTCGTTCTATAAGAACGACCAAAACTAAATATTTGAAAAATGTAAGGTGGCTTACCACTTTTCATTATTTAATAAAACTGTGTAATTATTCGCTGATCTATAAAACTTTGAAAATCTTAACCCAAAGTGTTGATTACATAAGCTGAAATATGGTACCTATAGTTAAGTCCATAAATAAATCGCACAACTCTATTAAGACAATGTTGAAGTTGTGAGATATTTTGTCCCGACGTTCTTGAAAAATCTTCAATTCCATATATAAACAGTGGAAGACACAATGACATTGCAACACGCTTTTTAACATTTAAAGGAAGAAAAATACCTAAATTGTATAGCCGTCTTAGTATAAAAGATACTCTCGAAATAATTCTATTAATATGATAGAAAAAGCTCAGTTTACAATCAAGGTATGTTCCCGCACAGTTGGTGCGACACAAATATTATATGGTCGTCATTAAGGTACATATATCGATATAGAGAAATCTACACCACAGAAGGGAGTTATGATTCTGAAAAGAGAGCAAATTGATTTGGTAGAGGATCATCCTCTAGGGTATGCACGTTGCCAAGTTTACAATACTTATGTTATTGCTGAGGCTAAAGACAAAGACACTTGGTATGGATTCCCAAATATCGCAAAAGGGTTCTAATAGGCCAAATTGCTGTTAGAATTAGGGAGCTGCTAAGACAGGTTGCCGTGGAAAATGAAATCCAAATTATGGAATAAAACTATGTGAAAAAAACATAGCTTTTGATTTAGAGAAGTTAAGCATTAAAAAATTCTATTTGGTCCAGTCTGCAATATTCCTTAACTCATTGTTGATATTGTTATTCGCAAGATAATCCAACCCTAAACCAGAATCATCAGCCAGTAACTGAATGTCATCAGCATACGAATAGCATTTGCAAAAATGTGTTATACGATATAGGTCATTCATATACATTAAAAATAATAATGGTCCTAATATAGATCCCTGCGGTACTTCTCTAAACACTTCTAAAGTATATGACTTTTGACCGTATAGTTCAACGTACTGCTTTCTACCTTTTACAAATGAAGCCAATAAGGAGCATGCCGATTCATTAAATTGAAATTCTTTACAAAGTTTATAACATAATAATTCACAGTTAAGGGAATCAAAAGCATTGCTCAAGTCTAATGTTACAAGTATAGAACTCTGCGATTTATCCGTGTTATGTCTCAATGTCTCCACAATATCCCAAACTAGGCCAGTCGCATTATAACCTTTCCTGTAGCCAGAGTGTTTAAGGGTTTATTAAGTTTTTCGAATTAAGGTGATCTTGAATTTGATTTTTTAACATTATTTCTAGGACTTTAGAACTTGATACTTATTGAGCTAATCTCTGAATAAGCGCGAGGTATTTTAATTTCGGGTATAGGAACAACTCTTCCAACTTTCCACAGTTTGGGAAATACTGAATAAGTAATTGCCGAGTTGATTAAATAAGTAAAAAACTTTGATATAAATTGGAAATATAAGTTTCAGAAATTTCAATGGTATACCATCCAGACCAACAGAGTTAGATTTAATACTATTCATTGCTTCAAACACTTCAAGTTCATCAACATTCCTACAGCAAAATATGTTATTTGCATTAAAAGTATTAATAAAGTTAACCGAACTGTTACTTGGTGGAATTACAGACTGGTTGTTAAACTCATTAACGTCAATGAAATCACATGCATGCTCATCTCCGAAAACACCTTCAGATCTTAATTTTCTCCAATATCGCGCCTGAGAGCAGCCATTAAATATCGTGTATAAAATAGCCTTCTCCTACGTCTCATTATTGTCTTTAATCTATTTCTGTACCTACAGTAAATTTTACGACTTTCAGTCGAATTATTACTACAAAATGCACTCCAAGCCAGATTTCGTTTTATTTTTGCAACCTCTATTTCATAATTTTTCAAAAAAAAAAAAAAAAATTGAAATTTGCTAAATTTCAATAAATTTGGATTTGCGGCACCTCTTGCCCTACTCCAATCGTCTTTAAGCTTTACAATTGACTTAACAATAGGAAATCACTATTTATATTGAAATTGAAAAATATTTTTTCGTTCCACCCTAATGTTCATAGAAAAATTTTTTTGACGCAATTATGTCCATTTTTTACTTTGTGTGTGGAACTATCCAAAAGGTCTCACACTAGATGGAGCAGAAATCTTTTTCTTGATTTTTTGATTTGCCATTGCATTTCATAGAAACGTATCTGATATGAGATGAATGATAGGTTTTTAATTTGTATCAGCTTTTCTCACAAATTTGGCATATTCCTTAATCTATACATCACGTAAAAATTACTGGATGAATTTTACCAACATTTTATGAGGAGGTTCCTTAGTATCCTGATTCCGAAAAAATGTCTCATTTCTAAGTGATAATAAAAAGAAAAAGCAGTAAAAGTACGCCCATTTTTTTTACCACTTTAAAGGTACTGCATACTTTAAGGCACCTTTTTTTAAAAGCGGGATATTTTAAACACGGTTACGAAACAGATGGTGCTGTTTTAAAATAATCACAACAAATAAATTACTTACTGCCAAATAGCCATTTGTATTTGATATGTATTTTTACTTTGGGGAATTACAACAATTTTTAGAATTTTTTACAAACTTTAGAAATTTATCCAGGGATGGGTACCTTCATATTAAGTTAATACATAAACCATAACTGAAGCACTATAAAAGTAAGAGTCTTACAAGTGGTGTGGAATACTTTCAAAGCAAAATCGAGCAAAATCGGGCGCAACTAGTCATATAATAAAACTGTAGCAGGACTATTTCTGATATATTTTTGGAAAATTTTGTTGGTGATTCAGATATTCGAATTAGAATACAAAACAACAATTTTTGGAATATTTACCTGTCTGTATTCCCAACACCTAAAAACTACTGGATAAATTTTAATAAAATTTGGTGAGGAGTTTCCAATAAACGATACTAGTTTCCCATAAAAATATCTCATTTCCCAGATAATATAGAGAAAAAGAAGTGAAAGAACGCAATTTTAGAAATTTAAGGGCAAATACAAGAATTAGTACTTTTGAATAAAATGCAACTCTGGTCTAATAGCTGTTTGAAATTAAAAAAAAAAAATAACAACTCATCATAGCAGGGTTTCATTTTTCTCATAAGTATTAAAACTTGTATTATAGTGTGAAAAGCCCTTTAGTGCTACTTCAAACATCGCATTTTAGTCAGCGGGAAATTTTAAAGACTATCAGCAGAACTCTACAATAATTTTAGATTTTTATATTAATCCTATGTTTCTGAGTAATGACCCAGGGATGGGTACCTGTATAAAAGTAAATACATAAATTATATCTGAAGCTCTAAAAAAAGCACTTAAAATTTGGTGTAGTTTACTTTCAAAGCAAAATCGACAAACAATTTTATAAAGACGCTGACGAAGTGGCGTGCACAGCTAGTCATAAATATAATTAAAAATATTGATTTAAAAATAAATTTAGTAGTTGTTTTTCTTGGGTATTGAACAATTTTTTTAATCGATAAATAGAAATATAAAAAATAGCCTAAGCCGATCTAAATCCTATCAACTAAAACAAAAACAGGTCAAATCTATACATATAATAAAATAAAATAGCAACTCATTTCCTGTCTGTCTTTTACAGAGCTTCACAATAATTTATGAATTTTTATAGTTTTATCCAGAGATGGGTACCTTTATATAAAGAAAATACGTGAGTCTTAAAGTTACTTTCAAACCAAAGTGGATTACTTTAAAAGCAAAATCGAACAAAATATTGTCAGAACGCATACAACGTGTGTGGGCACAGGCAGTATTAAATAAAACACCTTGCCCATATTGTACAGGAATATGTTTTACTTAAAATGTATTATAGAATATTTCACACACATACATACCGGCTAAGACATTCACAGAATACTATCGCCATTTTTCCGTTATTTCCAAACAAAGGTTTTGAAAAGGTCTTGGCTCCCCTACACCTTCCTAATTCCCTTCTCTTAAAGCGTGATGTTCTATTTTTAAATTTCTCATTTTGTATAGGAAAAATAAAGAACAAAAGAAGCCTTTATGATGGTTTCAAGATCAAACTCTAATTGACCTTAATCCGTTGATTGACACAGTTGAGTATTGACAGGTGTAACCACCGTTTTCAAATGTACGAATAACCCTGGCAATTACGCCGGCGGTATAGAATAACGGCTGACTATGGACACACAAGTATGAATTCACTCATTCGTTCTTCGTTTTTTACATCTGTTGCCAAACAGACAACGAGCTTACGAAAAAAAGATAAAATCTGTGTCGACCTACTGCTGAGGGTGAGTTTTTCGTACTGTTTGCTGTGAGGCAAGCTGCCGGAGAAAAAGAAGCAATTTTCTAAACGATTCACATCAGGTGCAGGAGTCAACACCAGCCTTCAACAGGTAAAGAAATTCCATAAAAACAAAATATTTGATATTTTCTATGCTAATTAATCCCTTTTAGAAGGCCCTGCAGGGCCTTCAACTGTCAAAGCAATTGTTGGGTTAAAGGGATTTAGCAGTTTTGCACAAAATCTGCAGGGCCTTCTAGAACGTATTAATTTGAAGGCCTTCTAGCAGCATATTTCGAAAGACCTTAGTTCACACTTGTCAGCAGAAACGAGTGTACAAGGCCTGCTTCGCAATGAAGACTTGTGCAAAAGCTATATGAGTATGGAATGTGAGTAGGAGTCCTTGTGCCTACTAAAGAAGAAGTAAAGAGGCCTTTTCACTGCTCTTTTTTACCGCTGGATAGGTGCAGTACAGTACATCCCAATTTTGTATGAACAGTTCTCAGAACATAAATAAGTTTTTCCATTTTGTCGATTTCACAATAATAATTATTTTACTATTTTTTAAAAAAAGTAGATAACAAAAACTACACTTTAGCTTGTGTACGTACATATTCATTCATTCATTCATTCACGACAAAACGTAAAACCCATTACAAAAAGTGTTAAGTAAACTGAACATTTGTTTATTATTTGACTCGTACTTACTTTATTCTATTGTAAACAAGCAATTCTGCAATATCACGTCCCAATCCTGAATATGTTGTCTCAACAAACACCAACACTTTTGGATCGATGCGTAAACGTGCCTCTGTACGATGATCAGGTGCTGGTGAAACATTTCTCGTGTGCTTTCCCCTGCCCATATGACAATTGATAATTGGTGTGGGTCTGGAGTCACGTTGTATTAAACTGCAAAATATGGAAAATGAAAAAAATAAAACATTTTTTTTTTTATTTTATTAACTTGTTTACAAACATTCATACATGAAAAAGAAAAAGTAGAATAAAATTGTAATAAAATGCTCGTAATTGCCATAAAATGGTAATGTTTTTTAATGTTTGCTGTTGTGAAAATAAAAAAAGTTTTTATTGGTTTACAATTTTTGAAGTTTAAAATTAAATTGGCTTTTTTTTTATTAAAAATATTTAATCTTTTTAGAGTTGCAAAAATTCATTTACTTTACGATTAATCGAGCAAAACGTGAAATATTATTAATAAACTTGAAGATATAAACTCTTTCGATTTTATAAGCTGATCAATAGTATTTTACGCCAGAGACAGGTTTTGGCCCGTTTTTTCGTAAAATAAATGAATTTATGATAATATATTAGCTAAATTACGTTCAAAGAAACATAAAAACTGATCGATTAATCGAATATTCTTTCAAGTTTTATTCGATTAATCGGTAAAATATTATGTTTATTTACTATTAAACTGATACTTAGAAAACGCAAATAATGGAATAGCGCACTTTCAAGAGTTTCAGTATTAAAATTACTTAATAATAAGTAATAACAAACAAAAACAAAGCAATTCAAAATGTGTCCCTAAGGCTTGTGGGGACTTTCTCTGTCACCGAGAAAATAAAAATAATGATTCTTTAATTTTTTCCCTCGTTTCGTTACGGAGCAGTTATTTAGATTTAAATTTACTAAGAGACATCAAGAACGATTAACAGAAAAATATGTACGAGTATAAAAATAAAAATGAGAAATAGGTCACTGGGCCTCATAATATGATACAATTTTAATTTTGAAATTTATATTAAAAACTTGTGTGTATTCACAGGGTCATATTAAGTTGCATCATATTTGTAGACCATATGAAAATTTACAGAGGGTGGGGAAGGTAGAACAACTATAAAAACTACGTTACGTAAATTATAAAGAACATGAAGGATTGCGTTTTAAGTAATTTTTATTATTTTTACATTTTATTTATTTTTTACATTTTAAAAAAAGATTAAATTAAAGATTAAACATACTTATATTTTACTGTTAAATATTAATAAATAATTCTGAATATTTCTGATTTAATTTTATTTTTCATAATTTTATAGTTATTTTCATAAAAACCATATATTTATGTGATTTGCTATTTTACCAGATTTTTGCAGATTTAAAAAATATTATCCAGATTTTGCAGATTTTTTAGCCCAATTTTAAATATTTTAATATTTATTTATTTAATATATATGGTGTTTAATGGTGAATTCAATTTTTGCTAACAGATATGCATAGGAAAAGAACTTCATTAAAATCGCGAAAGAAAATTTTCAAACAAGCTGCAAATATAAGCATTTTTATACAGGCATTTTCACACCCATTTTTGTATGCAACTTTGAAATTTGTGAACGATGTGGTATGCGCGTTTCCGCACTCCTTAACATCATTCACTCAAAACAGTATAGTGGATTTTAGCGATTACTTCCAAGGGACTGCCTCAACTGGACGGCCCTTTAGTGTGGTAAGGGCTTCACCCAACTTATTTTTTAAACTTTCGGTAATTTTCCGACAGCACGAAATTCATATTTTTTAATATTAAGAAATAACTAATCACCTTAGAAATGAATCAGAAATTTTTGATTTGGGACTTTTTTTTGGAAATCGAATTTTTTATTTAAAAAATTAGGCGTTTTATTCAAATTTGCCGTTTTCACAATACGTGAAATTAAAGTTGGCAATCTTTTTTTAAGTTTGTCATAATTTGGAAATGCCTGAGTCAGTTTTTAGTCATTAAGCCATAAAATGGACAACATTCAAAAAACCTTTATTCACATAATAAATGAGCCCAAAATGTTCTATCTCATGATGAAGATAGTTCGTATTTACATGCCTCCAGTAATGAATGAGAACCACTCAAAGTTCAGTTTCAAGATAACCTTTGAATTGAACCGCTAAAAAAACCACTTACGCTTTATCGTGGGTTAAAAGTTGAACAAAATATTTCTCCCTTTATAACGAATAAAAGGTTTATATAAGTAAATTACGAAAACCTCTCAGTTTAAGAGTGATTGACTAATGAAGCCACATATCTTTTTTACAGCTTTTTAGGCCGTTTTTACCATTTAAATGCGAGGGGCACAGCGTATTTTTGACCCCCTACATAACCTAAAACGCGCGGGGAGCGAAAAAAATAACACATTTGCATATATGGGTGGTCTACTGTATATGTATATGCATGTATTTATTATGCATCTGTGTATTATCATGCATTTTGTCGATTTAGTTAACAACATAAAAATTAGTTAGTTACTTAACTATAATCGACTAGTTAACAATAGCAGTAGTGCAATTCACTAACCTGTTTTAACGAATTTTGAAACGTTAAAAAACAAACAACAAAATTATCGATTTTGCTACGCAGCAACGCTTATAATAAATACTCATGATTGTTTTAAGTCAGCGTTTTTTGTTGACAAATCTATTGTCGTTAAACAAACGGACATCATATTCCCGTTGTTTTTTTTATCATTTATTGTAATTGCATTTGAATATTAATTGATAGCAGTTTTCGTACTCTAATAGTTAAAATGATAAAATAATTTAAATTTTATTTTATTAAAATTTTTGTCAACTTTAATTAATTCACGCAAATATGTAGTTGTTTTATTTCTTTAAAAGCTGTGGACGAATATAGCGATTGTCGTATTGTTAAAAGTTTGTGAATTGCACTACAGATGACTTTAAAAACAGCATTAAATATCGTCTAAAAGTTTTAACTTTATTTAAATTATAAAAGTTTTAATACCCAAAATATAAATTATTAAAAGTAAAATAAAATATAAATTATTAAAAGTAAAATCTAGTCCTCAATTAAGTTTAAGTTCATTCCACAAAACTTGATAATAGCTGCGAAATTCTCTCAGTTTTTATAATGAACTGTAAAAGAAAGTTCGACAATAATGCTTCAAAAAATCATCTTCAAGAATTTTTGCAAATAACGACATACGGAGGTATGCATATGAGCTGTATTAGTATTTCAAGGTCTGGAAAATCCGACAACATTTATTTGAGGTCGAAGCACTTCATAGGAAATAGTTGCTACCCGGTATATGGTTTTTTACCTTAACGGACTATTAATTCTGAATAGTTCACAAGCATCTGTTTACCAACTGAGTTCAACGAACCAAGAATAAATAACCGCCGAACAAGATTTATTATAATGCCTTTTTAGCATTGAAAAAATAGTATTAACCTATTGACCTATTCCTTGACCCAATTTTTACATCTTCCATACGTATATATGTATGCAAAGTATAGTGATAGTGAAAAAAATTGATATCGCGCTTTAACGGATCTTTACGTTTTGAGGTCTCCTTTTGAGGACCGTAAATAGAGTTGGATATCCAACTGTCAACGATCAGCTTCTTCAGACGTTCGAGTAGGTCCAAAATAGACTTTGGGGCCCGCTTCATACATGAGAGTTGTATACCCTTTTAGGTCGGATATACTTAGGTGATATAAATAGTAAAAAAATGGATGGCGTGTAGTATCTTTTCACCGTTTTAAAAAGTCGCGGCACTTAAAAGTTTCTTTCGAGACTTGAAAAATGTATTTAGTCCATCGCACTGGATTTTCGTGCCAAGAACATCAAGAAATTCTGAAATACATGCCTACGACTTCAACTATAGCTACAGATGAAGAACGTAGAAAAAACTTTTGATTTGTAAAGTTCTCGCAAAATATAAACAACAGCCGTGGTACATAATATAAAAATTTGTTTTTAATAAATTTACGCATCCAGAAATTTAAAAATTAATCAGTAATTAAATATTGGCCATTTACTGTGTTGTCGAGGTTAACAAATATTATTGTAGCACAATCTTCCTATAAATAACAATTTTTCATACTCAACATAATCGTAAAATTATCAACAAGATTTATGCTGTTGTTGCTTGCAGTGGAAACCTCCAAAACACATAAAAAAAACTTCCAGCAAACATTATTGCATTCAAACATACAATTGAGGTCACTTTAGTTAGAAGTTTTTTTCTCTCTACTGTTGTTGGTGTTGCTTTTGTATAATTTTTGCGTGGTTTGTTTGTGTGGTGCCCATGCGTGTGTGTGTGTGTGGTTGTTTTGGGTATTACTCTATTTATATTTTTTAATTTATTGTCAAATTTATAATGGGTGATTTTTTTGAGGTTAGGATTCTCATGCATTAGTATTTGACAGATCACGTGAGATTTCAGACATGGTGCCAAAGAGAAAGATGCTCAGTATGCTTTGACATTTCATCATGAATAGACTTACTAACGAGCAACGCTTGCAAATCATTGAATTTTATTACCAAAATCAGTGTTCGGTTCGAAATGTTCAAATGTGACAAATTTTGTTCAGCGATGAGGCTCATTTCTGGTTGAATGGCTACGTAAATAAGCAAAATTGCCGCATTTGGAGTGAAGAGCAACCAGAAGCCGTTCAAGAACTGCCCATGCATCCCGAAAAATGCACTGTTTGGTGTGGTTTGTACGCTGGTGGAATCATTGGACCGTATTTTTTCAAAGATGCTGTTGGACGCAACGTTACGGTGAATGGCGATCGCTATCGTTCGATGCTAACAAACTTTTTGTTGCCAAAAATGGAACAACTGAACTTGGTTGACATGTGGTTTCAACAAGATGGCGCTACATGCTACACAGCTCGCGATTCTATGGTCATTTTGAGGGAAAACTTCGGAGAACAATTCATCTCAAGAAATGGACCGGTAAGTTGGCCACCAAGATCATGCGATTTGACGCCTTTAGACTATTTTTTGTGGGGCTACGTCAAGTCTAAAGTCTACAGAAATAAGCCAGCAACTATTCCAGCTTTGGAAGACAACATTTCCGAAGAAATTCGGGCTATTCCGGCCGAAATGCTCGAAAAAGTTGCCCAAAATTGGACTTTCCGAATGGACCACCTAAGACGCAGCCGCGGTCAACATTTAAATGAAATTATCTTCAAAAAGTAAATGTCATGGACCAATCTAACGTTTCAAATGAAGAACCGATGAGATTTTGCAAATTTTATGCGTTTTTTTTTTAAAAAAAGTTCTCAAGCTCTTAAAAAATCACTCGTTATTATTGATTACACAAACAATACAATAAATACATAAACTGAATATAATTTACTTGTTTTTTTTTTTTTGTTTTTTATTTGTTCACAAACCAATACTGTATCAATAACACCGTGCAACATAAAAATAATCATTATGGCAAAATAATTATTACCATTTTCTTACTTTCGAAACTTTAAGCTTTTTATGCACATTTGTCGACAATTATTCATAATTCATGGAATATATCGATACCTTAATATAGAAAGGCCTTAATTAACGTTTTTCACACTTTACATGAGAAGGAAAAAACGTATTAAAAATTATAGTTTTGCAGTCGCAAATTATTATTTAACGCAATTGTTTTATTAAATTCTCCTAGCGTTTTAATGCTGTAACAATTTTTTTATTTATACATACATACATACATACATACATACATACATACATACATACATACATACATACATACGTACATACATACATACATATACATTAGAAGATCATATATCCAAATATGCAAAAAAAAACTGGATTAAAAAAAAACGAGTAAGAGCCTTTTTATATTAAGGTAACGATATGCATTTTGCTGTGTGTAATAATAACGGTAAATCATTTGCTTAAATGTAAATTTTATTTTTTCCTGACATGTGGCAACGTTATCATTTTAAAAGTATATTTTTATACCTATTTAGTGTTAATCAGTATTATTTAGTAATTTTCAAGTGATCTGCACCGTTACGGTTTCAAATCAATACATACGCGGTCTGTTCAAAAGAAAATGACAAATTTTCTAGGTCGATTATGGATAGCTACCCAACGCAACTGGGGAAAAAATTGGTATTATATAAGGCATATTTTTTCATTTGCCATAAAGTTATCGATAATGAAATATTTTGACAGTCTAGCAACTGTAAATAAATGTAAACAATAAAATAGCTTTTAATAAATATGAATGAAAATACAAAAAAAAAAATATTATCATGTCTACAAATTTGATTCTTTTTGAAATTAATATCCAATTTCTTTAAAATTGTGCTTAAAATTAAAAGTTTTTAGTTGCCAGTTGCCAAAAGAAATACAATTTCGGCAACTGACAACGCAACTGAGGTATGGTTGCCATCCATAATCGACCTATTGAATTTTTGCGGGCTGTGTACATTCCATTATCGAAATTTTCTTTGTTATGTTTGTACACATGTGTTAGTCATATATTGGTATTATCAGCCAATTTGGATTAGTTGTTTGTTGTTGACAACTGAAAATGTTAGTCACGTTTGTGTGTGTTCTCTTCGATTTTGGACACTTTTGAAATAAATTGTCCTTTTGTTTTGAACAGACCCCGTATGTATAATCATTTCTGTACATGAAATATTTTTTGAAAATATTGTTGCTGGTACAGATTGTAATAGAAATTGAATACAAATGACCAATTTTTGGAATTTTTGTCTCTTCTCATCTGTCTCTTTGTGTTCGCATCACATAAATCCTACTAGATGATTTTGTGGGAGGTGCCTAAGTATCTGGGTACAAATATAGGATACTTTTTTACCGTAATAATATCTCGTTTCTAAGAGAAAAATTTGTGAAAGTAAGCTATTTTACCGATTCAAGGCTACATCAAATTTTTCAGCACCTTTTATTTTTGACAGCGCGAAATTTTAAACACTTCATAATTCTAAAATTATTTTGGAATTTTAAATAAAGCGTTTACCCCGCGATGGGCACCTTTTTTATAAAGTAAATATGTAAGCCTTAGCTGAAGCCCTATGAAAGAGTCCTAAAATTTGGTGTGGATTACTTTTAAAGCAAAATCGAACAAAATATTGTTACGAAGCTGACGGTGCACAAAGGCGTTTTCGATTGCCAAAAATGGGAATTAATTGAAAAATTAAAGCTGTGTGAACCGAATATATTTTTGTACCCAGTAAGAGTGCACAAAAGCGCACATCACACATTTTGTTTCTGACAAATACCTTTGTTGAAATAAACACTTTTCAAGTTTGAGTTATTTTTTGCTTGCAATAAAAATTGAAATTTCCGGTGTTTTAGGAATTAGTTTTTCGTGCTTTCTAAAGTGAAAATTAAAAATATCAGAATAGAACCTTGAACCTCGGATTAGTAATATTTTATGTATGTGTGTTTTGGTTGTTATATGTAATTTGTGTAATTGTTCTTAATTTGTTTTGATTTTAATTTAGCGGATTTCAAGAAAAATTATAATAAATAAAAAAGTAAGTCCCTTTCCACACTTGCAATTTATGTTTCTGCAACACATGCATTTGTTGTTGGGAGATTAAAGAAAATGTACATAAAACTCTGCTGTAACTCTCTATTGTTGTTGTTGTTTGTTCTCTTCGACATGAAAATGGCTGTATAAAAGTATACAGTCGTCAGAAACAAAATTTTTAGAGTATGGACAAAATGTTTCAGAAACAAAAATTGCAATTGTGAAACGGGACTAAAAATAATTTGTAAAACACACATTTTACACATTTTTGTACATTTTTTAAATCATATGCGAATACATGTGTATGTCATCAAAACCAAATAAAAAAATTATTTTACTTGTTTGATTTGTACTGTAGTTATTTTTTATGTTCTGAGTATAATCTATCTTGGTGATGAAGATAATGATATTTATACCAATTTTTTTTAAAGAAAGAAATAAAGCTAAAATTAGAAACGGGGAAAGCTACCTCGAATTAATTTTCAATTTTTGAACATAATTATTAATTACATTATATGGTGAGTACCACTTTCATATCCCGTCTTCAAATTAACTCAGCAAATTTAGAGACTCTTAATGTTATAGCTTCCTAGATAACAGATTGTTTGTGTAACAACATTAATGTCCTGTGTAAAATATAAAGCATTGGCAATGCATTCAATGTGTCCCGCCGACCAGATGTATTTCAGCGACGCCGGCAACTTTTCCGCCAGCCTAGGAGAGTTGGTATTTTTGGCGCATTAAAAACGAAATTGTTCAAGTGACTGCAGCAGATTTTTCAATAAAAAGTTTTTTTTTGAGTGGTTTAAAGAAGCTAAGTTAGCTCAAATAAATATAAAATAAAAATAAAATAAAAGGTGTTTCTTTTGAACCGGATTTGGAAGAGCAGGTAAAAACAACGAACACAGATAATTATTAAATACTTTGAATGACTATTATATGGGGAGAGCCCTTTCTCCCAGTTCTATTCCACCGATTTTTTTCCTAAATTCGAAAATTGCTCTATCGAAGTGATATTGAGCAAAAAAGTTAAAAAATTAAACACAGGGAAGTCACCACGAATTAAATCCCACTTTTGGCGTCGAAAAACCAAGTGTGCGACGCGGCGGGCAGTGCTAGTGTATAATAAAACTGTAATCGATGAAAATACAAAAGACCAATTTTAGGAGTTTCTGTCTGTCTGACTATCGGGCTGTCGTTCTGTCTATATATCTATCTCTGTACGTATCGTGTCAAAACTACTTGACGAATTTTAATGAAATTACGTTGGAAGGTGCCTTAGTACTCTGTTCAAATATATAAAGTATATCATTTCCAAGAGAAAATAGCGAGTGTATAAAGTTTTACCGATTTAAACGACTTGGCAAAATTTTGTTAACGTGCAATTTTACTCATACTTATACTCAATCAGATCAATCTGCCAAAATTAGCATATATGTGTATTGCAGACCTTTTGACAGGTCTGTATGATTTGATAATCTTCATAAAATAATTTTTCCATGCCATCATACAAAATGTTTTTTGTATCATTTTGTGGTACCTACTACGTAATTCCGAAACGATTTTTTTAGTAGGACAGAATTCTGTTTTTTTGAAATATGTCTTCCTAAAAGAATTGTTCACACCCCAAGTGGCCCACCTTGGAATTCTAAGCAGCTATCAAAACATAAAAACTTGAAAAACAAAAATTATAAAAAAATTCAAAATCTCTGGTACGTGTACAGACCATGGAAAGTACTCTATGTCTAAGTCGTGCAGAATACAACTTATTAAACCTTTCGTTATATAATAATTACATAAACAAAATGAAAGAAAATTTCCTTAATGATCCAAAATCTTTCCATGCCTTCCTCAACTCAAAAAGAAAATCCAGTGGTTATCCGACAATAATGAAATTGTATAACAAAGAATACAGTGATGATGATGTTATATCGTCGAGTTTCTTCTTAAACCACGTAAGCGACATTTTTTCGAAATTGACCTTTTTTGGTTTTTATGGTAGAAAATAACATTTTCCACCAGACTATATTCTCATCTTAACAAGTTTGTATGAAAAATAAATAAATCCATTTTCAAAACCTCGTAAGCGCCATACATAAGACATTTGCATGCAAAAGATAATGGTTTTTATATTTCAATTTGGAAATGTTAAAGTCTCAACCACTAAGTTTTTTGAATTTAAGATTAAAAAAATCATGAAAGTCTCAGGCCAATTTGAATATTTTTAGTAAAGTTAAAAGTTTTCTTTAGATAAATACAAAAATAAATATTTATTTACACACATAAATTTGCAAATTTGCTTTTTGCACCAAAACCACGTAAGCGACATATTTGACTACAATTAACTGTAAGTAACAAATTAAAGAAAAAAAGTTTCTATACCCTTTAGAGAGTCGCACAGCCACGTTTTGAAAAAAAAAAAAAAATATTTTGAAACCCATACTAAAGAAGTTATTAAGTTTTTTTCGTTTTCTGAAAAACGACTTCTTGGCGTTTACGTGGTTTAAGAATAAACGCGACGATATGTAATATGTTTGTTGATTTTTTCGCCAGTATGGAAATAATGAAACTAATATACACATATATACCCTTATTCCCTAGCCACAAATCTTGTTCTTTCTTTCCCACTTTAAATAGTAAGGATATATTATAAATTGAAAATTACATTTAATTATGGTCCTGATGTTGTGCCAAGTTGCATTTTAAATCGTTGTGCAGAATCATTAGTTGCTCCTTTAACATTATTGTTTAATTCTGCGATTAGACATGGATATTTTCCTTTGTTTTGGAAAGACTCCTCTACATAAATCTGGGAATAAGTCTGACATTACAAACTATAGAGGAATTGCCAAATTAAGTGTTATTCCGAAAATGTTTAAAAAAAAATGTAATCAAATTTCAACAATTACATCACCTAGCCCCAGCATGGTTTTATAAAGATATGCTCGACTATGACTAACGTTCTTCATATTTGAACTCTAGTAAATTTTGGATTTTCGCAAAGAAAATAAGTCATTTCGGACCTCTTTTTTGCTGTTTATAAATGATCTTCCGAAAGTTATCAACTTTTCCCGCAATTTTGATATATGCTGATGTAAAAATAAATATATTGATCCTGCTTACGTTGAAGGTGATCTTAAAAACTTCTTTTTATGGTGCAAGAATAATTTAAAGTAAATGTAAGCGATTTTTTAGAAATACATAGTTGTATAGCTGATAACTACTCATTGGGAGGACATCAGCTGAATTTAGTCGACACTTTCCTGGATTTTGGAATTTTACTTGATTCGAAATTTAACTTTCTTGCACACATTACTATGACTGTCAACAAGGCTAGAGGTGTTTTCGCATTTATAAAGAGGTGGGCAAAAGAAATCTCTGATCCTTATATTACTAAGCAACTTTATGTTTCACTGGTTAGACTTGTTTTTGAATATGGATCAATCGTATGGGATCCTTAATACAATATTTATTGCCAATAGTATATTGAGTCGCTGCGAAAACAGTTTTTGCTTTTCTGTTTACGTGATCAAGCAGACTTGCGTTAATAAAACTAAATACACTAAAAAGCCGTCGCACTCTGCTAAATGTTTCTCTTATGTTGAATTTCTGCTGAGTAATATACAATTTACAATCTGTAATCGTCATTACAGACCTCTTTTAGTTGAATTGTTTAAAACAAATTATGCTCTAGCTGATCCTTTTACACATATACAGTGGCTCACAGCTTATTTTGTGCAGGGATTTTTTTTCATTTAAAATCTCTATAAAAACGAAACTAGCAATACATTAAAAAAAATTTTTGCACATTTTGAAAGAGAAAATATTCAGGATTAAATACTTAAAAGGTATTAAAACTAAAAATACCCCATTTTTCGATCTCGCAGCTTAAATTATGCAGCCACTTGTGACTGTGACGGTACCTCAATGGAGGGTTATTGTTTTTGAATTTTTCTGTATTCTACTTTTGGCAATGTCTGGCGTTGAATATTCAGTCTAATTTTTTTACTTGAAGTGTCAGTTTTAAAAAATTCAAATGGGTCCGCGCACAACGATAAAACAACGGGAATTGGTCTTAAATCTTTTCAAAAACGGTTACTCACAGCAAAAAATAGCAGAAATAGTTAACATCAATGCTTCCACAGTGCAAATAAACATCGAGCGCTTTATTCATGAAAATAGGGTCCATAACAAAGGCAGAAATGCACCAAATAAAATTTTCACTGAACACGACGAGCGATATAAAAGAAAAATAAAGTCGAATCCAAAGGTTTCAGCTCCAAAACTGACTGCCGAAGTTGAAACTGACCTGGGAAAGCAATGTTGCGTCAAAACTGTTCGCCGTGTATTGCGCCAACATGATTTTCTTGGCCGAGTCGCATGTAAGAAAACTTTTATTAACCCGAAAAACAGACTTTGCAGATTAAATTTCGCCAAAGAACATTCTATCGAGGATTCAGAATTTTGGAATTCGGTTATCTTTGCCGACGAATCAAAATTTAACATATTCGGTTCAGATGGCATGTCTTATGTATGGCGGAAACCAAATACGCAGCTCAAAAAAGAAAACCTAAACGCTGCAGTGAAACATGGTGGTGGCAGTGTTATGGTTTGGGCCTGTATGCCGACAGCTTTTAATGGAAATTTAACATTTATTGAAACAACAATGGACAAATGTAGGTACCTTGAGATCCTGTAATTTGTAATTTATTGGAGAGTGCAGAGAAAATGGGTATAAAGTCAAATTTAAGATATTACCAGGATAACGACCCAAAGCACAAATCAGGTATTGTCCAAACTTGGTTAATATATAACTGTCCACATTTAATGACACCTCCACCACAGTCGCCCGACCTTAACGTTATAGAAAATTTATGGTCAATATTAGAAATTAGCATAAGGAAACACAAAATTTCAAACAAAAATGATTTGAAGGAAGCGCTGAAGACGGAGTGGTAGAATATTTTGCCCAGTGTTACACAAAAACTGGTTGCATCTATACCAAACCGCCTCTGTCATAAACAATAAAGGGTACCACCCGAAATATTAAATAATTTAATTACCGTCCCTAAACTTGATATATGCAAAATCATAAGTGCCTGCATAAAATAAGCTGTGACATGAAAATTTGTAGTATTTTTTGTTATTTTAGTTTTAAAATTATTAACAAAGATTTTTGCAATAAATGATATTTTTTATTTAAACCAGAATATTTTCTATTGAATGATGCCTAATTCTTTTTTAGATTCCTGCTAGTTTTGTTTTTATAGAGCATTGAAAAGAAAAAAAACTACTGCATAAAATAAGCTGTGAGTCACAGACTAATAATAATAAATAAATGTGGTTCCAACAAGAGTAGATAGTTTTAACGCCTAGTCCTCACCATAAATAAATTTATAGCAATTCAAGGAATAGTAATTTGTCGTCAAAATAATTAAAGTCCTCGATTATAAAAAATAAATTTTAGTTAAAATTAATATCATTAACATTCATTTCATATGACTGTAAATATTTCTCTTCAATAAACCGATTAAAATTTACCATTAATATATAAAAAAATAAATTTAAATTAAATTGAAAGGCAAGGAAAGGAAAAGAAAATAAAACGAAAATAAAATAAATAAAAAATGTGCTTCAAGAGTCCTAAGAAAATATTGTTGTCAGCAAAAAACATGCATTTAACTGTTCAGGCTGTCGTTACTTTTTTATTGTTGTTATTTATAGGAGTATTTTGTAGTTGTAGCAGTGCTTCCGGTACTTATCCTTATTTAAGATTAAGAACATTTTCAACAACACACTCATCTCATTTGTCAAGTCTTAATATTTTTTCAATTATTTTTTTTCTTTCTTTACGCAACAGACTGGCCTGGCCTGACCCCCTCGTACTCGGTTCATTTATACCAACAGTTTGCGAAGCCAAACAACAATTTAGTCAAGCTGTCAGTCGACCAGAAAAAATGCAGTCTGACGATGGAATGCAAACCAATAAATATCAATTTAAACGCGGTGAAAAGGAGGTACGCGTTCCAACTAAAGAGCAAACATTTGTTACGCAATCATTTTTCACTTTTATTCGTTTTTAACAACAACACCAACAACAACTGATATTTACTCTTCGCACACATTCAGCACTGCATTCGTGTAGTGCTAACAGTTCTGGTGTGGGTGTGTTAAAATATTCTATGATCAAACTTTACATTTTTATATTGCTGGTCGGTCGATTGGCACGTGTGGAGAAAGCAAACAAACAATATTGGAATACAAAAAGAAAATAATGATTTAGCAAAAGTTTGGTAAAATAGTACGGGGTTAAAGCAAGAGTAATGGAAAATTTATTAATTTTAAAAGGTGTTCGCGAAGGTGAAATAAAACACATATTTCTTTTATGCTCTCAATGTTTGCCTATAGCTTTAGTGGCTAAGGTAGGGTTTGAGAAACGGGAATTCCCGGGAAACAGAGTAGAAATATCTGTATGGCTGTACTTAAAAAGAGACATAATGAGTGAAAACGTTGTTCAATTATATACGAATGCTTTAGTGCAACACAATTTAATCACCACATGAGTTGTTCCTTTTTTTTTTTAAAGTGGTATAAGTCCACTTTCTCAAATAACTAAATTAACGGTAATTTTAATAAGCTATAGACACTTTCTCTCCATTGTTACAATGCCAATTCTAATAGAGTTCTATTTTGACATAAAATAATTAAAAACAGTTTTGCTATTGCACAAATATTTCTTTTGAAAATGGAATAAGTCCATTCCTTATACTTATACCAACTTTGTTATTGCAATTATTATTGATTATTGCTACTTCAGTGCACGCTGCTGCAGATATTACTAAAGGCCGTTTCACACTATAATACTGAGTATTAAGATTTACATTGGATTTTGTAAGAATGAAATCAAATGGGAATCGGTGTGATTGTTAAAAAAATTCTAACGTAACATAACATTGCTTTTTTTCGTGCACACTATCACACTTCAAATAAAATGAAAAATCGATCAAAGGAACAAGCCAAGACGAAACATTGAACAATGGCGACTTAGAAATTTTATGTAGCCGGCAGAGGTGACGCTTCTCAAATATGTTTGACAGTTTATTATCTTATATACTACCTTTTCACCATAAATACTTCAGTATGCTGACTGAAAAGAAGACTGAATTTAAAATATTTTTTTTTATTTAGAGATCTTATCGATGTAATTTTCATTTTTACATCTATAAATATATTAAATTTATTTCAGTCTGTCAGGCTGTCTGTCTACTTTTCATTAGTGTTCGCATCACGTAAAAAGTACTGGATGGATTTTAACAAAATTTTGTGAGGAGGTACCTTAGCATTCTGATTCCAATATAGGATACTTTTTTCCACAAAAATATCAATTTCCGGTTTTAAGGTACGGAAATTGGGAAACTGGGATATTTCCAACACGGTTGCACACCTTTTTATTTTTGAAAGTGGGCTTTTTTAAAACTATTGCGCAACAGTAGGCTCCAATTGAATAAAATTTGTATTTGATTTATATTTTTACTTTGTGGAAATACATTGTTATTAAAATATTTCAAACACCTTTTACAGAGCTTTACAATCATTTTTAGAATGTTTTATAAATTTTAGAATTTTATTCAGGGATGGATACTTTTATATAAATTAAATACATAAACCATAACTGCAGCACTATAAAAGTAAGAGTCCTACAATTAATGTGGAATACTTTCAAAGCAAAAATATATTGTCAGGACGCCCACGACGTGGCAATATAACTGAAATAAACTCTTAATAAACTTGGTTATTCGTGTATTTTTTTTTTTATTAATAATTTTTTTTTAAAGACAACACTAACTCTGCCAAGCTTTTTGCTTTCTGCCTAGAGTCTTTGTCAGGAATCGAACCCGCAACCTCTAGACTGATAGACTAGCTCGCTACCAATCGCTCTATCGAGGCACTCAATCGGGTATGTTCTGTAATCCGAAACCGAGTGAAATTGAATCCGAATGAAATTTTAAATTGCCATAATTTTTAAATCTTACAACATTTTGATATTATTTTTTATGCATTTGATTAAAGACCATTCACATAACTTCCTTGATTGATAATGTAAAATAATAGGCGCAACGAAGTTATATTTTTCTTTAAAAATTTATTCGATTTCAATTTCACTCGGTTACGGATTGCAGAACATATTCGAATATCTTCATTTTAACTATTACTTTTTACATAAAAATCCATTTCAGTAAAGGTTATGTCTATAATTTGGACTTAATTTTGCTCCTGTTTTTATTTCTTGTAATATGTTATTTTTGAAAGTGGTATAAGTCAAGTGGAGCAAAAAAAAAACGTTTATTTTGTCAAAAAATTTTAGTAATTTTTATTTCATAATAAAATTAAAAAGGTGCATAAAATGTAAAGGAAATCACTCGGATTAATTAAAATTGGCTAATATTTTTAAATTGATTCAAACACAAACCACAAAACCACAAAAATGGACTTATACCACTTTAAAAAATCCAGTTTTCATATTTCATATTGATGGTCTAGAGTAGAGAGGCCTCTATTTTGTAGTTTTTTTGAAATTGAGTTTTTCAGCGATTCAAAAACATTTCACACAAATACGCCTCGTCACAAAAATTTATTGCCATAGTGTAAAAAACCGCCTTCACAAGCAGTTGTACATTACAAATTCCATGGTGAATACGTATTACAGTTTCTATTATGTTGGGCTTTTCTATTTAAGACCAACGATATGTAGACAATTTCGCGCATTTTAAGTTTGCTTGGCCCCTAACATTTTTTTTCGCAATAAATACTTTAGTTTCAGTTCTTATGAAGTGATAATTTTTAATAGAATTTATTTTAGTTTCAGCATTTATATTGTAAGTAGCACTACATGTACAATATTTTTACGTGTGTGTGTTTGTTTATGTATGTGTGAGTGAGTGTGTGTAGTACGCTTAAATGCAATTTTTGTTATCAGAATATTTTTGCTATTTGACAACTTGCAATTTTGGTAGAACAATTGGGAAGTTAAAGGATTGTTTTTTATAAAAAGATTTTTGATTAACCGATGGAATACAACAAGAAATTTATATGTTCAACTTAAAAAATATTCGACTAAAATTTAGTGATTAATAAAACAGTTTTATAAAATTTTGTTTTATCAAACTTTTTCAAATTAATTTTCAAATTAATGTAGGGCTACATCCGATATACTATCGATATATAGGCGATACTTTGGGTTTGTCGATATATCGGTGTCAGAAATATTTATATTTGGGGGATTCACAAGGTGTCATAAAGTCGTAACTTTTAAAATAATAACATATGAATGTTGTGAACAACCTCTCATATTTTATTGTACTGTTTTAAGTTTGTCAATTGATAAAAATAAAATTGTAAAAATAAGGCACCTTTTAAGGATATACAGTCTAGGAAAAAACTCTACATACAGCCTAATATTTTTAGATTTCAACTTTTACAGTGATATTTGAAAACATTATGTATGAGCTTAAGTCTTACGTTAATAGTTAACGTTATTTATAGATACAAATTTACAAATATATTCATGTCAACAAAGATATTCTCGAATATAACACAAATCTGTGAGAAAAAAGTCTACATACAGTGTAGCATCCGCCACAGTTTTTTTGTGAGAATATACAGAGTAAACATAGAAATGCCGTTATTTTCGCATATTTGACTTCTTGGACAAATGATATTATCATTCAGGTACAGAAAGTCAAAACAAAAATATTTTAAAATATAAATAAAAATGGAAAAAAGAAAAGAAATACAACTTCCCGTTCGCAATTTAGTGGTAAAATTCCGAAATGAAAACAAGTCCTACGGAGAAATTTCAAAAGTGAGCTTAAGTCGTGCTACTGTCCAAACTATTATAAAAAACTACGAAAGCACAAATAGCACCGAAAATAAGCCAAGATCTGGCAGGCCAAGGAAGTTTTCAGGTCGAAATGTGCGAAGTATTCTTAAAGAAATGCATCATAATCCACGAATAAGTGCTCCGAAATTGGCGGAACACATAGAAAAATATTCTAATGTTTCTGTGACGTCACGAACAATTATAAATATTTTGCATGAAAACAGCTTTAGAAGTAGAACGCCGCGAAAGCAACCACTAATTTCTGCTAATTATCGGCACCTACGTCGAATTTGCAAAAGCTTATCTAAATAAGGATTTGAATTTCTGGAAAACTGTCTTATTTACCGATGAGAGCAAGTACAATATTTTTGGAAGCGACGGCCGACCAAATGTGTGGAGAAAACCCAATACTGCACTTGAACCGAAGTATATAATACCTACGGTGAAACTAGGTGGTGGTAGCGTTATGGTTTGGGGAGCTATAGCATCATCTAGGGTGGGTTGTTTGGTTTTCGTCAATGGTAATATGGACAGACATCAATATAAAAGTATACTGGAACAAAATTTGAAACCACCCGTCGAAAGCTTGGGTCTTGGAAATCGTTGCATTTTTCAACAAGACAACGACCCCAAGCACACCGCTCACATAGTTCGAAACTGGCTTCTTTCTTATGCTCCACGACAGCTGAATTCCCCACTTCAGTCACCAGATCTTAAACCGATCGAGGCTTGGGATGTTTTGTAACGATTAGTGCGAAAATATGACATTACAAGTCGAGAGACTCTCAAAAACGCATTAATTCGTGCATGGGCCGAAATTACTCCAGATATCACTGAAAATGTAGTGATGTCAATGCCTAGCCGTCTTCAGGCTGTAAAAGTTGCTTAAGGTGGTCCTAGTAAATATTAAAAAAATAAATTTGACCTTTTTTTAGTTCAAAATAACTTATAGCTTTTATAGCTGTATGTTTTTGTTATTTTGATTGTTTTTTGCCTTGGCGAATAAGGCGACTTAGCCCGGCTCAGGTTTCTACTGAACTATATGACAAAGCAATAAATATTATTTTAGAACGTTTTTTGTTTGAAACACAACAAAAATATATTTAAACTGTTATAAAATATTAGAACATTATGACGATATGACATGTTAGCATACCGTGTGTGAATCCCCCAATTGTATTTACCAGAGACTACAAATAATTATTTTCAAAATTTCAAAATTAAATAAAAAATCACAACTGCATTAATTTTATTTGTTTCATTTTTATTATAAAAATTAACTTTAAAAATTTTTTTAAATTTTTTTAAATTTTCATTTATTGCTCAGAATACAAAATTTATTTTTTATCTCCTTAATTCAAATCCAAAATTCGTGCATTAACTTTTACTACATACTCGTTTGTATATTAATTTCTTATAATTCCTGGCGAATTTACCCACCTCATAGCGTTAACGTTTTAATGTGAATGGAAGCGTTTGTGAATATGAATGGAAATGTGAGTGTGATTGTGTGTGTGTTTGTTTTCCGTATATGTATTTTATTTCATATACAAATAGCATTCGTTTGTTGTTCTCATACCCATCATTCCATACGTGTTTTCTGTAAATTTGCATTCGTTGCAAGTATAATTTACATTTTTCATTGCTTTAGAAAATAATAGTTTTTATTTTTTCACCATTTTTCTATTTCAAACGTTTAATTCAACCATTTGAATTGATTGTCTATACACATGTTTTGGTTAGAAAAAATTCGTTTTGGTAATCGCATGTTTTACATTTTATTTTTAAGAATTTATTAATTGCAGTTAAATACAACCAGATGCAAGCTTTCCAGCTGTAACTCCTTCCTGTTATTGCACATTACATTTTTAAGTCTGTTTAATAGAATTTTTTTTCAAGTACCATTTAATAGGTTTTTACGTAATAGAGTTGTATGCTCTACAAAATATTATATAATAGAATTATCCAGATGGGCTTATATGTGCATAACTGAAAATAATGTAAAGTATTTAATTCTAGAGGTTCAAATTGTGTGCGTTTGGTAATGGGAGACCAAAGACGTAATGGCATTAGGAAACGTGCCAAAATTTGGCTTACAGCTCAATAAAGCAGGAAGTCAGATATCGATTTTGTGTTACCTATTGTGGAACAAGATTAACGTGAGTACCTGCCAACTCGGCCTAACCTCACGGTGGTCTTACCACCGAGTGAAACTTAGGCGTAGACTAGCGCCCCCATTGTGTAGTATAACAACACTTTGCGATTGCCACCAATCGCTTTTTGTGTGTAATACAGTCACAATGAGTAGCAATTTATATAATATGGCAAGCCTTTCCAAGGCAAGCCTAGATCCATATTATAACTGGTCGGGCCTCGAAGAGGACCCGTATGTTTTAACATACAGACCTTTTCTTCCAGATTTAGGCTCTAGGAACCCTAGCGTCTGGTGCCCCTATTTTCCCCGAGTGAACCGCGTCAAAGCATTTGCCATATTCCTGCAGTGACAATTGGAACCCCCGGGGGTGTGTTACTTATTGAATGAATAATAATAAAAGAAAAAAAAAAAGCTACGGTTACTGTACTATACTACGAGAATAGCGACCATGATATTGTCCCATAACCCGCCAAATTCCCCTGCAACAAAAACAAGCATGTTGATTTCGTGGAATATTCTTACATGAGAGTGAGCGATGAAACGATCCTTTTAGGGACTCATACGATAACGATGCGGTTGAACTCGTAATTGGTATATCGGCGATATTTTCTTGGCCGCTTCAATGATACTATTACAAATTTGGAAATATTAACACGCAGAGATATCTATAAATTTCATGTCACTCAAAAGCGGTTGTCATAAGCGCATTCAAGAATGCTATAATTTTATGACAAAAATAACAAACTGCATTCTCTCTCTCTCTCTAAAACGAGGATGCAGTTATGTAAGCGAATAAGTATTCCTTATAAAATTTAGTGAAACAAAGAGACCTCTCTCGCTTACGCGGATACAGCTATTTAAACGAATAAGTTTTTATAAAGAATTTGGTGAAGTAGAGAGAGCTACCAAGTGGGACATCGCAAACATAAATCATGCCTTCCTGAAGCAGGTTGGAAGGGAGAGTCAATTTCTCTCCCTTCAAGTAAACGTAATTCTTTGCTGGGGTATTAATGTGTTAGCTACAACAACGAGTTGCAGTACAAACTTGTGTGCAAAGTAAAAAATACAACCGTAGTTTGATTTTCTACTGGTTTAACGGTTTGGAAAAAAATGTGTTACTTTACTTTAATCTCGGTCTGCATTCCAAAACTATTACAACCATGTTCATCACCACGATTAGAGGGATTTGGCGCGTTTGTGAAAAAAATATTTGAGAATCCGATAAGGAAAGCTCTTGTCCATTCTATGCTTTAATTTACATAAAATAGAAGTTAAGAGATACCAAAGATCTCTAAAGTCGTATTTTTTAAGACAACACTGTTTTCGAAAATCTTGGCTTGTCACCGAAAAAGACTCAGAGTCTTTGGCGGGAATCGAACCCACCTCCCACAGACTGATAGACTAGCCTACTACCAATTAGAGATTCAGATCCAATACAGCCGTTTACCTAAACTTACAATTCAGCCTTTTACCTAAACTTAAAAAATGACATCACAGAACTTAAGATTTCTGACAAGTTTTTGTTTAAACAGGTTTGCGAAATCCCCAAATTTTAAGAAAGAACATTATCTTTCAATTACACAAAAAAAAATATATTTGTAATGTTTCCTTCACTTCATGAGTCAATTTTGGATTGAAAAAAAAAAAAAAACGAAAATGACAATGAAAAAATTTTATTAGCTCTAGTTTCTGTGATACACCATGGGTCAAAATATATAACGTTAACAAATTGAGGCAAATCAGTAAATTTTAAACCATAAGTTTATCAATATTATAAATTAATTTGGAGTTGAAAATTAATGGCAGAATACTTGGCAGGTTGGATATTATTACCATCATGTGGATTTCATTTTTCTTTTGGCCTGTCTTTTGTAGGTGAGTTCTGGAGCATCCCTGCATACGCACCAACAGTAATCTGCAAGCATTGATTCATTCCAACGGCCCTTATATCTTTGTTCCATTACAGAAATATCCTGATGGAATCTCTCACCGTGTTCATAACTGACCGCACCACAGCTAGGAGGGAAAGTCTAGATGAGAGTGGAGGAAATGAATTTTGAGAGACATGTTGCATCCAAGGTTGAACTCGTAATTTATGATATTTTTGTAGAAGTATCCTCACCAACTGAACATAGTCATCTTCTCTTTTGTTCCCCAAAAAACTTTTAACAACTCCCTTGAACGCATTCCAAGCTTCCTTTTCTTTCCCCTCCAAAACTCTGTCAAACGCAGGATCCTTCAGAAGCTCCCGAATTTGTGGCCCAACAAAAACACCTTCCTTAACTTCTGCATCACTTAGGAAAGAAAATTTTTCCCTCAAATATCTAAAGGCCTCTCCTTCTTTGTTCATGCCTTTGACAAAGTTTTTCATCAAACCGAGTTTTATATGTAGTGGTGGAAGAAATATATCTTTCGGGTCGACGAGAGGCAGGGCAACAACATTTTTTTCACTAGGGCCAAGATTTCTTGCAGGCCAGTCTGTTTGAATGTAATGTGATTTCCTATCCCTACTGTCCCACATATATAAAAAGCAGCAGTATTTAGTATACCCCAGTTGCATTCCTAAAAGTATAGCGATGACCTTTATATCACCACAGATTTTCCACTTGTGTTCAGCAAATTTGATTGAGTGGAGGAGAGAGATAAATATAATTATCTTTTTGTAGAAATAAAGGCCTCATCTGCCTTCTTTACTCACTAGGCTATATTTAGTGCAGAATGCCACAGTTCCCAGATCTGATTTTTGGTCTAAAGCCTTCTTCGTAAATATGTTAATGCCATATTTGTGTTCTTCAAGGTATACTTCCCTTTAAAACGTGATCCCGACTCAAAAGTTGGTTCAATTAAAATCCCTAATGTCTTGAAATTTTTTAAATCAAATGGACTATTAAATAAAAGCTGTGAAAATGTGGAAATCTTTATTCTTTGTTAAAAAAAAAAACAGTTTCTAAAAGTACAATATTCTGCGATAATTTTTAAAAATTAAAAATTTAACTTCGATCCACTGCAACTCCTTTATTTCTTCTCCGACCAAAGCGATTACCACTCTTTCAAACGAAATATAATTTTTCTAATGCCTCCAGCCTTTGACCACAGGCGACACTTTAAAGAAAAGTATACATTGAAAAACGCAAATTTACCAATATCTGATCAATGGCCGAAATGAAAAAATATTCATCTTTAATTAATCTAAAAAAATACAACACAATTTTAAATAATTTTCGCTGTAAAACAGTGACATGAATTAGTATTTCAGGATTAAGGTTTAATTTTTTTATATTTCATTAATCTATATTAAAGACGTTGATGTTATTAACTTTCCATCAACTAAATATTTATCCAAGTGAATGGTTTGCAGCAACAAAGACTTAACTCAAATGTTTATAATTTTTGGGAATATAAAAAAAGTGTACAAAAGTGGACAATGTTTTCTTCAATAGCCTTTGGCTTCGTCCAATCATTTGTTACCCTAAAATGGAGTTAACTCTTTGTTATTTAAAATTACGATGACTGCGAGACAAAACCGAAATGCATTTAACAACAAGCAAATCCTTTTGTGTTAAATAAATAATAATTGTGAACTTTTTATTTATAAAATACCATTTTGGAGCAAAAGCTGATAATGAAAATACTTTTAAAAACAACAATACATGTGTTTAAAAAAAATTAATCTTTAAGAGTTTAAGCAGATGCTGAATAAAGCTGTCTGATCAGCTTTATACACATGCAACCAAACACATATTGGTATCCGAAAAACCCACACAAAATGACAAAATGCCTGCAGAAAATGATGCTGGTTGTTGTTCTTTATGCTTTGAGATGTTGTTGTTTTTTTTTTTTTTAATTTTTAATTTCAAAAATACATTTACCAGGATTTTTGTGCAAAAATACTTTAAACTAGAAAATTGTCAAGTTGTTATTACTGTTGCTGCCATAAATTACCATTTCAATAAAGTTTGCAGCAGCAGGCTTCGTTAGTAAGTGCAACATTGTTTGAGTTTCTGACCAAGTCAATGTGTAAAACATGAGAAAGAATAACAACCATCGCACCAACAATTTGTTGTTTGTGCAGCATGTTGTGCTGTATCTGTGACATTAAGTCTATGCTATCAGGGCCTGTGTTACAAATACACTTTCTCTGTTGCTCTTCTTTATTGCTTTTATACATCAAAACAACAAATTATTTCTAGTTGCATAAATTCACACCAAGTACATCCTTCTTTTGTCGGTCATGCAACACTCCCTAGTATTGGAGAAAGAAAAAACTTTCAAACTCTCAAAAACTGTCTAGAAAGAAAAACAAAATATTTTGCCAGTTTTGTTTAGTAAAATTTTGTTTGGAACTATTTTTGACCTCGTCTATTTTTGTGTATCATTGTATCGTTTTACAACATTGACAACCGTCTATGAGAATTTGTTTGAGTGTTAATTTTGTAGAAACAAAAAAAAAAAACAACTTTTGACTACCATGTTTATCTTTAGTGAACTTTAAATATTTGTCGATATAAAAGGGTTTTTGCAACTTTTTTTTTAATATACAAATATAAGAGTTTAGGTCAGTATTTTTAAACATTGTCGACAGAAAAACACTAAAAACTTTAATCAAAATTGGTTTCTAAAAATTTCAAATTTCAAAAGACGACTAGCAATCTGTTAAATATTTTTGAAAACATGTAAAATAAATTTGGTTCTGTCAGCAAGCACTTCTACTTGAAAGGAAAAACAACTAATAAAATTCAAAACACATTAGCGTCTTGGGAGTGGTGTCCAAGCAAATGCTATCAATATGAATGCTTGTGTTACAGACAGTGTTTGAAAACAAATAAAACTTTTGGCAAACGTTTCAGGCAAAAAAAAATTTTTTAAAATACTTTTTAATCGTTTTGTACAAAAAAAAATTCTTTCTGATAAATGAGAAAGAGCACAAAACACTTGGCTTTTCACTCATCTGCTGGCCTTTACAATCGTAAAGATTACAATCGTAAAATTGCGAATCTGCGATTGAATTAGTTAGATCCATTTTCAAATCCTGATTTTGTTTATGATTTCTTTTTTAGAATTTTGATTATTTTTTTCTTCTTATACTATTGTAGTATAAATAAGCAACAATAAAACAAAACTTTAGTAACGCAAAAATAAAAGTTGTAATGGGTGATTCATGTAGGGATACTATTTTCAATAGCCTTTTTTTGGCAGATCACGTGCGAGTCGTGTCATGCTGTCATGTTAGTTTTGTTTAGTATTGTTTGACATTTCATAATGGAAAGACTTACGCCTGAACAACGTTTATTAATAGTTCAACTTTATTACGAAAAATCACGTTCTGTGAGGAATGTGTTTCGTTGACTTCGCTCAACTTATGGTCAACATAATCGGCCTATTGAGCGTACTATTTGCAACACCATCACCCATTTTGAGACCCAGCATTCATTATTGGATAATATTCGACTGAATAGACCACGTCCAGCACGTTGTGAAGAAAATATAGCGGCCGTAGCTGAGAGTGTACACGAAGACCGTGGAGAGTCGATTCAGCGCCGTTCGCAGCAACTCAAACTGACGTATGGAACGACTTAGCGCATTTTACGTCGAAATCTAAAATTGAAAGCATACAAAATACACAGCTTGCGCTACAACTGAATCCGCTCGACCTTTCCAAGCGCCATCGCTTCGCTCTATGGACTCTTGAAAAGTTCCAAGAAGATCCGACGTTTACGAGGCAAATTTTGTTTAGCGATGAGGCCCATTTCTGGCTCAATGGGTATGTAAACACAAAAAATTGCCGGATTTGGGACGAAGAGCAACCAGAAGAGATTCAAGAGATGCCACTTCCTCCAGAAAAAACAACGGTTTGGTGTGGTTTATGAGACGGTGGAGTCATCGGTCCATATTTCTTTAAAAATGATGCCGGTGCGAACGTAACCGTCAATGGCTACCGTTATCGTGCCATGATAACCGACTATTTGATGCCTGAAATTGAAGCTCGTGATCTCGGCGATTTTTAGTTTCAGCTAGACGGTGCCACTTCCCATACATCGCATCAATTAATGGATTTATTGAGAGAACATTTCGTTGAGCACATAATTTTACGTTTTGACCCGGTCGATTGGCCAACAAGATCGTGTGATATCACACCGTTAAACTTTTTCCTGTGGTGATATGTAAAGCCTTAAGTTTATGAGGAGAAACCCGCTTCGATTCAGGCCTTGGAAGAAAATATCACGCGTGTCATTCGCCAGTTACCAGTCGAACTGCTTAACGGATGGCCCATCTACGACGTAGCAAGGGCCAACATTTGATAGACATAATCTTCAAAAAATAAAAAAGTAGGGAACCTCGAAATGGATCACGCGTTTTAAACAGAACTTTGATACATGCTCTACCATAATGCGCAAATTCTTATGCAAACGTTTACGAAAAGTTTTTTTTGCCGACTTTTTTTATTCTAATTCAATGCTTTCTTTTCCACCTGTGTACGTATGTAATGTATAGTTCTGTATTTACGACCAAAAACCAATGCAAATTTAAATGGCACAATTGTTCGCGAAGAACTAAATAAATAAAAAAAGAAACGTTTCGTTCGGTTTGCTTTCGTACTTTGGTTCGAAGCAACACAACCATTTTTATTGTTAAAATCTCTATACTCACGACTAAAGTGTATGTGTCTCGACGTAGCGTTAGCAGAAAATTAGTTCCCTATACTCACAAGTATAGTTTTAGAGTTACCTATAGCTGGGTAGATAACTTTTAACGTAGCGGTTCAGGTCATCCAGTTAAAGCATTTTTAGTTTTGAATAAACGCAGAGTTAAAGTGCACGAGAGCTACTTAAATGAGTTAATTTGGGTTAGAAACTATTTGGTTATGAATAAGCTTTTGAGTAAATGGGTGCTACATATACAAACAAATGAGTCCATGGAAGTGTAATAATTATACGTTTGAAGGCAATGTAGTGGTTGGGAGCATAAAGCCAGACTTCTGGTAGATAAATATATAGAAGTCAAGGTATTGCAATGAAATCAGCTTCTAAGATACGATTGCAAAAATAGCTATTTAAATGCAATCTAAGCACTCCTATCTGATTACCGGAAAATAGACAGGACACAGCTTCACTGCTTTAAATATTATCTGGCCGAAATGAAAACCAAGCCGAAAAAGCAAGATGATAGCATTTGTATGTGGTTAAAAGAGCAACGCACTTGTGTGTTAGGTGTCTACCAAATGCTGACATCTAGACTGAGAACTACAGGATCTTAACTATAGAGAATACTTAACAATTCGGACAATGGTAAAAGTGACTGCTTCGGAAATAAGAGGATCGGAGAAGTGTTTTGGTCTTAATAACCCTCCGACCCAATCTGACCATGAAAGGTGAATTATACACACTAGGGTAATTTTTTCCCCTTTGAGATAAATAGGGGGAAAAAATGTCACCCCCCTAAAATGTTTCTTTCTTCAGATTTTAGGATAGCCAAAGTTTGAGCACGATTGAAAGATGTTAACACGTGCCACTGGTGCCTCAAAGTTTTTAAATCTCGATTTTTTGGCAGTTTCGCGACTTCGGCGACCCATATCTCTGGAACGGCTAAAGCTATTTTTCCGTGTTATACATCAAATTGAAGGCGATACTGTTTATATTTTATATGCAATAAAAAAAATGCGTAAGTAGTACTGAATTCGAGATAACGAAGCCAATGTCCCTAAAAACGTGACTAGGTACCTGTTGTGAACAAACCTATTTTCCTTCCCATATTATCAATTTTTGGAATGATAACAATTATGTATTTATAAACTCAACTATAATAAATAAATCAAGTATAATAAAATCGAGATTTTCAACCCTTTGAGGCCCCAGTGTCTGGGGTTAACTACTCCCAATTGTGCTAAAACTTTGGCAATCTTAAAATGTAACAAAATGAAACAACTTAGGGGGTGCCCCCAAAAAAAATCCGACATCGATTTTTTAAAACCACTCTAATACACCCGCTTCAAGCCAATGTAGTTGTAAATTTTACTAAAAACTAAAATTGAAGTGGTTTAAAACCACTTCTAAAATCACTTGAATGCAGCAGCCTGCGATGACATAGAGGGGGATCAATTGATCGGGTATCGAACTGTTTGTTGTTATCGAACTTTGTGTTATCAGATCGATAGATTTATCGTATAGGTTGGCTGCATACAGAAAAATCAGTTGAGATGTAATCGCGAAAACGAGAAGACGTGCAACCGGGAAGGTAAAAAAATCGTGCTTCATTAAGAAGACTACAGATATAATTGGTCAAATTTTATTATATTCCACTTTTAAACATCATTGTTTTTCTTGTATATAAACCCCTGTAATTTTTTCAATGCTTAAAGTCATTGTGGAGTTGAAAAGTTGCTTGCAATATTAAAGACTAAATTCGTTGCCGAAAACGCACATATAAATCAATGTCAGGTTGTGGGAGGTATATACCTATACATTCATATATGTACATATGTATGTAACAAGTATAGATTATAGCGTAAATGTATGCATTTGTTTAAATTTGTAATTGCATTTAACATTGCATTGCATGTAAGTGTAAGCCAGCATCAAGACGTTACCAATAGTTGTACGAATTTGTTGTACATCACTTGCGGGATTAACTAAGAACATTTTAAGCTTTTGGGCTACAAATTATTTAAGTATTTAGAAACCGCGTTTGCTAGCAGAGAGTAAGAATTTTTTTTTGAGGTGGGTAAGTTGTTTCGTTCGAAATGTAATAATAAAATAACTACCAATTTTATGTTTTATTTCTACATGAATGTATTAAACACAGGTAAAATAATAGACTATACTGTATAACAGAAAGTGTTTTACAAACTGTGTGTGCATCCAGAATCGCACAGTGTCTCCTACACTAGAAACAATTGTCAAAAACTTTTTAAAATTTAGTATACTTTTATGTTTCTTAAGCCATTTTTTTTTTTTTTTTTTTAAGAGAAGTACCACTCAGGCAGTTAATGCCTACATAAACTGTGGTACTTCCTTTGGAAAGGGATAGTAGTACATAAGACAGATGGTTAGTGATAGTAAAGCTTCGATACTGGCAACACTGCAATTGCACGTTATGATTATTTTTAGAACAGTATTGCAGCGCCTCTGGTGTTATTTAGGCGAATTAGTTCGAAGCTAGCATAGCCAATTTATAATTATTTTACTTCGCCGGCGATTTAGTGCTATGTGGTAATACCGGCGAAGGAGGGCGCTGTGATATGCATTATTATGAAGAAAAATTAATACATATCAGAAAAATTGATGTTGCCACGGCTGAGATTTGAACTCGTGACCATTGCTTAGTAGTCAACGTGCTAACCACTTAAGCTACAGCACCCTCAAACTGAGGGTATTAAGACTTGTCTAATACTTAAATCCAATTAGAAAGTGTGATAGTGTTAAAGCAATATGTTATCAAAATGTGAAATAATACGGAAAGAAATTTGACATCCCATAATACCAAAACATTTTTAGAAAATTTTCTAAATGAAAATATTTTTCATTTTAAAGCAAAGGACCAAGCTGAGTGAGTCGCACCCGATAGTTCGCCGCCGCCGATTATATTTTATCTTTGTCCTGCATCTGCCTTAAATTGCCATCAGTCTTACCAAAGGGTAAAAACGAAACCCTATTGTTTTCGCTACAATGTCTGTCCGTCTGTCCGTCTGTCCGCCTGTTAGCGTTTTATCTCTGGAACCGTAATAGGTAGACGCTTGATATTTTCACAGAAGGTGTATAGCTGTGGCCGCTATAGTAACAAATACTAAAACCTACAGGGTGTTTCGATAGAGAGGTGTTATTCACGAATATGTCTTTATTTCTTGAACTGTAGGAGGCATAGACTCAAGATTTAAAAACAGTAATTAAAACTAAGTTCGCTATATAAACAAGTACAAAAAAATAAACCTAAAAATTAAAGGGTGTTCCGATAGTGGTGTGATTTGCATGTATAAGGACTAAGTTTTGAACCATAATAGGAAGACGCTTGAAATTTTCTCAAAAGGTCTATAGCTGTGGCCGCTATAGTAACAAATACTAAAACCTATAGGGTGTTCCGATAGAGAGGTGTTATCTACGAATATCTGCTTATTTCTTGAACTGTAGGAGGAATACACTAAAAATATGCAAGCAGTAGTAAAAACTAAGTTCGCTATACAAACATGTCTAAAAAAATAAACCTAAAAATTAAAGGGCGTTCCAATAGTGGTGTGATTTGCATGTATAATACCTAAGTTTTGAACCATAATAGGTAGACTCTTGAAATTTTCACAGAAGGGGTATAACTGTGGCCACTATAGCAATAAAAACTAAAACTTATCGGGTGTTCCGAAAGTGAGGTGTTATTTGCCTTTATGTCTTTATTTCTAGAGCTATAGGAGGCAACCACTTAAAATTTGCAGACAGTAATTAACACTATGTTCGCTTTCTAAACAAGTATATAAAATTAAACCTTAAAATTCAAGGGTGTTCCGAGAGTGACGTGCTTTGCGTGTATATGGCCTTTGAACAATAATAAGTAGATTCTTGAAGTTTTTACAGGAGGTTTATTACTATGGAAACTATAACAAATCATAAAAATTAAAGGGTGTTCCGACAGTGCCGTGATTCTCATGTATAACGCGTTATTTCTTGAACCGTAATAGGTAGATTCTTAAAATTTTGTACAGAAGATATTTTGCCACGGGCGATATGACAATTACTAAAATTAAAAGGGTGTTCCAATAGCGATGCAATTTTCGCGAATATGACTTTGATTTTAAAAATAAAGGGGGCCCCATAAGACATGAAAAAATTAACAACTTCAATTTATAAAGGCCTACTAAACATAGTACGGAACCCCACATGTGTGAGACTAACTCGCACTTGACTGATTTATTTTTTATTTTTTTAGTAAACGAAAACTTGAACGGCCAAACAAACTTAAGATCCGGCACCGCTGCAGTCCACATAAAATTGCTCAGCCGACGTCGTTCAATGTCTTGTCTCGGCTTGATCCTTTGCTGATATTTTTCATTTTATTTGAAGTGTGATAGTGTGAAAAAGAAATGTGATGTTACGTTAGATTTTTCGACAATTACACAATTCTCATTTGATTTTTATCTTACAACATCCAATGAAAATCTTAATACTCAGTATGTATTATTATTAGTGTGAAACGTTTAATATAAAACTAGCTGACCCGGCAAACGTTGTTTTGCCTTCAAATTTTATTTATATTAAAATAGAGTTAAAATAGGAAAAAACCTCTCCGAGCCATTTAGTACCAAACGAGGTTTCAGACAAGGCGATAGTCTATCGTGTGACCTTTTTAATATCCTGCTAGAAAAGGTTATACGGGATGCGAATGTGAATAGAACTGGCACGCTATACACTAAACAACACATGTTACTCGCTTACGCTGACGATATAGACATCATGGGTCGAACATTGCGAGCGGTAACTGCCACCTTTGAAAAAATCGAAAAAGAATCTGCCAAAGTGGGTCTGGCAGTAAACGGCGATAAAACCAAGTTGATGGTATCAACGCACAAGACGTCCAGTAGACTCGGGCAGACAGTGGAAGTTGAAAACTACAACTTTGAGGTAGTTAGCGATTTTATCTACCTCGGTACCGCCATCAACAAAACAAACAACATCAGTTTTGAGATAAAGAGAAGAATAATACTGGCCAATAGATGCTACTTTGGGCTAGGTAAGCAGTTTAAAAACAAGGCCACCTCTCGACAGACAAAAATAACTCTCTACAAGACACTGATACTACCCGTGCTATTATATGGTTCCGAAGCATGGGTACTTGCGAAAGCAGATGATGCCGTGCTTGGAGTGTTTGAGAGAAAAATTCTTCCAAAAATCTATGGACCAATCTGCGTTGGCGGAGAATATCGGTGTCGTATGAACCATGAGCTGTATGAGCTGTATGCCGACATAGACGTAGTCAAACGTATCAAATTACAACGAATGCGTTGGCTAGGTCATGTTGTGAGAATGAATGAAGATGCTCCAGCTAGAAAGTCATTTGAATACGAACCTGGTGACGGTTCACGCAGAAGGGGAAGACCGAAACTTCGATGGAAAGATCAAGTTGAGGAAGACATCTCGAAACTTGGTGTCAGAAACTGGAGAAGAAGCGCAGAAGATCGAGGCGCTTGGAAATCTATTTTACGTTCGGCTACAGGAACAAATGTTCTGTAATAGCCACCTAAGTAAGTAAGTAAGTAAAATAGAGAATATTAGTGTTGTTCATTATAGTGGACACGGCGAAGACAGTAAAGACGGCGCTGTTTTCGTGTGATTTCTTGTTGAATTGATTGATTATATTTTAAAATTGATAAATGAATAAATGCATGCATATGCTTGAAGAAACAAAACTTTTTTCGCCAGATAAAGTTGTTTATCTTTCAATTTAATATTAAATTTATCCTAAGCTCTAAATAATATTTACTGGTAATCGTTTAAATCTATACACATTTTTAATTTTTACAGGTTTAGAAAGCTCCTATATGCTCAATACGTGTAAGTGGTATCAGAGGATTAACAATATCATAATAATTTTTAAATTATATAGATAAAAGAGCTTTTAATCAAATGGCGAAATAAAATTTGAAATTTTTCTATTATATTTTGTATTATATATATTACCGGAAAAAATGTCAATTTTTTTTATTTTTTACAACGGTGGCTATCCTGACTTTATTAATTACAAAGCTGTCAAATCATTTTGGAGTATTTAGCCAGCAATTGAGGCTTTAAAAAGCCTTTTACGTTTTTTAATCGGTGCTTTGCACTCCAAGAAATTTAACAATAATTTATAAATTTTGTTTCAAAATTGGCTATGTTTGGATAGAGCTAGAGGGAGAACCGTAATAATTTTTTACCAAATTTTTCGTTTATTCGCATTTCTTATATGTAGGTTCTCTTAAAAATGGGTTGAAAAAATTACTAGTAGCGAAATAAGTTTAAATTACATAAGCAAAAAAAGAAGACCACCCTTTTGGGGAAAATCCTGCAAAAGGGTATTTTTCCCCTTTTCCCAATTCAGAGGCTTGTAACTTTTGAACGAAAAGTGCTATCAGAACAAAACTTGAAACTAATTTATTTAAAATTTTATCAAAAATATAGCCAAAAACATTTAAAAAATATTTGTAAGCGAATTTTCTCCCAAACTAAGAGAGACGACCTACATACACATGTAAGCACATTTTATTATTGATTTTTTCAAGGTCTACTTAAATTTAATAGTCTTAACATTTGAGTTAAAACTAAACTTTTTATGACATTTCCAAAAAATTATATACCCGGTGTACCCAACTTTGGGGGCTTACCCAGAGCCCTCACCTTTACCCTAGGGGGCCGACCGTTCGCAGCTTCACTCAGAAACACCTCTGCTTTGCCTCTGTGATATCTTCAGCGTTTAAGATATCTTTAGCAGTTCAAGAGACACCGAACTATATCCAAAATAAATCGTTTTCAACCCACTGTGCAGTGTTGCATTATAAGCTACTGTACTGTTAATACCAAAAAGTAAAGGAGTCATCACTGTGCTTAATAGATGTTACGAGTACCTCTAAAGCTATATTTTCTAAGCTGAATTTTATTGGAATTTTACGTCACATATTTTCTCCTTAACACATAAACAAGAAGAAATCGGTTTTGAATTTTTGAAAAACATTTTAACAAATATTTGTACGCCATATTAAAAGCTAAATTATTTCTTGACATCTTATGTTATGAGATTGCCATACACAGACACAAATACAACAAAGTTATAATCATTCTAGATGGCACTACAAATACATATATTTTCTTAACTGCTAAGGAAACTTTGGAAATGATTGTGTTGCTTTCACTTTGCATTTATCTCGTGGAGTCGTTGGATAGCAAACAACAACAACAACTCATCCTCATAATCCAAACACTTTGAGTATGTTGCAGGCAGTGAAGAGCAAAATAATGCAGTATAAAATAAATAATTGAATACATCATCATAAATAAGTGTTTGTAAAATTTCTATACATATAATAAAATAGTAACTCATTTTCTGTCTGTCTGGACGGATTTTGACAAAATTTTGTGAGAAGGTACCTATAAGTATCTTGATCCCAATATAGAATACTTTCTTCTGCAAAAAAATACAAAAAATACTACTTAGTACAGCAAATGTAATTTTTGAAAGTGGGATATTTTAAATACAGATGGCGCTGTTTTAACTGATTAGTGCTGCACCTTTAATTTTTGAAAGTGGGATATTATAAAACATAGATGGCGCTGTTTTAAATGCTTAGTGCGACACCTTTAAATTTTTGAAAGTGGGATATTATTAAACACAGATGGCGCTGACAAAATATGAATTACTTACTGCCAAATAGCCATTTGAATGAAATTTGTATTTGATTTGTATTTTTACTTTGTGGAATGTTGCAAAAACTTAATAGAAACGACCGGTTGTTTTTCTTTAATCGGGATTTTCCCAGTTTGTTAAGTTTGCCTTAGTTGTTGTTACAGTAGCTCATATACATACATATGTACACAGGTTGCGAGTGAGTATATATTTGAACTGTATGTGAACGGTGATTTCTAGATAAGTTAGAAAGTGTTAAACAGTGTCAATAATAGTTATTTATACAAAACATAGTGTTTTTAAATAAAAATAATTATTTACGTGTAATAAATTATGTTGTATTCGACCTTTTTAAGTATAATTGAAGGAAAAAAATTAAAATTAGGCTTGAGGTCAAGATGTTTTATTTAATATTAGTAGAAAATATTAAGAATGCCAATATTTCGCTACTCCTTTGGGTAGCATCATCAGGGCTAAAAAGGTTTTAGAAATACATAACATGTAAACACATAATAACATTAAAAAAACAAAACATATTAGGTTTAAACATTAACTCATACAAAAAACAACCAATGACAATATATATAGACAAAAAAAATATTAACAATAAAGAACAAACAAACTTATTCTATAATGTAGTTCGACTACTATCGTCAAAAGTTATTATTGCACTGAATATTAAACCAACAAGTTAGTTTGATAATACTTCTTTTCTTTGTCTACCTTTATTTATTAAATGCCTATAATTCTGAGCTATGCTCTCAACGTCAGCTTTATAGTTTATTCTCTTAATTGTAGGTACATTTATGTGTGTGAAGTTAGCTCCGTCAGTTAGCTTCGTTTTTAACAACCCTGTGTTAGTTAACTCATTTGTACAAAATATGGTAAAATACACAAAAATGAATTATTTTAAACATTTTTATGCAAAAAGTAATTAAAAGCAGCTATTTTATTAACATTTTATTGATAATTAATAATAAAGGCTTGGAAAAAAGTGAAAATATGTATTTTCCCATATGGACATTTATTAAATATCAAAAAAATGGCCAAAATCGGAAAGGTGCGGCTTAGCGGACTATAGGGGTTGAAAGCTATGACATTACAGATTTCAGAACTATATTGGTTATATTCAGAATTTGTATAGGTTTTTAGTAATAGATTTTTGAAAAAAGTGAAAATATGCATTTTCCCATATGGACATTTATTAAATATTAAAAAAATGGCCAAAATCGGAAAGGTGCGGCTTAGCGGACTATAGGGGTTTAATATAGTTCTGAAATCTGTAATGACATAGCTTTCAACCCCTATAGTCCGCTAAGCCGCACCTTTCCGATTTTGGCCATTTTTTTGATATTTAATAAATGTCCATATGGGAAAATGCATATTTTCACTTTTTTCAAAAATCTATTACTAAAAACCTATACAAATTCTGAATATAACCAATATAGTTCTGAAATCTGTAATGTCATAGCTTTCAACCCCTATAGTACGCTAAGCCGCACCTTTCCGATTTTGGCCACATTTTTGATATTTAATAAATGTCCATATGGGAAAATACATATTTTCACTTTTTTCAAGCCTTTATTATTAATTATCAATAAAATGTTAATAAAATAGCTGCTTTTAATTACTTTTTGCATAAAAATGTTTAAAATAATTCATTTTTGTGTATTTTACCATATTTTGTACAAATGAGTTAACTAACACAGGGTTGTTAAAAACGAAGCTAACTTCACACACATGGTACATTTATTATCTGTAACATCTCCAACATGTAACGGCGTTTATAATTTCTCTCTGTATTTAATATTTTAATATTATCAAAATTTGGAGAGTGATTGTTATGTGCACAGTGGGTCGCGAGTGCAGTTTTTTGTGTGAAATTATTTAACCTATTACGCTGATTATATATATGGCCAGCAATCCTAACTTTTAACTTATTTTTTGTCGTCCCAATGTAAACTTTATCACACTTTTCAATTTCATTGCCATCGCAAGGAATTTCGTAAACTACATTCGATTTGTCCGTTATATGAACTTTGTCTTTAGTTTTGCTGAAAAAAGAACGTAAACTATTATCTGTTTTTTGTGCTATTCTATATTTGTTACAGTCAAATAGTCCAGATTTTTTAAATCTCTCAGATATATTTGGAACATATATAAACGATTTAAAAATCTTAGGTTCAACCACATTATCTGTATTTTTAACCACTTTTACAGGATTATAATCATTGATTAGTTTGTTACTAAGTTCAGATGGAAAATCGTTGTCCTTTAGTATTGTCCTTATTTTTCTCTTATTCTTTTGGTGGAAGCTGGTGTCACTTATGTCCAAAACTCTGTTGATAAAATTAGAGGCGGTGTTTATAATCATACTTCTTGGATGCTTTGAAAAATAATTGATTAATCTTCCAGACGCTGTTGGTTTTTGATACCAGTCAATTCTTAGTTGTTGGCCTTCCCTAATCACCATGGTGTCCAGATATGGAAGTCTGGAGTTGCATTCTCTCTCCATAGTGAACTTAATTCTTGGGTGAAAGTTATTGAGAAGAGTCAGTATATTATCTATTTCATTTTTTCTAACAATGGCAAACAAATCGTCAACATATTATGTTAAAATCTTGGGTTTAATATTTAATTCCCGTATACAAGTTTCCAATAGTCTTTCCATAACAATGTCCGCGACTATTGGTGAAGCTGGTGAACCCATAGGAAGTCCCATTTTTTGGGAGTATATTTTGTCGTCATATTGGAAATACCGGTTTTCTCTAATACAAAATCTTAAAATACGTAAAAACAAATCCTTTGTCATATTTGTATATTCTTTAATCTTCTCCCACTTTTCCTCAATAATAGTTAATGCTAAGTCTACCGGTACACTAGGAAAAAGTGAGACTACGTCAAAAGATATAAGTTCTTCGTTTTTATCTATCGTCAAGTCTTTTATCTTATTCCTAAATTGCACTGAGTCCCTAACATTATACGGTGAAATTTTAGTGATGTGTTTTAATATGTTCGTCAAGTATTTAGAGAGGTTGTTTGAGGGGGAGTTAATACATGAGCATTTTGGTCTCAGCTGTAAATCTTTCTTGTGGATTTTTGGAAGTCCATATAATCTTGGTGCTAAGGCCGTGTCAGTTTTGAGTTGCATTAAATAAAACATCTTGACCTCAAGCTTAATTTTAATTTTTTTCCTTCAATTATTTGCGTGTTTAATTTTGAAAGATCCCCTTGTTGAATAAATAAAACGCCAATAAGTATGTTATAAGTCGCGTACGTGTTGTATAATTTGTATAAGTTGGTTATTTTGTGATTAGATTATTTTTCTTATTTAGCCTTAATTTTTAAAATTTGAGTATGGCTATAAAATTCCGTTATTGTTAGTTTTTTCTTAGTTTAGTTGCATTTTTCTCTTATAGGTGCTATTCTATAAAAGAAATACTTTTAAAGCAAAATCGAATAAAATATTGTCAGGACTCCCTCGACGTGGCGGGCACAGCTACTATATAATAAATTTAATAGCTTTAAATTTGCACCCATTTAAAAATAAATAAGTTTTAAAACTGTCGTCTATGTAATTTTATTTGTCTCCTCAGTTTTGTTTCCCACTGCTGCAATATCTAATAAGCATGTATGTCAGTACGATACATTTAAGCTTGTACTACTAGAGACTATAATCCTTAGTAAAGTACAGTGTATGGTAATTTACTAGGCAACATGATTAAAAAGCTTTATCTTTGGTTGCTCCAGTCAGTATGTGTTTGACAAAAACTAATTTTTCCCTAAAGATTTTAATCTAATACTTAAGATGCCATAAATTTACAAACACGTATCAACTTACGATTTTCTTAGTATCCAATAAAGAAGAATATAATATAAACGCATGGAAACTAAATAATTTAAAATTTTAGTAAAGTGTGTTTATTCTTGGCTTTATCCTCAATTTGTATTATAATACTAATTCGATTAAATTGTTTTTTTTTTTTGTTTGTGCCTTGAATGGAAAAACTTGTTTGGAGAAGATTTGGTTTAATTTGTTGAAATTGATTTACTGAAGTTTTAAAAGGTTTAAAATTTTATAAGTGAATAAGTATTCATGCAAATGAGTTCTGTTCTATCAATTGATTGTGTAACTTTTTTGAAAGTAATAGAGATGATATAACAAATATTTATTTATTTATTAAGACGATTTCATTACATTTTCATTAACCTTGGCGCAAACAATTGAACTTGAAATAGAAACAATAGCATTAAATGACAGTTAAATTTATTTTCATTGTATTAAGCTTCATGACTTACCAATGAAAATGCAATGCCAATGAAATAATCACTATTATAATTCTTATTGATACTGAAAGGGGCAGTTGAGCAGAATAATGCTGAACTATGTAGCACCGGTGCACCGCCTTGCTGCCACCATCCTCAACAAATGGAAGAGTGTTTCTATTACATAAATCTACCGATACGATAATTACTGTCTATGAAGGGTACCCGCCCCTCTCCCGTCATAATTATCGGGTTTTAACAATCCTTAATGTGTCTTTTGCAATCAACTTAATTAACGGAAAAATTGTAGCCGAATTTCTGATTTTTAAAATATTTTTCAATGTTGCGTTTAACTTGAAGCTATCAGCCACTGTTTTTAAAGTTCTTCCGAAATAATTATTCAAAAGCAGATCCAATTAGAAGAATTTGTAAAGATTTTATTAGTTCATATCAATTTATTGATTATTCATTATCGTTAAAAGTTGTTAAACGAGATATTTAACACATGTTTTAGTCTGTAAGATGTTATAGTCGGTAAGGATTTCATCTATAAATTAATAAATAAATAAATAAAAGAAATAAAAGAAATAAAAACACACGTTATTCTCAGAGTAAACAAATTAACATTTTACCTACCCAGAAAAACATAAAGCTTTGCCGTATGCAGGTTTGTAAGGGAATGACGAATTGTTATCGCTTACGAACCGAACCTACTTAGGTAAGACATGATATTTGTTAGCGATGTACCACTTAGTAGCATTTTCTCTTAAACGATTACTTCACGCAGAGTAAATTACCTAAATCATACCGTATTATGGTAGTAACTCGTCGTAACTCCTCGTAACTCCTCGTAAATTTAATTTTTTTGAAGTGAAAACTTCTTTAGGCACGTTGAGCACTTTTTGGTGGAAGAAAAATTATTGAACTCAACAACCGTAACCGTCGTCCCCATTATCACAACCGTAACCGCGACACCTAACATTGGTTTCTATACATAGGTCTGCACGTTTTGGTTGAAGAAAAATGACTGAACTCGCATCATCGTCACCATCGTCACCTAACATTGTTTCTATACATTGGTCTGCTCGTTTTGGTTGAAGAAAAATTATTGAACTCGCATCATCGTCACCTAAAATTGTTCCTATACATAGGTCTGCACGTTGAGCACTTTTTGGTGGAAGAAAAATTATTGAACTCAACAACCGTAACCGTCGTCGCCATTATCACAACCGTAACCGCGACACCTAACATTGGTTTCTAATAAATAGGTCTTCACGTTTTGGTTGAAGAAAAATAACTGAACTCGCATCATCGTCACCTAATATTGTTTCTTTACATTGGTCTGCACGTTTTAGTTGAAGAAAAATTATTGAACGCGCATCATCGTCACCTAACACTGTTTCTATACATTGGTCTGCATGTTTTGGTTGAAAAAAAAAATTATTGAACTCGTTAGGAAGGGCTACATCGAACAATAATATATTCTACTGAAAATGCAAATGTTTAACGCAGTACATAAAAACAGGACTTTTCGTGATAGGAAACGACTGAAATGACTTTTGGTCTTCACATAGAACCTTTAGTCTTATTTGTATTTAAATTGAAAACAGAGCGGTTTTGCAATTTACTATTATATTATTTTATTTGCAAAAAGAGCTTTACTATCGATTCTAAAATATGTAATCTTATCGTCTGCATAAATATTTTCAAGTGCCAATAAGTATGTTAATGATAAGCATCAACCGAAATCCCACAGTGTAATTCTAATCCCGTTTTACTTATTGCTTTCTTCTTAAACTTTAGCCAAATATTTGCATGGAAAAAAAGTTTTGCTTAAGGGTTTCTTTGAATAAATTTATGAATTTGTTTTAGTGATTTTTTGTTAGGTTTTATGTGCCACAAAGGTAGAGGCACAAAGCAAACGAAAAATCAGATGAAAAAAAAAATAATAATTTTGTACAAGCAAACTTTTGACAAGTTTCTTTTTTATTATGATTCCTTTTAAGTTTCGCCAAAGGTAAAACTTTAAATACATTGTTGGGGAGTTAACTTTTTATACAGCTTCGCATTAAGCACATCTTCTTGTAAAGTCAAAAAATAAAAATTTATTAAAAACTTTTTTTTGAAGGATTTTATGTGGGCAAATATATTTTATATAAAATCTAAACAACAACAAATTGTAATCAGCTCTGTTAAAGCTAAAGATAAATTGTTATGTAGTTTAGCTATACGTAGTTTTATATTGGAACTTTAGCAGGAGATTTTAAATTCAGATCTTTTTAGATACATTTTACACAACGTTTAAGTTCTTCTAAAACAAATGTTTAATTTTAAATGTTTGAAAATCAAAATTTTGAAAATCAATAAATTTAAATTTTAATGTTGTCGATATAACATCTTCTTTTTTTGCATATTGTGTTTACTATTTAAAACACTTGACTTTTGTGTCAAGTGTCACTTTAAAATGTCGAAATTAATTAATCATGACTTCATTTAAATTAAACACATTTATCTTATTACTATTAATCAAAATTAACTAAAGAGTGAAATTGCAAACGGCAAATACCTCTTGTTGTATTTTAAACGCAATTAATTCATGATCTTTTTTAAACAAAAAGTTTGATTTACGATTCGAGTGAATAAATAATTATGTATATTTATGTATGTAACTTCTTGTCCAAAAGCAATAAAATGAAGAAAATTTCGGATTTTTATACCCGTTACCACAGGTGGAAGGGGTATATAAATTTGTCATTCCGTGTGTACGTTCAAACAATATTCCATATATATTCCGGATCCACAGAGAAGTAGATTAAGCGATAATCGTCTGTCCGTGTTCGCACCATACGAGATACAGAAGATTTAAGCCCACCAATCTCCCAGGCACAGTTTAGAAAATTTTGAGATTGCAATTTAGCCCCAATGGTCCAAAAATTATTGCGCTAAGGTAAAAAAAGCGAACACCTCACACTTTCTATGCATATACTTACATTTTTCGCATATTTTTGTTGTTCTTCTGTAATTTGGTATTGTTTTTTGAAAACCAAAAATTTGGGAAAAAAAACTTTAGATTACCATGACATCAGAATTTCACCACACAATAGAAATTTCACTAAGATATCACATTTCTCATCAAAACTTTACCTAAAACTTGAAATCATCACCTACAATTTTTATTCCAACCAAAATTTAAAATTTGATTAAATACCGAAAATTTACACACAAAAAACTAAAAACCATTTATAATTAAAAGGTTCGCTTAAAGATTAGAAAATCACATTTTCACCCAAAACTTACAAAAAAGTTTAATTTTTGCAAAATTTTTAGTTCGATCTAAAATTGTGGAACAAGATTAACGTGAGTACCTGCCTACTCGGCCTAACCTCACGGTGGTCTTACCACCGAGTGAAAATTAGGCGTAGACTAGCGCCCCCATTGTGTAGTATAACAACACTTTACGATTGCCACCAATCGCTTTTTGTGTGTGATACAGTCACAATGAGTAGCAATTTATATAATATGGCAGGCCTTTCCAAGGCAAGCCTAGATCCACATTATAACCTCTTGCTTAGGGGTTTGGAGACTATCCAAACTCCGTCTGTTGAGAGTGCAACAGCACACTTGATCGACTTTGCACCTTACCTACATAAATAGATCTTAAACCACAACCACCACGTGTACCCCCGAAGGGGACCTCACCAATAACCGGTCACAGAGAGGATAGGCTCTCTGTGGGGCCACCGATTCCCGTGGTACCAGTCCTTTGGGCACTGGTCGGGCCTCGAAGATGACCCGTATGTTTTAACACACAGACCAGATTTAGGCTCTAGGAACCCTAGCGTCTGGTGCCCCTATTTTCCCCGAGTGAACCGCGTCAAAGCATTTGCCATTCCTGCAGTGACAATTGGAACCCCCGGGGGTATTGTATAATAGGCTTAATATAAAATTCTATTATTATTATAGAGTTCTGTAAAATATTACAGGTGCCGCCAATTCATTTAAATCGGGTAATTATAAAGCACATGAGCACAAAAATAAGATGACCAATATCGTACTTCATTGAATTCATGTTTTTGTTCATTGCACACGAGTAACGATGAGTAGGGAATTATAAACAGCAAAGACCAGCCAGTTAAATGCTTGCAGTTTCCATAAGCAAGTTTGAATAAGTATGAGTAAATGTTGGACATAATAACATTGAACTTGAGCGAATTCAAGCAGTTTTATGCTTTGAGAACATTAGTTTAATTTAAGGTCTTTATTTCTTAAGAAATACAAGTTCTGCACAACAACTAAACAAAATAATACACTAAGTGTTTCGAACATGAGACGAGTAAACACGGCACCCACTAGTCTAAAAATTTCGTTTCACTCGGTCAGCTCATTGCGTTTATGACACGAACAGATGTTTGCTCACCAATATTATGGTATGAGTAGGCATATGTTCAGTAAACTAGTTTGTGTTTGAGCATAACCACTCATGAGCTTATGAGCTTGCGCATGCAACTTATTAGTAAATCAGTGTTTTTTCGGAGGAAATAGCGCACCAACTGAGCACCCATTACGCCGCTCGGTTGCTGAACTCAAACAAACTGTAACCACAAAATGCTTTGTAGGATGTTGTTGCCACCGGACTGGTCGTTCTTGCCAGAATATCGTGGCTGTAGCTGCCGCTGTCGCTAAGAACAAAGAAACATCGAACAGACGAAGTGTCACCCAATTAGGCATCATCAAATGGGCCCTAAAATGGATTTTAGTGAAAGACTTACACATTTTTCTATAGAAAGTGCAAACAAAAATGCCTGTTGACCGTTAGTAGCGTGTAGAGCTATCCGCAATATCAACAAAGGAGAAGACGAGTTTGAGTTGAAAATCATCACGAGCATTTTCATTTAAGCGATTAAACAAAATCTTCGTTTTTGGGGCAGTTTAAATATGCATGCCGTTACATCCACTAAAAGCTGCTGTGTGGTGCGGAGTTCATGTGATTGTGCCACTTTAATTTTTGACGACGCCAGTGGCTACACGGCTATGCTGTTATTAGTGAATGCTACAGGATCATTATAAAAGACTTCTTACTGCGGGAATTGAATGAGCGGGACTTGGTCAACGAGACGGCGCAATCGACACACAGCTACGTTTCCTAATCGCGTTTTATCGATTTGGCATAGCCAGCAATATCGCCCGATTTAAGCATCCCAGACTTATTTATTAAGGGCTAATTTTGGTTTTCGCTAACAAACTCCAGACAATCACAGCCCTTAAGGAAAATATTCGACAGGAATGTGAACAGTTATCACCGGAAATCTTGCGGAAAGTCATGGAAAATCCAATAAAACGGATAAAAATATTTTTTTTTTTTAGTTAGTAAAAAACGATAATAAAATTTGCACCACCCTATTTATTTGAACCGATGTACAAATATACGTCTACTAAAGATTTTATTAAAAATTATTCAGTAGGTTTTACGAGATGCGAACATAGGAAGACAGACCGGCAACAGACACTGTCCTGTATCTATACATTTATTATTTATGGAACACTATGTCGTTCATGTAGCTCCCGCGGCTGTCTTCGCAATATCTTATCCTTTCAGTTAAATTTTCCAAGAAATTTTTGACGGTTTCTGTTTGTATCGCACGAATAGCACGGACGATATTAGTCTCAGCCCAAATGAAAAGCTCTAAAGGGTATCGCCGCTCCAAACTTTGATAAAGATCGACTGTTTGATTAGCTTTAAGACATGGTGCTTCTTCCTGTTGAAACTAAAGATTATCCAAGTTATAAATAAAAGATTTCAAGCCATAAATATTCCATAATAATGGCTGGGTAATAGTGCTGGCAAAGTATTGATAGAGGGCACCAAGTATCGAGTATTTGATCCTTTCTCTAACTACTCGTACTTTTATAAATAAATTTAATAGAATATTTGACAACTCCGGCGATAAATGTACCTTGCGATTATGTAATGGGTCGAAAAGGGACCCATTAAATAAGTGGTCTGCTTCAATATTCCCCCTGCATTAAACGGAAGTATTGAGAACTATTGAGTGGCCAATAGAAAAGTATAGAGTATTATCGAGTAACTGAAAGTAGTAGAATTTGCCAGCACTACTCAGTAGCGCTTACCATTGACTGAAACGGCATTTCCATCAACATTTTCGACAAAAATAGGCCAATGATGCACCCACGACCGACTTCAATATCCACACCAAATGATGGCTCTTTGTTGACGCATTTGGTTTCTCAAAAAGGACGTGCAGGTGTTCTGATTCCCAGATGAGACAATCGCCGCCGAGATGAAAATTTGTCTCGTCACGAAAAGATGATTTTTCTGCCAAATTCGATAACGCTTCTGTAAACTGCTCCAGTCAAGCTCTATATATGAGCTTTCTTTATAGTTTAGGAGATATTCGACTTTTTTTTGAGTACCTACTATTGTCTATCTTAACGTAAGCTCGACTACACCCCTGCTATAGCCATAAGAAGATTCAAGGCAATCACTTTACAAGCTTTACAATTTTTTGCCCAAATCAAAGTAAAGTGACTCCAAGGCCCAAAAAATTTCTTAAACTTAAAATGATGAACGAAAAGTTGGATAAAAAATTTAAATTTTCATTTTTTAGAAACATAAAAGAAACTAAAATTCGACACTCAAAAGTCAAACCCAAATATTATGTCGACCTGCTTCGTCGTTAAACTTTCATCAGCTAAACCCTTAACTACAGCTAAATGTAAAACAATTCTGTTGGTGTGTTGCAAAACAATTATTATTTTAATTTCAACAAATGGAATGCAAATGAATAGTTAGTAGTAGCACGTGCAACCGAAAAGCAAAGATTTACTTACCCCACAAAAACACCCGTATCCATGTAGTGAGTATAATAGAATATGGTTACAACCGTTACGGCAAATAGAGCCAAAACGCAACGACGCACATTAATGGCTTTAAGATGTGGCAAACCAAAACAGCAACGGGCAATTAAATAATTGCAACAATTACAATTTGGACTCGATGCTGAAGACGAGAATGCTGAGCTTGCTGCTGAGGGGCCGGATGACGATGACGATGGGGAGGAGGAGGAGGAGGCGGCGGGTAGCAGTGATTGGCGCAAATATTGATTATTATACAGGGAAGAATTTGACAAGGTGCTGGTGGTGGAGTTCATAGGTCTGACGGGTGGATGGTGGTGCTGGTAATTGGAGTTGCTGTACAAATTTGTTGAGTTTGTGGAATTTGTGTTGTTGGAAGAATGTGCATTATTGACAGCTTCATTGTTGCTTTTATTATTGTTAAAGGATAATGTTGTTGCCGTCACCGCTGCCGATGTAATTGCTGGCAATGGCATTTCTATTGACGCTAATGCTGTTGATGATGTGGCTAATAGAGGTTTTTGTTGCTGTTGCTGGTGTTGCTGCTGTTGCTGCTGTTTTAATAAGCCGCCAAATGTTATTGAATTTTGCTGTCTCATTTGTGTTTTTGTCAAAAACATTGTTGTTGTTGCCGACTCTAAGGACGAGTTGGTTGTTGTTGTTGTTATTTCTGATAAAGGGGAGTTGGAGCAAAGTGATGTTGCTGTTGAGTATGTTGGTATATTATGGCAGGAATTTGTTGTTGTTGTTGTTGCTGTTGTAGTGTTAGTCGTTGTTGGCATTACATTATCTGAACTTTGGTTACAGTCCTTATGTACATTATCAAAATATTTGCCATTATTAAAATGCATATTATTGTTGCTGCTGCTGTTGTTGGTGTTGCTGTTATTGCTGTGCATTTTGCCTATGTTGGGTGCTTTATTGACTTTATTATTATTATGATTATGCGGGAATTTAAGCAACTTTTGTGCGCTATGATGTTGATTATTAGGGGTTGTGGCATCAACATTTGTATGGCCACTACTACAACTACTGCTATTTCTATTGCTACTTGTACTAATGTTGCTATTAGTTAATTTTGTTGTTGTTGTTGTTATTATTGGTGTACTGATATTACCATTAAGTTCATTAGACTCATATGGCTGTTTATATTTCATATGCAGGCTGGTTGTGACATTTTTTAAATTTTCTGTTGTTGATGTTGATGTTGCGGTCGTTGATAAAGTTGCTAATGGCGATAATTTTGTTGTTAAAGCTGCTTCTGCTAGCCAAGGCATAATTTTCAAGCCTACATCGCCACCACCACCACCATCCTCATCATTACAACTAATGGAATTTTTAACATTCCGCATATTTTTAGCAGCAACAACATCATTATCATGAGCTTCATAAGCTTCATTGGTTTCATTTACTCTTGTACTGTTTGTGGTATTTGGCAATAGTTTGTCATATTTGTGGCGTTTGTTAATGGCAAAGGCCAGGGGCGCTTTTGTAGTCATCCAGTTACCATCATTACTGCTGCTGTTGTTCTGGTTCTTGTTATTGTAAGCATTTTCTTTACTCCAGCTATTGGCCAAAATATTGTCATTGTTGCTATTAAGGCTGTTGGTTGAAAGTGCCATCGTTTTGTTGTTGCTATTCAAAGGTTTAAACAAAAATTCACTTTCAATCGTTTTATTTAGCGGTTGCGTTTTCTTTGATATTGTCATAGTTTTCTTGCTCTTTGTTTTCAAAATTAAAATTTTAAGAAAATTTATCAAATTCTTTAGTAAAGAACCTTTTTTATTTATTTTTAAAAATTATCGGTGGTAGCTTGGTCTTTAAAGCGATATTAGGCTAAAAATGTTTTTTAGAAAGTCTTGGATAAAGAGGGCGTGGCAGCTGGAGATATGTAAAATATGGCACCTACACGTAAATTAAGTAATTGAAAGTTCACCACAAAACTTTATGTTAAATTTATAAGTACAAAAAAATTTCTTTTTTAAAAATGCTTCAATTTCAAAACTTTTTTTATTAAAATTTAGAAATCAAAATTAAATCTTTAATCTTTGTTTTTTGTTTGTTTAATATGAAGACAAATGTTCATAGCTTCATACACTATAATATTTCTTTTTGTTAAATGTTTTTCATTTCCTTTTTATATTTTTTTGTTTTCCTTTTTTTTTAATTTATATTTTGCAAATTGCTTTTCGCCACTTGATATGTTTCCAAATTTTAATATATTCAACACTTTGTGTGATTTTTATTTGTTTAATGGCCATTGTATTGTGTTGCAGCATCACTTTGTTGTAAAATGATTTGCAGCAGCCTTTATAATGGCAATGCCATGCCTCAGCATTATTGTGGTGCTTTACTTCCGCTGTGAAGTTCCAAAGTAGTTGACATTTTTTTGTTTCTTTTGTTCTTTTGTTCTTTAATTCTTCAATTCTTTTCTTCTTTTTACTCTCTTTTTATTTTAATTGGCACTTTTGTTGTGTTGCAAACAATTAATTTCATAATTACATTTCACTTATTTGTTCAAGTTAAACTTTGTCAATTTAAACATTTATTCGTGATTTTATTGTTTTTGTTGTTGTTGTTTATATTGCCATATGTTACGATATGTTGAAGTAAAGGTGTAATTGCTTCTGGAGGGGATACTTTAACCTTTTTATTTTTTATGAACACTGGATACTGTTATCTGCAATGAAAGTAAAAAATTTGTTAAACAAATGTGCAACAGTAAGAGTAAACAAAAAATACAATAACAAAATAAATAAAACAATTTAATATTTTAACCGCATGCCACCGAAAATGTAACACGCACAGCGGGAAGGAAGTATCACTTTAATTATATGGCTTAAGTTCAATTTCAACTTCAATGGTTTTGTCAGTTTATTTCTGTTATTTTTTTACAGGCTAATATTTCTGAAAGATGTAATTGTAAATGTAAATGGTTTTCCTATCTTAAAATTTGAATAAAACGAAGAGTGTGTAAGACATCGTCGAAACTTTTTTATCGGTTTAAATGGCCTATTAATGTCATCGTGAAAATTTCGGGCATGATGTTTTATTCCATCAGAAATTAATCGATTGTATGACTTTGAGGGCCGTTGTGGTTTCCGACTTATTCGCATAGACCTGAGACAAACGCAAACCCTACTAGAAAAAGTCTATAGCAGTAAAATCGGACCATCTCGGTTGCCAGGTGAGATGAGCCTTCACTCAAATCTCTCGTGCAGATATCCCATGTGACATGAGCTCTTTGGCACGTATAGCATCATGGGCCTAAACGATCATTATTAATGTAAATTATAGTCAACAGATTCCTAAATCTGTACTAAGATGCATAATGACCGCTAAAAACTTCTACATCACATACCTAAACTGGAACAGAAATGTTCTGTTTGGGAATCACTGTCTTTGATGAGTCTTAACCATATTTAGGCAAATTACGCTGAGCTGTAGACAAAATATTTATTCACTTCACCTGGATTGTATGGATTTCAATTAATTATTTTGCAAGCGTGTAGGCTGTTTTGCGACTCAGCACATTTGATTTTTATTATATTTTGCTTTTGATGGATTACCTGTAATTTTGTCGCTTTTTTTTTGTTTAAACATTTTATTTTATATTATTTTAATTAAGAATACTAAAGACTTATTTTATTGTGTTTGACAAAATGCAAAGCCTTTATCCATTTATCCAGCTGTTTTGCAGATACCAATATATTCAGCAAGGATCTGAAGAATTTTTCATTCGATAGCAATATTATGCTGGGCCGTTTATTCAGCAAGGCATTACTTAAGTCAAGTGAGAAAAAGTGTGTGAACATCTGAGTCGCTACTAGTGCTGGCAGTTGCTACTACTTTCAATTACTCGACACAATTCAATACTTTTCAATTGGGTACTCAATAGTACTCAATACTTCCGTTCACATACTAGCAGAGGAAATTTATCGTCGTAGTTGGCAAATATTTTTTTAAATTTATTTCTAAAAATACTATGACGTTGTGGGCGTCCTGATAATATTTTGTTCGATTTTGCTTTGAAAGTAATTCACACCAAATTTTAAGACTCTTACGTATTCACTTGATATAAAGCACACCGTTTTAAGACTCTTGCGCATTTACTTGATATAAAGGTATCCATCTCTGGATAAAATTCCAAAATTTATATAAAATTCTAAAAATTATTGTTAAGCTGTCTTTTACAGGAAATGAGTTACTGATTACTTTTAAACAGCGCCAACTGTTGCGCAACCGTGTTTAAAATATCCCGCTGTTAACTCATTTTGTGATTAATTTAAAACAGCGCTATCTGTTGCACAACATTGCTTACAATATAGTGCTTTCAAAAATAAAAGATGCCTTAAAACATGCAGTACCTTTAAGTCGGTAAAAAAATCGGCGTACTTTCACTGCTTTTTCTCCACTTTCTCTTGGAAATATGGTATTTTTGCGGTAAAAAAGTATGCTGTATTGAAAAAAGGATACTAAGGTACCTCTTTACAAAATTTTGTTAAAATCCATACAGTAGTTTTAACCTGATGCGAACACAAAAAAAGAACAGACAGACAGGAAATGCGTTTTTATTATATGTATAGATTTGCTAAACATTGCATAGCAACAAGAAGGAAAAACCATAAAGGAAATATAACTTTGGAAAATCGTTGAGTAAGAGTTGATATCGGCCATAAAATCTCAATTTTCACAAAAAGAGGACTTAGCACTTTTGCTGACTAAGCCCACGATATATTCTTTTCAAAATCTAAAGCTTCTAATATTTTTTAAGTCTCATCCCGAATTCTCAAAATTTGGTGTGGATTACTTTCAAAACAAAATCGAACAAAATATTGTCAGGAAGCACAAAACGTGTGTGGGCACAGCTTATAAATATGGCTTCTGCTGTCTTCAATGCTGAAAATTCCAAGATCAAACCAAATGGGAAACCAGCCTTTTTTAAATATAGATGGCGTGGCCAAAATAAGTGATAAGGTATGCAACTTGGTAGCACTTTGGACCACTCTGTTTAATAATGCGTCTATGCCACCAGACATAAATAATTTTGTTTGACAAATTAAAGTGGTATACACCGTTACTGTAAATACCGATACAGTAAATGTTTTTATTGAGGAATTCGAAACAAGAACTAGAGCCTACTTAAGATTTGGGTAAAACAATATCTAGTTAAAAGAACATCAAAAGTTTGAGAAATTATTGTAAAAGCAATTTGTATATTTATTTCAATTTTATATCAATACAAAGAAGCCTTCAATATATTGCCTTATTTTATTTTATATTGTACTAGCTGTGCCCACACACGTTGTGTGCGTGCTGACAAGATTTTTTCGAGGTTGCTCTAAAAGGTGTTAATCCACACCAACTTTTAAGACTCCTCGTAAAGTATTTATATAAAGGTGGGTACCTTTATTTGAATTTATGTTCGTTTATCTCAGTAAGATTTGAAATTGCTGAAATATCATTATTTGCAAAAAAAAGTTGTTAAAAATATTTTAAAATTATTGAAAAATTCATATTTTAGTGTGTAAGACGTTACGTCATATACGTATCTAACTTCACACTTAAATATGTTTTACGTAAGTCGTTACGTCAAAAACGAATATAACTGACATATTTAACTTCACACACATTATTTTTACTGCTTTTTCACCACTTTCTCTTTGAGATAAAATATTTTTGCGGAAATAAGTTTCCTATATTGGAATCAGTATACTAAGGTACCTCCTGACAAAATTTTTTTTAAAATCCATCCATTAGTTTTTATGTGATGCGAATACAAAAAAAAGACAGGAAATGAGTTACTGTTTTATTATAAGTATGTATATATTGTAAATATTTATAAATTGATTTATTTTCCTTGTAATTATTTTTGGTAAAAGATCAAGTGTCAAGGATTACATTAGTATTCAAATTGACAGTTATTGATACATTTTATAATAGTTTAAACACAAACCAATTTCAATTGAAAACTAAAATTTCCTTAATACAGATTGGATAACAACCAAGGAATATTTAGCCAAAAACGAAAAATATTTTATTAGAAAATTTACAAATACCAAATACATATCGAGAGGAAAAACAAATAAAAATTCATATCCAACACACACACGCACAAATAATAAATAATTCTTGTCATAAAATTTTTATTTTGATTTTATTCAAGAATATCTTTTTTTTCAGTCTGAATAGAATCCTTATTTCATCAACTACTTTTTTAACTCCATAACTATTTTTGGGGTTTTTGTGGTTTTTAAATTTACAAATAAAGAAATGAATGACAGAAAGTAGGAGTAAGAGGAAATCAATAGTTGATTTTATAGGTTGTGTGAAAGATTTTTGTATGTGTGTATGTGTTAATTGTATTACGTGTTTTTTTGTATGTGCAGCAAAAATGTTGAGATTCATTGAAAACCCCTTCTTCCTGCCCAATGAAAATCGTAAAAAAGTAAACATCGCACAAATTAAAGTTGAAATCATGATTTACTGCCATTCAAATTAGATTAAGATCGCTGGTGCACATTTCTATACATATTCTTCACGACTGGTGGGTGTACAAAGAGGATTTAATTTTTACAATAGTCTCTTGCTATCAGATACAGCTTATACACCCTGTACCTTTATAGGTAGAAGGATCGATTTAAGGCTGCAATCTATTCGACTGTTCGTGGTCGGATTTAAAATCTATATTCCGAGAACCCGAATTAACTGTGGAACTTGTTAGTAAACCTACCTTTCAGCTGTAGTTTCTGAAATGAATGGCTGATATATGGACTAAAAATGACCATTACATACTTCTATGTCCTTGATAAATTTTTCATGTTGTTTTGGTTATCAAAAATTCCCAAAAAACAATCGAAAGATCACACAAAAACTCCGAAAATTCACATTTTCACCTGATTTTCATCAAAGACGCAATTAAAAATCTTCCCTAACAACAAAATGTACTAAAAATCGAAATTTCAACAGAAATCAAAAAAACAATTCTCCAAAAAAAATTTAAATAACCAAAACACATACAGGTCCACATTTTTATCAAAATATCAATATTTCACAAAAAATAAATAAAAACGATATATAATCAAGAAATCGAAATTTAAAAAGAAAATAGGGATTTAACCATAAAACACAAAAACGAAAGAAGTCCCAACTTAAAATGCAAACAAATTAAAATAAATTCAAACAATTTTGGGAGATTTAACATTTCTATAAAATTACAATTTATAAAAAATAATAAATTCTCAAAAAATTCACCAAAAAATCAAATCACAAAAATCAAAATTTTACCAAGATATCGACATTTTGCAAATAATTTTAACTACACAAAAAAAAAAACAAAAAATCTAATCTTAAACACAAAACAAAAATTTAGTGACAAAGTGAAATTTCACTAAAAAGTCTGAACTTCAAAAAAATTGAATTTCCAAAAAACGAATATTTACCAAAAATAAAAAATTAAATTCTCCACAAACCGAAAATTCTCCAAAGTTTTGGAATAATAGAAAAAATCAAAACTTCACTAAGAAAAATTTCACCAAAAAACTCTAAATATCACGAAGAAATCGGAATTTAGTACGAGTCAGACTCACCCACGTAGGGTTCCGTAATATGTTTAGAACAACTTTAAAAATACAAGTTGTTTAATTTTTTACGTTTTATGGAGCATCATTTAATTTCAAATCATATTTTCAATACTTGATACGGCGATGGCAACACATCGATTGTGAAAATTTCAAGTTCAAAAACCCATTAATTTTGGTTTTTTGTTATAGAGGGCGTAGTAATATACCATCTGTGGTCTAGAGTCTATCAAAAATTAGACTACATTGATGTAAATCACGTCACTAGTACACCCTTTTTAGGTTCGATTTTGTATACTTGTTTATAAGGCGAATACTAATTACCATCTATAAATTTTAAGTGGTTGCCTCCTACAGCTCAAAAAATGTAGACATAAACGCAAATAACATGTCACTTTCGCAACACCCTATAAGTTTTAGTATTTGTTGCTATAGCGGCAACAGTTATACATCTTCTGTGAAAATTTTAAGAGTCTCCCTATTACGGTTTCAGAGATAGCAGGCGGTGACAGAAGGATGAATGGAGAGACGAACAAACATTGTAGCGAAAACAATAGGGTTACGTTTTTACCCTTTGGCTATGGAAAATGAAAACGAAATTACACTAAAAAAAAATCTAAATTTCACCGAAAATCGAAAATAGTTCATGAAATAAAAAAAGTATATACTTTTTTCGTTTTTAATATTAATGTTAATTTTTTCTTATTGGTCTATTTGGTCTATTAAAATTCAAATTCTACAAATAAAATCGAAAAACAGAACGGCATAAATTAACACGTTATGTCATTATGGTGCTGCTTGAAAATTATTTAATTTTTAATTGATAGTTATCAAGAACCTGAAACAAATCTTGGACGAATGTGCACTGAAGCAGCAGCAATGGTTTTTTGGGATGCACGCAGTATCGTTTATATCGATTACCTTGAAAAAAGTCAAGCGAACCACATTATCTAGTGCTGAAAAAAAGCATTGTTCCCTTAAGACTCTGACACACTGGCGATGGTATAAACAAGTATAGTCAATATGGTAAATATACTTGAAAAATTGGGCCAGCGTACTCTTCAGATTTAGCCCCTAGCGACTCTTTCTTGTTTCCATATTTGAAAAAATAAGGGGTAATATAAACACCTATTTTGAGGGCATCGAAAAAGAAAGACGTTTGATTTGCCCGAAACTAGATTTATTATATTTCTTGTAATACATTTTTTTAAATACATTCTTAAATATATAAAGGTTAATAAAGAAAGACACGTATTTAAAACACACATTCCAATATCTATAAATCCTACAAATATTAAAATCTTTTTTTCATATTCCCCTCTTAGAAATCACTTTTCCCCTGCTGTTACATATTTACATGTACATACATATACAAACGTAATTAAATTACCATATTGATATTGGTACTTTCAATATATTCAGATTATTTATTCTGTTACTAGTTTGTATATTGTTCTACTGATTTTTGATGCATCGTCACATAGACACCAGTAGGCGACCGACTACAAGCTGTCAAAACTAAAATACGCACGTTTATATGACGACACATATTTTAAAGTCATCATCTAATTTCTATTCCATGTAGTATGCGACAATTTTATTTTATTCAACAGAAATTAAACAATTATTTATAATCAGGTTTGGAGCAAATAAGTTTAATTGTTTTGACATGATAAAAGTGTTTTTTTTTAATCATTTTATTTTTATAAAAATAAAATCTGTATATCCACAATAATATCAGAGTTTAAGATTTAGCTGTCGTCTACAATAGATTTAAGTAGCTGACTACACGGCGACGATAGTAGCCAAAGGCATTGGTAGTCGGGTAGTGGTATAGCCGCTGTATCCTAAGTGTTAATGCATAAGTTGCCCCTTTTTCCATTAAGAATCATTAACAGAACAGCAGGCAAATATATCAAAATTGGCAAAAGCCAATATAATACATAAAAATAAAACTTCAAAAATCAATGAATTTAATTAAATTTATTCTGACAACAAATAAAACAAAAAAATAAAATGAAAATTATTGAAAAACACTCTGATTGTTATTTTTATTTAAGAGAAAATAAAGCCAATAAAAATATTTGTATTGAATTAAGTTTGTATACAGTATTACTTTTATTATTTTTTTGGTCTTTGGACACAGTATATACCCAAGTTAGCATTAGGAATTTACAATAGGACAGCAGGCGTTTGATTGTAAACATAATTCTGCTTTAGTATACATACAAACATACATACATACATACCCTGCAGGAAATGTCAATAGTGAATCTGTACTGACTTACTATTGACACAGTCACCAGTACTAGTGTCATTATACCCCAGACAATGCTATTTACTATAGACATTTAACATGTGCATGTCATTGAAAATCCACTGCTGACATTGGTACTATTGACTAGATAGTTCTTTTGGGACCATATGTAGACATTGGAACTAGTGATTCACTAGTACATTTTAGTAATTCTAGTCTAATTAGACAATGAAAATGCATATTTTCTTAACTTTTGTGGGTTTATTAAAAAATAAATAAATGACTAAAAAGTACTAATTCATAACAGTTTTCTAACATAAAATCTAAAAATTTAAATTTTTCGTATGTTAATATGAACAATTCAAGACTATGATTATAAAAAATTTAAGTTAAAATTAATTAATACGAACAATTCAATAAGATTGTTAAGAGTATGATTATAAATAATTTCAGTTAAAAAAATTTTTAAAATTAATCTTTGTTCAAAGTGTCTTCATCCATTTGTTTTCCGTTTGATTTTGCTTTGTTTCGACCTATTTGTTTAAAAAGTATTCTTTTTTGCCGCTGAAATGCTGCTCGAAGCGTTTTATCCAAAAATTCACTAAAAGTTGAAATAACATCTAAATATTACGAAAAAAAATAATTGTTAAAATATTACAAAACTTAAAACAAACAACAAACTGTTTACCTATTAAAACCTTAAACACATATGGATAATCACGCAATCTCTTTTTTTCTAATGGCTAAAATAGCGCCCAGTTTTAATTTTTACTCACTCCTACTTGGGAAAAATAAGGTTTGTAGCAACCATATTTTACTTAACAATTCTGTCTAGCAAAACTTTATACTCCGCCAGAATGTCCAGTAAAGTGTTATGCCGTTTTGATGATTTGAAACACAATTTATATTGATTTTTTGAATATTTAAAATAAACATATTTTTTTCAAATATGAAAATGTAGACGATTTGTTGACAATGTCGTCAAAGAGTCACCATAATTGTTGACAAAAGTGGTGACATGGGGGCAATTGCCTCAAATTTCCTTCAGGGTACATACATACATACATACATACATACATACATACATACATACATACATACACATGTAAATACATATTTTTGTTTTTATTTTCTAATAAACTTACAGATCATTAAAGGAAGCTACATATTTTTAAGTTAGATCATCGGGAAAACATTACCCATATTTTTAAACCGCAACAAATTTTATGTGGGCTGAAACTTCTATAAACTGATTGAGAATTTTTTAGAAGTATTAAATAAAATGTGAAAGCTTTAAGAAAATCCAACAAAATACTTTGTTGTACCAATTTCGGATTATAAATAACACAAAAAAATTTCTATATGAAAACGGTTGTTGCAGAAAAGGGAAATGGCCACTCGATAACTGGTATATTTTGCCAAAAATTTCAAAGTTTTTGCACCAATTAAAGGTTTTAATTAGTTTGAGTTTAATTAATTTTTTAATTGATTCAAATAAATATTTGTTTAAAACATAACAAAAAAATCCTAATACAACAATTAATTGAATAAATTTTTCTGTTTCCATTCTTATTAAATAATGCTAGGGTCGGGCAATGCCTATTTTAAAATGAACACTGAGGCCTTTGATCACATACTATGCGATTGTCCTACCTTGAGGTCTTGTAAAAGTAAAATTCTTAAATATTCTTTGTTGACTTTGAGAAATGTAAAATATCTTCTACTGAATAGTTTTGTTCATTTGAGGTTAGTTTTATTCAGAGCTAGGACCTTGTAGCCTGAACATAATGTTGTACAAAAGATCCTGTGGGTCAGTGTACTCATGGCCTTACAATACAATCATCATCACAGTGTGTAAGTGTTGAAGCTGCTAGCGGTTTTTCAGGCCGATACACTGAGTAAACTTTTTCAGTTCAGAAATAAAGTAACAACGGTTGCGAGAAAACAGAGTATACCAAATCCTTACAAAGACAGTAGCTCATATTGGTATTTCAAAAGCTGTAGCATCTGAATACCGAAGCAATCACTGGTCCTTAAGTGATACATAAAATCTTATTAATTTTCAGGGGTATAAGTGAAAAAGTGCTCAGTAAAGGTTTTTATTATTGAGTAATTGAAACAGAAATTAGACGATAGGCCATATCAAACAGTATTATCGATGTGCCCTTTTATACCACAATAAAGCAGCATTGTCAGTACAAGAGTTTTCATTATTAATTCTGTAAATCTTCCTATCAATCACACCATTGTTAATAGTAGCAGAACATTATATTGGCAGACAAACCTGCTCTCAATTTCTCTTTTATTTCATTTGAATATTTTCCAACAACTATGTTTGGGTCATCAGCACTTACCGGTAATGAGACAGAAATAAAAAAACGTTCAGATACTGGCACACACACACACACATATAACGGGTGTTTTTTGTAGGGGCAGAGTATTTTAAATAAAACAGAAAAATAAAAACGTTTTTTAAATCCATACATCACGTAATCTTAAAGTTAAAATTTCACACAACCTTCTCGATAAATCAGGCTGTATTTCGGTAAAACGCTTCCAATATTTTCTTCCAAGTGCTGCATCGTTCTGGTTTAACTGATACACCTAAGACTTTACATATACCGGAAGATTAAAATAACCTAATGGCGTGAAATCACATGAACGAGTTGGTCAATTGTCCATTTTTTGAAATTATTCGTTTGCTAAATGTTTCCCTTGTACACGCAAAGAAAAAACATGATTGAGGTAACCATAATCTGACAGCAACACATCATGGTTAAATTATATATTATTATTAAATTAAATATTTTTATTAAACATTATAATATTATGATTAAATTAAATGATTATAGTATGGTTGAAAACTATGAAATGTTATATAAAAATTTGTTTTTAGTAATTTTTTTAATTTTTTATTATTTTATTTAAAAAAATTGTTTACATATTTTTTTATATTTTTTAATAGGTTTTATAAAAGTAATTTGTCAACCCCAAAGAATAAACTCAAACATTATTTTGTTACATATGAATAAAATTAACATATTTTGTTAAATATTAATATATTATGGTTAAAAATAACACATTATTTTTGAACATTTATAAAACTTTGGTTGTGGTTTCAAGTTTACTAAAAATTGTTGAGTTTTTTAGGTATAGTAACCATTTAATGATGAAATCTTACCCAAAACTTGTTTACCGTGACCATACAATGTTACATAGAACATAATGTGGTTCCTGCGACCATACCATAACCATACTTTTTCTTTTCGTGTAGATAGTGTTATTTTTTGAAAAAAAAACTAAAAGTACCATATCACAAGTGTTTGTCGAATTGTATAATTATTAAAAAAAAAAAAACAATTTGCAAATTGTTTGCTCCGGTGTGAGTATATTCATGATGATTAAACAAATAGATGACAGCAGGCTTACCAATGACAAGCTAACAAAACTAAAAAACACACGTTTATAGGAAGGCGATTATTTTGACGTCATCAAAGCTACAACCACCTTTGTCGCCAGCCTAGGCTGATTTCTTTTTTGACTATGCCACAATTTTATTTTATTCAATACTAACTGTGCCCTCACACGTTGTGTGCGTCCTGTAAATATTTTGTTCGATTTTACTTTGAAAGTAATCCACACCAAATTTAAAGACATATTTACTTAATATAAAGATACCCATCCCTGGATAAAATTCGAAAATTCAAATAAAATTCTAATAATTATTATATATATTTATACATATTATTATTTATAATATATACAGTCTGTCAAGGTATTCTTTTTACATAATGAAAAATGCGTTGTTTATGGCTGTTATCATAAGGGCATAGTGTCTTTTTAATGTTTAAATAATTTTTTTTTTATTAATTCCATTTTATCTATATATTCAGGTATGTGAAGAAAATCGTTTTCGTCTCTAAAACTTTTTGAAATGGACAAAGAGTTTGATGTGTTTACAAGCGCCGATTTACTGTAACGATTTCATATTTTATTTTGTTTCAATAAAAAATGGCGATTTTGCCATGTGACACAATTCGATAATGTCAGTTTGAATTCGTTTTTAAATCGACTCAATTTACTTCAACGAAACCTGAAAAATGTAAGAAATATTTAATAAAATTTACTTGACAATTATAAAAAATTATTTCGTTATATACATATGTATATATATTATATTATTTCGTTGTATATGTTTATTTAAAAATAGGGGAAGCATAAGAATAATCTTCAAGAAGATGCAATTATTCAGTTTATGGAAAACCATTTTGATATTGCACGAGGTTTTACCAAAGGCGGTAGAGTAGATGTGGAAAATTTATGGAGAGACTTGACGGTAGAATTGAATAGCTTGGGACCGCCAATGCATGATACAAGTAGCTGGAAGAAAGTAAGTTACCTGCAAGTATAACAAAAGTGCAAACAGCAACATACATGCATAAGTAAAAATGTTCCATAAATATACACTAGATATGGCGTGACTAGAAGACTTGTATTAAGAAAAAAAATTTCAACCAACAAGAAAGAAATTATTTCTACGGGAGGAGGCCCTTATAATCAAATATATTTTTCTAAAAAGGAAGAGTTGATTGGTCAAATCTGTGGATTATACTCCCTGCAGAGCGGATAAATAAATCAAAAGCAATAATTGGAGGGGACATATTTTCTGATGATGAGCGTAATTTATATGAAGCTCCATTAACACCAAAAGGCCAGCTTGGAAAAAGACACTCCAATGATTTTTTTAGATGATATCCCAAGCACCTCTAAGAGAGCTGTCAAAGACTTAAAGACAAAAGATAAAGACTTAAAAGAATATGTAAAAGAATATATTAACACTGACATTAAGAAAGGAGAAGAACTTTCTAAATCATTAAAAACTTTAATAGAAATATAAAAAAAAAACTGATGAGAAGTTATACATAATTGGATCCAACATAAGACGTGTATATAAATCAATAGAAAATTTAACTGAAAATATTACAACAGAGTTGAAAAGACATAATCAAGAAATGGAAAAAGCTATGAAAAATTACCTAAAAAAAAAAGAAAACAATTAGAGTTAGACCTCTTGAAATGTCAATGAAATATCCATAATTATTAAAAAAAATAAAATTCTCTTTTATTAAAGGATGTTTTTTTAAATAAGGTTTTTAATTTAACCCTAACTTAAAAATTCAGCAATGTGATCACGTATGATATTTGTAGCGTTTCTTGTTGTGGTGTCTACTTCATCCAGTTCGTTATGGTCATCAATTTCATTATGTAAATGTTATTCTGTAACTTCTACTGGATTACTAATTTTGAGAATGTTACACAAATTGTTTAAAACGCAGCTGTAGTTTTTGAGGAATAGAATAAAATTCTAAGTAATGGGTGCAAAAATAAGTTTATTCCATCGAAGGGTGTCTGCAAGCCGTGATTGATGCCAATAGTTGCAATACAAATTACTGATTGTGTTACAATTCCATTTCTTGACAGCAAAATTCCGGAAGTGTTTCTGTTTTTTAATCTTGCTTTTAATCCTTATTTTTTCTGGGTTTTCTTTTTTAATGTTATTTGTAAGTTAACATGTAGATAAAATTAATTCAGTAAAGAAATTAATAAAAACAAAAAAGGAAACAACATTTTCTATTATAAAAGGCAAAACCAAAACTTTTTTCATTATGTAAAAACAATTCCTTGACAGACTGTATATGTTTGCGGAAAAAAAGTTTCCTATATTGGAATCAGGATGCTAAGGTATCTCCTCACAAAATTTTGTTAAAATCCATCCAGTAGTTTTTACGTGATGCGAACATAAAAATAAGAAACACAGACAGACAGACAGACAGACAGGAAGCGAGTTACTTTTTTATTATATGTATGTAAGATAAGAAAATGTCACAAAATTAAAAAATATATGTAAATTCATTATTTGTTTTGACATGTCATAAGTATTTATTGAAAAAGTTTTTTTATTGTTATAAAAGTAAAATTTGTATTTCTACAACAATATCAATATAACTAAGTTCGTCTTCAATATAACTAAGTGGCTGACTACACGGCAACAAATGAAGACAAATGCATTTGCAGTCGTGTAGCTGTGTAGCCGCTGTCGTCTATGAGTTTAAAGCTTGACAAATTGCCAAAACAAACTAACCTCAAAACAACTGAGAACAGTCAAATTATCTGTCACAAGGTCACCAACCAGTACTGCCAATTTATAGTTCACCTTCTCTAAAAAAACACGCGATGAATATAGATTTGGTTTTGGTCTTTCTTTTTGCCGTGTCCTCAAAACAAACAAATAAAAAAAAAAAATTATTATATTTCCTACGTGTTTGTGTTTAAGTTGCAGAAATGACAATTATTTTATATTTTACTTTTTTTTATTTTCCATCTTTTATTTAAAACTTTTGAAAAATTACTAACTTTTGACAGTCTACTCGTATTTCGATTGTTGATAGCGGAGAAAATTGTATATTTATTTTTGTTGAAATTCTATTTTTAGGAAAAGAGCAAAGTGTAGTAAAATTTTATTGCCTGAAAACTGAAACCTTTTTTATAATTTTTGTCGAATTGTTTTTCATCAATAAACTTTTTTTTAGAGACATTTAAACAAAATTCTTTTGATTCTGGGAAATTTCTTTTTTATAATATTTTTAAATCGAGTGTTTGTTTAATTGTTTTTGGGCGAGCGTAACTATTTGTTAATGGAGTTTTTATTCTCCGCTATTAACCCTTGAAATGTAATTTTATTAATGCATTTGAAACTTATTGGTAAATGCTTTTGTCCCGACGACTATAATTGCTACCCAACGCACCCATACATTGTTATTTTAGGAGTAAGACAGTTATCGGCTCCACTTGATAAATTTCTTATTGTGTGTGTTTGATATGGAAGAAGAACTGAAACCAATTAAGTGAAGTAGATGCATGTATGTATGTTATTCAATTTACTAAAGTGGTTGCTGAAGCGTTTGGTTTTAAAATTAAAACAGATAACACAAACATTTCCAAAAGTATGAGAACATCTTTTATTATTTTTTTTTAAACTATTATTTGTTTTAGTAATGTGTAATATAAACCCCGACTAAGTAATAGGAGTGATGCAGATTTACATACGAAAGTGCCTAGATTGTTGCATTGTTGCGTCAACGCAATGATGTTTTCGCATCGAAAGCGATCGCTAACCGTACCAAACTAACAGCCAGTGACGACGGTCTTTACCGATGATAACAGTATTTCATTTACTGTCCATTAGATTTAATACAATTTATAATTTACTAGCTGTACCCACACACGTTGTGTGCGTCCTGACAATATTTTGTTCGCTTTTGCTTGGAAAGTAATCCACAACTCTTATAGTGCTACTTTATAAAAAGGTACCCATCCCTGGATAAAATTCTAAAATTTTTATAAAATTCTTAAATTCTAAAAATTATAGTTAAAAAATAAAGTCCACTTGAATTCTACTTTATTTCTTTATTTCTTTTGCATAAGGGGATAATAATTTAAAAAAACTAAACAGAAAACTTTAAAATATCAAACATTACTTGTTTATTTTTAGTCATACTTTGCTTACATACAAGCAAGCTTATCATAATTTGTTGACTAATAATATATTATGGTTATAGATACAATATTGTTTTTGAATACTAACAAAACTTTGGCTGTGGTTTGAAAATTATATAGTTCAAAGCAACCATGTTACATTTTTGGGGTGTAGTAACAGTTTAGTAATCAAATAGTAACAATAAACTTGTTTGTCGTAACCATAGTAATGATTAAATCAACTATAACGTGTTCATCGCAACCATATATTTATACTGAGAACAAAAGATAGTTCTTGTGACCATACCATAACAATGTTTTTTTCTGCCTATAGCTAGACGCACCGGGTTGGGCCCCAAAATATTAAGGAGTGAGTCAGTTAGTTAGTATATACTAAGATATGCAATTTTTACACCATCATATCGCAGAAACCCCACTGTAAAAGTATACATATAATAAAATAGTAATTCATTTCATATCTAACTGTCTGAATTACGGAATGAATTTTAACAAAATTTCGAGAGGAGGAACCTTGGTAGCACAATTCTAATATAAGATATTTTTAGCCAATATAAAGTGGAGAAAAAGCAGTGAAAGTATGCCAATTTTTTTTACCGATAAAAAACTTTACGGCATCTTTTTTTTTTTGATAAAATTTGAATTTGATTTGTATTTTTACTTTGTGGAATCACATTGTTATTAAAATATTTTAAAAACCTTTTACAGAGTTTTACAATAATTTTAGAATTTTATATAAATTTTAGAATTTTATCCAGCGATGGCTATCTTTACATAAAGTAAGTACGAAAAGTTCTTAAGATTTGGTGTGGATTAATTGTAAAGCAAAATCGAACAAAGTATTGTCGAACACAATGCTATATTTTACATTAAATTATCACACAGCTGGATGCGAAAGGAAAGCGAAGAATCTCTTTTTTTCAGAGGTCAAATTCCATGCATGACACAGAACTACGATCACACGAACACAAAATTACTATCACTAAGTTCATTGATATATTGATAGTGTGTAACATCTCCATGGTTTGATACTGGAAAGTAATCTGTTGCTGTGCCCTCGATAATTGCCATTACTTTCCATGGGGTCCATTTTTTCATTAAGAGTGATGGTTTCTAAGAAAACACCCACACAGAGATTTTTTTCAAAATTATGCCAAATGACGTTGTTAGTTCGACATTATTTAAACAAATCCTGGTCTAACTAAAAGTTTAAATTTAAAAATTAGAATTACATGAAGTGAGTGAAGATAAATATGTCGAGCTAAATATGTTTCGACGTAACGACTTACGTAATGACATATTTATAAATACGTTTTTAGTATTTGTGACATATTTGCAAATATGTTTTCGTATTTGGGACATATTTGTAAATATCTCTTCATATTTGTGACATATTTGTAAATTTTAAATATCTTTGAAATATACTCACATATACGTGGTGTTCGTCTAATGGATTTTTGCAAATTGTGGACAAACTAAGATAGATTACGGGATGGGACATACACTATTTTAAAGCTAATGAATCACAGATTTGTAATCCATTTAGACATTTTAAGGAAAATGTTTTGGATATCCAAAACAAAAATCCCTCCGAGAAACACCACTTATATGTGAGAATAATTTTAAGTAATTTTTTGGATATACAAATCTGTGATTCATTAGCTTTAAAATAATGTATGTCCCATCCCGTAATCTATCTTAGTTTGTCCACAATTTCCAAAAATCCATCAGACGAACACCACGTATATGTGAGAATATTTCAAAGATATTTAAAATTTACAAATTTGTCACAAATATGAAAAGATATTTACAAATATGTCCCAAATACGAAAACATATTTGCAAATATGTCACAAATACTAAAAACGTATTTATAAATATGTAATTACGTAAGTCGTTACGTCGAAACATATTTAGCTCGACATATTTATCTTCACTTACTTAATTACATGTACAGGATTTAAAAAACTTCGAATCAGCACTCGTATGTTATTTTAAAAATTTTAAATAATAATAACAATTAATGTGTCTTTACAAAAGTCAATGGCCGCCAAGTGAAAAAAATTATTATATAAAACAATGTCCATTGTATGAAAAATAAAAATAAAGTTTCGGGTATAAAATCAATTAATTTCACGTAGAACTTAACTATTATACATAAATGTCGTATAAATGTTTATATAAATTTATTTAAAAATTATTACAAATGTGTAATAAAAACCTTCACAAACCAAAAAAAAAAGAATCTCAAAATGCAATAAATTTTATGTCATTATCGCCTCTAGCGCCAATCGAGACTACAAGCTTTTCTACATCCGTACAAAAAACGTACAATAATTCTAATTTAACTACAGCTGTGGTTCACAGTGGGGCATTTAACGGTTTAACTAATATAATAAGAAATCAATTTGAATAGATAACGTAAGACATACAAAACTGTACAAGGGGTATCCGTTTCATGTTTTGAAAAGTAAAGTAAAGAGTAAAGCAAAAAGTTAAAAAAATACAATTTAATTCTAATAAACGCACGTTGGATTACAAGCAGTTGCAGTACTGGCGCTCTGCGCGGGCAAAAAGATAGCAGAAGAAATTATGGTATGTTAAACTTATGTACGAATGAGAGAAGCAGTATCCCTCCTTCTTAGTCGAATGTAACCAGGTTCATTTAGTATGTTACGGGCCAGTGGATTAGGATGAGTTTCAAGCTTCTTTAAATACCTTATGCCAAGTTTCGCTATTTCTGCTTTAACTGATGGTGCGTTTAGATCTTTATGGATGTTCGAGTTTTTTATATACCAAGGAGCAGATGTAATTATACGAAGAATCTTATTTTGTCGCCTTTGTATTTTTTCTGTATTGCCAACTGAGGCAGTCCCCATAATTGAATGCCATAACACTAAATTGGTTTTAGAATTGACTTGTATAATAAAAGTTTGCAATCTAAAGCTAGAGTAGAATTTCTGCCAATAAGCCAGTTTAATTAGTCGCCTTTTAGCTTCATTTGTGTTAACTTTGATTCTATGTGGCGTTTTCAAGTAAGGCGCCGGTCAAGATGTATGCCGAGATATTTCACGTCGTATAGTTTGGTTATTTATGCAAGTAGGGGCACGATTCCCTACGCAGTGTGAAAGGTTTATGATTACTAGTTGGCATGTCTCAAGTATACAATAAGTATAAGAAGGGCCCCATTATACGAGTACTACCTTGGGGAACACCGGCTTTGATTGGATGGGGTGAGCTCAAAAAATCTCCTTCTTTTACAATAAAATTTCGTTTGGTTAAATAACTAACTAGCAGCTTATATAGGTTTACGGGCAAATTCAGTTTTAGCTTATACAGTGCTGGTCAAAAAAATAGCACCAACGACAAAATGTAGTTTCATTCTAACGGAAAAGTAAATGGTAGATGAGTTCAGAATTTTATTATTTGGAAGCAAGGGATCACGTTCCTAAGTAAGAAGATCCTTAAACGCAGAATTCAACCCAAAACTTACAACTAAAACCATAAGACACGGTGGATCTAGCGTAAAAGTATGGGGTAGTTTTTCTTACTATGGTGTAGGACCTACAAAACCACAATAAGATCATTTATGTTGGTATACTGGGGTGCGGGTCTTACGAAGTACACAAGCAAGCTTGCGTAATAAAATTCCAAAGGAAATATGCCAAAATCTTCTAAATTCGATGCCACACGTTGTGCAGACGTTATTACAAATAAAGGACATGCAAGAAGGTATTAATTAGAATATATAAATCATGATCAACGTACGTAATAAATATTTTTTAACACCTTGTGTGTTTCTATTGTGGAATATCTCCATATTCAAGATTTATACTCTACTACATAAGTTAAAGTTTTATATTAATTATGCAATCTATTTAAAAACTATACATTTAGGTTTTTTCTTTCAAGTTCTCCCACTGTGCATGCGGGGCTAATACAACGATCACAATGACGTTTTTTTTTTTGTAATATATTGTTTTTTTAGTTTTTAATATTTTTAAGATTCTCGTTGTACACATGCGAGTTGGCGTTGTGCAATAATTGGTATTGACACTGTAAAGCAAATCAAGCATTAATTAAAACAGTATCATTGATATGGAAAACTATAACAGTCATAAGTCTTTTCTAAAAATAACAAATCTAAAAAGAAATATAAAAAATTTAGAAAAAAAGAACCAGTACAAAATAAAAAATATTTTTTTATATTTTTGGATTAGCAGTCGAATAAAATTTTATACCAGAACACATAGGTTTTTTTGTACATAGTTGCGAGCAAAAAAAAAATCAAAATTCAGTAAATTGTACTGATTTTAAATACCTTGACGCCAATGTTCCCGGGACACCAGTCGTCGAGGGCCGCCTGAAACTGGAAGCTAAGAACCTTCGAGGTCTGACTAGTGTTTAAACGACTGGTACTGACAGCTCCATAGGGATTGCTCAACAATTTCTGTGACCGGTTATTGGTGAGGCCCTGCGGGGAGTAACGTGGTGGATGTGGTTTGGACCTAAATCGTAGGAAAGGTGATTTAGTCTGGTGTGCTGTTACACTTCAAAAACTCAGAACAAAATGTTTGCTCCTATCCTAACAAGGCTTTTAATTTGTTTTAGATATAATTTTAATTAATTTTTTTAATTGATACAATTATATATTTAATTAAAAACCCTTAATTGGAGCAAGAAATTTTTTCTTGAAGGGGTATAAGCAAGGTCCTGCCAGCCATGTTCTAAAATTTCCACTTGTTGTCCGCTTTGCGTAACAAGGGCATTGGTTGGACGTATTGTTTTTTTTTTATCCAGTGGTAAAACCACCCACCGGCAGCATAAGGCAACACTTAAATCATTATTATCTGGAAGCAGTGTTTTCAGTACCCTTTATCTCGAAAAAGAATAGGCCGCTTTCTTTTTCCCTTTCTCTATCTCTCTTAATTTCTAAAAGTATAATTAAAAAACAATTTGTTTTTTATCTTCAACCTTAATCATTTTCTCTTAAATATTTCAAATAAAATGTGAATTTTTTTTATTTTGGTTTCCTTACAACTTTTCCATGGGCGTAGAAATGTCATTCTGGGGGCTGCAATGCCCCCTCCAGACTTGCTGTTACCCCTACCCCCCAGAAATGTAAAAAGTTGTACTATATATTTATTTTCAAAATATTATTCTCTAATATAAATCGTTTTCCCCTTTTAGAAAATTTGACCTGCTACGCTAATGAACTTTTCTTATACTATTATATATACAATTCTAATCTTGTTTTATACTTAGTTTAATGACATTTCAATGGCATACTTGTATGTACGTGTAATTGTTTAGCTGAAATAAACACTTAATTTTTTTACCCTTCACCACAGGTGGAAAGGGTAAAAAGACATATATAAGTTTGTCATTCCGTGTGTAATTTCTACAATATTCATTTCCGACCCCATAAAGTATATATATTCTGGATCCTTATACATAGAGAAGTTGATTAAGCGATGTCCGTCTGTCCGTCTGTCCGTCTATCCTTCTGTCCGTGTTAGTGTGGTAATGTCATTTGCCAAGGCACCAGAAGAGATACAAAAAATTTAAGCACACCAATCTGTCAGGCATAGTTTCGAAAGTTTTGGTATTGCAATTCAGCAACATCGGATCATTCCTTTGGAAGCTACGGGCCAAAAACCACGCCCACCTATATTTTTTTTACGTTTTTTTTTAATTTTTTTCGGCTTTAATGATTCTGTTTTGCCTTTTTTTGTCAAATAAATATTAGAGTGTGACAGGTAGATCGCAAGGAGTGCATACAGATCTCGGGGGATCAATAACCCCCATGCGAGGGGCGATTTTTGTTTGTTTTTAGGTTGGTAGGGTTTTTCTGCTTTGATTTGTATTAGAGACCTTAATAGAAAGCAATACGCATAGAGGTAGCCAATGGACCCACAGGGTACCCACTGACAAATAGAAGCAGTTAAAAGGACCCCCCATGTGTCAATATGATGATTTTTTTTTTGTAAGGATTTCTTTTTGCTTTAGTCTGACCATTCTAACTCAATATAGATTGGAGAAAGGTCCAAAATTTAACAAAAAAATTCCAATCAAATTTTTAAAAAAAAAAAAAATTTTTAAATTTTTTAAATATTTACAAAATATTTACAAAAAAATTTACAAAGCATTTTCAAAAAGATGTTTACAGAAAAATATTAGAATAAAATTTTTTTTTTTTAAATTTTCCAAAAAAATTTCGAATAAAATTTTACAAAAAATTTTTTAAAAAATATTTTTACAAAAAATTTTTACACACAATTTTCGAAAAATTAAAACAAAAATTTCAATATTTCTTTGAAAATGGAAATCATGACTGTAACATAATATATAAGAATATACATATGTATGTATGTGTGTATATAGAGTAACATATTTTTATACCCCTCACCACAGGTGGAAAGGCTATATATAAGTTTGTCATTCCGTGTGTAATTTCTACAATATTCATTTCCGACCCCATAAAGTATATATATATTCTGGATCCTTATATATAGAGAAGTTGATTAAGCGATGTCCGTCTGTCCGTCTGTCCGTGTTAGTGTGGTAATGTCATTTGCCAAGGCACCAGAAGAGATACAAAAAATTTAAGCACACCAATCTGTCAGGCATAGTTTCGAAAATTTTGGTATTGCAATTCAGCAACATCGGATCATTCCTTTGGCCCACCTATATTTTTTTACGTTTTTTTTAAATTTTTTTCGGCTTTAATGATTCTGTTTTGCCTTTTTTGTCAAATAAATATTAGAGTGTGACAGGTAGATCGCAAGGAGTGCATACAGATCTCGGGGGATCAATAACCTCTGCGAGGGGCGATTTTTGTTTGTTTTTAGATAGAAAGCAATACGCATAGAGGTAGCCAATGGACCCACGGGGTACCCACTGACAAATAGAAGCAGTTAAAAGGACCCCCCATGTGTCAATATGATGAAATTTAAAAAAAAAAATCTTAAATTTTTTTTCAAAAATATTTACAAAAAAATTTACAAAGCATTTTCAAAAAGATGTTTTACAGAAAAATATTAGAAAAAAAAATTTTTTTTAAAAATTTTCCAAAAAATTTTCGAATAAAATTTTACAAAAATTTTTAAAAAAATATTTTTACAAAAAATTTTTACACACAATTTTCGAAAAATTAAAACAAAAATTTCAATATTTCTTTGAAAATGAAAATCATGACTGTAACATAATATATAAGAATATACATATGAATAATGATTTTTTCTCATACGACTTTGTTTAAGTAAAGAGTCAACAATATGGATAATGCTGTACATGTCTGTATAAATAAAATCACCGTGGTGAAGGGTATAGAAGATTCGGCACGGCCGAATATAGCACTTTTACTTGTTTTTTAATTAAATAGTTTTATTACTTCATTTGTTAATTAAAGTTTTTATTAACAATTAAATTCCAGTCTTGCCTTCGTGCAAGCAATACATCTCATTAACTAAATGTGGCAGGATTAAAACATATATGTAGCAATATACGAGTACATACTTATACATATTTACATTATACAAATACTATTATGTCAGATAATATTATACCAAACAAACTGACAGTTTAATTTTGAATCATGAAATGTGCGGCGCAACAGTTGAAACATAAACCACTTTAAAATTTCATATTTTTTTGCAAAACAAAAATTTTTAAATATATTCATATATCTCCGATACTGAGCAGAATCTGGAGGTAGAAATTATACTGCTGAAATCTACTACTCTTAGGCTAATTTAAGTATTCCGGTGACCCGATTAATGTCTTCTCTAAAAACCCATTGGATCCACTGTAAAATTTCATATTTTTTAATATATTTTTTTTTAGAATAATTAATTTTGAAATATATATATATATCTCCGATACTGGTCAAAATCTGGACGTAGAAATCATATTTGTTGAATCTACTAGTTTTAGGCTTTAATTTGTAAAAACTTTTTGTTACAGTTTGTGGAAGGCAGTTAACAGAGATGTGAGACGTCTTTAACCGACGAATTTATCTTCACACCTTTATATAATTTAACACAATTTTGTGAGGAGCTACCTTAGTATACTGATCCCAGTATAGGATATTTTTTCCGCAAAAATATCTTATTTGCAAAAGAAAGTGAATAAAAATCAGTGAAAGACCGTTGGCATATTTAACTTTGAAAGCGGTATATTTTAAACACAGTTGCGCAACAGATGGCGCTGTTTTAAAATAATGACAAAATATGAACATATGGTTAAAAAAAAGTGGAATATTAAAGTCAACGCAGATAAGTCAACTCATGTTAGTTATACTCTTAAAGAGTATAAGTAACATCATATTAATGGGATTTTAATTCCTAAATCCAATCGTTTTAAATATCTTGGTATAAATATTGATCGACATTTAACATGGAGAAATCATTTACAACTGAAGAGAAAGCAGCTTGATATAAAAACAAAAAAAAACGTACTGGCTACTAGGTCCAAATTCAGAATTTAGTCTAAGCAACAAATTAATACTTTAAAGGACAATTTTAAAGCCTATCTGGACTTATGTAATTCAGTTGTGGGGAACAGCTTCGTACTCTAACATTGGTATTATTCAGAAATATCAGTCTAAAACATTAAGACTAATAACAGGAGCGCCTTTGTTTGTGAGAAACAACAATATTTATTATGACCTTGACATTTTAAAAGTAAAGGATGAAATAAAAAAATATAGCATGCGGTATTTGAACAGACTTAGCAAACACGAAAATATTTTTTTTTAGATGACAGTGACGAAGTAAGACGATTAAAATGACTGCATGTGATAGATCTTCCATTTCTACTTTAAACTAAAATCATTTTAAGAAGTTATCATTTTATATACACACCTGATCAAAATAATAGATACACCGAAAAATTTTAATATATTATGCTTCATGGTTCAAGGTTTTTTTTTCGTAAATCTTACATGGAATTCTTTACTTTTAGGACGTTTTACATTCTTTTCGGAGTCGTTTCCCAAACAAATTAGTCTTAGTTTCAACACTCCATAAAATAGTTCTCTATTTTCTTTCACCTTCACTTCCGCACCAATTTTTATGTAATTTTTTAAAATTGTAATATTATCGCCAATTTTTTTTTTCTCATTCAAGGAACTTTTTGCGCTATCCTTCCCGGAAGATTAGCCTTCTTCTGTAAGCGTCGCCAAACTGTAGGAGCACAAACAGAATTTTCAATTTCGGCATAAATCTGTCTGATGACTTGAATGGGTCTTTTGTTTGAAATTAAGACAATGTAATGATCAAGTGTCGCCGTGGATTATTTCTTAACGCGTTTTAAACAAAATAAAGTGATCTGTTAAGACACTTGGCAATTTCTCGTAATGATTTTCCATTTTTACGCTCTCTGTTCTTCTGTAGAAGTGTATATTTCGACACATCTATACAATAACCTAAGGATACATTCAACTAATTTTTACTTTTGATCAAACAAATTATAACTTTGAACAATAAATTTTTTTTTATAACGGTACTTAATATTCATTAACGCTTGCCTGATATAGTGTTAACGGACATATTTCTAAAATATTGAGAAAGTGTAGTAAGCTAAGGTTAGCAGAAGGATAAAAAATCATAGCTCAGGTGTGTATGTATACCGGTATTCATTCGTATTTGCATTTTATTTGACTCAGAACAATTTAAGAAGCTTATAGATGCAACGAAAGATACGTTTGGTTAAGTTCGCTGGAATTTAACGTCTCTGTAATATTTTAAATATATAATTATAAAATTTCCTTATTATTTAAATATAAGTAGATTGCAAATAAATGCATATAAAAAATATGAACAAAATATTGTCAGGACACACATAACATGTGTAGGCACTATTAATATAGGAGGATTATCGAAGCAGACCGCTTCCTTAATGCCTCCCTCCCATTTTTTCTCCCCTGCCTTTTGCCATCAATGAAAAATATAAGCAACCGATTTATAAATAATGCAATCTTGCTTTCATAGCGTTACTTGCTACCACCAGCCTTTGCTCTTGACTTTAATGATTCCAGATTATCAACTGATAACTGTCGGCCTTCTTTAGAATTTGCTAGCATTTGTCCAAAGTTTAGATCCCCATGTCAACCACATTTTAAAAGTTTTTCCACATGTTCTTAAGTCTTATGCTAGCCAGTGCTGGACATTCACACACAAAGTGCGCTGCCGTCTCAGCCTCTTTCAGGCCCAGTCTGCAAGTATCATCTTCTTCGATTTTCAGCTTAGCTAGATGGTAGTTGACGTTTCCATGACCTGTCACTAACGCAGTAATGCAGCTTAGGGTACTTCTATTATATTTGAGCACCTTACTGGCCTTCCTGCTAAAGGGCCCTTTGAGCACTATGCGAGTCTGCCTACAAGAAGTGGTCTCTTTCAACCTTTTTAGGTTTAATTAGCTTACCACTTGCAGGAACTTCCCTCGCATTATGCCTTTTCACAGTGCTGCTCTGGGTTCGATGGTTTGGATCGATGGTTTGGTGCTTAATTCCCAGCTGTTCCTATATGTCCTTTAACCCATATAAACGTTACCTCATTAACCGAAAAACTTATGTTAAGTTTTAAAACCCAATTCAGCACTAGTTTGGAGTACATGTTCACCTGCCTCATGCGTTATGGTAATGTAATGAGATCCTTTCTACCGTACCTAGGGTTTTGCCCAGAAGCACACTTTTTCCCTAGAGGAGCAAGCGTTTGCATCTCTACCTAGAAACTCCTCTGCTTGGCCCCCGTGTCTTGCTTTGAACCAAAGTACTCCTTTCTTCTCTAAATTTAAAAGCAGAAAAAAGTTACATACTCGTATGTGTGATAGTGTTTGCTATTTTAATGCAATTTAAATTTATATATCTTTCAAATGCCATTTGGTTTATAACAGAATTAAATTTAATATTGTTTAGTTTAATTCTATTACTGAATCCGTTTTTTTTTTTTTTAAATTAAACATAAAAGTAATTGTGACAGGTTTATTTGCATTTCAAAAAGCCTGATGACAAATTTATATTTAATTTAACCTAAAGTCTGAACAAATCACTAAACAAATCAAATATGTGTTCATTGTTTAAAATTTTTAAATTCAAATAGGTTTTGTGGCACAACACAATGAAAACAACAACAGTGAAGCAAAACAAGCGTCAAAAACACTTTCATACGGGGACATACGCTAACAAACCAATAATATTTGTAATGTAAATCACATCAAAAACAACGACAACGTTACAGCCACTGCATAACTGCATTTTAAGAAGTTAAATGCAGTTATTTGCTATTGCAAGTATGCAACGCGTAGACCCATTGTGCTCGTGTGTTTTTAATAGTGGAACAAAATTTCAAATATTTCAATCTGTGTGAATTTATAAAAATTATTTTTTTTCATCTATTTTGTAGTGTTGACGGTGGTCCCATCCTTTTTTAGTGGGAAAAGTATTATTTGTTTAAATACAATAACAGCAACAAATTGCTTAACATTCAGTATAAAGTAGCCGAGTGTGTTTCTGGTACAAAAGAGCAGCTATAATGGTTAAGGCCCAACTGTAATGGGCATAAGGTGGCTTAAGCCAACTTAAGCAACTGTGCCAATACATATAAATCATAAGTGGCAAACTAAAATGTACTAAACAAAACTTATCGTTAATTTTCGTCAAATTTCATTAGCTTAAGCAAAGTGTGAAACTGATCGCACATTCCGTACAGCTGATTGTGCTTTATGTTACATACATACATTCATAAAAAAATTGCAATGGAGAACGAAGGTGAACAATTTTTGTTCTAAATTTAATAGAAAATGTTGAAAAAAGAAAGTTTCTATCAGAAAAGGGGCGCGTTTTATTATAACCGTAATTATAATAAAATAAAAAAAGTCTGGCAACGCCGGTGTGTAAAGACGTAAAATTAAGCGGGTTTTTTTTTGCTTAACTTTGTAAATTAAATTTTAATAGAAGAGTGTTATATTATTTACTCAAAGCTTTAAAAACATATAAACAAAAGACTTCTTGTTGTGTACAAATTGGAGTATGGCTGGAAAAAATCGTCGCAGCTTAAATAAAATAAAAATAATTTGTGCTCAATGTAAATTACAAGTGTTGGATAGCGATGATTCTATTCAATGTGATGCTTGTGAAAAGAGTCTTCATGCAGTATGCACAAAGCTTGACAAAAGACAATATGAAAAAATTATAAACGATGACTCTCTTGATTATAACCGTCAATTTTGTGATGGTAGTAGTGAGAAATCTTCTGTAGCTACTGATTTATTAGAAATCAAAACAAAATTAAAACATTTAGATCAGCTGGATGAACTTACAAAAACTATGCAGTTTATGTCATCTCAGTATGACAGTATATTGAAAAGAGTTGCCACTAATAAAAAAAGAATTGAATGTTTACAAAAAGAGAATTGTTTGTTACGGGAAGAAGTCATTTCGTTGAAATCATCAATAAAATATTTAAATGATGGTAGAGTAAAAAATGATTGCATCATTAATGGTGTTGATGTAGGTGAAAATGATGGACCAATTGATGTTGTTGTTGATATAGCTGGCAAGATTGGAGCTGATATTATTCCTGATCAAATCAATGATGCTTATTTCATTCACAATAAGGATAAAACAAACAGAAAAAAATCTGTGGTTGTTAAATTTACAACAAAGTTTCAAAAAGAAAAATTTATGGCTAGCAAATCGAAGCTTAAAGAAAATGATAACTTGAAGGATGTTTTTATTAACGACTTTTTGTGTAAAGAGTCAATGGAGCTTTTTAAATACGCTAAATCTGTAAAAGCAGTTGGATATAAATATGTTTTTACAAGAGGAAGTAAAGTTTTTGTGAGAAAAAATGATAATTCTCGTATTATTTTTATAAGATCTATGAATGATGTGGATAAAATTCTTATGAATTCAGCAAGTGGAGGAGGTGTACCAACATCTAGAAGAAGCCGAGTCGTTAGTGCGATGAATGTAAATTTACCTGAGGAAGATGAAAATGAAGAACATGTAGTAGTAGATGCTGAAGAAGATGATAATTCGTTCATGTCACCTAATTAAGTATATATTTTGTATTAATTTATGCTTTTAAATATACACTTTTATATCTTTTATGAATAATTCAAAATATTTTTTAAATTTGAGATCATATAATGATTCTGTTTCAACAGCAAATATAAATTTCTTTAATATAATTTCTGTAAATGTAAGAAGTGTTTCGTCATTGAACAAATTTAATAAGTTTAAACTGCTTTTAAGCAAATTTAACAAACTTCCTGATGTTATAGCCGTACAGGAAACATGGTTTGATGGTAAATGTGTTAATTTGTTTTCAATACCAGGTTACCGTGTTGTACATTGTTGCCGGAGTGATGGATATGGTGGAACTTCAATTTATGTTGCTGATAGTTTAATATACAAAGTTCTTGTTAATCGGAGTGAAGAGTTTCTAGATTTGATAATGATTGAACTACCTACTGTAATTATAAACAATAAGCCACTGCGGTTTATTTCACTTTACAGATCGCAAAAATGTACTTTTTCACAGTTTATTAAAAAAATGGAAGATATTCTTCCAGTTATGTCAAATGGTCAATGTGTGGTTGCGGGCGATTTTAACGTGGATCTGTTATTAAATGACTACAGCAGTAGAACTTTAGTTAACCTTTTTTTAGAATTTAGTATGGAGCCATGTCATGACCTAATTACTAGGCCACTGAGCAAATCGTCTATAGATTGTGTTTTTAGTAACATAATTCACTTAATTAATGTAAATTCTATTGAAAGCACATTTACGGATCATAATATTATAAGCTGTTTCTTAAAAGTTAACAGATGTTTTAATGAAAATATATCAAAAATATGGCATAAATTCGATTATGCTAAATTTGATTCTATACTTGATCATAACTTAGATGAAATCTATAATTTTAATAATCCTTCGGAGCAACGTAGACAATTAATAAATGTGTTGTCTGATGCGGGTGAAAAGTGTACATCATCAAGTACCACAACATTAAACGTTCGAACCAAGCTTACACTATGGATTACTAAAAACTTAGCTTTATTGTTAGAACTTAAAGAGAAACTACTAAAAGCGCGAAGAAAAAATAGGAATGATAAATTTATATCCGAGAAATTAAAAAGACTCAGTAAAATAATAAAAATTTGTAATAGAAATTTAATGAATAGTTATTATTCTCGAAATTTGGAACAAATGGGTGGTGATACTAAGAAAACATGGAGGTTTGTTAACGGTGCGCTGGGAAGGAACCCTCAAGCTACACAACAAATTTGTTCAGTTGATGGTAATTTCATTACAAATGATAATGATAAAGTCATGATTTTCAATCAGTTCTTTTTTGATACAATAGAGAACCTAAGTAGTAACATACCACGTTATTCAAGTGACAATATTAACAACTTTGGAACGTTAACTCCCCTTAGAACAACCTTTAATCTTTCCGATATTAATAAAGACTGCGTTAAAGATATTTTAAATACAATATCAATGAATAAGAGTTCTGGCTATGATAGAATAACACCTAAAATGCTAGTACGCAAAAAAGATAAAATTGCAGACATACTTTCGATTATGTTTGGAAAGATGATTGAGATTGGTGAATACCCTTCTGTTTTAAAAATTCATAAAATTGTACCAATACCCAAAGGAGTGGGTTCTAATAATGTAAATATGTTTAGACCAGTATCTGTTTTATCTATTGTAGATAAAGTTCTTGAAAAAATTATTTTTAATCAGTTATCTGAATATTTAGAAGAAAATGAAATCTTATTTGAACGCCAATTTGGATTCTGTAAAGGTTCTGGTACAGAAGAAGCGGTTGTTAATATTGTTGACTATATATGTGGAGGTTTTGATGCAGGATTTAATGGTGTAGCGGGCGTTTTCTTTGATTTGTCAAAAGCTTTTGATCTAGTTAATCACGACATTTTGATTAAACAGTTGGCATTAATTGGTGTGTCTAATAACTCTATTAAGCTATTAAAAGATTATTTAACAAAAAGGGAGCAATTTGTGCAAATTGGAGAAGCTAAAAGTTCTTTACTGGCTGTTAAATGTGGTGTACCTCAAGGTAGTGTGCTTGGGCCTCTTTTGTTCAAAATTTTTATAAATGATATTGGAAACATAAGCTTTAATGGTAAACTGTTCATGTTTGCTGATGATATTTGCTTGCTTTATCGTTATAAGTATACTCAGGTGTTAAAAACTCATGTAGAGTATGATTCAGCAATATTAGCGGAATATATAAGATTTAACAAGCTTGTTTTAAATGCAGATAAGACCAAGTTTATAAGGTTTAGACCATACATTTTAAAGAACGATGAAACAGTTGAGGTTCACACACCATCAAGTGTTAATCCAAGAAATCAATACCATACGGTATCTAGGAATGTTGTTTTGTAGTAATTTACAATGGGATAATCATATTGACTCCATTAAATCAAAAATATCTTCTGCTATTGGTGTTTTATATAAATTTAAAAATAAATTTGACGTTAAAACAAAAATGCTAATATATCAGAGTTTGATACATAGCCACTTAACTTACCTGCCTATAATATATGGGTTTAAGAATAATGCATCGCTAAAGAGCTTACAATCGGCGCAAAACAAGTCTTTGAAGTTAGTTTTTAATCTGCCAATTAGATATCATACTTTGGATCTTTTTAAGAATTATGCTATAAACGTCTTACCTATAAGAGCATTATATAAAATGCAAATAACCAAGTTTGTTTTTAAATCCATTAACAACCTTGGAAATTCGTCAGTTCAATTCCAACAGAATATTCAAATTACACATAGGATAACAAGCCAAAATTTGTCTATTTCTAGATGTCGTCTTGAATTGTCAAAGCAGCGTATTTGTTTTGCTGGTCCCAATGAATACAACGATTTACCATTGTTTTTGAAAACCATTGAACTTTTGTCAATATTTAAAAAAGAATTAAAAAAAATTTTTGCTAACCAATCTCGAAACACTTCTTGATTAAATTTTGTAATATAAATTTTATTTTTATAGTAAAATAAAAAAATGTAAATTATTAATATTTGAATTTAAATAGTTAATATTTTTATGTAAATAATGAACTAACATTAGTTGCCTTTTAGCCTCTTTAATGCCAATATTGGTGCTGAGGCTTTAAACTATTTTTTGTATTATAAATTTATTTAAAAGAAACAATATATAAAAAAAAAAAAAGAAAAAAGAAAGAGCTTTTTATCATTTTACGAATTGAGTGATGCACACCGTTGGCCAAAATTACACAAACACCAAAAATGTGTAATTTTTTCTTCCAAATTTTCTCATCTATACATACATATATATAATAAAATAATAACTTATTTCCGTCTGACTGCTTTTCTTTTGCTTTCGCATCATGTAAAAACTACTGGATGGATTTTAACAAAATTTCGTGAGGAGGTACGTTAATATCGTGATTCCAATATAGGATGATGGATTGCTTTCAAAGCAAAATCGAACAAAATATTGCGAGGACGCTCACGAATTGACGGAAACAGCTACAGTGGCTCACAGATTATTTTTTTTCTTTTCAATGCTCTATAACAAAACTAGCAGGAATCTAAAAAATAATTAGGCGTCATTCAATAGAAAATATTCTGGTTTAAATAAAAAAATATCATTTATTGCAAAAATCTTTGTTTAACAATTTTAAAACAAAAAATACTACAAATTTTCATGTCACAGCTTATTTTATGCAGGAACTTATGACTTTGCATATATCAAGTTTAGGAACTGTAGTTAAATTATTTAATAATTCGTGTGGTACCCTTTCTTGTCTATGACAGATTTGAGGCGGTTTGGCATAAATGCAACCAGTTTCGTGTAACACTGGGCAAAATATTCTCCCACTCCGTTCAGCGCTTCCTTTAAATCATTTTTGTTTGTAATTTTATGTTTCCTTATGTTAATTTCTAATATTGACCATAAATTTTCAATATCGTTAAGGTCGGGCGACTGTGGTGGAGGTGTCATTAAATGTGGACAGTTATATATTAACCAAATTTGGACAATACCTGATTTGTGCTTTGGGTCGTTATCCTGGTAATATCTAAAATTTGACTTTATACCCAATTTCTCTGCACTCTCCAATAAATTATCATTTAGGATCTCAAGGTACCTACATTTGTCCATTGTTGTTTCAATAAATGCTAAATTTCCATTTCCAGCTGTCGACATACAGGCCCAAATCATAACACTGCCACCACCATGTTTCACTGTAGCGTTTAGGTTTTCTTTCTTTTTTTTGAGCTGCTTATTTGGTTTCCGCCATACATAAGACATGCTATCTGAACCGAATATGTTAAATTTTGATTCGTCGGCAAAGATAACCGAATTCCAAAATTCTGAATCCTTGATAGAATGTTCTTTGGCGAAATTTAATCTGCAAAGTCTGTTTTTCGGGTTAATAAAAGGTTTCTTACGTGCGACTCGGCCAAGACAATCATGTTGGCGCAATACACGGCGAACAGTTTCGACGCAACATTGCTTTCCCAGGTCAGTTTCAACTTCGGCAGTCAGTTTTGGAGCTGAAACTTTTGGATTCGACTTTATTTTTCTTAAAATATATCGCTCGTCGTGTTCAGTGAAAATTTTATTTGATGCATTTCTGCCTTTGTTATGGACCCTATTTTCATGAATAAAGCGCTCGATGAGTTTTTCACAGTGGAAGCATTTATATTAACTATTTCTGCCATTTTTCGCTGTGAGTGACGACCGTTTTTGAAAAGGTTTAAGACCAATTCCCGTTGTTTTATCGTTTTGTTTATCGGACCCATTTGAATTTTTTAAAACTGACAAATCAAGTAAAAAAATTAGACTGAATATTCAACGCCAGACATTGCCAAAAGTAGAATACAGAAAAATTCAAAAACAATAACCCTCCATTGAGGTACCGTTACAGTCACAAATGGCTGCATAATTTAAGCTGTGAGATCGAAAAATGGAGTATTTTTTGTTTTAATACCTTTTAAGTATTTAAATGTAGATTTTTGCAGTGAATGATTTTTGATTGTTTATCCTGAATATTTTCTCTTTCAAATTGTGCAAAAATTTTTTTAATGTATAGCTAGTTTCGTTTTTATAGAGATTTTAAATGAAAAAAATTCACTGCATAAAATAAGCTGTGAGCCACTGTAGTTACTAATAAAAATAATTATCAATTTGTATATGAATGTTATTGAAAGTCTTCAAAAAGTTGCTTAAGCATTTGAGGCTGTTCTTTCATTTTTTGACATTAGCTTAAGCAACCAACAAAAATAAAAATTATTGTGTGTGGCAGAGTTGCGTTTTTGCAAAACCACAAGTGTTTTTAAAATATTATAAAATATGAAAATAAATGCGAAATATGAAAAAAAAAAAAATAAATATAAAATATAACAAGTAGTTTGGTGTATAAAAAAGTAAATAAAGACATATATTGTGTCAACATGGAGTGGCCACCCATTTGTCAGCGGAAGATATAGAGCTAAAATTAGGGACAGCAAATTTCACTCAAGCAAAAGTAACTCAAATTTTTACGTTAATATTTCTACAAGCTAAAATGAACATCGGGAAATACTGCTGACATCGGCGCAACCTGTTCGGAAGACCTGATGGAGAAGTAAAATGAGGAAGGTAGATGAGAAAGCTTATGTGAGCTGATAACCATCCTCAAGGTATGTACATACACAGAGCCAAAATGCCTAATAGAATCAATAAGATTTTCTCTAAGAAATGTTTTTAGTCTAAAGCTAACCATACACGACATGTTTTCTACATATGACTTTTTAACTGTGTGAGTCTGATGTTATTCTGTACGTCTGTCAAAATTGAGTTTTACAAAACACTTATTATATTTGGTCACAAACGCACATGTGCAATTACGTCTGACTTTTCACTATACAGACACCCAAGCCGTTCGGTTGCAAAATAACTTGTTGCCGCCCTGAATTATTTTCGTGTGCGCTACAGAATTACTGGCGACTTATCCATTTATAAGTTTTTTTACTCTAAATGTTAAGAAGTTAAGTTTGCACTAATTGATGATACACGATTAAAAAAATTGTTGTCAAATAGACAAAATTAGTTAAAAACATATTCAGATACTGCTCTTGAAAAATATTACCTTTAGCCGGCTGATGTTTCCGCCAATGGTTAACCGCCATTAATTGTATTCACACGGCAAAAGTTTTTGGCAACACTGAACCACTGTTGATAACAGATGGTTTGTCAGATCAAAATAGAACACGTTCTAAACGAAATGTTGTCAGATGACTTTTCACATGTATTTTACAGAAGCAATGTTTTAACAGCCCCAAACGACATGTTTGTGTTTTACAGGGGTAAATTTGACATGCCAGATGTACAAAACATGCCGCGTATGGGTACCTAAAGGGTATTCAAGCAGAAAGTTTTTTCGAAGATATTCCTTATTATTTTCATGATAAAAAAAAATAAGAAAACTTTTTACTCACAATTTTTTTTTAATAATTTTTGACAAAAAAAAAAAAAAAAAAAACAATTCATAGAGAAAAACTTTTTGATTTTCTTAGGTTTTCTTCTGAATGATCATGTGTAAATCATCTTTTTAATTTTCTTAATAAGGATATCTTCTTGATTATATTAGCTTTCTTGTTATTTCGTTTATATAAATCAATATAAAAACTGTTTGTTAAAACCTAAATATAAAATATACATTTGGTGTAGTGGTTAAGTGCGTGCCTACAAAACGAAGCATACCAGGTTCGATTCCTGGCAGAGGACGAAAAACTGTTCACCATGGTTTTTTGGGTTTTAGAAATTAGAGGGGGTTCAATAATTATTGAACCCCCTCTAGACAATCCGTTAGAAGAAGCTGCCCTGACCTTCCATCCCCTGGAAAAAAGCGGTTAATATAAACGTAAAATGTCAGGCAGCCACCACTATAAAAAGTAAAGGTACAAAGAAATCAAAGATTGATTAGCAAACAATTTCAAAGTAGCTTCCAAAGAAGCAGAATTTTCTAAATTGTTTCTAGTTGGTTTTTATAAATAAAAAAAACAAGAAAGCCTAATCAAATCAAGAAGAAAACCTTTTTGAAAAAAAAAAAACAAGAAGAATACCTAATAAAAGCCCTAAGGTTTCTTCTTGATTTTTTAAGAAAAGGTTTTCCTTATTAAAATAATAAGACTTCCTTCTTGTAAAACAAAACCATTGAGATATCTTGTAAATTTTGTTCGATTTTATTAGGTATTTAGACACTGTTTTTTTTTCTGTGTACTTTGATCTATCTTGAAATATTTATTAATGTATATACTTCTTAACAATTTAGATATTTTACAGCAACAAGGAGCGATTGAATTTGGAAAAACGTTCGTAACGCAATCCCTATTAACCGAAAAACTAGATAATATTAAATAAATAAATTATATATTAACCCCCATATTCATAAAAAATAAAATATATTTGAAATCTATTTTAGAACAAATTTTTCATACAAAAGTTGTTCTAAAATACATTTTAAATAATTTTTATTTTTTTTATGAATATGGGGGATAATAAATAAATATATATAACTTAATTCTAAAATGTATTTTTAATTTAATCAGTTTAATTGAATCAGCTGTAAGGTATATTCATCAAGTTTGAGTAGGCACCGTTGATTATTTTTTACAGCATAGTTGATTAGTAATCAGCAGTAGAGCAATACAGAGAAGAGCGTTGGAAGAAGAAGTTGGAGCGAGATGCAAAATCACACGTACACTATTTTTTGCCTCATCTTGATACTATGCCCTTAATAATGTGAAAGAAACTTTGTTCTACGAAATGAGAAAACGTCTCTCATCAGTGACACTCAAATGACTACTCAATTGACGATCAGTGTTCTTATAGGGCATCGTATGAACATTATAGTTGGGTCTTTATTCGTTTTAAAAACTAACTTTGTCCGTCCACCTATTCAATTTAAACATACTGTTAAAAGTACATTACAGAGAAAACCTGGGAGGCTACTGCGTATTTCGATTCGAAAGAAATCTTTTTCGAAACACAATCTTAAAGTCATACAAATTCGAATGATTTCCTTTTCGAATCGAAATACGCAGTAACCCCGCTGTTTTGCATAAAATATAAAAACTATAAAGGAAATGTTGAAATGGCTGGGAATAAATTTGAAATACTTCTTGTGGTATACCATTACTTTATGAGAAGGAACATGAAGTTATTTGAGAGAATATTAATAACTAAGCTGAATCCAATTCTTAGCGCGAAAGGATGCATTCCGAACCATCAATTCGGCTACAGAAAACAACATAGTACGATCCAACAAACACACAGATTAGTAAATGTAATTAAAACGACCTTTGAAGAAAAAAAATTCTGTTCTGCGCTCTTTATCGACGTTTCTCAAGCATGCGATAAGGTTTGGCACGAAGGCCTAATATTTAAGCTAAAGATGAACTTCCCCGAAAACTTGTATAAGCTCTTAAAAGAATATTTAACGAATCGCAAGTTTTTACTAAAAGAAGGTGACTTTTTAAGCTCGCCTTAAGCTCATTGAAGTCGGAGTTCCCCAAGGTAGTATTTTGGGACCAATTTTATATTTACTGTACACATCGGACATGCCAATTAGCACCCTAGTCCACACATCAACTTTTGCAGATGACACAGCTTTTTTAAGTATTCATGAAAGTGCCCAAGAAGCATCACAACTTTTTTGCAAGACCACTCAAATTGGAAAAATGGCTAGTGTTCTTTCCTAATATTTTTTAGAAAATATTTAAATTAAATAATTTATAATTTAAAACTGTTGGGCACTTGTGGTGAGAAATAAAACACGACCGTATTGATTGGTTATTACTTTGCAAGTAGTTATTTATTTAATTTCCTTATGTAATAAAAAAGCCAGTATTTGGCATTCAGCAAAACCGTTACTTTAGGGTTTACTAGTAGTTAATTTTAAATTAGAAGATAAGTATTATAGAATTCATTTGTTGTTATTATTATTATTATTATTATTAAAATCATTTAAATTAAATAAATAAATATGTGGCCCAACAGCTAGGAAAATGGAGAATAAAAGTGAATGAACAAAAATGTACTCACATAACTTTCACACTCCGTAGGGACTCATGCCCTCCTATTCGCATAAATAACCAAATGATACCATAGCTTTCAGACGTTAAATACCTACCTAAATTGGCTTATTGGCAGAAACTCTACCCTGAGCTTAGATTGTAAACTTCTACTGTACAAGTCGGTCCTCAAACCAATTTGGTGTTATGGGATTCAGTTAAGGCGCCAAAATAAGATTCTACGTATTAGTACATCTGCTCCCTGGTATATAAAAAATTCGAACATCCACAAAGACCTAAACATGCCATCAGTTAAAGCAGAAATAGCGAAACATGCAGTCACATATCTAAAGAGGCTTGAATCTCATCCAAACCCTTTTGCGCGTAACATGCTGAATGAACCTGGTTACATTCGACTAAAAAGAAGAGACACTGCTTTTCTTGGCCGTACATTAGAGGGATGACCCGCAAATGATTTCAAAATCCGTGAAATTAACATTATTTTTGTCTAGCACTGGCTGGACTTAAAAAGAATATTTTATTTTAGACTTAAGATACGAGTAATTATTGTTAGTTCAAAAATATTGAAGATACAATAAATAAATTATGAAAAAAAAAATTGATTATTAAACTTGGTATTTTCATGTAGCACCTTCATTTGAACTGGCGAAAAACACATGATGACTGATGAAAATTATCTTACGAATTACTTTATTAATATTGGTTTTTAAGGTTTTGATTGTTTAGGAGCAACCAAATTACTACTCTCAGCATGGGGGTTATGGGTTCGATATCCATCAAAGACTCAGGTTGGTTTTTGCAGACAAGCCAGAAGCTTCACAGATAGTGCTGTCTTCTTAAAAAAAAGAATATATATAAATTTTAATCACTGATTTCTTTCTGTTTCCTTTGCCAATGTGAAAGTAGAGGAGTGTGTAGGTGCCATAGTCTAATGTGCTTTCATATTTTATTTTTAATCCACTAATCCAGCTGTGAATGAATGTTCTACAACTCGAAATGTTTGTTTTTATTTGCTTTTATTTAGTTCAACAATTCCCACATGCCAAAAACATAAACATTTCAAACATTAACACTAAACACACATGCAGCAAATAAAATGAGTTAATGCATCATCACAGTCAGTCACACAAGTTTGTAGATTTTATATAAAACCAATACAGACTATCAACTAAATGAATGGGAAAACTTTTTTATCGCATGCTATAGTTTATCAAAAATGTATTAAGCTCGACGTATTTCTCTGCATATACTCTGAAAACTGGTGTCTTCTTATGAAATTAAGGTAAGTTGATTGGGTACCCCGGTAGGCTAGTAGGCTAGTAGTGTGTTAGTCTATCAGTCTAGAGGTTGTGGGTTCGATTCACTATAAAGAGCGAATGCGTTACTATGCTACATAATGTACATATGTTAGAATATAATTTTTAATTGAATGTTTAATATTTTGCTAATTATCCATAACGTTTTATAATAAAAATGCAATTTATTTGTTGGGGGAAAGAGCTAGTCCCTAGACGTATTTAACTGGTTGCTCAAGCCAGATCATCAGGAAACCTTTTTTCTAATTTTAGAGAAGCCAAAAATACTCTATAAGTAATAAAATTCTACAAAACACAATGAGAAGTATGTTTTAACAAAACACCAACAAACAATCCACGTTTTTATTTTTCCTTACTGTCCTTCAACAATTAGATGGCCATCACCTAATGCAGACGTAAGGCGGAATGATAAGCATACACAAGTAAATTTTGTTCTGTAATTGTATTGTAATATTTAATAAAAAATAAAAAAGATAAGTTGATTGTCTACCGTATTAAAATGAACTAGATGTAAGTTGATAAACCCCTTAACCTCAACCAAGACCGAAACTTTTTTATCCACCTTAAAAGTATGTTTTGTTTATGATCAAAATTAAATTTTGATTGGTGCCAAAAGCGAGAAAAATAAATTTTTTTCAAGCAATTCTTGTGTGCTTTTTCACTTTTCTTCGCTGATTTTTAACGAAAATTATGATATTAAAACTAATAATGTGAATAAATTTACAAACTTATGTAAGACAATGTACATGCATACTGCTACACGTATACAACACACATACTCACACAAACACTTGTGTTCATTGCGATCGTTTATTTCATTTATTTGTTTATAAATTAGATTTTTTATTGCTGTAACTTAATGTTGTTTTAATTTTTGTTTTTAGTATGAAACAAGGAGTAAAAGTAAGGAGCAAGTCAAAGTATTAAATGGCCACAGAAACACAAAAACAATTGCAAACGCCCATTCCAACCAGGGATGGTAAACGAAAGTTTCAAGTTGTACCAACCTCCTTCTAAAATTGTACTTTTCGGCTATAAATTATGTCAAGGACTTTTATTATAAATTGTCGTTGCTATTAAAATAAAAAGTATAATAACCACAAAAAATATTGCTTTTGAAAATTCAATCTAGTCCAGACATACCGGGCATCCTTTAAACGGATAACGAGACTTACCAAAACAACAATTTTCTGTGTTTCATGGATACGGAATAATACCGGTTAGTGCATAGCTGGTAAAGTTCTGTGGAATGCCACACTTACTCTGCACAAAATTTTGACGAAATCTACTCAAAAGTAGTACTTAAGATGCAACTTAAAACAACTATGTTGCGCTAGAAAAAATTACAATTTAATTAAAAACAGAATAAACAAAAATTTTAATTACATAAAAATTAAAAATATTATTTAATTGAAAAGATAACTAAAATTAAAAGCAAACAATTAAGAGTGCTATATGCGGCCATGCCGAATCTTATATTGGCTACCTCTATATTTATTGCTTTCTATAAAGGCCTTTAATACAAACCAATGCAGAAAAACCTTACCAACCTAAAAATAAAAAGGCCAACCTAAAAATATATCGGCCCTCGCAAGGTCGTTATTGATCCCCCGAGATCTATATAGAACTTAAATTGTACTTAAAACAACTATGTTGCGCAAGAAAAATTACAATTTAATTAAAAAACAGAATAACCAAAAACTTAATTACATAAAAATTAAAAATGTTAATTAATTGAAAAGATAACTAAAATTAAAAACAAACAAGTAAGAGTGCTATATGCGGCCATGCCGAATCTTATATTGGCTACCTCTATATTTATTGCTTTCTATAAAGGCCTTTAATACAAACCAATGCAGAAAAACCTTACCAACCTAAAAATAAACTCAAAATCGGCCCTCGCAAGGTGGTTATTGATCCCCCGAGATCTATAAGCACTCCTTGTCATCTGACTGTCACAGTCTAATATTTATTTAAAAAAAAGCAAAAGAGAATCATTGAAACTTGAAAAAATATAGGTGGGCGTGGTTTTTTTGCCCGCAGCTTCCAAAGGAATGATCTGATGTCGCTAAATTGCAATCCCAAAATTTTCGAAACTATGTCTGGCATATTGGTGGGCTTAAATCTTTAGTATCTCATCTGGTGCATTGGCAAATGCGATTACTACCCGAACTCGGACAGACGGACATCGCTTAGTCATTTTCTCTATGTATAAGGATCCAGAATATAGTATATAAAGTATATATATATAAAGTATATATATAAAGTATATATATAAAGTATATATATATATAAAGTATATATATTCTGGATGGGGTCGGAAATGAAATTGTAGAAATTACACACGGAATGACAAGCTATAAGTTTGTCATACCATCCGTGGTGAAGGGTATAATAAAGTTCAAGTTGTAAATGAAAAGTAAATTAATGAAATACAGCTAATTAAATCTTGCTAGTATCAAAAAAATCCATTGTAAACGATCTAGAAGATCTAGATTTTAATTGAAATCTACTAGACTACGCTGTATTGTAAATGCCCTACAAGTAAGTGTTAAATCGTACCCAATTAGTCTTATATTTCCCAATATACTTTTCAGGACCGAAATTTAAAAAAAAAGTACAATTGTATCAACTTTACCATCCCTGATTCCAACCAAACGCAGCGTTCGCTTCCCCCTCAGCAGCAGCACCAGTTTGATTTATGTGTGAAATATAAATCTTTTTTTCACTTTGTTTGTTTGTTTGTTTTTTACATTTACAATTTGCTTAATAAAAAGTAAATTTAATGTTGTTGTTTTAACAAAAAAAACAAAAAGTTTTTGTGTTCATGCTGTTTGTTCATTTCATTAAAACAATAGCAAAATGTTAATAAAAAATTTTATTATTTTTCTACAAGTTTTGTTTGTTTCCTTTTTTAAATAAAACAAAGAGAAAAAAGAACATTTCAAAATTAATAAATAAATATGATTTCGAACAGCAATGCGTGAGTAACTAACAGATGCATCCAAAAATAATTTATGGCTTTTTTGCAAATGAAATGGTCACTCTGGTAGAGAAATTATTTCATACATTATGAATAATATGAATAATGAAACACATTTTGAAATCATTTGATATCCATTTAATGAATTGGAGTGCAATCGAAAAAGAAGTAAATGGAAATGCAGTTCCAATAAATTAAAAACATTGCAACAGCAGACACGAATAAAAGCAATTAAATACAATACATTATAGTCCTGCTCCCTTAGTGCAATCCAGTCATATCGCAGAAAAATCAAACTTGGCAAAATGCTGTTGAAGTTTTCAAATTAAAAGCTTTGTGGTCTGAGTGGATAACAAACGTTTGTGTAAAACTTCAGTTTAGCTTGAGTGATTATTCTGTTTTTTTGTTACAGATAAAGAAACCACAAAGGAACACCTTTTCTGCAATTACTACAAAATATTGATTTTTTTTTTAGTTATAACGAATGTTGTATTCAACGAACGGTATATGTTTGTATATAATAACTTTTTTTTGTTGCAATATGTAATTATTTGTCGTAAATTGCTGGAGTATAGCTACTAAACAGTTGCATGAGCAAGCTCATCTAACGGGTATGCTCATAATGTCATGAGCAACTGGTCATACTCGAACACAAACTAGACTACTGAACTCATGCCTACTCATATCATAAAATTAGTGACCTCTTAGTGATTAGTGAATCTCTGTTCGTATCCTAACTGTAATGAGCTGACCGAGTAAAGCGAACTTTCTATACTAGAGAGCGCTGTGGATACTCCTCTCATGTTCGAAACACTTAGTGTGTTTTCTTTAGTAGGTGTGCAAAGCTTTTGAATAAGGCTTAGTGCGTTTTGCTTGCACTAGTGGTTATTTATTTTTTGTATTTCTTAAGAAATGAAGACCTTAAAATAAACGTAATAAATGTTTTTAAAAATTTCTGAATTACTGAGTTTTTTCTTTGTGCACTCGAATTGTGTTTGGGTTTCACTCGAATCATAAATTTACTTAAAACCGCTCAAATTCCTTGTTATTCTGTTCAACATTTATTTATACTTACTGCTAATGGGAACTCTGCAAGCACATCGCATTTAGCTCGCTGGTGTTCGCTGTTTACTACTGTCCACTTATCATTACTCGTGTGTAATGAACAGACATCAATTCAATGAAATGTTATAATGAGTGTCTTATGAGCACTTTTTTTTTGTACTCATGCAGTGCTTTAATAGTTACCCCTCATGGCGACAGAAAAATGTTAATTCTTTACAATTAGCAAAAAGTACCACTCCGATTTTTGTGCCGACCTTATTTATAGAATTTCTCATAAACTGTTTTTAAAGTTGGTTGTGATATTTGGTACGTACCTTATAATATATCTTTTGAAAAACATTAAAGGGATCCTTGCAAAAAGTTACCAGTAATCTGTAAAATAAAAAAGAATTATTGTATTATAAATATTATTGAAAACTTTAATAATTTATATTAATAAAAATTTGTTTAATATCAGCATACAAAATTTATATACAAATAGTATTGCCATACCAAAAAAAATATAAAGCAATACCTATCTATGGTAGCTTACAACCATTAGCTATTTGAGAGTGCTGTAGCTCAAGTGGTTAGCACTGACTGACTGACTACTAAAGCATGCTCATGAGTTCAATACTAAGCCGTGGCAACATCAATTTCTGTGATATGTATTAATTCTCTTTATAATAATGCATATCACAGCGCTCTCCTTCGCCGGTATTACCACATATCACTAAATCGTCGGCGAAGTAAAATAAATATGAATTGGCTATGCTAGCTTCAAACTAATACGCCTACATAACACAAAAAATAAACATAAATTGCAATTGCAGTGTTGCCATAAGTGATGCTTTACTATCACAATAACCATCTGTCTTATCTACTTCTATCCCTTTCCAAAGAAAGTAACACTGGTAATATAGGCACTTATTGCCTGAGCGATACTTCTCTTAACGAAAAAAAAACAATAACGTTTTTTATCAGGGACCGAAAATAACAGTTATTTTTTAAATTTAAAATCAAAAAGTCAGGTGGATATAATTTGTCTATCAGATATTTGAATACAGCATATTGATGCTGTTATGCTAAGGAATAATAAACTTAAAAGACTTTAATGTTTTTGACTTTTATCAAAAAGTCACTTTATAATAATCAAAAATAAAAGTTAAAATTAGACTTTTCTTTTTTAAGTCAAAAATAAAAGTTAAAATTTGACTTTTCTTTTTTAAGTCAAAAATAAAAGTTAAAATATGACTTTTATTTTTTAAGTAAAAAATTAAAGTTAAGATTTGTCTTTTATTTTTTAAGTCAGAAATAAAAGTGAAAATTTGACTTTTGTTCTTATTGAAAGCAGATGTTAAAAAAGTTAACCACACTACCTTTTAACAATGGTTATAAATTTCACAATCATAATAAATACTCTTTTGTTGGCACTATTTAATTGTCAAAATATTTTATTGCATAATAGAAAAATATTTTTTCATCCTTTAAAATACAAACCTCTTAATATATCGAAACATAAAATATATGACTTATACCACTATCATAATCAATGGCTCATATAAATGGTATTAAGTATATTTAATATGTTTATTTAACACCTTTTTGTTAACAAATTTCATTTATTGAGAAAAAAGTATTATTTTGCAAAAGTACGAATAAAACAAATGTGCAACTGTGGCAATATAGTTTCTAGATTCATCTAAGTACATTGTAGCCACCTAAAAGTCTTCAATAAGAGGCTTAAGCATTTCACAGACTTTTCGTTCATTTTTTGACATTAGCTTAAGACAGCTTATGCATATTATAGTTGGGACTTAAATTATAACTAACGGGCCGCGGCCTTAAAATTTTTGTAACCAAATTTTAGTAAAAAAGGAAGTACTGCAAAAAGGGTATCATTTTGTGCCTAATCAATGAACAATGCTTTTACTTCTTCATTCATCTATTAAAAATGTTGTTGAAAAGCCTTTAGATCTATTATTAGAATTCCAATGAAAGAAATATCTTTTTTTTTCCTTAGGAAAAATGTAACCAAAATGAAACCATGTAACCAATTTTGGTTAGAAATAACCAAAACAACAACACTGATTGTCATCGATCTTATTTTTCTTATATTTCCATTACATTGTTATTATTATGGCATAGTCAATTTTTTTCTGACTTAAAAAATAAAAGTCAAATTTTAACTTTTATTTCTGACCGAAAGAATAAAAGTCAAAAAATAACTATTATATTTTGACTTTTTTGAAAAAAGTCGTAACTGTTACGGTCCCTGTTTTTTATTACGCAATTTAATAAACTTCTAATCTTAGAACTGTCAGAACAACAATTAGATCCCCTTTGCTGAAATTTAATTGCACCAATGTTAAATTTATGCATGTGTGTGACAGACAGTTAGGCAGACAATCAAAAGGCCAAGCATCATTGACTTAATTATAAATTACAACTCAAGTCAAAATAGTTTTGTTAGTTTTACCTCTTGTTGCAAGTATTTCCATTGTAACTACAAGAATAGTTATCAATATGTCAGTAACTCAGCAGGAGCATCTGTACCATTGTGCATACATTTGTGTGCGTGTATGTCTTTGCGTTTGTTATAGAATTTCAAAGTGGAATACTATAAACTCTTAAACTTAAACTAATCATCCTTAATTTTATTGACTGCAGCATTCAAGTCTTCGTCATCATTTTCAGTAGAATAAGAAGATGATTACAGTTTTTCTTAAGGAAATCTTGATGTTAATGGGTTAAGAGTTTGCATTTATTGTGTGAATTTATAATTTAAATAAGAATAAAATCTATTTAATCGTGAGTTGAAGTTAAAACAATTAAGATGATAATATTCGGCGCTGTTTAAAAACAAGAATGATAGAAACAAGATAACGCCATCCCAAACATAAAGAAAAATTCTGCTAATGCTGGACGTAGTGGTAGTGGCCTACAAACTAGTGGTCCTACACAGGAACCACCACCCCGGGACCGCTCTCGCATTACTTTGGCGGGCATTACGGATTCGGCTAGGGTTTGGAAAACGGGAATTCCCGGGAAAAGCTACAAACTACAAGGTAGTTCTAATTGTTATTAATTTTCTATTTAAACAAATGTATCAAAGAAATAGGATATGAGAAATTTTAATTTTTATAACCCGTTCAGGCTGCCACGAAATTAAGTCATTTCGTGATTTCGGCCGAAATCAACTTAAAATTACGTAATTTCACATACATTTTACCATTGCCCAAATTAACTCATTCTACTTCATTTCGTCGAAATTAACTTGAAATTACGATAGACAACGCTGGTTTTGTATAAAAAGCTACTTTTTTTGCAACCATGACCAGATTTACAACCTTGAAAGTCCGTTTTGTTTGAAAAAAATTTAAAAGCCAAATGAAATAATGGAAATATATACATAATTGTACATTAATTTTGTTGTAGTGTTGTTTTTAATATTCGTGTATATTTTAAATCAATGCGAAAGTGTTGTGCGGAAGCTTTTTGCAAAATAATTAAATTATACAAATGCAACTAAGCGTGATCATCTGTTTGCGAAATTAACTCAAATGTCAAAAAGCCCAGTATGAACACTTTAGATTTCGTCCGTAATTTCAGCTCGAAATTACTTAACTTCGTGGCAGCCTGAATGGGCTATTATATTATACTTCTATCAACCTTGTATATAGATACGAAGAGTGCTTGCTGATGACGGACGCAGCACTCCACTCTGCTGGTGTCTAATTTTTCTTTATCTCTTTATAATTAAGAACTTAAGCTTAAATAATTAATTTATTCATTTGTTATATCTTACTATTTTTGTCACCAAGAACTGTTTTTAAGTTTTTTAAACTGTTAATACTAATAAAACTATGAATTTTTAAATACTGTTTTTGTAAATAAAATTATTTTCTTTAAGAGCTGCTTTTCACGGGAATCCCGGAATTCCCGGGAATGCGAATATTTTTTTCCCGTTTCCCGGGAAGTGAAAAAGTCCAGGAAATCCCAAACCCTAGGTTCGGCACTTGCATTCTTTTGTTTTTCAATTTTTTCTCGTAGTATTCTCTCCCCAAAAATAGATGTAATAGACCACGTTTGTGGTTCGTCTAACTTCGTCAGGCTGGCTACAGTCAAATTTTCTTGTGAGGTTCCCAGAGCTACTCTTAGGGATCAACGCTGATCCTCCCTTTAATCTGCACTTTACTATGGTGTGTTCAACGTCATCCTCGTCTTGGCAGCACATTGCGCATCGTGCGCTCTGTTTTATTTTAAATCTATGGAGGTATTTTGCTAAAATTCCATGTCCACTAAGCATCTGAGAAAGATAGAAATTTACTTCCCCATATTTCCATATCTCTATATTGGGGATAAGTTGATGCGTCCAACTGCCCTCTACATCGCTATCCGAGCGACTCTGCCACCTTTGAAGTGTTCTTTTGTTAGCTTCTTTTTTAATTTAATATTTGATATCTCTTCACGGGTTCCTGATACGGTATTGCGTTGATAATAAATCTCCGACCTTTTCTTCAGGGTTATATCTATAGAACTGGCTGATCTATTACAGGAGTAGCATAAACCACTATGTAATTGCAGCTATCAGCTTCCTTGTTGTTTGACCTGGGCCCTTTATAGTTTACTATCAAGAAACACATCTAGATATTTTAAGATCCTACTCATGGTAATCTGATAGCCGTCTACATTTAATTTTGGGCACACAAATGTTCTTCTTTTTGTCACCAGTATTGCTTCTGTCTTAGTTGCAGCCAATGTCAGACGTTTCGTTCTAAGCCAACTACTTATCCGCCCTAATCAGTCGTTGGCTACGATTTCTATTAGGATAACACTCGGTTTATCCACCACTAAGGCTATGTCATCAGCGAATCCTACTAGCTTCGCTCCATCTGGCAAAGGTAGATTTAACAGACAGGTAGATTTACATTAAAATACAGAAAATAGCCCTAATATGGAACCCTGGGGTACACCTGCGGATATTTTGTACTGCTTTGGGCCTTCATCAGTTTCATATCATTCGGATGAGATAGTTAGAGAATCTTCGAACCCTAATAGATTTTTGAATTTCTTCTCAGTTTGCTGTATTAAAGGCGCTATTTATATCCAACGCAGCATAGCACAGTATCGCATTTGTAACATAGACTCTTTAGCTGAATCCACTACCTCGTTTATTGCATTGATGAAAACGTTTGCCAATAGCTATCTATCTCTATCTATCTATCTATCTATCTATCTATCTATCTATCTATCTATCTATCTATCTATCTATCTATCTATCTATCTATATATCTATCTATCTATCTATCTATCTATCTATCTATCTATATATCTATCTATCTATCTATCTACCTATCTATCTATCTATCTATCTATCTATCTATCTATCTATCTATCTATCTATATATCTCTATGTATCTATCTATCTATCTATCTATCTATCTATCTATCTATCTCTATGTATCTATCTCTCTCTCTCTATATATCTATCTATCTATCTATCTATCTATCTATCTATCTATCTATCTATCTGTCTATCTATCTATCTATCTATCTATCTATCTATCTATCTATCTATCTATCTATCTCTATGTATCTATCTCTCTCTCTATCTATCTATCTATCTCTATGTATCTATCTCTCTCTCTATCTATCTATCTATCTATCTATCTCTCTCTCTCTCTCTCTCTCTCTATCTATCTATCTATCTATCTATCTATCAATCTCTATGTATCTCTATCTATCTATCTATCTATCTATCTATCTATCTATCAATCTCTATGTATCTCTATCTATCTATCTATGTATCTATCTATCTCGATTTGGCTAATTTTTTATCTTCATCATAACCCAACATAGGTCTACGGAAAGAAAAATTGACCACGCCCCTCTTTTACGCCCACTTTTTAGGAAGCTCTAGAAGAAATAGGTAGATCTTTGAAATCTTGCAACAATAGCGCCCTTATTAATATTCATAGTTTCCTACACAAAAAAAAAAACTATTATCGTTTACCTAGAGAACTACATTAGGTAGTCTTGAAACTTTGCACAAGTAACCCTCAGACTAATGTGCAAAATACAGTATGGATTAGGATAGTGGGAGTGGTACCTCCCACACGTGCTTTTTCGAGTTGCCATACTTTTTATGGTACTTTTTGTGGATGGGTGTAGCAAAGCTCATCAGGGATTGCTAGTTTTCTAATAAATGTGATATTATTTCATTAGGATTGCCATTTCTTATGATCCCGATTGCAACGCTACAGGCCAATGATAAATTTATTTTGCCCATGCTGAGCGATGTAGACGTGAACATCTGGTGCCAGCTGGAAGACGCTCATCGGACATTTGGCATAAGTGAGTTAAGGCGTATGTCTATCTCAAACGGCTACCAAAATTGTTCAACTTGAACCTGTCTGGATTTTCTTGCGGTGTATTAATAAAGTCGCAAATCTGTGCGACACTACGAAAGGTAAATATTTGAATATACCATTCCATAGATGATCGTGTACATTTGTGATTTCAACACCAACTTCGGAAATTTAATTTTTAATACAACTTCGGCTTTTAATTTCAGTTTCAATTTCAATTCAGTAATTATTCGATTTTTAATTTTTCTTGATACATAAATTTTCAAATTTTTTGAAAAATTTCTTATCTTGGCGGCAAGATGTTTGTTCAAACTTTGTTATTCAGTGCTGGCGAGTTCTTCTAACATAGGACACACCAAAATCTTGCACGAGGTCGGGCTCCATGAACCGTTTCCATTAACCCCTGGGCTAAAGGATTTTATGCGATTGATTTCGGCAGGGTATTCTCCGTTTTTAGGGATGGTTCGAAGATGTATGTGGAGACAAGTATACATTCTAGGACCCAGTATCTGCAGGTCGTATAAGCTCCCAGATGAATTTAGTGTGGACGTGTATAGGGTAGGATAATGTTGGGTTCCGTGTCATTGAAACGTTAGGGACAACAAATTTGCCGACGAACTTGCTACATTGGGATCGCAAGGGATTATGTCAGAAAGAGTAAACTTGGTGCAGAAACCGATTAGTCAAAAAGATTTCACGACGGTATAAAAGATATTGTACGGTGTAAACTGGGAGATGTCATCGGCTTCAACGGGCTAAATAATAGTTAAAAGAACGCAAATGGTTTTCTTTCTTTTTTTTTAGTGTAGTTTAGTTATCTGAAGGGAATCGCAATAGAGTCTATGACTTTGCGATTGGAGGTGCCATATTTGGCACAACTTTATTTTAACGTTTTAATGAAGTGTTAAATAATTTACAGGGGAATGGAACCTTTCGGATTTATTTGTTGTTGTTTTTTTTACATAATTATTTTTTTTCTTTTTAGTTTAGAGCTAAATAGTGATCTCTTTCAAATTCAAAAAGTGTGCTGCTGATTTTTCTTATCTTAACTTCTTATAAGCGACAAGCAGCCAAAAGATGAGATGAAATGGATACCGATATTTTGAAACAGATAGTACCATTGATTTTCATTGCCTTTTTTTTTGCTCGCTACTGTAGTTCATTATAAACTTAGCAAAACCATTTGCGTATAGGGTTAACGATTACATTCTTTTTTTCACAAAGTTCATGCAGAGATTTAGTTTAGAAGCCTTCCGTTAAATATTCCATAAAATTAAAGAGATGGCACAAGCACTACAAACACAAGAGGAGCTGAATGAATGAAAAAATTATAATAATAAAAATGATTATTTATAAAATCAACTGCAGAGTTGAATAAAATAGTAATAATATGAATCAAACTATAAAAACACAACCAAAAATATCAAATAGGAAAACAGAGGAGTGTTAGTGGCTGTGTATGTGTATGTGTAAGAATATATGTATGTAAGTATGTGTATGTGTTTATAATATTAGAGATATTAAAATGACTTATTTCCGGATTATGTTTTAATATGACACTTTAATAGGTTGCCCGTCAGTACTGCTTGCCCCCCATGACAAATATGAAGCAGGCTTGTGCTTTTAAGTATTTTTTATGAAATGATACTAATGTTGCAAAGCAAGAAATGAAAAAAGAACTTAAGAGCCCAGCATCCAACCATCCGCTTAAGTTGAGCTTTTGTATGTGTTTGTGTGTTTAATGTATGATTTTGTTACAAAAGTTTATGTGAAATGGATTTCATTTTCATTCTACGTAACACTTTCATTAAATGGAACAGAAAAAAGTTTAAACAAAGAAAGGAAAGGTATTGAGAAAAGTTTAACACACCAGCACTGCAGAGAGACACAGCATTCACACACACAGCATTTAAAATGCACAGAGCACTTAACATAATTTATAGACTCTTTACTTCTTTCTATGCCTTTACCTTCCCTCGTTTATATTTTTAATTTTGTTTAAATCACATTAACGATATTAAAAACAACAATTGTTAATAACAAACACACATTGGAATGAAAATTAATTTAAGTGCAGAAATGAAAAGGAAGAGCAAAATAAAACGGAATTGAAATGTTGACATTTATAACACAAAGTCGCATAATTAAAAATAAATTCGACCTCCTGCAAATGAGGATAAGAAATTTTCATTAGAGATAAAGTTGTTTGAAATATTTAATATAATAAATGGGTCGGCAGCTGACAGGTATATGTACATACGGTCACAATATACTGACAGGGATGGGAGTTATATTTTGGCAATCGAAAGCAGGTTGGCATAGGTGGGAATTATATTAAGAGAACTGAAAGCTGGCTCCTTCCAACCTACAATGATAAAGATTTAAGGTAAAAGGTAAATTCTTAAACAATTTAAAGTTACCCACTGACTAAAACTGACCAAAACTTTATACAGTTCTTCCTGCTATGAAGGGAAGTTAGCAAGAAATCAGGCAGAAGGCGGAGCGTTTAATTTTTGAAACAATTGAAACAAAAGAGGACGTCATCCCTGAAATATTCGATAAATTTCCATGGAATGATGAAAGGATAATGAAAGTGCGTGAAGTAGCTGAGGCTGTAGACATCTCAACCCAGAGTGTACATGACAGTTTGCATACATTTTTGGATATAAAAAATCTATACGCTCAGTGCCGAGTTAGATTATGCAACTCTTGTTGCTGCAATTCCTCATTAGTAGGCCAGAGGGGAGAGAGGGCATGTACTCTTGAAATTCGTTTTGTACTATCATTCTTAGTGTTAATTTTGAAGTTTGAAATGTAAACAAATGTATCCATACAAATTGCGTGATATAAACACAAATGCTATATTAAAGAAGAAACGAGAAAGATTGCAGCGACAAAGGTTGCATAATGTAATTCGGGACTCACATATGTAACGCTCACACTCGATTTAGCGCAACCGTGTGATCACTTCAAAGGAGTATGAGGACATGCAAGATTAATTTCTGAGCGCAATATCAACGCCGCACAGTGGGCAGAATCTAAATATTTTGGAAATAATTCAGCCATCTGTAAAGGGCTAGAACGATTGAATTAAAATTTGACATGTCGCGCTTGTCCCTCAAAAGCGTAACAACTCAAAATTTTAAAATTTTCACTTTTTGCAAAAAACCAAACCTCACAGGTCATATCTACCCACTGCAAAAATCTCCCTTTGATTTGTCTTCTCTTCCGTGAACCGTTATGACCCTCTTTGTGTTTTTAGAATAACTACTTTAGTTTCAATTAACGGAAACAGTTTTTGGGCTGTACTGAAAATTCATGAATTTTGAGTTGTTACGCTTTTGAGGAACAAGTGCGAAGTGTTTAGCAGAGGAGCATCTGAGCTTATCTTTTGATGGTGGGCACTGTCCACATGCCATGGGTAGCGCTATGTATTCTCGCACCTGCAAATCTTTTACAGCTTGGCATTTCTTAAATTGTTGTTTGATTTTCAAAAATTATACATAAATTATACAATTATACTTAAAGGTATAGGTAATACCTACGAAGTGATATATTAATCTATAAATGATGTTTTGAAATGATATTGTTGAGTTATAAGCAATTTCAAATTAAAATTTTTGATTTTTCGATACCCTGGTCCTGGGTTTTTTCAAAATATTGATTACAATTTTCAGAAAATTTTTTTTTTAATTTTTTTAGCGAGCAAAATTTAAAATATTGTGGCTAAATTTCAAGGTTATATCTTTACTGAGATAAAAACTAGACAATTTTAAATTTAAAAATTCTACTAAAATTGATAAAAATTTAAATTGATAATTGAAAATTTGATAGTTTGATAATTGTTTCTCCCCTTTTTACAATTATATATCACTCATATAGAGAAGTGTGCAATTTGATCAAACTTCCATTAGTCCGACAGTAGGCCTAAATTTATATGAAACTGAGGAAAAAATCATGCTGTTCCTATATCCTCTAGCTTTTATAAGTATAAGAATCACAAACAAGATAATTGAAAGCAGCGCTTTCGAAACTCGAATTTTTTCCTCTATGGCCCCTCAGTGCGCCGCTTAGAATATAAACTTCTTTTAAATGAAGTTGTTTATCGTGACCATAGAAATGATTAAAACAACTACAAATTGTTCATCGCAACCCATATATTGTTACAGAGAACATAAGATGATTCTTGTGACGATACCATAAACATGTTTTTTTTTCTGCATATATGCAAATAAATATCTAAAAAATTTTTGGCGTGAGCATTAATTTTTTAAATGTAACTTGTAAATCAAGAAGAAAACGTTAATATTGTTGAAACCTTTAAAAGCAAGCACCAAAAAAATTTTTAACCTCTAATTTGTGAGACACCTCAAAAAGAAAAAAAAAAATAATAAAAAAAATAAGTTCCATTATCTACGATGGTTTGCCACCACTGGTCAATGCATTCATAGTAAGCCGGATTAAGGTGATTGTATATAAAAATTTTAAACTTAATTAATGAATGTTAACTTTATAGAAAAATTGCTGTTATCATTAACAGCCTCGTAATTGTAATTTTCGCGTTTTTAATAAATTTGTATGCTATAACTGCAGTGAGAAAGGAGTGTGCTGTTGGCTATCACAAATTAATTGGTTATTCACTTTAAGGCCTATTATTATAACTTGCCTTTAAAGTACGTGTTAGTTAAATTTCATTATTGTTCAAGTGAGCGATAAAATAAACAATAACTATTTTTCGTTATTACAACTTCATTGTAAAAAAAAATTAAATAATTTCGAAAATATAATTAATATGAAAATATATAGTACAAGAAGAAACAACGACAACTTTTGACAAAATGAAAGGCATGGCTACGTCATACCTTTTATTTATTTGTTTACTTTCAACTAACCACAAATTAGTTATCTGTGCAGCAAACAAACGAAAATATTTCATATAAAACCAACGAGGTCCGTTTTTCATTTCTATATTTCAAATGCAAAATTAGATAAACATGAATTTTCTTCCCTTTAGTTTATCCAGTATCTTTTACCGACTTATCTCTCTGATAAAATCCTAACTACTCCGCTCTTCATCGTCATATACCAAAGACACATACTGAATTTAATTTTGATATGTCAAATGGTAGAGCGTTTACAAAATTGAGGTGTCCAGTAAACTACCCCATGCTCCCTGCTCCCTCCCAAAAAATGGATTCAGGAGACCTTAAAATGTATAGATCCGTTGAAATCCTAACCATGATTTTTTCACGATTACTATAGATACTTTACCTATACTAAGTATGGTAAAGTAAAAAGTCGAAATTATTGCAAATATTACGTAACTACAGTTTGTTTAAAGGTAACCATAAACTACACAATAATATTGAGTAATTTATTGGTTTAATTATTATCATTTTGCTCCACACTACTAAATAAATTAATCAATATTTTTGAGTTAAAAATGGCGCAATTTTCTTGGCATTTACATATGTATGTATGCATGTAAAAGTAAAAAAAAACCCACATAGATACATACCTAAGTAGATTTAAACAAATTGTAAAATTATTTTCGATTAAAAAATAAAAATTAAACAATTTGGCAATACATAATTTTAATAAGTACAAAGATAATATTATGTGATATTAGTGAATATTATATGATATTAGTGCAAAAATTGCTGACAATGTTGTCAGCACATTGCAAAATATTCGTTTTTGCACAATATAAATCAAAAGTCCTTCAATTTTGTTCAATATATTGTGCAATCTACTAATATAATATACACATAGGCAATTCTATTGTAGAATATCAGTTATTGCACAATAATATTGTAAATGTATGGGTACTTTAAATTTCTTAAATAGATTATAACACTTATTAACAAAATTATAACACATTTACTGGAATATTAAAATATTTACGGACACAAACTGAGACTGCCACAAAGTAAAAATGTCCCAAAGAAATTACAATCAAGAATTAAAAAATATTTATTTATGCAAATTTTAGACTCAAATGCAAAATATTCGCAATAAACAAACCGATACTTTAGTCATTTGTTAAAGTGACCCAGTTTTAATAAACATCATTATAATTGTCGACATCATCATCAGTAGCAACAGCAATTAACGACCTAACAAATGTTCAAAGCAAAAAAAAATTAATATTAAACCAGACAAAAGCTACAAATCGTTTTAATAACTGAACTAATAAATGAAAGGGCGGACTGACATTAAAAAGGGAGATCAGACCAGACCATTAGTTAAAGCAGACGTTTCAGCACAATTTTTAAATATTTATGGCCACACTTACTGTCACATGTACGAGTACTTGTCTTATGTTTGTTTGCATTATTAACAAAAAAAAAATGAAAATTATGCATTCGACATAGTGACAGAAGTACACTTGCGTACAATTATATAGCAGTGGGTGCATATAAAGCTCAAATAGCAATATTTAAGACTTGAAAAATTTAATCCGATTAAATTTTTATATATATAATTTTTGCAAAAAAAAAACCGACTACAAAACAGATATAAGTACAAAAGTTATAAACTAAAAATGTAAGAAGTAATCTGTAAGAATTAGGTTTAAACCAAATAATAAATACGCCAAATTAGCGGAAAAAAGTAAAGACTGTGTGAATGTCAATCCTCTCCCTATTACAGTTCAAAAGTTAAGCTATTTTTACCAGCATCCGTATTTTATGGGGACACCATTCACGCCTCTGTCTATAACGGTTGCAAAGATAGGGTCACATGGATCAAATAACATCACCTATTGGGACACCCTTTAATTTACAATTTTAAATTAAAGACCTGTTGTTATAGAGGACTTGGCCACAAAGATTTTGTTTAAATATCAACTATCTGTATATAACGGTTAAAAAGTTTAACCATATATATCAAATTACATGAACTATTGGGACACCCTTTACATTATAATTCCAAATATTTATATTTGTTATCATACCAGAGAAAGTAGTGGACATTCTGCCTAATTTTCAAGTGTTTGTGTTTAACGGTTCAAAAGAAAGGGCCATATAGATCAAATTACATAATTTATGGGGACACCCTTTAGTTTCTAAATTCAAATTGTATACTTGCTATAGTGGACTTTGCAATACAGGTTAATTGTAAATTTCAGCTGTCTGTCTATAACAGTTCAAAAGTTTGGCCACATACATAGAATTACATTAACTATTGGGACACCCTTTTATTTCCAAATTCAAATTTTATACTTTTTGTTATAGTGGACTTAGCAATATAGGTTCTTGTAAATTTCAGCGGTCTGTGTACAACTATTCAAAAGTATGGCCATATACATCAAATTAAATGAACTATTGGAGCACCCGTTAAAATTTTGAATATTTATACATTTTATTATAACGGTCATAGTAATCGTCATTCTGTGAAATTTTCAAGGTTTTGCCTATAACGGTTCAAGAGATAGGCTCAAAAAGGTCAAATTACGTCACCTATGGGGACACCCTTTAAATTTTAAATTTATTTTTTTATTCATTTCTGCAGTTGGGAGCTATAGCGACACTCAATTTTTTAAAATTTTAATTTGGTGCCCTTTACAGTTCTTAATACACGTAAAAAACATGTATGTTGTATGGGGACACCCTTTAATTTAATATAATGAACTGTTTTTAAAATGGGACCAACCTGAAAGCATAACCTTTCAAATAAAGCAAAAAATTTTAAAATCGGTTCTGAAATGGTTGAGTTCTGCGGTTACATACATAAAAAAAGCAACATTCAGACGAATAGATAACCTCCTTCTTTTTTGAAGTCGGTTAAAAAGAGTAAGCCAGATGGAATGGCTGAACCAAAGACACTGGAAAAATGCTAGCAATTAATGGAGACTCCGTGATGAGAAAGAAGGCCGACAGTTACCAGTCGACAGTCAAGAGTAAAGGCTGATGGCAGTAAATAACTCAATTAAAATAAGCTTGCCATCAATTATAAAATCAGTTGGATGTAATCATAGAGTACGGAGGGGGACGAAAAGGACCCAAAGGAGCAGGCCGCTTCGATATCCCCCCTACCGTAATAAAAAAAAGCAAGAAAAAGTGCACCGTGATTGAAAAAACCTTTTTAAAATACTAACAACTACAGGGATGAAAACAGAGTTATTGATATTATAGTACTTTATAGCGTTTGGTACCCATTGATTAAAAACGAACCTGATTACTATCGCTGATGTTTCTCCATCTGTCACAGTTTTAATATCTTGCTATATGTTGTATTATAATGGCTTTATATTTTTTTACTATGACGTGATATGGTTTATCTTTTATTTTTTCTTCTTAAATGATCCGCTTATTTGATGATCAAAAATTATCAATTTGCTTGCTTTTGTTACTTATTGTGGGTGCGAAAACAAGTGTTGTTAACTACCTAAAAAACAAATTAGCAGTCTCGAATGGCACTTCTGCTCAACGGCAAACTTAATGCATATGTATATGGAAGCCATTATACACCACACATTAACTGAACTTACAAAACTAGTGCAAAATAAATCATCAAGACAGTTGTCAAGTACATAATTTCTGTACAAAAATATCATACACATTGGAGAAACTATAAATCCCTATGGAAGTCCTATAAAACTTAAGAAACAAACACCTATAATTGAAGTTAAAGTACTGCATGAGTACAAAAAACGAAGCTCGTAAGACGCTCATTGTAAAATTTCATGGAATTCATGTCTGTTCATTGCGCACAAGTAACGGTAAATGGACAATAGTAAACAGCGAAGACCAATGAGCTAAATACGATAAGCAAGTTTCAATAGGTATGATTAAATGTTTAACATAATAACAATTTACTTGGAGTTTTATGCTTTAAGTAAAACACGAACATATTTCGAGACTACAAACAATAAAACTGGAGTGGTCTACACTCAACTTTACCATACCCAATGGAAACACATATTTGTATGGATATATTACAAAGAATAAAAGTTAAAACTTTATTCGAATCGAAAAATCAATTATATTCGGTTTGGGGTGTTAATTAAACTACCCCTTGCCCCTTCCCGACTATGCCAAAAATTTATACAGCTCTTCATCTCCATAAATCAAAGGCACGTAATGTAGAGTGTTTACAAAATTTGGGGGTAAGGAAACCACCCCTTGCCCCTTCCCGATTATGATCAAAATTTACACAGCTCTTCATCTCCATATACCAGCCTGTACAGCGTTTACAAAATTTGGGGGTAAGGAAACTACCCCTTGCCCCCTCTCGATTATGACCAAAAACTATACAGCTCTCCATATACCAAAAGCACATGCTAAATTTCATTTTGATATGTCAAACGGTATAACCAGTATAAACTCCACAAAAATAGTAGCATACACACAGTAATGTTAACATATTTTGTTTAATAAATTTAAGCGTAAAATATACATAAAATCGCTAGATAAAGCAGAAAATAGCTAAAATGGCACCACTCTTACACAAAAAACAAAGACAGTTTGTCGGCACCCAACTTCACTACCTAACGCTCTGTCAAAATTTGATTTCAAAATTGCGAAGCGTTGACGCCGATATTTCGCTTTATATATTTTGTATGAACATCAGAATTTTACGACTCACGCACTTGTTAAGGTTTAGCTGTTAGTGTTTCGAACAAGAGATGAGTAAACACGGCTCTCCGTAGTATAAAAAGGTCGTTATCGTCGATCAGCTCATTGCGTTTATGGTACGAACATAGCATTGCTCACTAGAGTGGCATGAGTAGACATGTGTTCAGTAAGCTAGTGTGTGTTCTAGTATGAACACTTGCTCATGAGGTTATGAGCACACCCATTAAATGAGCTTGCTCATACAACTGTTTCGTTGAAGATTACAAAACTTCGAAGAAAGTAATTATTGGCATAAAAGTTGTAAATGTGGAAAAACATTTGAACGCAAAATATTTAAAACCTGCTTCTATTTTATCTCCACTGTTATATCGGCTACAGAACAGAAAAAAGCAACCAATTCAACTCGTTCAGACAAACATTAATACATGCATACATAAATATGTATGCAAATATACATACCATCTGTACATACATACATATGTATTAAGAAGTCGCTTTTCATTTCTTCACTACTTTCCTCAAGTTAAGCGCAAATCAAGAAGCAGCTTAAGTACCACTTAACTTCCGAACTAAAATGGGTTCGAGTATTCATATTCACACTTAATGTCTACATTTATGCCTCAACATTCAAGTGTATGTTGAATGCACAAGTGTGACTGACTGTATGGCTTTGTATGAAAGTGACCGTAAATAAATGAATGATCGAATAAAGAAGAATGCTAACAACAAGGAACAATTTTAAAGTGAGATAATTTCTTTGAGTTTGCAAATGACAGTAAGACAAATATAGAGACAAAACGAAAACTAAATGTTTGTCTGATAGTTCAGAAAGCTGACAATGATTATAGTGATGGTGGTGGTGGTGGTGGTGCTGCTGTTGGTGATGATGGGATTGACTGTGAATGTTTTTGTTATAGTTTTGTAAAGTAAACGTTAAGTAAATGTTCCATTACTAACATCCATTTACATTTCCCAACACTGTTAAACGTGTAACAGTTACTCTTTGTGTCGTCTACACATGTAGTGGTGTCATTTGTAAAATTCTTATATGCAAAAATAATAATAAAAACAATTAAAAAAAATCGTCAGCATTTACACCGCAAACAATTAACAACAGAAGCTGTTTATTAGTTGGTATGTGTAGGAATTTCAATACATGAGAAGTATTCAGGATATTGAAAGTAATTAACATTGATAGGAAAACACTTGTCTGCGACACGGGTGTTATTAGCTAATATTGCTGCATATATTGTGCTAGTTTTTAGTCTGAAAGAAACTTTTGACTTGAATCTGGTTCGTTTGGTTAGATAAAAAAATTTCGAAAACCTGCATTAAAATTGCATTCAAGTCTTACTAAATCATTTTTCATTGTGCTTGACAGTTCCCGGAGAGTTTCCAGAAGTTGTTGCAAAGACATTTTATTTTACGCGAAATTAAACAATTTTTGATTTTTAAATATTCAAAAAGAAATCTAAAACAATAGTCAGCCCAGCCCGCTTTTACATGTATACAGGCTCGAATGGTGCTCGAAAGGCAGGAAGGCCAGCCAGGAGCTTAGATGTAATAGAAGTACCTTAAAGGGTATAACTGGATTAGCCAACAAAAATTAAAATCGAAGAAGCTGATACTGGCAGACTATGCCTGGAAGAGGCTGAGATGGTAGCGCACATTGAGTGTGAATGCCCAGCACTGGCTAGCATAAGAGTTAGGACCATGGGCGAAACTTGTTAAATGTGGATGCCAAGGGGGACCTGACCCTAGAACAAACGCTAGCAATTACTAGAGACTGCGTGATGATAAAGAAGGCGGATAGTTGCCAGTCGACAGTTTGAAATCACTAAAGTCAAGACTGAAGGCTTGTGGTAGCACGTGGCTCAATGGAAGTAACATTGAGGACATAAGGGGTCAAAAAAAAGCAGTAACGAACTTTTATTTTTTAGTGGACGTGGTATTAAATCATTGGGTAATTCCACGTCAAATCAACAAGGCACTCAAATTACTACTTCAGATTTTATTAAAACTTTTGTTATTTATATTCCTTGACTCTCTGAATTCAAATATAATTTTTAAAAAATTTAATCTCTGATAGTTTTTTATCTATACATTTATAAAAGTCGGAAAATATCGCATTTTTGCATATGCGCTCGAGGATTAAATATATTCTAATTCCAGTTCTATAAGGCCTAGAAAGTTGAATAATAGCTCTTTCTAAAGGGGATTTTATACGCTTTAATTTGATATCAATCATGAAAAAAACGAATTTTTAACAAATTTTTTTCTTATATTTAAAATTTATTAAAAAATTTTTATATTTTCAGTTTGTAATGAGTCAAAATGAAGTTTTTTTAATATAACTTCTAATCCCACCATGGTCCCACTCTGAAATTTGTATGGTGTACTCACTAAGCCACATTAAAAATCATAAGGAAATTTAAAAAATTAAAATATTCAAAGATTCTTATAAAACTTGTTTTTAAATATAAGAAAAAAATTTGTTAAAAATTTGTTTTTTTCATGATTGATATCAAATTAAAGTGCATGAAATCCCCTTTAAAATGAGCTATTATTCAACTTCCTAGGCCTTATAGAACTGGAATTAGAATATATTTAATCCTCGAGCGCATATGCAAAAAAGCGATATTTTCCTATTTTGATAGCTGTATAGCTAAAACCCGTAAGAGATATAATTTTTTTAAAACTATATTTGGCTTCAGAAAGTCAAAGAATGAATATTCTTTCAAAAGTTGAAACAAAAGTTTCAATAAAATCGGAAGTGGTAAATTTGAAAACAATTTTTTTTTGTTTGTTGATTTGACATGGAATTACCCCACTGTTAATGTTTCTTTGTTAAAACTTGGATTTTTTCAACTAACCAAATCGAAAAATTTTATTTCGAGTTATGCCTATAAAACTGGTGCCTTTACCCTTCTTTCCTATTATAATTTTGCAAATATAATAATTTTTCTTAAAAAAATTGGTGTTTTGCACTCTATGACGTAACTTTTTAATTCTCCAACAAAATTTTCATAAATTACTTTATGTAAAGACTGGTTACAGTTTTATTATATACGTCCTTAGCGTTCGCAATATTTTCTTTTAATTATTATTGAGTTTTGAAAGTAATTCATACGAAATTTTAAGGCGGTGAGGTACCCATCTCTGAAAATTACTTAGGAAGTAGCAGCATTGGTTTTATATAAAAGTTTAATATTTTAGAGTTCTGTAAATAGTGTCTAAACTCCCCAGATTAAAAAAATAAAATGTGATGCAAGGTTTTCAGTATTATTAAATCTGTTGAATTGTGTACTTTCACCATTTAATATTTATTTAAAAAAGTTTCCTTTATCGGACCGTGATACTCAGGTACCTCCCCAGTAGTTTATACGTGATGCGAACGTAGACAGAGAGGCAGATAGACAAACAATCAAAGAATTTGTTTTTTTGTATTTCCTATGGATTACTATCTGCAGCAGCAAAAAAAATTCAAAAACATTTGATATGCAGACACGGTATTGTTCAATTATATACTAGCTGTGCCCTCCAAGTCGTGGACAATATTTTGTCCGATTAAACCATAACTCAACCACTATAAAAATAAGAGTCTTAATCGATGTGAGTTAAATATGTTTTTTAATAGCATGCGAGAAAAAAGTTTACCTATACATTTAGTACGTATTATGCACAGATTTTTGGACTTTTTTCAGAAATATGGTTACTGTTTCCAAACCCTTTTATGTTCACAAATACTTTTGAAAAATGTGTGAACACAGTTTGTTGGTAAGGTCTATTGTCCTTCTATAACGCCAGGTTTGATTCCCTGAGGTCGAAGGGTTTGGAAACAGTAACAATATTTTTTAAAAAAGTTCCAAAATCTATGAAAAACTTTTTTATCGCATGCAATATTTTTTCAAAAACGTATTTATCCTCACACCCATTAAGACTGTTACTTTTGTAGTGATTGAGTTATGGTTTATATATTTCCAAAAATGTATATTAAGTTCTAATATTATTGTAGAGTTCTGTAAATATTGTATAAAATGTCCCAGTTTCAAAAATAAAAGGTGATTTCAAGTTTGGTAAAATTGCGTGCTTTCACTTCTTTTTTAGGGTTCCGTACACAAAGGGTAAAAACGTAACCCTATTGTTTTCGCTACAATGTCTGTCCGTCTGTCCAGCGCCTTTTATCTCTGGAACCGTAATAGGTAGATTCTTGAAATTTTCACAGATGATGTATAACTGTTGCCGCTATGGCAACACATACTAAAAGTTATAGTGTGTTCCGATAGAGAGGTGTTATTCACGAAAATGTGCCTATTTCGTGAACTGTAGGTGGGATACACTTAAAATTTATAAACAGTAATTAAAACAAATAAACAACAACAAAACACTATATAAACAACTATAAAAAATAAAAATTAAAGGGTGTTCCGATAGTAGTGTGATTTGCATGTATAAGGCCTAAGTTTTTAATCATAATAGGTAGACGCTTGAAATTTTCACAGAAGGTGTATAACTGTGACCACTATAGTAGCAAATACTAAAACTTATAGGGTGTTCCGATAGAGAGGTGTTATTCATGAACATGTGCTTATTTCTTGAACTGTTGGAAGTAAACACTAAAAATATGCAAGCAGCAATTAAAACTTAGTACGCTATATAAACAGGTCAAAAAAATAAACTTAAAAATTAAAGGGTGTTCCGATAGTGGTGTGATTTGCATTTATAAGGCCTAAGTTTTGAACCATAATAGGTAGACTCTTGAAATTTTCACAGAAGGTATGTAACTGTAGCCACTATAGCAACAAATACTAAAACTTATAGGGTGTACATAAAGTGACGATTTTATTTGCCTTTATGTCTTTATTTTTTGAGCTATAGGAGGCAACCACTTAAAATTTGCAGACAGTAATTTATTCTATGTTCGCGTTATAAGCAAGTATACAATATTAAACATAAAAATTAAAGGGTGTTCCGATAGTGACGTGATTTCCATGTATATATATGGCCTAAGTTTTGAACGATAATAGGTAGACTCCTGATATATTCATAGAAAGAGAATTGCCATGGCCGCCATAGCAAATAACCTTAGGGTGTTCCGACAGAGACATGTTTTGTACGTAAATAGCTTTATTTTTTGAACCTTAATAGGTAGACTCTTTAAATGTTTACAGAAGATGTTGTACTTCGGCCGCTATAATAATTACTAATATCCAAAGGGTGTTCCATGAGTGACATGTTTTTCACGTATATTACCTTATTTTTGGAACCGCAATAGGTAGGCGCATGTATATTTTTATAGGCCGCTATAACAAAAATTACTAAAATTTAAAGGGTGTTCCAACAGTGATGCCATTATGACTTTAAGTGACTCATAAGACATGAAAAAGTTAACAACTTGAGTTTTTAAAGTTGTACTAAACATAGACATTGACTAATTTATTCTTTTAAATTTATTAAAATTTGGTATGGATTATTTTCAAAGCAAAATCGAACAAAATATTGTCAGAACGCATACAACATATGTGGGCACAGCCAGTTTTTAATATAACTGAAATAAACTCTTAATAAACTTGGTTATTCGTGTATTTAAATGTTTTCACTTTAACTATTACTTTTTATATGTTATTTTGAAAGTCGTATAAGTCCACGTGGAGCTAAAAAACAACTTTTTTGTCAAATAATTTTAGTAATTATTATTTCATATTAAAAAATAAATAAAATAATAAGTATAGTGTAAAAAGCATCACTCAAAAGCCAAGGCGAATTCATACCAGGTGGAGTCGATAGCCCAGCTGATTGTTTTTGCTCCTGTTTTTTTGCTAATGTCTTGTCAAAAAATACATTGTTTCATATCTGCTAATCGAATGTCAAAGTTGTTGTTTTGTTGTAGTTGTTGTCGAACTGCTCACACGTGGTATGAATTCGCCTTGCTCAAAAACCCTTAAATATCTCAATATATGACAAAATGGACTTATACTACTTTACAAAAAAAACAGCTCATATGTCACTTAATCACAAAAAAAAAATTATTTTTTCATTTAAAAAACATCGCAGGACTATTTATTTCACACCTAAATGAAATACACGCTATTATTCTATTAAAAATATCCCAGCTTATTAATAATTTATATTAAAGACTTTAGAGTTCCTCCGATTAGAGAAAGAACACGTAAAAAATATGAAATATTTTTTATCTACAAAACAAAATACAGATACTTTTTCCTCCCCACATGCTCGACTACAGTGGCGTTATTGTATCCGTCAGCGATTTATCAAAATAAGAATGATATTTATACCATATAAAATATTTGACTCGCTGCTGCTGCTGGAACTCGTTATATGCTTTAGTGTGTTATGTGGACTTTTATTAACTGTCGTCGAGTATGTATTCGTATGTTTGTTGCATGAACACATAATAAAGACACCAACTTAAGTGATTCAGTTAACTGCAATGTATACATACCTATCGAAAAGTCATTTAAAATCTATAGATTGTTCTATGGCTGTGTTGGTGTGAATGTTTGTTACTGTAACTGTGTACAGCTTGCTGGTGTTCAACGTTCTGTATCATTAATTGACATTTAATGTCTCAATATGCTTTTTCATTGAGATTTTTAGGAAAAGTGTATTCATATTTATGCAAGTAAATCAATTAACACCATGAGAGAAAAATGTTTGCGAGGGTGCGTATGTATTTTTTATGAAACCGAGTGTATATGATGTTTTATAAGTGCGTGCTTGAACGGATATTGTTACGGCAACACCCAATGAAAAATTATTCTTTATGGTTTTTATTACTAACATTTAAAGGGTCTTTTCAAAAGAAGTGTAATTTTTAGTTTTATTGCAACTGCCAAAAACTTGAATAGAAATAATTAATCTTATTAGCGAATATAAATAAATTACTACGTAGACAAGAACCTTCATAATTCCACCACAAAATGCAACGAGTTTAATACTTCTATAAAAAATATAGCATGCGATAAAAAAAATGTCCACTTATTTGTTATACATTCTAGAGTGAGTTTCAAACTTTTTCAAAGTCCAAATCGATTCATCAACATTTTTCTATTTGTAATTAACTTTTATCCTTGATTTTAATTATACTTGTTTGTAATTGTAATTGGGAATTATCAATTGGGAATTATCAATTGGAAATTGTAATTGGGAATTATCAATTACACATTACAGATAATTCTGATAATTGCTGATTAAAATGTCTGCTGTGTGGACACAATATATTAAAACTGAACTTGATAATTGACAATTTTCATACAATTTTAATAATTTGTCATTTTAATTAATAGCGTGTAATTAACCCAAAGTTTTCGTATATGAGTTCTCTGAGAGATACTATGTCTGTGCCATTATCGCAAAATCAAATTGAATAGCGTGTGTATTTGTCTACTATAATATAATCTACTGTCTGCATTTTTAGCTAGACTTACTTTTTTAAGATGGAAAGATTTAAACATAGTTAATATATCCCTTAGAGAAATTATATACGAAAACTTTTCTCAAGACATACTTTCAATATTTTTAATATAATTTTCTCAAATTCAATTCAAATTCAAACGAAAACAGTTTAGTGATATAATTTATTGTCGCAATCTTTTTTATAGTTTTATATTTCGATTTTCAAGCTTAAGGTCTAGAGCTACTCCTTTAAAAATAAATCTCTTATTGAATTATCAATAACACAGTGCAACACGGAAAAAAATAACCATATACGGACACCACTACGTGATAAAAGACCAAAAAAAAAGACCCCTGTCTCCCAGTTTTGCCCAAAGTCCTCCAGGTTTTTTTTATGGGCCCTCAAAGATGTGGGGCCTCGATGTCATTTTTGCAAAAAAAAATGATCATTTACTCAAGCTCATATTTTGCAAACCGTTTGAAATTTTGATATACTCTCTGAGGCAAAGTTGTAGCTCTTGTCATAAAGAACAAAAATTGTTAACATATAAAATCAAAAAACTTCATCTTCAAGGTCAAAATCGCAAAAAATTTTAAAAAATTCAATTTTTTTTACCTTTTTTCCCCTGTTCAGGTCCATAGGTAGCAAATCGTTCAAAATTCAAGGAAACAATCAACTACAAAAATGAACCTAAGATCTCAATAAGCAACTTTCTAGAACATATGAACTTCCTAGGAATGATTCTTAACACCGTTTAGGTAGCGCTTAGGTAGCCGCAAAAGTGCGATTTGCAAGTCCAGGGCCATCAACATTATAAATCAAATCAACAATATAAAAAGTAAAATAAAGAAAAAATCTCAAAATTGTTTTTTTTAGTCTTTTATCTATAAAATCCACATACGAAACACTTTCAACCCAGCTTTGGGATTTCAAAATATACAAGCTTAACTCAAAATATAAGCTAAAGTCGTAACTCAACCGAAATTTCAAGCTCAAACAACGAGAATATTTTTTTTGTACTAAAAATAAAATTTTTATAATTTCATTAAGAATTTTTTTTAATTACAAAAATATTGATGACGACTTTTTTCGGCTAAATTACAAAAAAGTACACATTATTTTGGAATTTTTCAATTGTATAGTTTTGAACTGCGAAACGACATCACTATGAATTTTTTCCAAAATATTTTGAATTTTGCCTGCTAACAACACAAAAAAAAAATTAAAAAAGTGTTTGTAAATTGTACTAAATAGTTCACAAAAAACAGGACAAATTCAAAATTATTAATTTTTAAATGCATATAACTTGCTGATTTGTAGAAAAAATTTATAGGTAAAATTATTTTAAGTCTTAACTAGAGCTTTAAAACTGCATATAAAATAGAAGACATACCAGGCTGTAAAAAAATTTTAAGGTGCGGTTTCCAAACAGCACCGGCTGGTAAGTGAAGTTAAGCTCTGCTATGCCTATGTTAAATTTTGGAACAATGGGTCTAGTCCATTACAAATTGCTTGATTATTACCAAAATATTCTGATGCTGCCCCAGTGTGCATAAAAGGATTTGCACACAGAACCGTATTTGTCCATAATTCTCTGTAAAATGTGTATTTAATTTGTTGGTAAACTTTTTTATCGCATGCCATTATTTTTGTAAAACCTATTTAACTCGACATATTTGTCTTCACATTGACCGTTTTATTAACACTTTGATAATATTTTATTCAAAATTTAGTTATTCCTATTGAATGCCATAAAAGTATTGCCAACAAATCAATATGAATTTAACCCTCCGATGACCAGAAATATTTCAACGTTCAATAACCAACAAGGTCCCTGTGGACCTCATATATTATTTTAAAGAATTTGAATTTTTTTTTCTTATTTTTACGTTTAATTAGGTGATTTAAGAATGTGTGGAAATATATTAACTAATAGTAAAACACGAATAATAATTTCGTTGTTGTTTAGATTCGACAAGAGTGGCAAGGCAGCTTCATTTGTTGATTGTTTAGTGCAGTAAGTTCCTAACATTTGTTCCGTCGCATCAACCTCACATTTGATAGAATTATAATCAAGCATAGCTAAAGGTTTCTTGTTTAAATTATTTACATCTTTTCCGCTTGCGTAATGCAAAGTTGATAGCATTAAAACAGCTTTGTTCTTTTTAGGAAAATATGAGTGTAATGAACAATCTGATAAGTCGTGAAAACTTTACGTGACTTGTATTTCAAAAGTTTATAGAAACAAATGCTTTATTATTATGAACAGTCTTAACAAAATCTAAGCCTTTGGTTAACAAAGTTGTAAACAAATTGTCCGCATAACTATACAGGTCCCTTTGGACTTTGTTGGTTATCTGCGCAGTAAACGTCTCTAATCCTCCATAAATATTTAAATATTAAAAACCTAAAACCTATTTAAAAACCTTAAAAACATTACACATATAGATGTCATTGAATCTACCATAGAATTCTACCAAGCCATCTTTAAATACTGTGGCTTCTAAAACACAAAACGTCCATATAGACCTTGTCAGTCATTGGAGGGTTAACAGCTATATATATAATAAAATAGAAATTAATTTCCGTCTGTCTGTCTGTCTGTCTGTCTGTCTTTCTATCTGTCTGCTTTTCTTTTGCTTTTGCGTTCGCGTTCGCGTTCACGTACTACTTTTTGTGGGCAGGTACCTTAGTATCCTGATTCCAATACAGGATACTTTTTTCCGCAAAAATGTCTTATTTCTAAGAGAAAGTGTAGAAAAAGCAGTGAAAGTACGCAGCTATTTTAAAAGTAAAGTAAATACATAAACCATAAGGGAAGCACTAACCACTAGCAGATGGCGCTGTTTTATAAAGTAAATACATAACTGAAGCATTGTTTATGGCGGCACAAAAAAAGTAAGGGTTTTTGGTGTGAATTGCTTTCAAAGCAAAATCGACGCTTACGATGTGGCGGTCACAACTAGTTTAGACATAAAGTTATTTATAAACATAGATACTTTATACCCTTATTAATTCATATTATTATATGAAAATATTTTTTTTTTTTCATCTCTTGTTGTTCTTTCTATTATTCCAAGACATTTATTTTATCTTATAATTTAAACTTGTTCGTGTTTGTTGTCTTGTTTTTATTATTATTCTGACTAAACTTTCATTAAGCTTCTTATCAGTGTTTACCAACTGCCATATGCATATCGTCATATAAAACGTAAATCCATGTATCTACACTTTTTTTCGATTTTATAGGGAAGAAGCTTAATAAAATATTTAAGTAAGCAACCTGCAAAAAAAAGTTTCTTCAGAACTTGCATAAAATTAACAGACTCGCCTACATATATGTTGACAAAATATTAAGTTTGCATATTCACATGGTACAAAATATTCCAAAAAAAAACTTTACCATACCCAATGCAAACAGATATTTTATGGATATATTACATAAAGAATATATGTATATAAATTCAAAGTATATTCGAATCAAAAAATTAATTATTTTCGGTTTGAGGTGTTAAGTAAACTACCCCTTTCCCTTTCCCGATTATGCCCAAATACAGCTCTTCATCTCCATAAACTAAGGCAACTTACTAAATTTCGTTTTAATGTGTCACCCGTAGAGCGTTTAGTAAATTTGGGAGTAAGTAACTACCCCCCTTGCCCCTTCACGATTATGCCGTAAATTTACACAACTCTTAATCTCCATAAACCAAAGACACATAAAAAATTTCATTTCGATATGTCAAACGACATGACCTCTACAAACTCCACAAAAATAGTGGCTTACACACCCACCCACCCACAGACATCATCGCGAAAATAGATTCTGGAGACGTATAAATCCGTCGAAATCCTGACCTCGATTTTTTTCATGACTACTACACTTTACCTTATACTACGTATGGTAAAGTAAAAATCTTATTTTGCAATTTTTATTACTTACATGGTTTTACGTTTTATATGACGATATGTATACCCAACAAACCAAATAGCAATCAAACTAAAATACAAATTGAGAATAATCTTATAAATAATAGTGTGTTTTAATCTTTTCATATTTTTGCTTATAATATTTATAAAATGTAAATTAAATGCACAATCAATTTCTAACAATGATATCTAAATAACAATCCGTTGTATTTCTTGACAAATTTTGTTGTCAGAATTATTTTTCTGGAAAAATTTTTAAATTTGTTTGTTTTATTTATTTATTTAAATATAAATTTACAAAATACAGAAATAAATATTTGGGCTACTACTAAGCGATTACCATATATGATTAGTTAATAAATTTCTCCTAACCCATTGGGGGAGCTAAGATTACTTCTTATTTTTTGCTGAGTTCTTGTTATTGTTTATAAGAAACTATTCAAGTGTCTCATTTGTGGCACTTCTAGGGCAATCTTTAAAAATGTGAATTAATAAATAGTATCTCTAAGCAAGCTATGCATTCTCTACTACCGTGTTCCTTCATATTAGTGTTGTTTGCTTAAATTTGTTGTACCCACTGGAGGTTGCTATGTCATGGGATTATAAAGCTGGTTAATGTGCTCTATTGCTCTTCATATTCCTTTAGTTGAAAATTTTTATAGAAATTAGCCACAATTATGTAAAGAAGCTTATAATAATATTGAGACGAATAAGCTTTTTTATGCAAAAGTTAATACAATATTGTTTCAGTAAGCTCATTCTACAATTGCAAGGAAATATTATATTTCCACAAGGGTTCCGTTTTGGTTTTGCTACAATTATTACGATACCATTTTTCAATATATTCTAAAGTCCTTTTCAAACTTAAGGCTTATGTAAGTAAGCTTTTTATAATATTTTTCTCAAGTCATTTAGTTTGTTGGGATATATTTTCTGACAAACATGCGCTCATATGTATTTGAAATACTCGTATAGAGATAACATTGTTGTAATGCGTAAGTTGTGTTAAAATCTTAAGGAAACTATATAATTTTTATATCACTTATACTGTGTAAATAATCATTATATAATTTTCAATTAATTTTAAATTTATAATTATATAAAACAGTTAAGAAGTAATTGTAAAGGACTAGTGCAATTTATCAGGGGAATAGCAGAGAAGTATCTGAGCTTAGGTTTGAAGCTGGGCATCATTCACTTACCAGGTGGTGGCGATATGAGGCCTCAAAGTAGGAAACCTCGTACCCTAAATTTTTTTTTATAATTTGGCGTTTCTTCAATATTTGTTCTATTACATGGCCCTAAAGATCTATTGTAGTTAAGACCTACAAAATAATCCTTTATCTGGAAAAAAATACAAAAATTTTAAAATAAATTTTTTGAATTTTTCGATAACCTGGTCCAGTTTTTTAATATTGACTACAATTTTAAGAAATTTTTTTTCTAATTTTCTCTCCCATAGTATTTCATGATCCCCTGTTCTGTGGACTTCATAAGCAAGATATTAAAAAATTACAAATTTTGGATTTTTGTACCTTGTGTTGGGAATTGTGGGATATCCCTTACCTTAATGTTAAAGATTTTTTAACATTTGATTCTCATTGACTAAATCCACATAAAATTTCAACTCCTCTGCTATTCCCGTGCCAATTTTTGGATAAATCGGACTAGCCTTTTACAAATAAGTATTTTGATTCTGCCCCACTGTGCATTGTTATTTATTTAATGTTCACTGCCGTATAGAAAAACAACTCATTTTGTTTATCCATAAAACGTGTTGAAAGTTCCATAATTTTTTTAACCATGACTTTATTACACCACCCACGTATAATTTATTTCTTAATAAAAATCTAAAAGACTTTGTCATTACGCACGGATGAACGAATGAATGAATAAATAAATGTATAACTTTCCAAATGAAAGATTCATTGAACGTATGACTTAAAAGCTGACTGACTGAATGAATGAGTGAGTGAATGAGTGAGTGAATGAGTGAGTGAATGAGTGAGTGAGTGAGTAAATGAAAGTATATTTGTTTTGTCCTACTTCAGCTACATTTCAATTAAAATCTATTGTTTTGCTTTCTATAAATTTTCATTTTTAATTTTTGCTGCAGCATTTATTAAAATTAAAATTGTCATCATACATGTTTTAATATTAATTTATTTATAAATTAAATGTGTCATATGGAAATTTAAATTCGCACACACATTGATTCAAACACATCAACAAATTTAAATTGTTGCACTTTAAAAATAAATAATTTCATTAAGAAACTTGTGGATTTATATCTACTGATAGCTTATAAGCTTATCATTTAAGAAGTTCTCTGTTTATAAAATTGCTTAATAATTCAATTATAAAGTCACAGTTCATAAATTTACCAAAAGTATTTGTATTAATTTGCTTGTGCCATTGCTTATCAAAATTCGGGTATTAATTTTTCAAAACAAGAAGAGAGCAACATGTTGTGGAACGTTCTGGTGCAATTATTTGTATCTCTTCTTATTGTGTCCGTTTATTTTTTAATCCTGGACACATAACTTTGAGTTGTGTGATCGTTAAAGATGTACTTCGACTCAATGCAAACGAATGGATTGATTTCAAGCCGTCTTAAGATCTGCTAACAAACAAGATTTTCACTTCTTGCAAGCAACCAACCGACTTTACTCAAAATCGCTTTTTTGATTCACAATGCAACGCTAGTTTTGTAGAAAAAGCTACTTTTTTGCAACCATGACCATATTTACAACCTTAAAAGTGCGCATTTGTCAGAAAAAATTTAAAAGCCAAATCAAATACATAATGGAAATATATACATAATTGTCGATTAATTTTGTTGTAGTGGTGTTGTTAATATTCGTCTAAATTTTAAATTAATGCGAAAGTGTTGGGCAAAAGAATTAAATTATACAACATGGTCAGCTGTTTGCGAAATTCGCTCAAATGTCAAAAAGCCCAGTATGAACACTGTAGATTTCGTTCGTAATTTTAGCTCTAAATTACTTAATTTCGTGGCAGCCTGAATGGGCTATTATCACATTTCAGCAGTTTTTGGCGTTTAAGTCCCCTTTTCCAATAGACAGAAACAGGGCAGACATTTTTTAATTCTTTTTTGCTCTATCTTAAACCTTTCACAATAGAAATAAACAAGACAGACAGATTTTTGCATATTCTATTTTCGGATTTATTTACTTTATAAGTGTGTGTGTGTTTGAAAACCAGTGGTATATGTCCTTTGTTAAGCAAGTACACGCCGACTTGAGAAATACAATATGAAGCAACACAGAAAAAAGCAGAAAAGAAAAACGAGAAAATGTCTAGTACGATAGTCATGATAGTCCCGTTCCGCACTTGCAATTTTTGTTTTTGAAACATTTTTTTAATTCTCTTTTGAAGTTGCATTCGTGTCCATACTTTATAAATTGTGTTTCTGAAGACTGTATACTTTTATACAGTCATTCTCATGACGAAAAGACCATACAACAACAACAATAGAGAGCCGCAGCAGAGTTACAAGTACATGAAACATTTTACCGCAGCCATTTTTATTTCCTCTCCCAACAACAAATACATCTGTTGCAGAAACAAAAATTGCAAGTGTGGAATGGGACATATACTCACTCTTCTTAAAATACAAGCCGTACATAATGTCCCAATAGGACAGAGAAAGTATGAGCAGCAAAATAATATATGTTAGGTAATTAAGTAGGCAAATATTTGAAAGCCATCAAATTTTGAAAATATTTATTTAACATTGCAAAATCCATAAAATGTTATTATAGTTGTGATGAAAGTTTTTCTATTAAAGTGAAGTGAAAACGTAAATGCGTAAAAACGTTCATAAAATTTATGAAATTCGCTAAGACATATGTACATATGTATGTAGGTGTTTAATTTCAAGATTTTTAATTTTTTGGCAACGAATATTCCCGGCTAAAAATTCGTCGTTCGTCCCAGTTGTACTCCCAGCATTATTTTGAGATAAATTAAAATTATTCTATAAATCGAGAACATGTATAATTTTTGGTTCAAGTTAAAAAAATGTATACTGTTGCAAAAATACCTAACAAACATCGAGTTTATTTTATTAGTTTTCGTAAAAACAAACCATGTAACGAGTGATTTTTTAAGAGCTTGAGAACTTTTTTTTTTAAAAAAACGCATAAAATTTGCAAAATCTCATCGGTTCTTTATTTGAAACGTTAGATTGGTCCATGACATTTACTTTTTGAAGATAACTTCATTTAAATGTTGACCGCGGCTGCGTCTTAGGTGGTCCATTCGGAAAGTCCAATTTTGGGCAACTTTTTCGAGCATTTCGGCCGGAATAGCCCGAATTTCTTCGGAAATGTTGTCTTCCAAAGCTGGTATAGTTGCTGGCTTATTTCTGTAGACTTTAGACTTGACGTAGCCCCACAAAAAATAGTCCTAAGGCGTCAAATCGCATGATCTTGGTGGCCAACTTACCGGTCCATTTCTTGAGATGAATTGTTCTCCGAAGTTTTCCCTCAAAATGGCCATAGAATCGCGAGCTGTGTGGCATGTAGCGCCATCTTGTTGAAACCACATGTCAACCAAGTTCAGTTGTTCCATTTTTGGCAACAAAAAGTTTGTTAGCATCGAACGATAGCGATCGCCATTCACCGTAACGTTGCGTCCAACAGCATCTTTGAAAAAATACGGTCCAATGATTCCACCAGCGTACAAACCACACCAAACAGTGCATTTTTCGGGATGCATGGGCAGTTCTTGAACGGCTTCTGGTTGCTCTTCACTCCAAATGCGGCAATTTTGCTTATTTACGTAGCCATTCAACCAGAAATGAGCCTCATCGCTGAACAAAATTTGTCACATTTGAACATTTCGAACCGAACACTGATTTTGGTAATAAAATTCAATGATTTGCAAGCGTTGCTCGTTAGTAAGTCTATTCATGATGAAATGTCAAAGCATACTGAGCATCTTTCTCTTTGGCACCATGTCTGAAATCTCACGTGATCTGTCAAATACTAATGCATGAAAATCCTAACCTCAAAAAAATCACCCATTACAAGCTAAGCTGCCAGATTTGACGATTTATCGTTTCATTGCTAAATAATGAAAAATTTGCGTTTGAGGCATTAAAAAGCATAACAAATAGTGCCAAAAGCACCAAGTTGGCTTCCTGGAACGAACAATTAAAGACATTATTTTCCTTTGGTACAAACATTGATAATATTGATACCGATAACTTGATTTTAAATAATTTAAATTTAATTTCTGAAATAAAAAAAAACTGCTAAAATAAAATATAAAATACAAAACAAGGAGATATGGCGCTCTCAATTCGAAGGTCTTTGTGTTGAATTGGAAATATTGGAGAAGAAAAAAATGTGATCTTAGTTCACAAAAAAAATGGTCTGTTTTGAATGACCTAGTGAAGGATCATTTTCAACGCTAGAAATAGTACTGATTCTTATGATCAGCTGAAAAAGCTCGCGTTTGCTGTTCATAAGTGGCAATTTCTGTCTCACAAAAGTATTTGAAACTTTTGGGTTTCATGGAGCTCAGTAGATTTGATTATATACAGTAAAATATCAAAACCTCACGGAACTAACTCGTAAACAATAAACGGACAGTTTCACAATGTCGAAAGAATTATTTCTTTCGTACAAATACATTTAAAACAAAAACAAATTCAAAAATTTTGTTTTTTTTTTTTAAAGTACTTGTACAAAAGAAGAAATTCTTTTGACATTGCACAGTGGGGTAGAATCAAAATATTTTGGAAATTACTCAGCCATTTGTAAAGGGCTAAACCGATTGATCAAAAATTTGTCATAAGCATAGCAGAGTGGTATCACAGCTTAAGTTTTGCCGGCGGGCACCATCCACTTGCTAGGAGTTGGGCTATGAAGTCTCAAAGTTGGGTACATCGCACCTGCAAATTATGTTGAAACTATCAAAATCGAAAAATGATGATTGCTTACAATAGAAAAGCAAAAAAAGTGAAACAAATAAATAAATAAATGTTAGAGCTTGTCATTTCTGGCGATTTTTGAAAATTATACATGGTCTAGGGTCTAGTTAATACCTATAAAATGATGGTATTATGTTTGAAAATGAGTGAGTTATAAGCATTTTAAAATTAAACTTTTTGATTTTCGGTACCCTGGTCCAGTTTTTTTGTTTTTTCAAAATATTGACTACAACTTGTCAAGCTCTAAAATAATTTGAAGGTGCGAGGTACCCAGCTTTGCCTCTGTGAAATTTCTCTAACATATCTTCAGTTATTAATGAAATACCGAATTATCTCCAAAATAAATCGTTTTGAAGCCACAGTGCAATGTTCACTTTAACTCCTTGGACACTCAGTCTGATTGTATTGAATACTAGCTGTGCTCACACACGTTGTGTGCGTCCTGACAATATTTTGTGTGATTTTGCTTTTAAATTAATGCACATCATATTTTAAAACTCTTACGTATTTACTTTATATAAAGATACCCATCTCTGGATAAAATTATAAAATTTATATAAAATTCTAAAAATTATTGTAAAGTTCTGTAAAAGACAGACAGGAAATGACTTACTTATTATTTTAAAACAGCGCCATCTGATGCGCAACATTGCTTAAAATATACTACTTTCTATAATAAAAGATGCCTTAAATTAAGCAGTACGTTTAAATCGGTAAACATTTTTCTCCACATTCTCTTGGAATTAAGACATTTTTGGGGAAAAAAGTATATTATATTGGAATTACATTATATTATATTTACATGGATGCGTTTAATACCTTTCGCAAATAGAGGTCAACGATAATAAAAACTTACAAAAATCTGAGCACCACGACGTGCAAGAGTGGCCTAACTTAACGCATAGCTATCAGGGATGAGTCTCATGTTCTCAAGCTTGATCCTAAATATCTTAAGGAAATTTAGAAGGCGCATCACTACGCAAACGAATAGGTAAAAATTATTATGGTAGAGGTACTAAGTCAGACCCGACTGTTCCAATATTCATGTCAACCATCGCCATCAAGCTAACATTGATTTACGTAAAATGAGTGAAGATAAATATGTCGAGCTAAATATGTTTCGACGTAACAAATTACGTAATTACATATTTATAAATACGTTTTTAGTATTTGTGACATATTTGCAAATATGTTTTCATATTTGTGACATATTTGTAAATTTTAAATATCTTTGGTGTTCCTCTGATGGATTTTTGGAAATTGTGGACAAACTAAGATAGATTACGGGATGGGACGTACCTCATTTTAAAGCTTATGAACCACAGATTTGTAATCCATTTAGACATTTTAAGAAAAATGTTTTGGATATCCTAAATATTCCTTAAAAATATTCTCACATACAAGTGCTGTTTTGCTGAGGGATTTTTGGAAATTCTGGACAAACTAAGATAGATTACGGAATGGGATATACTTCATTTTAAAGCTAATGAATCAGAGATTTGTAATCCATTTAGACATTTTAAGGAAAATGTTTTGGATATCCAAAAAATTCCAAAACATTTCCAAAACAAACCACTCGACCATACTGTAGTAATACTATTTTAATAAATTAATTCATTTGGCAATAATGTGTTCAAACATAAGCATTCTACTAAGAACTATTAGTCGCAGTATTAAAACTACTAGAATTGCGATTAATTCAACGTAATGGAGTGGAATAGCAAGAACATTGTCCGAATCAAAGATAAACACAATGGCAAAGAAACTGGGAAAATGAAAACAATACACACAGTGGACAAAAATAACATCAAAATAAAACTCAGTTCATATTCATATTCTAGTACGAACAAAATATGTGCTATTGGAAAAACAAAAATGACATGCAGAAAAACCACAATCATTACTCGAAACATTGAACAAATCTATATTTGAAATCTTAAAACGAGAATTTCTCTCCCACTAACTACATTTCACACTACAGTTGTTAGTTTTAACTCCCTTTGCATCTCATAACAAAGAAGGTAGAAAATAACAGCATCTGTGTGTAAAGCATAATTGTACTAATCACTCTTCATTTTTTTCATTGAAGTTAAAAAAAAATACACCAAAGAAGTGTCAAAGAAAATGGAATAATGAAAACTGTTTTCACTAATAATAAATTGACAGCAGCAAAATCATCTTTAGTAGTGGAACTATAGCACATTGACTACGCTAGGATAACAAGGGGATTAAGAAGAGGAATGAAGGATACAAGAAAAATACTCAGTGTCCAAGATTGTAAAAATGATAAAAAGTTTTTAATAAAAAATCTTTAAGGCGAAATGTAGTCAATTGAGCCCTTGATTATGAAAGTGGTATAAGTCATATATTTCTTGTTTCGAGATACTCGTATTAAGAGGTTTGCATTTTAAAGGATTAAAAAATATTTCTGTATTATGAAATAAAATATTTTGACAATTGAATAGCGTCAACATATATTTATTAAATATTTATTATGATTGTGAAATTTATAACGATTTTTAAAAAGGAAATGTGGTTTTGAAATGTTGAAATGACTTATACCATTTTCAAAATGACTTAAACCATCAATGAAAAATTTTTTATTGGAAATTAACATTTTATTCAAAGTCATAACGTTATAACTAAGTAATTTATTTTTTAATATTAAGGGAAATAAAGTATTTGTATTTGTGTTTGTGGAAAATTGGTGGAATATAGATTAGTAAACCCATCATATCTCTACGTTTTTCTTCTGTTATTGGTCTAACGGTTGTTTATAATGGAAGCAAATCAATATTTTCCTATATTCTTGGCCTTCCTCTTTTAGGTGAAAGCTCTAATATCTTGCTCCATATAAGAAGTTTTATAAAACATCTAATATGAAGCAATTTTTAGAAATCTGATTCATTGCATTTTTAGCCAAGGCACAGCTTTTCCATTGGTGTTTCTCTTTCCATTAGTCATTGATTCTCCCTGTTGTTTCGTCGAAATGAAGTCTTTCTGAGCCATTTGTTCCAGCAAAAATGGGTTTCTCTTTTTACATAAATCTATTAAATTATAATAATGCTCAGGGATGTATATATAAATAAAACAATTTTTTAAATTTAGTTTCTAGAAAACCAAAACCGCGATCATTTGGCAAAAAACAATGGCCGGATACGATAAATTTATGATCAACTGTTTCAACATTTCTCTTTTAAAGTATGAACTGATTCATCGGAAGACGATATTAGTCGTATTCGTTGAGCATAACTTATACTTAATAGGATGACCTGATCATACCCGAACCGCTATCGGAAGACATGACAAAATTAATAATAATTATTTTGCCATACTTTGTAATCAGACTGACTTATAGTTTTTTTTCCTTTATTTATTCCACTTGGGAACATAGGGGGGCTTCTACAATCAAATTCCAACTAATTCTATTATTACAAATTAATTTAATTTCGTCAAAAGATTTGTATTTTGTTTACCAACCAAAAACTAATTTTCATGGCATACTGCAAATTACTTCAGATTTAGGATTTGATATGAAATAGGTGATAAACTAGATTTTTAAAATTGTTGACTTATACCACTTTCAAAATCAAGGGCTCAATTATTGCTTACAAAATTATATAAGTAGCATTCAGAATTTACAATGATCTTGGTGTTCTAACTTAGACAAGTTTCGGAAGATGATTGATAATTTTTTATAAAAATCCGATAATCGGTTTTTTTTATAAATGATGTGATCTTCATGCGGATTTCGAATCTGTGCTTCTTTTAATCACATCTAGTTTCTTTGGGACAGCTGTATGTGAAATCAGCGATACGACCGGTCCTTGAAAAATTTACCATTGCCGGAACCACTGGCGAAGGAGTCGAAAACTCGAAGGATCCAAATTTCGAACCTAGTACATCTGATGGATCTCATTTTGTAATTCAAGAACTAGTGCGTAATTTAAATTTGTCCAAAAAACGGAGCGAAATCTTAGATTCACGATTAAAATGTTGGAAATTGGCAAATACAAAAATTTTTATGTATCGATCTCGCCGTGACATATTTGAATTATTTTTTTTTTGCTAACAATGATGTCCTTGTTTAGCCTTTGGTCGCCCCAAAAATGTTCTTTTGCCATCTCTGTATTATAAGTTAGGACTAGTGAAAGTCATGTCCAAAAATGGTGCTGGTGTTACTTATTTGCAGCAAAAATTCCCCAAAATCAGAAAGATCTAAGAAGGAATTTTTATTGGGTCTCAGATTAGGGAAAAGCTCAAGATTTTATAATTTTAACAGAATTGCGTTTAACGGTATAGAGAAAAGCAGCATAAGGGTTCACTCCGTAAAGGCCCATTTAATCCGTTTGACCTGAGGAAACAAGACGTGATAGACGTTTCCTTTACGCTGACTAATTCATTCATTTTCCATCAGTAATTCTTGGAAAAATACACGATTTTACTTTCGAATTGTTGTAGCTTTTTGTCCAAATATTAACTTGCAAAGAATAACACTTGATTATTAAAAAAGAGTTATACAGTAATCTTTCGATTATTTACGGGTGGTTTATTCGCTATATGAATTATCTGCGGCGCCTACAGTAAAACGCTGTATGTAAAAAACATAATAAATACACAAAAACAAGTTTAAAACTCAGAATTATTTCGTAAATGCGGAAATAATTTTTCTATTTGCTCGTATGTGCTTGAATATAATAAGAGTAGGCATCTATACATATAATAAAACAGTAACTCATTTCCTGTCTATCTGTCTGTATTGTATTCTCACGTAAAAACTACTGGATGAATTTAAAATAAAATTTGTTAGGAGGTACCTTAGTATCCTGATTCCAATATAGGATAATTCCTTTCCGCAAAAGTATCTTATTTCCAAGAGAAAGTGTAGAAAAATCAGTGAAAGTACGCCGATTATTTTTTATCGACTTAAAGGTACTGCATACTTTAAGGCATCTTTTATTTTTGAAAGCGGGATATTTGAAAAACAGGTAGCAACAGATGGCGCTGTTTTAAAATAATGACAAAACTTGAATCAAAAGCAAGATATTTTAAACACGCTTGCGCAAGAGATCGCGCTTTTTGAAAATAATGACAAAATATTAATTACTTACTGTAAAATACCGAATTAAATAAAATTTGTATTTAATTTGTATTATTACTTTGTGGTATTAAATTGTTATTAAAATATTTTAAACACCTTTTACAGAACTTTACAATAATTTTTATAATTTAATCCAGGGATGGGTACCCTTATATAATGTAAATACTTAGGGGTTTTAAAATTTTGTGTAGATTACTTTCAAAGTAAAGTCTAATAAAATATTGTCAGGACGCACACAAGGTGTGTGGGCACAGCTAGTAAATATTAAAATAATATACTATAATAATGTGCAGTACAGCACATGCTATTGTTTTCTTCGCGTGCACTGTTTAAACGATATCAGCAATTTTGTGGGAGTTTACTGAATTTAAGAAACATAAAACATACGCTTCAATAATCGTGTTGTTTAATTTTAATCACAGACATACAAGTTGCACTACTTTAGGATGAGATAGCAATAGAATAACACATTGTTGCTTCCTTTTTACTCGTTTTTGACAGAATGAAATCGTTATTTCGTCAGTTAAAATTTGAGAAAAATAATGTGATAAACAGCTAAGTGAGCTCTAGCAAAATAGTGCTATATGGATATGTTTTCCTTATGGTTATAATTTGTCATGAAATATTTATTTTATAATAGAATAATATTTTTACACTTTGGCTAAAGATCCCTAAACAATGTAATCGATAGAAAAGGCTGAGGAATAATTATATTAAAAATAATTCTTGCATAAAAAACCGACTTCAAAACAGACAAGCTTAAAATATTTATATTATATTCGAGGAAGATTGTAATGGGATTTTCTAAATGTCGTAGCACACATTGTTAATTTAAATAAAAAAAAACTAATTTTGGAATTTCTACCGGATGAGCAGTGCCTCCGGAGTATATAGGGGCACAGGACCCAAGGGTTCTGATTTTTTCAGATCAAACCAATGCCAAACGACTATCTGTATATAGCTGAGCAAAAGATTGGCTATATACATAAAATTACACTAACTATTGCGACAACCTGTACTTTCCGAATTCAAATTGTATGCTTGTTATAGCTGTCGTAGCAATACAGGTTCTTTGCAAATTGCAACAGTCTGTCTGTAACGGTTTAAAAGTTTGGCCATGTACATCAAATTACACAAACTATTGCGACATCCTTTAATTTATAATTTTAAATATTTATACTTATTATAACAGAAATAGTAATGGACATTCTGTCTTACTCTTAATTGTTTTTCAATAACTGTTTAAAAGTACTTTAAGTTGCAATGAAACAACGATGGATTATTCGATTCAAATGAATTTTATTTATCCGAAAGATAATCTAGTGGCATTACATTTTAAATATGATTTCTGGCCGCCACCGCTGGCGCGGATGTATTCCAATCTGGACGTCCAATTTTCGATTACTTTTTCCAACATTTGTGGCCGTATATCGGCAATAACACGGTGAATGTTGTCTTGCAAATCGTCAAGCGTTTGTGGCTTATCCGCATAGACCAATGACTTTACATAGCCCCACAGAAAGTAGTCTAGCGGTGTTAAATCACAAGATCTTGGAGGCCAATTCACAGGTTCAAAACGTGAATTAGTGTCTGTCAATAAATCTATTGTGGCATGAGCTGTGTGACATGTTGCGCCGTCTTGTTAAAACCACATCTCTTGGACATCATGGTTATTCAATTCAGGAATGAAAAAGTTAGTAATCATGGTTCTATACCGATCACCATTGACTGTAACGTTCTGGCTACCATCGTTTTTGAAAAAGTACGGACCAATGATTCCACCAGCCCATTAAGCGCACCAAACGGTCAGTTTTTCTGGATGTAACGGTGTTTCGACATACACTTGATGATTACCTTCACTCCAAATGCGGCAGTTTTGTTTGTTGACGTAGCCATTCAACCAGAAGTGCGCTTCATCGTTAAACAAAATTCGCTTATGCAAATCGGGAACAACGGTAATCTCCTTTTTTGCACTATTTGCAAGCGTTGTTCAGGCGTGAGTGATGAATTGCCAAACCAAACTGAGAATAAATCAGTTGACAGCTGTTAAATCGGTCACCATCTTGAAAAGTAATGCCAACTTAAAGTTCTATACCTCTATAAAAAACACCCTTTATGTATGTATATCAAATGTCGTCACCTATTGTGACACCCTTGAAATTCAAATTTTAATTTAAATACTTGTTATAGAAGAATTTGCCATACAGATTCTTTGTAAATTTTAACTGTGCGTTCATATACATCAAATTATATCAACTATTGGGAGACCCTTTAATTTCTTATTTTAAATATTTATACTTATTGTTTACCAGACATAGTAATGAACATTTTGTCTAATTTTGAAGTTTTTGTCTATAACGGTTACAAAGATGGAGGCATAATAGTCAAATTACATCAATGATAGGGACACCGTATATAGATCCAAATTTTATACTTGTTATAGACTACAGACTAAGCAATATAGGTTCTTTGTAAATTTCAACTATCTGTCTATAATGGTTCAAAAGTTTGGCCATATATATCAAATTAAGCCAACTAATGGGACACCCTCTAATTTATAATTTTAAATATTTATACCTATTATATCAGACATAGTAACGAACATTCTATGCAACTTTCAAGTGTTTGTCTACAACAGTTCAAAAGTTAGGATCATAAAGGTGAAATTACGTCACCTATAGGGTCACCCTTTAATTTTTAATTTTATTTTTTTATTACTTTTTGTTATGGGGAGCTATAGTGATACGGACTTTTTTTTAATTTTAAATTGGTGACTTATAAACTTTATAATACACGTAAAAAATATGTATGTTGTATGGGGACACCGTTTAATTTTTAAAATTTTAAACTTATTTTAAAATGGGACCAATCTGTAAGCATATCCTTTTTAATAAAGAAAAAAAATATAAAATCGGTTCAGAAATGACCGAGTTCTGAGGCGCAAACATGCAAAAAAAAAAAAGCAACACACAGACAAACTGATACAAACCTCCTTCTTTTTTGAAGTCGGTTAATTATATTAAATTATATATAATTAATTTTTTCAAAAATTTTAAAATTCAATTAATTAAGCTCAAGACAATATAGCAACGGTATTGGATTCGGTTCTTAAAATATAAGAAATATTTTAAAATCAAACGACTTGCTTTCACACACTTAGGAACAGCTGAGCTTTGGCAGCTTCTTGTCATTTCGCCTGTAACAGCCGATTTCCAATGTTTTAACCAACAAATATTTGAGAACGTTTAAAGGCGATAATATTAAAGAATGCCGTAGTCAAGCTGGTTAATTTATGATTATGCGTTGTTGGAATTGTTTTTGGAACTTTGTGGGTCGAAGAAAAATTATATTTGATTTAAGAACCTTTATTTGTTTATTTTTATCTTCTAGAGTACCGCTACTCGAGCAAAATCAAAGCAACATGCATCCCAAAAACTTGTGCTCAAAAAGCATACACCGTAAAACACTACATCTTAACCACTAACACCTTCAAACATAAATTCTTATTTTTAATAACCTTCTCCTTTTTGGCATTTCCTCTTTAACTTTTATTTCGTGTTCTTTTTTTATTTTCCTAGAGTATTTTTTGATACATTTGTTTATTTTATTTCTGACATCTGTCTGTGGTGTTGGTTGTTCGTTTTAACAGAGACGATGCTACTAAAAAGTCAAGTCAACTGTCACATTTTGATTTAATAACATTAATTTCTTAAGATTTTCTTTTTCCTTTATTCCGTTTCCCATTATCACGTTTATTTTTTAGCCATTTTTTTCTTGGATCTCATTAAATTGTTCATTGTTTTTATAAACATTTTTATAATTTTTTTTTTTACATAATTTACCACTGTTCATATTTTTGGTTAGTTTTTTTTTTTTTAAGCGGAAAGGGTATATAAAGGGTGGTTAAATTTTAAGGGCCGATGTTGATTTTGAATAAGACAAATTATTAAGGAAATTATTGTCATTTCTTTTTATTTTGATAATATTGGTATGGTTCAATTATGTATGGAACAAAATATCGACGAAATGGCCGTCGCGACCTCGGCGGCACACCTAAATCCAAAGCTCCAAATTTTCGATGACGCTGAGACGTAATTGAGGTTCTATGCCGAATTATCTCATCATTTATCTCTTGAATTGTTGCTGGCTTATCAACATACACCTTTTTTTTTTTCAAATAACCCCAAAGAAGGAAGTCCAACGGTGTCAAATCACATGATCTTGGCGGCCAATTGACATCGCCACCACGTGAGATAACACGGCCAATGAATTTGTCACGCAAAAAATCCATTGTTTCGTTAGCTGTGTGGCAAGTGGCACCGACCTGTTGAAACCACATATCTTCCACATCCATATCTTCCAATTCGGACCATAAAAAGTTCGTTATCGTCTTACGATAGCGAACACCATTCACAGTAACTGCCTGACCGGCTTCATTTTGGAAAAAATACGGCGGATGATGCCGCACCAAATAGTCACTCTTTGTGGGTGCATTGGTTTTTCAACAATCACTCTTGGATTATCATTCGCCCAAATGTGGCAATTCTTTTTATTGACGAATCCTCTGAGGTGATGATTTTCTTCGAAAATTGATCGAAAATCCATCGTTGCCATTTCTTGCCACAATTCTGACCAGTGACGACGTTTGGAATGATCAAGAGGCTTAAGTTCTTGAGTCAATTGCGCCTTGTAAGCGTGTAAATGCAAGTCTTTATGCATAAGGATCATCAAAGACGAGCGTGAGAGGTGCAATCGTTGGGCACGACGACGAGTTAAGGTGGACGGCTCTTCAGCTACACTATCGCGAACAGCAGCAATATTTCTGCAGTACGAGCTGTACGAGCATGCACTGGTGTTTTCACATCTCCTACAGACCCGGTTTGATTAAATTTACCGAAAAAATCACGAAGTGCACGATACGCATTTTGATTTGAACGTCCATTTTCATAATAAGCCTGGATAACTTAAACGCGTTGCTCTTTCCACGGTTCAAATTGAGTTAGTCTGAAATTGAGAAATGACAAATTAGATGCAGAAAAAAACTTGATGTTTAGGTGTGGTGCACATTCAACATTGGCCCTAATATACCCGAGATAAGTCTGTCATTGCGTTTGTAGTTTCAATAAAATTTCATTTCCGACCCAATAAAGCATATATGAATATTATGGATCCTCATACATAAAGAACGTATGGGAAAACTTTTTTATCGCATGATACATTTTTTCAATAAAAAAATGGTTTTTGTCTCTGCTAGTTAAATACGTATTTATCTTCACACACATCTGTAAGTGTCAAATTTACGAAGCTCAGCGGACGCTACTTAGAGGAATTGATTAGAACAGATCTGTGGACACCGGAGAATATCATTGGAGTAACTATTTGGTATAGTTTGCGAAATCGGTATATAAGTGGTGGAGATATGGAAACAAAAAAGGCTTCTATTTTTCTTAAGTTTTTTCCCCATATTGCTGTTATTTTTTGTGTTGTTGTAAAGAGTGATTTTTTAAGAGCTTGAGAACTTTTTTTTTTTTAAAAACGCATAAAATTTGCAAAATCTCATCGGTTCTTTATTTGAAACGTTAGATTGGTCCATGAAATTTACTTTTTGAAGATAATTTCATTTAAATGTTGACCGCGGCTGCGTCTTAGGTGGTCCATTCGGAAAGTCCAATTTTGGGCAACTTTTTCGAGCATTTCGGCCGGAATAGCCCGAATTTCTTCGGAAATGTTGTCTTCCAAAGCTGGAATAGTTGCTGGCTTATTTCTGTAGACTTTAGACTTGACGTAGCCCCACAAAAAATAGTCTAAAGGCGTCAAATCGCATGATCTTGGTGGCCAACTTACCGGTCCATTTCTTGAGATGAATTGTTCTCCGAAGTTTTCCCTCAAAATGGCCATAGAATCGCGAGCTGTGTGGCATGTAGCGCCATCTTGTTGAAACCACATGTCAACCAAGTTCAGTTGTTCCATTTTTGGCAACAAAAAGTTTGTTAGCATCGAACGATAGCGATCGCCATTCACCGTAACGTTGCGTCCAACAGCATCTTTGAAAAAATACGGTCCAATGATTCCACCAGCGTACAAACCACACCAAACAGTGCATTTTTCGGGATGCATGGGCAGTTCTTGAACGGCTTCTGGTTGCTCTTCACTCCAAATGCGGCAATTTTGCTTATTTACGTAGCCATTCAACCAGAAATGAGCCTCATCGCTGAACAAAATTTGTCACATTTGAACATTTCGAACCGAACACTGATTTTGGTAATAAAATTCAATGATTTGCAAGCGTTGCTCGTTAGTAAGTCTATTCATGATGAAATGTCAAAGCATACTGAGCATCTTTCTCTTTGGCACCATGTCTGAAATCTCACGTGATCTGTCAAATACTAATGCATGAAAATCCTAACCTCAAAAAAATCACCCAATATTAAAAACATCCAGAAAAAGCTGTAGATTATCAAAAAATCATAATTCTAAAAAACAATAGGAACGTTCCCAAAATATCTAATTTGAAATTTACAAAAAAAAAATTAATTTCACCAAAAAATTGTAATTTTATTCTAAAATTTTAAAATTCAATTAAAACCGAAAATGCACAAAAAACAAAAAACTGTGAATAATACAAAAGTTTGTAAAAATTTTAAAAATTACGTTATAATCAAATTCTATTTATAAGTTATTTTTTAGATTATTATTATACAAATGAAGTTGAAAACCATAAGAGTGAAGAAAATTTTAACTTTATTAAAAAAAAATTTATTTTATTTTAAACATCATCCATCTACTCCCTGACTACTTACTACCTATTCAAGTCATAATAATACCGCAAAATATATTTAAGAAAAAAGATAATTTCATAGTTTCAATTAAATTTCTCAATTTGTGTTAAATAATCTGTGCTCAACTTACTCTGCAAAAATAAACAAAGAAATACAAAAAACAAAAAAGGTTTAAATGATTTTTTGATTTTTAAAGTATTTCCGGTTTAATCATCTACAACTCAGTAACTTTAGTTTTATTTCGTATTGTCAAGTATTTATATTTTACTTTTTCATACGGAAAGAGAGAGATAGACAGAGACAAAAGCAAATAAATAAAGTTATCTTTGACAATTGTTAAACTTATGTCGTTATGAAATAGTGGAAAAAAGAAATATTATTCTATGAGAAAAATCAAGTTTTTATCCATTTGTTGCCTTTTTTATATAAAAGTTTTTCTACAACAATATGACCCCTTGGCGTTGGTTCAAAAAATTTTTTTCGTTTTTTTTTTTTTTTGCTGCTAGTTTATAGCCACAATATGATTCTTGTTGAAAAAAAGAATTTAATTTAGAGAAGAGAAGCTTTGCAAAATGTAGTGTAGAGAATTGAGTTAGGAAATATAGCAGATTAGATAGTTTATAAGTCCATAACTGTTAGTGTTGATCAGTAATGCGAAATTACAATCTTAAATTTTGCACGGGAATTTACACAATTGTATTTTTTTCACCTTTAGAAAGAAACATTGGGCGGTTAAAAAGATCGCGGATACAAATAATCTGATTATTTGATTAATAATTAAATTAAAATACAATAGATGAAGATGCACGACATACAAATTTTAACATACGGTAACGGCTTACCTAAGATAAAAATTCGAAAATCCTCATTACAAACGATGTTTTAGAATCTGCTATGTATTGAAACATTTTTCAGGATGTTCCTTTGATTGCGCCGGTACTCCTTTCTAAGTTTTGCCCGCACGCACAGTATATTCATTACATCATCCATTAAATAAATTTTATATTTTTGCACTCCCCGCGCATTTTCGGTTATCTGAGGATTAAAAAATGGGATTTGCATAGAGCTTTCGTTCTTAAAATGCCAGGCACCTCGCATTTATGTGGTAAAAATGGCCTTAAAAAGCTGTAAAAAAGATGTTTGGATTTATTTATCAAATAGCTGTAGCCGCCAGGTCGTATGCACCTGACAATATTTTGCTTGATTTTGCTTTGAAAGTATTCCACACCAATTGTAAGACTCTTACTTTTAGAGTGCTTCAGTTATGGTTTATGTATTTACTTTACATAAAGGTACCCATCCCTGTATAAGTTTATAAACAATTTTAAGAGGTACTTAATGGTAATTCTACAAAGTAAAAATACAAATTTTATTCTTTTGGTGCCATCTATTGCGCAATTTTGTTCAAAATATCCCACTTTCAAAAAAAAAAATGGAGCGCAACCGTGTTTAAAATATCCCAGTTTTAAACCGAAAATTGCAGTACCTTTAAACAGGAAATTGCGTACTTTCACTGCTTTTCCTCAAATTACTCAAACGCAATAGAAAAGCAGACAGACAGACGGAAATGATTTACTATTTTATTATATGTATATTTAACATATGTTTAGATTAATAGTATATATGGACGTTTTGGTCCATTAATCGTAAAGTAAATGAATTTACTGACCGATTAATCGAATATTGTTTTAAGTGTTATTCGATTAATCGGTCAGCAAAATTCATTTCATTTCCATTAATCGTAAAGTAAATGAATTTATTTATTTTCACCTACAAACACCGTTTGTAATCGCAAAGTAAATGCATTTACTGACCGATTAATCGAATAACACTTAAAACAATATTCGATTAATCGGTCAGTAAATTCATTTACTTTACGATTAATGGACCAAAACGTCCATACATACTATTAATCTAAATATTGTTTTAAGTGTTATTCGATTAATCGGTCAGTAAATGCATTTACTTTGCGATTACAAACGGTGTTTGTAGGTGAAAATAAATAATCGAAAATAAATAATCGAATCGTACTCTCTAGATTTTGAGTATCAAAATTACTTAATAATACTGCAGGCCTATGTCAGTTTGTTGTTAAGTGACATTAATTAAAAAGTTAATAAATGTCAACTAATTTTTTATGATTTTTATGTCGGTTTGCAGTTTTCGTTCGTACTTCAAAAAGTTTAACTATAACAATAGAGTATAATTTTGCCAAATTTGTTACCTCGGGCATTTAAAGTACTCGTAATCCATATGTCCTTATGAGTCTCAATTTACGTGCAAATGGATGAATGTTGTCGCTGGAATATATTTTATTCCGCCAAATATGTTTTTCACAATCTACCAAAGTTAATCTGAAACCAATATGTATGTAGGTACATGTATTTAGTCTAACGTATAATTTTTCTTACAGAAGTAAATTCGGAGCTTAAATTTGAGAGATTGAAAATTTAAAAACTAGGGACAATATATGCCAATTTTTTACATAATAAAAATGGCTTTAAAGGGAGTAATTATTTGTAAAATTTAAATTAATATTAAATATTAAGAGAGAAACATAAAAAGAGAATAGACGGATGTAGCGAATCAGGATATACAGTACATTCTGCTAGCGTTTAAAATAACATTTTACCATTTTTTCTTTAAAAATGAATAATCTGTTTTGTACAAAATATTTTTTCAACTGAAAGACAACAATTGAAAGAGCTAAATATTTTAAATTATAATATCAAATCTAAGGTTTTTTCGATTTCGTAATTCAATATAGAATTTAGTATTTTTTTCACTTCACTTCGTTCGCATAAATTGGGTTATATATTTTTATTTTTTAGTATTTTTGTTTTTTTTTTATAAAAAAAATAATTTGTAAAAAAATATTATTTCTACTTATAAAGAATTAAAAACGAACTTAAAAAAATTAATTTCTATGTTTGCTAAAAATAGTTAAAAACTAGATTTGGTTTTTAAATATAAATATGGCAAACGTTAACTTTCTGCCAGGACTTCTTTAGAGAGATTATTTAAGATGGGTTATGTACTAAACAGTTGCATGAACAAGCTCATTTAATGGGTGTGCTCATGAGCAAGTGATCATACCCGAAAACACGCTAGCTTACTAAACACATTCCCACTCATACCATACTATTAGTGAGCAAACCTCTGTTCGTATCAAAAACGCAATGAGTTGATCGAATAAAACGAACACTCAGTTTGTTTTGTTTAGTAGTTATGTAGAACTTTTGGAGAGGGTTTATGCGTTTAGCACTAGAGGTTTGTTGTATTGCTGAAGAAATGAAGAATTAATATGAACGTTAAAAAATTCTGTTTGCACACTCGAACTTAGTTCGTGTTTCACTCGAAGCATTAAACTTTCTTATGAAAAATCTGCTAGTTCATCGCATTTAGCTCGTTGGTCTTCGGTGTTTATATTGTCCACTCATCGTTACTCAGTGTACAATGAACAGACATGAATTCAATGAAATATTATAATGAGCGTCTTATGAGCGTCGTTGTTTTTTTTTTTTTTTTTTTTGTGCTCATGCAGCGCTTTATTATGTACTACCCACAAAAATACGAAATGGCTTTTTTCCAAGTCTTATTATTTTCAAAGCTCTGCAAATTTTCTATAATCTACTTCGAAAACGGAATCAAAAATACTATTTCAAAGCATCCCTCTCTTCTGCAATACTTGCTATAACTTTAGAGAAACCCATCTTGTATGAGAAACTTGTATAATTTTATTGAGTTGTAGGCTATGAGCCAAGAGGTATTATTGAGCAGAGGCATCAAAAAGAAAAAATAAGATCGGCAGCGGCAATCTATCGGCTACTACAAAGCCGGCTTGTTTTTCTTTTTGTTCAACAGCCCAGCCCGCTTTGTTATTTTACGCAATTTATTTTTCTTTTGCAAAAGCATCCTAATTTAATAAAAAGTCTTAAAATTTCTGAAAATTATGTTACCTTATGGGATGTGAAAATCCTTTCCGTTTTATTTAAGTTTTTTCAAAAAATAAGCAGATTGCTTTTACACTATCAAATTTTTTCATAATATTTAAGTTTTAGTAAGTTCTAATGCTCAGTTTTCTCGTGTAAAACGGGCATTAATAAGGTTTCACAAGGAATTACGTTATCACGGTCTGTTGGCAATCAGATAACATTTTTAAATGAACATTTTTTAACAAACAAAACTTTTTTAAGGATATAATATTGATACGGCATATGCGCTAGTAGTCCCCAATAGAACTATCGCTGTAACAAAGCACAGAAATTAGATACTACAAGCATGAGCTCTTTTCTATTGTATTTATATGTATATATTTTGTATATATACAAAGAAGCTTTTACCTTAAAAGCAGATTCAAAAGGGATATACTTTCTGAAATCTACCTAATATTGTCCAAATATTGTGGGAAAAGCCCAACAATGGCAACGCTGAAATTAATTCACAACTTGTGTGTGACAGTTAAAAAAAATAAAATATTATTGGAATAACTTTACCCTCGAGTTCAATTCATGTTATATGATTTTGCTGTTGACATTTTTTTTTTTGTTCTAGTTTTTCCATTTCTTTTATTTTTTTCCATTTTTTTTATAACAAATATTGTAACTGTTAGTGACAATATGATGCCTTCCACGTGCTTTTTGTTTTTGTTACTACGAAAAATTGTGCAAAAAATAGGAAAATTTTGTGGTTAGTAATGGCATATGGCAATACGGATGAGTAAGTGGATTATAGAAAATTGGTGAGGTATTTTTATTTCCTGTTTTAATTTCTATAGAGCGGAAATAACATACAAAACTTTTATATTCATTTACAAACATTTAGAAATAGTTTTAAATAGTGATTTTGATAAATAAATAGAATGAAGAATTTAGCTCTGAGGATTGTATATATCTTTACTTTGATCGCAAACTCAAATGGTTTATAGCAAACAGTTGCATGAGCCAGCTTATCTAATGGGTGTTTGCTCAGAAGCTCATGAGCAAGTGGTCATACTCGAACACAGACTAGCTTACTGCACACATACCAAATCATGCCATACTATTAGTGAGCAAAACTCTGTTCGTATTATAAACACAATGACAATGAGCTGATCGAGTAAAACTAATTTTCCATACTAGTGAGCGCCGTGTATGCTCGTTTAATGTTCTAAACACTCAGTGTGTTTTCTTTAGTGGTTGTGCAGAACTTTTTCGTGCGTTTTGCTTGCCCTAGTGTTATTTTGTGTTTGCTTAGAGACGAAGATCTTAAAATGAACGCAAGTTATGTTGTAAAAAAATTTTCGTAAGCAGTACATTTGCTTTTTGCCTTACAAATGCTCTTAATAGTAAGCAAATGTATGTTTCATAAATAAATTCAATATTGTTTCAATATTTTCCCGAACAGTAGTGCATATTAAAAAGCACAACTGCAAGCCAGAGATAAAGAAAATTTAAATTTATGGCAAGTTACGAATATAGCACGACAGGATTTCAGTGACTATATCTAAACAGCGCTGAAATAATCGCTTTAAACTAAATGCTACTAAGTGGTACATCTCGAACAAATATCATGTCAAGCGTATTCAAATTTTTTCACCTAGCCACCTAAGCCAGGGGCGTGCAATATCGGGCAGTGACACAAAATGTGTTAAATAGTTTCAAATTTATCCTCGCCCACACACATCCTAGCAAAATCGAATGTACCAGTAACCGATCTACTGGTTTTTGCCCTAATGCCGCAGTGGCCAGTAATCATCACACCTACAATTATTTTTTCCTGTTCAAACCCGGAAGCAGTCTCGTTTTTTCAGTGCCTTAAAACTGAGCAGTGAGATTCTGTAATCTTCTCCAGCCTTAAAGAACTGAGGATTCAGGGTCATTGTGAGAGCCTTGTCGATTTGACATGGAATTGCCCAATATGGTTTGTATTATTATTTTAATTTATTAAAATAATATTACAAAAATTAGTCGTAAACTTAGTTGGTGTTGGTTTTCACTAACAAATGTTTTGTCGCTGCCCGGTAGTTTAGTGGGTAGTGTGCTTGCCTATCAGTCTCGGGGTTGTGGGTTCGATTTCCACCGAAGACACTGGGTGTTACACTGTTTGTATCGTCAAATTTTATAAAATAAATAAATAATGTTTTATTTATAAACTTAATATTTTCGGTTTATCAATTTTATGTTAGAGCTCATAGTAAACCCTAAACTTCGCAAGGTGGGATATCGTTATTGTGGCAGCAACTTGTAAAAGTCCATTTCAGTTTCTCATAGCTCATAATTCCAGTTGAAGATCTGTACTGCTTGCATTCTCATTTGAATTTTTAGGGGGCTGAGAAAAAATTAATATCTATCGATATTTTTTAAAGTCACTATATTGATTTATGTGAAAAAACTTCCTCAAAATCCTCCATTAGTTCAACATGATCTTATGGGAATCTGAAGCTTGCACAAATACTAGGAATTACTAGAGACTCTGTGATGGAAAAGAAGGCCGACAGTTACCAGTGAGCAGTCTGAAACTACTAAAGTCAAGAGCAATTGATTCAATGAAACTAAGGTTGCCGTAAACTACAAATCGGTTGCCTACAATCATTGATTATGGAAGAAGGTCGAAAAGGCACCCTTTAAGGAAGCGGTCTGCTTCGATAGCGTTGGTAAATTAATTTATATTAGATAACAATATTTGCAATAGATCATATATTACTTATCATAATACTAAGTTATGGTCACTAGCAACCCTGTTTTTTTTTTTTCATTGCAAATACTTTTTTTAATTCATTCTATAAAAGAACTACAAAAAAATTATATCAATTCTGTTACTTTCCGTTCTGTAAATCCATTAATTTAGTTATTTTCCCTAAAAACGCACATATTATTAATTTTTTATCTTCTCCATTGCTTATTTTTCTAATATAATCTTTACTAGCTGTGCCCACACACGTTTTGTGCGTCCTGACAATATTTTGTTTGATTTTGCTTTGAATGTAATCCACACCAAATTTCAAGACTCTTTCGATTTCTTTTATATACAGGTACCCATGCAGGAATAAAATTCTCAAATATATATAAATTTCTTAAAATTAGTATAATGCTCTGTCAAAGGTGTTTAAAATATTTTATTAATAATGCAATTCCGCAAAGTAAAAATACAAACCAAATACAGATTTTATTCAATTGGTTATTTGGCAGTGCGTAATTCATATTTTGTGATTATAACGAGTGATTTTTTAAGAGCTTGAGAACTTTTTTAAAAAAAAAACGCATAAAATTTTCAAAATCTCATCGATTCTTTATTTGAAACGTTAGATTGGTCCATGACATTTACTTTTTGAAGATAATTTCATTTAAATGTTGACCGCGGCTGCGTCTTAGGTGGTCCATTCGGAAAGTCCAATTTTGGGCAACTTTTTCGAGCATTTCGGCCGGAATAGCCCGAATTTCTTCGGAAATGTTGTCTTCTAAAGCTGGAATAGTTGCTGGCTTATTTCTGTAGACTTTAGACTTGACGTAGCCCCACAAAAAATAGTCTAAAGGCGTCAAATCGCATGATCTTGGTGGCCAACTTACCGGTCCATTTCTTGAGATGAATTGTTCTCCGAAGTTTTCCCTCAAAATGGCCATAGAATCGCGAGCTGTGTGGCATGTAGCGCCATCTTGTTGAAACCACATGTCAACCAAGTTCACCCATTATTAAAACTGTGCCTGCCACCTGTTGTGCAACTGTTTAAAATATTCTGCTTTCAATTCATATGTTGTCATTATTGGAAAACAGCGCCATCTGCAGCCCAACCGTGTTTAAAATATCCCGCTTTCACAAATTAAAGATGCCTTAAAGTATGCAGTACCTTTAAATCGGTAAAAAAAAATCGGCGTACTTTCACTGCTTTTTCTCCACTATATTTTTGCGAAAAAAGTGTCCTGGGATATTAGGATCAGGACACTAAGGTACCTTTTCCTCAAAAAATGTTGTTAAAATCCATCCAGTAGTTTTACGTGATGCGAACACAGAGAGAAAGACTGAAAGGAAATGAGTGACTATTTTATTATATATATATAGACTATTTGTGCCCGTCACGTCGTGGGCTTCCTGACAATATTTTGCTCGATTTTGCTTTGAAAGACTCTTACTTTTATAGTGCTCCAGTTATGGTTTATGTATTAACTTTATATAAAGGTACCCATCCCTGGATAAAATTCTAAAATTAATAAAAAAAATCCCTAAAAATTATTGTAAATTATTGTTCACAACAATGATGTTTCACACAGTAAAAATATAAATTTTATTCCATTGGCGCCATCTGTTGCGCAATTTTGTTTAAAATATCCTACTTTCAAAAATAAAAGGTGCGGAACCGTATCTAAAATATCCCACTTTTAAAAATATCCCACTTGCAAAAATAAAAGGGGCGCAACCGTGTTTAAAATATCCCAGTTTTTAACCGAAAATTTCAGTACCTTTAAACCGGAAATTGTGTACTTTCACTGGTTTTTCTCCTCTTTCTCTTGGAAATGAGATATTTTTGCGGTAAAAATGTATCCTGTATTGAAATCAGGATGCTAAGGTACCTCAAAAAATTTTGTTAAAATCCATCTAGCAGTTTTTACGCAATGCGCACGCAAAAGAAAAGCAGATAGACAGACGCACAGACAGATAGACAGATAGACGGAAATGAGTTACTATTTTATGTATATAGATTTGCATTTCACAAATAAAGTAAATAAACATTTTAAACAAATTACAATAATATAATTTTTTTTGTTGAGAGTATATCTGCTGTTTTGCTTGCTTGTCAAAGTAACAGAACGGAACGGCACGACACGGAATAACTAACCCCATGTACACATTCCTATTTATCCAAAATAGATCAGCTGTTTCGTAACACCACGACAAGTAAAAACTAATTCTACCTTTATGCAATTACCTTTCACAAGTTGTCTAATTAACTTTATTAAAAGGAACTGAAGGAATAGAAACTTTGTTGTTTATTTTAAACTTTTAGGTCCTTTTTGTGAATTCTTTCCTACTCTGCACACTAACAAAAAAATTATATAGACCTTAAAATTCCTTTTTGGCTTAAACACATTACAAAAAAAAAATTACCTTTGTATAAAGACAATATTCTGCAAATTGAGTAAGTCTTTTCAAGCCAATAAAACTGATAACGAAAATTAACTTGACATTTTACAAATAAACGGTCATCTTGTGAACAAATAAAATCGAAAATCAACCGTCGATTTAAAGCTCCAGAAAATTATATAAAAAAAGAAAACTAAGAACAACAAAATTCCAGTAGCTGTAAATACTACCTTATCCATGGCAGGCCAAACAACATGTAAACTGAGTTTAAAATATCTTTTACTTGTAACCGATGCTACAGAAAAAAACAATCAAGATTTTTTTTGTAAAGAAAACTACAAAAAAAAAACGTAAAGAAAACCTAGAACTAAATAAAACATAACCAGGATAATCGAAAGAAAAACTGAAAGGTTCTGTTCACAAAAAATACTAAACAAAAAAAGCTGTGAATATCTTTTGAATCCATTTAATGTCCTTGTAAGCTGCAGGCGGTACACTGCAATTATTTAAGGAAACTTTTTTTTTTATAAAACAGTCATGTGGAAATCATGGCGTACAGTTGAAGGCAGATCTGAACAAAAATATAAAAAAGGTATAGCGAAAGAAAAGAAAATGTTTTAAAGATACAATTTTCTTTTTCAATAGTGCAACAGCAAATGTGAAGAATGAGAAGGGGGATATAAAAAGTTAGATGTTATTTACAAATAGAGAACACATACAAATTGTAAGTTATAGAAACTTGGAAAGAAAAAAGGCTAGACACAGAGAACATAGAAAGAACCTTGCAGAAGCGGACATAAAAAATTCTGAAGCCAGAATTGGGTTTCTCATAAACCAAACATAAGGAATTGATTCCAATGCCTATTACCTCTGAAGTACCACCGACATGGGGATTTATCTCTAACACATTTATGGAGCAGGACCTGAACCAATTTCGTACTTTTAGTGAAATATTCAAGTTTTCCTACCCGGTTCAATACACTACACTAATTATGAATCGTTGGTAATTTTTTTAAAGGCAACAGAATGATTTTTTTTTTTCGCAACATGAAATGAACACAAACTTATACATATATTGCCAATATTTACAACAAAAAGTTTAGAGACTTTGGCCATCTCACATCTTTAAACACATTCTAACAGCGTACAGTTTGGTTAGTCAATAAAATCAATCTCATGTAAATAACACGAAAATATTTGATTGGTATCTTTAGCTCCCAAAAAAAAAAAAAAAATTAAAATTTATTGAATGCAATGGCCGATCTATTTTTAATTTGTTTTTCTTTTCACACATCGTTTAATTTTTTTTTGTTAACACAGAAACAGAGTTTTAAAAATTTTTTCAAACAGGGTGTGGACAAAGCAACCGACAAAATAGGGTGCTGTAGGTCAAGTGGTTAGCACGTTGACTACTAAAGCATGCGCACGAGTTCAATACTCAGCCGTGGCAACATCAATTTTTCTGATATGTATTAATTTTCTTTATAATGATAAATATCACAGGTATTACCACAAGGCCCTAAATCGCCGGCGAAGTACAACAATTATAAATTGTCTATGCTAGCTTCAAATTAATACGCCAACAAAACACCAGAGGCGCTGCAAAACTGTTCTAAAAATATTCATAACGTGGTATTGCAGTGTTGCCATAAGTGAAGCTTTAGTATCACACTAACCATCTGTCTTATCTACTCCTATCCCTTTCCAAAGGAAGTAACACAGTTAATATAGGCGTTATTTACCGGAGTGTTACTTCTCTTAAGAAAAAATGAAAAGAATGTCCCTTTTCGACCCCATTCGTTTCTCAATCATTTCTGGCATACGACTGTAAATTTATGAATACCTTACTTTCACTAGCCTTCTACTCTCGACTGTAGTGATTTTAGACTGGCGACGGATACATGTCGACATTCTTCCGCATCGCAGAGTCTTTCATAATTGCTAACATTTGCTTACGGCTAAGGTGTCTACAGAATCTCCATTTAATACACATGTGTCTGTCTGTGGTCCAAAGGCTTTTTATGTTAGCTTACTTCCAGGCACAGTCTGCAAGTATCGTCTTACCTCGATTTTTAAAATTGGCAGGCTAATACTTGAATTGACCTGTCACTAACGCACCCAGGCTCCTTCTTGGTCTTCCTGCCAACTTTTAGTAGAAAATTTCAGAGTCTTTGGTGAGAATCGAACCCACAACCCCGGACTAATTAACTAGCACACTACCTACAAGCCCACCGAGGCACCCCTATTTAAGGGAAGAACCTAAGGATTCGAAATTTGTGTCCAAAATAAAGATTGAGAAACCTTTCTTTAATACCTGCAAAGCTTTTTGGTTGTGTGGAGAAAACATTAAGCGGCTTTGGCGGGAATCGAACCCACAACCCCCAGACTAATAGACTAGCAAACTACCACTAGCCTATTATTATATATATTAAAGACTTTATAAATTTATATAAAACTAATTGTTTTAATACTCCAATCGAGACACTCGATGCTAGTCTACCAGTCTGAGGGTTGCGGCTTCTTCGATACTTTTTTGGTGGCCTGAAATAATTTATTTAGGTTAACATTAAAATTAATTTTATTTTTTTATGGAATATTAATAACTGAATCTGAAAATTTATTGTTTCATTTTATTATACATAATTTATGTCTATACATATAATAAAACAATAACTCATTTCCTGTATTTTTTGCTTGTTTTGTGTTCGCATCACGCAAAAATTACTTGATGGTTTTAACAAAATTTCCAGAAAAAGTGGAGAACACGCAGTGGAAGTTCTCCGATTTAGAGGTACTGCATACTTAAAGGCATCTTTTATTTTTGAAGCACGATGGCTCAACAGATGTCGCTGTTATAAAAAATAATGAATTGAAAGCGGAATATTTTAAACACGGTTGTGCAAGAGATGGCGCTGTTTTCAAATAATCAGAAAATATGAATTACCTACTGAAAAATAGCCAATTGAACAAAGTTTGTATTTGATTTATTTTTTACTTTGTGGCATTAAATTTTTATTAAAATACAGAGCTTTAAAATAGAATTTTATCTAGGGATGGGTAGCTTTACATGGCAATATTTTGTTCAATTTTTCTTTAAAATTAATCGCCAACAAATTTTAAGACTTTTACTTTTATAGAGCTTGAGTTATGATTTATATAGAGCTACCCATCCCTGGATACAATTCTAAGATTTGTATAAAGTTCTTAAATTATTTTATAGTTCTGTAAAAAGGGTTTAAAATATACATATATTATTAAAAAAATAAAAGCTTCTTTAAATCAGTAAAATTGCATACTTTCACTACTTTTTCTTTATTTTCTCTAGAAAATGCATTATTTTCCAGGGGAAAAAAGTATCCTATATTTGAAGCGAGATACTAAGGTACCTCGTACCCTCTCACAAAATTTTATTAAAATTCATGCAGTAGTTTTTACGTGATGCGAACACAGACAGACACACAAAAATTATAAAAAACTGCTGTTTTGCATTCCATTTCGATTACTAACTGTTCAAGCAATAAAATTTTCAAAAAATATTTCATGAACAGAAATGGTCCTATTACTGTTTTCTTATATGTATGTATATATATACATACATATATAGATTTACTAGCTGTGCCCACAATCATTGTGTGCTTCCTGACAATATTTTGTTCGATTTTTCTTTGTACGAAATCCACATCAAATTTTAAGACTCTTACGTTTTTACTTTATATAAAGGTACCCATCCCTGGATAAAACCCTAAAATTTTTATAAAATTCTTAATATTATTGTAAAGCTCTGTAAAAGGTGTTAACATATTTTAAGAACTATGTAATACCACATAGTAAAAATACAATTTAAATACAAATATTATTCAATTGGATATTTGGCAGTAAGTACTTTATATTTTGTCATTATTTTAAAACAGCGCCATCTGTTGCCCAACCGTGTTTAGAATATATCCCGCTTTCAATTTATATTTTGCCAATATTTTAAATCAGTGCCATCTGTTGTGCAACCGCGTTTAAAATATCATGCTTTCAAAGTAAAAGATGCCTTTAAAAAGCAGTAACTTAAAATCCTTAAAAAAAATCCACGTACTTTCAATGCTTTTTCTCCACTTTCTCTTAAAAATTAGATATTTTTGAAAAAAAAAAGAAAAAAAAGTATCTCATATAGGAATCAGGATCCTAAGGTACCTCCTCACTACCCCCCTGGGGTACTATTGTCATTGCTGTACATTCTTAGCCCCACAGAGACCCTCTCGTCTCTGTGACCGGTTATTGTTGAGGTCCCCTTCGTGCGTACACGTGGTGGCTATGATCTAAGTATGCAGAGATGGTGCATTGTGGGTCAAAGTGTGCTGTTGCACTCTCAACAGAAGAATTTTCAAAACCTTTAATGTTTCTCTGGTTTTGTTTTTTCAGAGTTTACCTTTTTTATTGTCTCTATCTGGCAGCTGTGATAATGATTATTATTTAAAAATTATGTAAAAAAAAAATGACTTTAAACATATTGTTACGAAAGAAGAATTTATTCATTATAAGCTCTGAACAACAACAACAACATTAATGGTTCATTTTCTTACAATGATGGAAGAAAGAAACGCCTCATACAAACATTCGCATTTACGCATATACACACGCAGATTAAATAAACACTTTTCTGTTAAATCCACAGCCACATACATAAATACAAGCATAAACAAATAAACAGCCACATATACAGATATAAAGAAATAAATAGCCACACATACGGGTATAAAGAAATAAACAATCACACAAACAGAAAACAAGAGCAATAACAATCGAATCTGCCAGACCTGTCTGGAATAGAACATTCTGGTGCTTTTAAATCACCTATATAAGTGAATCGTGCTGGCGAGTAGTATGGCAGTATTAATTTAAAAGTCAAAGAGTTAAGTTGTCGAATTTTAAGAGTGTTTAACAGTTTGCTGTATTTTTTAACAGTGGTATTAATATATAAAGTGACTTACAGTAAAAGTAATAACAGCGTGTATTTATTTTACAATTAAAAGAACCCAACGTAAAGTAAAAACGTAACAATATTATTAGAAGCATGCTTTAAGGACTTATTATGAGGTCGCACTTTAATTATTTACTTTGCTATATTTTAGTTATTTGTTATAGCAGTCATTTAAGCACAGAAAAAATTATTTTCACCAATTAAAGGTTTTAATTGGTTTCAGATTAAAATCTAATTAAATACTTACTTGATGGAATTAAATAAATAATTGATTTAATTAATTGTTTAATGAGGAATATTTTTTTGCATGTTTTATACAAATAGATATTTGAATCAATTAAAAAATTAATTGAACTTTAATTTAAAACTGATTAAAATCCTTAATTGGTGAAACAAAATTTTTTTGTGAATACAACTTCATAGAAATTTAGGTAACTGCCTGTTACTATATGAGAGATACAGATGTATGGCAGATAGACAGATAACTCAGCGATATTAAAAGGGTCGTTTTGGAACACTTTGAGTACTAAACCCTAAAAATGAAATTGTTCAACCATCTCATAATTTTTTTTTTTTTGCGACCTTTAAGCAAGTTTAACCAAAATTCATGAAATAACAAATCCTTATATTCTTACACCCACCCTGTTTAAATTTACTACACCAAAACCATACAGAAAAACTATGTATAGAAGGAAAACAAAAAAGAAACCAAATTTATATACATAAAAAAACATTTCAACCTACAACACACTTCATGGCCTCCTTAGTTAGGAACTATTAGCGTTAGTAGTCGTTTGGTCGTATCGTGGATGTGATACAACCATATTTATTTTCATTTTCCTCTCCTTAGTTTACCTTTATATCATTACATATTCTTTTTTTTTTTGTTTTTTTTTTCTTTTTTTCCCTACTTTTTCTTTTGGCAATAGAATGTTTAAATAAAATATAAAAGACAGCAGAAAAAAGAAAAATGAGTTTCGTTTCAATAACATATGGCCCCAAAAAAAGGCGAGCAGCAAACAACAGTTAGTGGCTGCAGAAAGGAGTGGTGTGGCTTCATGTTTTTTTTTTTAGCTCTTTTCTGCTTTGTTCTCAAACTTTATGTGCTTAACAAGCTTTAATAGAATACATACGTTGTTAGTTTTTGTACTTTTGCGAATCTACAACATTTTAATAAACCTTAGATGCAAATGGCACAAAAACACACACCACACAATACGATGATGACCTTGCTTTGTAACAAATGCCAAAAAAAACACAAAAATGGAATAAAACTAACAAAAATTCGAATAGAGTCAAAGATAAATAAACCTTGGGATTCATTAAATCACGGATTTTTTTCTTTTTCTTTGGAGAAGAATTGGTGGTGTTATATTTGGTGAATAAATCTTTAGAGATGGCAAAGCTTTTAGTAACTTAATATGCAGATATAAATTATTTAGCATAAAGGAGGAGCACACAACTTTAAGTTAATTTCACTAAAGATAAAATCACAAATAAGTTTTGCGACCCTTAAAACAAGTGCAAAACTGCTAAAACTTTTTGATTAATTTTATTAAAAACTGCGAGATAAAGTCAACATACATATGTTTATAAAATCATAATAATGAATCATTTAAAATATAAAAGAATGTTTCAAAAGATGACTGGACAATTTTAATGAAATTTCCTCAATCAATTGTGTCAACAATCAACAATTAATCGAGATAAATTTTACTAATTTTGATAAAAAAAAATTGCTGCCACTAAAAATTTTAATCAAAAACTTTAAATCACAGATGGAACTTCTAAAACAGCCCTAAGAATTATCTAAACATATAATAAAATAGTAACTCATTTTCGCCTGTCTGTCTGTCTGTCTGCTTTTCATATGTGTTCGCATCACGAAGAAGCTGCGAGGAGAGACATTAGTATCCTGATTTCAAAAATATCTTCCGCAAAAATATCTTAATTCCAAGAGAAAGTGAACAAAAAGCAGAGTAAGTACGCCGATTATTTTTACCGATTTAAAGATACTGCATACTTTAAGGCATTTTTTATTTTTGAAAGCGGGATATTTTAAACATGGTTGTGCAACAGATGGCGTTGTTTTAATGACAAAATATTAATTACTTACTGCCAAAAAGCCAATTGAATAAAATTTTTATTTGATTTGTAGTTTTACTTTGTTAAATTACAATGTTATTTAAAATATTTTAAACACCTTGTACAGAGCTTTACAATAATTTGTAGAATTAATTATAAATTTTAGAATTTTACGCAGGGATGGGTGGGTACCTTTATATAAAGTAAATACATAAACCATAAGCACTATAAAAGTAAGAGTCTTAGAATTGGCGTAGAATACTTTCAAAGCAAAATCGAGCAAAATATTGTCAGGTAGCTCACGAAGTGGCGGGCACAGCTAGTCTATACATATAAAAAAACAATAACTCATTTCCTGTCTGTCTGTGTGTCTTTCTGTCTACGTTTGCATCAAGTAAAAACTACTGGATGGATTTTAACAAAATTTTGTGAGGAGGTACCTTAGTCTCCTGATTCCAATATAGGATACTTTTTTCCGCAAAAATATCTTATTTCCAAGAGAAAGTGGAGAAAAAGCAGTGAAAGTACGCCGACTTTTTCTTTGCCGATTTAAAGGTACTGCATACTTTAAGGCATCTTCTATTTTTGAAAGCGGGATATTTTAAACACGGTTGTGCAGCAGGTGGCGCTGTTCTAAAATAATGACAAAATATGAATTATTTATTGCCATATAGGAAGAAATAGTAAATATAACAGTGAAGTATTTTTAACACTGTTTCGAAATAAAACCGAAAGCCTCTTTAACAATTTGAAAACCTGCTTAGTCCTGCTTAGAACTGCCGATTCCTAAATACATATATATATGTATCACCCATAATAACAAATGAAGCATTCATTTCGAAGAGACTGCTGTGCTTAAGCTTACAACAGTGAGTTTAAGAAACATTTAAATTGAATCTCTGAATTCATATTTCTGCTCGAGGGAGCATAGGGCCATTATGCTGATGTATGGAGTGACACCTTTTTATTTTTAAAAGGAAAGCCAGCAAGTTAAGTCTTCCCTCCGAAAACCATTTTAGCAGTCGCTAATGGATTTTATCGACTTTGTTTGGCGCAGCGACCTGTTTTGGACAACTTTAATGTTTGGCCATATTTAGCTGATATATAGTATTTTTCAAACCTTTTTTTTTGATGTAGGTGATGTTCTCTTTTGCGCAAATGCTTAATGCTTAATCAGCACAGGAAATTCACTTTTTTCATGTTCGGTCAATTAACGAGGTTGTCGGCTTTCTAGGGGCAGTTAAAAACAATTTAACACATGCAGCTTCCTCAAAATTCCTAAGTAGTTCGGTAATAAATAAATAAACAGTTAACGGGAACATTGTTGTATTTTTTGCATTAAAAGTTACTGAGCTGAAAAGACAAAAAGTCAAGAAAATATCAAATTGCCTACGTATTTTAAAAAGACATGTGGATTTGCTCTCGTATTATTTGTAGGCTCTTATTGTTAAATAACAATCAAGTTTTTTTATATTTTTAGTTTCAATTTTAATAATTTTAAGAGCAGATTCAATTGCATGTAGATAAAAGTTTTCATTCTTCCTCTATTATTTATTATAATAATTTTAGGAAAAATAGAAAAAAAATAACAACAATATATTTCTATACATTTTTTGATTAGTATTTGAAAGCTGCAAAAATGAACAAATATAATGAATAATGCAGCCAACAGATCATGATGATGATGAAGCTAATTGTTGAAAATAATAGATAAAAAAATTTAAACAAAACACTTACCAATTTACTTTGGTTTTAGTATCAGGTTTATATTTGTATTTTTTTTTTTTAATTTTTATTTTGGTTGAATACAATTTCTGCAATGATAAAAAATAATATTTGAGTAATTTTTTGTTTGTATTTGAGAAAGAAAAAAATAAAATATATTGGATATAGATTGAAAATAAAAGAAGTTTGTGCATTATAAATATTTTTATTATTTACAATACTAGAATTTTTAAATATTTGATTGTCTATTGAACATCATAGATTATTAGCAATTAGATAAAAATCATTAGAGAAAGAATTTTTCTTTTATTTGAATTTAAATTTAATTGATATTTCAGGTTTTAATTACTTACTCAAGCTTGAACAATTGAAACTTAGTAAATTTTAATTAAAACTGTATTTAAATACATATATAATAAAAGTGTAACAGGGCCATTTCTGTACATGAATAATCTTTTGAAAATATTTTTGCTAATGCGGATGGTAATCGAAATTGAATAAAAAAACAGCAATTTTTAGAATTTTTGTCTGTCTGTTTTCGCATCAAGTAAAAACTAATGGATGAATGGTAATAAAATTTTGTGAGGAGGTACCTTGGTATCTCGGTTCAAATATAGAATAATTTTTTTTCGCAAAACTATCTCACTTCCAAGAGAAAATAGCAAATAATAAGAGTACGCAATTTTATCAATCTACTAAAGGTACAGCAAACTTGACAGCACATTAAATTTTTGAAAGCTGGATATTTTAAACACTATTTACAGAACACTACAATAATTTTAGGATTTTACATAACGTCTTTGTCCCTGAATACATGTAATAAAATAGTAACTCATTTCCAGTCAGACTGCCTTTCTGTCTGTGTTCGCAACACGTAAAAACTACTGGATGGATTTTAACAAAATTTTTTGAGGAGGTATCTTACGATCCTCATTGCAATGTAAGATACTTTTTCCGCAAAAATATCTTATTTACACACGCCAAAAAAAATCACGGTTATGGTATGGTCACAGGAACCACATTATGTTCTCTGTAACAATATATGGTTGCGATGAACACATTTTAGTTGTTTGTAACATTACTTTGGTCCCGGTAAAAAAGTTTTGTTTAAAATTTTATCATAAAACGGTTACTACGTACAAAAAATTTAACATGGTTGGTTTTAATCCACAACCAAAGTTTTTCCGTAGCTAACCAAAAGATTTTTAAAAATAAAAATTATTTATTTTTAAAAATCTTTTTTTTATGTCATGGGATTTTATTGTTTTGTGCTTCCAAAAATTAAAAAAAAATAATAAAAAATGTGTAAACAATTGTTTCGGAAATTCAATTTAAAATTAAATATTTAATTATTTCTTTTTCGCTGTTAAATTGAGATACCCGTAATTCGAGTTCTCTCGGTGTGAGACTGTAATTTATTTTTAACTTTTAGACCAGAAAAATTAATAAAACCTCAAAATCATGAATAACAACAGGGATAATATTACTGATGATGAAATGTTCCCAGATACAAAACGAAATTGGTCGGTGATGTAATTTACGAAGTGACATTAAAATTGAAGATTTCAATCTCTCAGCTAAAAAAGATGATGAGGGTACGGACTCAAACGTTGAGACCGGCGTTGATGTTGTTCTCAATCACAGTTTACAAGAATAATTTGCTTTCGAAGACAAGAAAGACTTTACTTTGTACTTGAAAGACTACATGAAAAAGGTGTTGGCTGAATTGGAAAGGAAATCCAATCCCCCGAAATTGATGTCTTCAAGAACAATTCTTTAATCATCTGTTTTTTATATAAAATCATTACTAAAAAAATAAATAATTTTGTATTTTTTTTGGTGTTAGATTGCTTTAAAAGCAAAATCGAACAAAATATTGCAAGGACGCTCACGACGCGACGGGCACAGCTAGTATTATATAAAGCGTTTGTTCCTGAGTAATTATCCTATATAAGGCATATACATAAACCATAACTGAGTCCTAAAATTTGGTGTTGATTACTTTCAAAACAAAATCGAACAAAATATTGCCAGGACGCGTACGATGTAGCGGGCACAGCTAGCTTAGAATAAAGTATCTTGAAAAAAGTGTTAAATACGAGTTATTATAATGTGTCTTCTTATTTTGAGGTAGTAATTTCTTAATACATACTTATGTATTTGAATATTTAATTAGTCCAAGGTGGTAAATGTCGGAGAACCGGTTATCGCATAACACTGTAAAACTTCCGCCATTTTGGATGTAATAGTACATCTCGAAAACAAAAACCATTTTTACAAAACAGACTGCTTACTTGAATTCAACGCCTCAAAACACCAGGGGTGTTACTGCGTAATTCGATTCGAAAAGGAAATCATTCGAATTTGTATGACATTAAGATTGTGTTTCGAAAAAGATTTCTTTCGAATCGAAATACGCAGTAGCCTTCCTGAGAGAAACAACTTTTAGTTGCTTCACACCAAATGTTAACCTAAATTTGTAAACTTGTTAACTTGTGTTTTGAGTGCTAGGACTCGAGATTTATCCTGTTTATAGAGATTAGTACAAAACTAACCACCTCAAAGTAAACACGCCCCTTTAACCGGAATTTTGCTAATTTTTCTAATTGCTGTTCTCATCCCGGCACCAGTTGGCAACTCTCTCTCCATTCTCGTTGATTCTAATAGAATGAACTATTGAAAGATAAGCCTACATCCACAGTTCATTTAGATGATTTAGTTTAGTTGAACAACAGCAGCTTTAAAATTGTTCTGACATATTAGGATGCCCCAGTGCTAGTGCATCAGTCTGGGGGTTCTGGGTTCGATTCCCAACAAACACTATGGGTGTTTTACTACAACGAGTGCAAGTCTTTGTTACTACGCTCGATTATTTAAGTTTGAATATAATTTGTAATTGTATTGTAACATTTAATAAAGAAATAAAATAAATAAATGTTCTGAAACAAAATTTGGTAGAATTTTCTTACAGCAGCAGTACATTGAACACATACATACATTTCTGTTCTATGTTCTCACAGCAACTTCGATTGATTGTTCTCATACAACTTTCGGTTTACTGCTCGCATGGCGAATTTAGTTAATTATTCTCTGTTGCCCTTGTTGTCCCGATTATGGTTGGTCCACACCGAATATTTTGTTTGAATATAATTTAAAAGTATTCGACTTACTTTAATTACAATTATAACCAAAATATATATGTATCAATTATTTCCTAGCTAAAACGTCCTTTCTTACGTCTATTTGCTTTTAGTCACTCTGTGACAGTGTAAACCAAAGTTAAATATTTTCAACATTTTCCATACACGTGCTCATAATAGATTTAAGTAAAAACAGCATTACAACTTTATATTCTCATTATCTAAATGTTTCCAATATAATGAAAGAAATAAATCCTTGCGGTCTAGTGGTCTGCCACAGACATAATCAAACGTAACCAAAACATTCGTACATAAAAGCAAAAGTTATTTAACCAAAACCCCTCATAGCATTAGTCCACAGTAATACAATGATAGATAAAGGCAGGTTCAACGAGACTACATCGACGAAGCAAAATAAATGGATTACAGTAAATGAAGCAATCTTTCAGTCGTCAGTAAAATAAAATCGAAAAATTTGCAATTTTTTTTTTTTATAAAGAGAAGTAACACTCAGGCAATTTATGCATATATGAAATGTGTTACTTCCTTCGGAAAGGGGGATAGGAGTGGATAAGACAGGTGGTTAGTGTTATGTGGTAATATCGGCGGAGCGGCGCTGTGATATGCATTATTATAAAGAAAAATTAATACATACCAGAAAAATTGATTTTGCCTCGGCTAACCACTTAAGCTACAGCACAAATTTTATGAGAGTTATTAAAAATGAATAAGATAAATCGAAGATGGTCAGAAATTACCTAAAGAAAATAGATAGATAAAAAAGCGATATTGAAACTTGGGAAGGGTTTGATGAATATAAGTGACGCCTATATTCCAAAACCTCAGGAGCAGGCATTTTAATTTGTGAAGATAAATATGTATGTCGTATTAAATACGTGTTTGAAAAATATTTATCATGGGATAAAAAAGTGTTCTATATAGTTAGTACATATTCTACTATGATAATCAGACTTCTCTTTGCAAATATGGATACTGTGTCGAAACCCTTCTATCTCAGGGAAACAAATCTAGTGCAAGAGGAGCACAACATATTATAAATCATAAAACTATGTATATATATATATATATATATATATATATATGTATGTGAAGATAAATTCGTTTTTTGAAAAAAATATAGCATGCGATAAAAAAGTTTTCCCATACATTTAGTACATATTCTGAACAGATTTTCCTACCTTTTAAATAATATAATTACTGCTTCCAAACCCTTCCATAGCAAGGAACCAAACCTGGTGTACAAGAAAGACAATAGATCAAACTAACAAACTGTGATTACTTTTGTCCAAATTGTGATTTTTCAAATGTGACAGTGAAAAATAGCGATAACATTCCCTCCTAGGGAATCAAACCTAGTGGAAAAAGAGGGAAATAAATTATGCTAACAAAATTTTTCTAAATTGAGTTTGAGTTTTTTTATAATATTTCTAAAATATGACGAAATGAAAACTTCTACCATATGACTTTTCTGAGGAAAATACCAACTGTATCCAAGCTCTTTCATAAGGAAATCAAACCAAGTGGAAAAGAATAACAATAGAATCTTCTAAAAAAAACTGTGGGCGCACTTTATCTTCTCAAATTCAATGTGAAGCAATATGTGCCAACAGTTTTTTTTTACAGGTTTGATGCCCTGAAATGGATCGATTTGGATACAGTAACAATATTGCTTAAGTACATTTCTTAACTATATTTCTTAAAAACCATTGCAGAATAGATTTATTTTTATTATTATTTTGTAGGGTGATACCAAAGCAGACCACGGACTTCATGGGTACCTTTTCGACCCCTTTCGTTCTCAAATGATTTCTTTTATCCGACTGGAAATTTACGAATACCTTAGTTTCATTGAGTCTCTTGCTATCACTAGCCTTTTACTCTCGACTGTAGTGATTTCAGACTGGCGACTGATACATGTCGACATCACAGAAGCTATAGGTTAGGTTAAGCAGGCAGCTACAATACAGCTCACTTGGGTCCAAGTATTGGTCCCTTTGTGTAACCTGCAAAAGAGGAGAGGAAAAAGGGAGAGATAGAAAAGAGAGAGAAAGAGAGAAAAAGCGTTGAAAGAAGACATAGGATAGAGTCACAGACAGACAGACAAACAGTTTAAAGGTAGATAGAGAAGTGTCAGAAATGTGGGGAGGTAGCCAACGGAGGGCAGTTTGGTCAAGCCAGGTTGTTAACGAGATTGTCTATGCCTCGTCAAGTGGAGGTTGCTTAGAAAACTATCCTCTGCTTCTCAGAAAGGAGTTAATCCTGCTCGGTTTCAATATGGAGACACAGGAGAGGCTTGCAAAGCACCTTTGTCCAAGGTACTGGAGGCATTGGTATTTTAACGCAGGGCAGTGGCAAAGGAGGTGTTCGACAGTTTCCTTCTCTTCCTCATCCTGACAACTTCTACAGAAATCGTTGTAGTGGAGACCCATTCTTCTTGCATGAGTTCCGAATAGGCAATGCCCAGTGATCGTTGATATTAAATCGCGTAGCTGAATTTTTGGCAGCCGAAATAGCAAAGCCGTTTTTTTCTGATCCAGTATAGGCCAGATCGTCCTCACCGTTTGACAAGTCGACTCATTGGACCCAGAGGCTATGGTAATTGCTAACATTTGCTTTAGGCTAAGGTGTGTACAGCATCTTTATTTAATGTATCTCACCGTGATCCAAAGCATTTTTAGGTTAGACTTTTTAACTTGGCCAGATAATACTTAAGAGTCCGTGCCGTGTCACTAATTTATTTAGTCAGAAAGAAATGAATGAAAAATTGAACTTTACTTAGTAATAGAACAGAAACTAAAAAAAGTTATTGTTCGAACATTGCCGTAGTGGGTATAATAAATTCGACATAAGCCGAACATAACTTTTTAACGTGTTTTATTTACGTATGTTCTGACTAAATAAATCTCTAAAGAGAAAAATAAACTCCAAAAAGAAAAAAAACATTGCCATTTTACTAATTTTATCTTGTAAAGTGCCAAAATGGTGATTTTTGAAGTGTTTGTATGGGGTACCCCCCAGGGGTGGTTCCAGAGGGTGTATATATATATATATATATATATATATATATATATATATATATATATATATATATATATATATATAGAGAATCTCATTTCCGTCTGTCTGTACGTCTGTCTTTCTGCTTTTCTGTTGCGTTCGCATCACGTAAAAACTACTGGATGGTTTTTAGCAAAATTCTGAGAGGAGGTACCTTAGATTCCTGATTCCAATATAGCATACTTTTTTCCGCAAAAAGATCTTATTTCCAAGAGAAAGTGGAGAAGAAGCAGTGAAAGTACGAAGTTATTTTAGTAGTAAAGTAAACACATAAACCATAACTGAAGCACTAACCACTAGCAGATGGCGCTGTTTTATAAAGTAAATACATAACTGAAGCCTACTTTAAGGCGGCACTAAAAAAGTAAGGGTAAGCAAGGATGCTCACGAAGTGGCGGACACAGCTATTCTATATATAAATATTGAAAGTATTAAATTACAAAAAAAAAATATATGTAATTTGAAACCAAAAAATTTAAAAACAACTTTCATGCACTCACCAACAAACAGATCAAACTACTATCACACAGTCAATCAACTAACACGAATTTCTGTTCTTGAACCAGAACAAAATGATTGATGTTTTTTAATAAACAATCACAGAAACAGTTAGTTGCTTGCATATGGATTCCAGGTGGATTTCATCTATTGTATTGAATCGCATTTAGAAGTAGACAAACAGGCTAGGAAGAGAACTAAATTTAAAATACATAAAATTAAGCAAATTCATTCCCACATAAATCAGTTTAAATCTATAAATAATTATATATAATACGGTCACAAGTGTAAATAAAGGGTGATTAAATTTTAAGGGTCAATGTTGATTTAGAATAAAACACAAATTGTTTACGAAATTATTGTCATTTCTTTTTATTTTGATAATATTGGTATGGTTCAATTATGTATGGAACAAAATATAGGCCAAATGGCACACCTGCATCAGATGCTCCAAATTTTCGATGACGCTAAGGCATAATTGAGATTCTATGCCGCTAATGAGCTGACTTATGTCAGCCTTTAGCTCTTGAATTGTTGCTGGATTATCTTTTAAATAACCGCAAAGAAAGAAGTCCAACGGTGTCAAATCACATGATCTTGGCGGCCAATTGACATCGCCACCACGTGAGATGACACGGCCATTGATGTTTCACGCAAAAGTGCCATTGTTTCCTTAGCTGTGTGGCAAGTGACACCGACCTGTTGAAACCACATATCGTCCGTATCCATATCTACCAATTCGGGCCACAAAAAGTTCATTAACATCTCACGATAACGAACACCATTCACAGTAACTGTCTGACCGTCCCGATTTTGAAAAAATACGGCCCCATGATGCCGCCAGCCCATAAACCGCACCAAACAGTCACTCTTTGTGGGTGCATTAGTTTTTCGACAAACACTCTTGGCTTATCATTCGCCCAAATGCTGCTTATTGACAAATCTACTGAGGTGAAAATGTGCCTCATCACTGAAGATGATTTTCTTACAAAATTGATCATCCACTGTTCCCATTTCTTACCACCATTCTGACCATTGACGACGTTTGGAATGGCCATGGTTCAAATTGAGTAAGTCTAAAATTGAGAAATGTCAAATCAAATGCAGAAAAAACTTGAGGTTTAGGTGTGGTTTACATTCAACATCGGCCCTTTAAATTTAACCACCCGATATTAAAGGACTTGGACCAGTAAATATTTAGGATAAACTAATGTATGGCGAAAATTTTAGAGATTAATTTACTATAATTTTTAGTTTCATTTCTTAGTTTTAAAATAACTTTAACTTTTGAAAGAAGCAAACTTTGACTGAACTCAGTCCTTGGTACTGATGTATACATTTGTTGAGGTTCATGCTCGTAATAAAAAAAATACAATTTTATGGTTTTAATGTGTATTCATTCAATAAGTATTATTTAAAACAACATAATTATTATCATAAAATCCTGATATGCCATGTACTCGCCAATACTTATGTACATACGTATACAAAATTATATGTTTGATGGTTGTTAGGGCAACAAACTTGTCCTAACATAATCTACACTTACAGTCACACGCTACTGCAACCATATGTGTATGTGTGTGTAGTATGTACCTTTACATAATACAACTAAATAGATACATTCATTATTTTATTGTTGATTACTTTTACTTACCCCAACTTAAACCGCTAAATCTATTCGCATTATTTAACAGCTAAAACCTTTTTGTAACACGGCGTTCCCCACCACATACTCCCACCTAAAGATTAAAGGCAACAACCAAAACCACAACAAAATCAATAAATACGGGTTCATGAAGCCACACACACATGTAAGTATTCAAACACAGCCAGCCTGTTGTATAGTTGACTGTAATTGTTAACTTTTCACTTTTAAGTACTTTTAGAAAAGTACAGTTGCGTGACCGCAAGGACTACAAAGAAACTAAAGTTTCTTTATACTTTAAAGCCTTTTCTTTATCTTTCCCGTTATTCCTTCTTTTCTATGTTAATACGAGGTGAAGTCAATAAGTCTTTACAAAACTATAAAAGAACATTTTTCGATCCATTTTTACGACCTCTGCAAACTTTTTTATCCCTTCGGTAAAATGGAATTTAGGAAATTCCATAAATTAGGGTTTTGTATACGCAGAGAAGAAACATGGTTATGGTATAATTACAAGAACCATCCTTTGTTCTTTGTAACAACACACAGTGGGGCAAAATCCAAATATTTTGGAAATAACTCAGCCATTCGTAAAAGGCTAGGCCGATTGATTCAAAATTGATCCATGTGAAATTAATATTAAATTTGCAACAAAATTTTTATTAGTTAAACGATTCAAATGAAATTTGCTGTGGAAATGTACTTAGTCAACTAAAATCAAATGGTACAAAATCTTCAACATTAGCAACAGCAAAATCCCACAATTCCCATAATAATCGCCAAAAATCTCAAAATTGGAATTTTTAGCCTTTTGCCATTAAAGTCCACATATGGACTAGGGCGCATAAAATACTTTCAGGATTTTATAACATATAGGCTAAAGTCAAAATTTCGATGTAAAATAGGTCAAATTACACCCAACCATATTGTTAGCTTAAAAGATATCGAATTTTTATATATTCCGTAGGACAATTTTTGCTTATTAAAAAATAAGATTGACAGCCATTTTTAGGCTAAAATACACAAAAATTCAATAATTTTGGTATTTTTAAATTGAAAATCGTCTAGTTTTAATTTAGAAAAGATTAGAAAACTTTACACAATATTTTAAATTTTGCTCGTTAACTACAGGACGAAATTTGCTAAACATTGTACGCAACAATTTGATAAAACTGGACCAGGGTATCAAAACATCGAAAATTTGAATTTTAATATAATTATAACTCGCTCATTTTAAAACATAATTTTCAGGTTAAGCCATGATTTTATAGGTATTAAGTAGACCTTGAAGACCGTGCATAATTTGTAAAAATCAAACTAAAATTTAAAACCTTGAAGATAATTTGAATGAAGATAATTTTTAAAAATCAAACTAAAATTTAAGACCACTCCTCTGCTATGCTCATGTCAAATTTTGGATCAATCGGAGTTATTTCCAAAATATTTTGATTCTGCCCCGCTGTGCAATATATGGTTGCAATGAACAACTTAGAGAAGTTGTAATCATTGCTATGGTTACGACAAACAAGTTCTTATAACTATGTGATCATTATATCGTTACTAAAACCAAAAAATGCAACATATGCAACTATACTTGTAATAATTTTCAAACCACAACCAACGTTTTATTAGTCGTTCAATACATTATTGTATTTATAACCATAATGTATTATAAGTAAACAAACTCTAATAAGTTTGCTTGTATGTAACCACAGTATGACTGAAAACAAACAAATAATGTTTGGTTTTTTGAAGTTTTGTGTTTAGTTTTTTTTTTTTTTTTTAACATATCATAATCTTATTTCACGGGTTTCGAAAAATAAACTAATCAATAATTGTGTGTTTAATGCCAATTTATAAACCTGTTTTTGTATTTATATATCTCACTATATTTGTATAATTTTTTTCACAATAAAATTCCAAATTTTACAAATTTATTTTTAAGTTAGACAGTAATAAGGTTCTAACATAACAATATTATTATTATGTTAATAATATGGATTGACTACCCCCATATGATTCAATCATATCAATCTTAAATTATGGTTACCTACACAATGTTTTTTCTTTGCATGCAGCAAAGATGGCGTCCCCACTAGGCTAGAAACTTCTTCTGCCAAACCACCTTTTTAAACTGGGAAACAGAAAAGAAACACTGATTGCCACCACTGGAGAATAAGGTAAAAGCGGGAACAATTCCATGCGATTTTTCCATCGAAACTGCACAAGTGTGCACTTGATCATTATCCTGATGAAAGATTACTTTTTTTGGTAAATGTGGGCAAATTTTTTTATTCTTTGCGTGATTGGTCCTAGTAATTATTGAACTTAATAATCTTGTTAAACACTTCGCTTTGAATGAATTTGCATTTCTATATAGCATTGAATCTACATTTCTTCAACAGTTACGTACCAGGGCAATTTAATAATTTCGTGAATTTTCTTCTTTCAAAATTTCTTTTTAAACTCCAAATAATAAGATCTGTCAAGGTTCTGAAATATAGGCGTTTGTTTTAATGATGACCTCTTCATTTGACTGAAATCTATTAAAAGCTAGCCATTTTAATTTAGAAACAGGAAATAGTCTTAAGGGGTTAAACCCGAAGATACTATGCAGGATGGGGAAGTATTTCGTAGCTTAATTCCTACATTTTTGATTGCGGCTACCATGGCTCAGTCTTTGCGAAGGCTCATACGACGTTGATTCGTTTTCTGCCAGTCCGATATATTGGAAAGGAAATGTTACTCACTGTCATTTTCAAAACTACTGCGGCTACTAGACATCATTTTATCCAACTTTCAACAGTTCAACCTGCAAAGTGGTATCAAGTCCAGGAAGCCCAGTAGCTTGGTATTTTAAATGTACCTCAAGATCATTTTGAATCCTTGTGGAACGGTGCACTTGAAAAGGACATAAGAAAGGTCTTTAATCGTTGCATGAGGGTGAGAGTTTCAAAGTCATGGGACGCTTACAAGGAAAAAATAAATCAGTCAAGTGCGAGCTAGACTCACGCACGTAGTGTTTCGTACTATGTTTAATACAACTTTAAAAATTCAAGTTGTTAATTTTTTCATGTCTTTTAATTTTAAAATCAGTCACATTCTCGAAAATTGCATCACTATTGGTGGTGCACCCTTTAAATTTTAGTAATTGTTGTTATAGGGGCCATGGTATTACACTTTCTATAAAAATATCAGGCGCCTACCTATTGCGGTCCAAAAAATAAGGTAATATACGTGAAAAACATGTCACTGATGGAACACATTTTAGTTATTAGTAATTGCTACAGAGGCCGAAGTTCAACATCAACTATAAACATTTCAGAAGTCTACCTGTTACGGTTCAAAAAATAATGCTATTTAGGTACAAATTATGTCTATGTCGGAACACCCTTTAATTTTGTTATTTGTTATAGCGGCCATGGCAATTCTTAAACCACGTAAGCGCCAAAAAGTCGTTTTTCAGAAAACGAAAAAAACTTAATAACTTCTTTAATATGGGTTTGAAAACAATTTTTCTTTGAATATATCTAGAGTATAGAATATAGAGTCTACCTATTACGATTAAAAAAAAGAAGTCACTATACGTGAAAAAAATATCACTGTCGGAACATCCTTTAATTTTTAGTTATTGTCATAGCGGCCGTGGCAACACATTTTCTGTGCTAGGGCGTTATACATGCAAATCACGTAACTGTCGGAAAACCCTTTAATTTTTACTGTTTTTATAGGGATCATAGTAATACACCATTTGTGAAAATTTCAAGAGTGACTTACTAAAGTCAATAGTATTGCCTGGTGGTAGTATTTAACTTAATGAAAGTAAGGTTTCCGAAAATTATATCATTGAGGACGGAATTGGGACGAAAAGGGAACGATTAAGAAAGTAGTTAGCTTTCCTACATTAATAATAGTTTATTTATAGTTGAAAAAAAAGACAATTTTCTATAATATTTTTGAGGTGCATTATTATTTTTAATTTCTTTACAATTAAACATACATTCTTTGTCAAACTATCTACTCTTTTGCAGATGATAGCAGCATTTTTCATTCATATTCATTCAATAATACGCCCAACCAGTTGGAGATTGGAGCCAAGAGACAAGAGAATACATGAATGATACACTGAATCATGATCTTGTCACAATTTCTGAAAGGGGTCATGCGAATAGAGTAGAATTTAATGCTCGTATGGCTTAATGTTGTATGCTTATGCTCAGAAGTACGTTTGAAAATGTTGTCTCATCTGTAGCTCTGGGCAATGTAGATATTAAAGAATAAGCAGCTCTTGATGTTTTTGACATGAAAATCCAGTGCGATGTCCGATGGACTAAACACATTTTTCAAGTCTCCATCTAATCTAATTATATAACCTAATCCGAACTAAAATGTCTATTTTGGAGCTACACGACCGCGGGCAGAAGGGGGCGAAGAAGTTCATTAGTGACCGTAGCGTATCCAACTCTATTGACTCCCTGCAGCATCGACGCAATGTGGCTTGTATTTCGCTATTTTACCGTTACTACAATGGAATGTGCTCTAATGAAAGCAGAGAAATTGTACCCATACCCACACACTTTTGCGTACAACACTACTCCCTCTATCCCCTTCCCATAATCAAATTTCCTAGTCCAGGTACAATGCACTGGGTGATTAGGGGCTGAGTGCTGGGCCAAACAAAAAAAAAACTAAAGTACTCACTCGTACACTTTTAATTCGTTTCAATCTTTAAAGCAGATAAAAAATGATCCTTTAATATTTATCTTGTTTTCCTTTTCAAAACTAACACAAAAAATGTTTCATCAAAAATGTTTGTTTTACCTAATGTGTCCTACAGAAAGGAAAAGGAAAGCAAATAAATAAAAGTTTCTCTGCTTTAAGTGGCGGCAAATACTCGAAGCTCTTTTGTGTTTCGCAAATCTTTTAATAGCAAAATAAAATTTTATTTGAAATCGATTGATTAGGAGATTATAAGCCATACAGTACAGGACAAAGGATATCAATACAAAAACATGAACGCACTACTGCTTATAGTACATGTGTGTGATGAAATGTCTATACATTTATTACATTTTTTATAGATGTCTGCAAACGCATTTTGTTGCCACTTGTAGTTTACAAGGACTCGTTACATCAAAATGAAATGGATTTTTTTTTATTTTTTTATGCTTCCATGCTTGTTAGATTAGATTGGAGTAATAATGGAAAGGGGAAAATGCAGAGAAATCAATAAGTAACAAGACGTATAGATAATGTAAAGTATTATAGTCAGTTGGCCAAATGCATAAAAAAACATTTTTGTTTTTTAGAAGGTTTATAAAAACAAATTTTCATATAAAATTTTTTCAATAAATATTTTATAAACCAAAAATATACGTAAATTTATCCGTGTTTAAGAAATGAGAATAAAAATCTTACGACTGATTTTTTTTTTGCGTTGAACATAGTAATATGAAAACCGCTGTTTAGAGTTCTATTGTTTACAATAATATCAGTGATACTAGCTGAGCCTCTTTGTACGCTACATTTAGCTGTTATTGCTTCATTTTTTTTTATTTTTTATTTCAAATTTAAGAACCAAACCTTTAAGGCCAAATATGGTTCAAATACTACTCCATTTTCAAAAATTACAAATCAAGAAGAAAAAAAAAGTTATTTTTTAATAAACAATTTCTTAAAAACTAAAAAGTTATATAATTAACCTAAATACTAAAAACAAAAGGCCCTAACTAGCTGATAACAGAAATTTATATAAAAAATTATATGATGAAGTGTGGAGGAGGAGGAGGGGGTTAAATTAATCGCTTAAAGAGCATCAAAATGTTGTTTAAGTTTACGCTTAAAGGTGGTATCTGTGAATTGAAATAATTTTAAATTTATGGGTAGGATGTTCCACACCCTAGTTATACGTACATGAAAAGATCTTTCATATATAGATGAGAATATACGGTGACATATTATCTGAGGGTTTCTACTTGATCTAGAAAATCTAAAATCATCTCTAATGTACTCGGGACAGTTTCGCATAACAACTTTTCGAAAAAGTAACAAAATTCTCAATTTAATAAAATTCTCAAAAGAAAACCCAACAAAGTCCTTTACAATGTATCTAATGTATCTAATAATACGGTTAAAAGTAAGATGCAGCCTTCTTAGAACAACGCTGTTGGTACCTGAAAATACTTCCATAGCATAAATAATTTGCGACATGAGCAGTGAACTGGCAACATGTTTTCTCACGCGAAGAGGCAAATATAAATCTAATGAATATAACCGTCTAATGGTTCTATTAACACGGGGACATATGTGATCAACATATTTTGAGAAACTCAAATTATTATCTATAAAAACGCCTAAACATTTCATTTCAGAAACGAAACTTAGCCTCACATTATCCAACGATAAATTTAAGTCATTCGAATCTAAACCAGAACACATTGCCGTAGTTTTACCAGGATTAATATTCAACCCATTCTCCCGCATCCACAGACAGATTTGGCTAAGAAAAAAATCAATGTTGGCTTTCAACACATCTAAAAATTGTTTATCTGATAAAAACAAAATCTGAACATCATCAGCATATAAAAATGTCTCAATTGAGTTATTATCAAAAATATTAACAAAATCATTCAGGTACATCATAAACAAAATGGGGCCAATTACTGATGCCTGTGGTACACCACTAGTAACCTCCAAGGTCAATGACTCCCTACCACCAACTGATACAAACTGCGATCGATCACGGAGATACGACTGCACCAGCTTACAGGCTGATTTATAAAAATTATACATACTACATAATTTTCCTCTGAAATGTTGTCAGCACTTTTTTCTGACCTGATCCCTGATCTGACAAGGTGCTATTGTTTTTTTTATTTTAAAAAATAAAGAAAGCCATACGACTGTCAAATTTTCATCCGTATTTTCTCCCTATGTCTCACATCATGTCTTGTTTTACATACAAATATGACGTGTCGTAAGCGTTTGTTTTAATGAGATCATTTTCATTTGAAACAAATCTTGATGGAACTAGATGAAATCGTTTACATCCTTTCCGCAATCTCTCCGAAAATGTACGTTATGCTTAAAGTACAAAATATCAAAACTCTACCACTCATTATTCTCTGAGTATACAATAATTGCCGTATTCACAAGCTCTGCTAAGGTGTAGGTAGTATTGCATACTACTTATTTCGAAAAATTTCTTCTTTTTAATAGTTGCCATTCACACTGTATTAATAGCACAGAAACAAATACAACGTTTGAAAAACATATGAAAAAAAGTACTAAGTGTTGTATCGCATATTTGCATGAAAATTACCAACAACACAGCTAGCACCGTTGTATTTTGTTAGCACTTAGCACGTACTAGGGCGCTTGTGAATAGGGCAAATAATTTCTCTCTTTGTATAAGACGTACTACCATCACTGTTGCAATTCAGCATGTTTTTTGCTTGACTATATATGTACATTAATACGGGGAGTTTTCGATCAAAATGTCAGGGCTCTACTATAATTTTTATATAATTTTTCACTTTTTATAAGGAACTAGCTATCCCCAGTGAGCTTTTTCTACACCCTTCCACCAAAAAATACAATAAGCACTTGGAAGAAAAGTTTGGCCAACCTTTAACTCGAAAGCGCTCGCTATTCTCACGTCAAACATGTTTTTTGCGTATTAGCACGACAATAATTTTTTACTTTTTATAGGAGGTACCACTCCACTCCCACCATCCAAATCCAGTCTGTATTTTGCCAGACTATGCACATTAGTATGAGGTTTACTTGTGCAAAGTTTCACGACCCCACTTATTGTAGTTCTCTAGGTACACGATAATATTGTTTCACTTTGTAAAGCAGGTACCACGTCCACTGCCCAAATCCAGTTTGTATTTTGCTAGACTATGAAGATTAGTATAAGAGTTACTCGTGCAATGTTTCAACGCTCTATCTATTGCAGTTTTCTAGGTACACGATAATAATTTTTTACTTTGCATAGGAGGTACCACGACCTCAAGGTACAAGATTATATTTTTCGTAGGAATAAAATATTTTTAAATATTTAAAATAAATTAAAAATTTGTTTTCAGGGGATCTCCTGAAATTAAAATTGTTGAACATGTTTTGAACATGTTGATTCATTTAAAGGCCTCTTAAAGCTTACTAACTAACTTACACATATTCTTTAAAAATCCCACAACCCTACCTAAAACACCCACCCCCCCCCCCCCCCCCCCCTCTTCTTCACATCATTTTTACATCTTGTAAAAATGAGTGATATTTATGAATAAAATAAATTTTAAGTTCAACATGAATGATTACAAGTGCAAAAGAAAGAACGTATCGTATCTACGACTTAGTAGTATCAATAATATTATAAATAGAGTTTCTATTTCAAGATGAATTTATGTCAGGCACTTATTGCTTATATTTTTCTTTTTATTACCAATAGCAAAGCCATCCGTGTTTTATTCAAATGAAAGCAGTGAATGCTATTTTTTATACTTGATGTCATCTTATTGCGAATTGGAAATTTAAATCATTTTTTATGTGAAATGGATTTATGTTTCACACAAAATGAAAGAAGATATTTATAAAAGAAACTAAAAAGTATCAAAAAAAAAACTTATAACTAAATATTATAAAAAGGGTTTTTTAACGCAAAATTAAACATTCAAGTTTTATTTATTAGAAAGCAAAAAATGCTGTATAAAAGCTAAAAAAAATCCATTTAAGTTTTGTTTCTTGTGACACTAATATGTTCCAAAAATGAACAATTAGAAGAAAAAACATATATTACATAAAGAATAAAAGTTCAAAGTATATTCGAACCAAAACAAAAAGATATTTATGGTTTGGGGAGTCAAGTAAACTACGCCTTTCCCCCTCCCAATGATTTTTTGCAAAATCAAGGTAGATCACAAGGATTAATAACCCTCTGCGAAAGCCGATTTTGTTGATTTTTGGTTGGTAAGGTTTTTCTGCTTTGATTTGTATTAAATGCCTTTATAGAAAGCAATACATACAGATGTATCCAATAGACCCACAGGGTACCCACTGGTAAACAGGAGCAGTCAATAGCGCATTGGGGGATCAATATGAGGACATTTTTTTAAGGATTTTTTGCTGTAGTCTTAACATTCTAACGCAATTCAGAATGCAGGAAAATCCTAACTTTTATTAAAAAATTTGTTTAAAAATTTAAAAAAAAAATTTTTAAATTTTAAAAATAAAAAAATAAAAAAATAAAAAAAAAATTTCAAAAAATGTTTAAAAAAAAAAAAATTACAAAAAATTTACAAAAAAGAATTTTCTGGATCGCTATATCCATCTTCAGCATTCTTTGGATCTGTCTACTTTAAATGGTGTTAAATTGTAAACATCAAAAATGTTATTTTAAACACTAGCAAAAAGTAATGCATTTTCTGGATCGCTACATCCGGCTTCAGTAGCGACGTTTGGCTGAAAAAACAACAAATATAAGGTGATAAATATTAAGGGAAATATATCGATAAGACATATCCTAGCTCCACCTTGATAAGATAGAATTTGCTTTTTGTTTTTTACGAAAATCTTTCTTACAATTTTTTCATGAACATCATTGGTTACAGCTTGCAAGATACGATGCGTTTAGACCCGATAGATGGCGCTTTTGTATAAATCTAATTGAAACAATTGATTCAAAAATTCTTTCACTTTTTAAGCCTCAGAACTGGCTGTTGTTGCAAAGAAGATCTTTACATTCCACTTCGAGTCTTGTTTGGCAGTCGACTACTCTAAATTTTTGAACAGTAAACAGGTTACAATTCAGTTATCAAGTTGTAGATGACCTTAAAGACGAGATTTAGACCATGATTTGAAATCATGTCTTTTTCGTTTAGGGTAGCAATTTTTTGTTTTTTTTTTTTTTTTTTTTTTGTTTTATTTTGGAAAACAAATTCCGATTTCAAAACACAAATCGTACCTTTTTCCTTACCCTGAACAAAAAAGACATGTTTTAAATCATCCTCTAAATCCCGTCTAACGTTGTTGTATATAAGGCTTGAGTTTTGCCTAGAATTTCTTTTACTCTTTTTAGACACTTATGTGCGGTTTCTGTATTACATGCGAGCATACGGCTCGTCTAGAAAAGCACTAAATTTTTTTTTTTGGTGATTCCTAAAAAAATTTTATAGACGTCCCGCTCGCCTGAAATACAGACACCGTACAAAAGATTGTTGTACATTTGCAGTGCTTTTTAAATGGTATTTGGAAAGACATATTTACTTACCCTCGTATTTTACCTGGACTAAACTTTAAGTTATTTGATTGTGTCGTAATACTTGAATTTTTAGTTGCCGAAACAAACAAACAAACAACTTCAACTGTCACCAACTCTCTGCTCTGCCTTATTTTAAAGTTTTATTTCCCAACTTAACAAATTATAAGAATGATTGACAATATAAAACAACTGCAATCAATAAATTTAATATCGAAAAATGACTAAGAAAAACAAAAAATAAAAGATTTATTAAAGAAACAACAACAACAATTATAATCTTTTGGGAATAAGTAGTTCCAAAAAAATTATTTATATATAAAATTTAAACTCAAAACCAAACAAATATTTAAAATAGTTTTTTTTTTTTATTTTTGTTGTGCCAGCAGCACCAACAAGGAGAACAACAAATATTTATATCCATTATGTGGGTTGTTGAGTTGCAGCTCAGCATTAGTTAGAAATACAATAGCAAATCCCATCATTCCAATTCAATAAATTATTAATGTTTGTACATAACCAGCCCGTCTGACTGCCTGGCAGCGTTTGAACGCATTATCTTGTCTCTATAGAGATTTCAATTTATGTGTGAGTGACTGTGTATTGGACAGAGCTGGTAAAGTTGGTACAAATAAAGCACTTTTAGTACAATTTAAGCCTGAATATAATTTTAACATTTTCAAAATTTAACCAAACGATACCTCAGCTTTCAGACGTCAAATATCTCGGCATACATCTTGACCGGCGCCTTACATGGAAACGGCACATAGAAACAAAGTTAACACAAATGAAGTTGAAAGCAGTCCAACTAAACTGGCTTATTGGCAGAAATTCTACTCTAGCTCTAGATTGCAAACTTTTATTATACAAGTCAATTCTAAAACCAATATGGTGTTATGGCATTCAATTATGGGGCACTGCCTCAGCTACCAACGTAGAAAAAATTCAAAGGCGCCAAAACAAGATTCTTCGTATAATTACATCTGCTCCTTGGTATATAAAAAACTCGAACATCCATAAAGATCTAAACGTGCCAACAGTTAAAGCAGAAATAGCGAAACTTGCCATAAGGTATTTAAAGAAGCTTGAAACTCATCCGAATCCACTGGCCCGTAACATACTAAATGAACCTGGTTACATTCGACTAAGAAGGAGGGACACTGCTTCTCTCATCCGTACATCATAGGGATAACCCACAAATTACAGTAACCGTGAAACATACATTTTTTTTGTCCAGCACTGGTTGGACTTAACAAGTATATTTTTAGACTTAAGATATGAGTAATTATTGATAGTTCAATTATATTGAAGATACAATAAATAAAAATTGTGAAAAAAAAAAAAAAAATTTTCAAAATTTATATTGCGGAGTATTTTAGCTGACAACATTTTGTATTATCCTCGGATAAGTCATATGCTAGAAATTTTCACTAATTGACTAACCTAAACAAGGGCGTAAGGCGTAACGACGTCTAGCGCGTACTTTTGAACAAACCTCAACAAGAGCGCAAAGTTTTGTAATAAACAGTAATGTTTACATATTTTGTTTAGTAAAATGTAACAAATTAAGGCGCAAAATAGAGATAAAATCGCTAAATAAAGCAGAAAATAACTAAAATCGCACCACTCTAACACAAAAAAAAAACAATAACATTTTGTTTGCATCCAACTTCACTATCTAACGCTCTGTCAAAATTGGATTTCCAATTGCGTTGACGCCGCTATTTAGGTTTGCTTCATACATTTTATATGTACATGAGAAGTTTTGACAGTTATTTTGCGCCTTACGCTCTTGTTTAGGTTTAGTCACATTTTAAATTTTTTTTAAAAATTTTCTCGAATTCATTTTGGATAAAGTGGGAACGCAGTTTCGTAGTATGATCTATTGTATTTTTATACCACCAGGTTTGATTCTCTTAAATGGCAGGGATTTGACACAGTGGGTATTTCCCTCAGGAAAGTCATACGCTAGAAATTTTCACTAAGTCATATTTTCAAAATTTTATAAAATTATTCTCTAATTTAATTTGGAGAAAGTATGAACACAGTTTGTTAGTATAATCTCATTGTCCTCTTTTGCCACTAGGTTTAATTCTCTGAGATGAAAGTGTTTTGACACCGAGGGTATTTCCCTCAGAAAAGTCTACAAGCATGTTATTCTGGAAATTATATGTAATTAAATTAAATTAATTCCCCTCCTAATTTATAATTAGAGACTATACAAAATTTAAACGTTTTTTAAATTAAATTTTTACAAAAGAACAACATTAATAAATTTAGTTTCTTCAATTAAAGTGTTATTAGATTCAAACAAAAATTTTTTGAAAATCAATAAACATTTTAAAAAACCATTTGTTCGGAAATATTTTGGTAATAATTTTTTCTGTGTATGTAATATATCCATAAATATCTGTTTCCATTTGGTATGGTAAAGTTGTGTGTAGGCCACTCCAGTTTTATTTTTTTATCGTTTTGGAGTTACTCCGTGCCTCTCTGAATACCAGAGAATGGAAGGATTACTTGGCCGCACCAAAGGTCAAAAGGCCATCAGGATATATGTATTCTTTTTTATTGTTTCTAAAATTCTGATATTTTTTCTGGTTTTTCAATATAAATTTTTTAAAAAGAAATCAGTGATTGCTGTGCCATTGCCATAATTAACAATTTATTCACTTTTATTTTAGTTACCTTTAGCGACATGTTTTGAAAACCGTCCTAAATTTATTTGAAAATTGTAACAAAATTAATTGTTATTTTAACAAAACAATTGTTTTGTACAACTAAAGTCCAAAATTATAATCAGTACAATCTAGTACAATTTTAAAATTTTATTTACCATCCCTGATGTTGGAGTATCTATTTTGCTTATAGATTTGAGTGCAACATATATATTTTTTTCTTTTTTGAGAAGTATGAAAATCTTTCACTCTCAAGCTTCGAATAATCTTCAAGTGAGTTTCAAATTGGCTTTATTTTTAAGCAGAGTCTTTCCTTTGTTTGCAAAAGAGTGATATCTGCAGCACTCGTATTTGCGATTTGTAAATATCTTTATAGTTTGGTACTCTTACAGCTTGTATTGATATTAGTTATTTGCAAATAGAAAATCTATTGAATAAATAACAAAGATTTTAGATAAGGAAACATAAAGCCAAATCCTTAGTTGAGTCTCATACGGTTGGTTTTGTGGTTATATTGTCTTTTACAAAACTTATAAAATATAGATACATATAAGATTGTAAGGCTTAGAGGTATAATGAATGCGAACAGAAATATTTGAAAATTTTTAAAAATATACTCGTATGTTACTGCACAATTTAATTTCATAATTTATTAAAAATGATTTTTGATCATGAAAAAATAAACAGGATACTATGGTACCTCCTCACAAAATTTTATTCAAATCTATCCAGTAGTTTTTACGTGATACGAACACAAACAGAAAGACAGACAGACAGGAAATAAGTTACTATTATATCTGTGGCAATAAGGAAAAAGTGCTTAAGTCTGATTTTTAAGTTTTGTAGGAGAGCAATTTTAAACTTTAAAATAAATTTTTCAAAAAAATAACTTTTCTTTAAAATTTACCTATGGGAGTCAAACGTATGATTTAAAAAAATATCTTATATCTACCAAAAGTACGCAGGCGTTGCAATTAATAAGTTGTGAAAGAAGTTTTTATGATTTCGAAAAATAGCTTCTAGTTTCTTAAGATTTTTTCCAAATGCGATTCGACATTGAAAAAGGATAAGCAGAAAGTTATTTTGCTATAACTTCCTGAAAAATTTTACAAAATAATTGAAAATTTGCACATGGGTACTTTGAAGTACGCAGATTTCAAAGGTGCCAGTAACTAAATTTTTGCTTAAGTCGACTTAAGCACTTATTCCTTATTACCACAGATATGTATAGATATATAAACAATAGAAACGTTTCTGTAAGCAAAACTATAGTCAAATAGAAATTATAATCAATATTCTATTGTAATAATATTCAAATTCAAAAATGTCGTAATCTTCCCATAGTCCAAATGTTTTAAAACCGTTGCAAGTTCATTGTCACTTAAAAGTCTATTGATAGTAAAACTACAGTTGTCATAGTCAAGTCCTATTAATGTCACTAGCAAGAAATAGTCCCAGCAAAAAAAAAACTAAAAAAAAATCGTAATCAAGCATTTTTGGTGGAAGGACTTTCTAACTGGAATACCATCTTAATGAGGCGGGAGACTAAAATAATCATTTCTACAGAATTGATTACGTAATGTACGTTACGCAATAAAATGTAATGCAAATACTTTTTCTTTTCTTGGTTTTAAATAATTAAGTAGGTAACTTAAAAATATATAAAAATTATTTGAAATCAAAACACATTTGAGCCGTTTTCTTTGAAAGTGGTGTAAGTCCATTTTGACAAAAAATTAGTTAATGATAAAAATTAATACAATTTACTATGAACTTTTTATTTATAAACTTTTTCCAAAAAAATCTATTAAAATTTACATTGTTTTTATCATTACAAATTTTCGTAGCTAATGAAGTTATAAATATAATTACATTATCATTATTTGATAATGAGGTAAGCCCACTTTCCTCCAAGACATACTAATATTTAGTTCAAAATTGTACTACATAATTTTCGTTTAATATGTGGCAACATTGTAAATGACATAAACGTTTTTATAGTTCCCCGGAATTTCGGTTTTTCCCGATTATTATACAATATAAAGTCCCTGTATAAAATATAGTATTTTGTCGCATTTATTCACTTATCTTATAAGGAAGCGAGATATTTTGGATAAGGGTTTTAAAAAGCAAACCATATACAATGTTCTATAAAACTTCTTCTAGTGAGATTGAGGATTTTAAATCATTAAATTTATTATTGCCCCCCAGAGTCATAGACAAGCATAGTACCTACTAGCCTACTGAAGCAAGCACCTAATTCATAATTTTATATTACCGAAAATACCAAATGAAAATAATTTGCTAACTGAAATAAACAAATCAATAAATTATGAATTAAATTATTATGCATTATTTATTTTGAATTACGCATGATTCCTTTGAAAATTTATTAAATAAATATTTTATGAGCATAAAATATTTATTTAGCAAAAAATATAATAATCGAAATTGATTACTATGGGAAAATCATATCCAGATAGCTATTTTTTTTTTTAATTATTATAAATTAAATTATTATTAATTATTATCAATTAAATAAATTTTTTTTATAAATAAAATATATTATTAATCAATTTTGGAAGGTTATCTTTTCCCATTGGATACAAATTTTTAAATATGTGCGATTAATCCTAGTTATTCGAGTAATTTAAAAACCATAATCGATTAATGGACGAAAATTGCAAAATCGATTAATTAATCAAATCCCGATTTAATGGATAGTCTAGTCATAGTGGAGCTCCAGCCAAACAATTATCTAAAATTTCCTAGGCCATTTTCTCGCTCGCAATATAGAAACAGTTTTTAGTACGACGACTGCAGAATATATCATTTTTAAGTCATAGTAAAGCAACTGCCTGATAAGACTCTTAATCAAGTCAGATTAACACAGTTAGCAAATTGAGGTTATGAAATGCTCTTATAACACAAAGTAATAGCCAAGCAATTAACGAGTCATGCCATATTATTATAGTAGTGTTACATAATCGAGTCATAGTTTAGTCATAGACAATTTTTATGAAGTCAAAGTTAAGGCACATTTCTATCATAATTATGTTATTGTTAAGATATGTGTGGTTTTGGCCTCGATTCCCAACTACACCTAGTGAAAGTCTTCGTTACTATGCTCGGTAAATTTGTAATAATATAATAATTTGTAGTTGTTTTATAACATTAAATAAATAAATGAAAAAAACTTCACCCAAACCAACGAATGACTTGATAAATTCCATTACGGTCGTATAAACACAAATGACATTTTAGTCATCCAAAATAGGCCGTTATAGTCGATCCAATCCATGGTATTGAATAATCTCTAGGAAACTCACACGCAATCACTTCAAAGGGGAAAACTGAACGAATTTTTGTAAAGTTTTGTATCTGCGGAGGAAACATGTCAGAGATCAAAGAACAAAAAAACCAGTGGTTTTCTTCGGGTGCATCAAAGAAAGATAGACAAGTCAAAGTAAAATCACAGTTTTGTTACTGGTATTTTATAGCAATTCATATTTAATTATTGGTAAGGCCATAGTCAAGTAATTGTCAAATCAAAATCATGTCTTGGTCTAGAAATAGTCAAGTCGTTATCAATCGTAGTCAAGTAATTTTCATAATACAGCAATGCCATAGTAAAACCTTATCGAGTAAAGTCAGTTCAAGTCATTGTAATGTCATGAAGAGTGACATTTATTTATTTATTTATTTATTTATTTATTTATTCGTCAATAGAATATAATCCTTACAGACCCGTTACAATAATTCTTAAAATTAATTGAATAACATAGGTAGGATAACCAGATAAAACATTATATTAATTATGAATTTATATTTAAAGAAAAATCAACCAAGAAAAATCAACAAATTTACACAAACAATTATACATACATACAGCTGCGATCAAAAAAACAGCACCAAGCTTAAGAAAAATATGTCTCCGATACATATTTTCCTATAGCTTAAATTGATATATTTTAAAATTTGTTACAAGACGCTTAGGAAACTGTATAACTACATAAAATATTAAATTTTACTTTTGCTAATTATTTTATTTTGAAATTTATACTTTATTTAAAATAAATCAGTCAAGTAGGAGTTAGTCTCACACACGTATGGTTCCGTACTATGTCTAGTACGCCTTTAAAAACTCAAGTTGTTAATTTTTTCATGTCTTATGGGGCACACTTTTCTTTTTAAAATCAAAGTCATATTCGCGAAAATTGCATCGCTATTGGAACACCCTTTAAATTTTAGGAATTGTTGTTATAACGGCCATGGTAATACACTTTCTATAAAAATATAAGGCCTACCTATTGCGGTTCAAAAAATAAAGTAATATACGTCAAAAACATGTCACTGAACATGAACACCCTTTAAATTTTTATTATTTGTTATAGTTTCCATAGTAATAAACCTCTTGTAAAAACTTCAAGAGTCTACTTATTATTGTTCAAAACTTAAGCCATATACACGCAAAGCACGTCGCTCTAGGAACACCCTTTAATTTTAATGTTTATTTTAATAGAAAGCGAACATAGAGTTAATTACTGTCTGCAAATTTTAAGTGGTTGCCTCCTACAGTTCAAGAAATAAACACATATTCGTGAATAACGCCTCAATATCGGAACACCTTATAAGTTTTAATATTTATTGCTATAGTGGCCACATTTATACCACTTCCGCGAAAATTTCAAGAGTCTACCTATTATGGTACAAAACTTAGGCCTTATACATGCAAATCACGCCACTATGGGAACACCCTTTAATTTGTTTATATAGCGAGCTAAGTTTTAATTACTATTTTTAAATCATGAGTCCATGCCCCCTACAGTTCAAGAAATAAACACATATTCGTGAATAGCACCTCTCTATCGGAACACCCTATAAGTTTTAGAATTTGCTACTATAGCGGCCACAGTTATACACCTTCTGTGATAATTTCAAGCGTCTACCTTATATGGTTCACAATTTAGGCCTTATACATGCAAATCGCACCACTATCGGAACAGCCTTTAATATTTAGGTTTATTTTTTTATACTTATTTATATAGCGAACTAAGTTTTTAAATCTTGAATCTATGCCTCCTACAGTTCACGAAATAGGCACATATTCGTGAATAACACCTCTCTATCGGAACACCCTATAAGTTTTAGTATTTGTTGTTATAGCGGCAACAGCCAGACATCATCTGTGAAAATTTCAAGTCTACCTATTACGGTTCCAGAGATAAAAGGCGCTGACAGACGGACAGACATTGTAGCGAAAACAATAGGGTTACGTTTTTACACTTTATGTACGGAACCCTAAAAACTTGAAAAACAATCAGTCAATAAAATAGCACTTCACTTTAATTTGTACTAATATTAAACACTAAATTAAGAACAAATTAAAAATAATTATAAAGGATGCATTTATTACGTTGAGCATGATTTGTATATTCTTCTTAATAATACCTTCTTGCATGTGCTTTATTTGTAATAACCTCTGCACAACGTTTTGGCATCGAATTTACAAGATTATGGCATCGTTCCTTTGGAATTTTATTACAGATTTGCTGGACAGCTGTCCAAAGCGCTTCGTTGTTAGTTGGTTGCATTTAGGACACTGTTTTTTTATATCTGTCCATAAATTCTTAATTGGTCTGGCCCATTCCATCACATTGACTTTATTGTCCCGAAACCACTTTGTCGCAAGCTTGCTTGTGAGCTTCGGTTCATTATCTTGCTGGAAGACCCACACCAATGGAATTTCTTCAGAAGCATAAGAGAGCATTACTTCCTACGAGTATACCAACATAAATGTTCTTATTGTGGTTTTGTAGGTTCTACGCCATAGTAGGAAAAACTACCCCATACCATTACGCTAGATCCACCGTATTTTATGGTTTTAGTTTTGGGTTGAATTCTTCGTTTGGTTTGGGGGTCTTCTTACGTAGGAACGTGATCCCTTGCTTACAATACAATACAATTATGGACTCATCTACCACTTATTTTTCCGTTGGAATGAGAAACTACATTTTGTCGTTGGTGCTGTTATTTTGACCGGCACTGTATGTACGACAATTTAATAAAAATAGGATAATAATGACGTGTATTACGACAAGGAATATTAAACTTAACAGAACTTAAAAGGAAATCACAGCTAATATTACCATTGATAAGGTTAATCATAAAAGAAACATTTAACATTGTACGACGACTATTAAAGGAAGGCAGTTTTATTAATGCTAATCTACTTGAATAAGAAGAAGGAAGATTTGTAGTGAAATTCCAATGAAAACCACGTAAATAGAACAATAAGAATTGCTTTTGCACAGATTCAATAGGAGCATTGTGAATGTTATAATAAGGATCCCATATAACTCATCCATATTCTTAAATAGGTCGATCTAGAGACATGTAGAGCTGCTTCGTAATGTATGGGTCAGCAAACTCTTCAGCCCAAAGTTTTATGAAGGTCTGAATACTTCTAGCTTTGTTTACAGCCATAGTAATATGATAAACGAAGTTTAATTTGGAATCTAGCATAATTTCAAGATCAATAAATGAATCAACCAACTCCAGTTGATGGCCTCCCAAAGAATAGTTTGCTGAAATATGATTATTCCTGAAAAACTAATGCATTTGCATTTTTTTTTTGTTTTGTTTGATTCAACTCCATCAAGTTGCAATTACACCATAAAAGTAAGTTATTAAGATCTTGTTGAAGAACGTGAACGTGATCAACAAACCGATTAAAGAAGTATGCCCCTATTACGGTTTACAACTCAACTCAGTTGAGTTGTATAAAAGACAACTTGAAAGACAACTGCTACTGATGAGTTGTAATTTGAAACAACTGCTACTGTCGAGTTGTAATTTTTTTAAACTTTTGTTAACTGAACTAACACAGGGTCGTAAACGGTGAAACTACAACAGAGTTGTAACACAATTTAAATTCCACTTAAAATTTTTTGACAAGTTGAGCTGTAATTGATAATACCAAATTGTAAAATTTAAACTGAAGTATAGTTGAGTTGTAAACCGTAATAGGGGCTGTAAAAAATTTTTACATCGTCACAATGAATTTTCTTAAATAAAAAAAAATAAAAAAAATCTGGAGTGGCCTACAAATTCTCAATATATAAATATGTTTTTAACAAAAGAAATTCTGTTGATTTAAATAAAATGAGTTTTTATGAATAAGTCGTATATAGATTTGAATAAACATTAATTTGATTTAACTATTTTTGGTGTTAAGGTTCTACTATTTTTTTTATTCGTTAATATTACCTACGATATTTGGTTCAGTGTACTAAATCTTTAAAAATTCCCAACATAATTCAAACATTTGTTTCTTTGTGAACCAAGTTGCTGAGATCTAAACCAATGTTATATCTTCCAAACTAGTAATTGTTTCCTTTTTGCTTAGAAAGATCTTGAAAGTATTATTCAAAACTTATCAATTGGGTACACAGTAGTACTCAATATTTTTGTTTACATAATAAAAACGGTCTTTAAATCAGAGTTTTAGTGAAGTCGTTAAATTTTCTATTCAATTTATTTCTAAAAAATATAACGCTAAACGTATCAGGTTACTACTTATACTCGATACTCGGTACTACTCAAAACTCAACACTTTTTTTTAGCACCAGCCGAAAAGCTAAGAGCTATTGTTTATAATGATATGTTTTCATTTTTATTAGCGCCAATTTGCGCTGAGGCGTAATTTAAATGAATTTCGAAAAATAGAAATATTTTAAATAAAAAAGTCATCAAGTACTGAATGATAATTGCAAGTGTATAAAGAGCTGTAAACCTAAAACGTGTACACTTTAGAAACTTTGCTTGTTTCATTCGTCGTATTAATGTATCTTAAATTTCCCAATTCCATCTACATTTTAATTTACTTTTGCGGCCATTAATAACAAAACAACAAAAAAAAAAACGACAAAACCATGTTGTACGAACATTAATGCGGTCTTTCGCCAAACGCAAAAAACCTCAAAGAAAAATTGTTCTGTATTGGAAACAAACCGAAATAAAAGGAAAGAAATGTGTATAAAATTACAACAAAATAGCGTTTAATGAGGGTCATTTAACCACAAATGACGGTTTATTTCCTTATTTTATTTTATTTTCTACCGTTTTTTAAGCCATTAGCTCTCAAATAATGCACAGTGGGAAAAACAACAACAAAAAAGAATGATTTCAGATAATTTTGAACCTAGTGACAGCACGAGACGACTTAATAACAGTATTCGTAAATTTCCAGTCGGATAACAGAAATCATGGAGAACCGAACGGAGACCTATGAAGTCAGTGGTCTGCTTTGGTATCCCCTCTACAAAATAAAAAAAAAATAAAATGTTTAACAACACATGATTTCGCTACAGTTGCTATTATATTTCATGGTTTCTTGTATGTTGTGAATACTATACGACCCAGTGTGCATTGCAAAGGGAATGCAGAAAAAAACTTGTAGTAGATTTAACTGAAGAAATTTGTTTGAAGTTTACAAACCGAACATCCTTTTTCTCTTGTTATTTAACCGCCGCATAAAGAAACGAAAAACTGTTTCGCCATTTATTTTTCCTTCATACTTTGTTGTTATTGTAGTATTTAGCAAGTTTTCTGAAAGAAAATGAAGCAACAAAAACGCACATAAAAGGACTATCCAAGCATTAAATAAAAACAAATACAAATTAACATTCATCATGAATGAATTTAACAAAAAAAAATAAAATTGCCTCTCCTTACACTCACAAATTAATGTTAAGGCACGTTTGATGGATCAGCAACTAATTAAAAAGTGATTTAAAAAAGTGAAATAAAAAAACAAAACAAAAAAGGTTTTCTTCTATTACAAAATTTGGTTTGTCAGTGTTGAGTATTTGGCAGTTGATTTATGATTGGTGACGTACATATGGTATGAAGCAAACCATTAATTTATATCATGTGAGTTAAATATCAGTATAATAGGTGCTGCACAAGAACGCAACGATCGGCTGTGTGCAAGGATAGAAGTATTCCTGCGATATCACATTGCACCACTCTAGAAAGGGGTGTATCTAAACTAGAAATTTTTAAAACTTGTCTTCACACACATTGCAAGGCATCCTTGTCCATCTTTGTCGGATTTAAACGATCCTGTTTAATTTTTCAAATTAAGAATTTATAAAATTCCTAGTTATGGATAAAATATGTCTACCCCACAGACTACAGGTCGAAAGGTATCCAGCATTCGCTTCACTTTATCTACTCAACTTCCTAGCGAAAACAAGATTTTACTAGAAGCCTGCTACCGGCTGCCACCACAAGGAGCTATAAGTCGAACTACTGAAAGTATACTCAGTTGCGGCGTACCATACCTAGTTGTGCCTACCAGGCGATGGACCGAATATGTCTTATTAGTGTTAGGGAATACCACATCGAATTAATGGTGACTTAAAAATAACAGTTACTGAATAAAAATTATGATTTATCGACTGCTTTCTTTTTAAATCCAAAGAGAGGTTTTACCGAATGTAACAGAAGTTATTTTTAATATTAAACTTTTATAATTATTGTTCGTTGTATAAGGTTGTTAATATTAAAATGAATTATTCCTTCAATACAATCAACTTAATATTCTTGAGTTCTTATCCTATATATCCATCCCCCTGCTTTAAAACTAAAATACTAATAAAAATATCGGGTGGTTAAATTTTAAGGGCCAAAGTTGAATGTGAACCACACCTAAACGTCAAGTTTTTTCTGCATTAAATTTGACATTTCTCCAGACTAACTCAATTTGAACCATGGTCATTCCAAACGTCGTCAATGGTCAGAATGGTGGTAAGAAATGGCAACAGTGGATGATCAATTTTCGAAGAAAATCATCTTCAGTTATGAGGCACATTTTCACCTCAGTGGATTCGTCAATAAGCAGCATTTGGGCGAATGATAATACAAGAGTGTTTGTCGAAAAACCAATGCACCCACAAAGAGTGACTGTTTGGTGCGGTTTATGGGCTGGCGGCATCATGGGGCCGTATTTTTTTCAAAATGGGGACGGTCAGGCAGTTACTGTGAATGGTGTTCGCTATCGTGAGATGATAACGAACTTTTTATGAGCCGAATTGGAAGATATGGATGTAGACGATATGTGGTTTCAACAGGACTTGCCACTAAGCTAACGAAAGAATGGTACTTTTGCGCGACAAATTCAATGGCCGTGTCATCTCACGTGGTGGCGATGTCAATTGGTCGCCAAGATCATGTGATTTGACACCGTTAGTCTTCTTTCTTTGGGGTTATTTGAAAGAAAAGGTGTACCTCGATAAGCCAGCAACAATTCAAGACCTAAGGGGGACATAATTCAGCACATTAGCGGCATAGAACCTCAATTATGCCTTAGCGTCATCGAAAATTTGGAGCATCGGATGCAGATGTGCCATTTGGCCTATATTTTGTTCCATACATAATTGAATTATACCAATATTATCAAAACAAAGAGAAATGACAATAATTTCCTAAATAATTTGTGTTTTATTCAAAAATCAACATCGGGCCTTAAAATTTAAACATCCTTTATAAAGAAATTTATAAACTTGAGTCTACCAAAATTCAAATGAACTGAATAGAAATGTTTAAATAATTTTTTGCTTACAAAAATATATTTTTGAATAAGTTTCTTTTTTTTACAGTCTTTCTAAAAGACCGTAAAGAACAAGCTAAAATTTGTTTTAATAATAACAACAAAGGTGAAAAACAATAAAGAAATGTGTGGCAAGGTTGGAGGGTGTAATGAATGTCAGCAGGCTAGTGGAAAGGAGCAGCTCTGCATCAAAGTACTTAACAACGAAAACTATAAAACCCTTGAAAACAAAAACAAATAAATGTGTAGAAATAAAACTTTTGAGACAACTTACCACAATAATACACATGTTGCCTCAAAATAAAAAAATAATTATAACAAAAGAAACAAATTAAGCAATGTTCTGCCAGTGAGCTACAACCCTCAGAAGGCACACTGGTTTCATCAATCTTGTAATAATAATTTGCGCTATAAAGCGACTTAAATTTAAATTGATTACATTAAATTTATATTGATTGGACGAACTTTTGCCACGAATATAATGTATTATTCATGGTAAGATCAGTCTTGCAAAGAGCGGGTGTATATCGTCTAGACCCACTGCGTTGGATTTAATGGCTTTAAAACCTTCAACAGTGTCAGGAATATTGAAGCACTGAAAACAAAATTTGTTCGAACACTCTAAAAGAGAGTATTGATCATAAAAATCAAATTTAACTGGTGGCTGTGGAATGTTTGTGAATGAGTAATTTAGTTCATTAACATCTATAACATTTGTACTTGTATTCCTTCGGCCATTGATTATACCAATATCACGAATATGTTTCCATGTTTGTTTGGTGTTCACTGCAGTACGAAATTTTTCGCCGTAGTGTATTAATTTATCAAGTCTTATTTTTGTCTCAACAGATCTTCTAGCCACTCGAAAATCATTTAGTAAATCGTTAATTTATCACGACGTTCAATTAATAATTTTGTTGCCATGGTAAACCAAGGAATTGTTCTACCTTTAACATTTTTGGTCTCTAATGCCACATGTTTGTTAAATATGGATAGAATTATATTAATAGAAACCATTTAGAAAATTAACTTTCTCACTAGAAGTAGGTATATAATAAATTTGGTCCCAGCAGGTATTGTTGAGGTCTTGCTCCAGTGATATCACGTTTATATTGTTATAATCCCGAAAAGTGAAATTATCAGTCTGCTGTGCTGTGTTAAAGTCGTAATTCAAAAAAAATTAATAAGATCATGCTTTGAAAAAATAGGTACTGCTAACTGAACTGCAATATCTTACGTTTATCAACTACAAGAAAAAGATCAAGCAAGTTGGCACTGGTTGCAGTGAAGTGCGTTGGTATAGAGATATTTACCGACAATAAATTCAAAGCCGACATAGCAGAACGAAGATTCGCTCGCAAGTTAGTAAACAGATTAGGATTAAAGTCACCAGATATAATAATATTAGAGTTGCCAACGGTTCGTAATTCCAATTCATCAACAAGGGAATCCAATTTAATACTATTATTTGGCCTATATACACATCCGAGTAGCAATTTCTCATTGCAAGAACTTACGTTCCACTAGAATGAATTCAATGTCGTTTATCTCGTTGAAAGAGCAAAGAAGCTTACATGAAAGGTTGTTTTGTATGTAAATTGCCACTCCTCCAGTATTGCCATCATGACAAGATTTGTACAGTTGGTATCCATTTATGCTAATAACTCTGTCATTGTGTGCATCAGTGAACCAAGTTTCAGAGACGCATATAGCGTCTACGCAAGAGTTTTCAAATAAGTATAAGTATGATGTGGCAAATTTTGAACCCGGAATATCTTTTTGTAAGTATGCGTAACATGTTATAATTACCTTTGCTGGAGCCAATTAAGTCAGTAGATATGTTTGTCATTACACATTAAAGCAACACAACAAGTTTTAAAATTAGAATTGAAACAATAATTAATAAATAAAAAACATTTAATTGTAGTATTAATACATAAAAAAATAAAGTTATATAAGAAAACTAAAATAACTTTGGATGTGACAAGGTATTACTTATAATCGTCATTAAAGCTGAAGCAGGAACAGTTCCACATCCTTCTAACGAAAAAGCTGATCTAAGTATTCAGCAAATTCAACTAGAATTGGTTCATCAGTTCCAAGTTTTCTCACATATACTAATCCTCTTAAGGTATATACAGAAATGACTTTACGTTCATTTTTCATGAGCAATGCAGACTTAAATATTTAGTGGTTATGTGGTGTTAAATTTTCATTGATATATATTGGCTGATCACTTCCAATGTCCGCATGCATACAATTATATTTGTTTTATTCAGAAATGTTGCAGAAACAATGGAATAATCCTAAAATTCAAATATTTATAAAAACACTGTAAAACAAGTTGTTAAGTTTTTAGCCAAAATATGTACTTTTAAATAAAAATAAATGGTCAGCTTCGACGGACCCGAAAAAATAGGCACATCAAAAAACTACTTTTATGCATCAATAATCTTCTTTTCCGTTATATATACTAAAATATGTATAAAAAGGCTTAGGTGTTTTCTATGCCCACTTTTAAAGTATAATAATTTTAAAAATCATCCATATTTGATATTTTTATTAAAATTATCAGTTGATATTTTTAATATTTTAAAATGTATGATATGTAATAGTAGCTATGCTTTAAACCAGGGCGAACTAATACAAGGTGAGTGCACGAGCGAATACTTTAGAATGCCTACACAAAACAATTAAGAAAGAACAGACTTGAGAACACTCGAAAAAATAGCAGAGAAAATTGTAATCAAGATTTAATGAATAAACTCCTAATTTCTTCTGATCCATTAATTTCATCTAATAGATATACAATAAATGCAACATTTAGTGCTGTCAATTTAGTAACCCTATTCATATAATGTTATGTGAATACCAATGGTTTTGAGTATTTTCAAAATTTAAAAAAAATAAAAATACTAAAAAGTTTAAAATAATTTTATATTCAAAAAAGGTATACGGTAACAATTTTAAGTCGAATCCAAGATCTTTCTACAAGTTTGTTAACTCCAAAAAAAGATCAATGGCATTTCCATCCGTTATGAAGTATCAAAATCTTGATTCTGGTGATGAGCTGACGATAAGTAATTTGTTTGCAGATTTCTTTTAAACCACATATTCTAAGAAAATTTACCTGAATCCAACTCTTCAGAGGTACCGTATCCAGCTGAGAGTATATCAATTCCATTTCTTGATGGATCAACAGTTTTTAACAGTTTAAAAAAGCTTAAATTTTCCGGACGGTATTCCGAGTTGCGTTCTTAACAATTGTGCCATGGCACTGGTAAAACCTCTCACAATAATTTTCAACATATCATTGAAGTTTGGTTATTTTCCTAAAATATGGAAGGATTCTTTTATTATTCCATTATTTAAATCTGGTTGCAGAAATAATGTTTCAAACTACAGAGGTATTGCTAAACTTAGCGCTATACCTAAATTTTTTGAATAAATTGTTACTGATCACCTTTTCCATCAAGTATCATCTATACTGGATACTGCTCAGCATGGTTTTCGAAAGGGTTGTTCAACGGTTACTAATCTTTTGGAGTTAACAACATTAGTCAATCGACGATTTGTTCAACGTAAACAAACGGATGCTATTTAGACCGACATTAGTAAAGCGTTTGATAACGTCAATCATAAACTTCTAATAAAGAAACTTGATCTTATGGGATTTATGGACAATTGCCTTATGTGGATTAATTTATATCTGTCAAACAGAACTCAAAACGTTCGTTTTAAAACGCATACTTCCAAAGGAATTTCGGTTACATCCGGCGTGCCGCAAGGGAGCCATCTGGGTCCTTTGTTATTTTCCCTGTTTATTAATGATCTACCGAAAATCATTAAACACTCAAACGTTCTATTGTATGCAGACGACGTAAAGATTTTTCGCATATTTAGTTTAGATCGTCACGCTGATTATATTCTTCTGCAAAAAGACTTAGATGCATTTAGTTCCTGGTGTAATATTAACCTTATGGAGTTGAACCTTAAAAAGTGCAAAGACATGTGATTCTTCCGAAGATGTCATACAAACGTGCAATATATTTTAAATGGCCATGCACTAGACAAAGTGAATGTAATTTCTGATCTTGGTATTTTACTGGATGCTAAATTAAATTTTATAGAGCATATTTCGTCAACCACTAAAAATTCACGAGCTGTTCTTGGATTTATAAAACGCTGGGCGAAGGAGTTTAGTATACGTATATATATATATACGTATACACCTCTCTGGTCAGGCCTATTCTGGAATATGGCTCAATAATTTGGGATCCAATGTATAAAGTTCATTGTGATAGCATTGAATCGGTACAAAAACAGTTCTTGTTATTTTGTCTTCGAGGGTTACAATGGGATCCCTTAACTCTACCATCGTACTCAAGCAGACTAGCTCTAATAAAGCTACCAAGCCCAAAAAGCCGCAGAATAATGTTAAATATCACCTTTGTTTTAAATTTAATAAAAGGAAATGTGTGTTCGGTTTTTTTGATAAGTACTATTTCTTTCAATGTTCCATGTCGTCCAACTCGCTATTTTTATCCAGTGGATGTTAAAGTATTCAGAGAAAATTACGCTCACTCTGACCCGTTTTTAAGAATTTGTACTGAATTTAATAAATTTTATAAATATATTGATTTTTCTTTAAATGTTAATGTTATTAAATGTTATCTTATTTCGTATTTAAATAATTAAAGTTATGTATTTATGTACTTTATGTTACAGTTTTTAATGTCTGTAAGGATCTTGAATCCAGAGACTCAAATAAATAAATAAAATAAAAAACCCTAAATAATTAGAGATTTGTTATATTTTATAAAAAAATAAAATGACTGAAATGGGGGAATTTTGGGTATTTAATTGTCCCCGGAACGGAAAAATGAAAGGATATCAAAAAATGTTACTTAATTTTTGAAAATAGTAGGCCAAGAGAGATATGTGCCAAAAATTTCATTAAGCTACCATAACTCCTTCGATTTTTTTCCAGTTTTACTATGGGGACCGTTCACTGTGCGTCCTCTAAAAAAGTATATACCTGATAGAAAAAACTGAAAGTAGATTCATATTAATCAGGTGAAATCCTTTCTATTGATCTCATTTTTTTTGTAACCTAATTTTCTCCCAAACTAAAAGAGATAACCTGCACATGTAAGCACATTTTTATAGATATTTTCAAGGTCTACTTAAATTTAAAAAATCTTAAAATTTTAATTAAAACTAAACTTTTTATAACATTTCCAAAAAAAATATACCCGAGGTATCCAACTTTGGGGGCTTACGCAGAAGCCCGCCTTTATCCTAGGAAGCCCACCTATCCTAGCTCCATTCAATGACACCTCTGCTTTACGTCTGTAAAATTTCATTAAGATATTGTCAGTGGTTCATAAGATACCGAATTATGTCCAAAATAAATCATTTTCCAACCACTGTGCAGTGTCACACGAAGTCGTTCTTTTGCATACATTATATACAAATGTTTGTCCAGGAAGTACTACATGTATCTATAATAGAGGCATATCTGAAATAACTATAGAATTTGGAAAAACCCTGACTAAAAAATAGTCATACCTGTTTGAAAATTTCTTGAGAAGATTAGTGGTCAATATGGAAAAATGGAGAAGGGCTGGTAATACACACCATATACAAATTGTGGTGCAGTCATTACTTACGATGTTCATAAACTGAACGATGTAAAATACTAATTTTATGAACGGTTTTGTACTAAATATATAAACATAATATTATTTATTATAGTAAACAAACCTTGATTAAACTTTTGATTCATCTAAGACCGATAGAGTACCTAAAATAAAAAATAAAATTATTTATTAATATTGCTGTTAGTAGTAAGATTTAAAAATTGACAAATATTATAATTCTATAAATATAATTTTTATTTGAAGTATTTTTTAAATGAATTAATAATTTTTTAATAACTATTCAGGCTTAACCTCTTCAGCAGGCAGTTTCAATTGTAATTAATTTTATATTTAAGCAAACTTAACAAAGATCGTCGACGTGAGAAACTATAGTCTTTGACAAGTATGGAACCCACAACCCCAAGACTAATAAATTGGTATGGTAACACAGAATCAATATTTAACAATTCGAAAAAGAAATAAAATAATAAAATTATTTATCATTATTCGGCAAAATAAAAAAAAAGAAATATTCTTCTATGATTCCTCTCGGATGCATATACACCTACAGAAATATTCATCGTCGGATTAATGACGCAGTAACGTAGGAATTATGACATCAATGTTATGGCAAATGTGTTTAATAAGGTGAAAACTGAAATCATTGCAATGACAAAAGCCATCACAGAACTTGTCATAATTTAAGTGTCATCTATTTTATGTCAACATTGTCCCTAACTCGATGACATATTTTGTGTGTTATTAATAGGTATTATATGCACACAAGAGAAAAGTGGGTTCCAATATATCCATTAGCATTTCGTTTTTAAAGCATTTTTATCACATCTAACAAATGCAAACGCATTGATATAAATTCATTATCATTATGACAAACTAAATATGTAATTAAACCTGCACGAAAACATGATGACAATAAGTCATCGAATATATGTACTAGCTGTGCCCATATGTACTAGACAGACAGGGAATGAGTTACTATTGCATAATATGCGTAAAGTGCTAAATAAATTGTAGCTTAGTTGGTAAATTGTAGCTTAGTTGGTAAGCACTTTGGATTTTAAGCATATAAATAATTTGAGGGCCATGGGTCCGTATCCCAATCTTTACCAATTAACAATATATATATATATATATATATATATATATATTTTCCTAAGTATACAAGCTCAGAGCCTCCTCTTTCATCGGTATTTATCTATAACTATTAATCGTCGGCGAAGTAAGGTAAAAAATATATTAGCTAGATCAGCTACAAATTACTTCGCCTACGTAACACTAGAGGCACTGCACTGCACTGTTCTAGCAATAAATGTAAGGTGCAATTTCAAAGTTATTAAAAAACGTTTAGCTTACTTAACTTTATCAACCCCTGTGTTCTCTACTCTATCACTTTCCAACGAAAGAAACTTAATCGACTAATAGGCAATAAATGTCTTAGTGATACTTCTCTTTAAAAAAAAAGAATTAAACCAAATTCTCTTGTTGAATATCAAGTTTTTATTATATTTATGACAACTTGTCACTTAAGTACATTTGTCATTAAATTTATCTTTGTTTGTCATTTATTTGTGGTCTGTGTGCCATTGCATTGATGACTAAATTGTGATCGTTACATTGATGACAAAATGATCAACTGATGTACAGGTTAACATCATAAGAATGATAATTTTCACGGTGTCAAATCGAAGACAGTTGTCATAGTATTAATGTCAAATTACATTAGGGTTATGATGGTTTATCTCTCAGTGTATCATCTTCAGATTTCCTCTTTCCAAATTGTCACAAATTTAACGAAACAAATTAACATTGTAGTCTAATGAGGTCTTATAAGTTTATCGAGCTAAAAGCTATTGTGTTGATAATAAAAAATAATCAACTCAGGACTATTAACGTCTCCTGGTACCATATCCTAGACGTAATGGGCCCTCCACACTAAATCGGACAGTTTGAAATGTTGTCTGCAGAATTTATGCATGCTAATCAATCATGTATAAACGATGTTTAAAAAATTTTAAAACAAATATAATTTGTTCGTTACAACCATGTTTCTTGGTGCGCATATTTATTAAGACGTTTAATATTTACGTTTAATATTTGAAAAAACAAACTGATGGCTTTGGTACAAGCATATCCTCCTGTAAAGATGAAGAAGGTAATCTGAGACAGATACTGAGTGTGTGCTGAGGAAGTGGAGGGAACATTTTTCCACACTATTGGTATCAGATAGTAGCGGTGACGAAGATACCCTAGAACCAATCCCGGATGAGGGTATTGAGTGTATACCACCTAGCCAAAATGAGGTCAAAGTAGCAGTTACTCGGCTGAAGAATAATAAGGCAGCAGAAGCCGATGGGTTACCAGCCGAACTATTTAAGACCGGAGGCGACACGCTGATGAGGTGTATACATCAGCTGGTTTGTTCAATTTGGTTAGAGGAACGCATACCCGATGATTGGAACCTCAGCATATTATGTCCCGTGCACAAAAAAGGAGACAAGACAGTGTGTGCCAACTACAGAGGAATAAGTCTCCTTCCCATCGCATACAAAATATTTCCAGCGTACTGTGTGAAAGATTAAAATCTAAAGTTGGCGAGATAATTGGGCCATATCAATGTGGCTTTAGACCTGGTAAATCCACCACCAACCAGATATTCACCTTACGTCAAATCCCGGAAAAGACCCAAGATAAACAGATCGACACCTACCATCTATTTGTCGACTACAAGGCTGCTTTAGACAGCCCCATTCGTTCAAAGGTGTTTCAAGCCATGTCTGAGTTTGGTATCCCTACAAAATTAATACGGCTGTGCAGGATGACCTTAACTGATACGCGATCTTCAGTTAAAATAGGAAAAAACCTCTCCGAGCCATTTAGTACCAAACGAGGTTTCAGACAAGGCGATAGTCTATCGTGTGACCTTTTTAATATCCTGCTAGAAAAGGTTATACGGCATGCGAATGTGAATAGAACTGGCACGCTATACACTAAACAACACATGTTACTCGCTTACGCTGACGATATAGACATCATGGGTCGAGCATTGCGAGCGGTAACTGCCACCTTTGAAAAAATCGAAAAAGAATCTGCCAAAGTGGGTCTGGCAGTAAACGGCGATAAAACTAAGTTGATGGTATCACCGCACAAGATGTCCAGTAGACTCGGGCAGACAGTGGAATTTGAAAACTACAACTTTGCGGTAGTCAGCGATTTTATCTAGCTCGGTACCGCCATCAACAAAACAAACAACATCAGTTTTGAGATAAAGAGAAGAATAATACTGGCCAATAGATGCTACTTTGGACTAGGTAAGCAGTTTAAAAACAAGGCCACCTCTCGACAGACAAAAATCACTCTCTACAAGTCACTGATACTACCCGTGCTATTATATGGTTCTGAAGCATGGGTACTTTTTATTTTTTTTTTATTTCGGACCAGCACTCAGGGGATGATCCCTACTCATGCAAAGCATTGTGCCAGAACTAGGAAATTAGGTTATGGGAAGGAGGATAGAGGGAGTAATGTTTGTGGACATTCGATTTGAATTTTCCAACATTGTAGTTGACAGGAAAGACCTCTGTAGGAAGATGATTCCACAAGCGAACTGTACGGCTAAAAAATGAATTTTCTCTGTAATGCATTGTGCGATTCACTGGCCAATCGACCACAAATGGATGAGCTCTTAATTAAAAGCGTGTTGTGCGCGAAAACGTGCGGATATCGGGAACTAGTTCCCTAATCTCATCAGAGCACATTCCATTGTAGTAGCGATAAAACAGCGAAACACAACCCACATTGCGTCGATGTTCAAGAGAGTCAATAGAGTTGGATACCCTACTGTCACCTATGAGCTTCTTCGCCCTCTCCTGCACGCGGTCAAGTAGTTCCAAAATAGACTTTGGAGCACCGGCCCATACATGAGAGTTGTATTCCATTTTTGGCCGGATGTAAGTGGTATAAATAGTAAGGAGATCGGATGAGGTGAAATATGTTTTACACCGTTTGAGAAAACCGAGACACTTGAAAGCTTCTTTTGAGACTTGAAAAATGTGCTTAGTCCATCGAACGTCACACTGGATTTTCATGCATCATCTTGCGAAAGCAGATGATGCTGTGCTTGGAGTGTTTGAGAGAAAAATTCTTCGAAAAATCTATATACTAATCTGCGTTGGCGGAGAATATCGGTGTCGTATGAACCATGAGCTGTATGCCGACGTAGACATAGTCAAACGTATCAAATTACAACGATTGCGTTGGCTAGGTCATGTTGTGAGAATGGATGAAGATGCTCCAGCTAGAAAGTCATTTGAATACGAACCTGGTGACGGTTCACGTAGAAGGGGAAGAGCAAAACTTCGATGGAAAGATCAAGTTGAGGAAGATCTCAAAACTTGGTGTCAGAAACTGGAGAAGAAGCGCAGAAGATCGAGGCGCTTGGAAATCTATTTTACGTTCGGCTACAGGAACAAATGTTCTGTAATAGCCACCTAAGTAAGTAAGTAAGTAATATTTACGCATTCGGATCACGAGCCGTACTAGGGCTGCAATAAAAAAATATAAATTTACTCGTCTAGAGAATAACTGAAATGTCACATTTTTAAATTCTACAAAATTCCAACGATATCAATGAAACAATTTCACAAAGTGTAAACAAGCGTGAACTTAAGCAAAAACTAAATAAAAGCTTTGATATCTTTAAAAAAAAGGAATTTATTTTATTTACAAGTGGTTTGGTTTTCTTTTTTCAAACGTCTCACCTCGCCAAATACAAAAAGCTCACACCAAAACAAACTTTTAGTTTATATGTATGTGAGGGGGTCCTTTTTTGCACAGTTGAAATTTATCTTTTATGTGCTTGATGCTACAAATAACAGAGGAGCATGACATGACAATGAGCTGACTTGTATAAAAACAAATATGTTGAGGTTATTTCTGCTTTATTTTCTATCCGAAACATCTCTTCTTTTTGTCTTTTATTCTCCTTGTCTGTGTGTATTTCAAAGTTTTTGTTTGCTACTTCAAAAACATCAAAGAGAATGTCAAAGGAATGTGTGAGGTGAGGTGTACATGCGTTTCAAGTGACTGTTGATGACAAACTAAAAGGAGAAGAAGAATAAGAGCAACAATGATGAGGATAATGAAGATGGGAATGCTGAAGAATAATGTTTCTTTCACACATATTGAAATGAGTTCAACAACAATTTTAATTCACTGTGATTAAAGACCATTAGATATACATATGTATCAGTAATGAGCCGTTTTAAAAATATGATTTACAGGGGCGGTGGTAAAATTTATTAGAAAATCCTAGAACACGGAAAAAATGCATGACTATTTCGTTATACAACGGCTTTATTTAAAAGCAGTAAATTCGACCATTATAAAAACCGAACTGGATACTTTTCTAGGTACGTCTGCTTTACTGTTTAAAACAATGAAAAAATAGAGCGGCAAAGTTTTGAAGGGGGGTTCCAAGATGCCTGGGCAGATAAACATGCCAGTGATCAGCTATTTTCAATGATCGATCACACAGAAAATGATCAAATACTTCACACAAACATATTAAGTGAAATATTAGGCTCGAAATAGCTATGTATATTATAAATTTTTAGTTGTGTGTGTCCTGACAATATTTTGTTCGATTTTGCCTTGAAAGTAATCCACACCAAATTCTAACTCTTACGTATTTATTTTATATAAAGGTACCCATCCCTGGATAAAAATCTAAAAATTACTTTAAAGTTATGTAAAAGACAAACAGAAAGTGAGTTACTCATTATTTTAAAACAGCGCCATCTGTTGCACAACATTACTTAACTAGTAATGTAGGGGGACTATCGAAGCAGACCACTTCCATAATGGGTCCCTTTTCGACATTTTACATTGAGTCACGTGCTACAACCAGCCTTTAATCTTGACTTTAGTGATTTCAGACTGTCGACTGGTAACTGTCGGCCTTCTTTCTCATCACGCAGTCTCTAGTAAGTGCTAACATTTGTTTAAGGCTCAGATCCCCTATAGCATCCACTAGTGGTCCTGAGTCTTATGCTAGCCAGTGCTGGACATTCACACACAATGTGCGCTGCAGTCTCAGCCTCTTTCCTTTCCCAGTCCCCTCTCCACCACTGCCTTTCACTTTTAGGTATTAGCTGTAGAGACTCTTACTCGACATTAGCCTCCATAGACGAAGATTTTTTGCGAGATTTCTTTGTCATTCTCTTCCGATATCCTCCCTTGGCCAGTGGCAACCGGAGTTGCTAAAGGGATTAACCTCTCCACCTCTAACGAGGCTTCCTTGTCCATCCCTATCGAAATATCCCGTTTCAACGCCATAGGAGAACCTTTAGAGATTAACTTGTTCACCCCTGGCCAGGCGTTTCTGTCCATCCCTTCTGAATTCTTCCCTAGGCCATTATTGGAGAAAACGTTGTACACCCACACAGAGCTCCTTATGCATGGCTAAGTCTACATTGAAACTAGAGGTCGACCGCTATCCAGAGTTCCCATATTAAAGGCCAAGCACTCTCTTGACCATGCATCCCTGGCGTATGCTGTACCACCGTAGGGGAGCTGTTAACGACTAGTCCTCTTTAACCACTAACTAGCCATTCAGGATCTCGGCACAGCTACCAACCACCTTAACCTTACAAGTGGAAACACCATTGCCTAAAATATAATGCTTTCAAAAATAAAAGATGCCTTAAAGCACTGCTTTTTCTCTTCTTTCTCTTGGAAATAAGATATTTTTGGGGAAAGAAAGTATTCTATATTGGAATCAGGATACTAAGGTCCTTCCCCACAAAATTTTGTTAAAATCCATTCAGTAGTTTTTACGTGATGCGATCACAAAAAAGACAAACAGGCAGACAGGAAATAACTTACTATTTTATTATAAGTATGTAAAGGTTTTATAGTTCTTATACATTCTTGGTATAATGACATTTCCACCTGCACCCATACAAGCAGCATACTTTTATAATTAACAATCATATTATTATTTCCCCCCCTATTCAACTTATTTTTAAAACTTATTTACTGTGGAAAATAAGAAGCTTAACAAAAAAACATCATAGACAAGATTTCAAAATTAATTTCAATGTTTTCATGGTTAATTACATAAGGAAAAAGAGTAGAATAATTAAGCCTTTTGGGTTAAAAAAATCCTTTTTATCTTTTTTTTTACCAAAGCTGTTTAAGGACTTTTGTTAAAGTATTTTAACCTGTTCATGTTCTAACGAAGTCTTTACAATGCGTGAGTGTAAATAAGACATTCCTTTTGATGATAACAACGTCGTCTTTTTTAATGTTTTTATAATAAATAATATTTTTAACCAGGAGCACAAAGTTATGAACCAACAGTTATGAAAAACTTATGCCTTGACTTTCATGTTTTTAAAGGCGTAGTAGTGGTCTTTAGAATAATAATAGGCGGCATTGAGATATTCAGTTATAAACACTGCATAAGTCACTCGTAATGCACCACTTAAGTAAATGATAACAAATCTTTTTATTCATGTGTCATTTAGAGAAAAAAATTTAATCGTAGCACTGAGCTTCGCAGGAGCAACGGGCGTAAAAGATGATTGGAAACCTCTGGATAGTTACACTGGAGGAACTGAGATATATACAGATTGTTCAAAAATGGTTAATGGTGGAATATACTGCGAGAAGTTAGATAACAGACACAGTTCTAGACTGGAAGTTTTATGGGGAACGAAATAAGCTGTTACGTACGAGTAAGCTTTGATTGAGCAACTAGCTGTACCCGCCAGGTGGCTCAGGAGGGTATTTTGCCAATCTAGCTGGACATTATGCCAAAAATTTAATTTAAGAAATGTAAAAATTTAAGAACGCGGGTCGACAGACAAAATTCTGCATCGTATAGTGAATTTTTATGGTTTTTTGTTTTTATTGACTTTTTACGGTTTTGAGTGCTTTGCAATACATTTTTTGTGGCTAAACGAATGAAGGTTTTTATTGATTTTTTTTTTTCAGAGAAAGGCAATATTAACAGCTACTTATGATAATTTTTAGAAAACTTTTATTTTAAATTTTTATACCAAAAAAAAAAAAAAAACAGTAAGAGTGCTGTATTCGGCCATGCTGTATCTTATATACTTTCACAATAGTAATGTTAGATATTGCGTTACTCCTCTATGTTTACCAATTTCACAACAATATATTTTCGGTTTTTACTCTTATTATATTCAACTTCATTTTTTTAGTTTAATGTACTAATTAAACTAAAAAAAATTTTGTAAAAGTAAATTTTTTTTTAAAAATTTTTTTAACATTTTTTGTAAAATTTGTTTTTAAATTTTCTGTAAACATATTTTTGAAAATTTTTAAGAAATATTTGTAAAAATATTTTTTAAAATTTTTTAAGAAATATTTTTTTGAAACTTTTGGAAAAATATTTGGAAATTTTTTATAATTATGACCTTCCTGCAAGCTGTATTGCATTAGAATAGTCAGACTAAAGCAAAAAAAAACCCTTAAAAAAGTCCTTGTTACCAGTGGGCACTCTGTATTGCTTTCAATAAAGGCATTTAATACAAATCAAAGTAGAAAAACCTCACCCACCTTAGAATATACACAAAATCGGCACTCGCAGGGGGTTATGGATCCCCAATATCATAAAGCACTCCTTGCGAATTTGAGGGTGCTGTAGCTTAAGTGGTTAGCACGTTGACTACTAAGCAATGGTCACGAGTTCAAATCTCAGCCGTGGCAACATCAATTTTTCTGATATGTATTAATTTTTCTTCATAATAATGCATATCACAGCGCCCTCCTTCGCCGGTATTACTACATAGCACTAAATCGCCGGCGAAGTAAAATAATTATAAATTGGCTATGCTAGCTTCGAACTAATTCGCCTAAATAACACCAGAGGCGCTGCAATACTGTTCTAAAAATAATCATAACGTGCAATTACAGTGTTGCCAGAATCGAAGCTTTACTATTGTTTGTGTAACAACATTAATATCTTGTGTGGACGCGTTGTAAAATACAAATACAGAAAGCATTGGCAATTCATGCAATGTGGCCCGCCGACTATGCGTATTTTGGTGACGCCGGCAACTTTTTCTCCAGCCTAGAAGAGTTGAAGTATTTGGCGCATTTAAAAACGAAATTACACAAGTGGTAGCAGCTATATAGTTTGTTTTAGAAAAAGCTTTTTTTTGTACTTAAATTAAAAGGTGGCTTAGTGAGCCAAGACAAATAAAATAAAAAAGAAAGGAAAATAAAAATAAAAAGTGTTTCTCTTAAAACGGAGTTGGAAGCAGGTAACAACAAGCAAACATTTTGGTCCTTCGCCGGCGAAGTTGGAGTTATCGAGGTATGTACATGTGCCTTTATTGTAAAACAAGTGGAAAATAAAGAGTCAAGAAACGTGTCTCAAAGAATTTGTGCATCGATTTTTTTTGATTTCCTCCAATTGGCTCCTTGCGTGGCCTAAATTAAATAAAACTAAAAAATATTAAAAAACGTGTCCCAAAGTTGCCATTTATTGATAGTATTTAAAATAAAAAGTGTCTCAAATTTCGGTCGCCATTTTAAGTCGCTCGTAAGTTTGCTTTATTTCAATACTTCGCGCCAAATTAAAGCGTCTTTTTGTGGTTCAAGAGGGCATTTTGTTTCTGTGCAGCCATCTTTTTTTTGTGCGGTTTATTGGTGTAAAAATTAACCTCAATTTTTTTGTATTAAATTTGTGTTGCTCATATTGATATACTGCAATCATGACAACATTGGACAAATTAAGTGAAGCTGCGGATGACCTTTTTAGATTTGAAATGAGGCTCAAGGAAGAAGATTTTTCGATATATACAACAGAGGCCTTAGATTTCGAAAGAGAAGAATTAGATAATTTGTGGGGAAATTTTAAAAGCATGTATGATGCCTGTGTTAAAGAACCGGTAGAAAAGAAGAAAGAAGCAGCAGCAATCTATGCTAAATATAACCAAATGCACAAAACCCAGGTGAAATGCATTAATATTTTGGCTAGGGCCAAGCGTAGGTTGCCCAAGGATGATGTCGATTCTTCAAAGGCAGTGGTTCACAAACAGAATTTTTCTGTTCCAGTTCAGGCATGTGACGTAGAAGTTTTTAGCGGTGATTATGCATCTTGGCCCACATTTAGGGATCTCTTCACTACAATTTATATAAATAATGATCGATTAGGCCCAGTTGAAAAATTATGCTTCTTATTTCAAAAAACTTGTGGAGATGCTCGAGAGGTTAATAGAAATATAACAGTGACAGCTGATAATTTTGAAGTAGCTTGGGAAAATTTGAAAACTACATATGAAAATAAACGAGTATTATTTAATAATCAGATGCATTTGTTATATAACTTGGCCCCATGTCAGGAGGAATCTCCCAGTGAAATAAAAAGGCTCCAAAGAGAAATAAATAATTGTATATCGACTTTGAGGTTATATAAAATTGACGTTGATGCGTGGGACCCATTATTTGTTTTTCATTGTTCTATAAGGCTGCCTGAGCAGACGTTAAATTTATGGGAACAGTCAGTAAAGAACAAAATAGAGGTTCCCAAATGGAATGAAATAAATGAGTTTCTGACTGATAGATTTCGAGCTCTTGAAAGCGTGTCAAATATTCGTGCCAGCGGTTCTCAAACTAGTTTTCAATTCACTAATCAACCACAGAGTAAAAATAAACAGTTCAAGGCACATCATACCAAAGTTAATATAGCTCAGTGTAAATTATGTAAAGAGGCCCATGAAATAAACTTATGTACAAAATTTTTGGCTATGGATTATAAAAGTCGCATTTCAACTTTGAGAAAATTTAATTACTGTTTTAATTGTCTAAAAATTGGGCATATGTTTGGAGATTGTCCCAACAGTAATGGTTGCTCAAAGTGCAAAAGAAAGCATCATAATCTGCTGCACAGGGATTTTATAAAAAAGACGGTTCAAAGATTCCAAGCAAATAATAATCACCAAGTAAATAAACAGTATTTAGTCGATAATGGTCCCTCTACGTCTAATGCTTCAACTAATGTCGTTTCTAATGTTGTCCAAAATCACCATCATTCAGTATCGAAACGGGTTTTATTAGCTACAGCATGGGTTAATGTTGAAAGCTATGGTAGCTTTTATAAAATAAGAGCTTTAATTGACCCTTGCTCAGATGAGAGTTTTATATCTGAGAAAATTTGTAGGCTGCTAAAGTTGTCCACTGCACCTGTATCAGCTGAAATAGCAGGTCTAGGTGGAGAAGTTGTTAGTAGAGCTAATAGAATAGCCAAATTTTCTACGTACTCATTGAAAAGTCCCAATTTGTCGATAAGAGTTTCTGCTTTGGTGGTTCCTCAAGTAACTGGAAATGTTCCAACTCATTCCTTTGTTCCTAATAAAAGTACATTGTTGCCAGATTTAGAATATGCTGATCCTGCCTTTTATAAAAGTGGTCCGGTTGATATTTTATTAGGAGGGGACGTTTATCCTTTGATTCTGCGGCATGGGGTGCAACATGGAATTTGCGGTTCGTTAGTGGCCCAAGAAACCATATTTGGTTGGGTTGTAACTGGGCCCACAGATCAGACTCGTAACGTAAGACAAACATACTTCACCAAAGTTTCTGTGGATGAGCAGTTACAAAAATTTTGGGAACTTGAAGAAGTATCTCGTAACCCAGTTTTATCAGAAGATGATAAGTTATGTGAAGAAATATTTAGGTCCACTACTGTGAGAAATGCTGAAGGGAGATATGTTGTAAACCTGCCTTTCAAAAATGCTTTCTCATCACTGGCTCCAAATAGACACATAGCTCTGAGTCAATTTACGAGAAATGAAAATGCTTTGTTGCGTAAACCCGAAAGAAAAGCTTTATATGATGAGGTGATTAAGGAATATTTAACTTTGGCACATATGGAAAAAATCGAGAATCCAGTAGCTGGTCTAAGTTATTATTTGCCCCATCATTGCGTTTTTAGACCAGAAAGTACTACGACAAAATTAAGAGTAGTATTTAATGCCTCGAGTACTACACCTAGTGGAAAAAGTCTTAATGATATTCTACATATTGGCCCTGTTCTTCAAAAGGATTTAGTGGTTCTAATACTAAAATGGAGGTTTTTTAAGTTCGTGTTTAATGCAGATATTGCAAAAATGTATAGACAAATTTTAATAAATGCTGAACATGCTTGTTTTCAACACATTGTCTATCGTAGCTCTCCCGATGAAGAGCTGCAAGACTTTAAATTAAAAACTGTTACATTTGGTGTAAACTGCGCTCCATATTTGGCCCTAAGAACACTGTTGCAGTTGGCAGATGACGAAGAACATAATTATCCAGTAGGTGCAAAGGTTCTACGAGAAAATATGTATGTAGATGACGCTCTAGTAGGTGCTCATAGTTTGGTAGACATTTTAGATGCCAGAAATCAGCTTATATCTATCTTAAAAACAGCAGGATTTGATCTTAGAAAATGGACTTCTAATATGAGAGAAGTTTTAAGTGGGTTGCCCACTGAGCATTTGTTAAATGATGAATTCTTGCAAATTGATGATAAAAGTAATGCGAAGACTCTAGGCGTTCGTTGGAATGCTTCAGCTGATTACTTTTACTTCACCATAGAGAAAATTCCATTCAAGTCTTCTTATACTAAAAGAGAAGTGCTTTCCGTGATTGCTAGGCTCTTTGACCCAGCTGGCTGGCTTGCTCCTGTTATTATAACCGCCAAAATATTGATGCAGCAAATGTGGCTCGACAAAATAGGTTGGGATGATAATATCAAACAAGTTAGTCTTAAAAATTGGCAGTCCTTTGTTAGTAAATATGATGATATCACTGAAATAAAGGTTCCACGTTGGATTCAGTATACAATTGGTTCTTATATAGAAATTCATGGATTTTGTGATTCGTCGGAATTGGCTTATGCAGCGGCTTTGTATGCGAGAGTTCAAATAGGTGATAAAATATTTACAAATTTGTTGATTTCAAAATCAAAAGTGGCTCCAATTAAAAAACCTTCAATTCCCCGTTTAGAGTTATGTGGTGCTGTATTATTAGCGAAATTAGTCAATAGTATAACGGCTCAGTTCTCTTTACACGATTATTCAGTATATATGTGGTCTGACTCAACAATAGTTCTTGCATGGTTGAAAAAATCCCCATGCAATTGGAAAACTTTCGTGGCCAACCGAGTGGCTACAATCTTAGAAAAGGTTGGGAATAAAAATTGGCACCATGTAGTGTCCCACGACAACCCCGCAGATCTAGCAACCCGGGGGCTGACCCCTACGGAGTTAAAGAACTGTAAACTTTGGTGGAATGGTCCAGAATGGCTGAGGTTAGAAAAATATATGTGGCCTAAGTTACCTTCAGAATTTGAAACGACAGAGGAACGGAAAAGTGCTCAAGTTTATATTGCTAGATCTGAAGAGAAAGAAGACATTTTAGACAGATTTTCTAGTCTTCCGAGAGCTATACACGTCATCGCATACATTTTTCGCTTTTTTAACTCTTTTTCTGGCTCAAATAAGAAACATCGCTTTACTGATATGACAATATCTGCTGAGGAATTACTTTTTGTGAGAAATCGTCTCTTCCATCTCTCCCAACAGATACATTTTGCTTCTGAATACAAATGTCTACTTAACAAGAAGAAAATTGAAACAAGCAGCCCGTTGATGACTCTTACACCTTTTCTCGACGATAATCAAATTATTCGTGCTAATGGTCGTCTCAGTTCGTCACCAAGTTTATCTTTTAACGAACGTCACCCGATAATCATGGCCTATCGTAGCAAGTTATCTCGTCTGTATGTTGAATTTGTTCATAAAATGGTCCATCATGGTGGCTTAAGGTTGGTACATAGCGTTATCCGACATGAATGCTGGATAATAAAAGCGAAAATTTTGATAAAGGCCTGTATCAACGGCTGCAAGGAATGTGTTCTGCATCGTAAAGTACGGCAAGGGCAAATTATGGCTGCCTTGCCCAAAGAGAGAACTACTCTGAGTCGTCCATTCGCTAATACAGGAGTTGATTTTGCAGGTCCATTTGAAATTAAGAGCTTTACTGGTCGGTACTGTAAAATAACGAAAGGTTATGTGTGTCTCTTTGTTTGTTTTGCGACAAAAGCAATTCACCTTGAAGCTGTTAGTGATCTGTCGACTTCAGCGTTTTTAGCTGCCTTGGCCCGTTTTATTGCTCGTCGTGGCTGTCCGAGCTGCATCTATTCTGACAATGGTAGGAACTTTGTTGGCGCTGCAAAAGAAATCAACAAAAACTTCGAAAATCACGTTAAAACTTTCCATGATACTGCCATCGACAAGTATGGACACCAACGCTTAAATTGGCTCTTTATTCCTGCCGCCGCCCCTCACATGGGAGGGTTATGGGAGGCGGGCGTGAAAAGTTTTAAAACGCATTTTAAAAAGATGGCCGGTCAGTTAAAATACACTTTTGAAGAATTTGCAACTCTCTTGGCTACTATCGAAGCGTGTCTCAATTCACGCCCTCTAGGCCCTTTGTCAGACGATATTGACGATTTGTGTGCACTTACCCCTGGCCATTTTTTGATCGGCTCTGCGTTGCTCACACCGGCTGAGCCTGAAGAACTAAATTCTGCGATAAGTATTCTGAATCGTTGGCGCAAGGTCAAAGCTATGCAACAAGAAATATGTCGTCGTTGGAAGGATGAGTATCTTAAAGAATTGCATAAACGCAACAAATGGAAATCTCCGCGAGAAAACCTAAAAGAAAACGACCTAGTTGCCCTTCGTACTGAACCTCTTTGCCCCACAGAATGGCGCTTAGGACGCATCTTAAAAATCTTTCCTGGCACTGATAAACGAGTGCGGGTAGTTGACATTAAAACTCAAAATGGTATCATTACTAGGCCAATTCATAAATTAGTTCTCTTACCTACCAAGTCTGATCAATAAAAACATTATTTCTTTGACACACGCATTTACTTGTTGTGGCTCACATGTTTCTCTTTCTACTATATTCTAACTAAGCTTTTCTTTCAGCAAGCCATGGCAGAATCCTGGTTCAACACAAATTATGGTTGCCCCTTATGTAGTCGGCTGCATGCCGTACGCCAGTGCACCAGATTCCTGGCGATGCGACCCGAGCTAAAGCGACGAACGGTCCTGGAGCACGAGCTGTGCAAAAGTTGTTTGGCACAGTCGCACGTTGTAACCGAATGCCACAGTCTTGACCTCTGCAAGCGATGCCACGGTCGGCACAACACATTGCTACATCCCATTGACCGACAAAGTGTTTGGTTTGCTATGACGATAGAAGCAAAGTTATACCCCCATCAAGGGTCGAAGAGATATCACCCGGTTAGAATTCGCATCAATCCGAACGCCGCCCGGACTTCAATGCATGAGCCAGTCGCAAAACTTATCGGTTGCAAGATATCCCAAAGCCGGACTTGGGTCACGATCAAGCACCGCTTATACGAACACAAATGTATCACTATTCAGTGTGTCCTGGAGACGCATGTGTTTCGACACACTCCTTCTCGTGATGTATGCGAAAAGTGGGTAAAAAGAGCAAAAAAGGAAGAAGATCTGGCCGATCCAAAGTGGTGGAGGTCAATTCCTGCTGACATCGTGATCGGCGCAGACGTGGCCCCCAGAATTCTTGAAGGACCTGCAGAAGGAAGACCTGGTCAGATTTATGTCCAGAAAACATACTTCGGAGATGCCTTTTTCGGTGAAGGTGCTAAAGTAGGAAAGTGAAAAGAGAAGCTGTGGCCCAAAGGATCTGTTTATCATACAAATCATGAATTTATATTTTACGTGTAAAAAAAAAAAATGTTTTTTTTTCTATTTATCTTTTTTTTTATTACTAATTAATTAATCATTTTATAAAATTATAATGAATTGAATTCGCATTAAACTTTAATTAATTTTCAACTTTCATCAAAACCTTTTATTTACACAATAAAATCGATCTGCAAATTATCTGTGGTTCTTTGGTTGCGCTGACATCGCAAGGCGGGCGGTATGTTTGTGTAACAACATTAATATCTTGTGTGGACGCGTTGTAAAATACAAATACAGAAAGCATTGGCAATTCATGCAATGTGGCCCGCCGACTATGCGTATTTTGGTGACGCCGGCAACTTTTTCTCCAGCCTAGAAGAGTTGAAGTATTTGGCGCATTTAAAAACGAAATTACACAAGTGGTAGCAGCTATATAGTTTGTTTTAGAAAAAGCTTTTTTTTGTACTTAAATTAAAAGGTGGCTTAGTGAGCCAAGACAAATAAAATAAAAAAGAAAGGAAAATAAAAATAAAAAGTGTTTCTCTTAAAACGGAGTTGGAAGCAGGTAACAACAAGCAAACAACTATCACTAACCATCTGTCTTATCTACTACTATCCCTTTCCAAAGGAAGTACCACAGTTTATGTAGGCATTAACTGCCTGAGTGGTACTTCTCTTTTAAAAAAAAAAAAAAAAAAAAAAAAAAAAATATTTATTCGACCAAAAAGACTAAATAGAATCATTAAAACCGAAAAAAACTAAAACAACGTGACAAAATGTAGGTGGGCGTGGTTTTTTTTGCTTCCAATGGAATAATCTGATGTGAATTGCAATCCTCAAAATTTGCGAAACTATGCCGGGCTGATTGGTGTACTTAAATTTTCTGTACCTCGGCTGGTGCCTTGTTAAATGACATTTTAACCCGAACAAGGACAGACGGTCATCGCTTAACTTCTCTATTTATAAGGATCCAGAATATATATACTTTATGAGGTAGGAAATGAATATTGTGGAAGTTACACACGGAATGAAAAATTTATTTATACCCTTTTTCACCTGTGGCGAAGGGTATAAAAAAGTTCAAATGGTTTGTGAGAGTGAGAGCAATCGCGATACTAAAAATGTTATATATCACTATAACATTTGAGATCTCTACTTTTAGTACCCCCGGGGGTTCCAATTGTCACTGCAGGAATATGGCAAATGCTTTGACGCGGTCCACTCGGGGAAAATAGGGGCACCAGACGCTAGGGTTCCTAGAGCCTAAATCTGGAAGAAAAGGTCTGTTGTTTTATAACACGGGTCCTCTTCGAGGCCCGACCAGTACCCAAAGGACTGGTACCACGGGAATCGGTGGCCCCACAGAGAGCCTATCCTCTCTGTGACCGGTCCCCTTCGGGGGTACACGTGGTGGCTGTGGTTTAAGATCGATTAAGTAGGTAAGGTGCGAGGTCGATCAAGTGTGTTGTGCACTCTCAACAGACGGAGTTTGGATAGTCTCCAAACCCCTAAGCAAGAGGTTATAATAAGAATCTAGGCTTGCCTTGGAAAGGCTTGCCATATTATATAAATTGCTACTCATTGTGACTGTATCACACACAAAAAGCGATTGGTGGCAATCTTTATGAGTGTTGTTATACTCCACAATGGGGGCGCTAGTCTACGCCTAAGTTTCACTCGGTGGTAAGACCACCGTGAGGTTAGGCCGAGTATGGCAGGTACTCACGTTAATCTTGTTCCACAAATCTCTACTTTTAGACTTTAATAAAAACGTTACGCGTTTTTTCCCATTTTTTTTTGCGATTTTTTTTTTTTTTTTGTAATTTAACTTTTTTCTTTTGACAGTTAAGACCGTAGTTTTTTGGGCTAATTATTGTCATTAAAAATTAAATGTAAATAAAACAATTTACTTCATCTTTCACTCAACGTTTCGTCGATAAGGTTGTCGACTTCTTCAGGAGTAGTTTAGATTTTATTAAATTCTGTTGAAGAAAGTTTTCCTTATACATATGTTCATATTAAAGAAAATATAACTAAAGCTTGACTTACGATTTAGTTTACATCAGAATCATATATTCAGTTATCATTATTAAAATTAATGAACAACACGACACAAAATTAAAAATAATAAATAAAATAAATAATTAAAATAAACAAATCACAACATCAAACTAAAACTATATCACAGAACTATTACTTTTGGTGTATTGCGGGAGAATATTGCAGTTTTGTTTGGTCCTTATCTTCTTTTGTATTTAGAGCTTTCGATAAACGTTGTTGTATTCTTAAGCTCTCTAATGTATATTTCTTATTCTCTGATCCATCTTTGTCCAGTATTTTTTCTGTTTTTGAAAGAAACCTTTTTGTAGGTCACAAAATGTTTTTGGTTTCTAGCTTGTTTTAAATAAAAAATTGTTATTATTTTGAATAAAATTTATTGTTACTAATATACATAACTAAGTTATTATCTATACATATAATAAAACTGTGCTTTTATGGTGAGGTACCTTAGTATCGTGGTTGAAATATTGTATTTTTTTTTTTCGGAAAAATATCGCATTACCAAGAAAGAGAGAGAGAACAAGTAGTGAAAGTACGCAATTTTACCGATTCAATGGTACTGCAAACTTAACAGCAACTTTTTTTTGTCAGCGGGATATTTAAAACACTATTTACAGTATACAATAATTTTAGAATTATATAAAGCCTTTGTTCCTAAGTAATTACATAAAAAAAGCAAAAAAAAATGTGCCATCGAGTTTGCAGTACCTTTAAATCAGTAAAAATGCATACTTTCACTACTTTTTCTTCTGGAAATAAGATATTTTTGCGGAAAAAAGTATCCTATATTTGAACCGAGTTAGTAAGGTATCTAGTCACCAAAAAAATATACTAAAATTCATCCAGTAGTTTTTACGTGATGAGAACACGAACAGACAGAGAGACAAAAATTCCAAATTCCTGCTTTGTATTACATGTAAATGGGCCTTTTATAGTTTTATTACATGTATAGATGTAACGATTTCCTTACTTAAAATCTAAATTCCCTATTGCCAAATTGATAGCAATTCTTTTAAATTGTTTTTGTTTTCTGTGGTTTAATTACATAATTGCAAGTGCTTAAAGTTAAATGCGTTTAAAGCCAATAATCTTGTTGTGCTGAATATTTTAAACTAAATTAATTGATGGAAGGCAGTGGTGCACAAACTTTTTTATGTATGTACTTGCTTAAGGGACGCAAAAATAAAGTTTGCCAGTAGATAGATTCTTGCTTAAAACTTTTTTTTTTTTTTAATTTTCTGTTTTGCTGTATCATGTGCTTGAAAGTGTTCAGCTAAAAGCTGTTTTAATCGCCAAAGTAAAATAGACAAAAAAAAACAAGAAACAGATGATAAAAAACTTTGTGACATGGGATTAGGTTTTCGTTGTTGTTATTCCTGCTTCTGCTGTTTAAGATTTTTATCCTGACACTTGACTGAAATAGCTTGAGCATTTAAAAATAACACACGAAAAAGAGGCAAAAGGACAAGCAGAAGTCAGGAAGAGAGAGTAATCTTATATATATGTATAATAAAATAGTAACTCATTTCCTGTCTTTTTTTGTGTTCGAATCACGTAAAAACTACTGGATGGAATTAACAAAATTTTGAGAGGAGGTACCTTAGTATTCTGATTCCTATACAGGATACTTTTTCCGCAAAATAATTTTATTTCTAAGAGAAAGTGAAGAAAAAACCGTAAAAGTAAAAAAGTTATTTTAGTAAGGATGAGACCCTTTATTTAGTAAATACATAAACCATATATACATAAACCCATATGCTTCAACTATGCATATCGGTGAGTGCTTGTGCTTTATGTATTTATTTATTTTAATGGAGATGAGAACCTTTATATAAAGTAAATACATAAACCATAACTAAGGCACTAAAAAGTAAGGGTCTTTAGTGTAGATTGATTGATTTTTAATACTGCGGCTATAATAATGCACCAAACATTACATTACAATTTACGATACAATGTGCCACCAATGCAGCAAAAAATTTATATTGAAATTTACAATAATAATTGCAAATGTTTAACAAATGTTTTAAATTGTAATCAAAAATATTTTTTTTATTGCTCGTATCATCTGTAACAAAATAATTGATAAAATAAAATTATACAGAAATATTTATTTATTTAACACGAATTTATTTTTTATTGATTTTTATAGTTACGAGATTTGCACTGATTAATATCAACATTTGAATATTTTAATTATAGATTATTTTGTGCAATAAAAAAGTAAAATCATTGCCAAAATAAAAATAGCATTTGCAAGGCAGATTAGTGCCCACGAAGAAAACTAAAATAACTTAATGGAATATTAATAATTAACAGATCATTTATTAAGAATATTAGATGCTATAATTAGAAAATTATTACTTTCCAAAGTCGTATTAGAATCAATTTGAATTTTAATTAAGGAATACGTACATAGACTGATTAGAAGTGCGCTAGGGTGAGCGGGTGCGATTCCCGCTAAATACTATGGGTGTTAAAAAAGATTAAAAAAAATATGTTTTTGTCGTTATCAATGCAGATCATCTCATGTTCAAACAAGCATTTATTGTTTAATATTAATTAATTAATTATAAATGCTTGTGGTACCTCATATGTACACTCATCCAAAAATTTACATAATTACTATAAAATGGGGTGTAGAATTGTAGAAAAGTAGGGTATTATTCAGCCAAAGAACTTTTTCGTCAAATCTACAAACGATTTTCTATTAATTCCATATATTGAAGAAATTTCTTCAATATCACTCAATTCTTGACGTTATTTAATAGGATGTAAATGTTATAAAAAATAAGTTAAATTATTTAAAATTATTGGATTATTTTATTTATAATCTTTATTAGATACAAATCTGCAGCATAATCTAAAAACAAAATATTAATGGCTTATAAGCTTTATTCCTCTAATAAGAGGAATAAAACGAATAAGGCTTTCAATTCCTGTAGCGACCATTTGGTTTTGGTTTAATTCTTTTTTTTAAATTTTCCTCCAAAATAATTCTGTTACTCATCGCTAATATTTTAAAATTTGTCCGAAATTAACCGGAAACAATTTATATACGACTAGCTGTGCCCGCCACGTCGTGGTCGTCCTGACAATATTTTGCGCGATATTGCATTAAAAGTATTCCACACCAATTGTAAGACTCTTACTTTTATAGTGCTTCAGTTGTGGTTTATGTATTTACTTTATATACAGATACCCATCCCTGGATAAAATTCTAAAATTTAAAAAAAATTCTAAAAATTATTTTAAAGCTCTGTTAAGGGTGTTTAAAATATATAAATAACAATGTAATTCCACAAAGTAAAACTACAAATCAAATACAAATTTTATTCAATTGGCGCCTAATGTTGCGCAATAGTGTTTAAAATATCCCAGTATTAAGCCAAAAATTCAGTATCTTTAAACCGGAATTTGCGTTTTTCCCAGCTTTTTCTCCACTTTCTCTTGGAAATGAGATATTTTTGCGAAAAAAAGCATTCTATATTGGAATCAGGATGGTAAGGTACCTACATCCAGTAGTTTTTACGTGTTGCGAACACAAATGAAAAGCAGACAGACAGACGGAAATGAGTTACTATTTTATTATACATATGTATAGATTTGAAGTAAAAATTATAAATTGAAAAAAATTCAGTTTTTCATTTGACATGAAATAATTTTACTGAAGTTAAATTTAACGAAATTTTTTCTAATCTATGTACAGTCTGTCAAGAAAACGTTTTGACATAGTAAAAAAAATTTAATTTTTTTTATAATATAAAATGTTGTTTCTTTTTTAGTTTTATTAATTTTGTTTACTAAATAAATTTTATCTACTGTTTACTTACAAATAACATAAAAGGCCCCAGAAAAATAAGGTTACAAAATAATAAACCTTCCGGAATTTTTTGACATGCTAAGATAATATAAGAAAAATGCGGTGTATATGAAATTGTAAGACAATCAGTAAAAAAAGGCAACCATTGGTATTAATCACGGCTAGCAGACACCCTTCGATAGAATAATTTAATTTTTGCACACATTCCGTTAGAATTTTATTCCCTTCCTACAAATTTACAGATTTTAAATCAACTTAACTTTTGGAACGCCTCTTAGCAACATTGTTTTTTTTTTTTCAAATAAGCTCATAAACTTTCAACTGGATAAATTAGTCAGGACTCCGCCGCAAATTTAGAAAATCACGTCCTTACTAGAAGAGCCTTATGTTTGGGGTCATTATCCTGATAAAACTTGAAATTCTGCTATCAGTATAAATTTTATACTTATTGACCCTGGAAATTAGATGAACATTTAATATATTCAGGTACTGATTTGCAACCATCGTGTTCACAATACAACAAATTACTCCAACTCCCTTACTAGATATGGACCTACAAACTATTACACAAAGTTTTCCAAAATTTACTACTGGAAATATGTTACGACTTTCTAACCTTTTTAAGGGATTTCCCCGTACTCTATTGGGTCCACCGTTATCGAAATGCAACATTTTGAACCCTTCGTAAAATATATCGACATCCCAGTAGTCGACAGGTTTGCAAATATGCGTTATAAGTTATTCATATTAACTTCTTTTAGGTATGTAAATTTAACTAATTTTATGAGTTGTTTTTCTTAAAATTTTCCACTAGGTTTGATTTTGCAAAATAATTAAATCAAAAGTTGAAAATTTGTTTTTATTAACAACATTAACATTATTTCCTAATAAAACAAGAACAATATTCTTAAAGTTTTGATTACAAAATAATCCCTATTTACTTTCGAAAAAAAACTTTGGTATTTAAAATTCAATTGAAAAAATCATAAATGCCATTATCATTGTAAATATAGTCTTCAGATACAATACAGCCAACAATCTAATTTAATTTATTCATCCATTTGGCATTTTATTCGTCTCACTGTGTCTTTTTCAAACAAATACATTTGAAAACAATTTAAATTGTCAATCAGTGTTTGCCGTTGTTGTGTTTAGTCCTTTGTTCATCTACACTCATCCTTAAAAAGTTCAGATTAAATTATTCAAGGTGAAATTGTTGAACCAAAAAAATGAAATTCGATCGATAATATTTTGTTAAAGTAATTGCAAATATGTGGATTATATTTTACATACAGCGGTGGTAAATTATTTAGCAGCGATGAGAAAAAATATGTTTACCCAGCAAAAAAATTGAGTTTTTGTAAGCAGCATACTCTTTTCCTGCCATACAAAAGCTTTTAATAATAAGCACATAAATGTTGTCTAAATAAATACAATTTAGTTTGACGTAAGATGTTAAGTTTACAAAAAAAACAACGAATGCCGTAGTGCATACTGAAATGCACAATTGTAAGGCAAAAATAAAAAAAAAATTTAATTTAGGAAAAGTTACGATGTTTTACGAACTTAATACGGTATGATTTTAGGACAGCCACACTGCGCTGAAATAATCGCTTAAAAGGAAATGCTACTGAAGGCCAGGATTCACTATACTACACAATCGTACGATTCAATCACAAAACAAATCTGACAGAATTCTGTCCTACTCAAAAAATCGTTTCAAAATGGCGATGTAGAGCCACACTATCATGCAAAGTAAAATTATGCAACTCTGATCGCATGGAAAAATACTATTTTATTAATTTTTTCAAACTCTGTCACACACATACACTTTTAATCCAACTTTTTGAGCACATGGAATTTTTGACAAATCGTACACTCAGTCGTACGTAGTGAATCATGGCCTTAAGTGGGACATCGCGAACAAATATCATGTCATACGTAAGCAGGTTCGTCAGCGATAACAACTCCTCATTCCTTTACAAACCTACTGGGTATGCAATATAAAATAACTAATATTTAAGAGAGCCTGTGCTTATTTGAGATGAAAGCAATTGCGAACCTAAGAGTTGAAAGCTAAATTTAGAACTGCAGTATTATAATAATGTAATTATTATACTGCTGACAATTTATACTACTTTTAATTCCTCGATACTACTTAAGATCTATACAGACGGTTGTCAGATCTTACAATAGTCTCAAAACTTAGAGGATAAAGATAATTACATTCAGAATCGTAAACTATATCAACAGTTATGTACAGCTAAAAAGAGAGAATACTATGAACAGATAGAAATAAAGCTTAATGAAATTACTGACAGTAAAAGATGGTGGGCGTTAGCAAGGGAGATAAGGCAACATGAAAATTATATTGGTAGTGAGATAAACGTGGCAGAGTTTCAAGAATATTTCAGATTATTACTTAACCCCGAAGTTAATACTGTAGAGCTACATTATTCTGCCAACTTTATAACGGATCAGCAATTAGATCAAGCTTTCTCTGTTCAAGAAGTCAAAAATCAACTCGCTAAGGTTAAGCACAACAAGGCACCGGGTGAGGACCGAATTCCATATGAGTTCTTCATAAATGCTAGTGATAAATATTTAGAATCTCTTACTCACACATTTACACAAATCTTAAATGGTCAGTCATCGCACAAGGCTTTTCAGAACAGCATAATATTTCCCATTTACAAAAAAGGAGATATCAGCCAACCTAGTAGTTATAGAGGGATAACATTTATGAATTGTATCTCTAAAATAATGATCGGAGTACTTAATGAAAGAATATCCCAATGGGTACACGAAAATGATATATTAAATGAATACCAAGCAGGCTTCAGAAAAGGATACTCTACGGCTGATAATATATATCATCTGACAGCTATAGTCAATATAAAGTTTTCCGAGAAACGAAAAGTTTACGCATTTTTTGTAGATTTTAAGGCGGCTTTTGACAGGGTTCCAAGAAAGCTCTTATTGTACAAATTGCACATGATGGGGTTATCGTCAAAAATAGTAAATTTTATTTATCAAATATACCAAACCACTTTATCAGCAGTATGGACAGGTACAGAACTCTCAGATTATTTTGAAACGCAAAAGGGAGTGAAACAGGGTTGCCTCTTATCGCCTATGCTGTTTGCCCTATACTTAAACGACATTCATGAACATATCGGCGGTGGCTTATTTATAGATGACCCTAATGTGCGTGTTTTGATGTATGCTGATGACATTGTCATTCTAGCTGAAGATGTGGATACTCTACAAACAATGAGCAATAACCTTGAAGAATACTGTCGTACTTGGGGCATGGAGGTTAACCTTACGAAATCTGAAATTATGATATTCCGAAAAGGTGGGAGAATAGGAACCAAGGAAAACTGGAAGTTCAATGGTGAAGCTGTACGAGTTGTAAATGAATACAAATATTTAGGAATTTTATTAACACCTAAAATGACATATGATAAACATGTAATACAAAGAAATAATGCAGCCAAAGTCAGCATTAACACAACATGGAAGAACTTTGTTGGTCGTAAAGAAGTATCCTTAAAGGCAAAATGGAAAATGTTTCTAGCAGTGTGTAGAGCTATTCAATGCTACGGAGCACATGTATGGGGTAATATGCATTTTGACGAAATCGACAAACTACAGAGGGTCTTCACGAAACGTATTTTAAAAATCCCAGAGAACTCTCCAAACTACGTGTTGGCCTTGGAAACAGGGCAGGAAGATAATCATATCTACTCGTACAGTTTGCATCTAAAATATATTTATAAAACAATTTTTGAATATGAACAGAGAAGACTACCTCACTTGTTATCTACTAAGATTATTGCTAAAAACCTATACGGGTATAAAGATTTTAAAAGTAAACTGATGGAGAAAAACATAAGCTACATCGATTTATATCAAAATAAAGACAGGTGGAGCGAAGCTGCCATAAAACTTATAGATTCAATGAAAGAAGAAAAGTACCAAAAACATTTAAGTAATGCTCAGAAAAGTGAGAAAAGAATATACAAACATTTAGATTATTCTAAATGGTCAACATACTGCAATGAAAACTATAACCAAGATCAGATATCTCTGATAATGAGGGCAAGAGGGTACCTTATAAGATTAAACGGAAACCAATACAAAGAAGGTAGCTCTACGTTATGCTCCTTATGTAATCTGAGAGAACCCGAAACAACTTTTCATTTTATAGGCAGATGTCCCGTATTAAAGGCAATACGAATCAAACATTTACGACGTGAACAACTTAATGATAGTGAAGTGGTACACGTTCTCAATTTTTTTTATTTTTTGAAAGAAGCTTTAAATTATAGAAGAATGCTTGTATCCGAATTTAACTTTTAATCAAACTAGTATTAACCTATTTTCCGGCAGACGGTTGTTATAATCATGCTGTAAACTCTTTATTGTATATATATATATATATATATATATATATATATATATATATATATATATATATATTTATAATAAAGAACTTAAACCTTAACCTTAAACAAATAGTGACAGAAAAATATACAGAAAATCGTGTGAACTTACAATTGTTGTCTGCCAATATTGTCGGAAAAAGCATTGTCAAACTGACAACAATACTGACAAATATGTGACAATCGTCTGAACAGAGCTTAACCACATTTTAATTGGGTACTTAATAGTACTCATTTTGGCAAAGCACTATTAATCAGAGCTTTAATTTAGTCGTTAAATATTGTTCAATTTGTTTCTAAAAATATAAACTTAAAACTTTCGACTACTTAATTTTGAGCATTGAGTATTTAAAAAGAGTAGCAAATACTCGTTAAAATCGGTAATCTCTACTCAATACTTTGCCAGCACTAATATATTAGCATCAGAAACGCAAAAAATTATTATTATTCTAGGCGGTTTGGCTCTGCAATAGGTTCTAGGCAAATTTTAAAATATATTCGAGAGAGATTGGAGTTGGTAAAAAAAGAGATTACAACATGTGCCGAAAATGTATTAATACATATATTGTTGCCGGTTCTCTTGTCATACATAACGCATTTATTCAAAGCTATTATAAGCACTCGCACTTTTCCCTTAAAATGAAACATCCCAGCAAAAAATTAGGGTTTGCCAAAAGAATTACTTGCTACATAATGACTTGCTTTTGGGATTGCCAAATTATGTTAATTACAAAATACATTACATTAAACTTAAAAAAAGTAATTTATTAATAAAATTTTTGGGAATTCAAATATTAAATATTTAATATTATGCTAATTAGCCATAACGTTTTATAATAAAAATGCAATTTATTTGTTGGGGGAAAGAGCTAGTCCCTATACGTATTTCACTGGTTGCTCAGGCCAGATCATCAGGAAACCTTTTTCCTAATTTTAGAGAAGCCAAAAATATTCTATAAGTAATAAAATTCTACAAAACACAATGAGAATTATGCATGTTAATAGAATAATATTACAGAATATTAAAGCTTCAACAAAACACCAACAAACAAACCACGTTTTTATTTTTCCTTACTGTCCTTCTACAATTGGATGGTTTTTTGCCATCACTGAATGCAGACGTAAGGTGGGATGAAAAGCATACACAAGTTAATTTTGTTCTCGCAAGAGAATCGAAAAAAAAACAAGTGTTGCCAAGGTTTGCACAAGCAGTTGCATATTTAGTTATTAATAAAATTTTTGGGAATTCAAATATTAATTATTTAATATTATGCTAATTACCCATAACGTTTTATAATAAAAATGCAATTTATTTGTTGGGGGAAAGAGCTAGTCCCTATACGTATTTCACTGGTTGCTCAGGCCAGATCATCAGGAAACCTTTTTCCTAATTTTAGAGAAGCCAAAAATATTCTATAAGTAATAAAATTCTACAAAACACAATGAGAATTATGCATGTTAATAGAATAATATTACAGAATATTAAAGCTTCAACAAAACACCAACAAACAAACCACGTTTTTATTTTTCCTTACTGTCCTTCTACAATTGGATGTTTTTTTGCCATCACTGAATGCAGACGTAAGGTGGGATGAAAAGCATACACAAGTTAATTTTGTTCTCGCAAGAGAATCGAAAAAAAAAAAAAAAAAAAAAAAAAAAAAAAACAAGTGTTGCCAAGGTTTGCACAAGCAGTTGCATATTTAGTTATTAATAAAATTTTTGGGAATTCAAATATTAATTATTTAATATTATGCTAATTACCCATAACGTTTTATAATAAAAATGCAATTTATTTGTTGGGGGAAAGAGCTAGTCCCTATACGTATTTCACTGGTTGCTCAGGCCAGATCATCAGGAAACCTTTTTCCTAATTTTAGAGAAGCCAAAAATATTCTATAAGTAATAAAATTCTACAAAACACAATGAGAATTATGCATGTTAATAGAATAATATTACAGAATATTAAAGCTTCAACAAAACACCAACAAACAAACCACGTTTTTATTTTTCCTTACTGTCCTTCTACAATTGGATGGTTTTTTGCCATCACTGAATGCAGACGTAAGGTGGGATGCAAAGCATACACAAGTTAATTTTGTTCTCGCAAGAGAATCGAAAAAAAAACAAGTGTTGCCAAGGTTTGCACAAGCAGTTGCATATTTAGTTATTAATAAAATTTTTGGGAATTCAAATATTAATTATTTAATATTATGCTAATTACCCATAACGTTTTATAATAAAAATGCAATTTATTTGTTGGGGGAAAGAGCTAGTCCCTATACGAATTTCACTGGTTGCTCAGGTCAGATCATCAGGAAACCTTTTTCCTAATTTTAGAGAAGCCAAAAATACTCTATAAGTAATAAAATTCTACAAAACACAATGAGAATTATGCATCTTAATAGAATAATATTACAGAATATTAAAGCTTCAACAAAACACATATGCTTCGATAGATTTTTATCTTTAGTATAACAAAATTATACACTCTTCTTTTTACTTTTAAACTTCAGTAGATCAGTAGTTCAAAAAATTCTAAAAACAACCACGATTCAAAGGCTGTATCTCACCTAACGCCCATAACTACATTTTTTAACACCACTGTACCTTAGCGTAAGGTTGTGAAAGTATTATAATAGAATTTGTAAAAACGCAACTTTGACCTTTGCTTTTACTCGTTGATAGATATTGCTGTTTGAAGATGTACATAGTTTATGTTCTTGTTGCTTTGATAGTTTATATAGTAAAATGTTTAAACTAACCCAAAGTCAACCAAATCCTTTGAGAGCCAACAAACAATAAAGAAAAAAGAATAAAACTACAGAAAAACAACAATAAAAACAATGATAACAAGGGCAAAAGGCAATAACAAAAGCAAGAAATAAGAGATGGACTACACCATGCAACACCAAAAATGTGATTTAGGAATTTATATATTCTTTGGAGGCAAAGTTGTAGCTCTTGTCATAAAGAACAAAAATTGTTAACATATAAAATCAAAAAAAACTTCATCTTTAAGGTCAAAATCGCAAAAAACTTTATAAAATTCAATTTTTTTTTACCTTTTTTCCCCTGTTCAGGTCCATAGGTAGCAAACCGTTCAAAATTCAAGGAAACAATCAACTACAAAAATGAACCTAAGATCTCAATAAACAACTTTCTAGAACATATGAACTTCCTAGGAATGATTCTTAATACCGTTTAGGTAGCGCATAGGTAGCCGAAATGAATTTAAAAATTTTCGGGAAATTTTTCGCTTTTGCGGCTACCTAAGCGCTACCTAAACGGTGTTAAGAATCATTCTACAACTTTGCCTCAGAGAGTATATCAAAATTTCAAACAGTTTGCAAAATATGAGCTTGAGTAAATGATCATTTTTTTGCAAAAATGACATCGAGGCCCCACATCTTTGAGGGCCCATAAAAAAAACCTGGAGGACTTTGGGCAAAACTGAGAGACAGGGGTCTTTTTTTTGGTCTTTTATCACGTAGTGGTGTCCGTATATGGTTATTTTTTTCCGTGTTGCACTGTGTTACTGATGCAATGGATGAGTGTTTTTTATTTGTTCTTTATTAATTTTATTTTGTTAAATTACATTGATTAGATATGGAAGAATTTTGTTTAATTTTTGCTTTCATATAAATCGAGAAATAAAATAATTATTAAGTGCCCAATTAGTGTTGTTTAAGCATTTTAAACAAATGTTAATTAATATTGTTGGCGCATCAAGTATCAGCATTAGCTCTTTTGCATCGGCATCGCAAACTAATCACACATGCGCATCAGATGCAGCGCAGTGATGTATTTCCGAACAAGCCCTATATGAAAATATTTCTGCAAAATATGATGTTATCACTTGATTGAGAATCTTACACAGCCTAATCCACCTCACGTACTTTAACAGTTCAATATCATTACATAAATTTTATTAACTATTTTTGGGCGTGACGACCTATTTTAGGCTACCTGGGGGGTTACTGCGTATTTCGAAATGTTCAAATGTCGCAAGATATTCGGTTCAAACGAAGTCGCAGTAAGAACTATAAAAAAATTTAAATTCAATTAGGCAATCGTTGATTTCTGGAACAAAACTATTTGTTAAGACTTCATCATACACTAAAGATGCAAATAAACGGTGGAAATACACATTATATGATATATAAAAATAAACATGAGATCTTGTTCTTAAAAAAAGATTCTCGTTTTTCACTAATGTTAATAGGTTTTAGAGATAAGGAACCAATCACCTATTTTTGCACATGATCAATGTCTTTTTTACACGTTTCTTTTTTTGCACGGATTTTTCTGGAACCAATCTACCGTTTAAAAACAGAATTAGGTGTACACAGTAGCCTCCCTGAACGTTTGAAGTCACTTAAACTGGTGCGATCACAACGGATCTCCGTAAACCACTTTTTAACTATTAAAATAAATAATGCAAAGTTCGCCTACTATTTGTTAAATTTTTCTTTGGTTGTTATGATAGCTTTTTATGTAGAAAATAATATTTAATCAGCACAAGAAATTTATTTGTTCCTTTCTAGTAACAGGAAACTGTAATGCGTGCGTTAATAGACTGATTCGTGGAGCACTAGTATATCAGTCTGGGGGTCCGATTTCTGCCAAAAACTCTGGGAGGTAGACAAGAAAGGAACTTTTCCGCTAAAGTTACTGTACCGAAAAAACAAATAGTCACGGAATTATTAAACTGATAATATTTAAAAAAATATATATAAAAAAGAACTCTGTACACTGTTCCGACAATTGATTCTAGTAGAGGCGTTTTGAAAGATCACATCGATTTATTTAACACTAAACCTACCAACACTTCTTGTATACCTATTCCGGTATTTAAAAAAGTTATCGATTTTGTTATTCAATAAAGATAATGGTTGATTTATTGATGAATGTACACAAAATGAAGAATATTTATGATACACAGTGCAACACGGAAAAAAATAACCATATACGGACACCACTACGTGATAAAAGACCAAAAAAAAAAAGACCCCTGTCTCCCAGTTTTGCCCAAAGTCCTCCAGGTTTTTTTTATGGGCCCTCAAAGATGTAATTTTTTGCAAAAATGATCATTTACTCAAGCTCATATTTTGCAAACCGTTTGGAATTTTGATATACTCTCTGAGGCAAAGTTGTAGCTCTTGTCATAAAGAACAAAAATTGTTAACATATAAAATCAAAAAAAAACTTCATCTTCAAGGTCAAAATCGCAAAAAACTTTAAAAAAAGTCAATTTGTTTACCTTTTTTCCCCTGTTCAGGTCCATAGGTAGCAAACCGTTCAAAATTCAAGGAAACAATCAACTATAAAAATGAACCTAAGATCTCAATAAACAACTTTCTAGAACATATGAACTTCCTAGGAATGATTCTTAACGCCGTTTAGGTAGCAAAAGTTTTTCACTTTTGCGGCTACCTAAGCGCTACCTTTACATTTACACTTTAAATATGTAAAAAAAAAAAAATTAAAAAATTTTGAAAACGGTCATATTGACCGGCACTGATAGGTTTAGTGTTAAGAGGCGGTTAAAGTTTTTCAGCTCTCGACTGTTATTGCAGCATAGCGGTATATAAAAATATATTTTCTTTACATCTAAGGTACAGGGTATGTTCCGCAACTTTGTAAAAAAAAATGTTATGGCAAATATTTAGAACATATTAACCCTTTGCCTCCCCCGGATAATGGCATTTTTGGCTTTATTCTAAGAAATCGTAAAAAACACTCAGAAAAAGAGGAAGGGCCATAAAATTTTACTATGTACTAGAACTTAACACAAACACCAAAAATTAATCAAATTCAAGATTGCCCACTGACCCTTAAAAGTCTCGAGCAATAATTGGATTTTAGGCGCCATATAGAATCTGACACCGTTAATTGAAACCAAATGCCATTCACATCAATACAAACCAAATTATACAAAAATAATTCAGATATCATTTTCGCGAGCACCAGTAAAAATGGCGGCATGACCACCCCACTTTCGTAAAAGTATTTTCAAATGTCACTTGTTGGACGCCTTGATTTTGACAAACACATAGGGAAATTTTGAGATTAATAAAGCTTCATCTTTTATGATAACTTTTGCTTGAAAAGTGACCAACAATGCATACGATTTGTTCTCTAATGTAATGTTTTAATTAAAAAAAAACTAAAAATTTCAGCAGTCCAACAGGATAGGATTTTATGGGTGTTCCCAAAGTAACTGCTCAACTGGTCACGTTTAATTTCAGTTATCCATTTAGATTAGACGCTGATGATTTTGTAAAGAGATAGACTCGTCATCTAATAGCCACAAATATTGTTGTTTTTAGATTGAAGTGATTTTGGTACACAGTGGGATAAACGATGGTGTCTTCTAAAACAAAATATTCTAATACAAATTTACATATGTATGCACTCGTATGTATGTATGAATATATTCGTGCCTGTATGGATTTTCCACTTAAATGTCTGTATGTATATGTTATGTATGCTATTTACAGTTGAAAGAATAATATGAGAAAGTATGTAAGAATGTTGGTAATTTGCCCACTAATAAAAAATTATCAAGAAATAAGAGTTACGATGATGCTCATCATTAACGTCGTCATCAAAATCATATACATATGTGTATAATAAACAGAAGCAAATATTTCATTTATAATTAACTTTACCACAGAAAATATGTCTGTATATTATTTTTTAAATAATAATTTCACAATACATACAACTTGTTGTATAAAAATGATGCACCATCAATTTCGCTGAAAAAACTGATATACAGATTTTTGTTGTAAATAAGTTTTTTTTTTTTTTTAATTGAATAAAATTAACTTAACTTAATTCCTTAATTTTAAAATATCATGACTTTATCTGTACATTAGGGCGGGTGAATTTAAAAATCGCTCAACGTACAAGGAAAATCGTATTCTAGGGATAAAAATAAGAAACTTTGCCCACTTTGCCCAAGGAACCATACCTCTGAAATGAATTTTGATATCCCAAATTTGACCCGAAGGGCCAAATTTTGAATCCCACTTTGACCCAGTTAGAGTGACCCAATCCAGTCAAAATGTATGACGGACCCCCACGAATTTTGGAGGGCCGACCCACCCATGCCAGTGGCACACCCCTGGGGGGTACCGCATACAAACATTTAAAAAATCACCATTTTTGGCACTTTACAAGAAAAAATCACCATTTTTGGCACTTTAGTCAGAACGTATGTAAATAAAACACGTTAAAAATTTATATTCGTCTTATGCCGCATTTATTATATCCACTATGGCAATGGTCGAACAATAACTTTTTTAGTTTCTTTTCTATTACTAAGTAAAATTCATTTTGACAAAATAAATTTCTAAAGAGAAAAATAAAATTGTTATTAAAATATTTTAAACACCTTTTACAGAGCTTCACAAAAATTTTTAGAGTACTTTTATATAAGTTTATATTTAGGGATGGGTACCTTTACATAAAGTAAACACGTAAGTAAGAGTCTTACAATTTGGTGTGCAAAATCGAACAAAATATAGCCAGGATGCACACAACCTGTGTGGGCACAGCTAGTTTTATTATATTTTTATTATTGAATTATAAATTTTAAAAAAATTAACAGCTGATTCTTCTTATTTACATTCAATCTATATGTATAGCAGCTTACATTATTATGAAGGCAACACAAATTTCAGCCAATATCTTAAAATAATATTTCGATAATAAATAAGTGAACCTCGCAAGAAAATAACAATTTACACCGGCTAAAAATTAAAAAAAAAATTATTAAACCAAATTTTCCCGCAAACTAAAAGCAATGACCTAAATATGTAAGAACATTTTTTGTAGATATTTTCAGAAACTATAAATAAATTTTTTATAAATAAATTTTTTAGGACTTTTCAAAAAAATTGTATGCTCGAGGTACTTAACTTTGGGGGCTTAGCCACAATACCCCCTTCATTCGACGGTCTGCAAATTTACTTAAAAACATTCCTGGTTTTCTTCTGTTCAGATTAAGATTATCTAAAGTGGTTTGTGAGCTACCGAATTATTTAAAAAATAAAATGTTTTTGAACCATTGTGTGCTGGCGCACAGTTTGAAACTTTCAGCTGTAGAATTTAAATTTAAAATACTTTATTGAATTTAAAATACATTAATGAAATTATTGAAATTGTTATCGATAGTAAAATCGCTAATATAGTTAGTGTTAAGTGGCAACACTAATTTTCGAAATTAATTTTTATAAGCGACAAATGAAATTGTAGTTTTAACTTTACATAAGAAGAAGAAAATGTCGTATCTTTACTTGCTTATATTTTAACTTTTGTACAAGCCACTTCGTGCTTACAATTCAACCTTTATACAAGTCACTCCGTGACTTCTTTTTTTGTTCACTTACTTGTCATCTAACTTTTGCTCAGTACATTTATAAAAGTTATTCTACTTGAAATTAATTAAATTTGAAACAATGTAATTTAACTTGAACCAGAGTAATTAATTAATGGAACCTTATCATAAAGGAGTTACAATAAAATAGCATCTGAAAGAATTAACTAAGTACTTACCTTTGCTTCATCCCGAGTACCCTGTAAAAGGTAAGATACCATAACCCTAAATTTAACCCTATAATAAAAGAAACTCACATCATTAATTACATTTCTTTTATTCTTCTATAAACCCTAAAATTACACTTACTTGTATACAAGTTATTATTATTAACGTCTCGATTAAAGATTAGCAACAATTAATCGAAATATTATCCCCTGCCGAATCTTGAATACAAAAAGTTTCAGGGAGCATATTTTCTTGTTGACTTTTAAGAGCTTAACGCCAATGATTTAGGGATATATATGCAGGCTTGCACAGGGCCCAAAACTGGAAGATAAGAAACTTCGAGGACTAAGCCAGTATCCAAAGGACTAGTAAGAAGGGATTCGATACTGTAACCGCTTATAGGTAAGGTCCTGCGGGGAATAAGGTAGTTTGTTTCTAAATTGAAGGAAAGGTGATTTAATCCGGTGAGCTGTTTGTTGCACTTTAACAGAGACCATAAATGGTAAGGAGGTTCTTTAGAAGGTCTTCAAGTGCTAAGGAAGAAAAAAGGCATGGTACCGCCAGCAATGTTCTAAAATGTTCTAAAATTGTATCGCCATGTGAAACAAGGGCTTTGTATTCCCCCTGTGTAAGACTACCGTTAGGTTAAGGCGACAAGCAAGAAACAGGCGTAAATTTGTTTCACTAAAAAATAAGTGACAAAGATCTTCATTAGAAGGTATAACAGCTCTCATCTCACTTTGGTAATAAGTTTTAAATATGTATTTCTCATCATTGTTCAAGTGTATAGCAACTTATTTTGATTCGCAGTAGTATGATGATTCTGAGTGATATTCAATATTTCAAACCGAAAAAATCTATCACTGCCAAAAAAATAATTTAAAAAGATACACGTCTTTGAACTACCCGTTGCATATATAAATGTATATGTATGTTTGTTCTATTTGCTTACTTGAACTTTATTATTCAAGGTATGTCAGGGCATGTCAATCACATCACATGTTATTATACAGTAGCGAGCAGAAGAAATGCAACCCTGTATCATATGATATTTTAATGCATCTGTTTCCAAATAATGGTAAGAAATTAATCTTTTTTTTTTTGGCTGTTTCGTTATTTTAAAACAAATAAATTTATCTATAATATTATATGCGTATGTATACAGCGTTGTATTTTTTTCTGCTCGCTGCTGTAAATGCACATGTTGTATAAATATATGTACACTAGCTAGAAAAAGTCTGCGTACAAAGATCCAACCATTAATAAAATCCTTAAAAACGATATGAGGACAATGCTCATGCATGAATTCAAAATTTATATTATTATTAGGGGTATATTCATACTACAATTTAGTATTAATATAAAAACAAAAATGTAAATAAAAAATTAGCTAATTCAGCAAAATGTGCTAAAATAATACAAGAAAAAGATGTGTGTGAAGTTAAATATGTCAGTTATATTCGTTTTTGACGTAACGACTTACTTAAAACATATTTAAGTGTAAAGTTAAAAACGTATATGACGTAACGTCTTAAACACTAATATATGAATTTTTCAACAATTTCAAAATATTTTTAACAACCTTTTTTGCAAATAATGATATTTCAGCAGTTTCAAACCCTACTGACGTAAACGAACATAAATTCATATTATTTTTCTCGAACAACAGTTAGTAATTTTTTTTTCCAAAATATTTTGGATAAAGTGGCCAAATAAAGAGGTGGCATCCAATACCACCACATGGAGAGTGTTGCCTAGGGTCCCTGCTATTACACTATATAAGCAGTTTTTCTAAATTGAGTTTGTAAGTTTAGTAAAAAAGTGTAAAAAACTCAATTTTTGTATTGGCCAAAATCCTTGAGAGGCTTCATATAGTACAAAAATTGAGTTTTTTACACTTTTTTACTAAACTTTCAAACTCAATTTAGAAAAACTGCTTATATAGTGTAATAGTAGGGACCCTAGGCAACACTCTCCATGTGGTGGTATTGGATGCCACCTTTTGGAAAAAAAAATTACTAACTGTTGTTTAAGAAAAATAATATGAATTTATGTTCGTTTATCTCAGTAAGGTTTGAAATTGCTGAAATATCATTATTTGCAAAAAAAGTTGTTAAAAATATTTTGAAATTGTTGAAAAATTCATATATTAGTGTTTAAGACGTTACGTCATATACGTTTTTAACTTTACACTTAAATATGTTTTACTTAAGTCGTTACGTCAAAAACGAATATAACTGACATATTTAACTTCACACACATAGAAAAAGTCTGCGTACAAATCTATTATTGGCTTTAAAAAGGACAGAATTTAGGTTGAATTTTGAAAATAAGTAACTGCTTGGATAACATTTTCTTTTCTTTGAAGAACCGCAGCTTTTCAAATCTTCTTTTAACATACTTTTCGATGTTCTTACATGCTAAAGACTAGGGTGGCGTACGTAGCTGTTTTAGTACATTATAAAACAGCCAAAGCTTTACAATATCGGTTGTGTGCTTTGGGTCATTATCTTGTTGAAAAAAATAAGGCCCAAGGTCCAATTTCGTGACACGTTGATTTAAATTTTCTTTTAAAATATTTAAGTATTGTCTCTTGTCGATTGAAGAATCAATACACTGCAAGTTACCCACTTCATTAGCCGCCATATGTGTTTAACAGTTCCGCACAAGTTGAGTTTTTCTAAGGCTGTACCGTGCTTTCTCCACACAATATGCCCTCCTTTTATTCCAAAAATACAATACATACTCTCACCTGAGAATATAACCTTTTCCCAAAACGCCGCTGGCTTACTAATGTGGTCCTTTGCGAACAAAATCTTGGATCTTGGAATTTTACTTGATTCTAAATTAAATTTCGTCGCACACATTAATATGACTGTCAATAAGGCAAGAGGTGTTTTTGCGTTTATAAAAAGGTGGGCAAAAGAATTCTTCGTTATTGCCTGTTCTTAAATGAAATAAAAGGGTTACACAGGCTTGAAAACCATTCCTGTTTAAAATTTTTTGAACAGGGTTATTGGCTTTGACATTTTCAGCCACTTTTGAATCAGTTATCTTAGGATCATGCTGCACTGAACTTATAATATACATGTTTCCCCTGATTGTTAATTTTTCTAAGCGTCCAGAACGAGGCTTAAGACACATAAACTACGGTTTTTTTAAAGTTGTGAATAACTCTTTGTACTGAAGAATGTGAGATTTCTACCATACCGCCGATTTCCCTTAAGGTTATTTCTTTTTTCCAAAAATAAATAATAATTTCTCTTTCAGCATGGTTAATTTCCTCCTCTCTGAAGTCATGGCAACTAAATTAAGAATTCTTTCGCGATTGGATTGTAAACTTCTGCATGACTAGTTAGATAATAGAAATACAAAAAGTTGGTTGAAAGCAAATAAAATTATCAACGTCTAAATGGTATTTTCTTTTTGTACGCAGACTTTTTCTTCTTTAAAATTTGCATTTATTTAAATCATAATAGCCATACGTGGATTTATCAACATTTTCTTATTTTAAATTTGTTCGTACGAGCTAGGAGTGACTTAAGTTAAATAACAAGACACTAAAAAAATTAAAATTTAACTCATGTCCTGGGACACTAAACAGTAATATATAATAAATATGCTTGTATGCAGACTTTTTCTACCTAGTGTATGTATATCGGCATTGAGAGTATAAAAATGAATAAGAACATTTAAGCCATATTACTGAATAGAATATGCAGAAAGAGGGGAAGGCACATACGAGCAGTGGCTTGGATTTTTCTAGAATATGCGGTATTTAAAACTACGAGTACATAAGCACACACCAACACATTAAAAAAAAATATTGTTGCAGAAATAAAAGAGCATTGTTTTAGAGTAATTATTATCCCATTGCAATAAATGTTCTATTTATCCATCAAAAAATATATGGATGGATGGATGGATGGATGGATGTAAGAATAAAAGTAGAGAAAAACAGCAAAATCAAATACTCGACCTAAATCCCAACAAGTACCTCTTTAGTTGGTAAAATTTTAAGTAGCACTTTGAAGACATACAATTACAAACGTAAATATTTATCTGTGTCTTTATGTGTAGATGTAAACTGAAATGCTCTTAGCCCACATTTCTACAGATCGTAAAAAGTATTAATTAAATGAACAAATAAAATTATTATATTTCAACTAGACAATTTGACAATTGTCTGATATAAAAAATAGTTCGCAAAAGAAATGAGGTCAGGTTAGAGATCATCTGTTCATGTTGCATTTTTTGCTTGCTAAACCTCTAGGATATTTCTTTATTAAAAGTTGTTTTGTACTGATTCTGTTATTCTGGTTTCTTTTATCTTTAACTTTGAATTTGTTAGCAGTAATGGTGCATATGAAAATTATTGAGAAACATGCAACTACATGACGCTGAATTTAAATAAAAGCACTAAATAAATTTTTAGAAATCCTCCGCTAACATCCATGAGCAAGATAGCAAAAAAAAAAATCGAGAATTATATTCTGCTATGCCGTGTGCTCTATATTCTAGAATGCTTTTGGGAAGGGCTTTGAATTTTCTCTCAATTTAAGAATTCTGATAAATAAAACAGGGCCGTTAGAAACCACCAGGAATAGACAAGAAAGCCTCGCAAGAGGTGGAGGGGTAACTCTCTGAAGAAAATCCTGTTTTTTTGTGGCCAATGGGATTAAACCGAAATATATGGACCGATTAATCTCTAAACGCACTTCTGAGTCAATAGTCCCTTGGCACCAACTCCACAAATTCGCTTGCATACAATTGAAGTACCCTAAGCTGTGTGACGCCGTTAGTGAAAGGCGTCATACAAATTTAAAGTTTCATCTAGCCAAAATAAAAATCGAAGTAAAAGATACTTGCTGACTGTACTTGGAAGAGACTAAAGCGAACGCAAATACTCCGTGCGAATGTCCAGCCTTAAGCTTATTGGTGGCAGGCAGGCACATAAGTATTAAATAGTGATGCCATGGGGGACCTTTACATTAGAAAGATGCTAGTAATAACGAATAAATCTACACATATAATAAAATAGTAACCCATTTCCTGTCTGTCTGTCTGTCTGTCTGTCTGTCTGTCTGTCTGTCTGTCAGTCTTTCTTTTCTTTTTTATTTTGTGTTCGCATCACGTAAAAACTACTGGATGGATTTTAACAAAATTTTGTGAGGAGCCACCTTAGAATCCTGTTTCCAATATAGGATAATTTTTTCCGCACAAATATCTTATTTCCAAGAGAAAGTGGATAAAAGACAGTGAGTGTACGCCGTTTTTTTATTTTTAAAATAAGTATATTTTAAGCAACGTTGCGCAACAGATGGCGCTGTTTTAAAATAATGAGTAACTCATTTCCTGACTGTCTTTTACAGAATTTTACAATAATTTTTAGAATTTTATATAATTTTTTTAATTTTACCCAGGGATGGATACCTTTATATAAAGTATATACGTAGGAGTCTTAAAATTTGGTGTGTGGATTACTTTCAAAGCAAAATTGTCTGTAATAAGGCGGTCGACAATTACCAGTCGTCCGTTTGATACCGTATTGTCTTAACAATACGTCTACAAAGCGTCTACAAACATGTGTAAAAAGCATCTACAAACTTGCTGCGCATAACGAAATAACAGTTAGCAATTTAAAAACTTGGCTGGCAGTACCATGTGCATCTGTTAAGAGTGCAACAGCACATCGGACTAAATTACATTTCATGTAATTTCATGTAATTTACATTTCATGTAATTTCATGTAATTTAGGTCCAAACCACATACATCACATTATTTCCCTCGAAGGGCCTCACCAGTAAACGGTTACAGAAATTGTGGCGAAATCCCTGTTGGACTACCGCTTTCCGTGGCACCAGTTGGTTGGACACTGATCAGACCTCGAAGGTTCTTACCCTCCAGTTAAAGGGCCCGTTAAAGCCTCAGGGACTGGTGCCCCCCTAAACCCCGCATTGCCGTCGAAGTTTTAAATAGCGATATTTAAAGCCTAGTGACTGCACGAGACTCAATGAAATTAAGATAGTCGTAAATTGCCGATCGGGTACGAAAAAACAATGGAGAGCGAATGGGATTCCTTGCTACACTTATAACGGGTCCGCCAAATAACTTTTTTTTTGAAAATGCTATAAAAAAAACTACTGAATATTTTCTCAAATTTCTGTTTTAGTTAAAAGTACAATACTTCCGGTTAAAAATGGAAAATAATTTCATTCAAATGGCTGCCTCGGCTGGCCATGCAGTAGTCTACACGATCGGTCCAATTTTTAAGCACATTATCTATTATGTGCAGCTGGCTTCACGAATATTCTCCTTTAAAGCTTCAATTGTCTCTGGCTTGTCGTCGTAACACTTATCTTTGACGGCACCCCACAAATAGTAATCCAACGGTGTCAAATCGCAGCTCCGAGCTGGCCAAACGACATCAGTTCTGCGGCTGATAATGCGATCTTCAAATACAGGGCGCAAAACATGGAGTGTAGGTTCGGCTGTGTGGCACGTAGCGCCGTCCTGTTGAAACCAAATGTTGCCAATATCCTCCTCTTCAATTTTTGTGAACAAAAATCCGTTCAACATGGCCCGATAACGATCGCCATTGACTGTAACGGCCACTCCTTGCTCATTTTCGAAGAAAAATGGCCCAATTATGCCTCTGGACCAAATTCCGCACCAAACAGTGACTCGTTTTGGGTGCATCGGCTTTTCAATGTATGTGTGCGGGTTTTCTGTGCCCCAAATGCGACAATTTGGCTTGTTTACATACCCGCCAAGATCAAAATGAGCTTCATCTGAGAAGGTGATTTTTTTTTTGGCAAAATCGGCATCTTCTGTAAGTCGATCGCAGACCCACTTAGCGAAGTGAAGTGAAGTGAAAACGCTTATACACAACCATATTCGTTCAGCGGAAGGATAAAACTAATTATCTTTCAAATTAGACATGAGCTAAGTGTTACCATTCAAGAAATAAGCACTAGTTGAAAAAAAAGTTAGGTGGTGGACCCTTTATAAGGAACTTAAGTTGGTGGTCATCCAATATTTTTTGCGGATTTTCTTTGCAATTTCCGACTCAGAAAATAGAAGAATTGTAGCAAGAGGCAGGGGTATGACCCCTTTTTTCATATTTAAAAGTTAACTTATATTACGTTTACGTTAGGAACTCTAAAACTATTCTAATGTAAATTAGTTTAAAAACCATAACGTTCGCTTCACGTAAAGACTACTAGATGGATTTTAACAAAATTTTGTAAGGAGGTACCTCAGCATCCTGATTCCAATATAGGATACTTTTATTTTAAACACTATTGCGTGACATTAGGCGCCTATTGAAAAAAAAAATGTATTTTATTTGTATTTTTACTTTGTATTCCACAAATACAAACATTATTATAATATTTTTAACACCTTTTACAGAGTCTTACAAAACTTTTAGAATTTTTTATAAATTTTAGAATTTTATCCAGGGATGGGTATCTTTATATAAAGTAAATACATAAATCATAACTGAAGCACTATAAAAGTAAGAGTCTTAAAATTGGTGTGGAATACTTTCAAAGCAAAATCGAGCAAAATATTGTCAGGACGACGTGGCGGGCATAGCTTGTCTATATTAAGTCATGATTAGCGCTAGCCCAAACTGTATAAAATTGAATGAGTAAAATTTAGTATCAATTTTGGTTTTTACTATAAATCAGATGAATCTAAGATTCAAGCTTAAAAATGTCGTCACTAAAGAAAGTAAATTTTGGGTAGTATATAGTGAGCTGGTCAATCAGTCTAGGAGTTGTGGGTTCGATTCCTATTTAAGACTCTGTGTGTTTCACTACAAGGGGTGGAAGTCTTCGTTGCTATGATCGACAAATTAAGTTAACAGATAAAAAATAGTTTAACATTTAAATTTGATAATTTTCTCTTAAATAATATTTTTTCTATTATTAAATTAAATCATAAAACTCGCGGGAGTCCTTTTTCAAATCTAAACAAATTCGACAATTAAAATTGTTTAAATCCGAAATCCAATTGCAGCGACGATTCCTTGCAGTGATCTAAAAAAAAAAACGAAGACACGTTAGAAAAATTACTTCAACCATAACCAAAACCTTTTAACTGTAGTTTCGTACAATAAAAGAAACTAATTTACTGTTCAACAATACAAAATACAAAGCAATACAATGATACTCTTTACTACATACAAATGCTATAATGGGAAAAACAACAAAAATAATAATAATGTGGGTACAATTTATTTCCATTCTTTGTTTTTTTTTTCCTGCCCGTAAAAATTTCATCCAATGTGAGGTTCCTTAAACAACGATTTTTTTTTTTTTTTGGTTATTTAAAAGGCAAAACAACACATTACAAATATAAAGAAGGATCATGGACATGGGAACAGACAGAATAGCGTAAGAAAGAAATGAAAAAAAATTTAATTTCGCTAGAGATTTTTCTGCATTTCCTCGTGTTTTTCCTGAAACACAGTGCCCCAATTCATTTTGAATGGTTGATGGTTATAGTTCGGTTTTTTTTTGTGCTGGTTGTAAGCTGCTTCGCTTACAATTGACTCCATCTCTTAGTCCTGTTTTGTGATGATTGTTATCCAAGCATATAATTTCCTTCTGTTAGGCAAGCAACAGAGCTTTGGTGGTGGCAATGGATGTTGTTTTGTTTGCGTTGGTCTAAAATACGAGTGTATTTCGCAAAAATATTTAAATTAAATTCTTTAAAATGATTCTCTTTGTTTTTCCATTTTAGTGTTATAAAATGTTTAATAAATACATAGGCTTTTTGTGGTCGTTAATATTCAGAAAATTTCAGATGGAAAAATAAAATTTGTAAATATTAGCCCGAACTGTTGACAAGTTTAATGTTTTTTTTTGTGGTGTCTTTAATTCTAAAAAATGCCATGAATATTTGACTATTGAAAGGAAAATATATCCTATTATATATCAAACTAGCTGTGCCCGCTACTTCGTCAGCGGCCTTGCAATATTTTATTCGATTTTGCTTTGAAAGCACTCCACACCAAAGACCCTTACTTTTTTAGTGCCTCAGTTATGGTTTATGTATTTATTTCATAAAAAGGTTCTCGTCTCTACTAAAAATAAGTAGATACCTAAACCATAACTGAAGCATTAACCGATATGCATAGTTTAAGCTTATGGTTTAGAGCTTCAGTTATGGTTTATGTATTTACTAAATAAAGAGTCACATCCTTACTAAAATAACTGCGTAGTTTTACTGCTTTTCTCCACTTTCTCTTGAAAATAAGATATTTTTGCGGAAAAAAAGTATTCTATATTGGGATCAGGATACTAAGGTACCTCCGCACGAAATTTTGTTTAAATCTAACTAATAGTTTTTACGTGATGCAAACAAAAAAAGGACATACAGGAAATAAGTTACTATTTTATTATATGTATGTATAGATATGTATGAATAATCAAGATATATTATAAGGAAGTATACAGATTTACGACAGTGCCAAGCTTGTCGCCTTAAATTGACAGTGTTTTTATCATTGGGTGGTTAGAACGCGTCTACCAAAGCCCTTGTTGTGCATAGTAACACTACAAGTATCAATTTCTGGACATGTATGGTACAAGTGGTACAAGCGCTTTACAGAAGGCCGAGAAGATGTTGATGACGATGAGCGTCCTGGAGTTGCAACCGCGTCAATAAGTGAAAAACACATTGCAACAGTGAAAAAATTGTTTTAAAAAATTGTCGAATCACTATTAGGGAAGTAGCAGAGGATGTTGGCATATCAATCGGCTCATGTCATGCAATTTTCTCGAATGTGTTGTGCATGAAACATGTGGCAGTGAAGTTTGTTCCAAAATTGCAAAATTTGGAGCAAAACTACGTCACATTAGTATCGCTCAGCAGTTGTTGAATGACATCAACGACGATCAAGGTTTGCTCAAAAGGGACAAAACGTGGATATATGGTTATGACGTCGAAACCAAGGCCCAATCATACCAATGGAAGCGGCCAGATGAGCCAAGACCATTAAAAGCATGCCAAGTTCGATCAAATGTGAAGGTTTTGCTCAATGTTTTCTTCGCTTACAATGGCGTGGTGCATCTTGAGTTCTTGCCTTCAGGTCGTACGGTTAATAAGGAATACTACAATGAAGTTTATAAGGAATACTACAACGTTTGGTGAAGCAATACGGTTCAAACGATCGGAATTGTGGTAAACAAAAAGTAATGGATTCTGCATCACGATAATGCACTAGCTTACACATCAATGCTTATTCGCGATCTTTTGACCAAAAACAACACTCTAATCATGCCTCAACCACGTTATTCACCAGATTTAGCTTTCTGCGACTTTTTCCTATTCCCAAAACTAAGGAGACCAATGAATGCATAGCGTTTTGCCACATTTGATGAGATATAGTCTGGATCGAAGAACGAGCTGATGGCCATACCAAAAAATGCATTTAAGAAGTGCTTCGAGTATTGGAAGAAGCGCTGGCATAAGTATATTATATCTGCTGGGGATTACTTTGAATGGGACAAAGTTGATATTGATGAATAAATAAGTACTTTACAAAAAAAAGTTAAAAATTCACATTTTCTTTTGAACATTTTCTTTTGAAAAAAACAACTTCATTGTAATATTTCTTTTTTTTTCAATTTTCCTGAGGAGTAATAGTAATTTTTTGAAACTAACCCTCTGGGGTGTACCGTGGAGTAGTACTATGGAGTAGTTTCAAAACTAACCGCTTGTAGGTGCTCCATTGATGACATACGAGTAGTATTCAGACTACTCGCATGTGTTCAAAGCTGCTTTATATGGTCTACACCAGAGATCGTAGAAATGTACAAGAAATTTTAATGGACACCTTGAAAACACTTTTATACATTGAAGACATTGCCTTTCTTTCGGCATGTACATCTGATATTAATGTGTGGCTATGACTGTACTTGTGTACATCTTGTGTATATGCTTTAGCAAGCAAACACATGGGTGGGAGTTGCCATATTAGTGTTTTCTGTAACTTTTGAACTAGAGACATAAAAGTGATATTGCGTTTTTATAATATTTTCAGTATTTGCTTTTACACCACACACACACTTTAATCTTATGAAGTTACAAAACAAATTCAATGTTATCTTCATTTTGGTTAGAAAAAACCAAAAACGTCAACGCTGTTTACTTTTACAAAACAAACTCAATGGTATCATCACCACGAATGTGCATACGTATATAAAGTTAATTTGATGTTTTTAACGTCTTCAATGTACACATTTAGATATAATGCACAGAAGTGGACACTCAAGATTTATTCGTGTATAAAGTGAGTCATGCATACATTTTTCAATGTATTTTTTTTTTTCGATGTCCATTGTGTAGCTTTGTGTGTATAGAGGATAAAAAGTGTACACTAAATTAATCTCTGGTCTACACCTTGGAAATCGTTATGTTAAATGGACCACGCTTTTTCTATACATATGGGTTACTAATGGACTAATCCTAGTCCATTATGGAGTATAATTTACGAGCGTGTATCGACTAGTCGCATTATCTGTAGGGATATGTATGGGTTTACATTAATTAATTTTTCTTGTTTATTCTAGATGTGTAGAACTTAATCGTTAAAGAAATCGTTAAAGAACAAACAAATTTTTGAATATCGGCTTAAAGTTTTCATATACTATCTTCACATTCACTAGCTTAAGGCAACAAGGCGCTGTTCAAATTCGAAATAAAAATTTGACAGCTCATCCATATCATATGAAGTTTCAATTAGAAGTCAGTTTTTATTTTTATTTCTGTTTTTGTGTTTTGCTAACACAAAACGGCGGACAAACATATAATTTATTTTTGTTTAAAAATTTTATAAATTTCATACATTTTTTCATTTTTATTATTATAGTTTTTGTGGCCATACGGTATAAGTGCTTAAGTCGGCTTAAGCAAAATTTAAGTAACTGACACCTTTGTAACCTTCGTACTCCAAAGTACCCATGTGCAAAGTTTCAATTACTTTGTACCATTTTTAAGGAAGTTCTAGTGAAATGATTTTCCGCTTATTTTGTTTCAATGCCTAATCGCATTTGGAAAAAAAGTTTAAAAAGCTACAAGCTCTTTTTCCAAATCATAAGAACTTCGTTCACAACTTATTATTTGCAATGCCTGTGTATTTTTGACTCCCATATGTAAAGTTTAAAGACAAGCTAGTTTTGAAAATTAATTTTAAAGTTTTAAATTGCTCTCCTACAAAACTTAAAAATCAGACTTACGCACTTTTTCCTTATTGCCACAGATTTTTGTTTGTTTCTTTACTGTGTATGCGTGGCATTATTTTTATTAAATCACCAATTTTTTTGAGAATTCTCAACAGAGATGGTTAACGATATTTAAAAATTGTACCAATCAGCTTCTTAATTTGTACTTTTCGGACTGACACTGAACTGAAAATATTTTGTTTGTGAAGTCAAATTTTTGTTCATATTGAATAAAAAAAATTTAATATAAATGTGATATAACTTTATTATAAAAATTTACCAGTTCATTAGAGTCTCCCTCTTAAACTTCAAGTAATTCGCTACTTAATTATCATAAGCGATATACCTAACTCAAGTTAAAAGGCTGAAAATGTCTACGAGCCACATCATAAGGTTTATCTGGCCAAGTCTAGATCAAGCTGTAAATCAGCTTTTTCCACAGCAGCAATTAAAGGTCAATCAAGACTATGAGTACGAAGCATTGCAACATTGGCGAACAACTCAAATCAATTTAGACTGCTATTGCAGGAGTTGTCATAATAAGGTGATAAATTTAGCTATTTGTTAATTTAAATTCTTAATTGTTATGTCCTTTAAGGCGTACCTCAACGTTTCCTGAGATAACACTTACCCGAAAACCTCACCGTAATTTCGATGGCAGCAATGGATAAATTTAAACTCTTCACAAGCTGCTTACAAACTACAAAACGATCTTTAGGTGGTGTGAGTTTAAAAATGTATGAGTTATTTGTTTACATACATATGTTTGTTTTTTACTTACATAATTAAGATTTTTCAATTATATCTAAGTGGCAACGCTTGATTAAAAAAAAGAAGAAAAACAATTATTAAATTGTACCAAACGAGACTTTGGTATCCCATTGTACTTTTCAGGGTCGAATTTATGCTAATCTTCAAAAGATGTAATTGTACCAACTAGCGCTGGAAAAGTCTTGAGTAGTGGGTACCGAGTACCCGATACTCGATTATCTTTTTGGGTACTCAATACACAAAAGTAGTTAATCAATACTTTTAAGGTTGAATTTTCAGAAACAAATTTATAAAAATATTTGACAAGTACGACGATAAATTTCTTCTGCTATTATGTAAACGAAAGTATTGAGTACCCAATTCAAAAGTATTGGGTTGTATCGAGTAATTAAAAGTAGTAGAAATTACCAGCACTAGTACCAACTTTACCATCTCTGAGTCTCAATATGCCGGTGGAATTTATGATTGAACCAGTGCGTGGTTTCCTTTGAATGTGTTGCTGTGGTTTTGGTTTTTGTTGCTTTTGGCTTGCGGTATTTATGCGTTTTATGTGCATTTTGTAGCATTCAATCATTATTGCACAATTCAACATAAAATGCTTTTATACATTTATTTAGTCACTAGCCCACACACGTTGTGTGCGTCCTGACAATATTTTAATCGATTTTGTTTTGAAAGTAATCCACACCAAATTTTAAGACTGGTATAGTTCTTCACGCATACGTATTTACTTTATATAAAGGTACCCATCCCTAAATAAAATTCTAACATTTTTATAAAATTCTAAAAGTTGTTGTAAACCTCTGTAAAAGTACAAATCAAAAAAAAAATCAAATACAAACTTTATTCAATTGACTTTTTGGCAGTAAGTAATTCATATTTTGTCATTATGTATTTTAAAACAGCGCCATCTGTTGCGCAACCGTGTTTAAAATACCCCACTTTTAAACCGGAAATTGTAGTACCTTTAAACCGGAAATTGCGTACATTCACTGCATTTTTCCACTTTCTTTTGGAAAGTATCTTATATTGGAATCAGGATGCTAAGGTACCTCCTCACAGAATTTCCATCCATCTAGTAGTTTCTACGTGATGCGAACACAGACAGACAGGAAATGTGTTACTATTTTATTATACATATGTATAAATATAGATGTACGGATTGATTATAAAATTATCCATACTACGCATTTCTAAAATAAACTATCACATCCTAAAATACAATGAATGAATAAATTGGGACGAAATCCTAAATAATTATATTTTTAAATCAAGTTGGAGGAAAAATAAATCAAATCAAATCTAAAAAATTTACGAAGTTATGGCGTTTTGAAATTTTTAGTTCAAAATTAAGTATAGGTTAAAGTTGGACAACTAACTTATGCAAGTTTTCAGTTTTTAAGACTGTCTAATTAAATATGGTAAATATGAAATAAAATATATTTTTTAGTTTGTCTTAAGATATCGTTTGGTGCGGCAGAAAACCTGAAATTTAGTTTTGTCCCCTATTAAAAATTTTGCGCTGGCAAGATAAGGTATCTTTGGTCAGTTTACGTCACATTAAGAGGTTAGGTTTGATTACTATATAGCCTTTTTATTTTATCCTGTTCATACACAAAATAAAGAACACGCCTATGGTTTGTTTACACACTGTGTAATTTTTTAAGTCATGGCAAAATAACCATATACGGACACCACTACGTCATAAAAGACCAAAAAAAAGACCCCTGTCTCCCAGTTTTGCCCAAAGTCCTCCAGGTTTTTTTTATGGGCCTTCAAAGATGTGGGGCCTCGATGTAATTTTTGCAAAAAATTATCATTTACTCAAGCTCATATTTTGCAAACCGTTTGAAATTTTGATATACTCTCTGAGGCAAATATGTAGCTCTTGTCATAAAGAACAAATGAATTTAAAAATTTTCGGCAAATTTTTCACTTTTGCGGCTACCGAAGCGCTACCTAAACGGTGTTAAGAATCATTCCTAGGAAGTTCATATGTTCTAGAAAGTTGTTTATTGAGATCTTAGGTTCATTTTTGTAGTTGATTGTTTCCTTGAATTTTGAACGGTTTGCTACCTATGGACCTGAACAGGGGAAAAAAGTTAAAAAAAAATTGAATTTTATAAAGTTTTTTGCGATTTTGGCCTTGAAGATGAAGTTTTTTTGATTTTATATGTTAACAATTTTTGTTCTTTATGACAAGAGCTACAACTTTGCCTCAGAGAGCATATAAAAATTTCAAACGGTTTGCAAAACATGAGCTTGTGTAAATGATCATTTTTTGCAAAAATGACATCGAGGCCCCACATCTTTGAGCGCCCATAAAAAAAAAAAACTGGAGGACTTTGGGCAAAACTGGGAGACAGGGGTCTTTTTTTTGGTCTATTATCACGTAGTGGTGTCCGTATATGGTTATTTTTTTCCGTGTTGCACTGTGTTATTCTCGTCGCCTTACGGTATCCTTTTTTGTTAAGCTACAAGATGTTCTAATCTATACTCTACTAAATGTCCATTTGCACAATTCCACCTCCGCTTTTCATTTAAATAAGTTTGAACATTCGTTATATAACGTTTATATAAAGAAATTTTCTAATTTTTCTTTAATTTTTTTTTTTTGTTTTTTTGCTAACAAATTTTAGAAATTATGAACTCTGGAGAAAAGATATTGGTCCTTTAGAACCGGGTTTATACCCGGCAACCTATGGACGTGAACATTTAATTGTGCTTTACTTTTGGTTTTCACTAAAAAAGGTCCTTTGCATTGTGTGAAATAGATTATGAAACTTATTATTTTCCAAAAGTTTTATTATTTAAATTTTCTTTAATGTTGTGTCGAAAATACACACTATTACATGGACATAGCTCATCTGGGTATACTATAGAGAAAAAAATATTTTCACCAATTAAAGGTTTTAATTGGTTTCGGGGTAAAATTTAAGTAAAAAATTAATTGATTCAATTATTTGTTTAATTAAGAATTTTGTTGTTGTTGTTCTGTTTTAAAGAAATGTATATTTGAATTAATTAAAAAATTAATTGAACTTTAATTAAAACAATTTTTTTTTTCTGTGTAAACAAATACAATACTTCGTGTAACAATTTTAATAGCATAAATTAGTTGAAATAAAAAAAAAACATCTATTTTACTTTACTTATTTATTTTGATAAAAACCTCAAATTAGCTTTTTAACATGCAACAGTAACCAGAAAACTAGATATAATCAAATTTATTCTGTAGATGTTAAACGGCGATTAACTGAAAAATCACACAGATTTTCCTTCGAAACTAAACTAGAAAAATATTTTGTGGATATTTTCAAGGTTTATCGAAATTTAAAAAATATTAACATTTGAATTACAAATTAACTTTGACTACGAGCTGGACGCAGATCCAGACTTCATTAAGAATGTGTGTGAAGATAAATACGTATACTCATATACTGGAAATTTTCACTAAGTCACATTTTCAAAATGTTACAAAAATGTTCACAAATACTTTTGGAAAAACGTGTGAAGACAGTTTGTTAGTATGATCTATTATCTTCCTAATAGTACCGGTTTGATTCCCCGGAAGGGATGGAAGGGTTTGGACACAGTAACAATATTTCTAAAAAAGAGTCCGAAAATCTGTGCAGAATACGTACTAAATGTATGGGAAAACTTTTTTATCGCATGATATATTTTTTCAGTAAAAAAAATGGTTTTTGTCTCTGCTAGTTAAATACGTATTTATTTTTACACACATTCATTAAGATATATTAAGTGGTTCGTAAGCTACCAAAAAGTTTTTAAACTACTGTGTGAGGTATTTAAAAAAAAAGACTTGAAAAGCATCCAATCTGCTGGCCCGTAGTTACATTTAACTAAGATAAAAGGTTATTGCTGCACTTTTCCGCACATCAGAGGGATGACCCACAAATGATAACAACGGTGAAACATAGAATTTCTTACCTAGCACTGGCTGGATTTAAGAAGTATATTTGTTTTCTTTTTAGATTTAAGAGACAAGTAATTTGTTACTTCAAATATATTGCAGCTAGGCCGCCACGTCCTGGGCGTCCTGACAATATTTTGCTCGATTTTGCTTTGAAAGTATTCCACACCAATTTTAAGACTCTTACTTTTTTAGTGCTTCAGTTATGGTTTATGTATTTACTTTATATAAACGTATCCATCCCTGGATAAAATTCTAAAATTTATAAAAAAAATCTAAAATTCTAAAATATGGGCTGCATGCAAAATGAACCTATGAAAAATCGCCCCAAAGTATAAATGAAAAATTGCCCAAGAAATCTTCATACAAAATTGTTAACCCAAAAATTTTGGGTGTTTTTTGGTCATTTTTGGAGAATAATTCATTTTTATATTTTTGGGCGATTTTTCATAATGAAGAATTGCCCTGTGGCGCCTAATTCTGAAGTTTAACAATAAACAATAATTAATTTATTAATTTAAATAATTAATTTCAACTCATATTAGCAAACTATTTGTACCTTTATTATTTGTTTGTTCGCATATATTTCCTTTCATATTTATTTTAATAAACGCATACAATATTTATTTGCGTACATTGGCAACAGTATATTTAACTTGGTACCAAAACGCTTCCTAACAGACTGTGATTACAGATTACATACAACTTCTACTTCAATCAACGGTTCAATTAATTTAAATCAACGATTTAATTTAGCATCATAACCACGGTTACTCAGAGTTCCTTTCGCAGCACCCACAGGAGCAGCAGGAGTCACAGTTTTCTTGGATTTTGATCAAAGATTACATACAGAAGTTGCAAGCTGAAAGCTTTCTCGATCAATTAAACCAATATCAATGCCCTTGCTAAAACTATTCACATTTTTATATTTAATAGGAAAACTATAAATAAATTTGGGCGATAATTCATTTATATTTGGGTATTTTTTCACAATTTTTGAGCCAAATTTACATTTTTCTTTTTTGGGCAATCATCTTTCTTTGGGATGATTATTCATTCGGAAATTTTTCATTTTTGTTTTTGGGCGATTTTTCATAGAGCCATTTTGCATGCAGCTTAAAAAATGTTTGTAAAACTCGATAAGAGGTGTTTAAAATATTTTATAAATAGTAATGTAATTCCACAAAGTAAAAATACAAATTTTATTCAATTGGTGCCATCTGTTGCGAAATTTTGTTTAAAATATCTCACTTTCAAAAATAAATAGTGCGCAACCATGTTTAAAATATCCCAGTTTTAAACCGAAAATTTCAGTGCCTTCAAACCGGAAATTGCCCACTTGCACTGCTTTTTCTCCACTTTCTCTTGGAAATAAAATATTTTTGCGGAAAAAAAAGTATTCTATATTGGAATCAACATTTTAGAGTACCTTCTCACAAAATTTTGTTCAAATCCATCAAGTAGTTAGTTCAAGTAAGAAAAGCAGACAGACAGACAGAAATGAGTTACCATTTTATTATATGTATAGATAGGTACAATAAGTGAAAATATGGAAAAATGTAAACAACGAAAATTTGTTTGTATAAATTAAAAATAAAATAAATAGTTTTTTGAAAAAAAGGTGAACTGATTAAAAAAAAACTAAGCCAAAACCGTTTATGAAATAAAAACGCCGAGCAACTGATTTCGAATTAAAATACTCATTTTACGGATTCTAGCTAAATAAATCTGTAGAAATAACGGTAAATTATTCAAAGAATTAGATATGTGGGATATGTGGAAAATATCATTTGGAAATTTCATACAAACATACTTACTTGCATACATACATATTCTTATTTAAAAGATATTTTGTTCAGTCAACTTAATTATGTATGTATGTATGTATGTATGTATGTATGTATGTATGTATGTATGTATGTATGTATTTATGTATGTATGTATGTATGTATGTATGTATGTATGTATGTATGTATGTATGTATGTATGTATGTATGTATGTATGTATGTATGTATGTATGTATGTATTTATGTATGTATGTATGTATGTATGTATGTATGTATTTATGTATGTATGTATGTGTATGTATGTATGTATGTATGTATGTGTGTATGTATGTATGTATGTATGTATGTATGTATGTATGTATGTATGTATGTATGTATGTATGTATGTATATATGTATGTATGTATGTATGTATGTATGTATGTATGTATGTATGTATGTATGTATGTATGTATGTATGTATGTATGTATGTATGTATGTATGTATGTATTTATGTATGTATGTATGTATGTATGTATGTATGTATGTATGTATGTATGTATGTATGTATGTATGTATGTATGTATGTATGTATGTATGTATGTATTTATGTATGTATGTATGTATGTATGTATGTATGTATGTATGTATGTATGTATAAAATATTCCTAGAAATATTTTCAACATGAAATAATTTTACATGGCTGCTGTTATTTAAATACATAAATGATGCTGACGGTCATGATATTGTTGATAAATTCTTTCCAACTATTTTCAATTGTTGAGTTAAGGTACAAATATTAAATTCAAGCAAAATTCTTTCAAGTGCATACTTCTATCATTAAAACATAATTATGTACATACATATCGCACTTGATCACCATGAGGGTATTAACTCAAAATTTTTAAATTTAGACTTTTTTTCAAGAAATCAAGTAACAACATCAATATCTATCTACTGTAAAAAATTCTTTACGTATTCTGATTACTCTTTCATCTCGAAACCCGTATATGAGAGCATTTTCGTGATAGTGTCTTGAGTACCTGTATATCAAAAAAAAAGGTATTATTTTGATTTGGCAATAATTGCAAAAAATTAGAAGAAAAACAATTTAAAGTCTTGTTGATCAAGTGCGATATGTAGAATTATTTTTTTCTTTATATCTGATAGCAACGTAAGCTACATAATGATAACCAACAACAAGTAAAAATATTTGTACAACTATACTAAAGAAAAAAAAGAGTGCATTATTTACACTTAATTCTTCAAAATAAACCAAACATTAAGCAAATCTCTAGCAACAATTACAGACAGCTATTACACATCAAACACATGGATTTGCACTGGAATTTTTTTTTTTTTTTCTTTTGAATTTTTATTTATTGTATCTTCAATATATTTTGAACCATCAATAATTACTCATATCTTAAGTCTAAACAAAAAAAAAATATACTTTTAAAGTCTAACCAGTGCTGGACCAAAAAATGTATGTTTCACGGTTACTGTTATTTGTGGGTCATCCCGCTAATATACGGATGAGAGAAGCAGTATCCCTCCTTCTTAGTCTTAATGTAACCAGGTTCATTTAGTATGTTACGGGCCAGCGGATTCGGATGAGATTCAAGCTTCTCTGTAAATACCTTATAGCATTTAAAGAAGCTTGACTGATGGCACGTTTAGATCTTTATGGATGTTCGAGTTTTTTTATATACGTCCCAAGGAGCAGGTGTAATTATACGTAGAATCTTATTTTGGCGCCTTTGTATTTTTCTCCATTGCTAGCTGAGGCAGTGCCCCATAATTGAATGTTATAACACCAAATTGGTTTTTGAATTGACTTGTACAATAGTAGTTTGCAATCTAAGCTTAGAGTAGAGTTACTACCAATAAGCCAGTTTAGTTGGACGACTTTTAACTTCATTTGTGTTAACTTTGATTCTATGTGTCCTTTCCAAGTAAGGCGCCAGCCAAGATGTATGCCGAGATATTTCACGTCTGAAAGCTGTGGTATCGTTTGGTTATTTATGTGAATAGGGGGGCACGATTCTCTACGCAGTGTAAAGGTTATGTGAGTACATTTTTGTTCATAAACTTTTATTCTCCATTTCTTTAACCATTTTTCTAAATTGGATATGTGGTCTTGTAATTATCGTGATGCTACTTGGGGTCTTTTGTGAATGCTTAAAAAAGCTGTGTCATCAACACATGTCGAGGTGTGGACTCGGTTACTAGTTGGCATGTCTGAAGTATACAATAAGTATATAAAGGGCCCTAAAACACTACCTTGGGGAACTCCGGCTTTGATTGGCTGGGGTGAGCTCAAAAAATCTACTTATTTCACAATAAATTTTCGTTCGGTTTAATAACTAACTAGCAGCTTATATAGGTTTATGGGAAAATTCACTTTTAGCTGATATATTAGGCCTTCATGCCATACCTTATCGAATGTTTGAGAAACGTCCATAAAAAGCGCAGAGCGCTATTTTCCCTCTTCAAATGTCTTCTTAACAACATTAACTAACTTGTGAGTTTGTTAGATCGTACTATGTTTTTCCTGACGGCGAATTGATGGTTTGGAATACATCCTTTGTCGCTTAGAATCGGGTTCAGCTTAGTTATTGACATCCTCTCAAACAGCTTCGACATATTAGATATAAGGCTTATAGGTCTGTATGATTCAATTTTTGTGTGGTCTTTTCCTGGTTTAGCTATACGAGGCAACTCAAATAACATCTGTTACTGGTTTTATCTACGCCCGGGGATTTTTTTAGTGTTTAAATCTGTTATTGCCTTTTCAATATCACCAAATTCAAATCTTAGCGGTACTACAGCACTAGCCTCAACAATTGGCAACTCAAATATATCAGTCGAATGTGTGTGAAGATAAATAGGTACATATTTAACTAGCAGAGACAAAAATTTTTTTTTGTTTTAATTGAAAAAAATATAGCATGGAATAAAAAATGTTCCCATACAGTTAGTACGTATTCTGAACAGATTTTTGCACTTTTATAAAAAATATGGTTGTGTCCAAACCCTTCCATTTCAGGGAATCAAACCGGTACGATTAGAAAGATAATAGATCATACTAACAAACTGTGTTCACACTTCTTTCGAAATGTATTTGTGAACATTTGTATAACATTTTGAAAATTTCTAGTATATGAGTTCTCTGCCCGAAATAGCCACTGTGTCCAAACCCTTCCATTTCATTTTATATTCACATACAAAAGTATTCTGGTGTAACTTTATGCTGTGTGTTGTCAAGATGGCACACCTCAAATATGTTAAATTTTAAAACACGCCATTTTTTTTTTTTTAATAAAAGATATTCAAGCAAATAAACTATTTGCTTTCTTAATCGCACGAAAACACTAATTGGACAATTTTAATGAAAAGAAAGGAGGAAAAGCATGAACAAAAACCGGAAAGTGTACAACCGTATTAAATGACAATAAAATTCATCATTAAATAAAAAAAATATTTAAACATAAAACATTACGACATAATTTAGAAGAGTGTTTGGCAGCCTCATTGGCAGTAAAGCCCATTTCACAATACTGAGTATTAAGACAAAACTTAAATATTATGAGAAAATGTGAAAGCAATATGTTATAAAAATTTGAAATAATACCGAAAGAATCAAAATTCTTTTAAATAATGCAACATCATTTTTAGAAATTTTCCTAAACGCTATAATTTTTATATAGCGTGTGTAATTTCTACAATATGCATTTCCGACCCCATAAAGTATATATATTATGGATCCTTATAGAAAGTTGATTAATCGATGTCCGTCCTTTGGAGGCTGTGGTCAAAAAACACGCTCACCTATTTTTATTCACGTTTTTTTTTTTTTTTTTGATTTAATGATTCTCTTTTGCTTTTTTTTTGTCAAATAAATGTTAGACCACGATAGGTAGATTGCAAGGATTCCATACAGATCTCGGGGGATCAATAATGTTTTTAGGTTGGTAGGGTTTTTCTCCTTTGATTTGTATTAAAGACCTTTATAGAAAGCAATACACATAGAGGTAGCCAATGGACCCACAGGTTACCCACTGGTAAATAGGAGCAGTTAAAGGGCACATAGGTTGTCAATATGAGGAAATTTATTTTAAGGATTTTTTTATTTAATCTGACCATTCTAACTCAATATAGATTGCAGGAAGGTCCTAAATTAAAAAATTCAGTATAATTAAAAAAAAAAACAATTTAAAATTTAAAAAAAAAAAATTTTCAAAAATATTTACAAAACATTTTTAAAAAGATATTTTTACAAAAAAAAAAACAAACAAAATGTACAGCGGTCAAAAAAGTATTCGACATAGATAAAATTTTATTTGTTTTTCTATAAAATCAAATTAGATTTTGTTTAGTGTCAAAATTGACATACAATTTAATTTACAAGGAACAAGAATATAATTGATATTCTTTAAAACGTTCAGGCACAGACTTTACCAATGACATTGTGCATCCTGAATTAATTTTATACCATTCGTCGTGCAGAATTTCCTTCAACTGGTTTTTATTTGTAAACTTGTGAGATCTCAAATTTTTTTTTTTTTTTTGTTCTGATGACCCCAAAGGTGTTCAATTGGGTTAAGATCTGGAGATTGAGGCGGCGTTTTTATCACTTCCCAGCAGTTCTACAAAAGCCATAGTTTTGTACTCATTGCAGAATGTTTTGGATCATTATCTTGATAAAACTTAAATTTGCCTGCAAGTCCTAATGTTTCTGCGCTTGGACACATATTTTCTTTCAAAAGGTCTATGTCCTAGCCGATCGTGCATGAAATTAGTGCTTCTTTAAAACAATTCTTATTGTTTGGGGAGTAACTGATATGCCTACATATTCCTGGGTATTTTTGGCTAATGTTGATGCATTAACTCGGGGATTATTTTTTAGTTCACGCACAATTTCTCGCTCATGTACCTCTGGCTTATTTTCCTGGGCTTATTTTCAACTGTTTTTGCTTCTTTGTGTTTTTTCATTATATACTGGACAGTAGTCCGTGGCCTTCCAATGATTTCTGAAATAGAATTTTCCGATTTGCCAAATTCAAAATGGTGGATTATTAAATTTCTTATTTCAATAGAAGTTTCTCCTCCTTTGCGTGCAATTTTTGCAACTACGTGAAACTGAATGAAAATAATTCTTGAAAACAGCTTCGATCTAAACTCCTAACGGTATATACAACAACAACAATACGCATATTCAACATATTATAACAAATAGCAAAATAAATGATTTTTAACCGACTTCAAAAAAGAAGGAGGTTATCTATTCGTCTGAATGTTGCTTTTTTTTTTTTTTTTATGTATGTAACCGCAGAACTCAGCCATTTCTGAACCGATTTTAAAATTTTTTGCTTTATTTGAAAGGTTATGCTTCAAGGTTGGTCCCATTTTAAAAACAGTTCATTATATTAAAAATTAAAGGGTGTCCCCATACAACATACATGTTTTTTACGTGTATTAAGAACCGTAAAGGGCAGCAAATTAAAATTTTTAAAAATTGCGTGCCGCTATAGCTCCCAACAGCAGAAATTAATAAAAAAATAAATTTAAAATTTAAAGGGTGTCCCCATAGGTGACATAATATGACCTATTTGGGTCTATCTTTTGAACCGTTATAGACTAAACCTTGAAAATTTTACAGAATGTCGACTACTATGACCGTTATAATAAAATGTATAAATACTCAAAATTTTAAATTAAAGGGTGCTCCAATAGTTCATTTAATTTGATGTATATGGCCATACTTTTGAATAGTTGTATACAGACCGCTGAAATTTACAAAGACCCTGTAGTGCTAAGTCAGCTATAACAAAAATATAAAATTTTGAATTTGCAACTAAAAGGGTGTCCCAATAGTTAATGTAATTCTATGTATGTGGCCAAACTTTTGAACTGTTAGAGACAGACATCTGAAATTTACAAGGCACCTGTATTGCAAAGTCCACTATAGCAAGTATACAATTTGAAGTTAGAAATTAAAGGGTGTCCTTATAAATTGTGTAATTTGATATATATGGCCCTATCTTTTGAACCGTTAAACACAAACACTTGAAAATTAGGCAGAATGTCCACTACTTTCTCTGGTATGATAATAAATATAAATATTTGGAATTATAATGTAAAGGGTGTCCCAATAGTTCATGTAATTTGATATATATGGTTAAACTTTTTAACCTTTATAGACAGATAGTTGAAATTTACAAAGAATCTTTGTGACCAAGTCCTCTATAACAACAGGTCTTTAATTTAACATTGTAAATTAAAGGGTGTCCGAATAGGTGATGTTATTTGATCTGTGTGCCCCTATCTTTGAAACCGTTATAGACAGAGGCTTGACGGATGCTGGTGAAAATAACTTAACTTTTAAACAGTAATAGGGAGAGGCTTGACATTCAATAGTCTTTATTTTTTTCCCTCTAATTTTGGCGCATCTTTTATTTGGTTTAAATCTAATTCTTACAGATTACTTCTTACATTTTTAGTTTAGAATTGGTGCGCTTCTATCTGTTTTGAAGTCGGTTTTTTTTTGCAAGAATTATTAAAAATAAGATTTACTGTCGAATACTTTTTTGACCGCCCGCTGTATTTCGTACAATTTGAGTTTAAAAAGTACCATTTTAGAAGCCTGTTAGTAAAATATTAAAATTTCATTTACCATCCCTGGTACCTATAGTTTTTAAAAAGGAACAATAAATACAACCGATTGAACACAAATATTAATTATTGAAACAATTTTGTTTGTTTTGTGGCAACATTATTTACACCCTATTTTCCTAGAATAATTGCTAAAAAATTAACTTACCTTTCTTTTTTCGGTTTAAACGTGTGGAACATAATTTTTTTCCATTAAAACACTCCGGCAATGGGTTAATGTAGAACATGAAACATTAACCAACACAAAGAATTTTGCGGATGCTTGTGTGCGTGCATTTAGTTTGTAGGTGGTTAAACAAAAACAAATGATAGATGTAAAATCTTGTAGTTTTTTTATTATTCTTTAATATTCATATTTTTTAGCTACTTTTGCATATTTTTTGTCTAATTTGTTTTTTCCATTTCGCTTATCGCTATTTTACTTTACGTATTTCTCTTATTTTTCGTTAAAACATGTGTTTAATTATTTTTTTTTTTGTAGTCAAGCACATTAGAATATCAGACAACAAAATATGTACATAGACGGTATTGGAAAAACATAATAATTAGTTTTTCAAGGTGAAAAATTTGTTTACTTTTTACTTAATCTAAAATTTACACTTTAACGATCTGTTTTAGTTCTATTTATTGATTTGTTTTCCATCAGGCTATCTTTATATCAAAATCTTACAGTTTTCTTGGTTGTAAGATTTTTGTTGTTCAGAAAACAAAAAGGAAAATTATTTTAAGAATTCTTTAAATATGCATTCCTCATGTAAGAAACCTGATTGATACAAAAACAAAACATCACACACACTTAACACACAAACGATTTTTATTTTGAGCTTTCATTTTGCTTTACTTCTTTCTTTCTCTATTGCCTTTTAGCTTTTGTAATTTTTGTTAAAAACTAGTAAATTTTGATCGAGTTTTTAGTATTTTGTTCAAGCAAATTTTAAACAATAATTTCTAAACGTCACATTGATATTTGACTAAAAACCAAAGAAAAACAACACCAATTTATCGGGCGACACAAACGTCACTTACATTTCTTGTAATACTTTGTTTTTATTTATCTTTAACCACCTCTTCCTTATTGCAAACAAATTTGTGCTGAAACTTTGTAAATTTTTCATTTGACTTAAATAGTTATCAATTAATTGATTTATTGTTGATGTAACAAATAGAATTTAATTTGTTTTTCTATTCAATTATCATTACAATCCGTAATTTTAACATTTTAGTTTTCTAAACAATTGTTTTTTATTCATTGAAGGCGACTGACTACACATTGCGTAGCTTCTCTTTAACCGACTCATTCTTAAGCAACTTCCACACTACCGCACGACTAAACGAAGACTGTTTAAAACAAATAAGAAAAATTCTGTTTTGTTTACTTTTCATCTACATTCTGTGTGGATTGCATGTGCAACTGTTCGTCAGATGTTACAGGGTTGTATATTTTATGTATCAGAATTGTATTTTTTGTGGCAGGGTTAGGAAATAAAATTTGCTGAAGACAATTAGTTTTTTTGCAAAAGTTTTGTTAATTATAGCCCGTTCAGGCTGCCACGAAATTAAGTAATTTCGAGCTGAAATTACGAACGAAATCTAAAGTGTTCATACCGGGCTTTTTGACATTTGAGTTAATTTCGGAAACAGCTGATCACGTTTAGTTACATTTGCATAATTAAATTATTTTGCAAAAAGCTTTCGCACAACACTTTCGTATTGATTTAAAATATACACGAATATTAAAAACAACACTACAACAAAATTAATGTAGAATTATGTATATATTTCCATTATTTCATTTGGCTTTTAAATTTTTTTTAAACAAAACGGACTTTCAAGGTTGTAAGTCTGGTCATGGTTGCAAAAAAAGTAGCTTTTTCTACAAAACCAGCGTTGTCTATCGTAATTTCAAGTTAATTTCGACGAAATTAAGTAGAATGAGTTAATTTGGGCAATGGTAAAATGTATGCGAAATTACGTAATTTCAAGTTGATTTCGGACGAAATCACGAAATGACTTAATTTCGTGGCAGCCTGAACGGGCTATTATTAAAATTAACTAAACGTAATCAAGCCCTTAATTATAAAGCTTATTAATCGTAACGGTTATTATATTAATAATATTTTTAAATCAATAAATTTATCATCTTCATGCGGATTCTTAATAACAATACTTCGATTTCCATTTAAATAAGTTACTTGTTGATAGGAAGAAGTCAGCCCCAGCCGCGTGTTCTGACATCCTGTGTAGGAGACGTCGCTGCAACGACTGATTGAAGACAATCATCATGTCTGGTTTCTACGCTTTTGAAATATTTCAAAGCGAGTTCTTCAAAATATCACGGCAATATTTCAAGAGCATTAGAACCTGATGCTGAAATTCTCTTATAGCCCGTTCAGGCCGCCACGAAATTAAGTCACTTCGTGATTTCGGCCGAAATCAACTTGAAATTACGTAATTTCGCATACATTTTACCATTGCCCAAATTAACTCATTCTACTTAATTTCGTCGAAATTAACTTGAAATTACGATAGACAACGCTGGTTTTGTAGAAAAAGTTACTTTTTTTTGCAACCATGACCAGATTTACAACCTTGAAAGTCCGTTTTGTTTGAAAAAAATTTAAAAGCCAAATGAAATAATGGAAATATATTCATAATTGTACATTAATTTTGTTGTAGTGTTGTTTTTAATATTCATGTATATTTTAAATCAATGCGAAAGTGTTGTGCGAAAGATTTTTGCAAAAGAATTAAATTATACAAATGCAACTAAGAGTGATCAGCTGTTTGCGAAATTAACTCAAATGTCAAAAAGCCCAGTATGAACACTTTAGATTTCGTTCGTAATTTCAGCTCGAAATTACTTAATTTCGTGGCAGCCTGAATGGGCTATTAGTGGACTTTTCATTTCAAGTGCTCAAGCTAATTGTAAATAATTAGACTTTTTTTCAATCATCACATAAGCTATTCTATCTGGTAATGGCTGATGGTTTCAATGTACATACATATGTACATATATAAATATGTACAATATATGTAGAAGACCTACTGACTAATAAAAATTAATATCTTGGCAACAATATTAGACCATTAGACAAGTGTAACGAACCTTGGAGTGCCGATGAACGGCTCAAATCAACATATGTACATATTTATGTATGTACATATTTATGTATGTACATATTTATGTATGTACATATGTTGATTTGAGCCGTTCTTTGGCACTCCAAGGTTCGTTACACTTGTCTAATGGTCTAATATTGTTGCCAAGATATTAATTTTTATTAGTCAGTAGGTCTTCTATATCCGCATTTCTCCCGGGTTATACTGTATTGTTGACTTCTAACACCTAAAAGCCAATGCTTTCGGGGCAAGTCCCCGACGCTTGCTCGGGGGACGATAAAAACTTTCAAGGCCTGATCAGTGTCCAAACAACTGGTACCAAGGGAATCTGTAGTCTCATAGGGCTTTAACTGATCCTTGAGGCCGTATATTGTGGCCGAATCCACTGCTCCAACGTTACTCCCCAAGAACATAACGTGAAAATAGTGTTTTCGGTCTTAATCGCAAGAAGGTTGATTTATCCCGATGTGCTGTGTATTTTTTTAAAGATAAGTAACTGTGTTAATTTCTTTGGGAAAGGCATAGAGTATAGAAAAGACAGATGGTGGATAGAGAAACAAAGCTTCAGTTTTGGTAACTGCACGTGATAAATATTTTTAGAACGGTGTTGCAACGCCTCTGGTCTCAAGAAGGCACATTATTTTAAAGCTGAATTACCATTTTATTAATATTTTACTTTGCCAACGATTTAGTGCTATAGTATACCGGCAAAGGAGGGAGCTGTGATGTATACTAATAAGAGCAGGAAAACTAATAAATATCAGAAAAAATAGGTTGATAATTGTCACGCCTGGGATACGAACCCAGGGGACCCGTTTAGTAGTCGACGTGCTAACTACTTAAGCTACAGCACTCTCCGGCTCAGTCTCCAACTTCTAAACAAGGGTTGTGTCGGTATGCGCAACAAAGGCATTGGTTGACACATTGTTTTTCCTCAGTGTTAGACTATCGTCAGGTTAAGGCAACATTTACGCAAATCATATACCCGCATTTATATATTAACTAGCTGTGCCCGCCACGTCGTGGGCGTCCTGATAATATTTTTCTCGATTTTGGTTTAAAAGTATTACACACCTATTGTAAGACTTACTTTTATAGAGTAGCACCAATAAGAGAAAAATTCAAATAAACTAAGAAGAAACAAACAATAACACTATTTTATAGCCACACTGAAGTCGTAGTATTCCTAACAAATTTTAAAAATTAACGCTAAATAACAAAAACAATGTAATCGCATAATTACCTAAGTATGTATTTCACAAAAATGATCAATTTACACAACACTCACGCGACTTAAAACAAATACAAATGTTATTCAATTGGCTATTCGGCAGTAAGTAATTCATATTAGCGCCATCTGTGTTTAAATATCAAAAAAGGTGCCGTACCGTACTATGTAGTTAAAACGATCTGTGTTTTAAAATATACAACTTTAAAAAATTAAAGGTTCCGAGCTGTACTAAAGCCCGTTTCACACTATAATACTGAGTATTAAGATTTTCAATGGATTTTGTAAGATGGAAATCCAATGAGAATTGTATGATTGTCAAAAAATCTAACGTAACATAACATTTCGTTTTCACACTATCACACTTCAAATAAAAAGAAAAATATCAGTAAAGGAATAAGCCGAGACGAGACATTGAACGGCGTCGGCTGAGCAATTTTATGTGGACGGCCAGAGGTGCCGTATCTTAAGTTTGTTTGGCCGTTCAAGTTTTCGGTTAAATAAAATAAAAAACAAAACAAAACAAAAATTAATAATTGCCCGTTGCAATGTTATTGATAAACGGAAGCTTAGTATCAATTTTAACAATATTACGAGCTACGTCTTTGGTATACCGAGATTTGCAAGCGTTTCAAGATACTTAATACTTATCTTAGGAATATCTATGGACAACTATGTACCTACACTTTAAGAATCTACTCTTTCTACATAAAATAACTACAAAAAAGGAACCCAAATATCTATACCTCAAGTTAACACTTATGCGCATCCGAAAGAAACAATAGCAGCCGTACTTTTAAATATAGAAGCCGTGCTCTCTGGAACCATCTCTCAACAAACATACAAACCACCAGCAACAAAATAAAATTTAAAAAACTCTTATTGACACACTACAAATGTAAACAATAGTTAACCAGAAGAAAATTGTTGTTGTATACGTTAAGGTTGATTATTATGTTCATTAATATATTAGGTTTAATGTAATTATATAAGCTTTCTTATTTATTTATTTATTTATTTATTTATTTATTTATTTATTTAGTAGTAAGTAATATATTTTTAAATTCTATTTTAAATTAATTTAACATTTTAATTAAAGTAATCACAACTTTTCTTCTAAATAAATTAATTTCATTTTTTATACAATTTAGTAATTGATTATATTTGTTAAAGCCTTTATAAAATAGTGATTTCTGCATTACGCTGCTTGTTGCCCGTTGTAATCGGAAATCTTGACCATTTCTTAGATTGTACGGTTGAACCTCTCCTACATACGTTAGTTGTTCACACAGATGTTGTGGAGCTGTCCCCATTTTCATTTTTTGTATAAAGCCAATTGTGTTTAGTTCAAGTCTCTGTTCAATTTTTAGCCATTTAAGACAGTTTAGCATATAGTTTATTTGTGTATACCGGTTACATTTTAGTATCGAACGCATCGCTTTATTTTGAAGTCTTGGTATTTGTTGATTGTTGCAGTAAGTATATATTATTGTTGAACCAAATTCGAAATGCGGTTTAATCATGACGTTATATATATATTAGTAGCCGTAATTATTGACACCTTATTTCTCAACCTTTTAAAAAAACCAATTTTTTTTGCCAATCTTTTTACATATATAGTTTATGTGCTCTTTGAACTTGAACCCTTTGTCTATGATAAAGCCGAGATACTTTATAGTATTTATTTTTTCAATTTCTTCATTATTTATTTCAACTTTAATATCAGAGTTCATATTTATTTCCATTACTTTTGTTTTATTTTCATTTAGTTTCAGTTTATTCATTTTTAACCACTTATTTTCAATTTTCAAATCGTGAGATAAATTATCGTGACTTTTTTGTTCCGACTCATCTTCAGTATTTTTACTGAAGAGTATTATCAGCATATAATACTATTTCACACCTTTCCAATATTTGTGGTAACTCGTTTATATATATAATAAATAAAAGAGCACCTAAAACAGTTCCTTGAGGAATACCGTATTCATTATTAATTTTCTCGGATTTTATATTATTCACTTTTGTTGTTTGTTTTCCGTCATTTAAGTATGATTCAAACCATTTCAGTTCTTTTCCTTTTATACCATATTGTTGGAGTTTACATATTCGAATTTGTCTATCTATAGTTTCAAAGACACGCTTAAAGTCTAGAAAAAATGGTAAAATTTTATTATTTGTTTTTATTTTTTTCCATCTGTTAATGACATAATTCACAGCAGTTTCACATGAAAATGATTTTAGAAAACCTGATTGGTATTTAGAGAACAATGTATTTTTCTCCATATATTCTTCCAATTATCCTTTTACCACTTTTCTATAATTTTTTCGAAGGTTTATTGGTCTGAATTCTTCACATTTATTCGTTTTATTTATTTTCTCTATTGGAGTTATCATCGTTTCTTTTCAGCTACTAGGAAAAATACCCGTTTCAAATGATTTATTAATTATATACATATAACAATGTACTGCCGGCAATGTCTCAGTTATCAAGAATAATGTGTATAGATAACTTTTTAAAGTCGCTTTTATTTTTTAAATTTTTACATATTTTCTTTATCACAGGTACTTGGTTTAAATATTGCATATTTTCTATAGTTTCTCTGATTCTTTTAATACTGTCTATAAAATAGTTGTTAAACTTATTTGCTATTTGGTAGTTATCCTTATATTCTATTTGGTTAAATATCACAGATTTTATCACATTTCGGTCCTTTTTTAGCACTAGTTTTTTAATTTCTCTCCACATTTGCTTCTGATCCATTGTATTACTTATTTTATTGTTAATAAATTTTTCTTATTTCTTATTATTTTATATTCATTCCATGAATTACTTGTATTCTCTACCCTTGCTTTTCTGTATTTATGAATTTTATCACGTTTTAATTATCTTAATTCATTGCTAAACCATTTATCATCACTATTAGTTTGATTTATTTTTTTTTTCTTAATTGTACATTTCTTTATGGCTTTATCACATTGTTTGTCAAATTTATTGACATTATTATTTCAGTTATCGAACTCATCAATGTTCAATATGTCTAAAAATTCACTTCTGAACAATATTTTATTATATTTAAAATATTCTATTTCTCTATATTTTTGCTGATTTTGATTTTTATATTTAAATTCAATTTTTATTTGAAGAGCTTCGTGATCTGATATTTTATTTACATCACTGTTCTTAACTGAAACATTGTTCATATTCGTTATTATAAAATCTATTAATGTTTTTGATCGTTGCGTAACTCTAGTGTAATCTTCGACAATTTGTTTTAGAAAATTATCATTTAATATGTTTATTATTTTGTTTTTGTAGAAACCATCTTTTGACCAATCTATATTGAAGTCTCCCGCAATTATAAGATCACAATTAGCTTCACTTATTTATTCAATCACTTCCTCGAATATCTTACAAAATTCGCTTTCACTGTAACTAGGTGATCTATAAACAGCCATTATCACAAATCTTATGCTATTATATTTAACACAATACGCATTAAACCAGTAGTTAAAATCATCCACTCTTTCCATTATTTTTTGTATTTCAAAATGTCTTTTTATGTAGATACTAACTCCTCCTGTTCTTTTTGAGTTTGAGAACGTTGTTATTTGCTCGTAACCATTTAATGCTATTTCATCTTCATCAATATCTCGTGTGATATGTGTTTCGGAGAGTACTATGAAATCAGGATTTTCAGTTATTACTGTTGCTTCTATTTGACAAAAGTTGTTTTATAGACGCCATAAATACACTGTAATTGTTAGATATTTAAGCCTAGCCGTTTCTTTTTAACGTTCAGCTTATTTTGGTAAACTGGACACAATTTGCTCAAAGTTCATATTTTACATTCAGAATTATATAACGTATCTGATTCTAGTGCTGTCATTTATAAAATATTGAATCTTGTTGCATTAAAAATACGAACAATAAATACAAATAAGTACATTCAACAATTTCCAGACATGGCCGAAACAAAGTACATATGTAGGCGATAAGAGTGATGGCAATTTAATGCAGGTGCAGGACAAAGATAAAATATCATCGGTGGCGGCGAACTATCGGCTGCGACTCAATCAGCTTGGTTCTTTCCTTAGAAAAAAACACAACCCTGATAAAATGAAAAATGCAAGGTATATTTATTTTACTAGGTAGTGGCATCCCTACAACAAATACAACAATACAAGAACAACATGGCATTTTGTTGTTGCTTTGTAGTTCGAAATGTCAAAAAACATATAAGAAAATTGAGAAGGCGTGTATGTGTTTTATTGCTTTCTCACTTCTACACTATAAAATTTCTGAACACATACAACTTTTGACATGTCGAACTACTAAATCAGCTGGGCGGATGACACTACCTAGTAAGATAAATATACCTTGGAAAAATGTTATCGTTTAGAAAATTTTCTAAAAATGGCTATCAAATTTCTTTCCGTATTATTTCACATTTTGCTTTCACACTATCACACTTTTTCATTGGATTTATGTAAGTATTCGACAAGTCTTAATACTCAGTATAATAGTGTGGAAATGACTTTATTACAATTTAAAAGCCGATAACAGCTAAAAGGATTAAACCATATATGTACATATGTATGTACTTTTGTCAAAATCACTTCATCTGTGGCAGCACCGTTTAACTTTTAATTTAGTTCGTAAACTTATTGTTATAAGGCATACATATACAATTATGCAATCTGTATAAATTTTAAATGTCTGTCTTTTGTTTTTAGAAGATGTTAGTTTTGGAGCACTTGTATGAGGGTTTTTCTTGATGGTTTGTAATAACCAACGTTCATCTGACTCTGAAAAAATTTTGCTCCTACTTGGTTTTGGCATTATTTTCAAAGCTTGTGATATTTTTGTAACGCTTAACGATGTTAAAAATAGTTGTTGGTGCTCGATTGCACTAATTTCACGTATAGAATTGCCCCCTTTTGATAGTCGAATAATGATTTCCCTCTGCTCAACCGATGTTTGCTTACCTCTTGGCTCCTGTTGCGAACCCAAAAAACCAAATAATGTTACAAAACTTTTCGAAAAGCTTTTCTAAAATCTAACGGAACAAATTGATAATCAAATGAAGTTGGACGCGGTTGTAGTAATGAAGTTGCCATATTTTACTTTGAGGGTAACACAGGTGTATTTTTGTTTAATTTAAATTTATTTTTGTTATTGATGCAAATGAAGCTTAAATTTTTTTGGAAATAGTAAATGTAATATACATAAGCTTTTAAAATCATCTCTCATTCTTCTTAAAAGTTTTCTGGTTCGTTTGGTATTAGGGTCGAAATTTAAAAATTCAAGCTATTCCATTATAACTTTGATCCACTGTATATGTACGTCAAAGTCACGATATCTATGGGTACAACCTTTAATTTTTTATTTATTTTAATTACAATTAAAATTATAATTAAAAGGAAATTAGCACTAGTAACTAAGGCTATCGGCTTTCCTTTAATTTTATATATTTTTTTTATACTTGTTCTAGTGCCATTACAATGCAGTGTAGGCAATTTCAAGTGTCTGCCTGTTTCAATTCTAAAGATAAGCCCATACATTTCAAAATCACCTCTTATATAGGGCACTCTTTAATTATTGATTTAATTTTTTTACTATTGCTTGTTGTTACATGCATACTTACATTTACATATCGTCGCGTTTATTCTTAAACCACGTAAGCGCCAAAAAGTCTTTTTTCAGAAAACGAAAAAAACTTAATAACTTCTTTAATATTGGTTTGAAAACAATTTTTTTTTGCAAAACATGGCTGTGCGACTTTCTGAAGGGTATAGAAACTTTTTTTTTTTTTTTTTTTTTTGAAAATTTCAATTATTATTAGTCGAACTGTTTTATGTATTACATACAATGAAATTTATAATCAAGCTTAAGTTCGTTTTTATTCTCTCTAAGAAAGAATTAATTAAATTACAAATTAGGTGATAATATTAAAGAAAAATTGGGAAAATTTATTTTTTTTTGTAAATTTCTTACTTACAATTAATTGTAGCCAAATCTGTCGCTTACGTGGTTTTGGCGCAACCAGCAAATTGCAAATTTCTGTGTGTAAATTAACATTTATTTTTGTATTAATCCAAAAAAAAGCTTTTAACTTTACCAAAAATGCTCCAATTGGCCTGAAACTTTCCTGATTTTTTTATTCTTAAATACAAAAAACAAAGTGGTTGAGTCTTTAACATTTCCAACTTGAAATATAAAAACCATTATATTTTGCATGCAAATGTCATTTGTATGGCGCTTACGAGGTTTTGAAAATGGATTTTTTTATTTTTCATACAAACTTGTTAAGATGGGATTGTAGTCTGGTGGCAAATGTTATTTTTTACCATAAAAACCAAAAAAGTCAATTTCGAAAAAATGACGCTTACGTGGTTTAAGAAGAAACGCGACGATATATAAGTACATACTCTAGGTAAATTTGAACGGTCTTGTACAGCAAACAAACCCCACGTCAGTTTAAAGTGTCTTCGTAACCCTTTAAGCCTGGTACTCTGTTCAGTTTTTCATGCGGAATACTGTCAAACTACATATGTACATAAAAAATTTGTATAAAAAAGTCATGAAAATATATTGCAGAGGTATTACTCTGTTTTTACTGTGGAAAAACATGAAATGTTTCTGGCAACATTTTATAAAACTGTGAAATAAAGCAAATGAGCATTATTTCATGTGGAATTTTTTGTAAAATTTCTTGCGGAAACATTTTTAAAACAATGTGGTATATTTAAAAGCAATAAAATCGTAAAATTTTACCAAATCGCGAGATAGACACAACATTTCAAATGTCAAATTTCCTTGTGAAATAATAGATGTTGCTTAACATTTTCCACAAATTCGAACAGAGTACCAGGCTTTAAGTTAAAACTGAAAACAATTTAAAGCCAAACTATAAAATAAACATAACAACAATAGCACAATTTTTACAACCAAAAAACACTAGTAGATTTCTAAGTGTCAATAGTTATTTTTAGTTTTGTCGTTAAATAAAGTTAAATTGTTGAAGAAAATCAAAAAAACATGCAAAATTAAATTTCTGACTACTAAAAAAACTACAAAAAGAACTAAAATGTGCTGATTTGAAAAAAGAACTGATTTTTTCTTTCTCAGTCGATTTTATTATTATATTTGCACATTAAAGGTATATTTTTTAATTTACAAAAAGTTCACTTAGGTTTCAAAAAAATATACAAATATTCCACCCCTGTTCTGCAACCTGAAAAGCCTAGGGAAACATTGTTGACTCCAGATCGTTTAAAAAGCAGTGTAAGTAAATAAGTTTAAGGCGTTATTTGCGGTGCCATTTCCATTTCTATTTTTGGCAAGGGTAGATGTACTTTTTAAACACTTAATCCGCTGACACACAGAGGAGAATTTCACCCAAAAAGCTGGCCAAAAAGGCAAAACTGAATTTTAAGAAATCTAAAGAACTAAGTACGCAGCTCGACAGACAACCGTATTTTACATTATATTGTAAATTTTGAAAACTTTTAGTTGCGATTTGTAGCTCTGAGACCCTGCTAAAGTCAGGAAAGTGAAGAAAATTATCTGAGACTTAAATGTTTTTTTCGGTTTCTGGATGTTTATATGTTATTTTTTTTTGCGGCTTAACGAATAAAAGTTTAACAAAGATTATATTTTTTCGCTGAAAGGTTTGATCAAAAGTTATTTAAAAAATAAAAAAAAATTAAAATATGTTGAATATTCATGTTGAAACAATTCGTTCAAAAGCTAAAAAAACAAATTATACACTTTTTTTTTGCAAAAAAAAAGGAAAAGAAGAGATTTTTAAAAGTGAGGTTAGCTTGTCTACGAATTATGTTGGTACCAGAATAAAATTTGGAATCTCTAATTTTAGAAACAAAAAAAGTGTGCGCAAGTTTGGCATTATTTTTGACGATTTTTTTTAAATTTTCACATTTCTTCTATTTTTACTCATCGGGCACTTTTTCTTATACACTTATATCGTCATAAACTTTTATTGATTTCAACTCTTATTCACATCACTTTTAACACTTCACAATATTAATACCTGCCTATATGGAATTATAAATTGCAAAAATTCTTAATTATCCATAATAGTTTTAAATGAATGGTCCCACACATCCCCATAAAAGATATTTTTATATACATATGCTCTACAAAACATTATTTGTTAAAAAAATAAATATATGTACGTACCTAATAGAATAATTATTAAAAACATTAATGACAAAAATAAGTTTACAAAAAATAAATACAGTTACATAAAAAATACATGGGCACCCAGGTATCAGGCTACCATTAAGGCATAAAAGCATGCTCTTGAAAATACTTATAAAAGGTTATTGCATACAATTTTTATCACAACCGTTTTGTAACTTCGAGAGTCAACATGGAACAAGTTTAAACAAGATTACAGCTATTCCAAATAGTGAAAAAATCTAATGCTGGAACCATTGACGAGAAATTGGATTTTTAGGTCAGAAAATTGAGCGAAATTTCAAAATGTCAAGGGGATGGGGACATATTAGCACTGAAGCAGTGTTTAAAAATTTTCAAAAATTGTTTCAAAAGATACGGCTAAATTAATAATGGATATAACGAGATCCCCAATTACAATTTTCAAACATTTTTTTTTAATTAGACTGTAAATCATATGTATGTATGTACATACAGTCTGTCTTTTATTCCTTAGGAATGTGGATTTTAGAAAAATCTTTACAATTTTAACTTTTTGGTTCTTGAATTTTTTTATTTGATTTTGAAAAGAGCAAATTTGACGCATTTTGCATCTAAAATTTTTTTTTTCGCCATTAAATTTTTAATAACTCCAAAATAGTAATAGATATAAAATAAATGTTTCCGGTGCATCTTATGATCATCCTGCTATTAAAATCGGAGAACACGTTTTCAAGTTATGGCAAAATATATAAGGCAACCCAACGATTTAGGGGGTGAAGTATGCCACGCCTTTAAAAGAAAATTCTTACGTACTAGAGAAAAACGGAAAATAGATTTGAATTAAGGGCATCAAAATCCATATAGTGCACATACTTTTATTTCTAGGGTAGAGAAAAATTTTTTTGTTGTGCAGTGTACTTTTGTTGCGCAGTGATTTTTTTCAAAATCTGCCACTAGACTTTTTATATCATACTACACTTAAAACTATCAAAAAACTAAAACTTTTAATTCAAAAAACACGTTTAATAATTTTGGCCAGCTTTTCAAGCCAAATACTCCTCTGTGTAACAGTTAAAAAGGATCGGAAAAAAACAAAAAAGAAATTTTAAAAATACGAAATGTTACTCCAAAGTAAAAGTCTTTAACTGTGCGATTTCCTTATATTTTTCTTATAAATTACGTAATGCTACCACAAAAATGAAAATAGAACACTTCAAATTATTTAAACAAGCAGTTTGTTATAAATTTAACAACATATAACTCGTAAAAATAAGTAAGTGATTTGAAATCACAGACACTTTTTTAACCGATTTCCAAATTTTTGTGTGTATAACACCTTTTATTGTGATTTCAAATCACTTTAAAAAGTGATTTCCAGAACAGGCCAGCATAAAACTATAGATATTTTTATTGCTTATGATAAAAACAGCTTCAGAAATGACAAAAAAGATGAAATATTAAAAGGGAATAATAAAAGGGAAGGTGGATTAAAAAAAAATCGAACTAACATAAACAAACGCTGCGATACGTTTCTTCTAATTTAGCCTCTATTTTCACCCCTCACTCACAGAATCGATCTAACTTTTGCTAACTTGAATTTGTTCCACAGTGTTATTGAAGCATAAAGTACCAAACTCATTAACATGTCTTAACAAAAACTTCATGTAAAAAACCAGTATTAAAAATAATGTTTTTTTCTTATATGAATTTTGACTTTTGTTAAGACATGTTAATGACTAATGGAGACGGGGGTAGGAATGAAAAGAGCTATGTTAGCTCTTTTTTTTAAAGTGCTAATGGCAAAAATTTCGCATCAAAGATTGTCAAAAAGAGCTAAAAATAACGCGAAAAGAGCTAAGTTGGCATCGCTGCACCCTAGGCTACGTTGAGCACCATATTTTGATTAAAAATTATGCTTCTTTCAGAGGATCCCAAAACATCGTTAGTAACAATGGCTAACTTCAGAGCATACACACCTCGAAAGAAGCCATACTTATTCGTGATCACGATTAACGTCAGCACCTTGTTGTGTTGGTCCTTTTCTTACGGTGTTTTCACCACCGGGTGAGTTTTTAATCTGTTGATCTGCACCCCCATATCGTCATTTATACCGCACATTACACAATACAAGCGCAATGAAGCAACAATAGTACTATTTTTAAATGTAATTGTCCCATCATCGAACAATATCGTATAGTGCACAATACGTACGCTATGAGAAGCAATTTATAGAACATAGAAGCATGGATCCATGTCCTAACCTATTGTTTAGGGGTTGGAAAGCATCCAACTCCTTTTGTTGAGAGTGCAACAGCACACTTGATCAACCATGCACTAATTGCATGTATTGATCCAAACCACAGCCACCACGTGAACCACCGAAGAGGACTTAACCCCGGCCCCTCTTTGTGGGGCCACCGGTTCCCGTGGTACCAGTCCATTTGGGCACTGGTTGGGCCTCGAAGAGAACCCATAATAAAACAGATCTGTAGTGCAATTCACTAACTTTTAACGATCTAACACTTGTTAAATATATCAACATGTTTTTTTGCTTGCACTAACGCATTTGCGATTCACTAACCTATGGTTAACAAATGAAAAATACAAACCAAAATGAATGGCAATGCTGCTAAACAAAATGGCAAAATAGCGAAAAGAACAAAGAGGAATGAAAAATAATAAACAAGAGTGCTTCATTTTTTGTTCTTTTTTAATTTTATTTCTAAAAAATTGTTTCAATTCATTTTGATAAGGTAGGTAAAATACATATGTATGTGTTTTAATTATAAATATTAATTATTTACCCCCATATTTATAAAAAATAAACTTATTTGAAATGTATTTTAAAATAACTTTTGTATGAAAAATTAGTTCTAAAATATGTAGATTTCAAATATATTTTATTTTTTATAAATATGGGGGTTAGAATATTTTACATTTTATATTATACATCTAATGGCCGACTTTATCTTTTGATATTTTTATAAAGTAAACGACACAAAAATAGTTGCAGTTAAATTAACAATACTCGACTTGTTAAGAAAAACAGCTGATTTTTAACAACATCAAACGTTATTAAAAAGCATTTCTGAATAGCAAAGTCTTTCGTTTTGTTGTTAAATTTTTTTAACGAGTCAAGAATCGTTAAAATTGAATAGTGAATCGCACTACTGTTCTTCCAGATTCAGGCTCCAGGAACCCTGGGGTCTGGTGCGTCAAGGCTTTTGGAAATGCTGCAGTGATAGTTTGTACTCCCGGGTGGAGAAGTAATACTTATCTAGTAAAAATAACGCAGAGCAATTATATTATTATAAATATTATGTTAAACATTCTATTAGCTTTGGGACATGTATTTAGCTTTATCTGCCTCCTTTTTGATTTCAAAAGAAAATTTTAAAAACGGTTCAAAATTGACGAAATTCTGAAGTAAAAAACATTAAAGAAAAATACGGGAGAATTTTTTGAAGTCTGTTTTAAAAATATATATCGTATTATCTATATACATAAATAAAATCAAATGTCGTTCGTTGGTTATCGCATCACTTAGGAATGGCTACACCGATTTGGCCAATTTTTTTTTTCAATCTTCATCATGACCTAACTTAGCTCGAGAACTATAATAGGTAGATATTTAAAATTTTGCACCAATAACCTTATTAATATACACAGTTTAGCAAAACACAGGCTGGATTGGAATAGAGGGCGTGGTACCTTCCATACAATAGGCCTGCAATAGGTAGAGTCTTGAAACTTTGCACAAGTAACACTCATAAAAAACAAAGACTTTAATTGGGACAGTAGGCGTTGTACCTCCCATATAAATTGCAAAATTATTACCGTCCACCTAGAGAACTACAATAGGTAGAGTCTTGAGACTTTGCACAAGTAACCCTCATGCTAATGTGCATAGTCTAACAAAACACAGACTGGATTGGGAGACGGTGGGCGTGGTATACAAAGTGAAGAATTATTATTGTGTACCTGAAGACCTACAATATGTAGAGTCTTAAAAATTTTCAAAAGCAACCTCAGAGGAATGTGCATAATCTAGACAAATTTAGACCGGCTTGGGATAGTGAGAGTGGTACCTCCCATGCAAAATTAAAGTTTTAATACACACAGTCTAGCAAAAAACAGATTGGATGGGAAGAGTGTGCAAGTTCTTCCAAGTAATTATTGTATTTTTTTGTAAATGGGTGTAGCGAAGCGCACAATCAAACACAAAATGTGTTTCTTTGTCGGGAAGCTATAAATGCATTCACTAGTGAACCGATCTTTTTGAAATTTTGAAAGTTCGTTACTTGCTATATGATGGGTAAAATAGGGCATATAAACTTTTTTTATAAATATTTTTAGTGAGTGTGACACTTCCAATACCAAATAAATAGTGTAACTTGGAATCTAGATAATGCAGATTCTTAACATATTGTGCAAGAAACGCCCTTATTAATGTCAATAATCAAGCAAAAAACTGACTAGATTGGAACAGTGAGCACGGTAACACCCATACAAAGTAAAAAAGGTATATCGTGTTCCATAGGCACATGGAAACTCCCTTTATTTTATTCAAAGTCAATCAAAAGGCAATGAGCGTTTTACCTTCCACAAGAAGTGGATAACTATTATCATATACCTAGGGACAATAATAAGTAGAGCCTTGAAATTTTGTATGGGTGAGGGCGTGATATCTCCCATAAAAAGTCAAAAATACTTTCTTGTGTCATGAAACTATAATAGATATAGTATTGAAATTTTTTAAGAGTAAAACGCGAGTGTGGTATATACGATACGAAGTGAAAAATTATTATCGTGTACCAATTGAACTAGAAGGGCAGCATCTTAAATTGTTGTACTCCCAGAGTAACGAATCTCCCGGAACAAAGTAATTATTTATTATATATATAGAGAGAACTGGAATAGTGACACCCTATTTTACCTAGGCTACTATGAGGTTAACCATACTTTAACTTCTAAATGTCTAGCTAGTTTATAATATAAAGAGAAAGTTCCACATTTAAAAAAATATTTATTTGTTGTAAAATATTATCTATACATATAATAAAACTGTAACAGGACCATTTCTGTACAAGAAATATTTTTTGAAAATTTTTTTTTAATGGTGCAGATATACATACATATGTTATAGAAATGAAAATTTTTGGAATTTGTATCTGTCTGTCTGTGTATGCATCACGTAAAAACTACTAAGTGAATTTTAATAAAATTTTGTAAGGAGGTACATTAGTATTTCGGTTTAAACAAAGGATACTTGTTTTGCCGTAAAAATATCTCATTTCCAAGAGAAAATAGAAATGTAGTGAAAGTATGAAATTTTACCTACATGTTCAATGGTTCTGCAAACTTGACACTTCATCCAGTTCCAAACAAAATAGTTAAGTAAATAAGATTTTAATTTTTAGTTATTTTTATGTACAACCCAGTGTCACATACGTAACAAGAATCATAACAAAGTTTAAATTAAATCTCTTGCAAAATATTAACATGTATAACATTTGGTAGAAGTTAGGTTATTTGTATCATCTAAAGCTACATATTTTTTATTTATTTTAAACTAGCTGTGCCCGCCATTTCGTCAGCATCCTTGCAATATTTTGTTCGATATTGTTTTGAAAGCAATCCACACCAAAGACCCTTACGTTTTTAGTTTTTTTTTAAAGAGAAATAGCAGTCTGGCAATTAATGCCTATATTAACTGTGTTACTTCTTTTAGAAAGGGATGTTAGTGTGATAGTAAAGCTTCGCTTGTGGCAACACTGCAATTGCACGTTGTGATTATTTTTGGGTGCGATTTAGTGCTATGTGATAATACCGGCAAAGGCGTTTTTAGTTTCGCCTTAAACTATGGTGCATATCAGTTTATGTATTTTTTTTCTTTATAAAAAATAAAGTATGCCTATCCGGTTAGTTTAATTGCGTACTTTGACTGCTTTTTCTGGATTTTATTTGATATTTTTGCATAAAAAAAAATTTTTTTTTGCTACGTATGTGATACCATCAAATGTTTCGTATGTGATACCTCTAGTTTATGATATGATATTTGACAACTTGATAAATATATTACATATTACCAATCGTGAATATATCCTAGATCTACCCATGGAGTGTGTAACCTAAGTCTAATACTTTTGTGTTTTGTTTCTTTGGTCACAGATAATGGCTCCGACTTCTTCAAAAGAAAGGATTGCCAAGTGCAGAGCAAAGAAATTACGACGCTAAAGTTGAAAATGTACAACCTACCCAACGTCGGCTGCGATTCGAAGATGTCTACATTGGAGAATCGGAAGATGACAGCAGTAGTGAAAACCCTGCAGAAGGTGAAAATCTAAAATTCGAATCCTGGTTATTTTGTATTAGTGAAACTGTTAAGTAAGAAAACTAAAGAATTTCATTAGTTAGGGAAATAGATAATGGCATTTTAGTCACTTGCATAGAAAAATATCTAGAGAATTCAACTATTTTTAAAACCAATGAGGTTGATGACCGACTGGTGTCTAGCAAAGACATAATTCAGATTTTGGAGCAACCAAAAGTTTAAAGTGCTGGTGTTAGATTACTATATAAATTTTCCAAAAAGGTACCAGTTTAATAGGTTTCATTTTACTGCTCTCCTATATTTACCTAATCCTTTCTATTATTGTTAAGTTTTTAAGTTAAGTTTTTTTGCAACCGGTTTTGTAATAGTTAAAAAAAACGGTAAAAAAAAATATTTATCGTCTTAAAGCATACGGGTACTTAGGAGTGAATTTAAAACCTTATCACATTTTTCTTTAAAACTCCAAAATAAATAAAACTATAATCATTTTATAAGTTTCGTTGTAAGGTTGTTAAACTGAGGTGTAATAAGTTGTTCTACTGCAGTGAAGTGTGTTACTTTTCACGTTTGTTTTACTTGTCACATACGTAACAGCAAAATATTTTTTTAAATATGTTTTATATATGGTAGTGCTTATAAAAAATAAGATCTGCAGTCAATTCTAATTTTTGAATAATAAAATTAACAGATTTTTCCAATAAGTGCACAGCATTTTAGAGCCAGGGTAATTTCGCGTCACATACGTAATAGCAACCGTATTTGTTACTACTGTAAAACTATTAAACCTAGGTTAGCCAAACTTTATTATCTAAAAAATTCATAACATTAAATTTTCTTCATATAATTCTGCAAAGTTGTGCAAGTGTCACATACGTAACAAAAGAATGGCTGCTTAGTTTTACTGGATTTTTCTATCAATTTAACTTTTTAATTTTGTTAAGTTGAAGATCACACATTTTCTAAGAGATCTCTTAAGTAGAAGATCGTACATCAAATTTTTCTTCTATGGTAAATCACATATGTACATATGAAAATTGTGATTTATTATACAACAATTAAATACCGACATACATAATTTAAAATTTATTTTCTTAATGCTTCAATTTTTAGTCATTTTCCCATCGGCATTATGAAAATTTAATATCAAATAATTTAGTAAAAGTCCCTTATAGCAACTAACCTTAAATACTTCCGTTATAAGGCAAAGTATAAAAGGATGTTCAACACAATGAGCATAAAAAAAACTGCAAGTTGACATCGACAATTGTTGTAAATTGCAATAATATAAAATTTTTAGCGGAAAAGCGTTGTGACAAAAATGAACGAAAGAAACATACACACACACACACACATACAACTTGCTTAGCCGGCAAATTCCTTATTTGATAAATTCACCAAAAAAGGAGCACGAAATAAGAATTTTTCTAGACCTTTTTAGAAGTGTCAACTAGTTTTAACACGAGTATTATCACCAATACATAAATACATAGAAAAAATATACTGACATTATTATAAAAATTATGAAAAGTATTTAAATTTTTTTTCTTAGCGCAAAAGAGAAAACGAAAATAAAAATGCTTAAAAATGCTCGAATCAAGAACCAAGGGTGTGTTATTCCATATTTTTCTTTTGGTTTCTTTTCAGTTCATTCCAACATTTGTCATAAATCACTGAAATAAATGAAAATAATTAAAAAGCGAGTCAAACTTTAATGGTCGTGGGTATTATGGCCAGATGAAAATATATTCAAATTAGATTATTTATTTTTTATTTGTTTACTTTACTTGCTCTTAAGTACGAAAGCAAGTCAAAAAGTCTTAACAAAACCTCTAAGCACAAAGAATTTAAAACAAAATAGGTTTCTGCAAGTATTTAATATTGCAAAAGACAATCGTCTGATTTAACAACTAATTGCACATGGCTAAATCAACTATCAGGTAAGTGCAATTCTACAACAGCAACGCCATATAATTTGTTGGTAGAAAATTTTATTTCAGATATCAAAGAATTTTAATAGGTCTATTTAAAAACTTTCCTAACAGAAACTAGCGACTGGTACAGAAAAGCAAAAATTTTACAAAATTTCCTTTTCATATATTAAAAAATTAAGTCAAATTTAAAAAATAACAATTAAATTGAATAACTTAAAATTTGAAGATTAAATATTTAAGCCTAGTACTCTGTTCGAATTTGTGAAAAATGTTGAGCAACATTTATTATTTCACAAGGAATTCTTGAAATTTAAAATGTGGTGTCTATCTCGTGATTTGGAAGAATTTTAAGATTTTATTGCTTTTATTTCTTTTACAAAATTTTCCACAAACAATTTTACAAAAAATTCCACATGAAATACATAAATGCATTTTACAGTTTGATAAAATGTTGCCAGAAACATTTCCATGTTTTTCCACAGCAAAAACAGAGTACTACTTCTGCAACATTTTTTCGTGACTTTTTCATACAAATTTTTTATTTATGTAGATTGACAGCATTCCGCATGAAAAACTGAACAGAGTACCAGGCTTTAGACATAAAAACTAAAATACACACCCCTACAAGAACAGTGACCATCAATTGAGCAATCTTTTGAGTGTCACTGATGAGAAATTTTTTCTCATTGCTTAAGGCCCAACTACAATATGCATAAGCTAGCTTAAGCCAACTTAAGCAACTGTGCAATTACATATAAATCATATGTGGCAAACTATAATGTACTTAACAACACTTTTCGTTAAGTTTCGTCAAATGTCATTTGCTTAAGCAAAGTCCGAAACCGATCGCACATTCCGTACGGAAACAGCTGTTTGTGCTTTGTGTTTTACATATGAATGTACATTCGTAAAAAATTGCAATGGAGAACGAAAGTGAACAAATTGTATCTAAATTTAATATAAAATGTTTAAAAAAAGAAATTTCTATAAGAAAAAAGGGAGGCGTTGTTTAATAATCGTAATTAAAAAAAAGAGCATTTTATTGTTTATGAGTTGAGTGATGCACACCGCTGTATATTTTAGTACTTTTGGCCAAAATTACACAAACAGCAAAAAATATTAAATTTTTCATTCGAAATTTTCTTAAAACTATTAAAAATAATTATTAATTTGTATATGAGCCCTTGATTTTGAAAGTGGTATAAGTCAAAAATTTTTAAAATCTAGTTTATCAGCTATTTCATATCAAATCCTAATAAAGTAACATAATCTGAAGTAATTCGCAGTATCCCATGAAAATTAAGTTGATAAATTGAGTTTATTTTTTGGTTGGTAAACCAATTACAATAACTGTATATTTTAATAGTGGTATAAGCCAGTCTGCTTTCAAAGTTTGGCAAAATAATTATTAGTAATGTTGTCATGTCTTCAGATAGCGGTTCAGTTATGATCAGGTAAGCCTATTAATGTAAAATGCACTGTTTATAATTAATTGTAGACATTATACGGCGAAGAAGAATAAGTTATTTAATAGAAACCCATTTTTGATACAACAAATGGCTCGGAAAGATTTCATTTCGACGAAATAACTGAGAGAATCAACGACTAATAGAAAGAGAAACACCAATGGAGAAGCTGTATCTTAGCTAAAAATACAATGGATTAGATTTCTAAAAAAAATCTCCATAGAAAATGATTTATAAAACTTCTTTGGCTGACAATTCCGAATTCAAAGTGTTAGACCTTTCAACCAAAAGAGGAAGGCCAAGAATATACGAAAATATTGATTTGCTTTCACTATATACAACCATTAGATTAATAACAGAAGAAAAAAAGATATGATGGATTTACTACCCTATATCCCACCAATTTCCCACAAACTCTTTATTTTCCCTAAATACTAAAAATAAATTACTTAATTACAATGTAATGATTTTGAATAAAATGTTAATTTCTAACAAAAAATTTTAAGTCATTTATAAAGTGATGCAGTTAATTTTGAAAATGGTATAAGTCATTTCAACCTTTTAAAACCATACTAACCTTTTAAAAATGTTTATAAATTTCACAATCATAATAAATATCTTTTGTTGGCACTATTTAATTGTCAAAACATTTTATTCCATAATACAAAAATATTTTTTAATCCTTTAAAATATAAACCTCTTAATATCTCGAAACATAAAATATATGACTTATACTATCATAATCAAGGGCTCATATGAATGGTATTAAGTATATTTAATATGTTTATTTAACACCTTTTTGTTAACAAATTTCATTTATTGAGAAAAAAGTATTATTTTGCAAAAGTACGAATAAAACAAATATGCAACTGTGGCATAATAGTTTCTAGATTCATGTAAGTACATTGTAGCCACCTAAAAGTCTTCAATAAGTTGCTTAAGCATTTGACAGACTTTTCGTTCATTTTTTGACATTAGCTTAAGCCAGCTTATGCATATTATAGTTGGGCCTTTAGAACAGAGCAAGGCGAATTCATACCAGGTGTGAGCAGTAGGACAACAAAACAACAACTTTGACATTAGATTAGCAGATATGAAACAATGTATTTTTTGACAAGACATTAGCAAAAAAACGAGAGCAAAAAACAAACAGCTGGGCTATCGACTCCACCTGGTATGAATTCGCCTTGGAACAGAGCTACCATCACGTTATTAAGGGCATGGTACAAAAATGAGGCAAACATTTGTGTACGTGTGATTTTGCATCTCTCTCGAACTTATTAACTCTTTGGACTAATGAGCATATCTCTGTACTGCTCACTCTACTGCTTTTCACTAATCAACTATGCTGTAAAAAAATCAACGATGACCACTCAAACTGGATGAATAAACCCCTCATAGCTGACTAAGCAAAATTGATGCAGAAACAGATTCAATATTTTTATATTTATTAAAATACATTTTAAAATTAGTTTATACATATTTATATAATATATAATTTTACATATTTAAATATTTTTATACGCTCAATGATGACTGCGTTCTACTGCCATTAGTAGGCTTTTTTGAAATTCAATCGCTCCCTGCTGCTGTAAAACATCTGAAATATAAAGAAATATAGATATAAGTCATAAAATATTTTAAGATAGATATGTATGTAGTATGTACATACCTCGAGGATGTTTATCAACTCACATAAGCTTCCCGGAAGCATTTTTTCTCATCTACCTTTCTCATTGTACTTCTCCAGCAGGTGTTTCGAACAGCTTGCGTGGCTATCAGCAGTATTCCCCGACATTGATTTTAGCTTATACAAATATGCATGTAGTCTGTGAAGAACAAAATAATAAAGTAAAAATTTGAATTAGTTACTATTGCTTGAGTGAAATTTGCTGTCCTTAATTTCAGCTCTACCTCTTCAGCAGCCACAAGGGTCGTCATGGAAAGAATACTGGCGACTCCATGTTAACACATTCTATATTTTTAATAACTTTTTTATGCACCAAACTACTTTTCACATTTATTTTCTTTTCATATTTAATATTTAATTTAATATTTTAAAAACACACGGATATATTTTACAATTTACGACTCAATTCAAAGTGGCAGAGTTGTTTGTATTTTACAAAAAATTCAACTCTGCTACTCACATTCATTTTGTTATTTTTGTTTATGTATGAGTTTTCATTGTTCATGTGTTAGTTTCAATCAACCATTTCTTGTAGAAACGTTTATACCTATTAAGGCGATTATTTTGACGCTATCATACATAACTATCAAGGATGATAGAAGTAGTGCTGGCAATTTCTGCTACTTTTCATTACCCGATACTACTTAATACATAATAAAAACGCACTGTTAATCAGAGTTTTAATAAAGTCGTTCAATTTTCTATTTAATTTGTTTCCAAAGCTATACCATTTAAGGTATCGAGTAACTATTTTTGAGAATTGAGTATTAAAAAAAATTATCGAATACTCGGTACTCGATACTCACTGCTCAATACTTTCAAAGCACTAGATAGACTCCGCATGTAGGCCCAATGACGTCACGACACTGTATTCTTATTGACTAATAATTCTGATTGAGAGTATAACTATAAATTTTAAAAGTTTATTTGCAGGGTTGCCAATTTTTGCCTATTACTTAGATTTATTTGTTCGCACTTAAAGTGGTTTTACACGACGTGTATTTGTCATATGACTTATCACTTTTCAATGTCTAAATTCTATGCACGTTGTGTGAACCCTTTCAAACATAACATGTGTATTATCCATGTGTACAATACATATGCATTACATATACATTTAGAACGTGTTCTATTTTGGTTTGACAAATCATGTGACATCTTGCAATGCCAACTTGCTATTTTGTTCTTTCAGACTTTTAGTGGTACCAAAAGTTCTAAAAATATGGCAAAAGCCATTTGCATCTTTGCATCAGTTGTGCTTGGAAATACAAAACTGTGTGGCGGTGAGTCGTAAAGTAGCTCTGGGTTGGGGAACACTTGCGCGCGTCATTGTCATTATCGCGTAAAGTCAATCAGGCCGTCCTTGTTGCTCGGCCTTCGAGTGGTTTACGTCTCACTCACACTGGCTGATTGGCTTCCACGAATAGCTATACTCTTGTACTTGCTTTAATCAGCCACATGTAAACGTTTTGGTTATCGTGTATAACCTATGAATTTAAATTAAATAAGTCGGACATTGGAGGATCACCATTTTAAAAAAACTCAATTTTTCGCTGTAGGAGAACCATTAAACTCAACTTTTTCACTGGAGGAGAACCATTAAACTCAAGTTTTTATCACTGGAGGAGCACCATTAAACTCATTAATTTTACCTAGCTGAATTTGGATTCTCACTTTCTTTACAGAGGTATAGGGTCGCGCTGCAGATTTTGGAAGAAGCTAAGGCAATCACACCCTGGCGCTTTGGTTTCGTACCTTTTCCATACCAATTTTTTTGGTCAGAATCCAAAAAAAAACAAAACTGTGTTTCGGCAAAATTGTATATTGTAGGTTATGTCAGATGTAATTACACATGAACGCTTGAAAGCAAAAATTATAAACCTTATGTAAAATGGCTGTTTTGGTAAACACATGAAATTAAATATGGGTTATCAAACTGACAAGTCATATGACAAACACACGTCGTTCTCCCTTCAGCCCAACATAGTCAATTTTGAAAAAAATTATAAATTATTGCTTAATTTCTCGGATTTTAAAGCACCGATTAAAAAACGTAAACGGAGTTTTAAAACCTCAATTTCTGGCTACATACTCCAAAAAGGATTTGACAGCCCCATAATTAATAAAGGCAGGGTAGCCACTTTTGTAAACAAAAAACATTTTTCCCCGTTTCGCGAATTTATATGTTAAAATAGAAAAATTTTCGTTATTATAATGTAAAATTACTTATCGCATCGATAAAATGCTAACTTTAACTACTGACAAATTATACAAATGACCTTAAACAATTAAAATTTTAAATTTTATATAATCAGGTGGTTTTGAGCAAATAAATTTATTTGTTTTGACATGAAAAAAAATGTTTTTGAAAAATTATTTATTTTTTATAAAAATTAAACATATGTACATACATATGTATGTATATTTCTAAATCATTATCAGAGTTTACGTCATAGCTGTAGTCTTTAATATAGCATGTAGCTGAATACATGCCGACGATTGTAGCCAACGGCGGTATTATATATTTAAACCATTATTTTGACTGGACATAAAATGATAAACATTAACACTAACATCATTTTAGTGTTAAGTGTAGACTGCCCATGTTATTGTTTTTTTTTCAAATCTTAAAACATTTGTTATCAGAAGTATTTTATAACATGACAATGACGTTGTTGTTGTATTTTTTTTTCAGCATCATCAGACGTTTCACTAAGATGTTGGTCAGTGTAAAAAGCATTTTAATGTTTAAAGGAGACGGGGAGTAAAGACGGGCTCCTACGTTTGCAATAGCATATTCTATATAATTATGTACAAGGTCATGTAGTTTCGTACTTGAAGTGTTGGAAATTCCAATGAATTTTTTATACTTATTTCTTACCTACAAAGGAAGTTTTAAGGTAAGGAATAAGTTCGTTTTATACTCTCTAAGTTGAAGGAATATTTTTTACAAATTAGGTGATTAATTTTAAAGGATTGTATTTTTTTGTATGTATATGATGCTAATTACTGGATAGAAAGATCGATTTCACTAATGATTTCCACCAAAACTCGACTGTGAAACACATGCTGTAAATTTTATGAATTGGAATAGGGCATGTTGCATACATTCTTGATAGTAATGTTGAATAAATGTAATTCCTCTAAAACTTGTTCTAAATAAGAACACGGCGACAAACACCCTAAGGATGGGTATGTTTAGGTCTCCATTTATTATAATCACTATTTTTAATTGGTTCAGTACATAATTTTATACTTTTTCGTGTTCACTCATTAAAAAAAAATATTTTTATATTTTGGCAACTTTTTTCTATTTTTGGCGAATTTTAGCTATTTCGATTAAATTTTTTATGATTTATTAAAAATATTTGTAAAATTAAAGAATATTGGTTATATTATAGGCAAGTTTTAACAAAATAACTGTTTTGGCGATTTTTCACATCGATTTTGGCGAAATAGGTGAAAATAAATGTGACAACCCTGGATCTAGCCTGAGCAACCAGTGAAATAATAATTCTTGCAAAAAAAAAACCGACTACAAAACAAATATATGTGCATCAATTCTAAACTAAAAATTTAAAAGGAAGTAATCTGTAAGAAATAGTACTCAAATCAAATACTTCTATACTTTTTGCTCTAACGGACAAGTAATATACGTTCTGTACATTCAAATGTCCATCCATAACGACAAATTACGTCAGATATGACGACACCCTTTATTTTTTACAGTTATTATTACTGACAAGGTAATAAAAAGTAAAGGTTCAAAGGTATGGCCATATAGCTTAAACAATATCACCTAGGGAACACCCTTTAATGTACAATTTTAAATTAAACACTTATTTTAAAGGACAGATTCTTTGTTAATTTCAAATGTCTGTCTAAAACGGTTCAAAAGTTTGGCCATATGCATCAATTTACATCAACTTTTGAGACACCCTTTAAAATTTTAAATATTTATAAATATTATTATACGGGACATAGTAGTGGAGATTCTGTCTAACTTTCAAGTGTTTGTCTATAACGGTTCAAAAGATAGGGCTAGATAGGTTAAATTATATCAATTATGGGGACACCCTTTAGTTTCCAAACTTAAATTATATACTTGATGTTATAAAGGACTTAGATATACAGGTTCTTTGTAAATTTCAATCGTCTCTCTGTAAAAGTTCGGCAATATACATCAAATTACATCAACTATTGGGACACCCTTTAACTTCTAATTATAAATATTTAGATTCTGATTATAAATATTGAAGATTCTGTCCAATTTTCAAGTGATTGTCTACAATGGTTAGAATGGCTCATATATTTAAATTGACGTCACATATGGGGAGACCCTTTAATTTTTAAGTTTATTTTTTTATTAATTTCTGTTATTGGCAGCTATAGTGATATGCAGTTTTTTAAAATTTTAAAAGGATGCTCTTTACGGTTCATAATACACGTAAAAAGCACGTATGTTGTATGGGGACACCCTTTAATTTTCAAAATTCTGAACTTCTTTTAAAATGGGACCAATTTGTAAGCATTTCCTTTCTAATAAAGAAAAAAATTTTAAAATCGGTTCAGAAATGACTGAGTTCTGCGGGCACAAACATAAAAAAAGCAACATTCAGACGAATTGATAACCTCCTTCTTTTTTTGAAGTCGGTTAAAAAGCAAATAAATTGCATTTTTATTATAAAATGTTATGGGTAATTAGTATTAATATTAATTGATTATTAAAAATACCTAATTTATATTTTAATTTCAAAATAATTTATATGCAAAAGCCTTGACGCATAAAATCTTAAATGTAAAAAAACCAAATGCACTTATTGGAAGAAAACAATCAAAGAAAAGAAGAAAAATAACTAAATATGTAGGTCACTAATCGAAAAAAGTTGAACATTAACTTAAATTATTCAACTAATATTTATTTGAATAAATATTATTTAATTTATTTAATATTAAACTTCGTCATTTTTAAGCTAAAATAGATAAGTACACGTCGTTGGTCTTAAATTGAGAGGACCTAACTCAAGCTATTGTAACTTTACAGAAGAAGGTAAAAACTTAAGAGAAACTGTAATACTCACAATGTAAGTTGAAATGTATATGTAAATGCTTGTAAAAGCGTTATTTTTTACACTACTGCAATAAATTTTTGTGGCGAGGTGCATTTGTGCGAAATGTGTTGGAATCACTGAAAAACTTAATTTCGTAAAAACTCGGAGTTAGAGCCTTTTTAGGTCAACAATTTCGTTAAATCATGTTTTTTTTCGGTTCATCAGATTTTACTACTTATTTCTTTCCAAAAAAACTGAATTATTGTGTGCATGTTAAAAACAAATTGAAAAAATTGTAATAAATCATAAAAATCTCATAACTCCTCTTTTACGAGTGTGTTAACAAAGTCTTTTTATTATTTTCTTAAAGAAATCGCATTATCCTTAAAATCTATTTATTTTCTTATAAGATTTCAACCACAAAATAAAATGGATAAATATTTAAATCATATTCAAAGATGGGAAGAAGAAATAAAAAAATGATTTCGTTCCTACCCAAACTAAATATGAGCAAACATGTGTTCCTGCCTCCATAAATAAATCTATTGATTTCGTAAAATGCATTTTAAAATTTTTTTTTTGGATATTGATGCTTGCATAAATAACTTTTAACACACAAACTTACATAAATTAAACAAGACTATATTCATATTGATAGTTGTGTTTCATTTACAATCTATGTTAAAGGCACCGGCAAAGCAGATGGGAACGATATTACCATGTTGGATTTATTATTCAAGCCCACTTATTACTTTTTATAGGGATGAGTAAGTGAATTAAACATAGATATAAACATATATATATAGATACAGTCTAGGAAAAAACTCTACATACAGCCCAATATTTTTAGATTTCAACTTTTACAGTGTTATTTGAAAACAACTTAGTATGAGCTTAATTCTTACGTTAATAGTTAAAGTTATTTATAGATACAAATTTACAAATATATTCATGTCAACAAAGATATTCTCGAATATAACACAAATCAGTGGGAAAAAGTCTACATACAGTGTAGCATCCCCCATAGTTTTTTTTTGTGAGAATATACAGCGTAAACATAAAAATGCCGTTATTTTCGCATATTTGACTTCTTTGACAAACGATATTATCATTCAGGTACAGAAAGTTAAAACTAAAATATTTTGAAATATAAAAATGGAAAAAAGAAAAGAAATACAACTTTCCATGGTAAAACTCCGAAATGAAAACAAATCTTTCGGTGAAATTTAAAAAATAGTGATCTTAAGTCGTGCTACTGTCCAAACTATTATAAAAAACTACGAAAGCACAAATAGCACCGAAAATAAGCCAAGACCTGGCAGGCCAAGGAAGTTTTCAGGTCGAAATGTGCGAAGTATTCTTAAAGAAATGCATCAAAATCCACGAATAAGTGCTCCGAAATTGGCGGAACACATGGAAAAATGTTCTAATGTTTCTGTGACGTCACGAACAATTATAAATATTTTGCATGAAAACAGCTTTAGAAGTAGAACGCCGCGAAAGCAACCACTAATTTCTGCTAATTATCGGCACCTACGTCGAATTTGAAAAAGTTTATCTAAATAAGGATTTGAATTTCTGGAAAGCTGTCTTATTTACCGATGAGAGCAAGTACAATATTTTTGGAAGCGAAGGCCGACTAAATGTGTGGAGAAAACCCAATACTGCACTTGAACCGAAGCATATAATCGCTATGGTGAAACATGGTGTTGGTAGTATTATGGTTTGGGGAGCTATAGCATCATCTGGGGTGGGTCGTTTGGTTTTCGTCGATGGTAATATGGACAGACATCAATATAAAAGTATACTGGAACAAAATTTGAAACCATCCGTCGAAAGCTTGGGCCCTAGAAATAGTTGGATTTTTCAACAAGACAACGACCCCAAGCACACCGCTCACATAGTTCGAGACTGGCTTCTTTTTTATGCTTCACGACAGCTGAATTCCTCACCACAGTCACGAGATCTTAAACCGATCGAGTTGGTTTGGGATGTTTTGGAACGATTAGCGCGAAAATATGACATTACAAGTCGAGAGACTCTCAAAAACGCATTAATTCGTGCATGGGCCAAAATTACTCCAGATATCACTGAAAATTTAGTGATGTCAATGCCCAGCCGGCTTCAGGCAGTAAAAGATGCTTAAATATTAAAAAAATAAATTTGACCTTTGTTTTAGTTCAAAAGCTTTAATAACTTATAGCTTTTTTCTTGTGAATATTATATGTTTTTGTTATTTTTATTGTTTTTATGCCTTTGAATTGGCTTTGTTTTTAATAAATATAATTCTTTGTTGAATCTTTACCAAATAGCATTTATTTGATTTAAATAAAATTTACAAATACCCAAAAAACCCGAAAATTTGGGTTTTCGAAGTATCGATATATGTACATATCGCACCCTAAATACAAAAGGGTCACAACTCAAATTACTAAAATTTTCAGGAGAGACAAAAACCTGTTTATGCGCAGAAGCAACACACTTAACATAAAAAAGGACATAACTGTAATTTTCCAGTTAAAGAAGATAGTGTTTTTTTTTTCTTATTTTATTTCTTGAATCTTCAAATATATTTTTGAACTAACAATAATTACTCATATCTTAAGCCTAAAAAGAAGATAAATATACTTGTTATGTCCAGCCAGTTCTAGACAAAAAAAGATGTATGTTTCACGGTTGCTTCTGCCATTTGCGTGTCATGCCTCTGATGTTCGGGTGAGAGAAGAAATGTCCCTCCTTCTTAGACGAATGTAACCACGTTCATTTAGCATGTTGCGAGCCAGCGGATTTGGATGTGATGTTGAAGATAGTGATGTGAAATAAATTTTGGCAGTAGTTAGAGATATGTACTCTGAATTAATTTATGGAAAAATGTCGGTTTGGAAACTTTTGAGTTGTGACCCTTTTGTATTTAGGGTGCGATATGTATATTGGATCAAGAATATAGATTTTTTCATATATCTAAGAATGAACACCTTATTTAACGACAGTAATACTTCTTATACTCAAACTAACAGTTTTAAAAATGTCGTCTTTTTATACGAAGTTTGACTTTTGTTACGACAAATTGAGGAGGGTAATGTTCAAATTGATGGCTAGTGAAGACAGGGTGTTACTTTTTTCCTATTAAAATGTTGCAATTTTTTTCAGTTTTTGTTTTTCTAATGACTGCCACTACTTTTGCGAATATTTGTCAAATACAATTGGTTTCTATTGTGGCATTGTCATAATTTCAAAACTATAAAATTTATTTTGCAGATAGGTTGTGAAAACTTAAAAATTAAATGTACTTTTAAAAATTGATATCCAAGCTATAAAAACTGCCCTAACCTAGGGTTTACACATGCAAGTGCAAGTTCGAAAGACACAATACACTACCAGTTTTTTACTAACACACGCACATTTTTCGAAATTGAAGCTAAATTAGCAACAAGGCGATTTTATATAAGGTGGCATCGCCGCGACAACAAATACATCACCAAAAAACGCCGTCATGCATTTTGTTGTTGGTTAAATGTATGGCAGACGCCAAAAGCACTAATTGAAATATTACATCCAACAACTAAAAACACTTCTTCCTTACCTTTTCTGGTAGTATTTTGTAATTTTTTTTAATCTTGAATTTTTTTTTTTAAATAATTACAATTTTATTTCTTTTTTTCAAGTTAAAAAAAATATATAAACGAATCTTTGACAGCTGCCATGTACAAAAAAATGGTAAAGCAAAAAAATTATTAACTTCGCCTTTCTTGCAAGTTAAATTTCAAAACATAAACAGAGTTGCCTGAAAAGTTTTATTTAAAAAATCAGAATTAAATTGATAAAATATAATTATAATTTTAACATATTATTAGCATATTTAAAAATAATAAATAATAATCTTTGTCTTAAAATATTCACTAAAAAGACAGTTGGCGTTATTTTAGAACCTTGATTTTATAAAAAAAACAATTATTATTTATTGATGTCTACTATTTTCCTACAAATGTGTAAATGTGATGTTGTAGGTAACTTTGGTTTATAAATAAACTAGCTATCCCCGGTGCGCTTCGCTACACCCATGCACAAAAAATACAAAAAACACTTGAAAGAAAAGTATGGCCAACCTCTAACTCGAAAACGCACGCTATTCTCACATCAAAAATGTTCTAGTTTATATGCAAGGTACGACGCCTACTGTTTCCAACCAATCAGTTTTTTGCTTGACTATACATATTAACACGATAATAATTTTTAACTTTTTATGGGAGCTACCACTATCCTTATCCTGTCTGTATTTTGCTAGACTATGAACATTAGTATGAGGGTTAGTTGTGTAAAGTTTCAAGGCTCTAGCTATTGTAGTTCTCTAGGTACACGATTAACATTTTTCACTTAATATGGGAGGTACCACGTCCATTGTCCCAATCCAGTCAGTATTTTGCTACACAATACTCTGAGGGTTACTTGTGCAAAGTTTTAAGGGTCCATCTATTGTAGTTCTCCAGGTACACGATAATAATTTTTCACTTTGCACCACGCCGACTGCCCTAATCTAGTTTATATATTGGTAGACTATGTGCCCTAGATCTAGAGTATATGGGTATGCGGGTTACTTGTACCTACTTGTAAGACTATATCTATTATAGTACTCTATGTATACGATAATAATTTTTCACTTTATATGGGAGGTACCACGCCCACTGTCTTAATTCATTCTGTAATTTAGTATATTATACCCATTTACACAGGGGTTACTCATGGAAAGTTTCAAGGCGCTATCTGTTGCAGTGTGCCAGGAACAGGACAATAATTTTTCACTTTGTATGTGAGGTACCACGCCTACTATTCCAATTCAGTCTGTGTTTAGCTAAACTATGTATGTTAATATGATGGTTACTTGTGCGAAATTTCAAGGCGCTACCTATGGCACCGTGGTTACCGGTGCGAAATTTCACGGTTTTAGCTATTGTAGTTCTCTAGATACACTATAATAATTGTATGGGAGGTACCACGCCCACTATTCCAACCCAGTCTATCTTTCTTTAAACTATGCATGTTAATATAGAGGTTCCTGTTGCAAAATTTCATGGCGCTACCTATTACTGTTACCAAGATATACGATGATAAATATTTTCTGTGTATGGGAGGTACCACACCCAATATTCCAATTCAGTCTGTGTTTCGCTAAACTATTTACGTTAATATAGAGGTTACGGGTGCGAAATTTCAAGACGCTACCTATTACTATTACCAAGATATACGATGATAAATATTTACTTTGTATGGGTGGTGCCACGCCCACTTCGAATATCAAAAAAATAAGTACCCTATTTTACCATCCGTATATCCAGTAACAAACTGTGTAAATTTAAGAAAGATCGGTTCACTGGTGTAGGCAGCTATAGCTTTCCGACAAACAAACAAACATACGAACAAACAAACACATTTTGTGCTTTATATATGTATATCGATAAAGCAAATAGACCGGCAATTCTTAAAACCTTTCGCTTCGTCGACAGTTTTAAAATAAACTTTTCAATTGTATGTGTAAACATGCATGCAAATTGCAAGATTTTCGTATATCTCTCCGCCATATTCGTAGATAATACTTACGTATACAAAACTTGTATGCAATTAATTGCATGTATAAAGGCAAAGTAAGACAGCCAATATCTGTAACAACCAAACCTAAAATAACTGTCAAAAATTCTCATGTTCATGCAAAATGTATGAAGCTGCTTTATCTAGCGATTTTATCTCAATTTTCCTTTTAAATTTATTAGATTATAATTAACATAATTCTTGCAAAAAAAACCGACTTCAAAACAGATAGAAGGGCACCAATTCTAAACTTAAAATGTAAGAAGTAATCTGTAAGAATTAGATTTAAACCAAATAAAAGATGCGCCAAAATTAGAGGGAAAAAATAAAGACTATTGAATGTCAAGCCTCTCCCAATTACTGTTTAAAAGTTAAGTTATTTTCACCAGCATCCGTCTTGTATATGGACACCATTCAAGCCTCTGTCTATAACGGTTTCAAAGATAGGGGCACACAGATCAAATAACATCACCTATTCGGACACCCTTTAATTTACAATGTTAAATTAAAGACCTGTTGTTATAGAGGACTTGGTCACAAAGATTCTTTGTAAATTTCAACTATCTGTCTATAACGGTTAAAAAGTTTAACCATATATATCAAATTACATGAACTATTGGGACACCCTTTACATTATAATTCCAAATATTTATATTTGTTATCATACCAGAGAAAGTAGTGGACATTCCACCTAATTTTCAAGTGTTTGTGTTTAACGGTTCAAAAGATAGGGTCATATAGATCAAATTACGTAATTTATGGGGACACCCTTTAATTTCTAACTTCAAGTTGTATACTTGCTATAGTGGACTTTGCAATACAGGTTCCTTGTAAATTTCAGCTGTTTGTCTCTAACAGTTCAAAAGTTTGGCCACATACATAGAATTACATTAACTATTGGGACACCCTTTAAGTTCCAAATCCAAAATTTTATACTTTTTGTTATAGCTGACTTAGCACTTCAGGTTCTTTGTAAATTTCAGCGGTCTGTGTACAACTATTCAAAAGTATGGCCATATACATCAAATTAAATGAACTATTGGAGCACCCTTTAATTTAAAATTTTGAGTATTCATACATTTTATTATAACGGTCATAGTAGTCGACATTCTGTCAAATTTTCAAGGTTAAGTCTATGACGGTTCAAAAGATAGACCCAAATAGGTCATATTATGTCACCTATGGGGACACCCTTTAAATTTTAAATTTATTTTTTTATTAATTTCTGCTGTTGGGAACTATAGCGGCACGCAATTTTTTAAAATTTTAATTTGCTGCCCTTTACGGTTCTTAATACACGTAAAAAACATGAATGTTGTATGGGGACACCCTTTAATTTTAAATATAATGAACTGTTTTTAAAATAGGACCAACCTTGAAGCATAACCTTTCAAATAAAGCAAAAAATTTTAAAATCGGTTCAGAAATGGCTGAGTTCTGCGGTTACATACATAAAAAAAAGCAACATTCAGACGAATAGATAACCTCCTTCTTTTTTGAAGTCGGTTAAAAATAAGTTAACATTACTGTTTATTACAAGTCTATGATACACACTTGCATCATTATTAAAAACTTAATGCAATAAATTAATTTATGCGTGACGATACAATTTCTCACAAATGATAATGGTCTTTTCCAGGTGACGCCGGTAAAATCAATTGGTAAAGATATCATCACTTTTTTGATTTGCGTCAATTAATCGATAAGCCAATTAAGCGATAAAATCAAGGCAAATTGATCTTTTTCTTTTATTAAGGTGGTACAAAACAAAGTGATTAAAATAATTTCATCCCAGAAATTTCTCACTTGTGTTACAGTCCTGCAAATTTTCTCTGTTTCTAAATTTTACCCAATCGTTTTTGCAACAAAATTCTATTTTGCGGACCTTTCCTCAAAATATTAAAAGTTTAAAAATGGGATATAGAACCAATGGATGAAACTATCAGGGAAATTTCTAATACGTAGTTTATAAATAAATATAATTTATTATATTTTTCTATAGAAATTATAAAAAATATTTAAAAAGAGAAAATTAAGTGATTCAACCGCATTAAGAATTCACTTCAATATAATTAATAATGCAAATGAAAATATTCCTTAGTGTTTAATTTGCTGTTTGTTCTTTTTGTTAAAATTCTATTAAAAACCCAAAAAACAACAAAAAATTAAAAAAAACTTTACTCATACACATGTATGTATGTTGCACTTGCAAAGAGCAAAATAATCAATTTCTCAAATGAATTCCTTTTATACCTTTATTGAGTTGAGGTTGTGTGGGTTTAAGCATTTGATATCATTTAACCGCACCCACACGTAAGATTAAACTATAAAAGCTATACAAACGAGTCAAAGAGTGCATGCATGTATCTGTCAGGTACGTTATAATGTTGCAAATTACCAAATATTTTGATCATTCTAAACGAGTACGATGGAGGACTATAAAGGATGTTTACACTCTGTTTGTGTATGATTGCATGGCTGCTTATTTAAGAGTTTTAATTTAACATTTGAGTTGTTTAACAAAAGTTTTTCTTTGAGGTAGCTTTAACTTACTGTTGATCAAACAATTAACAATAATTGTGTAATCGAATATGTATGATTTATTATGAAGTTTTGCAGTGATTGGGTAGGCTCAAAGTATCCTTAAAAGCAATAAAATAAACTTCCACAACAAATAAACTAAAATAACAAAAACGTTAATTGTACTTGAAACAGTGAAACAATACACGAACTTGACAGTATAGGTTCGATTCTACTACTAAAGGGTAGTAAAACCCTCTAATGTCGGAACATTCAGAGAGCCGAAAATGTGCCCTGCTTGATATAAAGGCCAAACATGACACCATATCCACCTCTTACTCAGATACACCTACCATACGGATAGATGTATCTCCTGAGGCCTTTAAGACCACACCTTCGTCTCCGGCAAAAGAGGGCATAAATAAATAAGTGGCTGACCATAACGTGAGCCCCATACTACAAATACCACAAACACATCAAGTAATGATATCCCTAAAGGCCATGATTCACTATCATACTCAGTCATACGATTTATCAAAAATTGCATGTGTGCTCAAAAAGTATGATAGTGTGGATTAAAAGTGTATGTGTGTGACAGACTTTTTAACAGTCTGTACGATTTGATAATCTTTAGAAAAAATCTAAAAATAGTATTTTTCCATGCGATCAGAGTTGCAAAATCTAGTTTTGTATGATAGTGTGGCATCAACAACGCAATTTTGAAACGATTTTTTAAGTAGAACAGAATTCTGTCAGATTTTTTTGTGATTAAATCGTACGATTGTGTAGGATAGTGAATCCTGGCCTTTAATAGCATTTATTTAACGAATCATCAGCTACATTATTGCCGTACCAAATTTTTTTTTTTTTTATTTTTGAACTATCAATAATTACTCATACCTTAAGTCCAAACAGTGCTAGACAAAAAAATATATGTTTCACGGTTACTGTTATTTGCGTGTCATCCCTCTGATGTACGAATAAGAAAAGTAGTCCCCTCCTTCTTAGTCGAATGTGACCAGGTTCATTTAGTATGTTACGGGCCAGCGGATTCGAATGAGTTTCAAGCTTCTTTAAATACCTTATGACAAGTTTCGCTATTTCTGCTTTAACTATTGGCACGATTAGATCTTTATGGATATTCGGGTTTTTTGTATACCAAGGAGCAGATGTAAGCATATTTTGGCGCCTTTGTATTTTTTCTACATTGCTAGCTGAGGCAGTGCCCCATAATTGAATGCCATAACACCAAATTGGTTTTAGAATTGACTTGTACTATAGAAATTTGCAATCTAAGCTGAGAATAGAGTTTCTACCAATAAGCCAGTTTAGTTGGACGGCTTTTAGCTTCATTTGTGTTAACCTTGATTCTATGTGTCCTTTCCAAGTAAGGCGCCGTTCATGATGTATACCGAGATATATCACGTCTGAAAGCTGTGGTATCGTTTGGTTATTTGTGCGAATAGGGGGGGGGAGGGCACGATTCCTTACGCAGTGTGAAAGTTATATGAGTACACTTTTGTTCATTCACCTTTATTCTCCATTTCATCAACCTTTTTTCTAAATTGAATGTGGTCTTGTAATTATCGTGATGCTACTTCGGGTCTTTCGTGAATGCTTAAAAAAGCTGTGTCATCAGCAAATGTCGAGGTGTGGACTCGGTTACTAGTTGGCATGTCTGTAGTATACAATAGGTATAAAAAGGGCCCCAATATACTACCTAGGGGAACGCCGGCATCGATTGGCTGGGGTAAGCTCAAAAAGTCTCCTTCTTTCTCAATAAATTTTCGTTCGGTTAAATAACTAACTAGCAGCTTATATAGGTTTTCGGGCAAATTCAGTTTTAGCTTATACTATATTAGGCCTTCATGCCATACCTTCTCGAATGCTTGAGAAACGTCGATAAAAGCGCAGAGCAGTATTTTCTCTTTTCAAATGTGTTTTTAACAACGTTGACTAACCTGTGAGTTTGTTCGATTGTGCTATGTTTTTTCCTGAAGCCGAATTGATGGTTTGGAATACATCCTTTGTCGCTCAGAATAGGGTTCAGCTTAGTTATTAACATCCTCTCAAACAGCTTTGAAATATTAGATAAAAGGCTTATTGGTCTGTATGATTCCATTTTTGTGTAGTATTTTCCTGGTTTAGAAATCATGGTAATCAAGGAGACGTTCCACTCTGTGGGAAAGTACTCAAGACGTAAAATGACATAAAAAATAAAAAGAATGATTTTGCAAGCTATATTGTTACTGGTTTTATCAAAACCAGGAGCTTTTTTGGTGTTTTAATAGCAAAGTTGAGCAATATCACCTAGTACGGAGGAGATACATATTAGACAAAATATGAGGACATCATTTTTGATTTTCAGATTCTTGCAAGACCCGTAAATAAAAATTGGTCAGCACAATCGGCAAGCTGAGTATAGGGTTTTACAACCCTATAGGTAGTATAATCGAACCTCTACTGTCAAGTCCGTGTATTTTTCGAAAAGTTTTGACTTGTTGCACATATGAAAACTAAGATTTTACAAATATATACATATTTAAGTATAACGAAGCGATTACGCTTTAAGTGATATTTCCATCATACAATAAGTTAGATCTACAGAGAGAACTTTGCTTTAGCAGATATCTGTATTAGATGTATTTATGTTTTATTTTCGAAGTATGTTAGTCCTTGCAGTGTCCACTCTGGTCCACATGATCCATGGGACTCTGCAGTCCACTCTTCTTATCCACGACTGAACCTATTTAGTTCCCTATAGTAATGGGTGAAAGGTGTATGTACCGCTCACCTCAATCCCCTTCAAGAGACATTTTGCACTTGGCTACCAACCCACATAGGGGTATTTTGCCAGACTGCTAGCCAGACTGCTTTTTTTAGCTTATATTGGCTCTAAAGATTTACTGAGTGCCCCTAGAAAAAAAATCTCTGGTTAAATTAAGAAAAAGATTTCCTGATAATCTGGCCTGAGCAACCAATGAAATACGTATAGGAACTAGCTCTTTTCCCCCAACAAATAAATTGCATTTTATTATGGGTAACTTTTTATTTTTTTTTATTTTTTTTTTTTTTTTTGTTTACAAAAAAGTGAAAAGAAAAAATCTTTTTTTAATTTTGAACAACATTTTTTATCATAAAATTTTAAAATATAATATTTTTAAAAATTAATATGAGTATTTGTTAATATAGCCTTTCACAGAACAAAATCAATACATAATCTTAATTCGCTTAAGCCTAGTACTCTGTTCGAATTTGTGAAAAATGTTGATCAACATTTATTATTTCACAGGGAAAATTTGACATTTAAAATGCGGTGTCTATCTCGCGATTTGAAAAAATTGTACGATTTTATTGTTTTAGAAATGTTAACAAAAGCCAAGCGATTAGCTGTTGTTTGAAAAATTCTACATGAAGTAATGTCCCTTTGCTTTATTTCACAGCTTTGATAAAATGTTGCCAGAAACATTTCAATGTTTTTCCACAGCAAAAACAGAGTACTACTTCTGCAACATTTTTTCATGACTTTTTCATAGAAATTTTTATGTATGTAATTTGACAGCATTCCGCATGAAAAACTGAACAGAGTACCAGGCTTTAGCCAAAAAAATATATTGCAAACCTCTAATCTAATCGTATAAAGGCAATAATAATTCTTGCAAAAAACACCGACTACAAAACAAATATATGTGCATCAATTCTAAACTAAAAATTTAAATAAACGTAAGTAAGTAATCTGTAGGAACTAGTACCAAATACTTTTAAAATACTTTCATACTTGTTGCTCTAACGGACATAGTCTTATACGTTCTCTACATTCAAATTTCTATCCATAACGGTTCAGCAGATAAAGCCATATACGAGCAATTACATCAGATATGAGGACACCATTTATTTTTTACACTTATTATTACTGACACAGTAATAAAAAGTAACGGTTCCAAAGATATCTCCATATAGGTTAAACAATATCACCTAGGGGACACCCTTTAATGTACAATATTAAATTAAACACTTATTTTAAAGGACAGATTCTTTGTAAATTTCAAATGTCTGTCTAAAACGGTTCAAAAGTTTGTCTATATGCATCAATTTATATCAACTATTGAGACACCCTTTAAAATTTTAAATATTTATAAATGTTATTATAGGGGACATAGTAGTGGAGATTCTGTCTAATTTTCAAGTGTTCAAAAGATAGGGCTAGATAGGTAAACTTGTATCAATTATGGGGACAGCCTTTAGTTTCCAAATTTAAATTATATACTTGATGTTATAACGGACTTAGAATTACAGGTTCTTTGTAAATTTCGACCATCTCTCTATTACGGTTCAAAAGTTTTGCAATATACATCAAATTACATCAGCTATTGGGACACCCTTTAACTTCTAATTATAAATATTTATTTTCTGATTATAAATATTGGACATTTTGTCCAATTTTCAAGTGATTGTCTACAATGGTTCAAATGGTTCATATATTTAAATTGACGTCACATATGGCGACACCCTTTAATTTTTAAGTTTATTTTTTTTTATTAATTTCTGTTATTGGCAGCTATATTAATATGGAATTTTTTTAAATTTTAAAAGGGTGCCCTTTACGGTTCATAATACACGTAAAAACACGCATGTTGTATGGGACACCCTTTAATTTTCTGAACTTTCTGAACTTCTTTTAAAATGGGACCAATCTGTAAGCATTTCCTTTCTAATAAAATCGGTTCAGAAATGACTGAGTTCTGCAGGCCCAAGCATAAAAAAAGCCACATTCAGACGAATTGATAACCTCCTTCTTTTTTTGAAGTCGGTTAAAAACTTATGCGATGCACTCAACTTATGTACCTGATTTTAGTACGGTCCCAAAACGACAAATCTTAAGCAAAAGCCTTAAAAATTCACTAAACGATGCAGAATTCTATTGTCTGTCGAGCTGCTTACTTAAATTTTTACATTTCTCAAAATTAATTTGTACACTAATGTCCGGCTAGATTGGCAAATACCCCTCTGAATTAATTTACTCCAGATTATTCTATCTTTTTTTCGCCGAAGAGCAATATGTCATGTTTAGATCTTTCTTTAATACACCAGGGTATGGTGTTTGCTGTATAATCTTATTTTGACTTCTTTGAATTTGTTCCTAGTTTTAAATTGAGGCAGCGCCCCATAACTCACTTCCAAGTGTCTATTTTAGTTTGGTGATCGTTTTCAAACTGTGACTATATTGTAAATTTGCAAAACAGCATATTGATGAAGCAGTCTTATCAATGTCGAAAGAGCATTGTACTAATTATCTTTTAGGACTGGATTTATGTATATGATTCGACCTTGTCAATATGTATATGGTATGAAGCTATGTTAATGATAGTTTTAATGTAATCTTATTATTATGATTATAAAATCATAATATGATTGACTACAATTATAAAATTTAGTCATTGATAATGTTCACAGGTAAAATGTTCTTCCTTTATTTCAATGTTGTAATATGAATAAAATATAATTTAATAATCTTATATCATCTACACTATATCTATGTAAAAGGAATCAGTTCTTTTAAATATCTTGAAAAATTTAACTTTTACTCCATTGCGCCCTGCATGTTATTTTTAGGTTTCATGATGTTGTTACATCGTATCTATCAAATTCTCTGTTTGATTTTTTTTGTCCTTTCAGCTGATATTATTTTAACTTTTTCTCTCCTTCATATTTGTTTTTTGTTCAAATCTGAACTTTTGCAAATACAACTGTTTGTAATTCGCAAAAGTTTTCATATTCTATGGCGACATATTGTCAACTCGGCAGATTTTTTTTCACGAATTTTACAACAGTAAAAAATTAAGTTTTTTTTTGATAAATCAAAAGTTTTGTATTATATGTATAACAAATTTATAGTGCAGCGAAAAAAGTTACATTCGTATTCCTGCATCACTTCAAATGTAATGAATTGTTTATTGTCTGAAATGACAACATTGTTGACCAGTTTAATGCAGTCAAGTATTTACGTTTAAATTAAAATTGTAAATAACTTAAGCAACAAAAATAAAAAACACTTAATGTATTTTAAAAAAATATTGTATGTTGAAAACTAAAAATTCATAAATTTTATTAAAATATTGCAAAATTTTACATTGCAAAAATTTTTGTTATTAAAGAGGTTTTAATAATATTTTGGGGCAAGGTAAACATGGTAAGCTGAACCTTGTGCAAAGTTTCAAGACTATACCTAATGTAGTTCTCTAGGTACGCGATAATAATTTTTCACTTTGTGTAGGAGGCACCACGCCCTCCATTCAAATTCAGTCTGTATGTTTCTCTACACTATGTATCTTAACATGGGGATTACTGATGCAAAATTCCAAGGCGCTACCTATTGCAGTTCTCTAGATATAGGATAATAATTTTTTACTTTGTATGGGGGGTACCACGCTCACTGTCCCAATTCAGCCTATGTTTTTCTAGAGTATACGCATGGGTATGGGTTTTACTTGTACCTACTTTAAGACCATACATATTATAGTTGTCTATATACACAATAATAATTTTTCACTTTGTATGGGAGGTACCACGCCTACTGTCTCAATTCATTCTGTATTTTGGCTACTCTTGCAAAGTTTCAAGACGCTATGATATCAGTCCTTAATGATATCGGGCATCCGATTGTTAATTTACAAATACCTTAATGTCATTGAATCTCAAGCCTTTTACTCTCTCTCTCTCTCTCTCTCTCTCTCTCTCTCTCTCTCTCTCTCGAGTGTTGTGATTTCAGACTGGCGACTAATAAGTGCCGATTAAAAGAAAATATGTGCCAAAGTTAAGATTTTTTAATGAGAAAAAGCAATTTTTCTTTAAAATAACTATTTATTATAATGGGTGATCCATTTCGAGGTTCCCTACTTTTTTAAAGAAAAAAAAAACACAGAAAATTCAAATTTAATAGAGAATGTTTATTATCATTTGAAAAAACGTTCTTTAGCATTAATTGTTTGAAGATTATATCTATCAAATCTTGGCCGTTGCTACGTCGCAGATGGTCCATCCGTTGAGTCCAATGGCGAATGACACGGTTGATGTTTTCCTCTAAGGCCTGAATCGAAGGAGGTTTACCGCATAAACTTTAGACTTTACATATCCCCACAGGAAAAAGTCTAACGGTGTGATATCACACGATCTTGGTTGCCAATCGTCTGGCCCAAAAAGTGAAATTATGTGTTCACCGAAATGTTCTCTCAGGCATCAATTAGTCGGTTATCATGGCACGATAACGGTCGCCATTGACGGTTACGTTCGCACCGGCATCATTTGTTGTTTTTTCTGGATGAAGTGGCAGCTCTTGAATCTCTCCAGGTTGCTCTTCGTCCCAAATGCGGCAATTTTGTTTGTTTACATACCAATTGAGCCAGAAATGGGCCTCATCTCTAAACAAAATTTGCCTCGAAAACTTCGGATCTTCTTGGAACTTTTCAAGAGCCCATAGATAGAAGCGATTCAAGCGTAAGTCTATCCATTATGAAACAAACAATACTTAACAAAAATAACATGACAGCATGACACGACTCACACATGATCTGTCAAAAAAGGCTATTGAAAAAAGTATCTCTACTTTAATCACCCTACAACACTCAGGGGTACAAAAATGTTTTTAGTTAGATGCTGACTTGAAGAGCATTCTCTGTTTGAGGTGCTTGCCTGTCAATCGTGTTCTAGTTCTGACAGATGTGCCTTTCAAAAACACTACCGCGAAGCAAGTAAGCAGGCAAGTAAGAGCCTGCAGAAATCACAGGACGTCTTTGGTAGGAATCGAACCCGCAACTAAGCCTATCGATGCACTTGGATTTTCAAAAGCACGGTTTTTCGAAATCAATATTTATTTATAATCATGTTTAATTCCCTTTCTTGAAAATTATTATACATATTTTTTGGAATAAATATTTTATGTTTCATTCATGAAATATTTATTTAATTTTTTTAACCAAGGCAAATTCATACCAGGTAAACATATGGTATGAATTTGCCTTGAACAAAACCATCCAACCAAATAAAAACAAAATACATGTTGTTTTTTATTGTTGTATTTGTTGTCGCTTTGCTTTCACCTGGTAAAAGGATTCAGCTTGTCTAAGTGTCTATGTATGTTTTGTTTTTGACAATAGGGATAGCGATGCGAATCGGTAATCGCTAGTGTTTAATAAATTCTGAAATATTTATTACAATGACTTAAATGTAAAGTTGAATCCGTTACAAAAACATAACTGTGAAAATAAGGCCAAGTTCATAACCAACAATTTCGACCGATTTATTTATGTAAATATTTTTTACGGACACATTTTTTAATACATTCCTAACTGCTTTTTTTCCAATATTAAAATATTTTTAATTTGAATTAAAGAAAATAAAAAGTTGATGTTATTATTTGTAACTGTTATTGTAAAAAGTATTTAATAAAATATTTTTATAAACGGTTGTGGTCACTGTAGATAAATTTAATGGATTTATGGTGAAAAAAAAAAAAAATGTAGAGAGGCAGTCAACTTAATTAATGTAAAAACATATTTTTTATAAAGAATGTAAAGTTCCAACATATTTAACAATACATATCAATTTAATAGTAAATTGCTCTTGATAATCCTTGAATAACGTAGTCACTTACAGATTATGCTGCACTTCGCACTTACACAAAAAATTGTTGTAAAATTTCAATTTGTTTAAATATTTCAACTTTTATTTATTTGACACATTTGGATTTAAAATAAAATGTTGTTTGAGGTTTGTAATTGTTGTTGACTGTTTATATTGTTACACTGGTAACTTTGTACTTTATAAGTTGTTACTTTTATTAATGCAACGTATGGAAAATGTAATAGAATTATTAAACTAAAAACATAAAAACTCTAACAATGCACAATGGGACAGAATAACAATATTTTTAAAATAATGCAGTCATTTGTAAAGCACTAGTTCGATTGATGCAAAATTTGACATGGGCATAGCAGAGGAGCATTCGAGCTTAAGTATTGACGCTGAGCAGCATTCACTTACAAGTGACGGGGCTATGTGGCCTCAAGTTTTGAAACATAGAAATAACTTTTTTTAAACTTGGAATTTCTTAATTTTTTGTTAGATTTTAAAAATTATATACATATGGTCTTAAAGCTGTAAAATATTTTTTTATTCTGCTTCACTGTGCACTGTCTGATCTTTGCTTTTTGAAACCAAAAAAAAAAAATAAAATTCAAATATATTTTATTTAACTAAAGTTTCTACTAACACTAATTTTAGAGGAAACATTGTCTGATAAACTTTATTCCTGGACATCCTGTGGTCTTTTGTTACATTACAGAGCAGCAAAAAAAGTTTCTCTCTTGTATGAGTTTGTGTGTGTGTGAACCACAAAACCTAAAATTAGATGAGAAATAACAATTTCTGTTTTTTTAATAACATTTTTAGCCACCAAGTCTCAAGCCCAGAATGGTTTTAAAAAAAACGTTTCTTTTCTTTTTCTTATATACTCGTACGACTATCATCGCTACGATTTTACTAGTTTTGCTACTTTGGTGTTTTTTTAATTTGAAAGATTGTTTCTGTTAAGATAATCTAGTAAATGTCATTTACGTTAATGCTTTTAAATAGTTTGTTAACAACATTAGAAACTCGTACAAAAGTTTAAGAGTTTTTCTTTTTCATCTAAAACAAAAACAATGATTTCTTATTCCAGTCAGTGCAACAGCGTGGTTTTAAATGCCTTTAAATAAATGCTGGGAAGAATGATAAAAGTCATACCAAAAGAAATAAAATTAAGCAAAAGACGAATTTAGAGCATAAGATAAATAATGAAGCTTATGTCAAGTTATCAGGCATATCTTTTCATTTTTTTATTAAAGTTAGAAACGTCTCTAAGGCCCATTATTATAACTTGCCAATATCTAAAGTTATAATTTTATTGGAGCGATAAGTAGTTTTTCGTTATTATAACGGGGATAATGCTCATTACTATAACTTGTTCTTAAAGTATGTGATAGTTAAAAGTTATTTTTAGATTAGTTATAATAGCGAAAAATTATTTATCGCTTTAATAAAATCCTAACTTTAGCTATTGGCAAGTCATAATAATTGGCCTTAGGCCCATTATTATAACTTGACTTTAAAGTACGTTTTAGTTAAATCTCACTTCTACTTAAGTGAGAGATAAAGTGAACAATAACTATTTTACGTTATTACAACTTCCTTGTAATAATAATAAAATTAATCTTTTTGAAAATATGGCAGTACAATAATAAACACCGACTACTTTTGACAAAATAAATTGGTTCTTAAAAATGTAGTGGCAACGCCATACCTTCCATTTATTTGTTTACTTTTAACAAACCACAAATTAGTTATCTGTGCAACAAAAAACCGAAAAGATTTTATATATACCAAAGGAGATCTGCTTTCCATTTTTATTTTTCAAATGCAAAATTAAATTAAAATGAATTTATTTTTCTTCATAGATTAGAAAATACGGCAACTTTATAGATGACGAAACATGGCAACTTCAAACTCTTATATCTAATGTTAAAAGTTAAAGGCAAGATGTTCTTATAATAACGATGTATACTTATAATAACGAAAAACTACTTATCACCCTGATAAAATCCTAACTTTAGCTAATGGCAAGTTATAATAATGGGCCTTAGACTTTCTGAACTAGTGCATGACATTTTTTTTTTAAATTTTATTCCAACTCCTTTTTATAATGACTCTAAATTGAGAATTAGATCTTCTAAAAATTCTTAACAACAAGGTTTCTCGATGAGCCGGTATAACGCAGACAACGTCATGCCCCACATTGCACTGAGAAATGGCGGAGAAATATGCAAAAGTTTTGCAAGTTGCTTTCATGTGTACACATGCAAGTAAAAACTTCATTTTAAATCGGCGAAGCGAACAGTTCCAAAAATTGTTCAACTGTTAGAATTGTTTTGCCACATTTATACCAATCACGTCACTGCAGAAACACCCTTTAATTTTACCTCCTGAAAAAATTTCAAGAGTCTACCTTTCAAAATTTAGGCTATATACATGCAAATCACGTCACTATCGGAACACCCTTTAATTTTTAAGTTTAATTTTTTATACTTGTTTATAAAGCGACCATAGTTTTTAATTGCTGTCTGCAAATTTTATGTGGTTGCCAGCTCAAGAAATAAAGACATAAACGCAAATAACACGTCACTTTCGCAAAATCCTATAAGTTTTAGTATTTGTTGCTATAGCGGCAACAGTTATACATCTTCTGTGAAAATTTCAAGAGTCTACCTATTACGGTTCCAGAGATAAAAGGCGGTGACAGACGTGCAGACATTGTATCGAAAACGATAGGGTTAAGTTTTTACCCTTTGGGTACGGAACCCTAATATTAAGACTTTTTTAGAAAATTACAATCCTACAGAATTCACAAACAGCTGTTTCGGTACGAAATGTTGCGCTTTTTCTTTAAGCAAATAACAGTTGACGAAACTTGGCGAATAGTTTTGTTAACTTTACATTGCAGGTTGCAGAGTTTGCAGTTTGAGCCTTAAGTGCTGAACACAGAATGCTACAATCGACATGCTGCATAAACGCTCCCCCGGGGGTTCCAATTGTCACTGCAGGAATATGGCAAATGCTTTGACGCGGTTCACTCGGGGAAAATAGGGGCACCAGACGCAAGGGTTCCTAGAGCCTAAATCTGGAAGAAAAGGTCTGTGTGTTAAAACATACGGGTCCTCTTCGAGGCCCGACCAGTGCCCAAAGGACTGGTACCACGGGAATCGGTGGCCCCACAGAGAGCCTATCCGCTCTGTGACCGGTTATTGGTGAAGTCCCCTTCGGGGGTACACGTGGTGGTTGTGGTTTAAGATCGATTTATGTAGGTATGGTGCAAGGTCGATCAAGTGTGCTGTTGCACTCTCAACAGACGGAGTTTGGATAGAGGCTATAATATGGATCTAGGCTTGCCTTGGATAAGGCTTGCCATATTATATAAATTGTTACTCATTGTGACTGTATCACACACAAATTGCGATTGGTGGTAATCGTAAGGTGTGTTATACTACACAATGGGGGCGCTAGTCTACGCCTAAGTTTCACTCGGTGGTAAGACCACAGTGAGGTTAGGCCGAGTTGGCAGGTACTCACGTTAATCTTGTTCCACAATGCTGCATAAACGGGACATGCTAACGTCTATGTTTCTCTATGCCAGTCACCGGTAACTGTAAAGTTTTCAACATTGTTATGTGTGAAGACATATGAACCAAAGGTTCCAACGGTCCATAAAACACACCAAATAGTGACTTTTTTTGTAATCTAATGGTGTTTGGAATATGGCTTGATATTTATCATCGCTTCTAATGCAGTAATTCTGGTTATTGACTTAACTATTTATCATGAGGCTACAATCGGGTTGAATCTTGAAAGCACGTAAACTAAGATCCTTATTAAAAATGTTCATAAACTGGATAGACACAAGTTTAACTGTTGAGCACGATAACAAACTAATAAATGTGGATAATAATTAATACTACGCTGCACACCTATAATCACATATTCTATGCGCACTGTACGGCTCACATAGGGGTATTTTGGTAATCTAGCCGGACATTACTTTTTTTAGTTTATTTTGGCTCTTAAAATTTCTTAAGTGTTCCTCGATTAATGAAACTGGGCAGAAAAATCTCTAATGGTCATAGGCTGTTAAAGCTATAAAATAAGAAATATCGGACCAAGGAAGAAAAAGTTCCCCTTGTAAGAACTAATCCTACCTCTAAAAAATAAAATTTTTTTTTAAGTTTTCCCATACTATAGTTTAATAAATGCAACATTTGTTTAACAAATGTTTAAAACCCTTGACTTGGACCCTGGAGATTTTAAAATGCTAATTTTCTCCCCGCCCCTTTTTGTGGGCGGTGACATAAAATACTATTTGCAAAAATAATGTAATTATTCAAAGAAATGGACTACATACGCCTTACCGTAAAAATAAAATTTTAACGTTAATATAGGCAGGGGGAGGTATCCCTACAATCCCACCCACAAAATATCCATGTGAATTTAAAAAAAAAAAATTAGCTAATATTCCAATAATATTTATTTTCAACCTTTTATGTCGAAGAAAAGAATAATCAAAGTAATTTTTGTAATTTATTACATTATAGTATTTAATTTAAATGAAAGTAATCCACTTTAAGACTTTTACTTTTATAGTGCTTTAGATATGGTTTATGTAATTACTCAGGAACATAGGCGTTATATAAAATTCCAAAATGATTGTAGAGTAAATAGTGTTTTAAATTACGCTCTGACAAAAATAAAAGTTGCTGAAAAAATAAAGTTTGCAATATCATTGAATCGGTAAAATTTCCTTAAAAAAAATCAATACAAAATCTTTATTCGTTTAGTCACAAAAAATATATTGCAAACCTCTCAAACCCGTAAAAAGTCAAGTCAACAGTGTCCCAAAACGACAAATCTCAAGAAAAGCCTTGAAAATTCACTATAAGATGCAGAATCTTTCGCAGATTTTTTTTAATTTTTGGCCTAATGTGCGGCTAGGTTGACAAAATACCCGTCTGTGCGGCTAACAACAGAGCGATAATTATCCACAGTTTTCAAATCAATTACTCTGATGGACGATTATGACCCTATAAAATGCATGTAACGCCCGATAAGTTTGTCGAATTGAACCATGATTTTCGAAATAAAACTGAGCAATTTTCAAACTTTGCTTTGAAGTGAGTCTATTTATAATAAATTGTCAAAACCAAATTAACCTCAAAACAATCGAAAACGGCTGATAGAAAAGTGCTACAAATTTGAAGTTATCTGCCTATAATAAAACAGTCAAGTGGAAAAAAAAGCGAGCGCCTCTATATCCTTACGTTCTTACCATATTGTTGTTTTCGTTTGTATGTTATTATTGTTTTTTTTTTTTTGCTTTTTCGTAAATTCAGAACCCAAAAATATCTAAAAATTTAAATTTCACTAAAATTTCTCTAAAAATGTACCTATTAAACTTTCCAAAGAAAATAAAATTTTAATTCCGTGTAAAGTTGAAACGACTTTTTTTTTAAATACAACTCAACCTGCTAAGTTTTTTGCTTGTCTGCAGAAAACATTTGGAGTGTTGGTGGCAATCGAACCCGCAACCTCCAGACTGATAGACTAGTACTTGATTTACAAGGAGTGCCTCAATAGACTGGTTGGATATCTTTTGGAAATTTTTAGTTTATCAATCTGTCAGATGTAGGATTTAAAAAATATCAAAAAATTCACCAAAATTCTACTAAAAATTTAAATTTTAACCAGTTTCGCTAAAAAAGTTAAATTTTATTAAAAATCGAAAATACAAAAACAAAACTATCAACAATTAAAAATCTCCCAAAAAGATCGAAATTTCGCCAAAAAAAATTGCTCCATGAACATAAATATGTGGAATCTGAACTCGCTAAATTCAAGTCCGTTTTCAGTTTTCGAGTATCACGTACACATTTTTTTTTTATGGCCATGGCTAATATTTTCCCCTAAACAAGGCGACCATGCTAACTTATTTCTAAATAACTCTTTAACGGATTATTCGATTTGAATACTTGAAACACCAAAAGATGCGGGATCGAATTACCTTACCTTTTTTGTCTTAAAAAAACTCGTAAAAACCCTAAATCGGCCTTATTAGAAAAGCTAGATATACTAGGAATAAAATAAGCCATAAATGAGGATAATCGATGCACAAATGTTGATTTTATTCATAATTAAGTGCAGGTACTTTCTTTGATAAACATTATATAACACATTAAGGCCCAATATTATAAAATGCCTTTAGCTAAAGTTAGGATTTTGTTGGAGCGATAAATAGTTTTTCGTTATTAAAAGTAAGCTAAAAACCACTTTTAACTATCACGTACTATAAGGACAAGTTATAGCAATGAGCATTATCCTCATTATTATAACGAAAAACTACTTATCGCTCTAACAAAATCCTATCTTTAGCTAAAGGCAAATTATAATAATGGGCCTAAGATTATTAAATATTTCCGTATCAGTATTTTATTTAAATAAGAATATCTCACAAAATATACGTGATAGAATCAATCTGTAAACAGATTTAAATTCAGCACATAAAAGTCCATTAAAACCCCACATCAAGGTTCAAGCCTCCAATTTTTTTTTTTGTCGACCATTGTTATCACAATAACTACATATCTAATATTTTAATATTTTTATTTTATTTAAATAAGAATATCTTAAAAACTAGACGTGATAGAAAAACATGTAAATAGATTTGGATTCAGCACACAAAAGTCAATTAAAATCACAATAAAGTTCTTGCTCCCAACTTGGTTTTCATTGACGAACATTGTTATCATAATAAATACGTATTTAATGTTCCAATATCAGTATTTTATTAAAAATATCTCGAGATATTAAGAATATCTCGAAAACTAGACATGATAGAAAAAATCTATGAACAGATTTGTATTCAGCACATAAAAATCCATTAAAATCACATAACAAGGTTTAAGCTCCCGACTTTTTTTGACGACCAGTGTAGTTACCAAAAATTAAATTATAAACAAAACACTTTATGGAATAAGTGGAAAACCATAAGAGTGTTAATAACAAAGGGTATAGGATTGTGCAATTGGAAACACAATGCAACAGGGTATATAAGAGTCGGTACAACCGAATGTACCACTCTTTTATTGTTTTATTCCATTTCAAAAACGACTCGACCCAAACACATTATTGCCTTTAAATAACTCGTACAGCAAAAACAATGTATAATTTCTGTAGACGCACAGCAAACTACTAACTTTATCAACTACCTGTTGACGTTTATTATAATGTTAAAAGTTTTTGTTTTTGTTCTTGTTTTTTTTTTTTTCTCTTTAAGTTTTGTGAAAAAGTTAAAAAAAATATAATAAGAAATTTCTGTTCACTGTATCTTAAATAAACAGAGTAGGGAGTAAAGAACACCCATCAGCTCCTAACAAAAGTAGTTTAAAAGGATATTAATGTGTTTGTTTATCTCCACTTACGCACATAGTTTTACTCAAAGTTGCCTTTGTTATAAGCTTCTTTGTTTTAATGACGGCAATGTGAATGTTTGTTCTTTTAATCCAAAAAGATTTTTAATTTAATAATGTTGTTGTAAATAGAAACAAGTGCTTAAAATGTGTTGTGAAAAAAGATAAAGGAGTGAATATGTTAGAAGTGAAGTCAAAAAAAATGTTAGCACATGTCATCCCCTATAACCAGTTACGCGGTTCGTAAAAAAACTGGTATAACAACTATAGAGCAGATGAGCTGATTTTTTTTTTTTTTGAAGATGGTATAAGTCCATTTTTCATAAATAAAGATATTTAAGGGTTGGCGTTTGCCTTTAAAATTTTATTATCAAATAATAACACTGGTCGGCAAAAAATAAAAAAAGTCGGGAGCATGAACCTTGTTATGTGATTTTAATCAACTTTTCTGTGCTGAATCCAAATCTATTCATAGATTTTTTTTATCACGTCTAGTTTTCGAGATATTCTTATTTAAATAAAATAAAAATATTAGATATGTAGTTATTGTGATAACAATGGTCGGCAAAAAAAGTCGGGAGCTTGAACCTTATGTGATTTTAATTAACTTTTATGTGCTGAATCCAAATCTATTCATAGAGATTTTCTATCACGTCTAGTTTTCTAGATATTCTTATTTAAATAAAACACTGATATTGAAATATTTAATAATATTAATGTGTTTCATAATGTTTGTCAAAATAGGTACCTGCAATTAATTGTGAATAAAATTAACATTTTTATATTTTTTTCATTAAAAATATTTTTTTGTTTAAAAATATTTTTTTTTTCTCCACCGATTTCTGAATAACTCCGAAACAGTTGAAAACGAAAAAAAAAACTATGTTAAGTTGACTGAAGGGTAATTTTATCTCGCATTTTTTGGTGTTTCAATTATTAAAATCGAACAATCCGCTAAAGAGTTATTTAGAAAAAAATTAGCGTGGTCGCATTGTTTAGGGGAAAATATTGGCCATCCTCATAAAAAAATTATACGTGATACGCGAAAACTGATACTTTTGGCAATTTGAATGGAGGGCGTGGTACCTCCTATACAAAGTGAAAAATTATTATCGCGTACATAGAGAACTACATTAGGTACATATAGTCTTGAAACTTTGCACAAGTAACCCTCATACTAATAATGTGCATAGTCCAGCAAAATACAGACTGGATAAGAATACTGGGAGTGGCACATTCCAATAAAAGTAAAAAATTGTTATCGTGTTAATACGTATAGTCTATCAAACACAGGTTGTATGGAAACATTTTTGACTTGAGAATAGCGTGCGTTTTCGCGTTAAAGGTTGTTCATACTTTTCTTTCAAGTGTTTATTGTAATTTTTGTGGATGGGTGTAGCGAAGCGCACCGCGGATAGCTAGTATTTATATGAAAGGAACTAATGTCGAGGAGTTAGCAACCTAAACCACTGGGTCAAATCTTATCCATTATCTATGCGTACTAATAAACTACAGTACACTCGCGATAATATGAATACTCTAATATATGAACACCCCAAAATATGAATATTTTTTTTCTTCCATTGATTACTCTAAAATATGAACTTAGTGTGAAAGCTTTAAAATATGAACAACTTATTTTGGAATTTCTTAACAGACTTTTATCTAAACAATGTTGTAAATAAATTCGGGTTCAATTGCATAATAATTTTGGGAAAATTTCTTACACACACTTTTAGTTCGCGCTCACATTCAGCTGCATTAATTTTTGTATATATGTATGTAAATAAATATGCATATAAAAAAGCATAAGTTTTTAACTTTAAAAGAAAAGATCTAAGTTTTGGAGCTTTTACAAAAAGGAGCAAGTGTTACTAGTTTAGCGAATAAATTTGGGGTGAAAAAATCTGCAATATGAGGAATAAAAAAAAACAGAAATTCTATTATTAAATGTGTCAACAATACCTTCTGTGGAGCTGGAAAAAGAAAGACTGTGTGGCCTTCCGAGTACCCAGAAATGGAATATGCTTTATACCGATGGTTTCTGGATATGAGAGACAAAAAGTTTGCTATAAATGGACTTATGTTAAAAGAAAAGGCCAAAGATCTTCCTAATAAAAGTGAAGAAAATGCTTTGAACTTCCATGCCAGCGATGGATGGCTTCAAAACTTCAAAAAGAGATACGGCGTTCGCTTGCTTCAACTGTCTGGAGAAAAACTTTTCACACCCCACTTGACGGATTGTTTCAAAATGAAGCTAAAAAGTAAAATTGAAGAGTTGGGATTGGTCAATGACCAGCTTTATAACACTGACGAATCCGGATTGTTTTGAAAATTTCTGCCACATTCTAAATCAGCTTGGATGACAGAAGCCATTTTTAAGAATTGTTTTCATCTTTTATTTGTTCCGGAAGTAAAATTTATAAACTCGAGCTAACTACCATCTCACAACCTATTTTTTATAATTTAGGTTAAAAAATTTTTAACAAAAAAAGTTTCCGCTGAGAGCTATTCTCCTAATAGATAACGCTTTATCTCATCCATCTCAGGATGAACTTAAAACTGAGGATGGCTGTATTTTTGCGATGTTTATGCCACCAAATGTGACGCCATCAGGATTACAAAACTTTATTATAGAAATAGTCTACTAGCTTCAGTTGTTGCAATATGCCTAATAAATTGTTATTTTTTGGGGAAAAGGGAAAATTAAATGCAATTCGTAAATATGAACAATCTTGCAAAAATGAACTGGCTTGGTTTTAATTAGTTCATATTATCGCGAGTGTACTGTATTAAGAAATCTTTTAGTGAACTTTTGAATTATTATTAGTTTTTAGATGTTATTTTGTGAATTTTCAGGTTTAAAAAAAAATATATTTTTTTTATCGATTTTACAATTTCCTGATAAAATTTTCGGTTTCGGTTTTCAATACATTTAAATAAAACGCAACTACAACATACCAACAATAACATGGGAAAATCTTATGGAACGATTTTGCTGCTTCAAAATAGCAAAATTATAGAAACTACATCTGGTGTCTTATTCCGTAATTCTCGTAGCTGAAGTTATTGTTGAATTCTAAAAATACCTATAAAAACAAGTGTATTTCTACATACTCTGACGTGTTTATTTTTAAATGCTCATTTTAAGGACATAAAAGGTGCATTTAAAACTAAAAATGTCAAAATATATAAAAATACACGTAATTATTATCTGAATTATTAGCATTTAACGAAAGCTTTAGCTATTAGAATCACAGAAAATGACACCTGATAGATTAGTGTACCAGACTTTATCACTAGCTATCTAGGATATTTCAAAATTCCACGAACACGAACGGAAAGACAGACGAATGTCGTTAAAGGGACTTCTCACTTTCTCTGAACACCCTTTAATTTTTAATTCATTATAGCGGTCATGGCAATTCCCTTTCTATGAATATATCAAGAGTCTACCTATTACGATTCAAGAAATAAACATGTCACTGTCGGAACATTCTTTTTATTTTGAGTAATTATCATAGCGGCGGTGGTAACATATCTTCTGTACAAATTTCAAGAGTCCACTTATTACGGTTAAATAAATAAGACTATGTACATGCAAATCACGACACTGCCGTAATACCTACCCCCGGGGGTTCCAATTGTCACTGCAGGAATGGCAAATGCTTTGACGCGGTTCACTCGGGGAAAATAACGGCACCAGACGCTAGGGTTCCTAGAGCCTAAATCTGGAAGAAAAGGTCTGCGATAAACATTGCGGGTCCTCTTCGAGGCCCGACCAGTGCCCAAAGGACTGGTACCACGGGAATCGGTGGCCCTACAGAGAGCCTATCCTCTCTGTGACCGGTTATTGGTGAGGTCCCCTTCGGGGGTACACGTGGTGGTTGTGGTTTAAGATCGATTTATGTAGGTATGGTGCATGGTCGATCAAGTGTGCTGTTGCACTCTCAACAGACGGAGTTTGGATAGTCTCCAAACCCCTAAGCAAGAGGTTATAATGTGGATCTAGGCTTGCCTTGGAAAGGCTTGCCATATTATATAAATTGCTAATCATTGTGACTGTATCACACACAAAAAGCGATTGGTGGCAATCGTAAAGTGTTGTTATACTACACAATGGGGGCGCTAGTCTACGCCTAAGTTTCACTCGGTGGTAAGACCACCGAGTAGGCAGTAGGCCGAGTAGGCAGGTACTCACGTTAATCTTGTTCCACTGCCGGAATACCCTTTAATTTTTACTCTTAGTTATAAAGGCTATATTAATCAGCGTTGCCGTTTTGGACCAAATTTGGTCCGAAAAATTTTTAAATTTTTTAATTGGTCCGATGGTCGGACCAAATTCATTTTGGTCCGTTTTGTCGTTTATTATTTTTCGTTCTATTTTCTTTTTATTTTTAATGTACGGCAAACATCTCTAATATTCAAAATAGTTTTTATACACCGACATACGTTCACAAATTAATTATTAACGACGTTTTAAAAGTTTCCTAAACTAATTGAATGTGATCCTGATTTAATAGTAGCAGAATGGAATTTGATGCGTCTCAGCGAAATAAAAATTTCCGCTAATTAAAATATTAATGACTTTTGGCAAGAAATAGCATCAATAAAAAAAGCGGTTTAAACAAAAAATGTTTTGGAATTTTTTCTAATTTTATATTTAATTTGTTATCTTTGCCACATAGCTCCGCCGCAGCTGAACGCAAAATTTTTAACTTTATCGCTTATAAAAACCAAATTCAAAAATAAACTGGAAGAAAATACAGCATTATGTCTTGCAAAGAAATTATTGAAATAAATAATACACACTATGTGTGGTCAGAAAGAAGAGACATATGTACCTAATCAAATATAAAATAATTTAATTTTAAGTGCTAATGAAATATTTCACCTAAATATATTTTTATAATTAACATTCTTTGTGCTACAAATGATCTCAAACCGATTGAAAAATTTGTTGATATTAATGTATTTAATATATGCCAATAATCATATAAAATATGTTATGTTTCATTATTTTTTTTAACAGTAAATGTAAAATACATACAATAGAGACTGAATAAGATTATTTTAGTTTTCGGCATTTTAAATGTAGTTGTTTATAAATTTCATTATATAATTTTTTCATACCTAATTTAATTAAATCAAATAAATTATGTTTCAAACCTTTACTTTACTTAATAAAATGTTTAAAAAAAAAATTAATTGGTATATTCATTGAGTTTTAAAATTTGGTCCGATGCAAACGGTTTTGGTCCATTTTGATGGCAACTGATATTAATACACTGTCTGTTAAAATTACAAAAGTCTACCTATTATAGTTCAAAATTTAGGCCATATAAATGCAAAACATGTCACTATCGGAAACCACTTTTAATGTTTGCTATTCGTATTAATATACCATCTGTAAAAATTTCAAGAGTCTATCTATTATGGTCCAATAATTAGGCCATATTCATGCAAATCACGTCACGGAACACCCTTTAATTATTAATATTTGTTAATAGTGGCCATAGTAATACACCTCCTGTAAAAATTTAAAGAGTCTACCTAAGTTTTAATTACTGTTTGTAAATTTTAAATGTTTGCCTCCTACAGTTCAAGAAATAAACACATATACGTCAATAACACGCCTCTAACGGAACACCCTATAAGTTTAAGTATTTGTTGCTATAGCGGCAACAGTTAAACATCTATGAAAATTTCAAGAGTCCACCTATTACGGTTCCAGAGATAAAAGGCGCTGACAGACGGACGGACGGACAGACAGAAAGACATTGTAGCGAAAACAATAGGGTCAGGTTTTTACCCTTTGGGTGTGGAATCCTAAAAATTAAATAAAAACAAAATGAAAATAAACGTAATTAATTCTAGTCTGTGTTTGGGTGGCGATTCCAGCCAGATTTTGAAATATTTTGCTGGATATATTGCTATTTCTGCTTTAACTAACCAATGGCACGTTTAGATCTTTGTGAATGTTCGAATTTTTAATATACCAGGGTGCGATTGTAATCAATTTATTTGCACCGCTTTCAACTTTATTTCTGTCTATTTTGCTTCTATGTAACTTTTATAGGTTAAGATCAAGATGTATGTCAAGGTATTTGACCTCCGGATTGTGAGGTATATTTTGTTTATTTGTGCGAATAGAAGGACATGATCCTCTACGCAGTGTAAATGTTATGTGAGCACATATCTGTTCGTCAATTTTTATTCTCCATTTTGTCAACCCCAATTCCAAAGAAAATAGGGTTTCTGTACAAAGATATTACTTATTATGTATCTAGAGAACTGTAGTAGGTAAGTTCTACAAAATTCGTATCGGTAGCTTCCTTGAAATTTTTGTAAATAGTTGTTGTATCGATGTGCAAGGTAAAGCCATAAATAGGTGATACCGCTACTGCTGGCGTGACACCCCAAAGTGAGCCAAAAATTAATAAATAATTGTGAAATTTTGCAAATTCTATTACTTTATATTTATTGTAACTTCAAATATTAGAACTAACAATAAGTACCCATATCTTAAATCCAAAGGAAAAATTAAAATATATTTGTAAAGTCCAGCTTGTGCTGGGCAATAAAATTGCAATTGTAAGTGGCCTAAAATTGAACGTCTAGAAAGGGTTTCTTCAAGAGCAGCCACTGTGGCCATATGCCCGAAATCATTTTCAAATGTTAATGACATGTGTTGAATTTTCGAATAAAAAAATTTGGATTAAAGTTTTATTTTTTGTGTTATTTTTTACAATTTAAATTTTTATCGGGCTTAGAAAACCACCTTTTATATCACAAACTGTATATATTGTAATTAAGCAGTATTTTTCAGTGTTAAATCCACATACTTTACACAGGTGTTACCTATTTTATCATTTTCGAAATGTTAAATTTTCTTTTGTGTTTTTTTTGTGCCAATTGAAAATGAAAAACTTTTTAAAATAAATTTTAATCATTTTGTCTTCTTATTTGTGATAAAAAAATACAATTTTCATTATCCTAATAATCCATGCATAAAAATAAAGCAAATATTATTTTGCAACACTTTATTATCCTTCTTTCTCTTTTCTGAATAGTTTTTATTGTTTACAAAACTAAACACATCAAAGTAGGAGGAGAATTTCATAATTTTTTAATTTTAGGAATAAAAATATTTTTTTTTAATTTCTTACATAGTCTCCTTTTAGCTTGATACAAGCAGTAATTCGTGTTTAATTTTTTTTTTCTACCATTTGTAAGGTTTCTTTTGATCCTCAAAACAGACTTTTATTATATAAACTGTTTTTTTTTTAAGTTGTATAAGTCCATTTTTCATATATTGGAATATTTAAGGGTTTGCGTTTGAATCAATTTAAAAATATTGGTTTTTTCACTAAAATTATTGGAAAAAATAAATGTCTTTTTAGCTTCACATGGAATTATACCACTTTAAAAAATAACATACATATGTATTACAAGAAATAAAATCAAATTTAAGTGCATATTTTTATAGACATAAGCTTTACTAAAGTCATTTTCACACTATTATACTGAGTATTTAGACTTGTCAAATACATAAATCCAATGAGGAAGTGCGGTAGTGTGAAAGCAGTATGTTATAAAAATGTGAAATAATACGGAAAGAGATTTGACATCCCATAATACCAAACCAAGGCGAACTCATACCAGGTGGAGTCGATAGCCCAGCTGATTGTTTTTTGCTCTCGTTTTGTTTCTAATGTCTTGTCAAAAAATACATTGTTTCATACAAGCGAATTCATACCAGGTGGAGTCGATAGCCCAGCTGATCGTTTTTTGCTCTCGTTTTTTTGCTAATGTCTTGTCAAAAACACATTGTTTCATATCAGCTAATATAATGTCAAAGTTGTTGTTTTGTTGTAGTTGTTGTCCTACTGCTCACACCTGGTATGAATTCGCCTTGGTTTCATAATTGCTAATCTAATGTCAAAGTTGTTTTTTTGTTGTAGTTGTTGTCCTACTGCTCACACCTGGTATGAATTCGCCTTGTAAGAAATTATATTTAAAAAATTTTCATTTTATCAGGGTTGTGTTTTTTTAGCAAAGCACCAAGCTGAGTGAGTCGCAGCCCATAGTTAGCGGCCGCCGATGATTTTTCGCTTTGTCCTGCACTTGCCTTAAATTGCCATCAGTCGTATCGCCTACGTATGTACTTTGTTTATGCCATGCCTAGAAATTGTTGAATATACGTATTTTTTTTTTTATTACCCGAAAACTTGAACGGCCAAACAAACTTAACCCTAGAATACTAACGCTATTTAATACTACGTTAATACTAACGCCACGTAAATTTTACGTACTGTGGAATTTGCTTAATTAATGCGGTTATTTTAGCAATTTTTTTAAATTTTAATAGTGGTTATTTATAAAATAATAAAAATTAACTAATAATTCATATGAAAGTAAACAAAAACCATTTTTATGTATATATCATCAGTCCTGGTTATAACAGTCTTTGCCTACACTTTTATTTGCTGCTCCCTACATACTGCAACGCTTTTGCAAATATGACAATATGTGGGTGTCATACGCTTCTTTGAGTGGTGACAAAATATTCTTTTTCTTTTTTCGAGAAAGTTCTTCGAAAGCCGGATCAATTTAAACAATTTTATGTACTTTCTTTTAATTTTTATTACAAGCTGGAACTGCTATATTCTAAGCAACTGCCAATTATTTTTCGATGTAATTGTTATCTGCTGCAGTGGAGCACTAAATTTTATCTGCGAAACTGTCATAGCTCTGAAAATCCTTCTCCTACTCTTTATAACTAACGTATCTGATCTCACTGAAGACACTGGAAGTTGGTAATACCGCAACATCTTCACAGTTGAGACCACACTTGGAATTAATCAGTTTTTTACTTGACTTTATCACATACTACATAAAATACTTCCACAAATTTACACTCTTTACTAACGCCACGTAAAATTGACGTACGCAAATTATACACCACGTAAATTTTACGTATAGCCTTTCAATGTTTACGTTATTAGAGCAGTTAAATGACTAAATATGAAACCTATACAAAGCCATTGGATGCTTGTGTAGCAATAATAATAAAAAAAGCTACACGTAAAATTTACGTAGGTTAGTATTCAAGGGTTAAGATCCGGCACCTCTGCCATTCACATAAAATTGCTTAGCCGACGCCGTTCAATGTCTCGTCTCGGCTTGTTCCTTTGCTGATAGTTTTCATGTTATTTGAAGTGTGATAGTGTGAAAACGAAATCTTATGTTACGTTAGAATTTTTACAATCACACAATTCTCATTTGATTGCTATCTTACAAAAGCCACTGAAAATCTTAATACTCAGTATTATAGTTTAAAACGGGCTTAAATGGATTTTTATTTAAAAAATAGTAGTTAAAATGAAGACATAAATACACGAATAACCAAGTTTATTTTAGTTATATTAAAAATGTAACAATGAAAATTACTTCGTTAAGATCTTTCAATACAAAAATGAAAATATTTTAAACTTATTTTTTTTACAGTTAGTATATTGAAGTATTTATGGTAAATAGGGGGTATGTAAGGTAACAAACTTATCATATCATCATATGGGGTAACATAGTAATTTTGCTGAGGTTATTGGCGCGTGAATTTCAAGAAATTGTTGTTGGCCGTAAGATCCACCTTAGCCTAGTTTGGGGCACCTTCACACAAAGAAATCTACTGTTTTGTTTTCTTTTTCTTGCTTTCTTGTGTATTGTGATGGATCTACATACATATATGTATGTAAATCGTCCACGGTTCCAAAACTCATTTGGAAGGCGCCTGAACATTGCTACATAATTCGATTCAGTTATCGAGTGTGAACAATCGTAGCACCCATTACAATGTGATGTACCCGCTGGTTAAATTGCCTACATTCTACAGCCTACAGTCTCAGCCATCTTATACACTTTACATCTCCCATCGTGCACGGAGTTTATCGTCTATTTCTTGCGTGATGACTTCTCTTGAGGGAGCGGAATGTTAGGCGTATAGTCCCATCCCTGGAAAATAAGAGAAAAATAAAATTAGTCGTATTTAAATGACCAAAGTAAATAATAGTTTTATTTAGTAAAGTGTATACAAAGAAGCACATTAGACGTCATTTGTGCTAGTTCGACCATGAACTGAATAAATCCCAAAGCCTTTATTTGGTTTCTTTAATGTTTTTTTACATAAAAAATTACGAGTACGAAATTCAGTCCAATAATACATGCCAGTTGAGGCCATGATTCACTATCATACTCAGTCGTACGATCTGTCAAAAAATCCATGTGTACTCAAAAAGTATGATAGTGTGGCTTAGAAATGTATGTGTGTGACAGACTTTTTGACAAGTCGTACGATTTGATAACACAGGGCAACAGCAAAAATATGCTCGAGTAAGGACCAGGATCCACTTTTTTGCAAAAGGGGAAATAAATAGCGTTAATTTTGCAAAAACTGAAAATTTGTCAATTATTTTCGATTTAAACGCTTTTTTTCAGATTTGGGGCCTATGCGCTACGTGTTAACGTTGTCGAATTCGACTAAAATTTTGTGGGTGGAAGTTTCTCATCAAATCTAACATTAATCCGACATGCACCCCTTGAAATTGGAAAATTTATGTTTTTCACACATTTGAAAACCCGCTATAATGCGTATATCAAGCAAAAAACTAAAATTTTGTGAAAATGAGCGAATTCACTAAAATGTGAATAAATTCGAAAAAAATCAATCGATTTTTATGGTCGATATCTCATTTTGTTGCTATTATATGTCGCTATGCGATAAAAAAATGAATCTGGAAGTTTTTTGCCGTTTTCGATTTTTTATGATTTTTTTAAAACGAAAATTTTTGCCATTTTTACGTAAAAAATATATTTTTTTCTTAAGTTTTTTATTATAACTCCGATACTATTGATCCGATTGAAACGCGATATATAGACGAGTTAAAGGCTATGCAAATCTTAATTTTTCTGAATTTATTTTAATAATATCGGACTAGTAGTTTTTGAGTTATCATTAATTATTTGAAGAAACGTCTCAAAAAATTGCAATTTTAAAAAAAAAATTTTTTAAAAAAAAATCTATCCATAGAATTTAAAAATTTTACCATTTTTGTACAAAGGTAGTCATGATACATCAAAATTATATAGTGGTTTTAAGAGCACATGAAATTTTTTTTATTTTGTTGTGCTGTGTAATCTTTTGAAAAAATTCATAAAATATTGTTTTTCCATGCGATCAGAGTTGCAAAAACTTGTTTTGTATGATAGTGTGGCATCTACAACCCCATTTTTAAACGATTTTTAAACTAGGACAAAATTCTGTCAGATTTTTGGTTGATGTAATCATACTATTGTGTAAGATAGTCAAGCCTGGCCTTTAACCGGAGCAGTGTTGCATTAAAAGTTATTGTCCTGCAAGCTTAGGTAGTAACAACGTCGACTACTAAGTATACATGTTGGCTTGAGTCGCCCTGTTTTGTACCAAGATCAAAACCATTTCTTCTATTCTTACGATTATATGTATAACACAGCGCACAGAGGGGCCAGAACGTGCTGAAATTAAACATTGTGTAAAAAAAACTGAAAAAATAGGTGGAAAAGGCGTAAAACTTTGTGTAGTGAAATACTATTTGCCGCAAGAAATTTTGAAAAAACAATAAATTTACTTATGCAGCCATCAGTAGTGCAATTCACTATTCAATTTTAACGATACTTGACTCATTAAAAAATTTAACAACAAAACGAAAGACTTTGCTATTCAGAAATGCTTTTTAATAACATTTGATGTTATTATAAATCAGCTGTTTTTCTTAACAAGTCGAGTATTGTTAATTTAACTGCAACTATTTTTGTGTCGTTTACTTTATCAAAAAAGAAAATTTTCATCGCTATTGGAACACCCTTTAAATTTTAGGAATTGTTGTTATAACGGCTATGGTAGTATACTTTCTATAAAAATATCAGGCCTACCTATTGTGGTTCAATAAATAAGGTAATATACGTGAAAAACATGTCACTGATGGATCACCCTTTAGTAATTAGTAATTGTTACAGCGGCCGAAATACAACATCTACTGTAAACAATTCAAGAGTCTACCTATTACGGTTCAAAAAATAAAGCTATTTAAGTAAAAGTCATGTCTCTGTCGGAACACCTTTTAATTTTTACTATTTGTTATAGTTTCCATAGTAATAAACCTCTTGTAAAAACTTCAAGAGTCTTCTTATTATCGTTCAAAACTTAGGCCATATACACGCAAAGCACGTCACTCTCGGAACACCCTTAAATTTTAAGGATTAATTTAATAGAAAGCGAACATAGAGTTAATTACTGTCTGCAAATTTTAAGTGGTTGCCTCCTATAGGTCAAGATAAAAGACATAACGGCAAATAACACCACACTTTCGGAACACCCAATAAGTTTTAGTATTTATTGCTATAGTGGCCACAGTTATACACCTTCTGTGAAAATTTCAAGAGTCTACCTATTATGGTTCAAAACTTAGGCCTTATACATGCAAATCACGCCACTATCGGAACACCCTTTAATTTTTAGATTTATTTTTTTAGACTTGTAAATCTTCAGTCCATTGCTCCTACAGTTCATGAAATAGGCACATATTCGTGAATAACACCTCTCTATCGTAACACCCTATAAGTTTTAGTATTTGTTGCTATAGCGGCAACAGCAGTACATCATGTGTGAAAATTTCAAGAGTCTACCTATTACGGTTCCAGAGATAAAAGGCGCTGACAGACGGACAGACGGACAGACATTGTAGCGAAAACTATAGGGTTACGTTTTTTACACTTTGTGTACGGAACCCTAAAAACAACAAAAAATAAGCACTTTTGTGCAAGGCGAATTCATACCAGGTGGTGTTGATAGCCCAGCTGATTGTTTTTTGCTCTCTTTTTTGCTAATGTCTTGTCAAAAATACATTGTTTCATATCTGCTAATCTAATGTCAAAGTTGTTGTTTTGTTGTAGTTGTTGCTCTACTGCCAACACCTGGTATGAATTCGCCTTGCTTTTGTGGAAAGTTTTGTATATTTTGTTTATTATTTTTCATTCCTCTTTGTTCTTTTCGCTATTTTGCCATTTTGTTTAGCAGCATTGCCATTTATTTTTGTTTGTATTTTTCATTAGTTAACCATAGGTTAGTGAATCGCAAATGCGTTAGTGCAAGCAAAAACATATTGATATATTTAGCAAGTGTTAGATCGTTAAAAGTTAGTGAATTGCACTACATGTTCAGGTATTTATTGAAAACTTTTGTTTAAATTTGTATTACAAATTGTTTGTAGAAGTGCTGTGTAATATGTAAATGGATTTTCTCAGTTTAAGTGGACATAAAGTTATTAGTAGAGCTGGGTTGAACAAAGATTTTCATTTCATTTTAAAGCCACAACAAATAAGCGATATTTCAGAAAAATTAGGCTGGGCATTGGTGCGCCTTAAAAGTTGTGTACGAATTAGTAACAGCCTCACGCGTTGAGTTTACCAACAAAAAACCCTTTGTGAAATCTATTAACACTTGTATTGTTGTTGTTGTTGTCATTGTTTTATGTATTTTATTAGAGATGTACAAGTGTCGTAGAGTCATGCCTGATTCACCCCTGGAAGAGGTTATTTGTATGTATTGTAAAGATAAGCGTACCTGAGCATGATCACTAGATTTTGCAAAATCATGTGTGTGATAAAATATGCTGTTGTATTGTTTTCCTTGTGCTCAGGTTGTAAAGCGTGGACGAAAAGAAATTTTCTTTCATGATACTAGCGCATCATCGTATACCTATAAGATTTTGTTCGGACATACGGTTTGTTCTAAGAACTTTCTTTATTAAATTTAGTGAGTCTGGCTATTGCAGTTCTTTTTATACAGGAATATTATTATTTTTTTGTATTGGGGGTTATTGTTTCCTCTTCGTATACCTCCAAGATTTTTTTTCGGACATGCAGTTGTTCTAAGAGCTACCTTTTTTAATTTTACTGTGCCTGGCTATTGCAGTTCTGTAGATAAAAGAATATTGCCTGCACACAGGTGGATCGTATACCACCAAGATTTTCTTCACTTATGCATTTTGTTCTAAAAGCTACCCACATATAGTTTTTGGCAGCCTCACTATTGTAGTTGTGGAAATATTAATTAATCCGCAAAAAAGGCTTTTGGTTCTTCTGTGAAGCGCCCTTCTTCGTTGGTATTTTTCTAAAGCACTAAATCGTCAGCGAAGTAAAATGTTAATAAAACGGCTATACAGCTTCAAAACTAATGGCATCAGTAGCGCCGTATCACTGTTCTATAATTACGAAGTACAATTACAGAGTTGCGCAAAGTTATTTCCCCTGTCTTATGTCTACTCAATCCCTGCTATTCATAATTGCCAGAGTGTTACTTCTCTTTAATAAAAAAGCCACTAAATTATCAAACTACCTACGTATAATTATTTTTTTTAATCCCTTACCTTTTTTCACAATATTCCTTTCCTTTTGGTGTTTTCAGATTCTCTTCCATATATTTTTTTATTGTTACATTAACACTACAAAATGTATTTGTATTTTCATTTAAACATCTTGTGCATGTTTTGAAAGAACAGCAAACGACAACAAAAAAACTCACACACACACATTGTTCTCAGAGAAGACAGAAACAGGAAATAAAGCATATAAATGAGAAATAGGACAAAATCAGAAGTCACAGTCTTTAAAGTTTACAATAGTGATGTGAAGAGAAAATAAAAGAAATAAATCCAATAAAATTTTAAAAGAGTTTTATTGGAGTGAAAAATAAATAGTTGATTATAGGTATTCGCTTTAAAGTAAAAATTTCACAGGACTTACTTTTTTCGATTTAACCCGGAAAATTAAAAACTTACCAGTTTTTCTATCGCTAATATTTCACATTGGGATCCAAGGCAATCTATACATACATATAATAAAATAACAACTCATTTCCGTCTGTCTGTCTATCTGCTTTTCATTTGTGTTCGCATCACGTAAAAACTAATAGATGGATTTTAACAAAATTATTTTGAGGAGGTACCTTAGCATGCTGATTCCAATATAGGATACTTTTTGTCCGCAAAAATATTTAATTTCCAAGAGAAAGTTACCAGCTTTAATTCTTTACAATAATGGCCACCATATTCTCCAGGATTTAGCGTGAGAATTTTACATATTGTACATTCTAGAGGCCAATATATCAACTAAAAAATATTAAACGGAAAAAATATTATCAGGCCACATTCGTGCAGCGTGTGATTCCTTAACGACAAAAAGAACGAATAAACCGAAAAATGAAATATTAAAAAAATTTAAAAAACCGAATGAGAAGTTTATTAAGTCTAGAAAGCAGGAAAAAATTCAAATTTCTAAACAAAAAACACATAGTAACCATTTCAAAATAAAAACTTTACTTTTCTTTTTCTTTCCATTTTCTCCATTAAGGGTTTCCGTTGGTTCCATATGTTTTTTTTTTGTTTAGAAATTTGGATTGTTTTTTTTTTGCTTTCTAGACTTAATAAGCTTCTCATTTGGTTTATTAAATTTTGGGCATAAGAATCTGGGTTTTATTCAGAAGGTTTAAAAAAAACCACTGACGATCTGGTTAAGCACCAGTGAAATAGCTATATAGCTATATGGATACGCTTCACCTATAGTAATCTCTTTGGATGACTATATTTTTTTAAAATAAATATTTTATGATTCGTTCATATGGAGTCCGCTTCAAAAATTTGTGACCGCTTTGAAAAAAGTAGTAGATGTTGTTGCTTTGAAAATTATGTAAATATGAAATTTGAAGTAATTACACACATCAAACTGGCTTCGAATTTCTATGGCAACGGTAGTGAAAATCAAAAGTATTTAGATTTTCTTCAAACTCACTCTCTCCTATACGTGTGAGTATTTTATTTACTAACACAATCACAAAAGAGCGAGTTTGAAGCAGCAGTTTGATGTGTGGCCATGCTGCTTTACACTTATACGTAAAAAGGTTATCAAAATAAACAATAAAAATCCAGAAAATAAATCAAGAATGTTGCATTACAGTTAGTTCTAGGCAGGGTTGGAAAACTATGTAAAATGAGTAAAATGAGCAGAATACTCTAGACTTTAATAAAATAAATTTTATACGAAAATGTACCAAAAAAGCATGAAGTGTACCAGTGTACCACTGATGTGTCGATTGTACCAAATTTGGTACAATTGTACCACAAATCCCAACACTGGCTTTACAATAATTTTTAGAATTTTATATAAATTTTAGAATTTTAACCAGGGATGGGTATCTTTCTATAAAGTAAGTATGTAAGAGTCTTACTTGTGGGTGTGGATAACTTTCAAAGCAAAATCAAACAAAATAATGTTAGGACGCACACAACATGTATGGGCACAGCTAGTACTTATATAAAGAAATAAACACTGTCAATAGTAAAGCATTTTTTTAATCGGCAACACTTCTATACCGATGATTAATAATCTGGGTTTTTAAATGAGGACATTTTATTATACCGTAGACTTTTATATTTATGGGGAGAAATCAGTATAACCAGAAATACTTCCTAATAGCCACATGGCCATCAGCTATTTTTTTATTCCCCTAAAATCAGCTCTCAACTAATGCATTAAAACAAAAAAAAAAAGTGGAACATAGGAACCCCGGTCAGATGTTTTTATTTATATCTTTAGTTTAGTTAGTTTTTATTTGCAATCGGTCCCACTGTTCATTTAAATTTTTTTTTTTTTTTTTGGCGTTTAGAAGCACTTGTATTATTTATTTATTTTTCACCACTAAAATATACAAATATGTATGTAATTGTTAGTGAGTGTAAAGCTTACTGTATGCATACACTTGTCCATTTACAAGAGTCTCGTAAGTGTTGAAGAAAAACATGCAACATTGTTTTGCAAAAATTATTACCATAAAATGGCAGTGATTTATTTGTGTTCAGTGAAAAGTTCCGTTTCCTTCTTGTTTTCTATACGAAAGGATATTTCAGTCATCCAATAAACTATTGCTGTGAGCACAAAACACAACCAAGATTTAGTTGAACACAAAACACACACACATACACGGAGCAAGTTAAATAGTTTTGTTTTGGATTTTATAATTTTTATTTATGCAAGTTTGCACGAATGAGTTTATAGGGCTGCTTAAAAAATATGTTGGCTGCTTAAAAACAATTTTGCTGATTATATTTTTGAAATTTCTTTCGTACAACTGTTTAAGTTCAAATTAGTCTAGGATGAAAACGAAAATGAGATATTTTTCAATTTGTTATTTTGTAATGGGTTGTTTTACATAAAAATGCAATGACTTCAAAAAAATAATGGTGGGGCAAGATTAAATCAGAAGAAATTGTGAAGCAGTTTTAGTAAAGTTAAACGGAAATTTTATTTTTATTTCGAATGAAATATCGATTGCATTTCATTGAATAGTTTTGATAGAAAATAGAGAAAGCTATAGGCCTAAGTTATGGTTCATATTTAAAAAAAAAAACTTTTTGAGTTAAAAAATAATTAAATTTTATAAAATTTACCAACTCAAATATAAGTTTCTCTACGTTTAGGTATTTTTTCATGTAGATTTTTAAACGACTTCAACAAAAAAAGGAAGGAGGTTATATTTCGTTTGAATTTATTTTAATAGTTATTGTGCCCCAGAACTCTGAATAGATTTTAATATTTAAAAAACGTTGATAAATTTCATTATTAAAGGGTGACCCTATACCACACATGTGATTTCCCTATTCTTTGGTTCGTTATAGACAGATAGTTGAAATTTACACAGAACATTTTTTTTTTTTTTGAATTCATATTTATTTATTGTATCTTCAGTATGTTTGAACTAACAATAATTACTCATATCTTAAGACTAAAATAAAATATACTTTTTAAGTCCAGCCAGTGCAAGACAAAAAAAAATGTATGTTCCACGATTGTTGAAATTATTTACGGGTCATCCCTCTATTGTACGGCCAAGAAAAGCAGTATCTCTTCTTTTTAATCTAATGTAACCAGGAGCATTAAGAATGTTACGCGCCAGTGGATTTGGATGAGTTTCAAGCTTTTTCAAATACGTTACCGCATGTTTCGCTATTTTTGATTTAACTGTTGGCACGTTTAGATCTTTGTGAATATTAGAGTTTTTTATATACCAGGGGGCAACTGTGATCATTCGAAGAATCTCATTTTGGCGTCTTTGTATTTTTTCAACATTGCTAGCTGAGGCAGTACCCCATAATTGAATACCATAGCAGCAAATTGGTTTAAGTATCGACTTGTAGAGTAGTAATTTGCAATCTAAGCTGAGGATAGAGTTTCTGCCAATAAGCCAGTTTAGTTGGACTGCTTTTAACTTCATTTGTGTCAATTTGGATTCTATGTGGCTTTTCCAAGTAAGGCGCCGGTCAAGATGTATACCGAGGTATTTGACGTCTGAAAGCTGGGGTATCATTTGATTATTTATGCGAATAGGAGGGCATGAGTCCCTACGCAGTTTGAAAGTTAAATGAGTGCATTTTTGTTCATTCACCTTAATTCTCCATTTCTTCAACCATTTTTCCAATTTGAGTACGTGATCTTGTAAATCTTGTGATGCTACTTGCGCGCTTTCATGAATACTTAAAAAAGCTGTGTCATCAGCAAATGTTGATGTGTGCACTTGATTGCTAATTGGCATATCGGATGTGTACAGCAAGTATAACATGGGTCCCAAAATACTACCCTGTGGAACTCCGGCTTTAATAAGCTGAGGCGAGCTTAAGAAATCTCCTTTTTTAGTATGAACTTTCGATCAGTTAAATAATTTTTTATGAGCTTATAGAAGTTTTTGGGCAAATTCAGCTTTAACTTGTATATAAGGCCTTCGTGCCATACCTTGTCAAATGCTTGAGAATCATCGATAAAAAGTGCAGAACAGTATTTTTTTTCTTCAAAGGTCTTTTTAATTACATTTACTAATCTGTGTGTTTGTTGGATCGTACTATGTTGTTTTCTGAAGCCAAATTGATGGTTCGGAATACATCCTTTGGCGCTCAGAGTTGGGTTCAACTTAATTATTAATAATTTATATTAACAGAACATGTAGTGCTATATCCCCTGCAACAACAAGTATAATTATTTATTATTACAAATTAAAGAGCTTTCATAGGTGATGTAATTTAATGTCTAAGGTCTTGTATTCTAAACCGTTATAGACAGACACAAAGTGCGCATTACTATATCCGCAATAACAAGAATCTTAAAAATGAAATATAAAAGGTTTCTCCTTAGGTGACTTAATATGATGTACATATATGACCTCATATTTTATAGACACTTGAAATTTACACCTTAATTGGGTGACTTAATTGGGAGTATATGACATTATAATTTAGAGATAATAGGTTGGCGAAGGATAAAACTATTAAAATATCTTTCAAACAATTTCAAATTTATGTTCGTTGTCAAGGTGTTATTTCACACTAAATAAGTTCTATTACGGTTTTTTATTTGGTCCATTCAGTTGTAAGTTGAAGAGTATTAAAAATGGAAGCCAACAAAGTTTAAATTCGGTACATGTGTTTGTGATTTCGTTTTGGCACTTTTGATGTTAAAGTCGATAAAATCATAGAAATAATCGAAGTTGACCGGCATATTAGTAGTCGTAGCATCGCCTGGGAGCTAAAGGTCGACCATGAAAGAGTTTTAAACCATTTGCGCAAAGTTGGATTAAAAAAGAAGCTCGATGTTTAGGTGCCACACCAATTAACACAGAAAAAACATGATCGTATTTCCGTTTGCGAAACCTTGGTCTAACGGAATAAAATCGACCCATTTCTTAAACGAATGGTGAATGGGGATAAGAAATGGGTCAAATACGATCGTGGTCAAAGCGCGATTAAGCAGCTCAAACGGTGGCTAAACTAGGAATAACGACTAGAAAGGAATCATTTATTTTGAGTTGCTTCCGTATGGCCAAACACTAAATTCAGATCTCTACTGCCAATAACTGGGCTAACAGCCCGAATTGCCCAACAACGCCAGAGACTCAGGGAGCTTGGTTGGGAAGTTTTGATGCATCCACTATATAGTGAGGACCTGGCACCAAGTTATTACCATCTATTTCTTGCAACGCAAACCTTCCTGAGTGATAAGAAATTGGGATCAAAAGAAGATTGTGAACATCGACCAAGGACCAAGACATCCATTAAAGAGGCATTATGAAACGCACCTTTAAATGTCAACAAATTTTTAATACTATAGCCACCACCAGCACATATCCAACAGAATGGAAGTATGCCAAAGTAATACCAGTGCTAAAATCAGATAAAGAATATAGACCTATATCTATTCTTCCCTATCTCTCTAAAGTTTTCGAGCGGATTTTACATAAACAAATTTCCAAATATATTTACTCAAACGAGCTTTTGACTGATCGGCAATCTGGCTTTAGGCCACATCATAGTTGTATCACAGCCTTAACGGAAGTGGCTGAAAATATCCGTGTAAATCTAGATGACTACAAAATTACCTTCTTAGTTTTCTTAGATCACTCAAAAGCATTCGACACTGTGGATCACAATACATTTATTCTGAAACTCAAAAAAATATTTAACTTTTCGTCCACAGCGACAAAGTTAATTAAATCATATGTTAATTAAATCATCAAATGACGGATAGATTTCAATCAGTTACAAATAAAGACAGAACATCAAGGCCTTTGCACTTGCCTAGAGGTGGTCCTCAAGGGTCTATACTTGGTCCATTATTGTATTCATTATATGCAAATGATTTACCTGAGCAAATCCAACACTGTCGAATTCGTGTGTATGCAGACGATGTTCAAATTTACCTCAGTAGTCCCAAGGATCTTATTCATGAAAAAGTTAACGAACTCAATCAAGATCTTAATAGAGTTATTACCTGGACGTCTGCCAATGGTTTACGATTAAATCCAAAGAAATCAAAATATATTATCATTTGCAAAAAATTCGTATCATTCAGTGATGACATTAATATCTACCTGGGAGAGACCAAAATTGATATTGTAACCACTATAAAAAACCTTGGATATTACTCAAGCCTGTGGAAGAACATGGTATGGTATGCTCAGAAGTCTATGGCCAAGTCATAACTATACACACTACCGAAAATAAGGATGATGTTAGCAAAGACGTTTCTTATACCTACAATGGTGTATACTCAAGGAAAAAAGAAATATTAACACTACTTTTAACAATATTACACGTTATGTTTATGGCCTAACACGATTTGAAAGTGTTTCTTCATTCTCAAAACGTATATTTGGAACGGGAAGGGGCAAGGGGTAGTTTACCTAACACCCCAAACCGAAAATAACTAATTTTTCGTTTCGAATATCAATAAAAATATCTGTTTCCATTTGGTATGGTAAAGTTGAGTGTAGGCCACTCCAGATTTATTTTGGTATGAGATTGATTTACATTTGTAAATTTAGACTTTACATATCAACACAGGAAAAAGTGTAACGGTGTAATATCACATAATCTTGGTGGCCAATCGACCGGCCCAAAACGTGAAATTATGTGCTCACCTTAATGTTCTCTCTGGCGCCGTCTTGCTGAAACCAAATGTCGCCGAAATCACGAGCTTCAATTTCAGGAATCAAATAGTCGGTTATCATGGCACGATAACGGTCGCCATTGACGTTTACGTTCGCACCGGTATCATTTTTAAAGAAATATGAAACGATGATTCCACCGGCCCACAAACCACACCAAATCGTTGTTTTTTCTGGATGAAGGAGCAGCTCTTAAATCTCTTCAGGCTGCTTTTCGTCCCAAATGCGGCAATTTTGTTTGTTTACATACCCATTGAGCCAGAAATGGTCCTCATCGCTAAACAAAATTTGCCTCGAAAACGTCGGATTTTCTTGGAACTTTTCAAGAGCCCATAGCATCCTACCATCAATTCTTCATCTTCACCATATATCTCTGGAACCGTCTTCCCTCATCCCTACAATTTACCAGCAACGCATATAAATTTAAAAAACTTTTGTTCCAATATTACAACAATTAAAATGAACACTAAAATTTTCTTTTAATATTGTCAAAATTGTTCGTATATATATTTATATCTATTTTGTACACCAGCATATACATATATGTTTATTTGTCTTAATTTATTTGATTATAACTTAACTGATTCTAATACTGTAAATTAAAAGATGTTGCATCTTGTTGTATTAGAAAATCACTCAATAAAAAAATACAAATACAAATTATACAACAAAACGGTACATATTTAAATTAAATCGGACAATGCGAAGCATTATAAATAAAGTAATGAATTTCTTTTTCCCCAACCTATATGTATGTATTATATAGATACTTGATTTACACAGTACATATCGCACTTTATCAACAAGAGGGTATTAACTCAAAATTTTTAAATTTTCACTTTTTGCGAGAAATCAACCAACAACATAAATATTCATCTACTGTAAAAAATTCAACGTATTCTGATTACACTTTCATCTCGAAACCCGCATATGAGACATTTTCGTGATAGTGTCTTGAGTACCTTTATGTCAACAAAAAGGTATTATTTTTATTTGGCAATAATTGTAAAAAATTTAAAGAATTTGCTTACTGTAATATGTTCGGATTTTTAAATTATCTTAAAATGTAATCACAAACAGTTTTTTACGTCTACTGAAAATTTTAAAATTTTGAGTTAATACCCTCTTGTTGATCAAGTGCGATAAGTGTATTGCACAACAAATATAAAATTTTAAATAAGAAATTAAAGGGTGTCCCTATAGGTCAGTTGTTTGATGTCTATGGCCTTATCTTTTAAGCAGTTATAAGTAGACACTTGAAATTTACACAGATTGCGTATTACTATATCCGTAATAAAATTTAAAGGGTGTCCCCATGGGTGATTCAATTTGATGTATTTGATCTTTTCTTCTGAGCCATTATAGATAGATCGTAGATGTGTATGTTACTCTCCGAAGGGCCTCATTAATAACAGAGATTTTTGGGGAATACCTATAGGGCTACCAAACCCATAGTATCAGTCGTTTTGACACTGTTTAGACCTTGAAGATTCTTATCTACTAGTTTCAGGCCCCATGCAATACTTTGGAACTGGTGCCACATTTATTCCGCCAGCATTAAGGGCAAGGTGTTAAAAGTCAAGAAGACAATATACCGCCAGGGAAACCCGCTGTGTTATAGCATAACAGTGAATATTAATATTAAGAAGGTGTCCTTATGAAAGACGTATTTTGGTGCATCAATATAGTCTCATGAACCGTAAAAGGCAGCCGTTTCAAAGTTACATCAAGTCAGTACTTCTATGTCTGCTATAATGAAAACTAGTCAAAAACATAAAGTTGACCACTACAAGACAGAATTTTGTTGTATACTAGCTGTACCCAAACACGTTTTATGCGTCCTGGCACCAAATTTTAAGACTCTTACTTTGATAATGTTCCACGTATACGTATTTTCTTTATATAAAGGTACCCATCCCTGGATAAAATTCTAACATTTATATAAAATTCTAAAAATTATTCTAAAGCTTTGTAATCTACTGGATGGATTTTAACAAAATTTTGTGTGGAGGTACCTAAGTATCCTGGTCCCAATATAGGATACTTTTTTCCGCAAAAATATCTTATTTCCAAGAGAAAGTGGAGACAAAACAGTGAAAGTACGCAGTTGAACTAACCTGATATGAATACTTAATTTTTTATAAAGTTAAAAAATACATAAACTGATATGTAGCATATCTTAAGGAAACTAAGTACTTCTTAGTAGAGCACGCAACCTTTCATTTTTGAAAGTTGTATATTTAAAACACAGATCGTTTTAACGACTTATACGGCACGGCAGATTTAATTTTTGATATTTAAACACAGATGGCACTAAAACATATGAACTACTTACTGCCAAATAGCCAATTGAATAAAATTTGTATTTGTTTTAAGTCGCGTACGTGTTGTATAATTTGGTTATTTTGTGAAATACATACTTAGGTAATTATGTGATTGCATTATTTTTGTTATTTACCGTTAATTTTTAAGATTCTAAGACTGGAGTGTGGCTATAAAATTCTGTTATTGTTAGTTTCTTCTTAGTTTAGTTGTTACTCTATATACAATTATGTCTTACAATAGGTGTGGAATACTTTGAAAGCAAAATGGAGCAAAATATTATCAGGACGCCCACGACGTGGCGGGCACGGCTAGTATTTTAATAACAATGTATGCAATTCAACAAAGTAAAAAAAAAAAACAAATCAAACAAAAATTTATTCAATTGGCTATTTGTTATCTGTTGCGGAGCCATGTTTAAAATATCCCACTTTCAAATATAAAAGATGCCTAAAGGTATAAAGTAACTTTAAATCTGTAAAAAAAAATCGGCGTATTTTCACTGCTTTTTATCCACTTTCTCTTGGAAATAAGATATTTTTTGGCGGAAAAAAGTATCCTATATTGGAATCAGGATACTAAGGTACCTCCTCACAAAATTTTGTTAAAATTTTGTATAAATGCAGTAGTTTTTACGTTATGCGAACACAGACAGAAAGACAGACAGGAAATGCGTAACTGATTTATTATATTTATAGACTAACTGTGCACGCCACTTCGTCAGTGTCCTGGCAATATTTTGTTCGATTTTGCTTTGAATGTAATCCACACCAAAGACTCTTACTTTTTTAGTGCTTCAGTTATGGTTTATGTATTTACTTCATATAAAGGTTCTCATCTCTACTAAAAATAAGTAGATACATAAACCATAACTGAAGCACTAACCGATGTGCATAGTTTAAGCATATCGGTTAGAGCAATAGTTATGGTTTATGTATTTACTAAAAAGGGTTTCAACCTTACTAAAATAACCGCGTACTTTCTTGAAAACAAAATTTTGTTAAAATCCATCTAGTAGTTTTTACGTCATGCGAATACAGAAAAGCAGACAGACAGGAAATGAGTTACTAATTTATTTAATGTATAGATTGTTTATCTTTTATGTGTTTGACACTTAATGCTTACAGATTAAGATTACTCCTCTAAAAACTAGTTTTAGATCAGATTTGATGCTCATCTGTCTGCATTAAAGTTGTTTTTTGCAAGAAATATTTTATTTTAAACCCAAAATTTTAACAATTCACTATAGTAAGGATTGTTTAGTTATTTAAAATTTATACATACATATACAGAACATAAAAACGTTTATCATGTTTTTTCTCACAACGCTAATACCATTTTATTGTTCTTCCAAACAATTTTTGTCCAACCACTAATGCATTTAAATGTTTTAGTTTCCCAAATCCGTCTGTTGACATCAATTATTTACGCCATCGACAAAAAGTTTTATCACTAAAGGAAAAATGTGTCCGAATTTTTTATGAGCATAAACAATAGAAAATTAGATTTTGGCAAATAAATCATAACAAAAGTTTTAAATTTCAACACAATAAAACAGATTCATTGAAATAGTTTAGCAGCGGTATTTTAAAGAAAAGTTTTTTAGTTTTTGTTTAACATGCGGATTTATTTTGGAATTGTTCATAAAGTGTTGGAACTTGTTTTAATTTAATTAATTTATGCTTTTTGGTCATAAATGCTGCAAAAGGGCAGAGGTTCCCAAGTAAAAGAAATAAGAAAATTTTACATGATTTTAAAGTGGATGAACAAATCATTGTGTATCTTTCGAAATTTGTAACCTTTATGAAACAAAATTTAATCATAAATCAAGTGTGAACCAAACTGACACATGTAATACTGTTGTCCATACCTTTCGGTGAAGACCGTCGTCACTGGCTGTTGTTTTGGTACGTTTGGCGAGCGCTTTCGATGTGAAGACATCATTTTCAAGCCGCGTTTAAAATGGTACTGGAGAGTTAGTATAACCTGCTTTAGTATAAATAGTAATGGGTATAGGTAATTGTTCATTGTGGTGGTGTTTATTTAAATGGTCTTGTACAGGTAGATTGCTTGCTACCTGTTATATTTATATGAGGTCAGTTGATAATTTAGTATTTTCGTCTTTTATTGTTAGCTAGGTAAGTGTGTCCGTCTGCAGGTGTTTCTCGTTTGTTAGAATGTTTTAGAAGTTCTAGTGGTATGAAAATGGTAGCTGAGGTTGTGTTTACCTGTTCGTTAATAATATCTCCGTTAAAAGTTCGCGTTTTGTAGATTTCCATGTTTTCAAGAATGTCTAGTCTTCGTCCTTTTTTTGCTAGGATGCAGCAATGTCATACATTCATCTATTTTCCTTGGTGTATGCTCGTGAGTTTCAAGGTGTAGTGCAAAGTTGGAGTCCTCTCTTTTTCGTTTGTAACAGCGCATGTGTTCTGTATATCTTGTTTTTAGTGTTCGTCCCGTTTGTCCTATATATGTATAGTTGCAGGTGCAAGTAAGTCTGTATACTCCACTGTTGTTAAATTTGTCGGTTGTTTCTATTGATGTCTTGAGATTATGTCATAGAGTGTTGCTGGTTTTCAGTGCTATAAGTAGACCCTCCTTCTGAAAGAGGTTAGTTAACCTATATATTTCTGGTCCTGTGTAGGTAAAAACGTGTCGTTGTGGTGTTGTATTAGTTGACTCTTCTTCTTTTCTTACTCCGTTCCTAGTGTTGTATTGTCTTAATAGTTTGTCGACAGTACCGCTTTTGTAACCGTTATTTTTAGCTATAGCGTAAATTGTAATATGTCAAAACTATGTTCAAAAGAAGTTTAAAAATACAAGCTAGTAATTTTTTCATGTCCTTTATCTCTTTTAGACCTGGATGCACCGGTTGAGCGGGTGGATTTTCGGTCTCTATATTTTCGCTTCTATTTGACTAATTTCAAATATACCTACATAGATCGTTTTCGCCGATTGTTCTTTATGTTTGTTTCTCACATTTTTCCGCTGTTCGATTTACCGTTACTTTAATTATATACCGAAATTCTTGCACCTCATTTAGTTTTGTCAAAATAAGCCGCAGAAGTAAGTTGTGTCTTCAATTACAAAAGTACTAATCGTTACCAAATAGTACGATAATAATAGCGTTTAAGCTAAAAATTTTACTGAGCTGCATCAATTATGGATGACCTGAAAATCCTTGAAAAATATAAAAATGTGTAAAACTCAACCATTGATTATATATTCATGTTATAAAGATCATATTTTCAAAAACTTATGAAAAAATTTCCAATAGTTTAGCGTCGTCTGAGAGAGTTATGGAGTCCCTTTAATTTTAAATTCTAAGTTGTTGTTACACGCTTTTAAAAACTTTGAATGTCTGATTGTTACGATTTAAAAGATAATTACATACACTACACAATGACGTCTTCTATGTGAATACCCTTTAATTTTTAATTGTTATTAATACTTCTCATTATAGCAAGCTTAGTACTAATCACCCTGTTTAAACTATAATAAGGGTAAATTCGTCAAAAATCGCGATTACTAGGGACACTATCATTTTTAGGGCTCCATACCTAAAGGGTAAAAGCGTAACCCTATGTCTGTCCGCCCGTCCGCCTGTAAGCACCTTTTATCTCTGGGTAGGTAGACTCTTGAAATTTCCACAGAAGATGTATAATTGTTGCCGCTATAGCAACAACTACTAAAACTTAAAGGACGTACCGATTGAGACGTGTTATTCACATATTTGTGTTTATTTCTTAAACTGTACGAGGCATATACTTAAAATTTCCAAACAGTAATTACAACTTAGTTCGCTATGTAAACAAGTATAACAAAAAAAGCCTAAAAATTAAAGGGTGTTCCGATAGTGACGGGATTTGCATGTACACGGCCTAAGTTTTAAACCATAGAAGGTAGGCTCTTGAAATTTTTGCAGAAGGTATATTACTATGGCCACTTTAGCAACAAATACTAAAACTTGTAGGGTGTTGCGAAAATTACGTGTTATTATAAATTAAACCTAAAAATTAAAGGGTGTTCCTTTAGTCACGTATTTGCATGTATATGGCCTAAATGTTAAACGATAATAGGTAGACTACAGGTGATACCGTTTGACATATCAAAATGAAATTTAGTATGTGCCTTTGGTATAGTATAATCAGGAGGGGGCAACGGGTAGTTTCCTTATCCCCAAATTTTGTGAACGCTCTACAGGTCATACCGTACGACATATTAAAACGAAATTCAGTATGTGGCTTTGGTTTATGGAGATGAAGAGCTGTGTAAATTTTGGCCATAAACGGGAAGGGGCAAGGGGTAGTTTACCTAACACCCCAAATCGAAAATAATTAATTTTTCGATTCGAATATACTTTGAACTTTTATTCTTTATGCAATATATCAATAAAAATATCTGTTTCCATTTGGTATGGTAAAGTTGAGTGTAGGCCACTCCAGATTTATTTTGGTATGAGATTGATTTACATTTGTAAATTTAGACTTTACATATCAACACAGGAAAAAGTCTAACGGTGTGATATCACATGATCTTGGTGGCCAATCGACCGGCCCAAAACGTGAAATTATGTGCTCACCTTAATGTTCTCTCTGGCGCCGTCTTGCTGAAACCAAATGTCGCCGAAATCACGAGCTTCAATTTCAGGCATCAAATAGTCGGTTATCATGGCACGATAACGGTCGCCATTGATGGTTACGTTCGCACCGGTATCATTTTTAAAGAAATATGGACCGATGATTCCACCGGCCCACAAACCATACAAAACCGTTGTTTTTTCTGGATGAAGTGGCAGCTCTTGAATCTCTTCAGGCTGCTTTTCGTCCCAAATGCGGCAATTTGTTTGTTTACATACCCATTGAGCCAGAAATGGTCCTCATCGCTAAACAAAATTTGCGTCGAAAACGTCGGATTTTCTTGGAACTTTTCAAGAGCCCATAGAGCGAAGCGATTCAGGCGTAAATCTTTCCATTTTGAAATGCCAAACAATACTAAACAAAAATAACAAAAAAGGCTATTGAAAAAAGTGAAATAAAAATAAACCTATCGCATTATTCGTTACTCACGGCGAATAACTGATTGTGTCGACGTACTCAAGGCGAATTTATATAAGGTGGCATCGCCGCGACAACAAATACAACACCAAAAAACACCCACATGCATTTTGTTGTTGGTTAAGGCCATGATTCACTATCATACTCAGTCGTACGATCTGTCAAAAAATGCATGTGTGCTCAAAAAGTATGATAGTGTGGCTTAGAAATGTATGTGTGTGACACACTTTTTGACAAGTCGTACGATTTGATAATCTTTTGAAAAAATTTATAAAATATCGTTTTTCCATGCGATCAGAGTTGCAAAAGCTTGTTTTATATGATAGTGTGGCATCTACAATCCCATTTTTAAACGATTTTTAAAGTATGACAGAATTCTGGTTGATTAAATCGTACGATTGTGTAGGATAGTAAAGCCTGGCCTTTACATGTACGACAGACGCCAAAAGCACTAATTAAAATATAACATCCTACGATTAAAATCACTTTTTCCTTACCTTTTCTGGAAGAATTTTGTATTTTTTTAAATAATTACAACTTTATTTCTATTTTTTTTTTTTCAAGTTTAAAAAAAATAAACGAATTTTTGACAGCTTCCATGCACAAAAAAGTAAAGCGAAAATAATTAACTTCGCCGTGCTGCCACCTAGTAAAATAGATTCGCCTTGGACGTACTGATTGTGTGTATTTTTATAAACACAAATAAATTTATTTTTTTTCGACGAATATTAGGATCAAAAAATTCGTAGTTCGTCCCAGTTTTGTTTATAGCTTAAGTAAGAAATTTTTAAATTTTATTTTCTTTACTAAGCGAATAAAATGAAATATTTAAATTGACCGTTTTGGGTTATTTTAATTTAAATTAAAATGTCATTAATACAAATTTTAATCTCATTTTTTAAATATGTATATGTACATGTGAATGTATATTTGTACATGCATACATATATTTTTAATTTCATGCCGTTAAAGGCAATAATTAATATATTTGCAAAATTAATTAAGTTAACAACACATCAATTAATATAAAAAAAATCCGAATCACCTGTTAACTCTCATGTGCATTTCAATATTTAATGGGCATAGTTACAGACTTAAAACAAATATGTATATGTATACAAACATATGTATGTAAGTAAACAGCAAATGTGAATGTTGCGCAAGTTAAATACTCAACATTATAAAATACAAAATATTTTATTTCAAAAGAAGAAAGAAAAACATTTCACGCATAAAAATCATGGTTTAGGTAACCGAAATCTAAGAGCAACATATGATTGAATTATTATTATGCTAGAACCATATTATTGTATATCTTAAAAATAACATTGTAAAATTCAACCCATATGATAATGCAATTTTATTTTAGCATGAAATAAATTATGAAAATATAGTGAGATTTATATTTATAAAACCATACCATACCATGCTGTGCAAACGTAACACAATTTGTTTACTAATAATATATTATGGTTATAAATTAGTTGTGGTTTGAGAAATATATGTTACATTTTTTGGGTGTAGTAACCATTTAATGATTAGATAATAAGATAAATTGTTCATCGCAACTATATATTGTTAAAAAGAACATAAGAATGTTCTTCGCATGTAGAAAACATGTTTTCTTTTTTTGTTAGTTTAACGATAGTTTTGTAGTCTAAAGTGGCCTAGAGACGATGAAAAAAATCGTCAACGCGTTTATCGTGCATTTTTGAATGCACCTACATGTTGTCGGCAATTTCTGATGGAAATCAAAAATAAACTATTTTTTCATTTGACGGTGAATATTGATCGACTCCAATTATGAATGACATAAACAATATCAGTTGCTTCGTGATTATCGCGATGAAAAAGTATACGAATGAAAATAAAATTTATTTTACGTTTCTTTGAATATTGCCAATGCTTACTATCTTTATTAAACGTAAACGATGTTATATTTTTAGAAGAGTTTTAAAGAGTACTAGCCTCAGATTAGTTGAATGTTTTTAGTTCTTAAATGTTATGTCATTCTTGATTGAAAACACAACTGTTGAAAAATCGAAACTTACTGAGAAATTTAGAAAAATAATGTATTAAAATTTTGAACGATCGAGTTTTGCATTTTAGCTACTCATATGCAGGGTTGTCGGATTTATTTTCACCTATTTCGCCAAAAATCGATTTGAAAAATTCCCAAAATCGCCAAACCAGTTTTTTTAAATATGCCTCTAATATATACAATATTTTTTAATTTTAAAAATATTTTTAACAATTCAAAAAAAAAAATAATAAATTTAATCGAAATAGCTGAAGTTCATCAGAAATAGAAAAAAGTCGCCAAAATATATAAATATTTTGATTTTTATTTAAAATGATTAGTGAACCAGTTAGGGTTGCCAAATACCAAAAGTCAACTAACTGGACAATGGAAAAAAATTCACCTGGATTTTGAAAAAATAACTGGACAGTTCAAAAAGGCAAGATTTTATTAAAATTTTTCTTTGCAAAACTAAACAAATCTGCAGTCCCCTACACTCAACTTTACCATACCTCATGGAAACAGATAGTTTTATGGATATATTACGTAAAGAATAATAGTTCAAAGTATATTCGAATCGAAAAAATAATTATTTTCGGTTTGCGGTGTCAAGTAAACTACCCCTCAAATGGTATAACCTGTAGAGCGTTCACAAAAATAGTGGCATACACAATTAAAATTCAGATTTACGTCATATTATATACATACATACGTACAGTAGGAAGCATTGTTTAATTTAATTAAGTACCTATTTGTATTTTCTGCATTTGAAGTCGCATTTTTAGTACTTGATCCATTGCCATTTATTTTGTAATACACTATTTAAGCGTTTGGCCATACTTGCCACAAATTTTTGTATAATTTCATCTGGAGTTTTCTTCCACTCCAGCTGCACGTGGCAACGTTGTCACAACTCGATTAAGTAAGGTGGAGCTCTTCAATAGGTCGAAGGACCTCTTATGAATGTAGATTATTAAAAATACTAAAAGACCTTTCACAAAAAGCATTGCTAATTCATATAGAAAAAACAAAAAAGATTAAATTATATAGATTTTCTACTTTATTTTTATTGCATTTTTGAAAACAGAAGGACCTTATCTTATCAATCGGAATATCTTTCGTTAAATTATAAAAGACTTCTCGCAGGCGGCAGAAGTCAGTGTACAAAATGTCGCTGTCTATTACATTTGCTATTTCTAAAACTTTTCGAAACTAGAATAAATTATCCCATGATAAAATAGATTGTTTCAAATTTAAAACGAACATTTTTTTATAAAGTGACTTATCTCCGAAATCATATCGTTGTTCCAAGTAATTAAAAAAAAAATTTTTTCAAAATGAAAGAATTTTTTTTTTTTTAAACTGGACAAATTGTATTTTAGCTGATAACTGGAACCTTAGCATTCCATATTCGATAGATGTTTTTAAACTTTAAATAAAGTTTTCAGTTTCCAGAATAATATCATCTTTAGTTATGAAAAATATTTTTAAATATGAAAATGAAAGATGTCCGTGAACTTTAAATAAATTTATTTGTTTCGAAAGTTTCCGGTTACCAGAAGTAAAATTGTATTTAAATATGAAAAACAATTTGCTTTTAAAACTTCAATTTCTTTATTATCCATTTTGATATTCCTTAATTCAGTTTCTAATGTTGGCCAAAAGTCAATAAAAAATCGCCAACAATATCGCGGAACTGTTTTAAAAATCGCCAAAAAGTCGCCATGTCGCCAAATCCAAAATTGTATCGCCAAATATTATTGAAAATCGCCACGTTTGGTGAGAAATCTGACAACCCTGCTCATATGTAAGTATGTACATTTGGTCTTCGTTTTAGTCCATTACACACTTGCAAGTTTAGTTCCTGCAACACATGTATTTGTTGTTGGGAGAGGAAATAAAAATAGCAGCGGTATGATGTTTCATGTACTTGAAACTCCGCTGTGACTCTCAATTGTTGCTGTTGTTTGCTCTTTTCGTCAAGAGAAGGACTGTATAAAAGGATACAGTCGTCAGAAACACAATTTTTAAAGTATGAACACAGTATGAATGCAACTTCAAAAGAGAATTTAAAAATTGTTTTAGAAACAAAAATTGCAGGTGTGGAACAGGACTTACAAAAGGAATGAGGATATAACGGTATACTTAATGACAACTTAGACAAACCTTTCAATCAAGTATAAAGATAGTAATAACGTAGCGATTTTTTTTTTCTTTTTGGAAAATTATTTCTTAACAAAACTGTTCTTGAAACAAATTAAAAACAATAGTCAATGACAGATAATTGAATAACAACAACAATGTACTTGTTCTCAACAAAATTAGTAGTGTCCAAACAAAGTTTAAACACACTTAACAAAATATATGTATGTATGTATATATTAAAGTTTTACAAAATGTATGAATTAAAGGGCGGTTTACATTATACTACAAGTAATACGACATGTCAAATTTTTGTGTAGAAGAGTACAAGTAGTATCGTCTAAACATAATATGTAATGAAACTGTCCGACATTGAGAGAAAATACGGATGGAAATTTGACAGTCTTACGGCTCTCTTTATGTTTTGAAATTTTTCAAAAACTATTCTACTTCATTAGATCAGAGTTGCGTTTTTCTTATTAATGCTAACTTTTCAAAGGCGTAACTGGTCAAAATAGCAGAAAACCGCTGAATATAGTGCAAAATGGATCCAGTTGGCATCACAAATAAGTTTGTAAACAATAAAAAACTTTTGTCAAAAGAACGTGAAATTTTTTTTAATTTTGTTTTAGTTTTTGGTTCTAGGTTCCAGTTTTTTTTATTATGGAAATGGCTAGTACAACACCAAGAACCTTTTCCTTGTTCCTTTTTTTAAATTTGGCATATTTTTCACAAGTACGCGCACTCTTTATTTGTTTTCACTTTTTTTATTGCTTTAACAACAGCTGTTTTAATTTTACTTCATTTTATTCAACACCAATGGTGTAAACGCAAGGCGAATTCATAACAGGTAAACTCGAGAGCTCAGCTGACTATTTGTTGTCACCATCTTACAGTGTCAAAATGTACTAACATTTTTTATTTTGACAGCCAAAAATGATTTATACAACAACAAAATGTACGTATTTTTATTACAGAGTTGTACTCTTTTTTCGCCGCGAGTCTACCTTGTTTATTGTGCCATGGTGTAAACGTAAGAAAAAAACCATACGATTTTTAATCTCTATTTTTTCATACGGATTGATTTTCATTTTATTTTCTCTTAGATTTTTCGTACGTAAAGTCTTACTGTCTAAACTGCCCTTAAATGAATTTAATGATCTTATCATTGCATCATAAAAATCGCTAAATTTATAAATCTAAAATGAATTTATAACACTATATGAATTTATAACACTGTATTTTAGTACTTTCCAATATTTGATGAATTATTGTAAGAAAATGTAACATTAAAATTCTTCTAATTTTTTACCGTTCAACTGCCAAGTCAATTTTAAATATATTTTTTTTTATTAATTACTTAATTTTAAACCTGACCATAAAATTAATAAAGCAAATTGCAAAAAGGAAGATTACACCTGAATATTATTTCCCACGGCGAGCATCCTCAAAAAATCAACCTATTGAATAAAATTAATTCCCCTGTATTTTATTATTTTCAACTCTTTGTTATAATTACTTTGAAGCGGAGATGCCAACTTTTAAAAGACCAAATGCGTCGACCAAGCAATCCAAAGGAGCTAAAAAGTGCTAATTTGAAAAAATTATCTTTTCAGTGTATTTTATTGTTTTATTTGTAATTTAAGGGTACATTTTGTACATTTACAAAATGTTTACTTAGGATTTTAAGATATATATTCATAGGTACATATTTAAATTATTATCACCGCTTTTCTGTAAACCGAATCCGAACTTTTTGATTATGACACGAATTCAGGTTTCTTAGTGTTCTGTAAATCAAAATCCATTATTACTTAATTTCGATTTACTTTTAGGTGCAGAAAGTAAATTGATTAGAATTTTAATTTATTTTATTAAATATTTATTTATCCCGCTGACAAAAATGAAAGGTGTAGACAAGTTTGCAGTACCTTTAAAACCGTAAAATTGCATAATTTCTTTCTATTTTCTCTAGGAATTGAGATATTTTTACATGCAAATGTATCCTATATTTGCACTAAGATACCCATCCAGTAGTTTTTACGTGATGCGAACACGAACAGACAGACAAGCAAAAATTATGAAAATTGCTGCTTTGTGTTCTTTTACAGTTTTATTATATATACATATATATATATAGTTAGTTATTGGCCAATCGCATGCGAGTCTGGTACCGGGGCTGCCGGTTAAAGCATACCAGACACTGCTCGCCACGGCGCTCTAAGGATCTCTGGCACTCGGATATTTAGTCCAAGACTCTCCCCTCAGAACCGCTGGTATTGTCCGCGACTGCTTATTTCGTATTATTCGCAGCTACCCAGCATATCTACTGGGTATTCCACTATCCGCAACCAGTGGACGCGTCCACTAGCACACCAGCTGATGCTCCCTGATACGATTATCAATCAACGATTATGCAGTTTACCCGACAAACTCGCTGGTAGAAGCCCGCCAGGCGGACAGAGATTTTGACTTGATGTATGTTTAATTAGAATTTATTTTTCCAAATATGCTTGGTTTTAATCATAACTTGAACTGCAGCTATTACATCTTCGTAAGCCATATTTTATATAATTTTAATGTTATGTGATTGACAACAAAGATGAGAGAATAAAGGGTAAAGAGGGAAAATTTATTCAACAAAGCATAAAGTGTCAAACGCACTGTTCATAACGTCTACATAAGCCACTATTTTGGCTTAAACAAAATTCAAACTTTATAAAAAAAACAGTATCAAGGCATATTCATAACAGGTAGACTAGCGGCGAAAAAAAGTACAATTCTGTAATAAAAATGCGTATATTTTGTTTTTGTATAAATCACTTTCGGCTGCCAAAAAACAAAATGTTAGTACATTTTGACACTGGAAGATGGAGACTAAAAATGAATTGAATTCGCCTTGAACAGTATTAAAAATTATGTTTTTTACATTTGATGGATAGAAGAGCTATTTTAGCACTTTTTTCTGAAAACGTGCTAAAGGGGAAAATTTCGCGTTAGAGGTAGTAAAAAAGAGCTAAAAATAGCGCGAAAAAAGGCAAATTGGCATCACTGCTTTGGAGTAATAAAAAAAACTCTCTTAAATAGATTGTGACAAATTAATCAAGAATTTTCCCTTCCCCTCTGTCACGAAAAAGAGATTTATAATTAATTGACCACACATCAACACAAACCAATTAATACACCCAGAGAAAAAATGACATCATCCGTTATCAAAACGACCACAAACGGTGTCGAAAGTGTATCGACCACGTTTGTACTCAAATTGTACACGGACGTTGTCAATTCGACAACGAAATATTGACAATGAGGGATTGTTGAATTGACAACGAACGTGTACACTTTGACACCGTATTGTTGTCGAATTGGCACCATACCGGTGTCGAATTGAAACCATACCGTTGTCAAGTTGACACCATACCGTTGTCGATTTGTAAATGCTCATTCCTTTCCAAATTTATTATAATAAAATTTATTATTTTAAAACAGATTGTAATAGATTAAAAAAATTTAAACTTATTTTATTCACAAAATGTTTTTTTAATTATAAGAACTAAAATATTAAATAAACTTAATTCTAAAATAAATTTATCTTATAAATAATAACAATAATATTTAATATTTATGCTCACAGGTCAATTTTTATTTTCATCAGCATATTTCCTTTGATTTTTCATTAATTGGTGTCATCAAATCTGAAATTATATCACAATAGAATGGTTCAAGATGTTCTATGTAATTCATATCGCAATTTCTCTTACCTTAGTTAAAACTCCCCCGATTTTTGCAGCAAAATGACGCTAATGCATTGTTGGTGGTGTCATTATTTCTCCACCATTGGTCCACTTTGGTTAGCACAGACAGCAATTTTGAACTGTGAATTTATATAAACATAAAAATAATAAGCAGTTTACAATCAAAACATTTTATTACCTTTGTTTTTTTCAGCCAAAGATCTTCTCTCTGAATTCCTCTCGCAGACTTAATAGTGACAGTGCTTCCTTTAAAAGTTTCTCCATTTGTTTTGAGACAATCTGCAATAGAATATTGCTCTATATTGATATTTGAAAAAATGCGGTTGGATAAATTAAAGGAAAATAAAACAATGAAAAATATTTACTACTGTCAATTTGGGCATGTTCGTTGAGAAGTTGACAACACTCGTTGTCAATTCGACCACGTTCGTTTACAAGTTGACAACGTGCGTTGTAATTAAAGCACGTTCGTTGTCAAATTAAAAGCATTCGTTGTCAATTAGACCACGTTCGTTTACAAGTTGACAACACCCGTTGTCAAACAAAAGTGACAACGAAAAGGTATCAAAGCGACCACATTCGTTGTCGATTTTGCAACGTTGTTTTTCCCTCAGTGTACAAGTAGTAAAATTTTAAATTTACCGTTATTTTAAATTCAGTTTTCGATTTGGTTTTAAATTGTTATTAAATAGTTAACACGCAGTCTTGACGACCCATTGATTTGTTCAACCATTGAACAAATTCATGTGCACACATCAGAACCTCTCGTGAAAACCTTCGTTGTCGATATCATGTTCTTGTGCAAACAGCATTGTTCGAACATTTGTTCGCACAACGATGTCTGCCATCAAATGTTGTTTTTAGTATGAAAGTTGATCCAGTGTGCAAATGCTATTTGCTGTGCTATAAACATTCAAACAACATTGACAAGAAAAAGAAAATTATGTTTAGTCGGAACATGCACGACGTACGATACATTTTCTCCACACAGAAAAAAGTAAACAAATTATTGTTTCTTGTTCTGCCGACGCTTTGTTCATGTGCAAACAAATCAATGGCTCGTCAAGACGTAGTGTTACTTCATATACCAAAAAGTGTTTTCAATTGAAAACAAAAGGTTATTATTTTTTAAAACAATAAAAAAACTATGGCGAACCGTGAAAACTTCGATTGTAAATATGACGTCATCACGTATAATAACTTATTTAAGCCATTTAGTGGTTATTAGAGTACTAAAACGGCGAAATGTAACTTCGCAAGTTTTCGGATTGGGGCTGAAAACTTTTAACTGATAAGGACGCACGCCTTATTATGAGAAAAATTATGATTTAACACCAAAGGAAATCTCCATAGCAAGAAATAAAAAAGTGAGACGATGCACAGCAAGAAGAGGGCTACACAACATTGCACACCTCGCAGCTGTGAAGAAAGATTGGGCTTTTTGATGTCTGGAAGAGCGTAATATGGTCGTATGAGTCCAAATTAAATCGATATCAGTCTGATGGTAAACAGTATTACTGGCGCCGCACAGTGGTCAATTTCGCGAGATAGCGGTCAAAACTCTATAACTTTTGACCGGATTGGTATTTTTTTACGCGATTTTTTTTGTTCAATAGGAGGGACTTTAAGCTTCAATTTGCGTGTTCAAACGTAAAAATCGACTGATAGGAACGTAAGTAATGTGGAGTTAAAAATGCATTTTAATTTTTTGTTGAGTTTCCATGTAAAAGTTGAATATTTTGACATTTTAAATAGGTATTTTTTTTATAATTTCTTATTTTCTTCAATCGTATTTTGCAACCAATACTTATTTATTATTCTTAAACTTAATTTGTGTCAGAAAATGCCAACATTTGGCCCCTGACATTTATTTAGTCTCAATATTCACAGGGGCCAAAGGTTGTTTTTTTTGGAAGAAAGCTAACTCTTGTGTGGATTAAACTGAAAAATAATACTGAAATTCCCAACAATATCAATACCATTTGGATATATTATATACAGAACACAACATCGATAAAATTTTAAGTAAACTTTTACTATTGATTTAAAGTGCACATATATTTTATTTAAATGTATTGATAAAAATTTTATAATTAAGTTTTTATGCTCTAGGTCTTTTTATAAAAATATTTCAATTTACTTTTATTTTTATATTCGATATTTCGCTACACCATTGGGTAGCATCATCAGGAAATGGAAAAAGTTTTATAATATTTTTTTTTTTTTTTTAATAATTGTGTATTAATAAAAATTTATACTAAAATTAGAAACAAATTATAATCTTTAAACTAGTATTAATTAAACAATATTAGTAAAAATTTCTTCCAAATAGCTTTGATTTTCATTTTGCAGTAGTTGTTTAGCTTCTTTATCTAACTCCAATGAGGTTGATTTCCATTTTTGTCGAATACTGGACATATATGGGTCTGATGTGCACAACAAAATATTAATTAGATCTTCATTAGTACAATATCTGGAAATTTTTCTTGTATTGTGCTCGCGAAAGAATTTGTAGTCTTTGTTCCTTTTTTCTTGCGCTTCTTCTGAGAGATCTCCAATTGGAAGCATATTGTGCTGAATTATTTGTTCCCCATGGAACAAAATTTTGTGAACTGTGGTTGGCATATGTCTCCAAGAATATTTTTGGTTATAAAGTGTTGCTGTCTCATTAGCATACTGACCAAATTTTTTTGCATCTATCTTTTTGCTACATGCTATAACTTCTAATATGATTTGGAATCGTCGTATTAAATCATAATCTACTCCAGTTATAGAAGCTGCAGTTTCTGGATCGGAATAAAATCTCCTTGCTGTGTTTCCATCATTAGAATTTCCTTCTCCTTGCTTTGGCTGGTCAATTATAAGGCCTATCTCACGGTATTTTTCTTGAATATCTTTTTTTTTTTGCTTTCTTTTTTCCAAATTTTCTTTGTTGTTTCTCACTGTTTCGCCTAACGGGCCAAATTCCAAATCGTATCCCAATTTAAGAATATGCTCCATAAAACGAATTCTAGCATGAAGAGGTGACATTCCAAATTCATATGCTTCATTAAAACTATCGTCTTGTGTTGGTGGTTGGCTCAATTGACTTGTTGTTTTTTGGCATATGGTGCAGCTTGACGAAGACTTTGTTTCGGTTAAAGCTTGTGCAACTTTTCCATCGATCATTGTAAGTGACATTTTAAAGTTAACTTCGATGCATTGGTCATTAAATTCAAATATCACTGGTTGAAGTTCTTTAATTTCATCTCTTATTTTGCCAACTTCTTCAGTTATGACATCTTTAGTTTCTTTTTTGTAAGCAAACTTTATTGGTCTACAAAATTTTGTTGACGAGGGAATTTCATTCTTCCATACATCTATCTCTGCAGCTCTACTAGTTGACGGCTCTGAACCAATATAAGTTTTTGTTAAACGTAATGGAACGAAAGAAATCATGAATAAATTGGCATCTGATGAATTTTCCGCATTACATTGTTTGTATTGTTTCTGGCCAGAGGACCCATCACATCCCCATTTAGAAATTAAAGTCATGCTGCAATTTTTAAACTTCTTTAAATAATCAGCATCAAATGTCTTTAGTAATCGTTCTGCAGTGTGTTCAAGAAGATCCTGCAATTTTATTTCTGCTGAACTTGAAGTTACACTAATAGCAGTTGGTGAAGGTAAGCAATCTTTTTTGGCAGAAACTATATCTCGATATGATGGAAAAATTCCACAATTTTTTTCATTTGTTCGCTTCCGCAATTCTGTATATTGGTTTTTAGTCATTTTCAAATCCAAAAATAGTGCAAATGCTTCTTCTGGAGTAAATTTATTTTCTTCAGTTGGTGTCGGCATACTTTCTAAAATCCTTTTTGTGCGTCTGGGGCTTGCTTCCACTATTTTTTCAATGATAGCAATTTTACTCATTTTAGTTTTCGATGGTTGAATTTGATGCAGAAATGAATCCTTTATGATGCTACAAGAAACTTCTTCATTGATATGTTTAAGCTTGCGTCTTCGTGATCTTTCACTACAATTATCAATTGGCTTTGCTGGTCGACCACCTTTTCCAGTTTCCGTGGTAGTTACTGATGGCTTTTTAAAAATAAGTTTATTTCTTAGCCATTCTTGGTTGCGTGAGTAAAACAATTTCTTGTTTCTGGAACATTGATTGTACCGTTTTCTTAAAGTATTTAAAAAGTTTTTTATTTTTAAGTTATGAATTTTAATTTCTTGTTTGTCGCATATTTTGAAGAATGGATTATTCATTATATGTAAAATAATGTCGTTTTCATCTTTCCGTTCAAAATATATATCAGATAGAACACTATAACTGAATTTAGCCATTGTTTAAACAATAATGAAGAAAAAAAATGAATGCATGGATTAATATACTATTGCTCGAAGTTTCAACATGATCTTTTTTACCTCTTTGAAACATAATATAACAGGTACTTGGTTTTACCAGTTATTTCCATTGGTTTTAAATTTATTTGTAATTTTCAGGTATTTAAGTTGTGTAATATTAGATGGCAATAAAATCATTTTTTACCTTTTCCAAATGAATTGCTAGATACCACATAAATTTAGAGTTAACAGGTACTGGCAATAATATAACAGGTAGTTGGTTTTACCAGTTATTTCCATTAGTTATAAATTTATTTGCAATTTTCAGGTATTTAAGTTGTGTAATATTAGATGGCAATAAAATCATTTTTTACCTTTTCGAAATAAATTGCCAGATACCACATAATTTGAGAGTTCTATTGTCATTTTTGTCAAAATTTTGATACACCCTTCTATGTGGACTAGGTCCAAATATGGGCCAACTTCTCCTAATTTCAATAGAATTATTTTTTGGATCAATAGGAACTCTTGTACATAATTTCATCAAAATATATGCATAATAGCCACTTTCACATACAAATAACTTCTCAAAAAATATGACGTGCATTTGTACCGAATATCATACCTTGGGTCAGAAAAATTGCTGTAGCTCAAAAAGTGCAGTCCCGATGCATGGATATGTATATATAGGAATGTAGGGGAGAGTTGGGACTACAAAATAGTAAATTTGTGTTTTGACTCAGCTTGACTCACAGGAGTTGTGCTCTATGAAGTAGGAAATTTTCGAGAAATTTGACCTTTTTTAAAAAAAATATTTAAATTGTTCTGAAAACAGTAGAGCTTAAATTTTTTTTACCAGTAATAGGAATAAGTTAAGTTACAACACAAAATTTATTTCGTCCAAAAATCTTGAAAAACAAACAAGTTATGATCATTTAAACTTTAAAAATTAACTAAAAATATCATAAATTTACTAAATTCTGAAAAAGCCCATTTTGGACCACCCTGTTCTCAGTGAAATAGTTGAAATAGAGTTCTAATTTTTTGGCTCCCGAGGTTTACTACTGTTTACTTTCATATGAGTATAATAACTTTAAAATCGGAGAACAAAAACCAAAAGGAGTTTTGGCCGCTATCTCAAAATATTGACCACAGTGCGCCGACAGCAGGAGACAATTCAACGCCACCATATTAAACATATGGTCGAGCACGTCGGAGGCAACATCATATACTCGTAGTGGTGTTGTTTTTCATGGTGGCATGTTGATGTACTGCTGGCATCATGGGAAAGAAAGACTACTATTGCCTACCCATCTTCCCGATTTTTTAGATATGAGCGCTTATCCTAAGGAAGAACTTGTGTTGCAACAGGTTGGAGACCCGAAACACACCAATAAATTCATTGAGGAATGTCTGACTTGGAAAAATTTTCAATTGATGCTTGCAATCCAGTTGAGAATTTGTGGTCAATTGTAAAAAGACAATTGGGAAAATATCGAAGAGCTCCACCTAACTTAATCGAGTTGTGGCAAGGTGTGCAGCTGGAGGGGCAGAAAAATCCAGATGAAATTATACAAAAATTGGTTGAAAGTATGCCCAAACGCATACATAGTGTATTTCAAAGTAAATGGCTATGGAAATGTAGTTTTTTGATTTGATTCAAAAATATTAGTATTAACAACTTCATTATTACTATTGCTATGCGCCTACAAATGTAGAAAATACAAACATGTACTCATTTTTGCTCTCTACTGTATACTGCCAATACTTTTGGTGATGGGTATAAATATATGTATATATGGCCTTGAGCTCAACCTGATGTTATCATATGCATCCATAAACAAGTACACCACTTGTGTTAATGCCTAAAAGCATACATGCATTAATTGAAATTTTATGCGAGTACGTGCACTGAACCTATTATAACTTAAGTAGACTAAAATTGTTTAACATTTAGTTTTCATTAAAGTTAAATTAAAGTTTTTATGTTTATGTTTGTGTTTGTGTTTTTATTTTAATTTAAAACATAAGGATATAAACATGAGATGTTTAATATGTTAAAAACCAATCGTACTCCTGTGCATAACGGCTCAACGTTTACTAATTCGAAACCAATTTTGCATTCGTTACTTAAAGATCAAACATCATCCGTTAACTATAGTCGTCTTGAGGCAACCATTGAGACATTAGTGCAATCGTTAAATAGTTTTATCAACCATATAGGCAATATGCCGTAAAAATAGTAAAAAGAAATCTATGATATTGCAGGCAGTACTTAAGAAACCATGAACTATTTAAAAATAAGTTTCAGTAAGGCAAACGGCAGACGTCAGCACAAAAATGAACTCGAGTAGTTCCGAATCGGTATCATGCTGATTTCAGAGACCTACTTTCCAATAAATATCCCTGTTGAAATCAATAGCTACATATTTAATGATACTAAGGATTACTTACTGTGTAATTTTACATACCTTTCTCAAATACAGATCGAAACATAGTTAGTTTTTTAATTTATTCCTCTGCTAGACTTTCAACATCCGAAAGTCAGAACTAAGACTTCTATAAATCATTATAATCCCGATTCACAGCAGCTGATAACTACAACCCAAAACACAGATTGTGTTTTTCGTCGCAAAAAGTAATAAAAAGCATTGATGTTTTTGTAATGGGTGATTCAAGTAGCCTTTTTCAAAGCCTTTTTGTACAGATCACCGGGCCGGTCGATTGTCCACCAAGATCGTGTGATATCACACCGTTAGACTTTTTCCTGTGGGGATATGTAAAGTCTAAAGTTTATGTGGACAAACCCGCTTCGATTCAGGCCTTGGAGGAAAACATCACGTGTGACATTCGCCAGTTACCAGTCGAAATGCTCGAACGAGTCATCGAAAATTGGACTCAACGGATGGACCATCTGCGACGTAGCAACGGCCAACATTTGATAGACATAATCTTCAAAAAATAAATGCCAAAGAATGTTCTTTCAAAAGATAATAAACATTCTGCATTAAATTTGAATTTTTTCTTTTTTTTATATAAAAAAGTAGGGAACCTCGAAATGGATCACGCGTTATATATTGATGAACATATATAAGAAAAGTATAGTTTTTTTTTTGTGATGTAGAAATACATCAATATGCAAAATAGGTTCTGCATAAGTTTACTAATCCTAAAGTAATTTTGTAAAATATTTTCGTATTGTTTTAGTATTTTAAAAGAAATTTTATTTTTATATTAATAATTATTATGTAGGTCCTAATAATTATTGTCATAGGATGTCTCGACCACTACAAATTAAAGATATATATCAAATCCTTGCTGAATTAAAAGACGGAAATGTTTGCTATGATGGGTTAGAAGAGAATAAGAGTGATGATGAGGACCAATTGATTGCTAGATATATGATGAAATATATTACAGGAGAAAACGACATTCTGAAGACGAACTTGATGGAAATAGTGATCCACATGTGGTTCAACATAACACTAGCTCATCTGCCAGAGATAATGATCAAGATGTCTATATCAATTATTTGCCAAGCGTAGTCTTTTATCTTGAAAAAAGATAATTTGAGTTATGACGACTGTAAAAAAACTCACGTATCCAGAACATTAGATCCAGACTTAGCCAATCTTGATAGGCCGTACAGCCAATCTTGATACACCGTCCTCCATTATTTTACACCTGAGTTTCGAAAGAAGGAATTCATCGTTCAAGAACTGTGCAACAAAAGTCGCAAATAGTACCTACTCCTATTATATTTTTTAATGAACCTTTCCTTAATAACTTCGTGGGTTCTTATGAAAAACAACAGGTGCACTGTTACTTAATTTTAATCCTAAAAATAATTGTTTCATGAATTTTCATATTTTTGATGTAATCAAGGCTATTATAAAGCTTAAAATATTTCAGTGTTGTACTAGGTAAATTTCTTAATCTCAAGGAGTGATTTTGCATAATGATGTAGAAATACATCAACTTGTTTTTTTTTGAAAATAAAAAGAAAATTCGTATGTTGTTGCTTTTTTTTGTATTTATCCCTTTAATCATAGGTGTTTTCCGATTGATTTAAAAATTTAAAAAAAAAAAATAAAAATTCATGCATTTAATGGCTAAGCATTCAGTATGAGAAATGACTCGATTCATGAATTTGTTTGAAGAATAACGAGTAAACTTAGATTCTAATAATTAAAAAAAAACTAAACACTAAACTTCAAAACACCAAAACACCAAACAATATTTGTTTGTTTTTAGTCATACTTTATTTACATACGAGTAAACTTATCATAATTTGTTTACTAATAATATATTATGTTTACATGTACAATATGTATTTTGGAATACTAATAAAACTTTGGTTGTGGTTTGAAAATTATATAGTTCAAAACAACCATATTGCAATTTTGGGTGTATTAATGATCAAATGGTAACAAACACTTGTTTGTCCTGACCACAGTAATCATTAAAATAACTATAAGTTTTTCATCGTACAAAAATATATAGGTTGTTGTGACCATACCATAACATTGTTTTTTCTCTGCGTGTAGTTGGTCATATGTTCAAAAGAAAATACCTGATGTTATTGATTTTAACGTATTTAAGGAGAAATTATTAAAGTTAAAGCATCAATAGAATTATCTGCAAATAATTAACAACTATTGTTTCTGCATGGAAACACCCACATATCCTTTTAACGACTGGATTTTTATCCACGAGAAGAACACGCATAAATTGGTAAAATATATACTCGTAAAATACCATAGTTACTCATTGTTTGGAAAATATACCGCTTACAACACCAGATAACGTAGAGCTGTGTCTTCTTGATTTTGTTGAAAACCTCGAATTAGCTGCCACATGCAACCCTGACTCGACTAGGAAATCGTTAATATAAATCCTGTAAATGTCAAAAGTCTGTTGACTGAAAAAATAATAACTTAAAGAGAGATTGGCAATCGCACGGAAATCCTCAATTATAAAACAGACTTAAAAGTAGTTTTAGCTTATGGAAAATTTGGGTAATGGTTTCCTAATGAGCTAAATTAAGCACAGAGCAAAATGGCCATGGAGACTGAGCAATTTTTAAAACTATAATTTTAAAACTATAATAATTTGTAAATTAAAAAACACTTTATATTTTTACACCTACAGTAGTGCAATTTACTAAGTTTTAACGATCTAACACTTGTTAAATATATCAACATGTTTTTTGCTTGCACTAACGCATTTGCGATTCACTAACCTATGGTTAACTAATGAAAAATACAAAAAAAAATAAATGGCAATGCTGCTAAACAAAATGGCAAAATAGCGAAAAGAACAAAGAGAAATGAAAAATAATAAACAAAATATACAAAACTTTCCACAAAAGTGCTTCATTTTTTGTACTTTTTTAATTTTATTTCTAAAAAATTTTTGCAAAAAAAACCGACTTTAAAACAGATAGAAGGACACAAGTTATAAACTAAAAATATAAGAAGTAATCTGTAAGAATTAGGTTTAAACCAAATAATAGATGCGCCAAAATTAGCGGAAAAAAGTAAAGACTATGTGAATGTCAATTCTCTCCCTATTACTGTTCAAAATTTAAGCTATTTTTACCAGCATCCGTATTTTATGGGGACACCATTCACGCCTGTGTCTATAACGGTTTCAAAGATAGGGTCACATAGATCAAATAACATCACCTATTAAAGAGGAATTGGCCACAAAGATTCTGTTTAAATTTCAACTATCTGTCTATAACGGTTAAAAAGTTTAACCATATATATCAAATTACATGAACTATTGGGACACCCTTTACATTATAATTCCAAATATTTATACTTGTTATTACACCAGAGAAAGTAGTGGAAATTCTGCCTAATTTTTAAGTGTTTGTGTTTAACGGTTCAAAAGATAGGGCCATATAGATCAAATTACATAATTTATGGGGACACCCTTTAGTTTCTAAATTCAAATTGTATACTTGCTATCGTGGACTTTGCAATACAGGTTCCTTGTAAATTTCAGCTGTCTGTGTACAACTGTTCAAAAGTATGGCCATATATATCAAATTAAATGAACTATTGGAGCACCCTTTAAAATTTTGAATATTTATACATTTTATTATAACGGTCATAGTAATCGATATTCTGTAAAATTTTCAACGTTTTCCCTATAACGGTTCAAAAGATAGGCTCAAATATGTCAAATTACGTCACCTATGGGGACACCCTTTGAATTTTAAATTTATCTTTTTATTAATTTCTGCTGTTGGGAGCTATAGCGACACGCAATTTTTTAAAATTTTAATTTGGTGCCCTTTACGGTTCTTAATACACGTAAAAAACTTGTATGTTGTATGGGGACACCCTTTAATTTTTAATATAATGAACTGTTTTTAAAATGGGAACAACCTGAAAGCATAACTTTTCAAATAAAGAAAAAAATTTTAAAATCGGTTCAGAAATGGCTGAGTTCTGCGGTTACATACATAAAAAAAGCAACATTCAGACGAATAGATAACCTCCTTCTTTTTTGAAGTCGATTAAAAATTGTTTCATTTCATTTTTATGTAGGTAAAATACATATGTATGAGCTTTATTTATAAATATTAATTATTTACCCCATATTTATAAAAAATAAAACTTAATTTGAAATGTATTTTAAAATAACTTTTGTATGAAAAATTAGTTCTAAAATAGATTTCAAATATATTTTATTTTTTATAAATATCGGGGTTAGAATATTTTACATTTTACATTATACATCTAATTTATCTTTTGATATTTTGATAAAGTAAACGACACAAAAATAGTTGCAGTTAAATTAAGGGCGGTTTACATTATACTACAAGTAATACGACATGTCAAATTTTTGTGTAGAAGAGTACAAGTAGTATCGTCTAAACATAATATGTAATGAAACTGTCCGACATTGAGAGAAAATACTGATGGAAATTTGACAGTCTTACGGCTCTCTTTATGTTTTGAAATTTTTCAAAAACTATTCTACTTCATTAGATCAGGGTTGCGTTTTTCTTATTAATGCTAACTTTTCAAAGGCAAAACTCATCAAAATAACGGAAAACCGCTGAATATAGTGCAAAATAGATCCAGTTGGCATCACAAATAAGTTTGTGAACAATAAAAAACTTTTGGCAAAAGAACGTGAAAATTTTTTAATTTTGTTTTAGTTGTTGGTTTCCAGTTTTTTTATTATGGCAATGGGTAGTACAACGCCAAGAAATTTTCCTTATTCCTTTTTTTTAAATTTGGCATATTTTTCACAAGTACGCACACTATTTATTTGTTTTCACTTTTTTATTGTTTTAACAACAGCTGTTTCAATTTTACTTCATTTTATTCAACACCAATGGTGTAAACGTAAGAAAAAAATCATACGGTTTTTAATCTCTATTTTTTCATACGGATTGATTTTCATTTTATTTTCTCTTAGATTTTACGTACGTAAAGTCTTACTGTCTAAACTGCCCTTTAACAATACTCGACTTGTTAAGAAAAACAGCTGATATATAACAACATCAAATGTTATTAAAAAGCATTTCTGAATAGCAAAATCTTTTGTTTTGTTGTTAAATTTCAAAACGAGTCAAGTACCGTTAAAATTGAATAGTGAATCGCACAGTGGTGCCACTTCATACATTAAACTGCAAAAAATAGAAGGAGTGATCCTACAATGATGAAATTTGGCACACTTATTCAGTATTATATAGATAAGAAAAATTCAAAAAAATTTTGAAATCCGTCGACTCCTTGGGGTACCTGCCTTGGACCCCCATTTTTTCACATATTTTTCTTCTCGGTGTATAAGCAGGAATTCTCAACAAAATTCGATGAAATTCGGCACACATCTTTAAGTTGACTCAGTATTATTATGTTATAAGTACTGAGGTGGAATATTCTTACTAAATTTTATTTTTTTCATAAGATTAACAAAAATTTCAAAAAATTAATAAAAATTTGAATACATATACAATCATTACTTGGTAATGAAAAGTTAGACATTTTATTCTTCAATGATCATTTCTTTAACTACATCATCCAATTCCAAAATATTTTTATGAGGCGGACGTCTTAAACTACTAATATATGGATCAGACGACTCAAGTAAACGATGAAAAACATCAGTATTTGTTGCAGTTCTACTGCACTTTCTAGAAAACATTAATCTGTAATTTCTATAATCTTTATTACGTGCTTCTTCTGCTTCCTCGGAGAGCATTCCAATTGGGAGTACTGCTGCATCTATTATGTCCTTTCCATGTATAAGGATTTTGTGGACAGTAACAGGCATGAAATACCACTCATATTTTTGGACAAACAGTTGAGCAGTTTGCCACGTAAATTTGTTAAACTTTGTAGTATCAATTTTCTGTCCACACGTTATTGCCTGAAGAACGATACGAAAACGATCTATTAGTTCTTCACTGACCCCAGTTATATCTGCAACAAGAGCTGGATTGGAAAAAAACCTTCTTGAGGTATTACCATCGTTTGATGTTCCAGATCCTTGCTTTACAGCATCCACACGAAAGCTCATCCGTTCTTTAAATTCAGTCTGAATTCGTTGCTTATTCTCTTGTTTTAAAATTTTATGTTGAGCATCGGTTGCAGACCACTTACAGAAGGGCATGTTGTATGCTATATGGAGTACGCACTCCATTAATTTTATCCTAGCGTGTAATGAAGAAATTCCTAATTTGCAAGCTTCATTATCAATATTCTTTCTTAAAACCGCTTCTAAATCATTCATTTCTGAAGGTTTAGCTTTACAAATGTAACACACAGCTGCTGAACTAGTATTTGTAACGGTCTGAGCAGTTTTACCATCTAACATCGTAAACAATAAATTATGCGTTACGTTGAGATGTTTTTCGTTAATAGCAACTTTCGTTTTTTCTAAACGATGTATGCTTAATCTCATGTTTTCTACAACTGTTAATACTTTTTCTTTTGTTTCTTTAGCAAATTCAAAAAAAAATTGGCCGACAGTACCTTGTTGAAGACGGGCTTTTATTACGCCAAAACTCCTCGTCAGTGTTTGACTTTAGACTTAGGGGCACCATCGATGCTAAAATCAGACTCCTGTCACTTATATCAGTTGGCAAACTTTGATTGTATTCAGAATGTCCTGATGAGCCATCACATCCCCACTTCGAGATTAGAGTACATTCAAAATTTGACATTGAATTAATTTGTTCCTGCGAAAAACTTTCAAAAAGTCGCCTTGTCGTATGGTCCATAAGACTTTGTAGATCCACAGAGGCTTCTTTTTCCAACACTTGCACTTTATCCGGATAACATTTCTTCTTTTCAGCTAGCACTTTTTTGTAAGATGGCAAAATGTCATATCCTTCTCTTTGCAAGACGTACTTTATTGTTTCGTACTGATGTTTTGATAGTTCTGCATCCAGCATTAAGGCAAGTGCAGTTGTTGAAGGAATATGTGACTGTGGTGTTACTTTTGTACCTGGTAAAGTTCCACTCGCCAATATTAATTGTTCTTGTGTATACTGGGATGCTAAATCAGCAGCTTTGTACCTTTTACTACGATACTTGCAATCTTCAAATTCCTTAACTGGTCTTCCTTTTTTCTTTGAACAACAGGTTGGTCATCAGCAAGTGATACTTCGAATATATCTTAAAAATTTTACAATAACCAAAATTATTTATTTTTTGTTTTATAAAATTTTTACTCAAAATGATTTACTTTCTAACCAAGTCGAATTTTTTTTAAAGAAATAAGATTTGATTTTGTGCGCTTCCACCCAGCGATTTAAAAAGTGGCACAAAAATCGCCTTTGAACTGCCTTCTTCACTATTTCAACTTCATCAGTGGTAAGCATCGAATTTTTTTGTTTTATAAAATTTGTTAACAAATCGACATTGTTACCACAATTAAAAAGTTCCTGGCACAATTCACTATGCAACACAGAAAATAAACTCATTTTAATAATAATATTTTAAATTTTATTATGATATTTATTAATGTGAACAATTTAATTTCTTTGATTTAATTTTATTTCCAATTTAAGCAGCTTTGTTTCTACCTATATATTATTTTTATTATTAAAACATATGGTTTTGTTTTTTTTTATTTCTTATGCACTTTTTCAAAATATGTAGCTGTCAATAATTTATTAACAAATTGTTTTTATAATTTTAATAACTGCAGTTTGATTAAAAAGTAAAGGCCTAAGATATGCAACGTTTTTTTTTATTATAAGTGCGAGGGTGCAATATTCATGACTTTTTTTACTAAATTTTAATTTTTTCAAAAGATTGAGAAAAGTTGGTGAATTTTTTAGCTAATTCGAAAGAAAACCCTTTTACCTACAATTTTATTATACTGAGAGCACGGAGGCAGACCTAGGCAAATGACTTTTTCTCCAACGAAATCGGCCAATGCTAAATTTTACAGGACAATTTTGATGCGCCCATATCTTCGAAAGTACATGACCACTAATCTTTTTTTTTTGCTCCTAAACAAAAAGAACATCTCAAAGTTAAATAAAATCGACATTGACGTTTCACCAGTCGAAATACCTTCGATACACAAATCCCTGAATTTCAATAAAATTATCATATATTTTAGCTTTTTAACAATCAGGTGATTTCAACCGATTTTTTTAAGTATATATCTATATATCTTAAGAAAAAAAAAATACAGATTTTTCATCGGCAGACTCTTCTCTATTAAATGGCATCATTAGATTTTTGAAATGTGATAGTCAAAAAATGCATTTTTTGCAGCAGCGGCACCATAGTGAATCGCACTACTGAATTCAAAAAATGGGAAAAATAAGTTTCAACAAAATGTGGTTATTTTATAAAAGTGACTACCCACCCTTGTTAACTATGGGGCTTGCAAATCCTTTTTGACTATACATATAACCTATATATGAAGCTTTAAAAATCTGTGTACTTTTTATTTTAAAATTGGCTGGAGTTACAACCGTTGCAATCTATGGCCGAATTATTCTTTTATTGAAATTGCCTATAGATTGTCTTTAAAATAATTCAAAACAATTAACTACTGCCGAAGCAAATTTAATTTATATAAGCTAAAAAAGCTATACCACCTTTCAAAATTATTCAAAATTTTATCAAAAATGTAGCCGATATCTTAAAATAGCAATCCGACCATAAATAACTTCACCACGTTAAAATTACCAAGTTAAGGTTGTTCAAAAAATCAATAAAAAAAAGTTAAATTCTAAGTCAGACAGATATTTTTAACGACTATTTAAGTTTTAAAATCTTAATATTTGAATTATAAATAAAGTTTTAGTGATTAACCAGCTTACCCACATCCCCCTACACTTTAAAACAGCATTGCCATGCCTCTGTGAAAATGCATTGAGATTTCTTCAGTGGTTTCGAAATAAAAAGTTTCTAAGCCACTGTGCAGCAAATAAATCCTTCAGCATGAAAATAAGATGGATGGATGAAGTATACTCGTATTTAACTCCATTTAAAAAAAATTGAAGCCAAATGTATTCTTATTTTAAGTCATAAATTAAAGAACATGGAAAGCTTAATCAATTAAGAGCCGTCGAATAAGAGAGCAGCAAAATTAATCGTAAATAAATTAGTCAAGTGCGAGTTAGACTCACACACGTAGGGTTCCGTACTACGTTCAGTATAATTTAAAAATTCCAGTTGTTTATTTCTTTATGTCTTATGTGACACCATTAAATTTTAAAAATTAAAGTAATATTCGCGAAAATTGCATCATAATTAGAACACCCTTTAAATTTTAATATGTAATTGATTTTATAGCGGCCATGGTAATAGACTTTCTATTAAAATATCAGGAGCCTACCTATTGCGGTTAAAAAAATAAGGTAATATTCGTGAAAAACACGTTACTAATGGACACACTTCAATTTTAAGTATTTGTTATAGCGGCCGAAGTAACACATCTACTGTAAACATTTCAAGAGGGTATCTATTACGGTTTATAAAATCATGTCACTGTCGGAACAGCCTTTAATTTTATTATTCATTATAGTGGCCATGGCAACTTCCTTTCTATAAATATATTAAGAGTCTACTTATTGCGATTAAAAAATAAGTCACTATAAGTGAAAAACATGTCACTGTCGGAACACCCTTTAATTTTTAGTAATTGTCATATCTGCCTTGGCAACACATCTTCTGTACAAAGTTCAAGAGTCTACCTGTTACGATTCAAGAAATAAGGCTTTATACATGAAAATCACGTCACTGGCGGAAAACCCTTTAATTTTTATTATATTGTTATAGTGAACATAGTTATACACCTCCTGTAAAAATTTCAAGATTCCACCTATTCATTCAAAACTTAGGATATATACATGCAAATCACGTCACTAGTGGAACACCCTTAATATTTAAGTTCAATTTTGTATACTTGTTTATATAGTGAACTAAGTTTTAATTACTGCTTACATATTTTTAGTGTATGCCTCCTACAGCTCAAGAAATAAACACATTTTTGTGAATAACACCTCTCTATCGGAACACCCTATAAATTTTAATATTTGTTGCTATAGCGGCCATCGCTATACACCTTCTGTGAAAATTTCAAGAGTCTACCTATTATGGTTTAAAACTTATGCCTTATACATGCATTTCACACCACTATCGGAACACCCTTTAATTTTTAGTTTTATTTTTTATACTTGTTTATATAGTGAACTAAGATTTAATAACTGTTTGTAAATTTCAAGTGTATCCCTCCTACAGTTCAAGAAATAAACACATTTTCGTACATAACACCTCTCTATTGGAACACCCTATAAATTTTAGTATTTGTTGCTATAGCGGCAACAACTATACATCATCTGTGAAAATTTCAAGAATCTACCTATTACGGATCCAGAGATAAAAGGCGCTGACAGACGGACAGACATTGTAGCGAAAACAATAGGGTTTCGTTTTTACACTTTGTGTACGGAACCTTAAAAACAGCACATTAAATTAAATATTAAAAATTTTAGTTTCTCTCTTCAGTATTCGCAGTATAGAGTAGTTTTTGATATTTGGTTTAAGTTTGGAAAATGTTAAATTTTGGAAATTTAAGTTTATAAAATCATTGTGTAAAAACTTTACAAATATGTGTGTATTTCTTTTTAATCCTTTCCAACTCAATTTCTATTCCAAATATGTTTAGCCATAAAAGCATCAAGTCACTGTTGTATCATACACAAGAATATAAAGTAGAATATAAACAGAATAAAGGTAGTTAGTTATATGTATCTGGCTGTTGTAAATTTGAAAATTATATTAAATTATCAGTTGACAAATTGATACCACTTTAGTTTTCATTTAATATAGACCGACGTCGTCGTCACCATCACCAATTTGACCATAGCAAAGAATGACACTAATGGTCAATTGACTGCAGTTACATGACTGGCGCAGTGCAGTTGGTTGTGTTTGTGGGCATACTAAATCCTTAACGAATATACTGAGTGCTTAATGTTTAAAATGTCGTAGTTAAAATCCAATGAATAGTGGAGTAATGTACCGAATGTTCTACGTGTTGAACAAGCTCAATATAGTGATAACGATCAGGTAGCTACGAGTATCAACAGACATACAGCCAAGGACATGTGGTTACAAATCTTTTTGACAAATTTTTTATTTGATGCATTGCTACATACATATATACATACATTCTTACGTAAATAAATATAAACATGAAATGACTCTATTGAAATAATACACATCGGTTGTCTGTATTTGTGTACCGCAAATAGATGTGTAAATAAATTAATGTGAGTATTCTATAGTATGTGTGGATGTGTATTCAAGTGTGACCAAACTATAAATTCATTTAAAATAAATTTATGTATATTCCAGTGTGTTTGTCAGGGATGTAAAATGGGTATATTTGCACTTCTTTAGGGTTTAATACAAAATAAATTTAAATTGTTTAAATTTAAATTATTTAGCTTTTTTAAACCATTTTATCGTGGTTAAGACAGAGCGAAGTAGTTTGCTAAATTAAAGCATCTTGATAGTGAGAAGCTGAAACTTTTCTAAGAATTATAAAACACCTTTGCTGTTAAAATTAAAAATAAATATCTTCGTAATTCCATAATCTGAAAAAATGACAATAGAAGTTTAAACTTGTGTGCTGTTTCCGTATTCCAACTGAGTAGGTCGTCTAGAAAATTTGTAAAATCACTCAATTTGTTGAGTTATTTCTAAACAAATTTTCTAGACGTATCGCTAGCTTGCAATACAGAAACAGCACATTAGACCTTGCATGAAAAACTCTTTTTTGTTTTAGGAAATCTTTTTTAGAAAACAATAATTTTTTATTTAAGAGTTTCATTATAATTCCGTCTGTCTGTGTTCGCATCATGTAAAAACTACTGGATGACTTTTCGTGATACCTTAGTACCTCGGTTTGACTAAGGGATACTTTTTTCCCTTAAAAATGTCTCACTTCAAAGAGAAAATAAAGATAGCATAGTGAAAGTACGTAGTTTTACCGATGTAAAAACAATAATAACTTGACAGCATTTATTTTTGTAAACAGAAAATTTTAAAAACTATTTACATAACTCTACAATAATATAATTTAATAAACAATCTTTGTTGCAGCATTCTGAGTAACTACCCAGAGACAGGTACCTCTATATACCATATCTGCAGTACTATAAAAGTAAGAAACTTAAAATTTGATATGAAAAACTTTCGAACCCAAAATTGTCAGGTCGTTGACGACATTGTGTACTTATAGAATTACATTACATCGAAAAAAAATTAGCCTTTAATTTTAAAACAAACTTAAATTAAATTTTGCATCTCTGCTGATTGGCACTATGTGTGTATTTTAAGTTTAAGTTTTTAATCCACATTTAATCTGTAATTGTGTTTAAAGCTTTTGGTTTTATGCCAACTTAACTTCCGCTTGTTTGTGTCAAACACAAACAGACATTTATTCGGGATTGCAAAAAAAAAGTATGATGTTTTTAAAAGAACCACATACTCACTTTAAAAGTGTTAATTGCGCTTTATTATTTTAAGCGTTCAATTTAATTTAAGTACTTTAAAACACGAAATTTTATTTAAAGAGAAGATTTTTATATAATACTAGCTGTGCCCGCCACGTCCTGGGCATCCTGACAATATTTTGCTTTGAAACTATTCCACACCAATTGTAAGACTCTTACTTTTATAGTGCTTTAGCTATGGGTTATGTATTTACTTTATGCAAAGGTACCCATTCCTGGATAAAATTCTAAAATTTATAAATAATTCTAAAAATTATTGTAAAGCTCTGTGAGAGGTGTTTAAAACAATGTAATTCCACAAAGTAAAAATACAAATTTTTTCAATTGGCGCCATCTGTTGCGCAATTTTATTTAAAATATCCTACTTTCAAAAATAAAAGGTGCGTGTTTAAAATATCCCACATTCAAAAATAAAAGATGCGGAACCATGTTTAAAATATCCCAGTTTTAAACCGAAAACTTCAGTACCCTTAAACCGGAAATTGCGAACTTTCACTGCTTTTTCTCCACTTTCTCTTGGAAATGAGATGTTTTTGCGAAAAAAAAGTATTCTATTTTGGAATCAGGATGCTAAGGTACCTCCTCACAAAATTATGTTAAAATCCATCCAGTAGTAGTAACGGGAAAACATGCGCATTGCGTAATCTTGTCTTCTATCATTCTTGGAATTTGTAAATGCTTCCTTTGTAATTTCAATTTGTATATTTTATAAATATGTATATATTTACATGTATGTATATGTATACATGACGTATATATGTATATATTTTTTTCTATTATTGTATGACATATTATATATACAGGGTGTCCGTCGGGAAGATATACTACTTTGTTTGTTTTCAGTGTAATCCTGGCTGTATGCAATGTGTTGTTGATACCGCATATTAATGAAGCATGCAGTTTATGCAATCATATCACGATATCGCTCCCATTCACAGTAACCGTTACGCCGTTTTCTTTTTTAAAGAAGTAAGGTCCAATGATTCCTCCTGACCTAATTGCACACCAGACTGTCACTTTTAATGGATGCAAAGGGGGTTTTCCATTGCCCAGAACCGACTATTCTATTTATTCACATATCCATTCAAATGAAAATGTGTCTCGTCGCTCATTATGATTTTTTCATGAAAATCGGGGTTGTCATGCGCGATCTGTTTTAACGATTAAAACACGTTGATTTATCGTATATAGGTAGACACGTAGCAAATTTATTATTCCACCTTATCTACCTCAGGACTGTCAAATATGAACTGTCAAGAATAATGTTTACCAAAATGTCGGTAAAACAAAGTAGTATACCTTTCCGGCGGACACCCTCTATTTTTGACTACTTGCCTCAAAAATGTTAAAGTGACTCTGAGGACCTGAATTTTTATTTTTTATAAACATATTTTTTCTGCAATAAATTTATTCTGTTATTAAAAAAATATATATATCGAGCTTAAATATACTTCATTAAAAAATGTCATCTTTGCCGAAAAAAAAATATTTTATTCAAAAGTCAAGAAATTATCAAATTGCCTTCGTATTCTGTCAAAATTGTTTTATTACCTGCAGTCGAATTTTGTTGTTGCATCAAGTGTGGTGCCTGTGTATTCAGGCAACTGTTTATATTCATGTACCGAGTTGTGTTTACTTTTCCGAAGTAAAGTTAAATCCTGTATTTAATTTTTCATTTTGTATAATTGAACGTGACATATCATTATTTCCGCAAATGCACTCGTGCTGCAACGTACACGTATTATTTTAACCTCAAAATTAAAAAAAAAAAAAATTAAAAACAGCTGATACCATAATCTTTAAAAATACATTTAATTAAATATTTAATATAGATCCCAAGAAATTTAACTGCCAATTAGTTAGGCGAAATGAGCTTGTTTTTTTTTTTAAATTAATTCACAATGCATTGGAAATTAATAAGTGTTACATGTACTGACTTTTAAATACACATTAATTAGCGAAATTTTCCCATTTGGGAAACATACTTTAACTGACCCTTAGATACAGGACAGTTTGACCGTTTTTAAACCTTGCAACAAACGCCGAGTTTTTTTTCCTATTCTTTTTGAAAGTTGCTTCGAAACCCTGAATTCTTTTACATTTGAATTTTTTCAAAATATTTATTTTTGAAAGTTTGTTTTTTATGCTTTTCTGTGTTATTAATAAATAAACAAAAAACTGTATTGTCAACTAAACATATTTTATTATGATTAAGCGATTAAACATTCTTAATATAATATTAACACACACACATTATAAATATTTAAAAATAAGTATATATTGTTGTAAAATTTATTTTAATTTGTTTTGGAGTTACGGACCCCTAAAGTTTCTATGTAAAGTTTTGTATATCTCACCTATTTAATGGAATGAGATAATATGAGTATCACTGGAATGGTAATTAAATGTACTGTCTAACTAAATTGAAATTAATGAAAAATATTATAAAATATCAAGCAAGCACGAAACAAAGTTTTTTTTAAAGGATTTTCTATTTCCTATTACGGTTCTGGAACCGTAATAGGTAGACTCTTGAAATTTTCACAGAAGGTGTATAACTGTGGCCGCTATAACAACAACTACTAAAAATTTTAGGGTGTTCTAAAAGAGACTCGTTTTTCACGTATATGTGTTTATTTCTTAATCAGTAAGAGGAATAAAATTAAAATTTATATAAATAAATAGTGAGGAGATTTGCATGTTACGGTCTAAATTTTTAACCATATTAGTTAGAGTCTTGAAATTTTTACAGGAGGTGAATTACTGTGTTAGGACAGGGACATATTTTTACTTATATTGCCTTTTTTACCGCAATAGGTAGGGTCCTATTATTTTCATATAAGGCTATAACAATAATTACTAAAATATAATGAGTATTTCGAGCATTTCGCGAATATGACTGTTTTTTTTAAACGCGAGTATATACAGAGTGCGTGAATTTATGGAAAAATATAAAAAATAAAAATAAAGGGTTTTGCAAGAGTAGCAAATATTTTCGAATAGTTGTAGCCTAATTTTTGAGCCGGAACGGGTGGACACTTTACACCTACGCAAACTATGTACAAATTTGTCCCCTAGAACAAATAACAAAACCAAAAATTAAAAGGTGTTTCGGTAATGACTCGATTTTACATATATAACCTTGTATTGACACTTAAAATTTACACATATATTTAACAATATCTACAGTAACAACAAGAAACGAAAATAAATTTAATAATAATGGGGTGATCCCTTAATGTCTCAAAGTTGCGGAATTTGCCTTTCTCTTCTTAACCTTGTAGGCAAACACTTGATATTTACACAGGATATTTAGTACTATGCTCTAGTAGAAAAAATAATTTAAAATTAAAGCATGCCTCATAAGACGTAAAAAATTATAGACTTGAATTTTTAAAGTTGAACTGAACATAGTTCGAACCATACTTGTGTGATTCTGACTCGCACTTGGCTGATTTATTTTTATTAATTTCATTTTATTTGGATAATACTTTTAATTACCTTTCCAATAGCATGCATATTACCTCATTCTACCCTAAAATAGTCGAGATTTACCATACTTTATATACAAATTTAAAGGGGTCCGTAACTCCGAAACTAAGAGTACCGCCCAATTTAAATTTATATATATATATATATATATATATATATATATATATATATATAATTTGGAAATAATTTTTTTATACAAAACAAAAATACAACTGGTCGTTTTTTTCTGTAGTCAAAAAGTAGACAACACATTAAAAAAAAAATGAAAATAATTACTAGGTAGTGTCGTCCGCCCAGCTGATTTAGTAGTTCGACATGTCAAAAGTTGTATGTGTTCAGAAATTTTATAGTGTAGAAGTGAGAAAGCAATAAAACATATACACGCCTTCTCAATTTTCTTATATGTTTTTTGACATTTCGAACTACAAAACAACAACAAAATGCCATGTTGTTCTTGTATTGTTGTATTTGTTGTAGGGACGCCACCTTTGTCATGCAACTTTTTCAACCCCGCTTGCCTGCCAACCCCTCTTACTAACAAGAAAAAAATTGCATGAAAATGTTGCGGCGTTTATTGCAAGGTGTAAAAGTGGTCTTTATCTATTAAGATAAACTATACATTACTGGAAGATTTTAATTATGTAGCATATAAATAGTAAAAAAATGTAAATACATGTTAATTAGGTTCACTTTTCTATTACGGTATTCATAAGGGTAAAGAATCAGTTAAAATTTGACTTATTAAACCCGTTTCATACTATAATTCTGAGTACTAAGATTTTCATTGGATTTTGCAAGAAAGAAATCAAATGACAATTGTCGTGATTGTTAAAAAATCTAACGTAAAATAACATTTCGTTTTCACACTATCACACTTTAAATAAAATGAAAAATATGGGAAAGTAACAAGGCGGCAGAATTGACGAATCTTACGTATATTTTGCCGTTCAAGTTTTAATAAGAAAATAAAAAACAAACAAAAATAATATGTATGTACTTTTAACAATTTTTAGACATGGTGGAAACAAAGTACATACATACGTAGGCGATAAGACTGAAGGCAATTTGAGGCAGGTGTAGGACTAAGTATCATCGACACCGGCGAACTATCGGCTGCAATTCACTCAGCTTGGTTCTTTGCTTAAAAAAAACAACTCTGATAAAATGAAAAATGGTATCGTTTAGAAAAATTTCTAAAAATGATTTAGTATTATGGGATTTCAAATTTCTTTCCGCATTATTTTACATTTTCATAACATATTGATTTCACACTATCACACTTTTTCTTAAAATTTAAGTTTTTGACAAATCTTAATACTTAGAATTATAGTGTGAAACGGGCCTTAGTGGAAATTAATTTTAATCGATTTGTCGATTAACAGATGTTCAAGTTCTTTTTTAATCGAAACTTGCAATTTTTCTTACTGCATTTTTCCAGTTAAAGAAGATAGTGATGTGAAAGAAATTTAGGCAGTAGTTAGAGATATGTACTCTGAATTAATTTATGGAAAAAAAGACAGTTTTGGAAAATTTTGAGTTTTGTACCCTTTTGTATTTAGGGTACGATAACTATATATGTATGTATAACAGAGAAAGACGTATAAGTAATAATTAATAATCAGTATGAAATAAATCATACGCCAGGATACTCATTTGGTTATAACTGAATTTGTAAAATGAAATTATATGTAAATGTACATATGTGCAAAGAATTTCCACGTATGAGTAATCAACCCAAAACCAAACAAACAATTATTCAATTAAAAAAAGATTTTTAATTAGTAGGAATTTAAAAAAATAACTTTTGAAAACTTTATCTATCAATCAATAAAAAACATAGAAAAAACTCGAGTATATATTGATTATTTTTTTATTTCTATACTTAAAGAATCCCAACGGGATCCTTATATAATACAGTTTAACATACGGTTGTATATTTTGCACCGTAATAGTGAGATAGCTGAAATTTTCACATTGCTACAATAACTGCAATTATTTTTTTACTTTATTTTATTTATTGTATCTTCAAACTACACAAACTAACAATAACTGCTCGGTTTTTATACTTAAGTCCATATACCGAAGTGCAACTGTAATTATTCGTAAAATCCTATTTTAACGCCTTTGAATTTTTTCTAAATTTGAAGCTGAGGCAGTACCCCATATCTGAGAGCCATAGGAATAAAATTATAAAGTAGAAGCTTGCAGTCTAAGCTTAGGGTTGAGTTTCTGCCAATGAGCCAATTTATTTGCACTGCTTTCATTTTCATTTGTGTCAATTTTGCTTCAACGCTACTTTTCCAGGTTAGGTTAGGTTAGGTTAGGATACAACTCTATCGAGGTGTATGTCGAGATATTTGACCTCTGAGTGTTGAGGTATTGTTATTTATTTACATAGGAGGGTATGTACCCAGTGTGAAAGTTATTTGACTACATTTTTGTTCGTTAAATTTTTCATCCATTTTTTAATCACAATTCCAAATAAAATATATGATGTTGCAAGTATTGCGATGCTACTTGAGGACTTTCATGAATACTTAGAAAAATCAGTGTCGTCAGCAAGTGTTGATTGCAAATGTCGATTGCTAGTTGGCATATCGGCTGAACACAGCAATAAAAAAGATGTGTACAGCAATAATGGGGAACTCCAGCTTTCCAAATTTCCTTCCTCAAGTAAAAACTTACGAATAGTTAAGTAAATTTTTAAAAGCTCATAAAAACTAGTGGGCAAGTTTTGCTTTAACTTGTAAACTATGCCTTCATGCCATACTTTGTCGAACGCTTGAGAAACATCTATAAAAAGCACGGAACAATATTTGTTCTCAATAGCATTACTTTACTAATCTGTGCTTTTGTTTAATGGTGCTGTGCTGTCTTCTAAAACCGATTTGTTTGTTAGGAATATATCCTTTTTTGCTTAAAATTGGATTTAGCTTAGTAATTAGTAATTTCTCAAATAGTTTTGACATATTTGATAATAGATTTTTGGTCTATATGATTCTACATTGTGTGACCTTTTTCTGGCTTAGGTATAATAGTAATAAGATAAACCTTCCAGTCTGGAGGAAAATACTCAAACCGCAGAATGTCATTGAAATAAATACAATTATATTAACTGCTACCAGTGAAAGTTCCGTTATCATCTTGTAAATTGTTGTGTCGAGACCAAAGACTTTTTGGGATATGAACTAACAAATGCCCTTTCAACACCACGTAAGTCACAGACATCTACGGGTTGCAGCTTGAATATTTCAGTAGGTATGTATATTCGATGTAAATGCGTTTTCAGTATCATTTCTTGCCCAACCTCCACACGTTGTTCGCAGGGGTTTTTTGTTACACATCATAATGAATAATCCGATTGTGGGCTAGCGTCAAGGCCTTTCAAGTATTTTTGTAGTCATGCCGTTCTACGGTATTCAAGTAGATCTCTTAGCCGTTTCGTGATTTCTTTAAGCCTGCTTTTAAGTTGAGGAGATTTAAGTGATAGCCAGCCATTCTCTTAAAATTCTTAATTTTTCACTCAAGAGCCATTTGACATCTACAGAATAAATTTGATTATATCTATGTAGTTTGTTGAAGAGTTACTGCTGCTGTTGGGAAGCTAATTTAATGTTTTTATCAAACTCAATACGTTATACGCTGCGTCGATAATGTCGGGACAAAATATGCAAAATTGATCTCAAGTTGTTTTCTAATTTTTCTGCCTTTTAAGAATTAAATTAATAATAACAACACAACAAACAGATAACTGTAAAAAAAGTTCATTTATACTAAAATACAAATAAGTATTTGGTTGATAAAAGCGACGTACATTATAATGTACGCCACGCGTCAAAGGGTTAAAACGTAAACCTTGTGTGTTGTACTTAGGCCCATTATTATAACTTGCCGATAGCTAAAGTTAGGGTTTTATCAAGAAGAGGATATAAAACGGTAAAGATTGTACGCACGAGGTGAGTAGAGTAGACAAAGTCGAACAAACAAGGGGATATTGTCTTGAGAATTCACACAGATAACTGCTTGAATTAAATAAATTTGGACAAGGAAAAAACCAACCGGCTGCGACCACCTAGCGTCCAAGAGAGCTGTTCACCACTAAGCCTCGAAACCAGAATTTATCCTGCGACCATTTAAAAGAACATTAAAAAAATAGTGAAAAGATAACCAAAAACAGAGAAAAACAAATTTTAATTATTAAAAACAGCATGGTGTCAATACCTTGCTTTACGTTTTTTTTTTACACTAACCAGCAAACTAAAGATCGACTTATGTAATTACATAAGTGGTCATAAAAGAAAACCTCACCCCAAGCAGCATCCATTTCAACAGCATCACTACATCTTTAGTAAGCTCCAACCATAAGCATCAGAGGCATCACATCAACACCCAAATGGCCATAGAACAACAAAATAAACCCAGATAAGTATACACATTAGAGTGGGTCAATTTTTTTCATGATCAAGTGGTTGTCAAAATCGTATTCTCCAGGGAATTCTAAGAATTCTCTCTCTCTCCCAGAGTAACAATACATTAAAAAATGTTGTTTGAAATGAAATTCATGTTCTGTTTATCTTAGAGCTAACTAAAGAAGTAAACGGGGTAAGCAAAATGGCATGGCTTGAATTTTGAGGGAATTTTTTGATACTTTTTTATACATATTTTTTCACTATCTTTTTCTAAACTATTACCACGTTCAAACGTAGCCTATTCGCAAATAATTAACTCACTGTTTATGCTTTAATGTTTGTGTTTCTTAGTGCTGTTTTCTTAAATGTTTAATGGTGTGATCGAACATAATAAATGTTTTTACAATTAAATTAATGCAATGTGGGAGCAATTTTTCAAATTAATTAACACAATACATTTTAGATTTAAAAGAAGTGGCAACGTCATACGGGTTATTTGCAAATTGTGTCGTTAATCAGGAATTGCTTTCGTTAGTTAACTAACAGCAAATTTTTAGTGTGTAATATTTTTATTTGTGAAGAAGTCCTGCGTATAAACATAGATGTTACGGGTGCAAAATTTCAAGGCGACACCTATTGCTCTTATTAAGCTACACGAATATTAAAAAAATAAGTAATCTATTTTACCAACCGTATATCTAGTAACAAATGTGAAAATTTCAGAACGATCGGTTCACTGGTGTAGGCAGCTATAGCTTTCCGACAAACATACAAACATGTATATAGACTAGCTGTGTCCGCCACGTCGTGGGCGTCCTCACATTATTTTGCTCGATTTTGCTTTGAAAGTATTCCACACCAATTGTAAGACAACAATGTAATTTCATAAAGTAAAAATACAAATCAATGTCGCGCAATTGTTTTTAAAATTTCCCAGTTTTAAACCGATAATTTCAGTACCTTTAAACCGGAAATTGCGTTTTTCCACTGCCTTTTCTCCACTTTACCTTGGAAATGAGATATTGGAACCAGAATGCTAAGGTACCTCCCCACAAAATTTTGTTAAAATCCATTCAGTAGTATTTACGTGATGCGAACACAAATGAAAAGCAGACAGACAGTCGGAAATGAGCTACTATTTTATTATATGGATAGATATAGATTTCATCAGGAGTGCAGATATTTATTTGAAATAACACACAAACAATAAAAATAACGGCTTAAATCTAGTTTACGGACACATCATAAAAATTAAAACAAAGTAGCCTATTGTGTGTAAAAGAATTCTAAGCAAAAAATGTAAAGTAAAAAAATTGGGGGCGACGCTTAGTTTCGGAGTTACGGACCCCCAAAGTTTCTATGTAAAATATGATATATCTCGACCATTTTATGATGGAAGGAGGCAATATCGGTATCGTTGGAATGGTTATTAAAAGTACTATCCAACTAAAGTGAAATTTATAAGAAAAATGGAAAAATTTTAAATAAGTAAAAAAAAATTATATTTTTATTTTGCGCCTGGCTATGCAGAAAATCTTTAGTTAGCGAAGCCGGTGTTGGTTATACTATAGAGGAGAAAATGCTTGCGCCCAGCCGAAGGCCGGCTATGAAGAAGACCTTTAGTTAGCGAAGCAGGTGTTGGTTATACCATAAAGGAGAAAATCCTTTCGCCCGGCCGAAGGCCGGCTATGCAGAAAATCATTAGTTAGCGAAGCCCGTGTTGGTTTTACCATAGATAGATAGATAGATAGCACATTTAATTACCATTCCAACGATACCCATATTGCCTCATTCCGTCATAAAATGGTCGAGATATATCATATTTTACATAGACATTTTTTGCTTAGAATTCAATTTTACACACAATAGGCTATTTTTTTTAATTTTCATGATGTGTCCGTAAACTAGATTTGTTCCAAAATAACTATTATGAAATTCAAAGTGTCAAAATATTGAAAAAGATGAAATGAAAAAATGGTATCGTATAAATTCGGTCTTAATAAATTTAATTTGCCACCTTGTAGTACTAAACCGTAGAGCTAAAGTTATATCATGGCACAATAAATTCGCCTTGAGTTATATTTTAATACAGAAAATTGCAACTCTGCTTTTCTTATCAACAATAATAGCAGAATTGTTTACATTTAAATAAACATTCCATGAATTTGTAATTTGCAAACAACTTTCAATTGAAATATTCTTTTAAAAATATGTTGGTTACAACTGGAAATTCTTCAGCAGTTTCAGCAGGTATACCAGATAAGTCATGGCAACCAAATTTCGTTACACTAGAAACAACGTAAGTTATTAAAAAATTACAAAAGTAATAAACCTATAGCATTGGCCTGTTGGGAACATACTAATAAAACTAATCAAAATTCAATAATAAAAATTTCAGAATGGGGGAAATCACAGTGGAACTATATTGGAAACATGCACCAAACACGTGTCGTAATTTCGCCGAATTAGCTAGGCGCGGTTACTATAATAACGTGGTTTTTCATCGCATCATTAGGGATTTTATGATACAAGGTGGTGATCCCACAGGTACAGGGCGAGGTGGTAGCTCAATATATGGCGGTGAGTTCGCTGACGAAATTCACCCGGACTTAAAACATACAGGAGCCGGCATATTATCAATGGCAAATTCTGGGCCCAATTCAAATGGGTCACAGTTTTTTATAACTCTGGCTCCCACCCAGTGGTTGGATGGTAAGCATGCAATTTTTGGTAGGATATATTCTGGTATGCAGGTAGTTAAACGTATTGGTATGGCAGAAACTGACAAAAATGATCGTCCCGTAGATAGTGTGCGTATATTAAAAGCTAAAGTGGATAAATTGTAACACATTTATTAATAAGAACATGTTAAATATAAACTTAAACTAAATTAAAGGACATAATGGTTTGGTATCAATCAGTAGTGAGGTTTTATCTTCCGACCCCTATACAGTACTGTCTAACATGTCAACTAGACGTTTAATTTCCCTTCTGTAAAAAAAAATATTTATAATTCATCCTTTTAATTTTAAACTGAACTTACATCCGTGATCCGACTTGTTCGGTGGGTTGCATGGACTTGGTAATCTCTTCCGTTTTAGCCATTATCGTATACATGCACTTAATATTGGCATCCATGCTGTCAGTTAATTTATTCACAGCATTTTTATGGACCTCTACATTGTCGGCCGTAATAGATGAAATAGAATGAAGGAGATTACACAAATTCTCCGTTAAGTTATCTACTGAGGAGGCTAAATACTGTGCCTCTATTTCTATGTCATTCAGAACATTGGCATCAATTTGAGGTAAATGTGGCATAAGCAAAAACTGGCGTGTCATACCACCGACCACAGACGTTGAAGGCGTACTGTGATGTGATGTTACTATTGGATACTCATAATCTTTTTTAAAGAAAAAAGTTCAAGATTATTTTAATGAAAATAAAAAAAACATGTACCTTCTCTTCCTGGTGGACTAGTCAAGCGTAACTTTTCCTCCAAATTCTCAGCCACAAAATGTCTCATTAGTCCGCTAGCATCGTCAGCTCCCTCCAACTCATATGGTATAGCATCGCTTATTAAACTTTGTGGTCGTTTTGGTGTTTTACTACTGTTATCGCAAGAGCTACTTTTTGAATTATCCTCCTCGTCTTCATCATCAAGACTTGCACCTCTACCAGCCATCGATCTGTTGGCCGTAGGAGTTAAATCATTTAATACTCCATCTGGTATAGCTCCTGCATATTGTGCCAAAAATGGTATCTCTTTGTAGGATGAAGCAACATCAGAGTTCGAATTTGTGGATGTTTTACGTGATCTCGTTTTCGCTGCTTCCTCACGACTAGCTCTTTCTTCTTCAATTTCTTCGTCCGTTAAGCCATAACGTGGTCTTATAGGTATATCTTGTGTTCGTCTGGACATTCTGTGATTGTTTTATTTGCTAATCAATTGTTTATTGATATTTTTCATAATAAAAAATTTCAACAGCTGTTGATAAAAAAATTATATGCTTAGGAAACACCCTGTCGTTGAATATAAAAATTAAATGATGCCAAGTTAATTTTGATGTACTAACGTTTGAATATCATCGATATCACTAGCGATAAAACGATACCACCATATTATCGATATTTTTACTTGATACGGTATCGGCCGTAAAGCATCGATACCTACTTGATATTGAATAAAAAGTATCGATACTCGATACCTTTCGATTTATTAAGTAAATAGCAGTAATTACATGGTTTCTAAATAATCCTGTTGGTCCAGCTTACGAAAACAATATTTCACATAGAATCGCCCGCCCATATTTAATAAAATCCCTGATGTGGAGATTTTTATCGCGGATTGAGGCGGTACCCAACTCTACATACTTATGTGCTGAATTCTTACTGTTTCACCCAATAGCTTAGTTTGCAACTGTGTGACACATTCCACAGATACAAAAAAAATTTGAAGCTTCTATGTAAAACAAAATATGTATAATTGGTATAATTTTCGATAGTGACTTAATTTTGGCCTTTAAGCTGGAATGGCTTTGAAAAGTTGGACTGTTTTTTTTAGGTTTTTCTGAGTTTGTCAGATTGAATTTTACTTTTTTGACCAATTCAAAATTTATTTGAATTTTTGGGCAAAACTTTGTAAATTTGTTTATCACATGCAGCTTTATTCTTTATGCAATAGCATTCTCCCGTATTTTAAATGTCGGCGGAATCAATAGAAATATGGTATATGTTTTTTTTTTTTTTTTTTTTTTGTTTGTTACAATTTTTTCGTTAGTAATCGTTTTTAAGGTTATCTCCAAAAACCATTTTCATTTATAGTCTCTGTCCAAATGTGTCATATTGATTTGCATTTGATATTGTTTGATATTGTTTGATATTATTGTATGTCAATATGAAACGAGTAATTTTTTACCGATACCTACATACTTGGTACTCAGCATCGAAAGAAAAGTATCGAGTATTTACTTGTATTTATCGTATCGTTTCATCCCTAGTTATTATCAAAAATTCTGTTTTATTAACGCACAACAAAACCTTATATATTTCCCGGTTAATACATGCATTTTGAAATTTCATTCAATTCTGTGCATTAAATGTTTAACTCTTCTACGATTTTTTTTTAGACCTCTTTATATCTATTAGCTACTCCGTTTCAGATAGAGTAGGTAAACTACACATGAATGAAGCCACGCCTTTTTAATATAATTTAAAAAAAATAACCACCCAAATTTTTTCTAACCTTAACAATTTTTACTTTATCTAAAACAAACCATGCAAAAATTGAATTTCTCTACTACTAAATATTGAATCAATTATCCAATTATTTTATTTACTATAATTTCTCGATTAAAAAATCTGCATTTTGTATTAATTTCCAATATTGTTTTTATTAATAAAAGTTTTTGAAAACAAAAAGTTTTATACAGGGATCGTATGTTTTATTAAAAAAAATTTTAATGATTATTTTTCAATTTTTAATAGTCATTTTTCAAGTTTTATTTTTTGCTTGAAAATAACAGTAATTTTTCGAGTTTTAGTTTTTGTTTGAAAAATATTAGTTATTTTTCAAGTTTTATTTTTCGTTTAGAAACTAATGATTATTTATTAAATTTTATGTTTGCTTGGAAAATAATTCAGTTAATATGGGCGTAAAATTCTTTTTACAGTAATTTATTTTTTAAGCAAAAAATAAAACTCAAAAAATAAGTATTGTTTTGTAAGCAAAAAAATAAAGTTAAATAAATCAGTTAGACTCACAGACGAAGGGTTCCGTACTATGTTCAGTACAATTCAAAAATTCAAGTTGTTAATTTTTTATGTCTTAAAATTAAAGTCATTCGCGAATATTGCATCATTATTGGAACACCCTTTAAATTTTAGTAATTGTTGTTTTATCGGTCATGGTAATATACTTCCTATAACAATATCAGGAGCCTACGTAGCGGTTCAAGAAATAAGATAATATTCGTGAAAAACCTGTCACTAATGGACACCCTTCAATTTTTAGTAATTGCTATAGCGGCCGAAGTAACACATCTACTGTAACTATTTCAAGAGTCTACCTATTGCTGTTTATAAAATAAGGCTACCTGTCGGAACACCCCTTAATTTTATTATTTGTTATAGCGGCCATGGCAATTCCATTTCTATAAATATATCAAGAGTCAACCTATTACGATTAAAAAAATAAGTCACTATACGTGAAAAATATGTCACTGTCGGAACACCCTTTAATTTTTAGTAAATGTCATATCGACCGAACCAACACATCTTCTGTACAAAATTTCAAAAGTCTATTAAGGTTCAAGAAATAATGCATTATGCATGCAAATCACGTCACTGCCGGAAAACCCTTTAATTTTTATTGTCTTTTATAGGGGTCATAGTAATACCCCATCTGTGAAAATTTCAAGAGTCTAATATTATGGTTAAAAAATTAGGCCATATTCATGCAAATGACTTCACTGTCGGAACTCCCTTTAATTTTTACAATTTGTTATAGTGGCCATAGTAATACACCTGTAACAATTTCAAGATTCTACCAAATATCGTTCAAAACTTAGGCCATATATATGCAAATCGCGTCACCATCTGAACAGCCTTTAATGTTTATATTCAATATATACTTGCTTATATAGCAAATTTTAAATGGTTGCCTCCTACAGCTCAAGAAATAAATACATAACCGTAAATAACAATATGTTGCTATAGCTGCAACAGTTATACATCTGTGAAAATTTCCAGAGTCTACCTATTACGGTTCAAGATATAAAAGGCGCTGACAGACGGACAGATATTGCAGCGAAAATAATAGGGTTACGTTTTTACCCTTTGGGTACGAAATCCTAAAAATACCTGTTATTTTTCAATCAAAAAATCAAACTTAAAAAAAACTTTTATTTTCCAAGCAAAAAATAAAACTCGAAAAATAAATTTAATTTTATAAACATAAGATAAAACTTAATACTTTTTTGATTAAATTTGTATAATAAAGGTAGTCCTCGTAATAACGATTATGTTGGTTTACTTCTTTATCGTATAACATTTCTCTTTGATTACGATTTTTTTGGTTAAAATTTATAAAATAATAATTATTTTTTAGATCCCTGGTTTTATGATTCAAACAGACATTTATACAATTCAATTCTTTATTTCATATTTTCTTGGTTGATCACCTCCATTTGGAATAAGCATATAATTTTTAAATAATAATTTTTATACAATGTTTATAATTATGCAACTTAATATTTTATGGATAAATACATACACGCTTTATAGTAATAATTAAAATAAATAAGCCAACTAAAAATTTTACAAAAATAACAACAAAATAAAATTTGGGAACAGAAATTTAATAAATAAGCCATTTTAAGATTTTAGAGAAAGAAAATTCATAATCAAGAATAAATTTTAGAATTAATATGTTTAACTAATACACGAAAAACAAGTTAGTAAATTATAAGAATATGGAAAATTGCTTTTTTGGCTATTTTACGTTTATAGGTTACCATTTATTTGAATTTAGGACGTTTAGTAAATTTATATTGTTCTTCAATTCAGTATAGTACCTTGCATTTTTTTCTTAACTTTCAGTAATGTAAATACATACATGCTTCTTAATCTTTTTAATTTTAATTACAAAATTGCAATTTTTGTTTCTTTATTTAAAGGGTAAATTACTAAGACCCTATCTACACTAGTGTTTTTATTTTATTTATTTTGTTCAAGCTTTTAAAAATAACTTTTTAAATTCAAGACAATTATCAATATAAGTAATGCTAAAACTGAACCCAAAATACACAACATAATTGATTTCTTTTTGCGTAATTTATTCTGAAACAAAATAAAACCACATATATACTTGTATAAAAAATATTAAGAAAACATTAGAAATATTTACCTTATAAGAGCCAGCTAAACGTAAATTGTCAGTGCCCTGAGAAACATAAACACTAGTTTGTTCAACAGATGATTCTATGGAATCCACTGTTAGACCTTGTTCATAAACCATGGCTCCCAGTTTCTTATAAATCTCATTAACGCCCACAATATTTTGCTATGAAAGAAAAAATTTAATTTTAAGCGAATAGAGTTATAGTCTTAAATTTTTTGATTACCTCCAATTCTCTTATCGCTCTCTCTTGTTCTTCTAAAGCTTGTAAATCGATGTCTTCTTGCATTTGTATTTGTTGTTGCTGCTGCGTCTTACGTCCAAAAAGATTGTCTTCAAAGAAGGAATTGTTACTGCCATTAGATGAATTTGTGGAGTTGCCTGGTGGTTTTGCAATATTGTATTGGTTTGCTCGAGCCTGGCGCACTTGATTTTTTTCAATATCAACGGTTTTACGTTGAACGGCCTAAGGATATACATATGTGTTACAATGTAAAAAGGGAAACATTTTGCTGCATATTTTAACGTCTTTTTATAGTTAACTGATAATATTTCAGTTTATAGCTAACTAGAAAATGAACCACTTTAAGCCAACTTCGGCGTAGTCAGTAAAACAACTGACTTCACCGTGTGTTCTCTTCGTAGTCGAAGTTTCAATGTGAAAATATGGTCACATAAGCAACTGAAACTTTCACGTTATACGCTCGGCGTAAAATTCGCTCGCCAATTCCTTAAAACGCTTAAATTCAATTTTATCTCTCTTATAAAACAAGTGTTTTATTTTTTGCCAAAACAAAAGATTTTTTGTACGCTGTACAAAGTAATTTTTGTTTACTTCAAAACTTTACTTAATCCAATAATAAACTACAAAATTCGAAGTAGATACAAGATTTAAAACTTTTAAGTGCAACGTAAAAATGCAAATTAAGATATTTAGGTATTTACTTAAATGTCACAAATTTCAGACTGAAAACTTATTTTATTAAACAAATATTAATAAGTGGTACAATATAGAGTATTCAAAACCGAAATCAGAAACCTGTCAAGATGTTTTACACTCGGTTTTGGAGATATGTTTTAGTTTTGCAAAGTTTTTTATTTCCTTCCACTTTATCAATTTACATTAATTTATTTATTATCAGGGACCGTAACAGTTACGACTTTTTTCAAAAAAGTCAAAATATAATAGTTATTTTTTGACTTTTATTCTTTCGGTTAGAAATAAAAGTTAAAATTTGACTTTTATTTTTTCGATCAAAAATAAAAGTTAAAATATGACTTTTATTTTTTAAGTCAAAAATAAAAGTTAAAATCTGACTATTATTTGTTCCGTCAAAAATAAAAGTTAAAATTTGACTTTTATTTTTTAAGTCAAAAATAAAAGTTAAAATCTGACTATTATTTGTTCCGTCAAAAATAAAAGTTAAAATTTGACTTTTATTTTTTAAGTCAAAAATAAAAGTTAAAATTGGACTTTTATTTTTTAAGTCAGAAAAAAATTGACTATGCCATAATAATAACAATGTAATGGAAATATAAGAAAAATAAGATCGATGACAATCAGTGTTGTTGTTTTGGTTATTTCTAATAAAAATTGGTTACATGGTTTCATTTTGGTTACATTTTTCTCCAAAGAGAAAAAAAAGATATTTCTTTCATTGGAATTCTAATAACAGATCTAAAAGCTTTTCAACAACATTTTTAATAGATGAATGAAGAAGTAAAAGGATTGTTCATTGATTAGGCACAAAATAATACCCTTTTTTACTAAAATTTGGTAACAAAAATTTTAAGGCCGCGGCGCGTTAGTTATACTTTAAGTCCCAAATATAATATGCATAAGCTGGCTTACGCTAATGTCAAAAAATGAACGAAAAGTCTGTGAAATGCTTAAGCCTCTTATTGAAGACTTTTAGGTGGCTACAATGTACTTAGATGAATCTAGAAACTATTATGCCACAGTTGCGCATTTGTTTTATTCGTACTCTTGCAAAATAATACTTTTTTTCAATAAATGAAATTTGTTAACAGAAAGGTGTTAAATAAACATATTAAATATTCTTAATAACATTCATATGAGCCCTTGATTATGATAGTGGTATAAGTCATATATTTTATGTTTTGAGATATTAAGAGGTTAAAGGATTAAAAAATATTTTTCTATTATGGAATAAAATATTTTGACAATTAAATAGTGCCAACAAAAGAGTATTTATTATGATTGTGAAATTTATAACCATTTTTAAAAGGTAGTGTGGTTAACTTTTTTAACATCCTCTGTCAATAAGAACAAAAGTCAAATTTTCACTTTTATTTCTGACTTAAAAAATAAAAGTCAAATCTTAACTTTAATTTTTGACTTAAAAAATAAGTCAAATTTTAACTTATATTTTTTACCTAAAAAATAAAAGTCATATTTTAACTTTTATTTTTGACTTAAAAAATAAAAGTCAAATTTTAACTTATATTTTTTACTTAAAAAATAAAAGTCAAATTTTAATTTTTATTTTTGACCAAAAAAATATCGGTCAAAAAATAATTATTATAAAGTGACTTTTTGATAAAACTAAAAAAAATTAAAGTCTTTTAAGTTTATTATTCCTTAGCATAACAGCATCAATATGCTGTATTCAAATATCTGATAGACAAATTATATCCACCTGACTTTTTGATTTTAAATTTTAAAAATAACTGTTATTTTCGGTCCCTGTTTATTATACCTATTTCGGCTACGAAAACTCCAAATTTACTTGAACTTTTTCTTAATATTTTATAAGTGCTAATTAAATCCGCAACACTGTAAATTATATATGTACCTACAATTGTTATTTTATATACAAAAGATATTGCGATGTTACTGCATGAAAAAAGTTAAAAAAACAATGCTTTTTAAATGTGAGTGTATAAATTTGATATTCAACTTGTTTGGTTTTTTAATCGACGATGACTAATAAAAATAATCTAATTTGAAAACGATAAATGTAAATAAAAAACACTAACCTGAAACGATGTTAAGGCAGCTGTAAATTCATCGACCAAACGATCTCTTTGTATTTTCAAATGACGTTCTTTACATTTATCCACTTCTTTTAATTGATTATTAGTATCGGAAACTAACTGATGTGTATAAGTCATAATTTGATGGCTTAAATAAATTGCATCACAAGTTTTATTATTTTTGTCTTGTTTTTAATAAAAATATACTTACAGCTGTTTTTTCAAATCAGGCGAGTCTTGAGGTGTATTGCATTGATTAACCATACGTTGCATAGTGGACACTAATAATATGACATATGTATATAGGATAAAATAGATTAAATAAACTTTTCGCTATTTACCATTTTGTAAGATTTTTTGTATGCTGGTGGCAATAGTTTGAGCCAATCTCTGAAAATCTATTTCACTTAAAGCTTGTGTATTGGCATTTCCATTAATAACATTGCCACCACCTCCTCCTCCAGCTATTCCATTTTCCAAATGCTTTAAGTCCATGCTTTCGTATTCGTTCAGTTTGAGTATTTTGTTATACTACAATTATTTCGTTCAAGAAATCAAAGGACGGCTCATTAGCCGTGAAAACAAATAAAATGAAACACAAAGGTAAGACCTTGTAACACAATTACTTTTTATTTATGAGACTACGCTTCGCCTTTTAACTAACATAAATTTATTCGTCCACACACTCTCTGGGTATGTATTTTCTGACAGACAAATACACGCACTATATTGATAAAGATTTAATCAAGTTTGAATAGAATTTTAATGGTTTACTTTGAAAATTACAATATTTTAATGACCCACTACTTTTTTCTTTTACGTCTAAGAGTGACGTAGGTCTTTGTCTATTTTTTCAAACTCTACACACTCGTTTTATTGTATAATAATTTTATATAAAATTAATCTTGCAATTACTGATATAAATATTTGTATTTTAATTGCTTTTCGTTTCTTAACAGATTCATTTAATTACTGCAAAATTTTCTACAAATGATTTTTGTTTAATTGCGTCCCTTCTTTTTTCCTTATTTACATCTTTTGTTTTACACTCCTTTTCGTTAATAACTACCCATAATGTTTGGAAAGAAGATGATATTACAATAACAGGGTGAATACAAAGAATAAAAATATGCAACAAGCATTATTTGTACATCAAATAGAAATAAAGCTACATTTAAAATACCTAACAGACTGAGAGTAAATTTGATATAATCGGGTATGTTCTGCAATCCGAAACCGAGTGAAATTAAAACCGAATAAATTTTTAAAGAAATATATAACTTAGTTGCGTCTGTTATTTTAAAACATTAGCATTCAAGGAAGTTATGTGAATGGTCTTAATCAAATGTATAAAAAATAATATAAAAATGTTGTAAGATTTAAAAGTTAAGACAATTTAAAATTTCATTCGGATTCAATTTCACTCGGTTTCGGATTACAGAACATAACTGAATATGAGAAAGAACACCAACGGAATAATGGAAGTAAATTATCAATATTTATCTTCATGTCACACAACAGAAAAACTAATGATGTCTAATATCATAAGATTTATTCAGCTACAGAGTATCCGTATATTTTATTTTTGTAATTTTTACTTTAATTGTTTTTCAAAAACGTCTTTTATAAACCCTCGCCTTCATTTGCTATCAACATGTCTTAACAAAAGTCAAACATCATTAAAAAAAAAAAACAGTATTAAAAATAATGTTTTTTTTTTTTTTTGTATGTAGTTTGACTTTTGTTAAGACATGTTAATGTTTAATAGAGACGGGGAGTAAAAACAAGTTTAGAAATAAAATTAAAAATAGAAACATTTTAAAAATATGGCTTTTTCAATGTATATCAAAAAACATGCAAACAAACATCTATATCTTTATACATACACTTTTATATCATAAAATATTTGTGATAAGATTTCATATGACAACCGCCTCACGATAATTATCATGATACTGCAACAACCCAAATTTTTTCAATTCATGTGGAGATACTAATACGTAACTTACACCATGTAATCGTTTCATGAAATTTCTTCAATTCTCTTGTTTTTTTCTTGCCGCTCCACACCTTTTGCCTTTAGCGAAACTAATTGAAGCTAAAAATATGGTACGATGTGCGCTTGAATCTTTTTGAAAAGCTTCAAGTATGAAAGTTGGGCAACTTTTAACGTACGTTGAGCAGTTTGATAGCTATCAATTGGTTTTTTCATTGTTTTGATTACCTGTTTTGTTGACTTTTAACGTACGTTGAGCAATTTGATAGCTATCAATTGGTTTTTTCTTTGTTTTGATTACCTATTTTGTTGACTAGCAGCAAAAATAAAATGAATAAAGTAAACTAATAAAATGGAAAACAAGCTAGTCGAAGCTTACTAAGTGTATTCTTGATTGAAACTCATTGTTTCAATCGGTTGCGTCTTTAAGTTGATGTCGGAAACATATAACGTTCGACCGATTCTAAGTGCCTCGGCCTTTATTAATCAATTCTTTATTATTCAATTAAAACTTTAAATATATAAAATATACTCCATATCTATATTTTATGTTTTGTTTCAACTATTTATTTATTAAAATTTGTTTCGCAGCTTTTGCCGTGCAACACAGTATTTAATCCTGAGTTAAGCAATTTTGTCACACAATATTAGCAGCTGTTTGGCAGCTCGTATGCAGCTAGCTGATAACAACTACGTAATTGTGTTATGGATAAATTATATGCTTTTTTTATTGTATAGGAAACATTATGCTTGTGTGAGTTTTAAATCAAGCATATTACAAAAATGCAACACCGTAACATTATATTGACATTTTAATTCGCTTTAATATTATTCTCAATTCTCTTTTGTTTGGCATTTTATAAAAGTTGACGGCGAAGTTGGAGCAGTAGAATTTCGTTTTTTCGTGACACATCCAACATTCGGTCGAGGTGTGGTTGTAAAATTTAGTAAATTGCATTTAAACATTAGTTAAAAATCAAAATTTATTCAATTAGTTGTTAACATTTAACTAAAATATAAAGTTTTTATTGAAGAAAGCATAATGGCTAACAGATTACCGGCTTGTGTGATCGATGTTGGCACCGGGTAAGTGTATGCGTTTTGCATCAGTGCTCAAAAAAAATTATGGGGGGGTGCAAGAAAAACACTTTTCATAATGAAAAAAAAAAAACTGGGACAATGCAAAAAACTAATAACAGTTCTGATTTATAATGGATTTTCATATTGTCATCTAGCTACACGAAATTGGGATTTGCTGGTAATAAAGAACCACAATTTATTATACCTTCGGCTATTGCTATCAAAGAGTCAGCCCGTGTGGGTGATACCAATACCAGACGTATTACTAAAGGAATTGAAGATTTAGACTTCTACATAGGTGATGAAGCTTTCGATGCAACTGGCTACTCAGTTAAGGTGAAAATTGGTTATATCATTGAATTAAATGAATTGAAGTATTTTATTGTTATTAATTATGACTAATCAAGTGGTATCATTTTTAATAATCTTTTTTATATTTGTATTGTGTTAATCGCATTATTTATCTTTAATTTTGTTGATCTTATGTTTTGTCAAACATGTAGTACCCAGTACGCCATGGTTTGGTGGAAGACTGGGATTTAATGGAGCGTTTTTTGGAACAATGCATTTTTAAATACTTAAGAGCCGAACCTGAAGATCATCATTTTTTACTTACTGAACCTCCATTAAATACCCCCGAAAACCGCGAGTATACAGCTGAAATTATGTTCGAGACTTTTAATGTTCCTGGTCTTTATATAGCTGTGCAGGTTTGTTAATATTTTATAAGAAATATAAAGGTAATTTATAGTTCCAATTGATTTAGGCCGTTTTAGCTTTGGCTGCCAGTTGGGCTTCCAGACCAGTTGAGGAGCGCACCCTCACTGGCATAGTTGTTGATAGTGGTGACGGTGTTACTCATGTCATTCCAGTGGTAAGTTTATTAACAATCATTCCAAAGACTTTTTCAAGTTGTTAGTTTTAAATTTGAAGACGAAATATGTTAAATGTATTATTTACATTACAAAAAGTTTTATTGGTTATATTTTTAAATTATTTTTCGTATGGGTTAGATTAAATCTGATAATAGATCGAATATATTCATACTGTGTTACGCAAATTATTTATAAAAATTTCTGTAATTTTTAGGCCGAAGGTTATGTTATTGGTTCATGCATTAAACACATACCAATTGCTGGTCGCAATATTACCTCCTTTATACAAAGTTTGTTGCGCGAACGTGAAGTCGGGATACCACCCGAACAAAGTTTAGAAACTGCCAAAGCGATTAAAGAAAAACATTGCTATATTTGCCCCGACATTGCCAAAGAATTTGCTAAATATGACTCAGAACCTGGAAAATGGATACGTAATTATACGGGCATTAATTCAATCACTAAACAACCTTTCACTGTTGACGTTGGTTACGAACGTTTTTTGGGTCCAGAAATTTTTTTCCATCCGGAATTTTCAAATCCAGATTTTACCATACCCTTGTCGGAAATTGTTGATAATGTCATACAAAACTGTCCAATTGATGTTAGGCGGCCATTGTATAATAATATTGTGTTAAGTGGTGGTTCGACAATGTTTAAAGATTTTGGTCGTCGTTTGCAGCGTGATATTAAACGTTCAGTTGACACACGTTTGCGTATTAGTGAAAATCTTTCGGAAGGTAGAATTAAGGTATGAGAAGAAACTCTTAACCTTATTTGTATACTTTGAATGATTTTAAATGAAATATTTTGTTCTAGCCAAAACCAATCGATGTTCAAGTAATTACACATCATATGCAACGTTATGCTGTTTGGTTTGGAGGCAGTATGTTAGCTTCAACGGTAAATATTATTTTTTCCAATATCCTTATTATCAACTTGATATTTTTCTATTTATTTTCTTGCAGCCCGAATTTTATCAGGTTTGTCATACAAAAGCTGCTTATGAAGAATATGGACCTGGTATTTGTCGTCACAATCCGGTTTTTGGTACCATGACATAAAATCAGATTTTATGAAGCATATATTATTTATTTTATTGTGAATTGGTTTTTATATAATTAATAACTAATTTTCCTGCTTTTTAAACCACTGGAAATGAAACTTCCATTTATTCTTATTATTGTTAAATCAAAAAGGTTTACTTGTATTTCATTTATTTTGTAATAATTTTTAACACGTTTTCTTATATTCTATACTTATTAATTTGTCTACTTTTCTAGACAGTTCTCTTAACTGAAATATGCATTTTCTTTAGCCTGATAATAAGTATTTTTTTATTTAATTATATGTATACTAATTTTTCAATGAAACGAAACATTTATTCGGCCAAAAGAAAAATACAATTTTATAAAAAGTTTTCCTCCAGTATATAATTTGAATAATAAATGTTTTTTAAATCCTAAGAAAATTCATGTTTAAAAAATATATTAAATAAAAAAATGCAGACAGATTTAATCTGTTAAAGATAAATTGGAAGTCAATGTTATAATCGATTATTAATTATTTTAGCAGCTATATGCCTGCAGTTCAGGTGTTTAAGTTCAGTTTAAGTTAGAAATGTATATATTTTAATGTGTTTGCAATTCCTATTCCTTTTTTACGAAGTTTTAAGATTTTCAAAGTAAGCTCGTAAGCATAAGTCTAGGTTTAGAACGGTAAGGCCAAAATAACACCTCCAATCGGAGATCCAGTGTGTTCATTGCGATTCCGTTCAGGTAGATAAACTAAAGGAGAAAGAAGAGTATTTTCGTCCTCTTACTATCACTGCCACCTGATTTCGTTGATGAAGCCGACGATATCTTGCATTTTACACCGAGCGATGTCGTTTAGCACGTCCTTAAATCTTTTCCCTAGTTGTCTAAAACTGCGGCCATGTAATAGCGGGCAGACACACAAAATGTGCTCGGCAGTTTTCTTCATTCTAGCACATCCTACAGAAATCTGAGGTACCAGTAACTCATCTATCTCCCCTCCCCGTCTAACGGCTGGCTTCCAAAATGCATCAATAAAAAGTCTGTACATTTCTGTTACCATATTTAAATCATGTACATATGCAGTTTTTAAAACTGATGCCTTGATTGCTTGTTTACTGCGTTACTAAGCCCCCTTTTACATTTGGACAGAAAATGGGCAGACAGACGAGATTTTTATGCAAGGGGTTGAAGAAGTAGAGTGTGTATTGCGTTACTTTCTATACAACGACGACATTTTGAAAGGGTATACCAAGGGAAAGGGTGGCATGGGATATACATTGTCAATGCTTTGTACTGCGGCGTTATGAAACACAACACTTTGTTCTAAGACAAAGCAATCGACTTTTTATAAGTCAGCCTATATCTGACTGCACCACACTTTATTCAACGGGAGCCTATAAAACGAATACTGGATACTAGAATGTGAAATTCTCCACCGGTGTCAACATTCATCTTTGAACCATCCGTAAAAACCACAAACCCATCGTACAGTTAATCAGATTCCACCCAATCATCCCTGTTCGGGATTTCAAACTTGCCAAAATTAAGTTAGTGACCATAAAGTTCAACAGACCGTACAATGGAAACAGTCTATCGAGCCCGACCTCGTCCAGGACTTTTATTACACGGCCTCACCAATCCTGATTTATAAAGTCTAAGCAATTTTCTTGCCGCCACCTAACCTTAATGGATAGCACTTTTTACTGCATCTGGGATGCCAACCCACCAACAACACATCCATACGTAACTATGGCTCCTACAACCGATGTGTAAATCCGATTTAATATATTTGAAGTTCTTACAGGCGCAGTAGGCGTTGATTCTTTTTATTCTCACCTGAATGTTCCTACTCCTAGCCCATGTGCTTAATGCACTGTTGAAAATAATACCTGATTTTCACAGCCAGTCTTTCACAGCCGAATTTTTGTGGAAGAGAAATGAGTACAAATTCATTAACCGTCTTCAAAAGGGAAGAAGATTATCAATTGGTCTTTATTTTTTTTGAAAGGTTATGCTTAAAAAAATAATAATTTAAAAAACCAAGGGGTGTTAAAACGTGATTTCAGATTTTTACAAAGTGTATATCCCTATAGCTCACAGTAAAAGAAAGTATCTAATCAAATAAACTTAATAAATAAGGGTGACCCAATAGGTGACTTATTTCGACGAATGGATATGAGCTTATCTTTTGAATCGTTGTAGACAGCCGCAAATTAACCAGAATTTGTGCTACTATAGCCGCTATAACAAGAAGTATGAAACTATAATCAAAATTAAAGGGTGATGAGATTTCATGTATATGAGACCTTACCTTTTAAGCCGTTCAGAGCATCTGTGTAAATGGTTCAAAACATAAAGTCCACAATAACAAGTATAAAAAAATAAATTTAAAGGGTGTACCATAGGGGATATAATTTAACGTAAATATATGTTCTTTTAATAAATTAATTATTTAGGCTTAAGTTCTTAATTATAAAGAGATAAAGAAAAATTAGATACCAGCAAAGCAGAATGCTTTTTCTAAACAGCTACGTCCGTCATCAGTACTCTTCGTATCTATTTACCGGGTAGTTTCAATTGTTATTAATTTTCTATTTAAACAAACTTATCAATTAATATGACCACTTTGCTGTTGTTCTGACGGGTGGGCCGATACAATCTAGCTACTGCGTGGTTTCTACCCAGTTTTTTCTATTTGAACTTTTGTCGACCTGCATGAAATTAAAATAAAATAATATACTGTGTCATTTGTAAAAAAAAACTAAAAAATTTACAAATACTTACATTTTCAATAAGCATCGAAAGCAATATTGCGTTCAATTGAAAATTCGTAATACAACGAAATTTTCGACAGTGCTACTAAAGGCCAGGATTCACTATCCTACACAATCGTACGATTTAATCACAAAAAATCTGACAGAATTCTGTCCTACTTAAAAAATCGTTTGAAAATGGCGTTGTAGATGCCACACTATCGTACAAAACAAGATTTTGCAACTCTGATCGCATGGAAAAATACTATTTTATGATTTTTTTCAAAAGATCTTGAAATCGTACAGACTGTCAAAAAGTCTGTCGCACACATACACTTTTAATCCACACTATTATACTTTTTGAGCACACATGCAATTTTTGACAAATCGTACGATGATACGAATTTGACATTTAATATTCGTTAACCAGGGAAGATCGAATATCGAATGTAACTCATAATAATGGCCTGATTTTAATTTAGCCTAAGTTTTATTGAATAGACGCTTTAGTTTATCATAAAATAAAGAAAAAAATGTTTTTAAATCTCTCTGATGAATTCGTGGCGAAAATTTCCTGTTAGTGGGTGTTGAATTTTCCATAAAAAGGAATTAAATTTAAAAACTGCATGCATTTTAGTGTTTTAGAGTAATGGTTCGTTTTAGGTCTGTTTGAAATATCCAAATAGGGCAATACCGTGGTGTACCGCTACTTCAAATAAAAAAGTTGATTTTAAGCGTATTAATTTTCTTTATGTTTATTAAATTTTAATTACAACACCAAAGATATACGTTTTAAACTTCATATTTTGTTTTATTTACTATAAAATCGAATGCTTTAAAGAATTAAAAATTGGACTCTTCCTTACTTTGAACATTTATAAAGTTGTGATACATTTAAAAGAAAAATATGTACATAAATATTTCATAATTTAACAAATCTTAATTAGACAATAATAGTATTCTTGTATTTGTATAAGAATTTAAAAATAATTTGCAAAAAATTTTAATTTTACTTCTGAAAATTAATTACTAGTGAAGACTATTAAGAAAACTTTTAGCTGATATTTTAATTAGTTATTGGTAAAAAAAATAACTACTGCCTGTCCTACGATGTCCCACAATTGCATTTAAATTGCTCAATTGCATTTAAAACAAAGTAGAATTTGTAAATGTTTTTTGTTTTAAATGCAATTGTGCGAATGAACGAAATTGTGTGAATTCGTGGGACAGGCAGTAAGTATTAATGCTTAGCAGATTTGTTTCTTTTGAAAATTGCAGTATGACGGCATTAACGATGTTATTTATTGATATTTTTTGTAAGATTTTCTTAATTTTTATACAAAAATATTTAAAGGCTTAACTTATCTTTCAAAACTTATGATAACTGCAAAATACCTTAAATATTTTTAAGATCTCCAAGTTTTAATCAAAATAATCACTTGTGTCTTCATCAGTTGTATCAATTTCATTTTCATCAGGTTGCATATGTTCAGAAGCCATACGAAAGTTTTGCAAAAAATCACGCATAGCATCGACAATATTTGTAAGAGACTGCGTTAATTCGCGGTAAGAAGCTCCTGCTTCTGTCCCTTCGGCAACTCCTAAAACAAAACATTTGTGACAAGAACTTATATTAAAAACAAAAAAAGTACCTTCTACCGCTGCATTTTCCAAATTCAAATTAAGAGCTTGCAATTGGCGATCAACTTCAGCTACTTCATCGTTAACTCTGTTGCCGGCCTGAGCCGCACGTTCTACTGCCTGCTCCACATTAGCACCTATATTCCTTTGATCCTGCTCTGCATTGGCATTGCCTGCGCCAGCATTGTTCAGGTTAAATGAGGGCAGAAGCGATTGGAAAAACATTGATACTGAATGATTTGTGGCTGAATTTGGACTACTGGATGAGGACTTTCTAAAATTATTGAAAACTTGTAAATATAATTAGAAACTTAATTTAAAAAATGTTATGTTCACCTTTCATAGCAATTGACCGAGTCGACTGGAGGTAAAGGGTCATACATCATAATGGCTTCTTTTTCCTTGACTAAAAAGGGCGCTAATGGTACTTTCTCTTTGTAATCGGATAAAATGACGTGTCTTAATATAGGCCTAGGTGGCTGTACATAACGTGCCGACCTTTTTTGTCCATATTCTTGTATAACATCATCCTTGGCATCAATGCGATCTAAGGCAGTATTAACGTTGCGTTCTAGCCAATGTAAGATGTTGTTTTGGCGCCACACCACCTTGGCCCGGCATATGTATAGACAAACCAACTGATGTAGAGCGGGAGATTGACTAAGCAATATTTCTAAGTTGTGGTCAATTAGATAAAATGTATAATTTCTCACCTTCCCGAAACTTCTGAATTAAAATAAGAACATCCCAAAACCCGTTTATCTGTTTGTACTGATAATTCATCAAGCAAAGGTTTCAAAACTCCCGGAAACATTAGCAAAGCGTATTGTAAAGCATTATCGGCTTTTTCACACTCTAAATAGAAATAAAATCAAAACGTAACTTTTAACACATCTCTAAACTTCAGTTAATTAATAAACTTGCCTCCCTGCAAACAATACAATGCCAAGGCATAAGAATATGCCATATTTGGCAGTTGTGAGAGGTTACGCAAAGTATCGTATTCCTCGTAGAATTTCACCAACCAATTATACTGCTTACTCCGTAAAGCATAGTAATCAACGATTAGTACCATGGCCAGTGGATCAACGTCAGGGTTAAGACTTAAAATCAATTTAGAAATCTCAAATGCTGTACGGCAACAGGCTCGGGCTTCTAAATATTGAGCATGCTTAAAAAGGACCACAAAAAAAGAACGATTTTCTTGACGTTTGTAGTCTAGACGGCAATTTCCATTAGTTAAGCTGAAACTTGGATGTAGCGATGACTCTAAAACCAAAACCGCTCGTTCTATTAGCTCACTAGCCAATGAGAAATCTTCCGTCATTTTGCCTTTAAATTGAAACCGTAATTAAAAAACATTTTCAACAATAAAATATGTTATATAAATCTTACACAATTCACTTAATTGTATCAATGAATCCACATGATATGGACATCTTCTGATAAGATTGATCAAAAAATCTGAATCGGTTCTCTCCAAAGCGGTTAGAAATAAATTTTGTACACTTTGATAATATTGACTGTGCTCAAAAGCAAACCATTGTATTTTATCCATGCCAATGTAAACAGCCGACTTGCTGGTGCCCGCGTTATCTGGGGATTGTATTGGTCTCATCGTTATAATATTTTTTGTAACTGGAGGCCATGATTCTTTAGCTGTTACCATATAAGTGGATTTTAATGTCAACTTTTGTCGGCCTCGTTTATTTCTGTTTTAAATTTAGCGAAAAAATTTCGTTTAAATTTTTTTAATATTATTTTTAGTTCATATATCTTACTCTATTTTTACAACTCTTTTGCCAAATGTTCTTCGCATTTCATTTTGTGGATTAAGATTTTTTAATTCAACAGAAAACAGAGATTTGTCGACTTCAATACGAGGTGTTGTTAATTTCGGATTATGTGTAGTTGCATCACATACTTTATTAAGTAAAGGATCAATACCAGTGATGTACTTGTCGGCGTGCTAAATTTTATAAATATACGAGTTTAAAATGTATGTGTAAGTTTTTTGCATTCATATATAGATAGGACAAAGGTGAATATGCCTTAATTTATGTAAATAAAAAAATATTAAATAAAATTCACAACTTTAGTACACAAGAGGCAGCCGTTGCTGCAACTTTAATACTGTTTTACAGGATATTAAAATATTTATTATTTTCAAGACGATGCACATAGGGTTAAACGGTACCAAGAATGAGGATTAAATCAAAATTTAAAATTGGTATATTGAAGAAAATTTTTACACCAGGTAACAGAAAAAATTCCCCATCAGTATCTTTCAAACTTTTTGCTCTATGATGTTTATCCTTTTTACTACACTAGCTCAAATTACAAACATTTTTCAAAACTAAACCCACATTAAAAAAAAACCCTAAAATGCAGCATTTAGAATTTCTAAAACTATTTTATTTTTAACCGACTTCAAAAAAAGAAGGAGGTTATCAATTCGTCTGAATGTTGCTTTTTTATGTTTGTGGTCACTCATTTCTGAACCGATTTTAAAAATTTTTTCTTTATTAGAAAGGAAATGCTTACAGATTGGTCCCATTTTAAAAGTTCAGAATTTTGAAAATTAAAGGGTGTCCCCATACAACATACGTGTATTATGAACCGTAAAGGGCACGCTTTTAAAATTTTAAAAAACTGCATATCACTATAGCTGCCAATAACAGAAATTAATAAAAAAAAATAAACTTAAAAATTAAAGGGTGTTCCCATAAGTGACGTCAATTTAAATATATGGTTCATATATTTGAACCATTGTTGACAATCACTTGAAAATTGGACAAATTTATAATCAGAAATTAAATATTTATTATTAGAAGTTAAAGGGTGTCCCAATGGTTGATGTAATTTGATGTATATTGCAAAACTTTTGAACCGTAACAGAGAGACGGTTGAAATTTACAAAGAACCTGTATATCTAAGTCCTTTATAACATCAAGTATATAATTTAAATTTGGAAACTAAAGGGTGTCCCCTTAATTGATAAAATTTTACCTATCTAGCCCTATCTTTTGAACCGTTATAGACAAACACTTGAAAATTAGACAGAATCTCCACTACTATGTCCCGTATATAAATATTTAAAGTTATAAAGGGTGTCTCAATAGTTGATGTAAATTGATGCATATGGCCATACTTTTGAACCGTTTTAGACAGACATTTAAAATTGACAAAGAATCTGTCCTTTAAAATAATTTAAAATTTTACATTAAAGGGTGTCCCCTAGGTGATATTGTTTAACTTATATGGCCATATCTTTGAAACCGTTACTTTTTATTGCTGTGTCAGTAATAATAAGTGTAAAAAATAAAGGGTGTCCTCATATCTGAGGTAATTTATCGTATATGGCTTTATACAAACATACAGACAAACATATAGCAGATATGTTTGTCTGTATGTTTGTATGTCCTTTATAGAATCGTAAACTATGCATCTGATCATGTTATGATCTTAAGCAAATTTGTGCCCATGAGCCGGCGAAGGTTTCTGAATTGGTTCGATTAACTTCCGACAGGTGGCGCCACGGAAAAATACTCAAAATTAATTAAATCGTAAGCTGTGCAATTGATCATGCTGTGATCTTTAGCAAAGTTGTTGCGAATGAGCCGAGGAAGAATTGTAAATTGGTGCGATTAATTTCTGACAGGAGGCGCCACTGAAAATTACTCAAAATTAATTAAATCGTAAGCTGTGCATTTGATGATTTTATGATCTTTAGCAAAATTGTTGCGCATGAGCCGACGGGGGTTCCTAAGTTGGTGGGGTTAATTTTCGACAGGTGGCGCCACAGAAAGGTGCTCTTTTTTCTGAAAAAGTGCTGAAGGAAAATTTTCGCGTTAGAGGTAGTCAAATAGAGCGAAAAAGAGTTATTTTGGCATAGCTGAATACATGTTTGCCTAGGGCCAGCAATGCGGATCGGGTCAGCTAGTAATTTACATAATTTATATGTAATTGATAATTTTCGTAATTAAATAAATTTTTTTGACAATAATTACAAAAAAGTATACGTTATGTAATTGCAATTACAAGTAATTGTAATTGTATTTTTTCAATTACAAATTACATGTTATGCTGGCAAAGTACCGAGTACTAGATACTCGATAACTTTTTTTGAGTACTCAATACACAAAAGTAGTTAATCGATACTTTTGGGGTAGAGTTTTTAGAAATAAATATATAAAAATGTTTGACGGTCACGACGATAAATGTGATTTCTATTATGTAAACGGAAGTATTGAGTACGATTGAGTACCCAATTGAAAAGTATTGAGTAGTATCGAGAATTTGATAGTAGTAGAAATTGCCAGCACTAATTACATGTAATGTGTAATTGAAAAAACTCAATTATAATTACAAATTTGAATGTAATTGTATATTTCCAATTACATTTAATTGATTAATTGCACGTGTAATTAATTACAAAACGTAGTTATATCCCCCAAGTCTACTAGGTAAGTATATAGGTTAAACACAAAAATTATTTTTTTTTTATTTCAAGTGTTTTTAAAATTACACACGTTTTCATTTCACTCGGAATATAGAACCGAGGCAGTGATGTTAATAAAGTTACTTTTTACGTTTTCAAATAGGAAAAGTTAAAATTTTTAAATTAAACTTACATAAACATTACCTCACAAACAGCTCTTAAAATAAACTGAAAAAAAAAAAAACAATTTTAATTGTCTTCTCACTTACCTCATTGTCTTCACTGCTTATATGGTTTCCCGAATATTTAGCCTTCTTCTTGCGCTTCTTCTTTTTCTTTTTAGAAGCTGATGGACCTGCAGACAAGTTTGTAGCCGCTGAAGCATGTTCAGTTTCATTATCATCTTCTTTAACTTCACTTTCTGAAAGACTTTGTTGATTTAACTGCAAGATACGAAGAAAAAAGTAAAAATAAACATAATTCCACCTGAAAGAATTACTACATACATAAGTATCTATTGTTTTGTTGACTAACCTAGTTTCATAACTAATTTTCTTTTCTCTATAATATACATATGTAAATGCAAGCAATAAAATTTTAATCTATAGTTAATCATAAAGTGTACTAGTGAAACTTTAGCAAATAACCATTTTTATGGCTTGGATTTAATAATATAAAGGAGTTTTGCATGACTTTTTCTTATAAACTCACCAAATCGAAAAAGTTATTTTTTTTGTCTCGTTGATTTTCCTGTTCCTCATCATCAGTTGGCTGTTCATCTTCCTCATTCTGCCGCAACTCCAAATCTCCACCTTGTAATTTCTTAAGAACTCTTGAAGACATTTAGCTCAAATTCTATGCTTATTTACGCTAATGAGCAGAATCTTAAATTTCAAATAATGTGAATTTATTAATCAATATTTGTTTTGCATTTATAATTTAGTATTTATATAGGATTTTTTGTGTTTATTTTGGAATTTTATTAGCAATAAGTGAAATATTTGAAGCAACACATACTTATTGGTCCAAGAAAATAATAAAAAAAGAAAAGAAAAAATTTCTGTAATCTCTCCATCACAGTTGGTTTTTTGGGTATTAGATATGTCTTTAAATACAGGGTATTTAACAAGGCATATTAACTAGGTAGACTCATTAGTACAACAACTACAACCACAGGCATTTTGTTTGTGTAAAAAATAGCTTCTTTGTCATAAACAAAATGTTAACCTCTTCAGGGACATTGGCACATATGTGGACATTTAACTTTTGTTAAATTTTTTAAGAGGAATTAACAGAAAGTTTTATCACATGAGTTTTTTATCTTGAGTTTATAGCCTCATTGGCCAGCTCACTAATACAGATAGGTAAACGTATCAAAAAACGAGGTATACCCTGTACAATTTCTGAACCATTTAAAAAGTCAAAACAAGATTAAAGTTATTCCAGAAATTAGACTAGATTCTATAGCACACTATAAAAAACCCCCACTATGTCATAAAAAACCCCCACTATGTCATGATAAAAACTGTACGAGACGAACTCACTACATGTGTGAAAAGTGTAAAGTACCCGTATGCCCTGAATGCATGAAATCTTTCCATTCATAGATGAACTCAACGTTAAATGGTCACATATGTCGACATTATCTATTTTTAATTTTATCTTATAATTATTACTGAATTGTTATAAATATAAGGTAAAAAACTAGTAATTAAATGAAAAATAAAATCAATGTTTTTTTAGTTAAAAAATTCGTCCCTGAAGAGGTTAAAGCAAACGGAAAACAAAACAAAATAAATTTTTTTATTTTGTTTTCAGAACAATTGAAAAATTGTTTATAACAATAAATGATACAAAGAGAGTCAGGCAGAAAAGTGCAATGTTTTATGGCCGAAGTTTTCTTAAAATTTGATCGGTACTATTTCAAAAAAAAAAAAAAAAAAAATAATTTAAATTTAAATATTTTTTTCAATTTTTGTTTTGTATATTTCTTAAAAAATAAACATAAAACACAAAACAAATTAGGAATAAGGCGAATATAATTTTGACAATCATGAAAAACCATATGATGTCGAATTCGCCATTGAGTTTACCTGTTATGAATTTGCCTTGGTATTTAATCAAGGCGAATTTATATCAGGTGGTGTTGATAGCCCAGCTGAATTTTGTTTGTTTACGTTTTTTGGAGGCAGGTTTTGTCAAAATTTGTTTATTTAGAAACAATATTGAAAACAAAATCAAAATTGAAATGAAAAAAAAATATTTAAAAAAGGCGTTACATATGAATGTATTTGATTTTTTATTTTAAATTTTTAAAACACATAACACAATAACACAAAACACAAACTTTAACAATTTAAATAACCTGCGGTGGGTCCAGATTCTTCTTTTCTGATTTTATTTTGATTGCTTTTTAGTTTTATTTTTTCTTCGTTTTTTCTTTTAGTAAAAATAAACAAAACACATTAGGTTTGTTCTTTAATTAAAAATAGTTAATAAATTTATTCTTTGTTGTTTGCTAGTTATGCAGCCAGCAGCTCTAGACACATTGCAGGTCGTTTTAACATATTTTGGGGGTCCTCAAACATAAGATTAATAAGCCCTTAAATTATTATTGTGTAAAAAAATAATTCAATTAAATATTTTTCATAAATGTTGGAAGTTTCTGCTTCGAAAGTAAGCGAACACAGCTATTTTTTTTACATTTAAGGCGAATTAATTTATTTTGACAGAGGCGCCGACCAAACAAAAACAAAATACATGTTGTTTTTTATTGTTGTACTTGTTGTCGTCTCGCTTTCACCTGTTGAATAGATTCGCCTTGTATTTAATATTATTCTTCATACTACTCAAAAAAAGTCAGTAATTATTTTTGTAACTACATAGTCTGTAACAGACAAAAAAATCCATATATACCATACGGAAAGTTTGCTTAAAATTTTTAAACTTTAATAATACCTGGTATTACATATATTTATATTGTAAACTTAATAACTGACGCTTAACACGTTATTTTTGTATGAAGTTTAACATTTGAAAGCCAAAAGTTCCTACTCAAAAATTAAGTTTACTATTACAAGGAGTCCACACTTGATGAATTTATATCGTGATGATTTATTTCAAATTTATTCATGATGAAAATTTCGTGTAGACTTCATTTATTAGCATTATATCAGCGTTATGATATAATCATCTGAACTCATGTACAGATAATTATGTAAAATGTAAAACATCATTTCAATTGTATTTTTTATTGCAAAAAAAGGGGACAAACGAAAAAGATAATTTTAAATTATTTCCCTCGCGGTAAAAAATTAAAAATTATTCATCATAATATAAATGCATCACCGTCTTCTCCTATGTATTGATATTGATAAAAAATTGACAGTTGCTCTGCCGACGTTATATTAAAAGTTATGATGAAAATTCATCGCGCGTGGACATCGGGTTATAAATAAGTCCCCACGAAATGTACACACTACAAATTGATAATTATTGGTTGTTGGGTTATATCTGCAACAGTCTCTTAATATTAATTCTTTTTACAAGTACCCTGTGAGTTTTGACATTAAACGCTTTGTTGTTATATTCTTGTTTTCATTTTGCTTATATCTTTCTCGGTTTTTGTTTTGGCGGGATTTCGTTGTGCAAAAATATGCGGCATCTGCGCCATATTTGCTTTAATTTTAAAGGGTTACCAAAAGTCATTTCGCTGAACATATTTCTACTGCCAAATAATTAAAATAGACCAAATTATAGAACAGAAGGGTTTGAAAACAACTTTTAATTAAAAATATGATTAAAATTATAAAAAATTTGGTAACAATAATAGAAATATACAAATTTTAAAACTTTTGCTCCATTTTTTTACAACTTTGTGAATTCTCCTTTGAGCACGTTATAGCAGTCATTCGTATTTTCTGTGTTTCTTTTGAGTGCATCGGCTTACAATTTTGCAAAAAAAAGTTGTCTACAGAGGAATTTTGTACTGAATATATATTTCCTATTATTTATTGGCTTTAAGCCTTTTCCCCAAAAATAAAGAAAATCTGGTATTTTCTCGACTTTTAAAAAGTTTGGTTTTAATACTTTTTGAAAAACAAAAAATAGATTTTATTTGTGAAGCGAAAAAGTCGGAGTAAACCATGTCTAATATTGTATTGGATAAGGATACGTTTTTACGACGAATAAAACGTCTTTATGACGAATGGAATGTAAGTAAATGGATTAGTTTAATTTTTATTATTAAATTTATGTAACAGATTTGAATAAAAACTTTAAAATTTTTAAAGAAAACAGAAGTAGTTTAGGGGCATTGTGTAGCATGTGTGTGTTACATTTGCGTAAAGATGCAATGCTGATTCTATACACTTTTCAGACTAGAATTTACCAGAAAGTTTAACGCTTTACGAGCCAGTAAAAATTACGTTTTTGTAGTATTAAGAATTATTTAAAATAAAAAGTGACCAGGCGGTATAAAAGGTAATTGTAAGCAACAAATTTAAGCTTAATTCTAGTTTACGGACATATAAAAAAAATTAAAATAGCCTAATGTGTTTAAAATTTAATTTTAAACAATAGTGTAAAACAAATATTTAGGCGATCCGTAGTTTCAAAGTTACGCACCCCCAAAGTTTCTCTGTAAAGTATGGTATATCTGGACTATTTTATGGCGGGATGAGGCAACATCTTAAAAAATTTAAAACACTATCTCAAAAATTAAAACTTTTTTTAAATATGTACATAGGTACATATATCTAATTATGAAAAATATAGGTCGTCACGGATTTTCGTCCTTTTTTCGATTAGACGCTGTTTTAAGAAGATACAGCAAAAATAAGATTTTCATATAAAAAATAGATTTTTTATGAAAAATATAGGTCGTCACGGATTTTCGTCCTTTTTTCGATTAGACGCTGTTTTAAGAAGATACAGCAAAAATAAGATTTTCATATAAAAAATAGATTTTTTATGAAAAATATAGGTCGTCACGGATTTTCGTCCTTTTTTCGATTAGACGCTGTTTAAGGAAGATACAGGAAAAATAAGATTTTCATATAAAAAATAGATTTTTTATGAAAAATATAGGTCGTCACGGATTTTCGTCCTTTTTTCGATTAGACGCTGTTTTAAGAAGATACAGCAAAAATAAGATTTTCATATAAAAAATAGATTTTTTATGAAAAATATAGTTCGTCACGGATTTTCGTCCTTTTTTCGATTAGACGCTGTTTAAGGAAGATACAGCAAAAATAAGATTTTCATATAAAAAATAGATTTTTTATGAAAAATATAGGTCGTCACGGATTTTCGTCCTTTTTTCGATTAGACGCTGTTTTAAGAAGATACAGCAAAAATAAGATTTTCATATAAAAAATAGATTTTTTATGAAAAATATAGGTCGTCACGGATTTTCGTCCTTTTTTCGATTAGACGCTGTTTAAGGAAGATACAGGAAAAATAAGATTTTCATATAAAAAATAGATTTTTTATGAAAAATATAGGTCGTCACGGATTTTCGTCCTTTTTTCGATTAGACGCAGTTTTAAGAAGATACAGCAAAAATAAGATTTTCATATAAAAAATAGATTTTTTATGAAAAATATAGGTCGTCACGGATTTTCGTCCTTTCGATTAGACGCTGTTTTAAGAAGATACAGCAAAAATAAGATTTTCATATAAAAAATAGATTTTTAATGAAAAATATAGGTCGTCACGGATTTTCGTCCTTTTTTCAATTAGACGCTGTTTAAGGAAGATACAGTATGAATAAAATCCCCTTTAAAATGAGCTATTAATCAACTTCTTAGGGCTTATAGAACTGGAATTAGAATATATTTAATCCTCGAGCGCATTTGCAAAAAAGCGATATTTTTCTATTTTGATAACTGTATAGTTAAAAAACTGCAAAAGATATAGAATTTTTGTAAAGTTATATTTGGGTTCAGGTGGTGAACGAATATACATAAATAAAAAATTTTTCAATAAAATCGGAAGTGGTAAATTTAAAAACAATTTTTTTGGTTGATTTGACATGGAATTGGCCAAATATTAATATTTTCAGACATTTCAGGCATCGCACTTGATCAACAAGACGGTATTAAATTTTCAGTGGAGGTAAAAATTGTGTAGTTACTTTTTGAGGTAATTTGAAAATCCGAAAACAAAAAAATGTATGTCCAAAGAATGTGACCAATGTCTTTATAATACAAAGGCGAGAAAGATATGTCTAAACAAACCTAAAATATAAAAAATATAAAATAAAACCTGAACTGCTGGAAACTTGTACTGTATTACGTGAAGCTCTTATTGAGATAAACTTCCAGCAACCAGGATTCAAGAGTCATACCTTTGTTCTAAAAAGTCATTTGCTGAAAACTTTGCCTTCACACAACGGGATGAGATTGAGAGTGCTCATTGGAGCCATACACAAGTAAATATTTTCACCTGTTGTGTTTGGCAAGATGATAAAGTTTACAGCTTTTCTTGTGTCAGCGATGATTTGAAACACTAAGAATTCAGTGTTGACTTTCATAAAAGTTCTCATTAAGAAAATTAGAGATTTAGCTTCAGAAATAGAACATTTGCACTTCTTTTCTGATAATTTAAAAAACAGTGTAGTTTCAAATACATACTTGTTTTGGACAGACTGACTTTGGTGTCGAAATAGACTGGAATTTTTTTGCCTCCAGTCATGGCAAAGGTGCTGAGGACGGTATAGGAGGAATGGTAAAGAGGATTGGTGGAGAGCAGTGAAGAGCCGGCAAGCTTTCATCAACACCCCAGAAGATTTCTACAGGGTGGCTCTGGAGAGGTGCAAAGAAATCCGGGTACTTTTTGTACCAAAGGAAGAAAGAAGTGTAAAAAAATTAAAAAAAAAAAAAAATTCACATGGACCGTGCCCATAAAAATTTATTTTTATGATATTAAGGCGTATGTAATACATTTCTTGTAATAATTACATTATTTTTGCAAATAATATTGAATTTATAAGTCACCGCCCAACAAACGGGCGCGGTAGGATTAGTTATTCATTTTATTTTTTCTCCTTGGTCCGATTTTTCTTATTTTTGTGGTTCTCGAAGTTGGAACTCCCGATTTCACAGTAATATATTTAGATATTGAAATCGTGAAACAGACATGTTTTTTGTATCTTCCAGTTAGAAATGAGCTTAAAGTTGTGTATATATTTAGGTGGTAAAGAACATTCTGTGGTCTTTATTCTAGCGTTTTAAAAAGCCACGAAAGTAGTGTCCGAGCACATGACTGTTAATGCCGACAGTTAGGCAGTGCTAACCAAATTAGGAAGGAAAGTGCAAAGGGCTCCTAATGCAATGATGGTCAATTATAATTTAGAGTTATGCTGGTTGCTGGGTCATTACAGCGTCAAGGAGAAAAACAAAAACAGCGATTTGCTAGCAAGAATGGGTTCTGAGGTTGTACACTCGCAATGCGGTTAGTAAGATTCATCATAGGAATCAACTGGCTTAATGCGAGATAATGAATTCAAAAATAGACTAGTAAATAGAGGTTCTTTGGACTACGAAAAGTAGATATTCATAATTGGTCAAAAGTCTCTGAGTGGAGATGTCTAGTACCAAATAGCATTACTACTAACCCTAGATTTTATACTGGTATACATATAATAAAATAGTAACTCATATCCGTCTGTATGTCTGATTTTCTTTACGTTCGTATCACGTAAAAATTACTAGATGGATTTTAACAAAATTTTGTAAGGAGATACCTAAGTGGAGAAAAAGCAGTGAAAATGCGCAGTTGAACTAACCGGATATGAATACTTTACTTTTTATAAATTTAAAAAAAATACATAAACTGTTACGTAGCATATCTTAAGGAGGAACTAAAAACACCAGTATTACCACATTTCACTAAATCGCCGGCGAACTAAAATAATTATTAATTGGCTATGTTAGCTTCAAACTAATTCGCCTAAAGAACACCAGAAGCACCTGCGAAGCTTTACTATCGCACTAACTATCGGGTATGTTCTGTAATCCAAAACCGAGTGAAATTGAAATCGAATAAATTTTTAAAGAAAAATATAACTTAGTTGCGCCTATTATTTTAAAACATTAGCAATCAAGGAAGTTATGTGAAGAGTCTTTAATCAAATGTATAAAAAATAATATCAAAATGTAAGATTTAAAAGTTATGACAATTTAAAATTTCATTCGGATTCAATTTCACTCGGTTTCGGATTACAGAACATACCCGTATATGTCTTATCTACTACTATCCCTTTCTAAAGGAAGTAACAGTTAATATAGGAATTAAACGCCTGAGTGTTACTTCTCTTAAAAAAAAAAAACTAAAAACGTAAGGGTCTTTGGTGTGGATTGCTTTCAAAACAAAATCGAATAAAATATTGAAGGACGCTGACGAAGTGGCGGGCACAGTTAGTATAATATAAATATATAAAAATTGTTATGTAAATAGTTTGTAATAAGCCCATTTAATAATTAGTATATTAGAGTTTTCCCACCGACGAGGTTTATAAAAAGCTAGCAGTGCCTGCGACTTCGTCAGCGTCCTGACAATATTTTGTTTTAACAGTAATCTAAACAAAATTTTAAACCTCTTATTTTACTTTTTATGGTATATATACAGTGTTTGAAGAAATAACATGTGTTGTAAACTTTTTACATGGGGACGTTTATTGTTAGTAATAACTGTTATTTTCCAAAAAAAAAACTAATAAAAGATGACAAATATGTAGTTATTCTGACTAAACCAAATTTTCAGTTAATTGCGTATTAATAATCTAAAAATGAGTCGTTGTGTTCATACAACATATGGATGCGGAAAAAATGTGATGATAAACTTAAAACTAGAGGATTTATCTTAAAAAAAAAAAAATATTCGGACACTGAAGTGATCCAAAAGTAAAGTGTTTAAGGCGATAACATAAATGATAACCCTTTAATTCTTACTTCAAAGAAAAATACTATCAAGTCAATAAATAGCATCAAAATCATCATGTCACATAATAAAAAAAAGGCTTCAGGAAGAGTTCTGGATCGGAGTCCTAGAAAAGTACCTCTTCTAACAACACCTACGTCGTAATAACTGCAATAACGTCCTGTGGGAAATCTTTGTACGTCGTCGCCAAATAAATCGTATTACTCAAAATATACAAAAGACAATTGCATGGTGGCGGATCGTTAAATTTTTGTATGCTTTTCTTCGTTTGGCGTTGGCCAAAATGTCTGGATTCTGCGGAAAATTACCGCTGCTGATTACCTGGGAATTATCAAAAACAATATGCTTCTCTTTACCGAAGACGAAATGGTTGCATTGCTTTCATAATATCATTTTCTTTCATTCATTTTAGAGTAGGTAAACTTATACTTATATTTTTTTTTTCAATTGGCTTAGTAAATTGTATAGAACTTTTTAAGCTCTTTTTTTGGAAAATAATAATTAAAATTGAAGAATTTTTTCTACGAAAAACACATGAAAATTGGAACAAACCAACCAAACTACTACATAAATCATTCATAAAAAAGAAAACTTCCAATTTTGGTCTGATCGGACCAAAGTGGCGTCCCTGGCGAATATGTTTGCTTAAAAGCAACGCCATACAAATTTTATTTAAAGACCCAAAAAAAGAAAAATAAAAATCTAATTTTATTTTTCATGAAGTATAGGTAAAGGCAAACTGTTTGGCATAAATGATTCTGAGTTTGTTAAATGCATATGTCCACATAAAAATCGTTCAATTAAGACAGAAAGAACTCTGTTCTCATGTCGCGATATCTAGTAACAGCAAGCCTTACCTACCGTCTATACCTGATAAAAATTTGTCGTGATAAAAGTCAAACTTCATATAAAAAACCCAGTATTCAAAATAATGTTTTTTTTTATATGAAGTTTGACTTTTATCAAGACAAATTTAAATCAGGTATAGACACTAGGTTATTTTTGAAGAGATATGATTGAATAATGTCTTTAGCTTACACTTAACTTTACAAATAAAAAGCAGAAGTTGAATTTTCAAGCAAAAATAAAATATTAGCTTTTGTACCGAAATATTTAAAAATCACAAACAAGTCAAAATATTTTTCAAACGTCGAAAATTAACGAAAAACTAAGATATCGGATAAAAGTAATTCTGATTATGAAATTATAATATTTCCAAAAATAATCAATGCACAGGACCCGCAGGGTATCCAGTTAGTCTGCTTAAACATCGGGTGAAATGAAGATATGCCATACGGATATGTTTAAACAATTCTTCCAAAATGTTGTTCCTGTCAGAACAATTTCTTTATGCGATTACTTTTACTAGACGTCATTTTCAATTTCTGTAGCAGAAACATGTTCTGTACTGCAAAGTGGGGCAGAATCAAAATGTTTCGGAAATAACTTAGACATTTGTAAGTTGGGTACTTTGCAACTGCAAATTCTTTTAGAGCTTGGCATTTACACGAAATTTGGTTTAAACTTACGCACATACAGTGGATCAATAAAGTTTAGGCACACCATGATTTTCAAGAGTGTTCTGTTAATAACTTTGGATCTGGTTCACTTAATAAAATAATTTTGATATCGTTTTAAAGATTGAGAGTTATATTGACCATTTATAACAAAAAATAATTTATATCTTATTATTTCTAATATACAACGCTTTAAAACTAAAAAACAAGCTATGTCTATGTAAAAAAAGTTTAGGCACAAACTGCATTTAAACTGTTGTATAACGGTAAATTTTCACTTTTTTATTTCAATTCATGTTTATGCACATGTTAAATCCTCAGTAGGCGAGAGTTTTAAATGTAAAAAAATATTCTTGGTATTTAATTCGCGACGAAAACAGGAAAATGAGCAATCGTTCAGAAATTTCCGTAGATGTCCGTAAAATTATTATAAATCTTCATGCACATGGAAAATCCTATCGCGAAATTGGTGTTATTGTACAGAGGCCCTATACCAGTGTAAGAAACATCATAAAACATTATGAAAAAGCCAACAAATTAGAGCGTGAGAGGAGAAGTGGACGTCCAAAAAAATTTACATCTCGTCAGGAGCGTATGATTGTTGCTGCAGTGGCTCAAAATCCAAAGATTTCAGCTGTAGAATTGTTTCGGGAAATGAAGAAAAGTTTTGGTGAAGACCTTAATCCACAAACAATAAGAAATACGCTGCACAGAGCTGGATATCATGGAAGAGTTCCCCGTCGCAAACCTTGTCTTTCAGACATAAACAAGAAAAAGCGGTTAGAGTTCGCAAAACTCCACATTAATCAGCCTGAAGCCTTCTGGAACAGTGTGATATTTAGTGATGAATCGAAGTTTAACATTTTTGGTTCAGATGGTCCATAAAAATTTGGCGAAAAGCAAACAAAGAGCTTCATGAAAATAATATTATTAAGACTGTGAAGCACGGTGGTGGCATTGTTATGGTTTGGGGATGTATGGCGGCATCTGGAGTGGGAAATCTTGTCTTTATAGACTACAAAATGGACAAGCACTCTTATTTAAATATTTTAAAAGAAAACTTATCTCCAAGTGTTGCGAAGATGGGCTTAAATGGGAAATTCTTGTTCCAACAAGATAATGACCCAAAACATTCTTCATATCTTGTGCAGGAATGGCTTATATACCACTGCAAACAGTTAAAACCCCCTCCGCAATCGCCAGACACGAATCCTAAAGAGCAAATTTGGCACTTACTGGAGAAAAAAATACGGAAACATCACATTACATCCAAAGAATCACTTAAAGTGCCACTTTGCTTAGAATGGGAAAAAATACTCCTGATGAAACATCTAACTTGGTAAGAAGTATGAGTAGACGTTTAGAAGCAATTATCCAAGCTAAAGGAGGTTCGACCAAATACTAGACATGCAAAAACCACAAATATACCGAACATTTTCACATGTGTGCCTAAACTTTTTTTACATAGACTTACCTTATTTTTTAGTTTAAAAGCCATTGTATATTAGAAATAATAAGATATAAATTATATTTCGTGTTAAATGGTCAATAAACCTATCAATCTTGAAAACAGCATGAAAATTATTTTATAAAGTTATGCAGATGAAAAGTTAGTGGCGAAACACTTTTGAAAATCATGTTGTGCCTAAACTTTATTGATCCACTGTATACATATGTAGTCAGTTTAAACAAAAATATACAGTGGATCAATAAAGCTTAGGCACATCATGATTTTCAAGAGTGTTCTGTTAATAACTTTGGATCTGGTTCACTTAATAAAATAATTTTGATATCGTTTTAAAGATTGAGAGTTATATTGACCATTTAAAACAAAAAATAATTTATATCTTATTGTTTCTAATATACAACGCTTTAAAAACTAAAAAACAAGCTCTGTCTATCTAAAAAAAGTTTAGGCACTTACTGCATTAATGCCCTTTAATCCCTTGTATAACGGTAAATTTTCACTTTTTATTTCAAGTCATGTTTATGCACATGTTAAATCCTCAGTAGGCGAGAGTTTTAAATGTAAAAAATATTCTTGGTATTTAATTCTTGGCGAAAACAGCAAAATGAGCAATCGTTCAGAAATTTCCGTAGATGTCCGTAAAATTATAATAAATCTTCATGCACATGGAAAATCCTATCGCGAAATTAGTGTGATTGTACAAAGGCCCTATACCAGTGTAAGAAACATCATAAAACATTATGAAAAAACCAACAAATTAGAGCGTGAGAGGAAAAGTGGACGTCCAAAAAAATTTACATCTCGTCCGGAGCGTATCATTGTTGCTGCAGTGGCTCAAAATCCAAAGATTTCAGCTGTAGAATTGTGTCGGGAAATGAAGAAAAGTTTTGGTAAAGACCTTAATCCACAAAAATTAAAAAATACGCTGCACAGAGCTGGATATCATGGAAGAGTTCCCCGTCGCAAACCTTGTCTTTCAGACATAAACAAGAAAAAGCGGTTAGAGTTCGCAAAACTCCACATTAATCAGCCTGAAGCCTTCTGGAACAGTGTGATATTTAGTGATGAATCGAAGTTTAACATTTTTGGTTCAGATGGTCCACAAAAAAATTGGCTAAAAGCAAACAAAGAGCTTCAAGAAAATAATATTATTAAGACTGTGAAGCACGGTGGTGGCAATGTTATGGTTTGAGGATGTATGACGGCATCTGGAGTGGGAAATCTTGTCTTTATAGACGACAAAATGAACAAGCACTCTTATTTAAATATTTTAAAAGAAAACTTATCTCCAAGTGTTGCGAAGCTGGGCTTAAATGGGAAATTCTTGTTCCAACAAGATAATGACCCAAAACATTCTTCATAGCTTGTGCAGGAATGGCTTATATACCACTGCAAACAGTTAAAAACCCCTCCGAAATCGCCAGACAGGAATCCTATAGAGGATATTTGGCACTTACTAGAGAAAAAAAATACGGAAACATCACATTACATCCAAAGAATCACTTAAAGCGGCACTTCGCTTAGAATGGGAAAAAATTACTCCTGATGAAACATCTAACCTAGTACCAAGTATGAGTAGACGTTTAGAAGTAATTATCCAAGCTAAAGGAGGTTCAACCAAATACTAGACATGCAAAAACCCCGAATATTCTGAAAATTTTCACATGTGTGCCTAAACTTTTTTTACATAGACTTACCTTATTTTTTTAGTTTAAAAGCCATTGTATATTAGAAATAATAAAATATGAATTATTTTTCGTGTTAAATGGTCAATAAACCTATCAATCTTGAAAATAGCATGAAAATAATTTTATCAAGTTATGCAGATGCAAAGTTACTGGCGAAACACTTTTAAAAACCATGTTGTGCCTAAACTTTATTGATCCACTGTAAATTTTTATACATTCCTTAAAAATATTTTTTTTATTAAAAAACTAGATGGGTGGTCGTTTTTAGGCTAAAATATACAAAAATGCAATAAATATGGAATTTTTAAATTAAAAATTGTTTATTTTAAATCAGGAAAGATATAATATTCAAATTTTTTCACAATATTTGAAATTTTAAAACATAATTTATAGATTATAGCATCATTTAGTACGTATTAACTAGGCTTTTAAGACCATGTAAAATTTTTATCAAACGAAAATTGATGAAATGCCAAACACTAAAAGAGTTTCCAGGTGCGAGGTACCCAACTTTAAAACCACATATCGCCATCCATCGCAAGTGGATGGTGCCCAGCGTCAAAACTTAAGCTCCCTTTACAAATGGCTGAGTTATTATATTTATATGATGTTTTATTCTTTTTATAGACTCCTACTATAACTCATGATGATGCGCTTAAAAATGTGGATTGTATTATGTCGGCGGTTGGCGTTGACGAAGATATTGTATATTCAAAATCAACAGCACTGCAAACATGGCTTTTAGGTTATGAACTTACTGATACTATTTCAATATTTGCTGCTGATAGTGTTTACTTTCTAACGGGTAAAAAGAAAATAGAGTTTCTTAAACAAATAGAAAATTGTAAGATTGAAGGCGTACCGGAAATTAAACTGCTCACTAGAGATAGAGTAAGTTATTTTTATTTTTTTTTCATATACGTTCGAAATAAACCTAATTTTTTGAAATGCTTTGTAGAATGATAAAGATAAAGCAAATTTTGTTAAACTCAATGAAATTATAAAATCATCAAAGGGAGGCAAGAAATTAGGTGTTTTTATTAAAGATGGCTTTCCCGGGGAGTTTTGTGAATTATGGAAATCATCGCTGAAATCGCAATCGTTTGAAAATGTCGATATAAGTGGAGCTATTGCTTATATAATGTGTCCTAAAGATGAACCTGAAATTAATAACATCCGTAAGGCTTCTTTGGTGTCTGTGGATCTCTTCAACAAATATTTAAAGGATCAAATCATGGATATTATAGATTCAGATAAGGTTTGTTTAAAGAGTAAAACTTTTTGTTTTTATATTTAAGTAATAAATTATCATCTTAATCAGAAAGTTAAGCATGCGAAACTATCTGAAGGTGTTGAATCAGCCCTAACGGACAAGAAATATGTTACTGGAGTGGATACTTCTTTGCTGGAAATGTGTTATCCTCCAATTATACAGTCTGGTGGAGCTTACAGTTTGAAATTTTCCGCCTTAAGTGACAAAAATCATTTACATTTTGGCGCCATTGTGTGTTCCTTAGGTGCCCGTTACAAATCTTACTGTTCGAATATTTCTCGTACATTTTTAGTCAATCCCACCGAAGAAATGCAAGAAAATTATAATTTTTTGGTAAACATTCAAGAAGAGATGTTGAAGATGCTTAAGCCTGGAGTCAAACTAAGTGATGTTTATCAGCATGCTGCGAACTATGTTAAGAAAGAAAAACCCAAACTGTTAGAAAACGTTACAAAGAACTTCGGTTTTGCCATGGGTATAGAATTTCGAGAGAATTCAATTATTATCGGGCCCAAATGTCAAGCTGAAGTTAAAAAGAATATGGTGTTTAACGTTAATATAGGCATTTCTAATCTGACCAATTCAGCAGCAAGTGAAAAGGAAGCTAAAAATTATGCCCTGTTTATAGGCGATACAGTGTTAGTGGGCGAACAGGCACCAGCCAGTATCATGACACCATCAAAGAAAAAGATCAAAAACATTGGTATTTTCATTAAGGATGACAGTGAAGAAGAAGATGGCGACGAAAAGGAGGAAAAGAAGGAAGATAAAACAACAGAAATTCTTGGTAGAAGCAAACGTAATGCTGTTTTAGAAAATAAATTGCGTACAGAAACGAACACAGAAGAGAAACGCAAACAACATCAAAAAGAATTGGCCCAATTGCTTAATGAAAAAGCCAAGGAACGTTTATCCAAACAGGGAGATTCCAAGGAAGTAGAAAAAGTGCGTAAAAATACGGCATCTTACAAGTCAATGAGCCAAATGCCCCGTGAACCCGAGGTTAAAGATTTGAAATTGTACGTGGATAAAAAATATGAGTCTGTTATTATGCCCATCTTTGGCATACCTGTACCGTTTCATATTTCTACCATTAAAAATATTTCTCAATCCGTTGAAGGCGAATATACGTATTTGCGCATCAATTTCTTTCATCCCGGCGCAACGATGGGACGCAATGAGGGAGGCATTTACCCCAATCCTGAAGCCACCTTTGTTAAAGAAGTGTAAGATAGTTTAAAAATTTAGTTTGAAAAAGTTTAAAATCAAAAATATTTATTTATTTTACAGCACATACCGCAGCTCAAATGTAAAAGATCACGGCGAAGTGGTTGCACCTTCTTCAAATCTTAACAATGCATTTCGTCTTATTAAAGATGTGCAAAAACGTTTTAAAACTCGCGAAGCCGAAGAACGCGAAAAGGAGGATCTTGTTAAACAAGATACGTTGATACTTTCGCAAAATAAAGGTAATCCTAAGCTCAAAGATTTGTATATACGTCCAAATATCGTCACCAAACGTATGACCGGAAGTTTGGAAGCCCACACGAATGGTTTTCGTTATATTTCGGTGCGTGGTGATAAGGTTGACATTCTGTACAACAATATCAAAAGCGCCTTTTTTCAACCTTGTGACAACGAAATGATCATTCTGTTACATTTTCATCTTAAGCATGCGATTATGTTTGGCAAAAAGAAACATGTTGATGTACAGTTTTACACAGAAGTGGGCGAAATCACCACCGATTTGGGTAAGCATCAACACATGCATGATCGTGATGATTTGGCTGCTGAGCAGGCGGAACGCGAACTTAGACACAAATTGAAGACAGCCTTTAAGAGTTTTTGCGAAAAGGTTGAATCGATGACTAAACAACAAGTAGAATTTGATACACCATTCCGTGAGTTGGGCTTTCCAGGTGCACCGTTCCGCAGTACGGTAACTCTACAGCCCACCTCTGGCAGTTTGGTTAATCTCACAGAATGGCCACCATTTGTTATTACTTTAGATGACGTGGAGTTAGTGCACTTTGAACGTGTACAATTCCATTTAAGAAACTTTGATATGATTTTTGTATTCAAAGACTATCACCGAAAAGTGGCCATGGTAAATGCTATACCAATGAATTTATTAGATCATGTTAAGGAATGGTTAAAGTAAGTTTTTAAAAGTTAATAAAAATATTTATTTTCATTTACATTTCATTATTATATTTTTTCAGTTCTTGCGATATACGTTATACCGAGGGTATACAGTCCCTTAATTGGGCCAAGATAATGAAAACCATTACAGATGATCCTGAAGGCTTTTTTGAACAAGGTGGCTGGTCTTTCTTGGATCCAGAATCCGGCAGTGAAGCTGAAGATGAAGAAGCCGAATCTGAAGAAGATGAAGTCTATGAACCAACTGACCTGGAGTCCGATTTTGAATCTGATGAAGATTCAGAATACTCAGAAGCCTCGGAAGATGAGAGTGGTGATGATAGCGATGGTAAGATATTTGTTAATAAACAATTTTTTTTTAATTTTCTTTGCATTGTCTATTGTTATTTTGTGCTTGCAGAACTAGGTTCTGATGAGGAATCAGGTAAAGATTGGTCCGATTTGGAACGTGAGGCCGCTGAAGAAGACCGTAATCTGGAATATAGTGGTACTGAGCCCAAATCAAATGGCAAACATCATTCTAAACATTCTAAAAGTTCAAAACACAAGTAAGTTTTAAAAGTTCAATAAACCAGCCAGTGTAGAAATAAAGTAAGAAAATATAAATTCACTGTTGGTTATTATTGTTTTGTTTGAGCTTTGATACCATTTGTTGAATTGCTTTTTCAACTTAAGAGTAGCTTTAGTTTAGTTAAGGTTTCCTGGTGCCATATTATGTAATTCTCGTAGTTAAAGCTATCGCTAAAATTTTAAAAATGCATAAACGAATTACATGTATTCTTTTATACTTTGATATTTTTAGTTTTAAATGCTCATTAAAAGGACCTAAAATGAGAATTAAAAACTGGAAATGCCAAAATATGGAAGAATAAACGCAAATTTTAAAAAATAAATTTTAATAAATTTTTAAAATTTTAGCGATAGCTTTAGCTATGATAATTATAGAATATGGCACCTGATCAGCAAAATTAAGTACTTAGCGAAATGGCCATCGAAACTAGCTCATCCCGTGGTAATCAATTACAGTGAATTTATAATTTGGGGTAATAACACGCTATTAAAATTTTTTATTAAGTTTTATTTTATTAAATGTTGAATTAGTCTTTTTTTTATCAATTTTTAATTTGCCGCTTCAGTTAAATCTGTTGTTTTAATTTTCAAGAGAAATTTTAATTTTAAAATTTTTTTAAAATCCTTTAAGAATAAAATGTTCTTAAAAACTTTATTATTTGTTCTATTTTTAGAAAGCGTTATAGTTTATTTAGTTAATAATTTTTGTCCTAGGCTTTATGCTCTGATACAAAAACTTATATGTATAATAAAGCACTGCATGAGCATAAAAAATAAGCTTATAAGACGCTCATAATATTTCATTAAATTCATGTCTGTTCATTGCACACGAGTAATACCCCGTCTGCACAAGCCATCGATTTGTCTTTATATAAAAAAAAAAAAAAAAACATTTTTAATTCTGGTTTTTTATAAGAAGTTTGAGTTTTTCAAAACAAGACAATCGTTCATGAAGACAGGTGTAGTGATAAGTGGATAATAATAAACAGTGAAGAACAGCGGGTAAAACACGAATACAGTTTGACACACAGGATTTCTTAAAAATATTACTTACGTTTATTTTAAATTCTTCATTTCTTAAGAACTACAAAAAAAAAAAAAAAAAACACTAGTGCAAGCAAAAATTACTACAGGGTTTTTCACACTTAATACAAGTACTAATACTTTTGAGGAAAATGCAATCCTGTTATTGATTTTTTTTAAAAATTTAAACGTCGATTAGATCAGAGTTTCATTTAATTCAAAAGTATTAATACTTGTATTATAGTGTGAAATGCCCTTAAGCGTTATTCCAAAATTCTACAAAACTACTAAACAAAACACACTAGGTGTTTGGAAAATGAGCCGCTCACTAGTATAGAAAGTTGGTTTTACTTTGTTAGCTTATTGCGTTTATGATACGAACAGAGGTTTTCAGACTAATAGTATGGTATGAGTAGGCATGTGTTCAGTAAGCTAGTTTAAGTTCGAGTATGATCACTTGCTCATGAGCTTATGAGCACAATCATCAAATGAACTTGTTAATGCAACTGTTTAATGTATATAACGAGTGATTTTTTAAGAGCTTGAGAACTTTTTTTTTAAAAAAAACGCATAAAATTTGCAAAATCTCATCGGTTCTTTATTTGAAACGTTAGATTGGTCCATGACATTTACTTTTTGAAGATAATTTCATTTAAATGTTGACCGCGGCTGCGTCTTAGGTGGTCCATTCGGTGGTCCAATTTTGGGCAACTTTTTCGAGCATTTCGGCCGGAATAGCCCGAATTTCTTCGGAAATGTTGTCTTCCAAAGCTGGAATAGTTGCTGGCTTATATCTGTAGACTTTAGACTTGACGTAGCCCCAAAAAAAATAGTCTAAAGGCGTCAAATCGCATGATCTTGGTGGCCAACTTACCGGTCCATTTCTTGAGATGAATTGTTCTCCGAAGTTTTCCCTCAAAATGGCCATAGAATCGCGAGCTGTGTGGCATGTAGCGCCATCTTGTTGAAACCACATGTCAACCAAGTTCAGTTGTTCCATTTTTGGCAACAAAAAGTTTGTTAGCATCGAACGATAGCGATCGCCATTCACCGTAACGTTGCGTCCAACAGCATCTTTGAAAAAATACGGTCCAATGATTCCACCAGCGTACAAACCACACCAAACAGTGCATTTTTCGGGATGCATGGGCAGTTCTTGAACGGCTTCTGGTTGCTCTTCACTCCAAATGCGGCAATTTTGCTTATTTACGTAGCCATTCAACCAGAAATGAGCCTCATCGCTGAACAAAATTTGTCACATTTGAACATTTCGAACCGAACACTGATTTTGGTAATAAAATTCAATGATTTGCAAGCGTTGCTCGTTAGTTAGTCTATTCATGATGAAATGTCAAAGCATACTGAGCATCTTTCTCTTTGGCACCATGTCTGAAATCTCACGTGATCTGTCAAATACTAATGCATGAAAATCCTAACCTCAAAAAAATCACCCATTATAAGCCAAATGTTGCTAAATTACTTACTTAGGTTTTTATGCTTATTGGCTAAAAGTCATTAGAAAAAGAGTAATTTGTATAAGATTCTAAATTTTTAGATTTATTTCAAATAAAGCAAAAATAATCGTTAGAAAATTTATTAAAAAAACTATTAACAGTCGCCGCAGAGGAAATATTTTCTTTAATCGCTTAAACATAACCCCTAATTAAGATCTACATTTTTTGCAAATTCATATACATATAAGCCTTGGTGTATAAATATTTTTCTAGAAATTCAGTAAAAAATAACCTAGATTTGGCTTCAAATTTGTTATGACAGGTTTTACACAGGTAAGTTGTATTGCGCAAGTTAAATTTGTCGTTACAGAAAAGATCAATTATAAGGGGGAAACAGAACACTATTGTGATACCTTTTAGTTGCCAAAGCACCTGCTGTCTTGAGAAATCTCAGGATTGCAGTTGAGACTAGTGTTGGCATTAGGTACTTTTTTAGCTGGTGCTTTACAAGCTGGTTGTATCTGTTGTGACATGAAGCATCTCATTCCTTGAGAATAGATTCCACGTCGTGATCAAAAAATCAACACCAACTGCTGCTCTCAATGATTTTTTTTTCATTCATATGCTACTTTTACTTAGAGGCATGAGAGCCTTAAAGTGTTTTTGGCAAATGTGTCAATTGCCAGCTTCCGAATGTCTTAATCTGGGAATGAAAGTGAGTTGTAGGGTAATAAAGTTTTCGGATATAAGAAAATCGAAATATTTCATATAAAAATGAAGTCATTTCGTAATTTCGGCCGCAACTTGAAATTACGTAATTTCGCATATATTTTACCATTGCCCAAATTAATAGCTAAATTACACGCTGACATTTTTCATGAAATCAGTTGCATCAAACCGGTTTTGTATTGGGAAGAGGTGTAGAGAGGCAAGGAAAAACAAGTAAGTTCGAAAAAGAATTAAAGAAGTTTTATGAAACTATTTCATGGTGTAAGTTACATATAACTCATTCAACTTAATTTCGTCGAAATTAACTTGAAATTACGATAGACAACGCTGTTTTTGTACAAAATCTAATTTATTGGCAAACCATGAACACGTTTACGACCTTGAAAGTCCGTTTTGTTTAACCTAGGGTTTACATATGCAAGAGCAAGTTCGAAAAACACAGTACATTCTCAGGTTTTTACTAACACACTCACATTTTTCGAACTTGTAGCTAAATTAGCAAGAGATTTTAACTGCAAGTGATTTTTGACAATGCTTGCAAGTTAAATGTCAAAAATATAAACAGAGTTACCATAAAAGTTTTGTTTAAGAATTTAGTAAGCGAAGCCGGTGTTGGTCATACCATAGAGGAGAAAATCCTTGCACTTAATAATGTATTGATAAAAAAAATAATAAAAAAAATTCTTTTGACTCCTAATGGGTAATTTTGTTGTTTTAAATTTTAGCACCACCTAAAAGATATTATCAATATCTTTTATTTGATACCCATATTGACCTAATATGTTTAAATATTTAGCGCAAAATCTCAGTTTCATATGAAAAATTCACAGGCCCATAAATCCGAAATTTTTTTCACTTTATATTTTTTCTTATTTTCTATCACCCTGGATAAGTTTTTTTCTGATTGGAGAAGCTTCGCTAAACTAGTTTTGTTCCTTACTGTTTTCCTACAAAAGGGTTATTTTTATAGAGGTATAGAACTTTAAGTTGCATTAAAACAACGATGGATTATTCGATTGACCTGAATTTTATTTATCCGAAAGATAATCTTGTGGCATTACATTTTAAATATGATTTCTGGCATATGACCGCCACGGCTGGCGCGGATGTAGTCCAATCTGGACGTCCAATTTTCGATGACTTTTTCCAACATTTGTGGCCGTATATCGGCAATAACATTGTGAATGTTGTCTTCCAAATGGTCAAGCGTTTCTGGCTTATCCGCTTAGACCAATGACTTTACATAGCCCCACACAAAATAGTCTAGCGGAGTTAAATCACAAGATGTTGGAGGCCAATTCACAGGTTCAAAACGTGAAATTAGGCGGTCACCAAACGTGTCTTTTAATAAATCTATTGTGGCACGAGCTGTGTGACATGTTGCGCCGTCTTGTTGAAACCACATCTCCTGGACATCATGGTTATTCAATTCAGGAAAGAAAAAGTTAGTAATCATGGCTCTATACCGATCACCATTGACTGTAACGTTCTGGCCACCATCAATTTTGAAAAAGTACGGACCAATGATCCACCAGCCCATAAAGCGCACCAAACAGTCAGTGTGTTTCGACATACACTTGAGGATTACCTTCACTCCAAATGCGGCAGTTTTGTTTGTTGACGTAGCCATTCAACCAGAAGTGCGCTTCATCGCTAAACAAAATTCGCTTATGAAAATCGGGAACAACGGTAATCTCGTTTTGGGCCCAAATTGCACTATTTGCAAACTTTTTTTAGGCGTGAGTCTATTTATGATGAATTGCCAAACCAAACTGAGAATAAATCACTTGACAGCTGTTAAATCGGTCGCCATCTTGAAAAGTAATGCCAACTTAAAGTTCTATACCTAAATAAAAAACACCCTGCTGTTGGTAACTTTGGCTTATAAATAAGTAAAGAAAACAGGTGAGCAATTTTTGAAACTTTTCGCTTCGACGACATTTTTAGAATGAACTTTTTAATTGCATTTGTAAACATGCATGCAAATTGCAAAATTTTCGAATAATTCTATACAAAACTTGTATGCAATTACTTGCATGTGTAATGGTAGCAAGTTCGAAAAACAATACACTCTCAGTTTTTTACTAACACACTCACACTTTTCGAAATTGTAGCTAAATTAGCAAGACTTTTTCCTACAAGTGATTTTTTGACAATTCTTGCATATGTCAAAAAATAAACATAGTTGACAGAAAAGTTTTATTTAAAAACTTAGAATTGAGTGGATAAAAAATAATTATAGTTTTAACATATTTTTCAGTTTATTTAAAAATAATAGTAATCTTTTTCTTCAAATATTCACTAAAAAGACAGATGTGTGTGAAGTTAGCTCCGTCAGTTAGCTTCGTTTTTAACAACCCTGTGTTAGTTAACTCATTTGTACAAAAGATGGTAAAATACACAAAATTGAATTATTTTAAACATTTTTATGCAAAAAGTAATTAAAAGCAGCAATTTTATTAACATTTTATTAATAATTAATAATAAAGGCTTGGAAAACAGTGAAAATATGTATTTTCCCATATGGACATTTATTAAATATCAAAAAAATGGCCAAAATCGGAAAGGTGCGGCTTAGCGGACTATAGGGGTTGAAAGCTATGACATTACAGATTTCAGAACTGTATTGGTTATATTCAGAATTTGTATAGGTTTTTAGTAATAGATTTTTGAAAAAAGTGAAAATATGTATTTTCCCATATGGACATTTATTAACTATCAAAAAAATGGCCAAAATCGGAAAGGTGCGGCTTAGCGGACTATAGGGGTTGAAAGCTATGACATTACAGATTTCAGAACTGTATTGGTTATATTCAGAATTTGTATAGGTTTTTAGTAATAGATTTTTGAAAAAAGTGCAAATATGTATTTTCCCATATGGACATTTATTAAATATCAAAAAAATGGCCAAAATCGGAAAGGTGCGGCTTAGCGGACTATAGGGGTTGAAAGCTATGACATTACAGATTTCAGAACTGTATTGGTTATATTCAGAATTTGTATAGGTTTTTAGTAATAGATTTTTGAAAAAAGTGAAAATATGTATTTTCCCATATGGACATTTATTAAATATCAAAAAAATGGCCAAAATCGGAAAGGTGCGGCTTAGCGGACTATAGGGGTTGAAAGCTATGACATTACAGATTTCAGAACTGTATTGGTTATATTCAGAATTTGTATAGGTTTTTAGTAATAGATTTTTGAAAAAAGTGAAAATATGTATTTTCCCATATGGACATTTATTAACTATCAAAAAAATGGCCAAAATCGGAAAGGTGCGGCTTAGCGGACTATAGGGGTTGAAAGCTATGACATTACAGATTTCAGAACTATATTGGTTATATTCAGAATTTGTATAGGTTTTTAGTAATAGATTTTTGAAAAAAGTGAAAATATGCATTTTCCCATATGGACATTTATTAAATATCAAAAAAATGGCCAAAATCGGAAAGGTGCGGCTTAGCGGACTATAGGGGTTGAAAGCTATGACATTACAGATTTCAGAACTATATTGCTTATATTCAGAATTTGTATAGGTTTTTAGTAATAGATTTTTGAAAAAAGTGAAAATATGTATTTTCCCATATGGACATTTATTAAATATCAAAAAAATGGCCAAAATCGGAAAGGTGCGGCTTAGCGGACTATAGGGGTTGAAAGCTATGACATTACAGATTTCAGAACTGTATTGGTTATATTCAGAATTTGTATAGGTTTTTAGTAATAGATTTTTGAAAAAAGTGAAAATATGTATTTTCCCATATGGACATTTATTAACTATCAAAAAAATGGCCAAAAATCGGAAAGGTGCGGCTTAGCGGACTATAGGGGTTGAAAGCTATGACATTACAGATTTCAGAACTATATTGCTTATATTCAGAATTTGTATAGGTTTTTAGTAATAGATTTTTGAAAAAAGTGAAAATATGAATTTCCCATATGGACATTTATTAAATATCAAAAAAAATGGTCAAAACCGGCAAGGTGCGGCTTAGCGGACTATAGGGGTTGAAAGCTATGACATTACAGATTTCAGAACTATATGGTTATATTCAGAATTTGTATAGGTTTTTAGTAATAGATTTTTGAAAAAAGTGAAAATATGCATTTCCCATATGGACATTTATTAAATATCAAAAAAAATGGCCAAAATCGGAAAGGTGCGGCTTAGCGGACTATAGGGGTTGAAAGCTATGACATTACAGATTTCAGAACTGTATTGGTTATATTCAGGAATTTGTATAGGTTTTTAGTAATAGATTTTTGAAAAAAGTGAAAATATGTATTTTCCCATATGGACATTTATTAAATATCAAAAAAATGGCCAAAATCGGAAAGGTGCGGCTTAGCGGACTATAGGGGTTGAAAGCTATGACATTACAGATTTCAGAACTGTATTGGTTATATTCAGAATTTGTATAGGTTTTTAGTAATAGATTTTTGAAAAAAGTGAAAATATGTATTTTCCCATATGGACATTTATTAACTATCAAAAAAATGGCCAAAATCGGAAAGGTGCGGCTTAGCGGACTATAGTGGTTGAAAGCTATGACATTACAGATTTCAGAACTATATTGGTTATATTCAGAATTTGTATAGGTTTTTAGTAATAGATTTTTGAAAAAAAACCTATACAAATTCTGAATATAACCAATACAGTTCTGAAATCTGTAATGTCATAGCTTTCAACCCCTATAGTCCGCTAAGCCGCACCTTTCCGATTTTGGCCATTTTTTTGATATTTAATAAATGTCCATATGGGAAAATACATATTTTCACTTTTTTCAAAAATCTATTACTAAAAACCTATACAAATTCTGAATATAACCAATATAGTTCTGAAATCTGTAATGTCATAGCTTTCAACCACTATAGTCCGCTAAGCCGCGCCTTTCCGATTTTGGCCATTTTTTTGATATTTAATAAATGTCCATATGGGAAAATACATATTTGCACTTTTTTCAAAAATCTATTACTAAAAACCTATACAAATTCTGAATATAACCAATATAGTTCTGAAATCTGTAATGTCATAGCTTTCAACCCCTATAGTCCGCTAAGCCGCACCTTTCTGATTTTGGCCATTTTTTTGATATTTAATAAATGTCCATATGGGAAAATGCATATTTTCACTTTTTTCAAAAATCTATTACTAAAAACCTATACAAATTCTGAATATAACCAATATAGTTCTGAAATCTGTAATGTCATAGCTTTCAACCACTATAGTCCGCTAAGCCGCACCTTTCCGATTTTGGCCATTTTTTTGATATTTAATAAATGTCCATATGGGAAAATACATATTTGCACTTTTTTCAAAAATCTATTACTAAAAACCTATACAAATTCTGAATATAACCAATATAGTTCTGAAATCTGTAATGTCATAGCTTTCAACCCCTATAGTCCGCTAAGCCGCACCTTTCCGATTTTGGCCATTTTTTTGATATTTAATAAATGTCCATATGGGAAAATACATATTTTCACTTTTTTAAAAAATCTATTACTAAAAACCTATACAAATTCTGAATATAACCAATACAGTTCTGAAATCTGTAATGTCATAGCTTTCAACCCCTATAGTCCGCTAAGCCGCACCTTTCCGATTTTGGCCATTTTTTTGATATTTAATAAATGTCCATATGGGAAAATACATATTTTCACTTTTTTCAAAAATCTATTACTAAAAACCTATACAAATTCTGAATATAGCCAATACAGTTCTGAAATCTGTAATGTCATAGCTTTCAACCCCTATAGTCCGCTAAGCCGCACCTTTCCGATTATGGCCATTTTTTTGATATTTAATAAATGTCCATATGGGAAAATACATATTTTCACTTTTTTCAAAAATCTATTACTAAAAACCTATACAAATTCTGAATATAACCAATATAGTTCTGAAATCTGTAATGTCATAGCTTTCAACCCCTATAGTCCGCTAAGCCGCACCTTTCCGATTTTGGCCATTGTTTTTGATATTTAATAAATGTCCATATGGGAAAATGTATATTTTCACTTTTTTCAAAAATCTATTACTAAAAACCTATACAAATACTGAATATAACCAATATAGTTCTGAAATCTGTAATGTCATAGCTTTCAACCCCTATAGTCCGCTAAGCCGCACCTTTCCGATTTTGGCCATTTTTTTGATATTTAATAAATGTCCATAAGGGAAAATACATATTTGCACTCTTTTCAAAAATCTATTACTAAAAACCTATACAAATTCTGAATATAACCAATATAGTTCTGAAATCTGTAATGTCATAGCTTTCAACCCCTATAGTCCGCTAAGCCGCACCTTTCAGATTTTGGCCATTTTTTTGATATTTAATAAATGTCCATATGGGAAAATACATATTTTCACTTTTTTCAAAAATCTATTACTAAAAACCTATACAAATTCTGAATATAACCAATACAGTTCTGAAATCTGTAATGTCATAGCTTTCAACCCCTATAGTCCGCTAAGCCGCACCTTTCCGATTTTGGCCATTTTTTTGATATTTAATAAATGTCCATATGGGAAAATACATATTTTCACTGTTTTCCAAGCCTTTATTATTAATTATTAATAAAATGTTAATAAAATTGCTGCTTTTAATTACTTTTTGCATAAAAATGTTTAAAATAATTCAATTTTGTGTATTTTACCATCTTTTGTACAAATGAGTTAACTAACACAGGGTTGTTAAAAACGAAGCTAACTGACGGAGCTAACTTCACACACATAAAAGACAGTTGGCGTTATTTTAGAACTTTGACTTCATAAAAAACAATGAATATTTATTGATGTCAACTGTTTTCATACAAATTTACAAATAAAGCAAACAGATGAGCAATTTTTGAAACCTTTCGCTTGAACGTCATTTTTTAAAATGAACTTGCCATTGGTTTGCGAAGTCTTTGTAGTTAATTTTTAAAAGTAAAATGAATTTAAAATTCCAAAAGTCTATTGCAGACATTCTAAACATCATAAAAACACATATTTATTCAGCGTGATGACAGTGTTTATATAGTTTAAACTTCGCTACATAACGAGTTCACGTTTTTCTAATAAGAATAGTTTTGTTAGAATAGTGTTTCGACATGATATTATCAAATTTTATAATTTTTCTATTATAGTTTATTTTGTTTGTTATAAAATTGGTTGGTTCTTTCCTTTTACTTTTACTTTTTCTCTTTGTTTATGTTTATGTTTATATGTAATAGAAACCCTCTAATATTTTGTATTTGTCTTAAAAAAGTCGCAGAGATCGAGCAATGCAAGAACAAAATCATAAGAAACATAAAACCTCGTCGTCTTCAGCAAATGAGACGCTAAATAAATCATTAAAACAAACAAATTTTTCTTCCGCCTCAGCAAATAGGTTCGTGTCATTAATTGCTAAAGTTTTGGCTTAACAATCTTAATTTTTCTTTTAACACACAAAATTCTCATTTCGATTGGCGTAAACATTTTCTAAATTAAAAACACACTATTGTATTTTTTATTTTATATTTATAAAATATATTTTTGATATTTTCTGATTTAAATTTTGTCTTTTTAATAACAGCACCTCGAAATCCTCCCACAAGGACAAACATCACGACCGTAGTCGTGATAAACATCATTCCTCATCGCACAAAGATAAAGATCGCGATAAGAGTCGTCATAATAACAGCAGTAGCAGTAGTCACAAACGTTCCCGGGATGACAGTCGAGACGGTGGCCATCATAAGTCGAAAAAATCTCGTCGTTAAATTTGTCCTCATTTTCACTTAATTTTATTTGTCAGTAACCTTTTTCTTTGTGTAACTATAAATCTATTTTGTCGATTCAAATAATTAATAAAAAAATTAAGTTTTTTTAATTAAATATACACAATAAGGCACATGATTTTTCAAAATATTGTTTCTTGTTTTATATAATAATAAGTCACTTTAATTTTTTGTTTGTTCCATAAAAAATATTTCTATTGTTCTCCACTTGTATCCACTTCTATCATCATTAAGATCATATTTTTTCAATGAACATTTATAATTAAAAATAAAACAAACAGAAAAAAACAATAAAAATCATTTGAAAAATGCAACACTAAATATCGTTTTATATATTCTTAAATTTTCCTTTATTTTACTATTAATTAGTAAATAAGCAAAGTTTGTATTTAGTATTTAATTTTTCGAGCGACGTAACAAACTTGAATTACTGATAAAAAATTATTTAAGTTTTTTTTAATAAATATATTTTATCAAAACTTCCTTTCTGGGTTTTTTCTTTGGAAAACTTAGTTCAGTTCTCTAATTAGCTTTTCTAGATGTTTTTAAGTGGCTGTTAAAAGAAATGTTGAGATAAAAATTTTAATTCTAGTAAAACTTAATCACCCCAATCATGAATATATTTCCCTTTCTACTGACTTTCCAATCGTTAATTATCTCAAATTTTTTCATGACAACAAAAAATCCCTTTTTCATGCATATTTTTCCCCGAAAATTTTTTACTTTTCCCTTGATTTGTTCACTTTATTTTTATAGGGCAACTGTATTCATCATGTAAATATTTAAGTAATCTAATTTCAGCAGAAGTTATTTTAACATACATACATATGGACATCCAAATTATTTTTTTAAGTGAAGCTTAGATCCTTTTATTCCCTCTTATGCATAAAACACAGATTTATTTAGAATCATGTTTTGATTTATTTATTTCGACATAGACAAATAAATGAGATAAAAGTATATTTTGAAAACGGGTTTTTATTTTTAAAAATGTAAAATGCATACATATTTATTTCCACAACAATATCAGAGTGTACGACGTAGCTGTCGTCTTTAAAATAATTAAGTAGCTGTCTATACAGCGTCGATTGCATCCCGCGGCATTTGTAGTCGTGTAGCGGTAAAGTTGCTGTGGTCTGTGGTCTAACAATGTTAACAGGTAGAGAAATCACACAATACAATAGCGCTTCTTTAGAAATGCCCATTACTATCAAAGAGCCTTTTGTGTAAAGCTTTTTCCAACCATAAAACAAATTTAAGTTAATTTATTTTTCATTCTGAACTATTAAAACTAATTTCGTATTTTCCAAATTAATAATATGCAAATAAACTATTCATGCATGCGTACTCGTATATCATTTTTAGAAAAAATAAAACAAATAAATGTAACGTTTATTGCTTTGCCTTAAAATTGTTAAATGAAAGCGTGATTTATATTAATCTAATACCCAAACTAAAAGAAATATTTTTTTTCAGTTTTGTGATAATTGTTTCATATTTTTCAAGCAATATTGTCTAATAACGTTCTAGTAAGATTTGTGTACTTAGTATTTTTTCCTTTTATTTTATCAGATCCCTGATGATGACTAACGATGTTAGTCGAAATATTGGAACCTTTTTGAAAATAAATATTTCAATTATTAATAAAAACTGATTTTCATTAAACAAAAGGAAGGAAGTTCTTTACTAATTTAGACCTTGAGCCAAAATTAGATAAAATTATATTTGCTAACTAAAACAACTATATGATAAATATTTAATTTCAAACTAATGGTTTCGGTTAATTATGGTTTTATATTTTCAGTGTAGTTATTTTATTACACAATGCGACATAAATTTTACATGTTTTGTTCTCTTTGTGAGAGTCTCGTTGAGATTGTGTGTGTACACTAAACGTGAGCATAAAACGTCTTGTTAGAGCCAACTTACACCATGACATTTTTCATGAAACTGGTTGCATGCAATTTTAGTTTGTTGGCAAGAGGTGTAGAGAAGCAAGCGGGGTAAACAAAATGGCATGGCTTGAATTTTGAGGGGATTTTTTGACATATATTTTTTTCAAATAACGCATAAATAATAAAAATTACGAATATGAAATAAAAAGAAAATGTCAAAAACAAATTCAAGCGGATTGCATGAGAAAATTCATCGTAAAAATGTGCCATGAAATTCGCTGCAACTTTAAAAGAGACATGAAAAAAATGGCATGAAAAAATGGCATCGTATAAATTCGGTCTTAGACTAACTTCATAATGTTCAATAATGAATTGGTCTCTTTTTTCTTGCACTTGATTTCATGTGTATACAAATATTTTTGTGCTCTTAAATAAAAACATACAATAGCATTTGCTCTTCTGCCAACCAATGCCAAATATTGTTGTTTGAAATAAAATTTCAGTAGTGAGTATTTTGTTTCAATAGTGTCTCTTGATATGAAATACTGTTATAGCAGACAACATGTATGTAAATGTATGATGTTAAAAGCAAGGGTTTGTACTTTATATTTTATATTTATTTGCGCGTTGAGTGGTTGAAAATAGAAAATTGTAGTAGATTGAATTTTTTAAACTTTTATTGATGAATAAAAAAATCTAATTTAATTTATTCTCTCAAAAATCAGAGATTTTACTCTCAAGAAAATTTAAGTAAAATGAACTAGTGAACAATATGAAATGCTCAGCATATTTATTGCACTTGATAAAACTGTCCGGTCAAATCAGGTGCACTGATTTTTGCACTGTTTGCTCTCTTGTTCTCTGTATTTACTGTTTAGTAATATTCGACTACAATCAATATTTGCGTTTCAAAAACATGCAATACTGTAAACTTTTTAACATCTTGCGCTCACGTTTAGTGTGCACACAGAACTCTGAGGGGTTTACGTGGTTCCCTATGCTCTTGACATACGTTGTGTTTGATGGCTATCAATTGGATTTTCTTTGTTTTGATTAAATGTTCGTGTTGAGTGGGAGAAAAAATAAAGCAAAATAAATAAATTTTCAAATGTTTTCTTTCGTGATTTAATATCCGTCAACAAAGTACTCATTGTGTCAACCTCTTTCGTCGGTACTTTAATCACAGTTGAATACATCAAAGTATACTATTTTTGTAGGGGGGTTACCGAAGCAGACCACTAACTTCATGGGTACCTTTTTGGCCCCTTCGTTCTTCAATGATTTCTGGAATCCGACTGGAAATTTACGAATACTTTACTTTTATTGAATCTCGTGCTGTCACTAGCCTTTTACTCTCGACGTCTTCCTCATCACAGATAATACTTGATAATACCAGATAATACTTGAGCTGTAGTAACGCAGATTATATCCAAGCTCCTTCTTGATCTTCCTGCTAACTTGGTGGGAATCGAACCCACAAATTCGAACTGATAGACTAGTACACCACCTACTAGCCCACCGATGCACCCACGCCAAAGTATAGCGTGTGGCGGATTCTATGTTTTCCGGTATTTATTTTGCCGGCGTTCTTTTACATATTATGTCAAAGTTAATCCCAGTTGTAGACACTACGTATGTGTGGTTTACATCATAAATTAATTAGTTATCTGTGGTTTACATGACTATAGAAGTCTTTCAACATGTAAAAGTTTTGCGTAAAAGAGTACAAATGGTATTGTCTAAACATAATATGTAATGAAACTATGATATTGGGAGAAAACACAAATGAAAGTGAAATGAGTCGTATGGCGCTTTTTTTTGAAAAATTTTCAAAAAACCATCGCACTTTATCCGATCAGGGGTGCATTTTTTTAAGTGATGACAACTTTTCAAAGGCAAATCGTGTGAAAGTTACACAAAACCAGCAAAAAAGCTCAGCTGGCATAAATGATATTTTTGTAAACAATGAAAATAAAACTGGAAGGGCCTACACTCAACTTTACCATACCCAATGTGAACAGATATTCTTATGGATATATTACATAAAGAATAAAAGTTCAAAGTACGAGTATATTCGAATCGAAAAATTAATTATTTTCGGTTTGAGTTGTTAAGTAAACTGCCCCTTGTCATCTCCTGATTATGCCAAAAAACTATACAGCTCTTCATCTCCATAAACCAAAGGCATATACTTTTCATTTCGATATGTCAAACGGTAAGACCTGTACAAACTGTTCGTTTGTTTTGTTAAATAGAACCATTTTCTTAAAATTATGCAGAAAAAGTCTTTTTAGTTATTTATTTTATTACATGGTAGTCGGTGGTTTACGAAAACTGAAAGTGTATGAATACGGATTTTGCATACTGTAATTATGTATGTACAGGTGCGGTCAGAAAAATAGCACCAAGCGTAAGAAAATATGCCTTCGATACATATTTTCCTATAGGTTAAATTGATATATTTCAAAATTTGTCATAAAACGCTTTGGAAACTGTATAACTATATAAAATAATTTATTGCAGATTTGGTGGACAGCGGGCCATTCCATCACATTGACTTTATTGTCCCGAAACCACTTTGTCGCAAGCTTGATTGTGTTTTTCGAGTCATTATCTTGCTGGAAGACCCACACCAATGGCATTTCTTCAAAAGTATAAGGGATCATTACTTCCCCGAGTATACCAACATAAGTGTTCTTATTGTGGTTTTGACCCACTGTTTACACCATGGTAAAAACTACTACTCTATACCATTATGCTAGATCTACCGTGTTTTATGGTTTTTTTTTTATTATAAAGAGAAGTACAACTCAGGCCGTTAATGCCTACATAAACTGTGGTACTTCCTTTGGAAAGGGATAGTAGTAGATAAGACAGATGGTTAGTGATAGTAAAGCTTCGATTCTGGCAACACTGCAATTGCACGTTATGATTATTTTTAGAACAGTATTGCAGCGCCTCTGGTGTTATTTAGGCGAATTAGTTTTGAAGCTAGCATAGCCAATTTATAATTATTTTACTTCGCCGGCGATTTAGTGCTATGTGGTAATACCGGCGAAGGAGGGCGCTGTGATATGCATTATTATGAAGAAAAATTAATACATATCAGAAAGCACCCTCAATTGTAAATTTGTTGTAAATTTTGGGTTAATTTCTGCGTTTGGGGGTCTTCTTACGTATAAACGTGATGCCTAGCTCCAATAATACAATTCTGGACGCATGTACCATTTATTTTTCCGTTGGAAATAAACTACATTTTGTCGTCGGTGCTATTTTTTTGGCCGGCTCTGTATGCATGTATGTATGTAATATAGTGAATAGATATTGGAATAAAGATTTAAACATTTTACTTACCAAAGTCTGTAGCAAAGCGGGGGAATAAGGAATATTTACAACAAATTTCCAAGTCAATAATTTATTTTTGCTATAATTATTAATGCTATAAAACATTTAAACCTTTTTAAGTTTAGCACTAATACTTCGATATTTGGTTGTATTCAAAATCTGTTTGGTGTCATCACTTGAGCTATTTCTACCGTAACTCGTACATTTTCTTAGACCAAACGGCCGGTTAACGTCAAACATGTTTCGTGTTTTATTTATAGGAAAGCGCATTTTATTTTTAAGCCACGTGATAAAGGCCCTCTCATTATCATGCATTTTACGCATTTTTGCTTCCGATGTCTTCAAAGAATCAACATCTTTATGCTGCTGTTTTTGTTGTAATTTATGTTCTCGTTCTACTAATTGTTCCCTTGAGAGACCATATTCTGATAAGAAACCTGAATACTTGGGTAAATTTTGTTGGGTATTTTTTAAATCACAGCACGTCTTGCAGTGTAGTTTTAAATCGGTAACTTCGGGTGGTGGCATAAAACGACGATTGTTTGAAACGTGATGACTCGAACATAAGCCAATAGAATTTGGGGTTTTAGTTTTACGACGAAGCGAAAATCGTTGATTGAAAGGTAATTTAGGAGATCTCGAAGAGTTTTGCGAAATTTTAATGCTTGATGAAGTTAAGGAGGGTGTGTTAGGGACCATATCGTCGCGTAGATATGAGGCCACTATTATTGAAAGTTTATCATCTTCCTCATTCTCCTCATAGTATTCAGTATAAGCCATTGGTATTTTGTCCTCGGTATCTGTGTCTTCATTTATGGATTCATTACAATTATATTCTTGATTGCAAATTTCATCCTCATTTGGATCATTTTCGTTGTCGGATAATAAAAGGTTGGTTAAGCTTTCATTGTCTTGGTCATCATTGTCTTCTGTATAATCAAATGTTATTTGTTTTAACATTTTGCGTTGCATAACAGCAGGACAATCAAATTTCGTTATAATTTTCTCACTAAACTTTTCATTTTCCATATCCATTATAAGAATTTCTTCACAAATTTCTTCTACAGTTTCGTCTACATTAGCAAAATCTAATGAGGATTTTATCTGAATTTGTTTATTTTCATTTATATTTTCTTCAGCTCCAATATCTATTATGGCTGTTAAAGTTTGCTCTTCTTCTGTTTTCTTCTCCTGAGAATTAGTTGCACATGTTTTTTCATTTATTTCAATTTTATTGACAATTTCTTCTTCGGTTATAATTTCTAATTTAGGTTTTGTATCAATCTTTTGTAGATTTTCTTCATTGATTTCTATATGGTTTTTTCCTAATTTGTCTTCTAACTCTTTTAGATTAATGCCATTTTGTGGTTCATATTCTTCTAAATTTGCTGCAAAGCTAACCTTACGACTCTGTTGTGCTTCAGCCGTTAGTTCGAAATCCGACCCATTCATCTCATCGCTGAAAAGTTCCTTATTGGCTTCTTTAATTTTATCCGTTATATTGTATTCATTAACGGGTTTCAAAACTGAAAAGCATATTTTTTAAATTATTGTTTAAAATATAAATTTGAAATAAGTTTAAAGGTTTTTACTTACAATACACTTCACAATCTTCATCCGATTCCTCCTGTTCTATTTCATGTTGCTCACTTGCCATGGCTAGGGATTTTAAATTTGAAACTGAGTGTTGGCTTTCTAATAAGGTATGATAATTATGAGCTTTATAGGTCACCAATTTAAAATTAAAGAAAGTGCGTATCACTATAGCTCCCAATAAAAAAAGTAATAAAAATAAAATTAAAAATTAAAGGGTGGCACCATAGGTGACGTAATTTATGATCCTTTATGAACCTATCTTTTGAACCGTTATAGACAAATACTTGAAAGTTGAACAGAATGTCTATTACTATGTCTGTCATAAGAATTAACAATATTTAAAATTAAAAATTAATGGGTGTCCCAGTAGTTGGCTTAATCTGATATATATAGCCAAACTTTTAAACCGTTATCGACACACAGTTGAAATTTACAAAGAACTTGTATTGATAAGTCTGCTATAATAACAAGAATTATATATGAGATTTGAAAATTAAAGGGTGTCCCAATAGTTAATGTAAATTGATATATATGGCCAAACTTTTGAAATGTTACAGATAGACAGTTGAAATTTACAAAGAACCTATATTGCTTATTCCGCTATAACAACAAGGTCAAAGTTTGGATCTATAAATAACAGGGTGTCCCCATTATAGATGTAATTTGACCATTATGTCCCCATCTTTCGAACCTTTACAGACAAACATTTGAAAATTAGACAGAATGTTCACTACTATGTCTGGTATAACCACAAGTATAAATATTTAAAATTAGAAATTAAAGGGTGTCCCAATAGTTAATGTAATTAGATGCATATGGACACACTGCTAAAATTTACAAAGAATCTGTATGACAAAATCCTCTATAACAAGTTTTTAATTCAAAATTTTAATTTAAAGGGTTTCCCAATAGGTGACGTCATTTGATATATATAATCATTGTATAATTACCGCCCTAAAGAAACATGATTTTAAGTTTGTTTCTTTTGAAGGCGGTTTGTTTTTGCAAGAATTATTGTAATTAGTGTGCAATTACATTATGCAACTTTTATCGCTGCAATCTTTCTCGTTTCTTCTTTAAAATTGCTCTTGTGATTATATCGTGCAATTTTTATTGCAGCAATTTGTTTGAATGTAGTACATTCAATGTACAATGTAGCACATTCAATGTACACATTTGTTTACATTTTCAACTTCATAATTAAAACTACAAATGACAGCACAAAGCGAATTTCAAGACTACATATATCGTCGAATTTCTTCTTAAACCACGTAAGCGCCATTTTTTCGAAATTGAATTTTTTGGTTTTTATGGTAGAAAATACCAGTTGCCACCAGACTACATTATCATCTTAACAAGTTTGTATAAAAAATAAAAAAAGACATTTCCAAACCTCGTAATTATAATAGTTTTTGCATTTCAAGTTAAAAATGTTAAAAGTCTCAACCACAAAATTTTCTGTATTTGAGATTAAAAAAATCCGGAAAGTTTCAGGTCAATTGGACCATTTTTGGTAAAGTTAAAAGTTTTTTTTTTGGATAAATATAAAAATAAATGTTAATTTACATACAGACATTTTCTGTTGGCGCTAAAACCACGTAAGCGACAGTTAATTGTAATTAACAAATTTTTATAAAAAAACGTTTCTATACCCTTCAGAGACTTCTCAGCCATATTTTGCAAAAAAAATTGTTTTGAAACCAATATTGAAGAAGTTATTAAGTTTTTCTCGTTTTCTGAGAAACGATTTCTTGGCGCTTACGTGGTTGAAGAATAAACGCGACGATATGTGTGTATCCCTTTTAATTTCTCGCCTAGTACCGAGTTACATTATGAAACTTTTGTCGCTGCAATTCTTCATTAGTAGGCGGGAGGGAAGAATGAGTTAAAAAGAGTACACATATGCATGTACTCTTAAAAATCGTTTTGTTCTCTCATTGGTAGTTTTAATTTTGAAGTTTAAAATGTAAACAAATGTATACATCCATACAAATTGCTGCAATAAAAACTCCACGATATAAACACAGCAGCGGCAAAAGTTGCATAATGTAAAAGGGACAAAGGAATACATATGTACTCGTACATATGTTCGAGTACATATTTTAGACACGGTTGCCCAACAGAAGGCGCTGTTTTAAAATAATGAGAAAATATGAATTACTTGTAGCCAAGTAATCAATTGAATAAAATTTGTATTTGATTTGTATTTTTACTTCTGTGGAATTACATTGTTATAAGAATATTTTAAACAGCTTTTACAGAGCTTTACAATAATTTTTAGAATTTTAGAATTTATATAAATTTTAGAATTTTATCCAGGGATGGGTACTTTTATATAAACTAAATACGTAAGAAACTTAAAATTTGGTGTGGATTACTTTCAAAGCAAAATCGAATAAAATATGGTCAGGTCGCACACAACGTGTGTGGGCACAGCTAGTACTTACTAAAGTCTTATTCTACTTTTTACAATTTTATTCGTTTATTTATTCAGTAAAATATAACCTTTAGTAACTGATTGTACGTACTTTATTGAAAATGTTATAAAATTTTATTAATTAAATGAAATGAAATGGAAAAGCTTCATTCGTTGATATTTCTAAAATATTAGTCGATTTTATTTTAAAAAAATATAGCCTCTTTTTTGTTTTGAAAAAGCAAATTATTTCTTTTAATTAATTAATTAAATGAAATGGAATGGAAAAACTTCATTCAATGATAAAAAATAAAGTTCTTTGCTTTCAAACAGCTTAAAGAATTTCGCTTAATATCAAATGAAAAAATAACATTATAATTTAAACGTTTGACTTTGTTTGCTGGGATGTATATATTTTACACACATATTAAGTACATACTGACACGTTTGTTGTAGTTTGTTTGTATTACAAATACTGTTTTTTATTACATCAATCAATTCAAATCAGTATTTATGTTTTCCACAAATAATTTTTCATCAAGTAAAAGTATTTGTCGCAGCACGTGTATCCTTTTGTTTTTAAACTTTCCGTTTCCGACTTTCTGTATGAATTTAAATGTCACGACTAAGTGGCGAAATTTATTAGCTAACATTGGCACTTTGTATTTAGATGCAAAAGTATGTAGTTTAAGTAAATTTTGTTGCATTTCATCGAACATATTGGTAACTAGGTAATGACAACGACTATTGTGTTTGATCGATGTTTGTTTTTTAGAAAATCTCCATGTGAAAACTGTTTTGTATTTAATGGCCTCAACTATTTATTGAAGTAAACTATACATGCACATGTACATACATATCGTCACCTAAAATGCAAAAGGCCGTAACTACACTTTTTAGTTTTTTACAGGAGAAGGAATAAACGTTATAAATTAAAGGCTACCTAAAACTTAGTATCCACATTTTAGATTCAAACTTAGAAAACAAACATAACACATTGAAAGATAATCAAAGCCAACTTTGTTTTGATTTTTTTGGAAAAGTGCAGTTACGGCTTTTTGGTTTAGTTGACGTTGCAGTTACGGCCTTTTGTTTTTTACCAATAAAGTCGTTATTTTTGGACGTATACATGTAAAATTTGCTGTGTAGATGTCTTTCGGTTAAGTTCGTCATAATCAATCAAAAAGTAAATTTTGAATTTTTGAGTAGTTACGGCCTTTTGCATTTTAGGTGACGATATGTAAATGTGTATCTATGTGTTATCTTGTTAAGTATATAAGAGTTGCTTGTTGTATATTTGTGCTGTTGAAAGGATTATTTGCAGATTGTTTTTTTTTTAAGGAATTTTCATGAAATATTAAAATTTAAATAAAATTGAAAACATATTTTTTTACAACTATTGTCATGTAATTGTACTGGAGCTCATCATCTGGTCTTATTTAAAGCAATTCGTTACATAGATGTGTGACTTGGAGTGGAAAAAGAAACCTTGCTTGAGAAACACAGGTTTTCGTTATAACAACTATTATAGTTTACGTCCAAAAATCGAACAAAAAAAAAAAGTTGTTTCATTTTTCTTAAATTGTTCAGTAAACATACAATATCGAGCAGAACAAATGCAACGCTGTATCATATGATATTGGACTTCCGATCAATAAGCTTATTATCTTTCCTGCTCAAGACGCTGGAAAGACTAATAGACGTACATATAAGGCATGCCTACCTGAGGGGCCGCTTAATGAAAACAGCTCTTCATGAGATAGTTAGGGTTTTACAGATATCTCTTTTTGTAATAAACGGAACACCTTGGCGGCCTTTTTAAATGTAGGTGAGCAGTCAATAACATGTCAGCGACTGCCATCACTCAGGCACTTCTGGCCTTGAGGTGTTGAGGATTACATCAAAGACTGGCTATTAACTATATTGAAGTCAAGCTATGTAACTGGAAAATTCGGTAAGAGTGAAAAGTCAATATGGTAGGAGTAAATTGATTAAGACGGAACTGGTACTATTTATCACTAATGCCAGGGTTCAAAACTTTAACGTCCCACAGATACGGGGTCAGGAGCTGCCTTTATGACTTGTTCCCAAAATAATTGTGAAAGGCAAACACAGGGTAAGGATCTGCCAGCACATACACAATCTCAACCAGAATCTTACAAAGAGAACAAAACATGTAAATATTTTAAATCAGTAGCATACCAGCTTTCAACAATGTAGGTTTGTATCACTTGGCTAAATATTTAGCAACCCAATTCATTTTCATTTTAACCACTTCTTTTGGTTGAGGGCCTTTGATTATATGTATACTGACTTACGGATTGTTAGTATGGCGGACAGTTACAAACAAAAAAAAAATGGGGTTGACAGTTGTATTGGTATTAAGAGCTGTTTACTTACTAGTCCCTCAGAGACTCTGAATGCTATAGCTAATTCCTATATACCTTCATTTAATTGTCTGCAAACGGATAATGGATAGTAAGGATTGCCTTCAGATTTTAGGGTTTCCTCCGACTACTTAATACCACACTCAAACTTTTATAGCTTATGCAGGGTATCGCTTCCTTCTAGGCAGTAATGAAAAAGGTGTAAAACTGTGTATTACTGCAACACCAGGTTCGAAGATGACCTATAGTGTTAACTTTTTTCTTCCCAAGGATAGGCTATCCTGTCACTGAGATCACATATTACATCTTCAATTTTAGTAGGACATTGTTAGGATGCCTTATCCCTGATATTACACTAGTTTAGGTCAGCATATAGTAATTTTTTGTGAACGAACAGTTGGATTTTATTATTATTTATCTAATGCTGCATTGGTCGCTATGCCGCTTATGGCCATGATTCACTATCATACTCAGTCGTACGATTTGTCAAAAATTGCAAGTGTGCTCAAAAAGTATGACAGTATGGATGTGAAAAGTGAGTGTGTGTGACAGACTTTTTGACAGTCTTTTGAAAAAAATAGTATTTTTCTATGATAGTGTGTTGTATGATAGTGTGTTGAAACGACTTTTTAAGTAGGACAGAATTCTGTCAGATTTTTTTGTGATTAAATCGTACGATTGTGTAGGATAGTGAGTCCTGGCCTTTAATCTCATTAGAAATATTTTCGGGTATTACCTTCAAAGGTCTCAAGAAAAATGTGGACGTGCTATAATGACAAGCGTGCGGTCCAATTGGTTAATAAAAATAGGAACGATATCTCAAACCTGCTGGCTGTACTTAAGGGTCATTAGGCGATCGGCATACATGCTAATAGGCTGAGTCTTCCGTATAATAGACACTGTCGGTACAGGCAAAAAAGAAATGGTGTGTAACCTTCTGTGCGAGTCCCAAGCAAACATAATAGATGACCTGATTTATCGGTTACCACACTAATAAAAATTAAGTATAATTTGTTTTAGTTTAATATTTTATTTTAGCAAGAAACAAATTCAACTCTGCTAGTTTAATTTATGTTTTTTGAAATTTTTATTTTCCATAAAACTGTTGTTAAAACTAATAATTTGTTTCAGATCTGCAGAGCATAGAATCAACTAATTACGTAAGGGTGTTCATGGATATTTTGTTCCATCCTTATCTCCAAATTATTTGTTGTTTCTTTTTAACTGCCCATTCTACTAGCTCCCTCAAGGGTTTTCTAAGGGGTTAATATAATGAAATTTTTTTTTTTCAAGAGAAGTACCACTCAGGCAGAAATGCCTACATTAACTGTGGTACTTCCTTTGGAAAGGGATAGTAGTAGATAAGACAGATGGTTAGTGATAGTAAAGCTTCGATTCTGGCAACACTGCAATTGCACGTTATGATTACTTTTAGAACAGTATTGCAGCGCCTCTGGTGTTATTTAGGCGAATTAGTTTTGAAGCTAGCATAGCCAATTTATAATTATTTTACTTCGCCGGCGATTTAGTGCTATGTGGTTATACCGGCGAAGGAGGGCGCTGTGATATGCATTATTATAAAGAAAAATTAATACATTTTAGAAAAATTGATGTTGCCACGGCTGAGATTTGAACTCGTGACCATTTCTTAGTAGTCAACGTGCTAACCACTTAAGCTACAGCACCCTCAATTTGAGGCCTTATGCTCCTTATAGGAACGACAGCAATATATACATACATATATAATATCCGCTTAGAATGCTACGAGCTACGCCAGTTAGGTCCTTGAAGTCATCTTAAGGGAAATCAAGCCTGTTCTTATTTTCTAACAATAGTTTTGTTTATTAATCGGCCTACGACTAACTGTATTTCGTTACGTTTTTTTGTGCCAAAAAATATATGTAAGTAAATATAAATATTTTTTATAAAACTATCCATACATAAAACACAAGGCGAATTCATAACAGGTAAACTCGAGAGCTCAGCTGACTATTTTTTGTCTCCATCTTCCAATGTCAAAATGTTCCTTATTTTTTTTTTTGACATCCGAAAATGATTTAAACAAAAACAAAATGTACGTATTTTTATTACAGAGTTGTACTTTTTTTCGCCGCGAGTCAACATTGTTTAATGTGTCATGCATAAAACTGTGTCGCAAGCTGACGAAAGGGGCCTTATCTTACCAGGGGTCGAAATTGAGTTTTCGATGTTTTTCGATAAAGTAAAAAATTCTGGATAGAAAGCAAAAAAATCTGGCGTTTTGATGTTTTTCGTTCAAAGAAATAGTTTTAAGATAATCGAGGTTAAAGTTGGACAACTAGTTTGACTGCCTAATTGAATATGTTATATGAGCCGTTTATTTTGAAAATGGTAAAAGTCACTTTCCGAAAATACCAAGTTAATTATAATATTGATTACAATTTAACGGTATTTCTTCATTTTTACAAAAATCTGCAATCAAATGTTAAGCGCCACTTACCCAATGATCATGAATGGCTTTGAGAAAACCAAAATATATGTATATACACTCTAATCCTTAAATATATCGATTTAAAACGAAAGTGACTTATGCCACTTTCAAAATAAACGGGTCATATATTTTGTAGTTGATCTCAAGATATCGTTTGGTGCAACAGAAAACATGAATTTTTTTTTTGTCCCGTATAAATATTTTAACCTGGCAAGATAAAGTCCCTTTTGTCCGCTTGCGTCATATATATCAACGATATTTATAATATTGATATATGTTGATATTTATTTTAGAGTATCGATTTTGGGTTATCAGTGATTTTGAGGCAATGACACCCTGATGAACTCAATCACACTCAAGGTAGGTAAGTTAAGTTTTTTTTAAATAAATTAAACAAATGTTGTTATTCTTGTATTCAACAGCTGCCCCTAAGGCCCCTTGTCCTAGCTCTCTGGCCAGTTAGGCAGAACAGCATCTATGTCAACCCCTCTTTAAACACTCCAAATGTAAGTTTTTCCGTATACGGTGGTTTAATTAAGTCGTACGTATTTAATTTAAGTCGTACACTAACTTACCCCTGGCAGTTTTGTGGTATGAATTTGGTATACGTATAGTATTATTTGAACTGTAAAACATATCGACATTTTTACTCGATGTATATCGATACTGTGAAGAAATATCGACTAAATATTATTTTAATATAAATTAAAGTTACGAAAAACTAAAAAACAATATTTTTGTTATTAAAAACTAAAATTACGGAATATAGTTTTAAAAAAAGTTTCCATTGAATTGTTACCCACTGTACATCGATATATATTTTCAATTACCCATCCCTAATTTGTTTTTACTACAGAACTTATTACTTAACTAGCTTTGCACGCCACTTCGGGAGCGTCCTTGTAATATTTTGTTCGATTTTGCTTTGAAAGCAATTCACACTAAAAACCCTTACTTTTTAGTACCGCCTTAAACTATGCTTCAGTTGTGGTTATGTATTTACTTTATAAAACAGTGCCATCTATTAGAGGTTAGTGCTTCAGTTATGGTTTATATATTTACTTTACTACTAAAATAACTGCGTACTTTTACTGCTTTTTCTCTACTTTCTCTTGAAAGTAAAATATTTATGCGGAAGAAACTATGCTATATTGGAATCAGGATATTAAGGTATGTCCTCAGAAAATTTTGTTAAAATCCATCCAGTAGTCTTTACGTTATGCGAACGCAAAAGAAAAGCAGACAGACAGACGGAAATAAGTTACTATTTTATTATATGCATAGAATTAATTGGAATTCATACAAACACAAAATTGGATATTAGTGAAGACTGGGTATCTTTTGGCAGTTCCTGGAGAAGTTTTCTATTTATTTAAGCCGTAAGCTAAAAACATTATAGAGATGAAAATTAAATATTGTTACGAAAGAAGACTTTATTCATTATAGGCTCTGAACCACAATACTCTCGAACAACAACAACATTAATGGTTTGTTTTCTTACAATGATGAAAGAAAGAAACAAACAATAAAGAGTAACGCCTTAAACAAACATTCGCATATACACACACACATTAAATAAACACTCATCAGTTAAATACACAGCCACATACATAAATACAAGCATAAACAGCCACACATACAGGTATAAAGAAATAAACAGACCCATATACAGGTATAAAGAAATAAACAACCACACAAACAGGTATAAAGAAACAAACAACCGCACAAACAGAAAACAAGAGCAATAACAATCGAACCTGCCAGACCTGTCTCGAATAGAACATTCTGGTGCTTTTAAATCACCTATATAAGTGAATCGTGCTGGCGAATAGTATGGCAGTATTAATTTAAAAGTCAAAGAGTTAAGTTGTCGAATTTTAAGAGCGTTTAACAGTTTGCAGTATTTTTGAACAGGGGTGTTAAATAAATAAAGTGACTTACAGTAAAAGTAATAACAGTGTGTATTTATTTTGCAATTAAAATAACCCAACGTAAAGTAAAAACGTAACAATATGTTTTTATATTTCTATCTTTTAACCTTTTACCCCAAATTTGGTAAATAAAAGTTGTGTTTTAGATTGTTTAATAAACTCTTTATTTATTTGCTTTTTTATTTTGTTTAAAATTATTTTACTCATAATTATTACACAGTTTTAAACTTACGTATCTTAAAGTCAATGTTTGTTTGTTTATTTTCAAAAGCTCTTAAGTATTGTATAAATTATAAAATTAATAATGTGAGTATGATCAAGGCAATTTAATTACTCAGGTGGTGGCAATGGCGACTTCATTAAATTGCTGCTTTGCTCGAAATACCCGTGTTTAAATAATACTAGCAGTGCCCGTCGTCGTTCTATAAATATTTTATTCAAATTTGCCACTTGATTTGAAAGTAATTCACACCATCCTAGTAGTAAAATTTATTTATGTAATAAGTGTTCTAAATTTGAACCAAGGTACTAAGGTACCTGGCCAAAAAATTTAATGCGTCGATTAGTTTTACATGATGCGGACACAGACAACATACAAAAATTCCATAATTCTGTAATTTGTAAATTTCAGAATTTTGGAACCTATCGATTACTATCTGCACCAGCAAAAAAATATTCAAAAAATATTTTATGTACAGACACCGTCGTTTTACAGCTTTGTTACTATGTGTAGAGATGTATGGACGAAGCAAATTGCCATCACCTGGTAAATAAATTCGTCTTGAGTGTGAAAATTCGTTATTTTTTAATTTTTGTTTTATTTAGTTGTATTATTTTTTTTGCGAGTCTAGTGCTTTTAAGCTTTTTGGCACATTTTAATGAGCTGTTTTTTTTTTTTGAAGCGCTTATGTATTCTGGATGCCTTGTTAAGGTATTATTAAAAAATAAAACTAAAGCTTAAAAAAATAAATTGAATAAATACTTTCCTTAAAGAAGCAAATTTGAATTCCGTAACAAAAAACTAATTCGCTTTGTTGGCATTTATGAAATCAAAAAAAAGAAAAAAAAAAAAAATTCAGATGAATTAATGGTATGAAAGAGGAAAGTTAATTCGAGTCGAACAGATTTGTATTAACTAATAAATATACATTAAAATTTTATAAAAGCTGCACAATGGGCCAGAATCGAAAACAAATCGGACATTTTGAAAAGATCACGGCAAGATATAAATATTGATGCGAAACTCTCTAGATCTCTCAGGAATTGTGGGTTCCACTTATACACGTTAAAGTGTAAAACGTTGGTTTTTTTTTACTTTTTTTACCGATTCAAAAAAAAAAAAATCTCCTTTAACCATATAAAATTAAGCTAACAATTTAAGCTACTGTTCTTTTGAAAACCAGTTTAGTCGCGGTGTATCAAATTGGTGTTTATAAAGAATAATCAAGAAATCAATTTCGTTAAAAAGAATGAGATACAATTTTATTTTATAATCATAAAAACAATACTAATTTGAACATTTTAAAAGAACTTAAAAACAAAAACGCAGTACATAAAATATCTATACATATAATAAATAAGTAACACATTTCCGTCTGTCTGCCTGTCTGCTTATCATTTGTGTTCGCATCACGTAAAAACTACTGGATGGATTTTAACAAAATTTTGTAAGGAGGTACCTTAGCATCCTGATTCCAATATAGGATACTTTTTTTCCGCAAAAATATCTCATTTCCAAGAGAAAGTGGAGAAAATGCAGTGAAAAAACGCAATTTCCGGTTTAGTAGTGGAACTTTCGGTTTAAAACTGGGATATTTTAAACACTTTTGCGTAACATTAGCCGCCAATTGAAAAAAAATTGTATTTTTACTTTATTTTTAGAATTTTTTATAATTTTTACAATTTTATCCAGGGATGGGTACCTTTATATAAAGTAAATACATAAACCATAACTGAAGCACTATAAAAGTAAGAGTCTTATAATTGGTGTGGCACACTTTCAAAGCAAAATCGAGCAAAGTAAAGTCAGGACGCCCACGATGTGGCGGGCACAGCTAGTTTTTGTATAAGACAATAGTTTTAAATTCACGATCAAAAAGAAAAAGTCGGAATATTATTAATATTAAGTTACTAACTATCCCTGGTGCGCTTCGCTACACCCATCCGCAAAAAATACATAAACAAGTATGGCTAACCGTTAACTCGAAAACGCACGCTATTCTCACCACAAAACTGTTTCAGTTTATATGCAAGGTACGACGCCCACTGTTCCCATCCAATCTGTTTTTTGGCTAGACTATGCGTAATAACACGATAATAATATTTTACTTTTTATGGGAGGTACCACTCCCACTATCATAATCCAGTCTGTATTTTCAAAATACTATTTTGCTATTTTAATTATTTGTTTATTTATTTTTTTGCTTTGCATATTAGTATCAATTTACTGAAAGGTAAACATTTTGAAGCAGAAATACGAGATTAGGGAAATTTTGTGGTGTGGTTGCCTTCTATAATTAAACCAAGAAGAAGAATCCGGATTTTGCCAAAACGGCGTGCTTTTAAAGATATAAGGGCAGAAAGTTTCGCTCTCTTGAAATATCTGGAACAGTCTAGAACAGTCGAGAGCATTACACAACATTCTAGAACACCTAGAAAATGCTGGACCATAAGGGAGGCAATTAAAACACTTTCAAATGTTGTGGAATAGGCTGAACGATGGATGATAGAAGACAAGGTTACGCCATTTCGAAAATAAAATTGAGATTTTGTGCGCATGTGAGCCTAATGACTTCACGAAACAGTCTGTTAATAATTGTGATTGAGAGTAAAACTATAAATTAAAAGAGCTTTCAATATAAATTATGAAAGTTTATTTGCAGGGTTGCCGATTACTTAGATTTATTTGTCCGTACTTATTTGAAGCAATTTGTTGATTACAGACTTGGCAACCTTACATTGGCCGAACAACGTCATCTAACGGGAAAACAAGCGTCTGGTGTAATCTTGTCTTCTTTGGGTGAAACATTCGAAATCTTTTTTCTCTCCCTGAGTGAAGCTGGAACCTCAGCTAATACATATATAATAATTTCCTATAGTTAAGATCGAACAGTTTTAAAGGTTTGGTAATTGTTAAAGTAGAAAAACCTTTTTATTCAAAGTTCTGTTAAGGCCAGGGGCCGAATTACCGCATACGTGAACGAGTAAGCTATCGTATCGAATAAAATTTCGTCACGTATCGAATGGATGTATTATAGCATTCGATAGCAGACGTATCGAAATTTTTACTCAATGTGTATATCATTCTGAGGTGAATGACACTAAAAAGAAGAAAAAGTGTGTATATGTTTAATACAAAATAAAAAAACACAAAACCAATTTATCGCAGTTATCTAAATAAATAAGTGAATTTTAACATTTTAAAAAGCAAAAATTATAAAAGAAATCATATACTGCGCCATAACATCTTTTTGTTTTCCATTTATTTTGTTGATGTTAGTCCTATAAACGATTATAATTTTCTTTGATTATTTTGAAATTTAAATATTAAATAATAATATTATTATTAAATATAAATATAATAATAATATTATTAAATAATACTTTAAATATTATAATAAACATAGATTTTATTTTTTTTGCAGACACGTTTTTTGCACACACAATGTTTTCGATCAGTCTTGAGCAAACGAGTAAAATGTAAACAGCTGGCACTCGATTATACCTACGTTAACGTATGCTATCATCTCAAATTTCGATAGTACCTCTTCGATAACGAGTGCTGTAATCTCAAAAAGAAAAATTACGAACGATTTTGCTCGTTCACGTGTGCGATAATTCGGCCCCAGGATTCACTATCCTACACAATCGTACGATTCAACCACAAAAAAATCTGACAGAATTCTGTCCTACTCAAAAAATCATTTCAAAATGGCGTTTTAGATGCCACACTATCATACAAAACAAGGTTATGCAACTCTGATCGCATGGATTATCAAAACGTACAGACCTGTCAAAAACTCTGTCACACACATACATTTCTAATCCACAGTATCATACTTTTTTGGCCCACTTGCTGTTTTTGACAGATCATGCGATTGAGTGCGATAGTGAATCATGGCCTTTACACGCTAACGAACAAACGCGACAAATTGTGCATTTTCAACTAGTTTTAAAAAATGAAAAAAGTTTAAAAAATAAATACTTACAGAAATCATTTAATACAAAGATTTAAAAGAAAAAAATATTTTAAAATACTTTTTTTTTCTATTTATAAATTGTTGTTTTGTTTTTAATTCGTTTTGTAACTTAAAAGATAAAAATTAGTTATCGAAATGTGTAAATATTTTATAAATTATTAAGGTTATTATTGTAAGATATTTTACCCTAAATTATTAACTATAAACAGTGAATGAAAGTGTGGTCATTTATTAAAAACTTATGATAAATGTTTAACATAATAATTAGACAATTTAAAGTTTACATTTGTAATAAAGGTTTAAAAAATATATAACTGAAATTAGAAAATGTTTCTAATGTATTCGCTTGTGTTCGAAAAAAATTCGAAATTTAAACAGATTTGCTTTATTCTATCAGCAGCTTAGCAAAGCGCATGAACCAGGGATGATAAATTCAGTACAACTGCAATTTTTCCCGTACAATTCAAATTCCAAAAGTACAGCAGTACTCCACTAGCATATTTAGTAGAATTGAAAAAAATTGCAATTGTTATACCCTACACCATAGGTGGAAATATAAGTTTGTCATTCCGTGTGTAATTTCGACCCCATAAAGTATTTATTTTGTTTATTTTATTAGAATTATATAACACAGTATAATAAAGAATTACAATCAGTTGCTATATATGTATATGTAATATCATATAACAAAAGAAAAGATAGTACGAGCAACTGAGGGCTTAGACTTTATAGTATATATATTCTAGACCAATATACATAGAGAAGTTGATTTAGCGATGTCCGTCTGTGTTCAGGTTGAAATCAACTTTGCCAAGATACAGAAAATTTAAGCCCACCAATCTGCCAGGCATAGTTTCGAAAATTTTGCTATTGCAATTCAGCCACATCCGACCATTCTATTCGTGGCTGCGGGTAAAAATAACGCCTATCTATAATTTTTCCAATTTTTTACTTTTTTAATTTTTTTGGTTGTAATGATTTTTGATAGTTTTTTGGTAGTAAATATTAGGCGGCGACCAATAGACAGACCACTTACAGATCTCGGGTGGCAATAAGCCCTTGGAAGGGGCGATTTTCTTGATAGGAGTTTTTCTGCTTTGATTTATATTAAATGCCTTTATAGAAAGCAAAAAACATAGACCCACAGAGCGGCCACTGAGAACCAGGAGCGGTCAGTAGGCTTCTTTGGGGAGGGGTTGCAATATGGGCAACATTTTTTAAAGGTTTTTTCCCTTTAGTCTGACCATTCTAAGTCTGACCATTGCAGGACGGTCCAACGGAGACTAAAGGGAGTTCGATGAGCGTTTTCGAAGGGAGGTGGTTGTTTAGGGTTAATATTGAGTTGATTTTTCTTTGGCTTCGTCGCTTTTATTTTGCTTAGGTCTGACCGTTTGAGTACCAATAATTTCAGCGCGGGCCACCTAAAGCGGCAGTGTGGGGCGGCCAGAACCCTCTTCTAGTAGCAGAGCAATATTCTATTCGTTTTCTTCTCGTTTTTATTCCTTTTTGCTTCGATTGGTGTTCACACAAAAAAGGCAATTCTTTTATACCAATGAAACTCAACAACGTCCAACAAGGGGTGGAGATTCGGTACTCGAATATAGAACTCTTACTTGTTTTAATTTATCTACTTTTAATTTAAGATATTTGTGATTTTTCTTTTTTTAATATGCAACTTTCTGAATATAATCGAAGCTTTTTAGCAGATTAAGACATGGTGTCAGGTAATCACAAAGACAGCTCAAACGCGGAATTAAACTATTTTCGAGTTATGATACTAAATGTGGTTACCTCGTTATTTTTAATTTATCTCGCATAAAATTATTTCGTGAATAAAAAAAAGCTTTATTTTAATTTTAGAAAACTGGAAAAATTTCTTAGAATTTTCTATTGATAAGATTGCTGCTATATTCTTTGTCCAATTTTTTAAGCCCGAACAAAATGCCGCACCCTAATGTACAAACATCCTTATATAAGTAAATAGGTATTCTATTAATATATAAATATTTATGTATCTAAAGAGAATTTAATTCTTGTTGTATTTATAATAAAAAAATATATTTTTTTAAAAAAATTTCGCTTTTTAGTACAATAGAGGTGAAAAAGTAAAATTTTCTTAAATTAGTTACAAGTTTTGTAATGCGATTTATTATCCCTGGGCAATTTAAGGTCATATTAACTCCGCCTTAACTATTAAGGAAAATCATTAAACCTTGGTCGAACGACGATACAACCAGGTTTGAATAGAACCAAGGCGAATTAATACCAGGTGGAGGCGTTAGCCCAGCTGACTGTTTTTTGCTCTTTGTGTTTTGCTAATGCCTTGTCAAAAATACTTTGTTTTATATCTGCTAATAGAATGTCAAAGTTCTTGTTTTGTTGTAGTAATTGTTGTCGTACTGCTCACACCTGGTATGATTTGGCCTTGATTAGAACCTAAGCTATACAATAATACAATGTACGTATTATGTAAAGAGTATTTCCATAGATACGAGATACACAATAATACAGGGTTTGTGAATTAAACAAATGTTTTATTAAATTAATTCTTATTAAATTAAACTATTATTAAAAATGTAAACTGTGCATTAAACCAATTGCTAATAATATATTTAATGATTTTCGTATAAGTGAATGTGTAGGTATATAATAAATAATAATAAGTTTATTTTTACAACCATGCTTCTTCATTAATTTTTATATGTATAAATTAAAAACTTAAAATCAAAGACTTAAAATTAAATTAATTAAGAAAATTATAGGACAAAAGTTATTTCCATTCTTAGTCGTATTTAAAATTGTGGACTTTTATACTCTCCACCATTTATTATTTAAGGCGTAGTACCAATTTTCATTTTAATTAACTAAGAATATACTATTTTTGGGAAATGGAATTTCAGTGAGAGGAAAAATAAAAGAATAGAAGGATATCATTAATTTCGAATAGTTCCTTTTATTATTTAAAATGTTCTCATCGTCAGAATATATATATGTATGTACATACAATCTAGGGTTTTGTTAAGGCCTACAATTCACAATAAAACCCAACAAAAATTTAAAAAAAAGCAGAGACTTTTGAGCGGAACTCGATGGACTTTATAAGTAATGTTTTAACGGACGGCTTGAAGAATAATGTGGGTACGGTAGCGGAAGTCTACTTAGGGGATACGTACATACGCAAGTCAGATTCTAGTGGTTTTGAAATCCACCTAACGAGGAGGTTACAATTTATATTGGCAGTCAGACTAACCCCCGGGGGTTCCAATTGTCACTGCAGGAATAGCAAATGCTTTGCGCGGTTCACTCGGGGAAAATAGGGGCACCAGACGCTAGGGTTCCTAGAGCCTAAATCTGGAAGAAAATGTCTGTGATAAAAATCGCGGGTCCTCTTCGAGGCCCGACCAGTGCCCAAAGGACTAGTACCACGGGAATCGGTGGCCCCACAGAGAGCCTATCCTCTCTGTGACCGATTATTGGTGAGGTCCCCTTCGGGGGTACACGTGGTGGTTGTGGTTTAAGATCGATTTATGAAGGTGCAAGGTCGATCAAGTGTGCTGTTGCACTCTCAACAGACGGAGTTTGGATAGTCTCCAAACCCCTAAGCAAGAGGTTATAATGTGGATCTAGGCTTGCCATATTATATAAATTGCTACTCATTGTGACTGTATCACACACAAAAAGCGATTGGTGGCAATCGTAAAGTGTTGTTATGCTACACAATGGGGGCGTTAGTCTACGCCCAAGTTTTACTCGGTGGTAAGACCACCGTGAGGTTAGGCCGAGTAGGCAGGTACTCACGTTAATCTTGTTCCACAATTGACAGTCAGACTTTAAAGAGTCATAGCTTCATGTCAAGGCTGATAGGCAAGTGAAAAATGGCTTTTGATATAATAATGATAAGAATATGCTGGTATCAATGCAATGGCGAGGAGAAGACATTAGTGATGAACTTAATTAAGTTCTGCACAGAACTATGAGAAGAGAAAAAGATCAGTGAAATAACCGATTAGTGTCTATAAAAGGAAGCTTAGATTATTCTTGGTAAAACGAATCAGAGCTGGAGAGATAGAGTTTTGTTACAGGCTTGACATTGAAAGGAAAGGTTTAAGTAGAAAAGTTCTCAGGGTATTTATAGAAGTAATTATGGTCATTGTTATAAAAAAAGTTTTTTATACCATTCGTAATTTAAGTGAAATATTGATCGGTATATTGTAGGCAAGATCGTAAGTGTTGGCTATGAAAATCATCATAGTTTTCGATCAATAAGATTATTTTGCAGATAAAATATATTTCTAAGTTTGTTTGTTCTGAAAGACACTATTTAGAACCTGGTTTAAAATTCTGTTAATTTGGCCAATTCTACTAGAGGAAGTTGATCATTTAAAAATTTACAATAAATTCTAAAGAAACCGTTGCGTCCAAAAAAAGATACTGTATGATAAAATATTTGGATTCTGCACCGCTACATATTTTTTCGTGAAGTTTCACAAAAGGCCGAGTTCATGCGATCAATATTATGACTGTTGACGCTATAAAAACGATCATTCCCTAAATTATTGGCCGCTATGTGGAGACATATTATTGAAAATTATCTCAAATATTGAGAATAAATGTTTTAATCTATGTTTACTTTGGAAACCAAATTTTTTTAATCCCTATATTTTTTTAATCCCAATTTTATTGAACAACGCAATTTTTTTTGTAGATTTTTAATATTTTGTTTGTCTTAAAAATTTTATTTGTCTTACACTACTTCTTGACGAGCCATCGATATGTTCAGCCACAGAACAATTTCATGTGCACATAAAAATGGCTTGTAAAGAACAAATTGAACAAATACCCTCTGCTTTCCGAAAAGCATTCAAAAGTTATTGACGGAAAATTATACTCAGATGCAACGTAACTATTCTGCACAGTAAATGAAATAAAAAAGACAGAAATGTTAAAAATTTTCTCAATATCTCAGGAACCAACAGAGATTTCAAAACAATCTTTGTGTGACTTAAAGGTAATTTCAGTGCAAATTTGTTATGATTTCACTAAATCATATTGGTCAACTGTTAACGAGTTAAAGAAATACATGTTGTGCCACTTCCTTCATTTTTGATATCATTTTATCTCGAAAACTAGAATAAATTTTACAGTTGCTCAAGTTCAACAGTTGACCTGAGTTTGTAAACTAGTTTTATACATTTTAAATATTTTAAGAAATTAAAGTTTGGTGGAGAATAAATTTTTTTCAATCTTATATATTTATGTATTTTAAAAATATTTAAATATAGGGAAAAGTACAAATTATATTCAAATAGGCGAAAAATAGAAAAATTAGATAGAGAAAATTTGGTACAATGAATTAAAAACGAAAAAGTGCAATAAAAACTGCGTTGCATTTTGTTGATAAATAATTTTTTGTTTTTTAATTTTGTTAAATATAAATATAAAAACTATACCTAATATTACAAAAAAAAATTATGTAGTCTTTCGTATCAATTATAAAAAAATAAAAATTAGTACATTTGTTTTATTTTTTTTTAAATTCATTAAATACTTTACAAATTAAATTAATATTTATAGTACAGGTTTTAATTATTTATTACTTTTTGTATTTTTATAAAAAAAACATTAAAAATATTTCAAACAATTTGCTTTTTAAAAAGGTGGGGAGTAGAGAGAAGTAAATAGAAAACAAATATATAAAATTAAAAAAATAAAAAAAAAAAATAAATTTTAACAAAAAAATTTATCATTTATTACTATTTAATTACCACCATAAAATTCGATTTAAATTTGTCTCAATATCTTCAAAAAACATTGATTTGTTCCTTTAAATTTAAATTATTTGAAAAAAATATATATATTTTTATGTAAACAGTGGTAGATGGTAGAAGTCAAACCCTCGATAGCCCTTGGCAGCCAGCCATATGTAGACAACATGATAAGCTCCTGGTATAAAACATATAAGACCAGCTACAAAGAAGACTACACCCTGAGAGGTGTTCGCAGGATCGGCAACGGCAAAGGTACCCATTACAAATAGACCAGTGCCGACAATTAACAGGGTAACGGCTGCCAAAACAGTACGCCAATTTTCTCGTACTTTGGGATGTCGCCAACAATATGTGCTGACTTCATCTGTTGATATATTGCCATATTCTTGTATTAAGGAATCACTGTCACGTGAAGTTGTGTCTTCGGCATATTTATTGTATCCCCTGAAAATAAAAAATAAATAGAACTTTATCACTGCTTAATATTTATAGGGTTTTAGTTAACAACTTCATTTAAAAATAGCATTAAATTGATGGGATTTGTTCTGCCAGTAAATAAAATACTGTTGTCATACCTTTAGGTGAAGACCATCGTCACTGACTGTTGGTTTGGTACGTTTGGCGAGCGCTTTAATTATATTAATTTATTAAAATTAAAAATTAATTTATTAAAATTAAAATAGTAGAGTACTATTTAAATCGCGGCTTGAAATTATGTCTTTACATCGAAAGCGCTCGCCAAACGTACCAAACCAACAGCCAGTGACGACGGTCTTCACCGAATAGTACTTAATGTGCTCTCAAAAATCATATAAAGAACACTAAAAATAGAAAGTAAAATGGGTTTCTGGAAAATTTAAAAAAAAAATCCTTATTAAGTTTTTCAACAATTCATCATCAAAGACTTCTACTTGAAAGTTCAAACCAACCAAGTTCATATTATTCATTAAGACTGTCCACAACTGGGGATTCAGGGCACCCGGTTTAGGGTGCCTAACTAAAAGGAGACGAAAAACAAGAAAAATTAACTCAATAAAATAGATTTTTCATGTTTTTAATAAGATTTTTTGGCTTCACCCTTGTATGTATGTGTTTGATACAAGAAAAATGTGGGCATGTAATCTAGAATTTTTTTATGAAACCGCCAACTTTGTTAGGATAATAATAACAAAACACTGTAATAAATAAATTTATTTATATTAAAAACAAGTCCTACATAAACGCCTACTTTTGTACAATACTTTATTGCATGTTGTATGCTGCAGAGACTTAAAAGATTCTTTTCATTAAATAAACGTAGCATTTTCTTAAAGTATTCATTGAACAAGATCAGAGTTAATACGAAATATTTCTTTGCTTCAGTTTTATATTTAATTTTATTTAATTATTGTACATTATTCTAATTATAATTTTAACAATGAGGCAAGTTGTTTATTTGTTGCTAATCTTCTGAAAAGCAACAAGGATCAAGAAAAACAAAGAATGGAAAAGGCTTAGATAATATTAGTTTGATTAGAGGCGTGTCCCACTTCGACATCCCTTCGGTCATCAATGAATTCAGGCTGCCGAGTTGAGATTTACGACTACCTTACTTTTGTTGAGTCTCGTACTCTCGACTGTTGTGATTTCAGGCTGACGATTGTTAACTGTCCAACTTATTTCTCATCATAGCACGCATTTGTCTAAAACTTATAACCCCTAAAGCATTCACATTTAACATATGTCCGTCCGTGGTCCTAAGTCTTATGCTAGCCACACACAATGTGCGTCACCGACTCAGCCTTTTCCAGCTACATACTGCAAATATTATCTTCCTAACGAACCCCTATAATATTAAAACACCAAGGTGACTATAATATCCAAACATTTTTCTGGCCTCGCGAGGGGCCCTTTGAGCACCATTCGAACCAACCTATATGTGGTAGTATACCTCCAATTCTTCATGTAGGAGCTTTGCTCGCTCGAGGCCATTGCCCAGTGCATTTCTAGGATCTGTTTCTGGCTCGTTCGTCTGCTGTGCATATCTGTTTTTTAACCCACATTAACGTTATCTCATTTACTGAGGCACATTCGTTTTAGGACGTATTCAATCAATAGTTAGGAATAGTTCACTTGACTCATGCGTTTCATAACCGACTGGTTGTCGAGTGAAATGAGAACCTTACTTTTCTGAAACCGACTTTCTAACAGGTGATCCAACGCATTCAAAAGTTTATTTAAAACTCCGTTTTAATAAATTGTTTCCAGTTTTCGAGATATACTTTATATCCAAAATAAAGAAAGTTATTTCTAATTTGCGAGCTTATAGGTTCCAAACAAAACAAACAAAAATATAAGAATTTTGCTTAACATATTTTTGCCATCAATTTCTCGATAGCTTTAAAACTACTAAACAAATTCACAAATAATGTTTCATTGGTAAATGTAATACTAATTTTTGAAAATTTTCCCTAACCATTCATTTAGGGTAAACCGTTAAAAAATTAGGCTAACGCAAAATATGATATCAATGGTATCATTAAATGAACCTGTTCAGGGACTTTTTTGTAGACAACACTACCTGCGAAGCTTTTAAAACAATTCTATGATGAAGACTACGTAATTACCAACAAAAACAGCCAGTCATGTGGCATGCAGAAGCTTATTAATCTATATATATATAATAAAATAGTAAGTTATTTCCGTCTGTCTGTTTTCATTTTTATTTTTTAAAGAGAAGTACCACTCCGGCAGTTAATGCCTACATTAACTGTTGTATTTCCTTTGGAAAGAGATAATAGTAGATAAGACAGGTGGTTAGTGATAGTAAAGCTTCGATTCTGGCAACACTGCAATTGCACGTTATGATTATTTTTAGAACAGTATTGCAGCGCCTCTGGTGTTATTTAGGCGAATTAGTTCGAAGCTAGCATAGCCAATTTATAATTATTTTACTTCGCCGGCGATTTAGTGCTATTTGGCAATACTGGCGAAGGAGGGTGCTGTGATATGCATTATTATAAAGAGAAATTAATACATATCAGAAAAATTGTTGTTGCCACGGCTGAGATTTGAACTAACTACTTAAGCTACAGCACGTGTTCGCATCACGTAAAAACTACTGGATAGAATTTAACCGGAACGTAATTTCCGGTTTTATGGTACTGAAATTTTCGGTTCAAAACTGCGATATTTTCAACAAGGTTATATTTTCAACACACCTTTTTATTTTCTTAATTAGGATATTTTTTGAAAAACCGTTGCGCAACATTAGGCGCCAATTGAATAAAATTTGTAATTGATTCGTATTTTTACAATAATTTTTATATACATTTTTATATACATTTTAGAATTTTATCCAAGGCTGGATACCTCTATGTAAAGAAAATATGTATCTGGATAGATTTTAACAAAATTTTGTGAGGAGGTACTTTAGCGTCCTGATTCCAACATAGGATACTTTTTTTCCGTAAAAATACCTTATTTCCAAGAGATAACAAAGAGAAAAAGCAGTAAAAGTATGCTGAAATTTGTTTAACTGATTAAAAGGTACTGCATACTTTAAGGCATGTTTATATTTTTGATGGCGGGATATTAAAAACATGATTGCGAAACAGATGGCGCTGTTTTAAAATAATGACAAAGTATGAATTTCTTACTGCCAAATAGCCAATTGAATACAATTTGTATTTGATTTGTATTTTTACTTTGTGGAATTACATTGTTATTAAAATATTTTAAACAGCTTTTTTTAACTTTTAGAGTTTTATATAAATTTTATCCAGGGATGGGTACCTTTATATAAAGTAAATACATAAACCATAACTGAAGCACTATAAAAGTAAAAGTCTTACAATTGGTGTGGAATATTTTTAAAGCAAAATCGAGCAAAATATTGTCAGGATGCCCACGACGTGGCTGGCACAGCTAGTTAAAAGGGAATAATTTGCAAATTTAACGAAATTTAAACATATAATGGAAAACAAATCTAACGAAGTAATTATGCTTTGCTTGGAAACTTCAGAAAGATTTATTTTTCTTGCTAGCCGTCACTCTACCACGATAGTGCTTCTTTGCCCTCTAACACTCCTTCTTTCTAATTCAATGCTATTTTTCATCCTGTTACAAAAAACAAAAAAAAAAAAACACAGTGAGAAAAAGTCAAGTAAGGGTATCCGTATATTTTTCTTTTACGCATAGAGAGACCTGTCAACATCTATCAAAAGTGAAATTTGCATTCATTTAAGACTCTGCTTTAAGCCATAATAGCACTTAAAGACTATACAAGGCCATTCAAAAGCAATATTTTTTCTACATTATAAATTGAATAAATAAAATTATTTGTAATATTTGTACATACCATTTAAGCAGAAAAAAATATATTTTTTAATTAAAACGCATTTGTTGTTATAAATACAAAATTCCAGTACAACTTACATCAACTATATTTTGCATATTGAAATTGGCAAGTGGCACGGCAGGCATACTAAATAAGAGGTACTCGTACATGTAAAAATAGTATGCCTTTATTTTTTTGTGTGTTTGTATTACTTATTAAAACTAAAATTTAAATTTAAATTTATATTAATTTTACTTTGTTAAAAATTGTTCTCGAAACGTTTGTACATTTGACGTATGTCAAATTAAATCATCATCCTAAAAATAAAAACTTAATTTGACTAAATTATAAAATCTCTAAATGATTGTTTTTTTTATTGCAAATTATTAAATAATTGCAAATTAGTTTAAAATACATCTGAATCAACTCATATTATCGAATTGTATGCTTGTGTTAGAAGCAGCACCCCGCAACTCATTTGGTTGGTAGAAATGTAAACGAAGCAACCCGTCTAGTATGCATACATATATGAGTTGACGTTGAGCTAGCAACAAATTTTTGTCCTATACTCCGAAGTGCAACACTGATTTAAAGTGTATAAATTTACAACATTTTATTTTATTTTCACTACGAAATGTATAAATTGAATTTTAACAATAAAAATAAAACGTAATCAATTGCAAGTAACACTAACACCTCGTATTTACAAAATATAAACATAACGTCGCCCCAGCAACGATATTAATTTGTCGTTAATGTTGTTGTAGGTAGCGAATACTATATGTTCTGATCATAATTTGTACATAAAATTTCGAACTATCTTTTACTTGTCAGATAGTCACTAAGTTGTGATTGAAAAATACACAAGGGATTTTTTTTCGATTTTTTTAGTAAATTTTTTTTGGAAAATTTTTTTTGAAAATTTTATTGTTAAAATTATTTAGAATTTTTTTGTTTTTTTTTTTTAAATTTAAAAAAAAAATTTTTAACGTTTTGTAATTTCTTTTTTAAATTATGAACTTCCTGTAATCTATATTGTGCTAGAATGGTCAGACTAAAGCAAAAAAAAAATCAAAAAAAAAATCCTTAACTGCTCCTGGTTAGCAGTGGACACTCTGTGGGTCTATTGGTTACCAATATATGTATTGGTTTCTATAAGGGCTTTTATAAAAAATCAAAACAGAAAAACCTTACCAACCTACAAATAAACGCAAAGTCGGCCCTAGCATGGGGTTATTGATCGCCGATCTAATAAAGGGTTTTTCAATAAGAGCGCTATAAAGCGCCCAATTCACGAACATACGACGCTTCTGGTGGTCAAGCGGCTTCAGTTCTTGCGTCAATTTGATCTTGTAAGGATGTAGGCCAAGATCTTTTCACAAAATTTGCCACAACGACGTCACAGAGATGCCCAGCGCTTGAGAACGACGTGTTGTGAGAGACACATTTGGGCTTTCCTCAACTGAAGCCTCAGCGGCAGCAATATTCTCGACACTACGGGCACTTCTTTGTCTCACTGGCACGGGAACATTTTGTACTGTGCCTGTGGATTAAAATTTTTCCACTAGACGCTCAATTGTTGATCTGCTAGGACGATTATGACGACCATAAATAGGACGTAGCGCTCTTAATGTTGAGGTCACTGACTCCGAATTTCGGTAGTAAATCTTCGACTCGTTGTTGACTCGTATATATTTCCATCATGAAATGGCAAACCTTATTGAAGAGAAATGTCAAAAGAGCGGCAAGAAATATGGCGTCGTCTGCTGTCGCTGTCGCTCTACTTTTGTAGCGTCCCTTGTTGAAAAAGGCCTTATTTATTTAACAAAAAAAAAAGCAAACGAGAATCATTAAAACGGAAAAAATTAAAAAAATTATAAAAAGTGAAAAAATATAGGTGAGCGCGGTTTTTTGCCCACAGCCTCCAAAGGTATGATCTGATGTTGCTGAATTACAATACCAAAATACTATGCCTGGCCGATTGGTAGGTTTTAATTTTCTGTATCTCGTCTGGTGCCTTGACAAACGAGAAATGGCCTAATAGGAGCAAAGGTCCAACAATGGCTGAACTCTCAAATTTGAAATCATGGAGGGAAGCCGCTACATGTATACACGCTCTACTAAGCCTTGTACAATTGCTAGCAATTACTAGAGACTAAGTGACGAGAAAGAAGGCCGACAATTACTAGTCTAAAGTCTTAAATATCTATAGTCTAGAGTAAAGGCCGGTGGTAGCAAGTGTATCAGTGAAAGCAAGGTTGCCGTTATTACAAATCGGTTGACTATAATTATTAATGGCGGAAGGGGGTTGAAAAGAGATTAATTAAAGAAGAGGTCTGCTTCGATTCTAATATTTAAATGCGCACTGAAGAAGTTTCTTAAATTGTTCTTTAGAACCTTATGTTACCGCAAACAACAAAGAAAATTATGTTTTTGTAAGATTTAAAAAAAAGGATAATAAGTATTTGTCCATTTTTACACCTTAATATGTTTCTTTTATAAAACTACAAATAAGTAACACCTAGTCATTGAACAAAGCTTAATCTTACAAAACATTAACACTAACTTTTATATGTATGTATAAATATAATTTTTAATTAGAGTAACTTAACCAGTACTAATATTTATCTTATTTTAACTACTTTGTTACATACAATCGTAAAAATAAACATGACTTAGCTGATATTTACATGCATTGTTTTCTCCATATTATCCACAATTATTTAACTTCCCTTCACGGCTTTCAGCTGTCCACGCTTTAGACAATTCGGCTACTGTTAAATTTTGGTGGCGTTAGTAATATTAACACGGCTCGCCGCGGCGCCTTTAAAAGTTTATTGTTTTATTGACTTGACTATTGTTCTTGCACAAAACTTGCACAAAATAAGTTTTTCAAATAATTATAAATATAATTTATAATCATTACACATTAATATATACAGCGTCAATTAACTTTTAATATCGTTCTTTTTATAAATTTTAGTTTATTTTCTCTTTTTTGCATCTTTACAAAACTTGATTTTTTTTAACATTTACAAATGCCTTTAACACCACGATTCAGTAATATCACCAACATTATTTTTCATATCTTTTCTTTCGTAAGATCTTTTATATATCGCCTATCATATTCTCGAAATTTCTAACCCCCAGTACATTCATACTCACATAAGCCTAAATCATGAAAAAACAAATTCTTGAAAATAATTTACTTCGCGGTCTATCACCAATCTTTTGCTCCATATTTACTAAAATTCCCTCCAATAATTTTGACAGCGCTTTCTTGCCGTATCTATCTATCCCTTATATTCAGTTTATGTCTTTCAAATATCAGACTTAAATTGAAGTAGTAGGTGACTCATTCATTGTGCGAAATCTAAAAACGTTACACAACATAATTTCTTTGACAAATTAACTATATCCTCGTAATCATTGAATAAATGAACTGAAAACACCTAAACTAACCCCAGACAAGAGCGAGTCAGTCACTTACACGTAGGGTTTAAAAATAAGAACATATTCGTTCAAATCGTGTCACTATCAGAACACCCTTTAGTTCTTATTGTTATTTCTTATATTTTTTAATGCAGTGATCATGGTAATACACCTTCTGTGCAAACTTTAAAAGTCTACCTATGACGGTTCAAAAATCACGTCACTATCGGAGCACCCTTTAATTTAGAGTTTTATTTTTTATACTTGTTAGTATAGCGAAGATAGTTTTAAGTACTATGTGTAAATTCCAAGTGTCTACCTATTATAGTTAAAAAAAAAATGTCATATACGTAAATATATTGGCCCTATCGGAGCACCCTATAACCTTTAGTATTTACTGTTGAAGTAGTAATACAGGTTAGATTAGGTTAGGACTACATATTACGGTTCTATAGATATAAGGCTCTGACAGACGGACATTCCATCGAAAATAATGGTGGTACGTTTTTACCCTTGGGTTAGTGAACGCTAAAAAGTAAATAAACAAATAAATTAAGAAGAAGCAAAGCACAATTACTAACACATTTTATTCCGTTAATTTTCAGATTTGTTAAGCGGGCTCCTAACAAGTGAAGTTAACAGGTTATGTATCGCTTCTTCAAATTTTTGCAATGATTAAAATATTTCTCTATTTTCAGGCACAGAAAAAATAAACCTTATATAATTAAAAGCTTGCTCAGCTGCCAGCTTTAGTAAAACGCTATATTATGGATCCACTGCGGCCGAACATCCGCAAGAGCTTGGTTAACCATTACATAAAATAAAATACTAATAACACTCAGAGTAACTAACTAAGTTTACTTATAACAAAAAAAAAAAAGAAAACCATTACTTGGGTCGACCTCTATAACAGTTGTGAGGGACTCGAGGGTATTACAATCTTTTACCCACCTCCCAACGCTTTTGATAGAGGCTAGACATTTTTTATTGCCACCGCAACAACAGTTGCATTTTTAAATCAATTATTGGTAAAAACGTTTTTTATTTTTTGTCGTTTATTTTAAATTTATAAATTTTTTAATTGCTAACGGCAAACACTTCCATAAACAAAATAAAATTTTAAATAAACTGTGTAGGTTTTTTTATTATTACTCGTAGCAATAGTGTTTAAAGCGGCGTATATTTTTTTGGTCTTCTAACGGTTATTGTGGGCTGTTGAGAAAACATGCAACCAGTATTTGGACTCAATAAAAATAATTTATTTGAAAAGTTTGCTGTTGTTTAATAAAAATTTTTTTTAAGAAAATAATGACGAAAACTTTTGAAACACACATAACGGGTACAGTGTCTCGCATAAGTTGCCAAGTTTTCAGTATTTTGGGGAGTTAAATATTTAAAGTAAAATATAGATAGAATTGATACAAATTATATTTAAGTGGGCAAAATTAAAAAAAAAATATTACTCAGGGGCTGTCAAGATTCCATGAAATTAATGTTTTCGAAAATGTTATTTTTTAATATTTCCCAAGTCGATAGCTTATTTGTGCTTTCACAAAAAGCATATATTTAACTTGAAATAGTAAAATATTAAATTTAAAGTTTGCTCAAGAAAAAAATAAAACATATTTTTAAAATCAAAAATTAGGAAATTTATGCGTGACACTGTATTTATATATATGAAATTTGTTCATTAAATTCTGCAAGAGAGAAAACTAATAATCATTCTATGGTGTGATATTTATCATAAATTGCAACGTCATATGTGATTGTGGTTTTAATATTTTGACGTGTGTGTAGAGAAAAAATTTATTGGTGCGGGTCAATACCAGCGTCATGCTTTAAAGTTTAAAACGAAATATATTTCACGCAAAAACGTTGGCGTAGAAAGACCATTTTATATGTTGATTTATTCATTATCATATATCAGACTTGCGTCTGATATATGACGACATTCTTTCTTATCACAGAGTCTATGGTAATTGCTAAGATTTTTCTAAGACTAAGGTCTCCACAACATCTACATTTAATATGTGTCTGCCCGTGGTCCAAAGCCAAAATGTACTCTACCGTCTTAGCCTTTTTCCAGGCACAGTCTGCAAGTATCATTTTACCTCGGTTGTTAACTTGGCCAGATACCTGATAGTTGAAGTTTCCATGACCATGTCACTAACACAGTTAATCAGTTGTTAGTACCCAGATTATATCCAATAACCTTATTCGGTTTTCCTGCCAGCTTTTAGCAAAAAAGTACCAGAGTCTTTGATGTGAATCGAACCCACAACCCCGGACTGCTAGACTAGCACAATACCTACCAGCCCACCAAAGCACTTACCTACCAAATAGTTTAAGTATCCATGGAAATAATGAATTACATTTGTGCTTGCCAAATTCTGTTACTCAATTACACAATTCATTACATAGAACATCAAAAAATTAATCTGTACATATAATAAAATAGTAACTCATTTTCGTCTGTCTGTCTGCTTTTCTTTTGCGTTCGCATCACGTAAAAACGACTGGATGGATTTCTAAAAAAATTTGTGAGGACGTACTTTAGCATCCTGATTCCAACATAGGATAGGAGAAAAAGCAGTGAAAGTACGTAATTTGCAGTTTAAAAGTACTAAATTTTTCGGTTTAAAATTGGGATATTTTAAACACGGTTGCGCATCTTTTATTTTTGAAAATTGGATATTTTAGACAACAGATGGCGCCAGTTGAATAAAATTTGTATTTGATTTGTATTTTTACTTTGTGGAATTATATTGTTATTTAAATATTTTAAACACCTCTTACAGAGGTTTACAATAATTTTTAGAATTTTGTATAAATTTTAGATTTTTATTAAAATTTTAGATTTTTATTAAAATTTTAGATTTTTATTAAAATTTTAGATTTTTATCCAGGGACGGGTGCCTTTATATAAAGAAAATAAAGGAATACTTTCAAAGCCAAATCGAGCATTGTCAGGACGCCCACGACGTGGCGGGCACGGATAGTTTATAACTAAACTAGTTCTTCTAATGGGTGGTTAAATTTTAAGGGCCGATGTTGAATGTGAACCTAAACCTAAGTTTTTTTCTGTATATAATTTGACATTTCTCAATTTCAGACTAACTCAATTTGAACCATGGAAAGATACACAATCGAGCAACCCATTAAGGTTATTCAAAAAATGGCAACAGTGGATGATAAATTTTCGAAGAATATCATCTTCAGTGATGAGACACATTTTCACCTCAATGGATTCGGCAATAAGCAGAATTGCCGCATTTAGGCGAATGATAATTCAAGAGTGATTGTCGAAAAACTAATGCACCTACAAAGAGTGAATGTTTGGTGCTGTTTATGGGCTGGCGGTAGCCTTTGGCCGTATTTTTTCCAAAATGAGGCCGTTCAGGCCATAAAAAGTTCGATAAGTATGTAGTAGATACGTATGTATGTATGTACGAACTTTCAACAGGACGGTGCCACTTGCCACACAGCTAACGAAAAAATGTTTCTTTTGCGCGACAAATTCATTGGCCGTGTTATCTCACGTGGTGGCGATGTTTTATTCAAAATCAACATCGGCCCCTTAAAATTTAACCACCCTATAGTTTAAAAGAGTATAAATAAAATATTAATAATTAATTTTACAAATTTCGAACTTAACTACTTATTTATTTAAAACCTACTTAACTGCATTACATTTAATAACGTTACATTACATTATGTAATCAGTTATGAAGAACTATTGGATTTACGGTTAGGAAGTCATTCCACCAAAAATATTCCACCGTTTACTTTCCTTTAACTTTTTTTTTCGCTGATGTGCTTGATATAGATCTACGGATAAGACAATGTATAGGAAGTTTCCGAAGCCAACAACTACCGAACCTGCCAAAAAATGTATGAATTAAACTTAGATATTATTTGGTATTTTAACTACCTGTGAAATTGTTGATAATGCTAGTGTTTTCGCAGGCCAAAACATATGCACATATCTCCTAACATTAAGACCTTTCAGAGTATTTATTTTATATTCGAAGTCATGCAAATTAGGTTAAATTTACAATATATAAAGAGGAGGTTAATGACATGACACCGAAAAATATAAAACAACAAAAACTAAATGAATCTTTTCAATGTGTATCTACTTGTATAAACGAGAGCAGTGGTTTTAGCTTGCGGTGATATTGTATGCTGTGTTTGAAGTTGTTTTGGCTTTAAGGTGAATCTCGAATTTAACTGTTTTAGATACGATTATTTATCATGTGTGCATGTATGTACGTATGGTTGGTACTTTTTGTATCTTACATAATTACAGATAATGATGTCACTGATACAAAATCAGCCGCAGTCTGTTTGCCAAAATTTTTGTATGTTAATAATTAAGTAATTTTGTTGCATCATAAACCAAAGGGAATATGAGAGGGATTTTGAAAGCAGGTAAAAGGTTTTTTGAACAAATGCACGTCATCCACTTGCATTCCATATTTAGTATCTTGCATGTACTTGGGGCTTAGTTTTGTACAAAAATATACAGTTGGTGCAATTTATTAAGCTTTGATTATTCTAAAAGTTCTTTATAAAAGAATATTCTTTTTTTCACCTGTATGTAGTAGAAACATGTGTATGTATGTACGGAAGTTTGTATGTATGTATGTGTATGTGTATGGGTGCCAAAGGCCAAAAAAGAACATTTCCTCCGTACAGGGAAACAATTCCCCTAATTTTTTTTGGGTTCATTGCAACGTGGATGTATCAAAAGCCTATTGCAAATGTTAGATTTAGAAACTACATTATAGAATATACAATTGGCTATGAATGTTTTCATAACACGGACCCAGAAATTATAATATAATAATATTAAATAAATAAATAAATCTCGGGAGTAAGAACCCGTCTTTTGCATATGCAATGGTTTTGCTAAGCAATAAACTGATTCCTGGGTAGAAGTAGAGGTCTCTTGTTGTTGGAAAGTTTTATTACGTTATCTCAGTGTACATCTCAAAGGCTACTACTGCATAAAAGTGACTTAAAGTTTCTTGCAGGATGGTTTACTGGACGTTGTTGTGTTCGTTACCATCTAATCAAAACAGGAAAAATTGTAGGTAGCTGCACAATGAGACTTCTCATCGCGTACTTTGTGCGTGTCCTTCCTTATTAGAGTATCCATCGAGCAATCTACGCTCGGTTAATCGTATAATTTTAGGTCGGTTAATTGTTTGAGTAAAAAATAATGCAAATTTCGATTAAAAAATTAAAAAATAATCTCGAACAAATTATATCGATTAATCGGCTAATCGACTAAAATTAATTTCTATTAAGATGTTAAATTTTTTAATTTTTATTTGTTTCAGAATAATTTCGTGTTTAGTAAACATACAGAGAAAAAATAATACATATAACCTATGAATTTTTTTAATAAATCGAATATGACTTTTTCCAAAAAATTTTCATTCCGTTTATGAACATCGTTATAAAAAATATAAACATAAATATAAACATACTTAAAATGCGTTTTTAAAATGTTTACTTTTATATGCTACATAATTGAGATCTTGTTAGTATGTAGACCATAGTTTACCTCAAGCCGAATTTATACCAGGTGTGAGCAGTAGAGCAACAACTACAACAAAACATCAACTTTGACATTAGATTAGCAAATATGAAACAATATATTTTTGAAAAGACATTAGCAAAAAAACGAGAGCAAAAAACAATCAACTGGGCTATCACCTCCACCTGGTATGAATTCGCCTTGGTTTACCTAAATAGATAAACTGTAAACTGCTCTGTGTTTAAGTATCAGTTAAAGCATATTTCAGATTTTCCTCTTACTACGAAGGTTCCAAATCGAGTATACTAAAGAAGACTTTATTCCTTGTAGTGAAACACTTTTTGGGAATTGAACCCATAACCCCCAGACTAATAGACTAGCACACTACCTACTATCAAACTGACGCACTTACTTCCTATTTTATATTACCGAAAAACTATGAAATCAGTTCATATCATTTATACGTATTGGAGGTAGAAATGAAAATATTAAATGTAAATAATTTGCTAAAAAACAAATCAATAAAACATTTTTAAAAATCCTCTACCTCATTAATAAAATATATACAAATTTTTAAAATATGTGCGATTAATTCGAGTTATTCGAGTACTTGAAAAACCTTGATCGCTTAATCGACTAAAGTTTAAATTGCAAAATCGATTATTTTTTTGTTCGAATAAAATGAAAAACCGATTAAATGGATACTCTTGGTCTAAGACAACAAAATTTCTATAAGGTTCTATATTGTCTAAAGGGGATAACATGAACACAAAGGCTATAAAAAAGAACCCTTCGGTCGCGGTACCTACTACTTAACACATTGCCGACCGCAAAAATTACATCTCAATATATGCCGGTTTAGTTCTCAAATACATATACATACATACATATGTATGTATGTAGACAACAATTACGTATTTATGAACATTGAAAGAAATAAAATAGTGTTGATAGAATTAATTAATATTTATTTGTAACCTGGTTACATTTGACTAAAAAGAAGAGCTACTGCTTTTCTTGGCCGTACATTAGAGGGATGACCCGCAAATGATAGCAAAATCCGTGAAACAAAAAAATATTTTTGTCTATCACTGGCTGGACTTAAAAAGTATATTTTTTATTTTAGATCAAATATCAAAGATATTGAAGACACAATAAATAAAATTATGAAAAAAAAAATTTATTTATTTTAATTCAATTGACATAAAATCAAGTTTGTAAAATTAAATAATTCTTTAGAGTTTGATATCGGTTAGAGTATGATATCGCTGAAAACATTTAAGTTTATGTAGCGGTACTCTACAGCAATTAAGTATATCGAGTAGATCCTGTTTTTTTATGCGGGGAGCAGATTTGATATTGTCTGTGAGGATATTTTTTTCTTGCCGCCAGAAACAATTGGAATAAGTATGTGATTATACATATCCATTAAAAGTGGCTGCATGCAAAATGGCCCTATGAAAAATCGCCCAAAAACAAAACTAAAAAAAATTGCCGAATGAATAATCACCCTAAAGAAATAAAAGATTGCCCAAAAAGGAAAAATGGAAATTTGGCAAAAAAATTTTAAAAAAACCAAAATATAAATGAATTATCGCCCAAAATTTATTTATAGTTTTCTTATTAAATATAAAAATGTGAATAGTTTTAGCAAGGGCATTGATATTGGTTTAATTTATAGAGAAAGCTTTCAGCTTGCAACTTCTGTATGTAATCTTTGATCAAAATCCAAGAAAGCTATGACACCTGCTGCTTCTGGAGGTGCTGCCAAAGGAACTCTCAGTAACCGTGGTCACGGTCGCTACAAACGTTGTTAAATTAAATCGTTGATTTAAATTAATTGAACCGTTGATTGAATTCATCGAGCAAGCTTTGAGAAGTAGTTGTATGTAATCTGTGATCACAGTCTGTTCGAAAGCGTTTTAGTAAAAAGTTAAATATATTGTTGCCAATGTACTCAAATAAATATTGTATGCGCTTATTAAAATAATTATGAAAGGAAATATACATATGTGAACAAACAAATAATAAAGGTACAAATAGTTTGCTAATATGAGTTGAAATTAATTATTTAAATTATTAATTAATTATTGTTTAGAATAATCGCGCGATTTTTCATATTTTATAAAAATTTTTTGACTGCGGCGCTTAATTCAACAGTTTAACAATAAACACATTAATAACAATAATTATATATTTCAACTCATATTAGTAGCTTATAACATAACTAGTAGCTTACAACATAACTAGTAATATTTATTAGTATAAAAGAAACAAAGCAGCTTGTACTTTTTCGGCAGAACAATTTACTTAAATAATCAGAAGCTTTTTGAAAACTGCCATTGGTACAACCTTAAATGTGATGTCAATATATTTTCTGTAAATTAATCAGTTTTTTTTGGAAAAGCAGAGACAAAAACTAAGTTGCTTATTTTTTCAGTTTAAATCCTAATAAATTTTTAATGTTAACACAAGATAAACTTTATAACTACTTATTATTAGTGATAATTTTTTATTAAAAATATATCGCTTTTAAGACAAACTATTGTTTTTTTCACTCTTATTATCAAAAATGGGTGATCTTTCATTAAAAATATAAAAATTAATTATTCTCCAAAAATGACGAAAAAGCACCCAAAATTGTTGGGTTACTTGTATAAAGATTTCTTGAGCAATTTTTCATTTATGCTTTTGGGCGATTTTGCATAGGGTCATTTTACATGCAGGCATTAAAAGTCTATCTGGTGGATCAATGCTGGGCCACGGTTTTGTTCTTTCCTTGAAGGTTCTTCTTTCATGTTGTATTGCAATTTCGAGTAAAAATTTGTTATAGTCTATTCTCGTATTATTTAATTTGTTATACACCAAAAATGAATTAAAAAGACCTCAATTCATAAAATGTAATGTAGCGTTTGGTGGTACATATTTTGAAATTGTTCCTGTGCTTAAAACATAATTTACCTCGCCATGGTATAATACCATCATCAAATCATAACTGCTGTTTTAGAGTGTATACAGTTTGAAATTTGTTTTCCATACGGGGAAATCTTCCCGTTCAAAACTTTGTCAAGCGGGGAGATTTCCCTGACCGGTCGTGCACTGATATTTTAAAAAAATAGGGAGATTTCCCCTAGCGGTTTATAAATAACAATAATAATCACGGATGGTAGGGAATCCTAAATTTTTTGTGTGTCCGACCCGCAATTGGCGGAATTATTTAAATTAAAATTTTGTATATTTAAAAAATTAGATTATTTACTACAATATGTGCATTGTTATTTACAATACTAACGCTAAGTCTTTCACATTCTTTAGAAATTTGTATTATCATAAGAAATTTCAAATGTTTTTTTCTTTAAAAAATTATTATTGAAGCTTTGTAATCATATTTTACAATTTTTTCTTACTGAAACGGAAGTTATTAAAAATTATTATTATGGTTGTTGTTTAGTCAGAAGGGAAGTCACACCTTCAAATAACCGTTATACTGTATAAAAAACATTTACCATTTTAACGCATTTGACAAATAGTGGTAATAAGAAAAACCTAAATGGGTAAATTTAGACATTACGATTTTTATTGTGGGTTCTAAAGGAAGTAAGTAGCGAATGTGAAAATAAAAATCAAATTACTTTTATTCATAAGAAACATGCTGTATGCGGTTGACTACGAGTTCAAGTGAGATGTTTACAAAAAGTTTTTATGTTTTTTTAAGTACTTTTTAATGTTTTATGCAACTGAACTTTTTTGTTGTGTTTTTTATTTTGGTAGATGTTACCTGCCTGCTTTTTTCATAACCTTACAAAAACAAAAACTTAACCAGAAAAATAAACGACAAGTACTGCTGCTTATAGTTGGAAAACTTGTAAGATTTCATTTTGTAGAACAAAAAATAGGTAATAATTTCATAATAATTGTGGTAAATTTATGAGCTTATTACATGTTGTTGTGTTATATTCGAACCTTAAAAATGCTCTTGTTTCATTTAATTTAATTTAATTTTATTCAATTTCAGGTGTATTATTTTCGCTTAAATGCGTTAAATTTTAATTAAACTGAATAAAGTAAACTTGTTTGGTTTTCGTTTTGATAGTCTGTGGGTCGGTTTGACTGTCTATCTCTGCATTACTGACATGCAAGTATAATGTTGCGGTTTTTGTAATCGTAATTAATGGTGGTTTTTTATAGTTTATTCGTTCTTTCTACATATCTATGCACGAGGTTTGTTAAAAATTGAATCTACATTGTGAAAGACCATTCCAAGTACAGGTAAACCTCCTACAATGCGGTAGATAGGTTCCTAAAATTTTCCGCGTTGTGATCTCTCTCGAACGTTTTATTAGTGGTCGTGCTAAATAAAAATCCGAACTTGATCAACTTTTCGATTCAGGTAACCTTTCGACGACCACTGGATTTAAAAAAAATCTTTTAAATAAGTCTGTATGCTATTGCTTCGAAAATTTTTATAAATTTCTTGATAGGCAGATAAGTTATATTGAAGAGTTCGATTTAATGTTTCTGCTCTATTCCTTAGAGAATCGTTCTCTGAAATAATCTTCAATTGCTTACCATACAATAATAAAAGCAAAATGCGAACATAATTACAATTTTTGTCTCCGCTTTTGTTATTGTTCGCAGTGGTAAATATAATAAATATTGGAAAAAATCGCGTTGTAAGAGTCGCGTTATAGGAGAATTTCCGCATTTTTCGAACCTCGTTATAAAAGTACCGCGTTGTACCTCTAGCTAATTTTCTGGTTTTAAAACATACATTTTGGCTCGTAATTTGTTCATGAAAGACGCAACTCTTATAAGAAACAATGGGGTAAATAATCACAAGCTGATTAAAATAGAAACAACAACCTGCACAAAAAGGGCTTGTTCGGAAATGCATCACTGCGCTGCATCTGATTCGCTGGTGTAAATATTTCAAATGGAGAAGTTAATAATAAATTTATTTCTTGATTTATATCCAGTATTCTGTCCAAACTACATACATAAAAAATTTGTAAGAAAAAGTCATGATAAAATGTTGCAGAAGTGTTACTTTGTTTTTACCAAGAATGATAGAAGACAAGATTGCGCCATGCTCATGCATTTCCGTTAGATGACGTAGTTCAGCATATGTAAGGTTGCCAAGTCTGTATTCAACAAATTGCTTTAAATAAGTACGTACAAATAAATGTAACTGACTAACCTAAACAAGGGCGTAGTGCCTAGCTTTGATCAAAACTAAATAAGACCCCAACGTTTTGTCATGAACAGTAATGTTATCATATTTTGTTTAGTAAAATCTAATAAATTAAGGTGCAAAATAGAGATAAAGTCGCTAGAAAAAGCAGAAAATAGAAAAAATAGAAAATAGAAAATGCCACCACTCTTTCACAAAAAAAAAAACAATAACATTTTGTTGGCACTCAACTCCACTATCTAACGCTCTGTCAAAATAGGATTTTCCAATTGCCAATTGCGTTGACGCCGCTATTTAAGTTTGGTTCATACATTTTGTATCTACATGAGATCTTTTTACAGTTATTTTACACCTTACGCTCTTGTTTAGGTTTAGCAGTAGGTAATAGGCAAAAATTGGCAACCCTGCAAATAAATAAATTTCTATACATTACACACTGTGTAATTTTTTAAGTCATGGCAAAATAACCATATACGGACACCACTACGTCATAAAAGACCAAAAAAAAAGACCCCTGTCTCCCAGTTTTGCCCAAAGTCCTCCAGGTTTTTTTTATGGGACCTCAAAGATGTGGGGCCTCGATGTCATTTTTGCAAAAAAATGATCATTTACTCAAGCTCATATTTTGCAAACCGTTTGAAATTTTGATATACCCTCTGAGGCAAAGTTGTAGTTCTTGTCATAAAGATTGTTAACATTTAAAATAAAAAAAACTTCATCTTCAAGGTCAAAATCGCAAAAAACTTTAAAAAATTAATTTTTTTTACCTTTTTTCCCCTGTTCAGGTCCATAGGTAGCAAACCGTTCAAAATTCAAGGAAACAATCAACTACAAAAATGAACCTAAGATCTCAATAAACAACTTTCTAGAACATATGAACTTCCTAGGAATGATTCTTAACACCGTTTAGGTAGCGCTTAGGTAGCCGCAAAAAAAAGGTAAAAAAATTGAATTTTTTAAAGTTTTTTGCGATTTTGACCTTGAAGATGAAGTTTTTTTTTGATTTTCAGAGAGTATATCAAAATTCCAAACGGTTTGCAAAATATGAGCTTGAGTAAATGATCATTTTTTTTTGCAAAAAATGACATCGAGGCCCCACATCTTTGAGGGCCCATAAAAAAAACCTGGAGGACTTTGGGCAAAACTGGGAGACAGGGGTCTTTTTTTTTTGGTCTTTTATCACGTAGTGGTGTCCGTATATGGTTATTTTTTTCCGTGTTGCACTGTGTTATATTAAAAACTCTCATAGTTTATATTTATACTCTCAGTCAGAATTATTAGCCAATAGAAGACTGTTTCGGGACGTCATTAGGCCGACATGCGCAGAAAATTTAAATTTTTTGGGATGGCGTAACCTTGACTTCTATAATCCGTGGATTTTACTGTGGAAAAAAGCTGTGAAATAAAGCAAATGGGCATTATTTCATGTGGAATTTGTCAAACAACAGCTTTTGCTAACATTTGTAAAACAATGTGGTATACCTACTTAAAAACAATAAAATCGTAAAATTTTTTCAAATCGCGAGACAGACCGCAGATTTTGAATGTCAAATTTACCTTGTGAAATAATAAATTTTGCTCAACATTTTTCATAAATTCGAACATGCTTTAGATGAAAGCAAAAATTAAATAAAAACCTTTCATATCTAATCGAACTCTTATTAATAGATTTTATATCAAATTCAATTCTAAAAATGTATAAAATACACGCTTATCCATTTTTGTATTGTGTGTTTGACGGTTGTTTCAGTGATGCATTTTAGAACACACGACATTTGCAGTGATGTCAACTGATGCATTTTTGAACGTACTGAACTTCAGGTGAAGCGCAGTGATACATTTCTGAATATTATTACTTGCAGAAAGCTTAAGTTAGGATGATATCAAAGATATATGTATGTAAGTAGTTTTTCGATATTAGGCATGTCTCTTTTAGCGTCATTTGTGAATATATGTAGCAATGATTCTAAAACTGGCTCATAAAGCCATATATTTTTTGTGGATGTAAAGGTGTTTCGAAAAAGCCTTGGTGATAATGGAACCTATGCAGTGATGAATTGAACCATGCTTTTCAAAATAAATTTACAAAATTTGTAAACGTTGCTTTGGCGTGGGTCTATTCCTGATAAATGATCAAACTAAAGTAACCTCAAAACAACCGCTGTCACAGACACAGTGATGATGTTAAAAGATGTTGTTGTTGCTAATGAAGACGGGGGGTAAAAAATACACAATTTACCTAGAGCGAGGCTAGTAATATAGTATCTAGCAATCAAGAAGCGGTGTAAGAATATCGTAGCAGTGTCAATTGACGCCCTTCTAAGCCACCGTCATATTACAGTGACAAAACCTCTTCATAGAAACTTGAATTGGTCAGGTGACAAGTCATGAGTTAGTTCCTTTCCTGTAGGGAGCTGCATTTAGCGTATTATCTTTAATTGATAAAAATCGAGGAAAATAGTAAAAAAGAGAGTAAATTACAGAAGTTTTTAAAGAAAGAAAAACTGATTTTAAAATGCTTCACCAAGAAATGTAAGTTCACTTAGAGAAGGTTATCAAATATGAACTTTGTTCTTTTGTTTCGGATTTTTGGTTTTGTTATCAGTTAAAGAGATGCAATAAACTTATTACAGTTAACATTTATTCTTTAATATTTTTTAAATGTAGATTCTAATTTGTGTGTATGTGAAATAAATAAATATGTATTTAGAATTTCCTGTATTTGTTTAATAATCCTAAAACAATAAAACCAGCAAATGACTAAAGAATAATGCAATGATGGAGAGTGCTAATGATAAGACTTTACCAAGAATAGAAAATATTTTTTTTTTATAAAATGTTCTATTAAGAATAAATACTCATATCGTTGACTCTGACTGGCTAATTGCGTGGTCACTTGATAATTATGGCTCGTGCATATTTATGTATGGATTGTGAACAATAATAATACTAATTATAGCAAATAAATAAAGAAAAGTTTCTTTCATTCAATAAAGTTTACTTCTTAATATTTAATAGTGTGAAGAAAAAATGAGAAAATGAAATCCAGTAAGCGGAAGTAAAGGTAGAATTAGTTGATTTGTATCGTGTTACTTTTTAACCGACTTCAAAAAAGAAGGAGGTTACCAATTCGTCTGTGTGTTGCTTTTTTTTGTATGTTTGTGCCTTCAGAACTCGGCCATTTCTGAAGGGGCAAGGGGTAGTTTACCGAACATTCCAAATCGAAAATAATTTTTTTTCGATTTGAATATACTTTGAACTTTTATTCCTTTATTATATATCCATAAAAAAATCTGTTTCCATTTGATATGGTAAAGTTGAGTGTAGGCTACTCCAGTTTTAATATTAATGATTTGATTCCAAAAAAAAACCTAATGGTTAAACACTTCAAAAGAATTTCAAATCAGATGTCACTGATTTATTAAATTTTTAATACTGTTTTATAGAGCTCATCAAAACTAATTTTTACAATCTCTATATAATCAAAGGTTTAATTATAGTTTCGTTTAGAAAGAATAGCAATAACGATAGATAAAAAACTATTATACACAATACAATAGACTTTGTATAATGTAAATTTGTAGAAGTAATCGCGCAGCTTGCATACGAAAAAAAAAATTGTAAAAATGGACATCAATGAATTATTTCCGGCAAACGTTAAAGAATGAATGTCTGCGAACAAATACTTAACGTTTTATAAGGCAAACACCTTATAAGAGCTATAAATGCATACGTCAACATACCTTTACTCATACAGTGTGACAGTTTGTAAGAAGTTAAATAAAATTTCAATCGCTCCGTTCCTATTTACTTCACCGTGTCTGTGTTTATGTATGAATGGATAAAAATAAAGATGACAATTTATGTCATTTTGTCCGTCAGTCTGTCTTTAAGTTTATAATAGAAATTGTCTGGCCAGTTATTTAAATTAAAATACATACCGACATGACATATAAAGTGTCAAAGTATTTATGATGGTGTTTATAAGTACCGTGGGTGTGGGAGGGGTGATGAGGTGAAAGAGGTGGTGTTGAGAATAATTACATGGCATGTCGTTAAGCTTTTTTCATTTACACTTGTACGGATTTGTGAGCTTAAATATTATAATTGTTATAAATTTGTTGCGTTTATTTGTGTATCGCTCGTGCTCAACAATAGAGTATTAAGTCGAAATTTTAATTGTAATTAAGGAGGTAAAAAATGGACTTATCTTAAGTTGCAGTTTTTATATAGAATAGAAATTGAAGCGATTTTTAAAGCAGTAAAGATCCAGTTATGGTCTGGGTTACTATATGTATAAAGGAATCGTCGATATATAGATAGGTTAAAAGTAAATAAATTACTGGAGAAACTTACAAGACTCAATCAATCAATCAATCATTATGTTTTTGGACCAGTTTCAAGGATTCTGTAATAAGTAAATGTATGTTATATACAAATGCCAAATTGTAGATAATTTGTTCCAAACCAACATGTTTATCTTCTTCATTGGCTACCGAATTCTCTCGATCTAAACATATCTGAAAGGAGGAAGACAATTCGGCGATAAGGAACCACTAATTTAAACCATTAAGTACATTAAGGACACTTCTTTGGAATATTTCAATTTACTTCCTGATTCAATTAAAATGTCTACAATATTTACCCCCGGAGGTTCCAATTGTCACTGCAGGAATATGGCAAATGCTTTGACGCGGTTCACTCGGGGAAAATAGGGGCACCAGACGCTAGGGTTCCTAGAGCCTAAATCTGGAAGAAAAGGTCTGCGATAAACATTGCGGGTCCTCTTCGAGGCCCGACCAGTGCCCAAAGGACTGGTACCACGGGAATCGGTGGCCCCACAGAGAGCCTATCCTCTCTGTGACCGGTTATTGGTGAGGTCCCCTTCGGGGGTACACGTGGTGGTTGTGGTTTAAGATCGATTTATGTAGGTAAGGTGCAAGGTCGATCAAGTGTGCTGTTGCACTCTCAACAGACGGAGTTTGGATAGTCTCCAAACCCCTAAGCAAGAGGTTATAATGTGGATCTAGGCTTGCCATATTACATAAATTGCTACTCATTGTGACTGTATCACACACAAAAAGCGATTGGTGGCAATCGTAAAGTGTTGTTATACTACACAATGGTGGCGCTAGTCTACGCCTAAGTTTCACTAGGTGGTAAGACCACCGTGAGGTTAGACCGAGTAGGCAGGTACTCACGTTAATCTTGTTCCAAAATTGTCTACAATATTATCAATAATAATTAATGCTACTGTCCATAAGACAGTGTTATATATTTTAAAAGAATTAAGATATGTATATGACTAGTAGAGGAAATTTATATTACAACACACAACGAAAGATCGTCTTTGTATTATCCAAATGTTTTTATGAAAGAGGTGTACTTCTATATGTAGATCACATATAACTGACACCTCTTCCTTCAGGGCTAAGGACAAAGGTTAGTGAGTCTCGATCTTTGACCCAACCCCCTTCGATGTCTACATCAAATACTCATCTGCCAGTTCGATCGTCAGATTCAGGAAGATGGACATATGTATTCCTGTTGGACATAGCACAATTCTACGTCAGTTAGGTGGAAATATCTTAGGGAAGCAGATAGATTATTTGACTCCTGTTATGACGAAATAGCTAAAAATTAAGAATTGTATTTGATTTTATGATTTAATAAAAAATGATTGTGATGATATTTTTGAAAGTGTGATCAATATAGTATTGCGAGCACTGTTCACTCCCGTACTAACCATGTCTAATTTAAACTTTTACATTAGAATTTTTGAAAAAGAAGTAACAAATATATGACATACTAGCTGTGCTTACTTTATAAAATATCAAGTAGGCATATCTGGTTTAGTTCAGTTCAATTATAGTTTATGTATTTACTTTACTAAAAATATAAAAGTAGTAATTTTCTCTAGCAGAACCAGAACCTCGTACGGGCACCATATAAGTATAACTTTAAGTCTTTTCTATTAACACTTTGAGAACCCTACGCTTTTGGCCAGAGGGATTTATATATTTATAAAGTCTGGGAAAAAAGGAGTGGACTTCAGATTTGAATTGTGGGAAGAAATATAATCTTTTAATCGCAAAATATTTAAATGAAAAGATATTTAAATAAATCAAAGAATTAATCGAATGATTCATGTGTTGTTTCGGTATTCCAATTGAACAAATCGTCTAGAAAATGTTTATAGGAAAAACTAAAAAAAAGTTAAATGTAACAAACTATAAATTTGTGATGTTACATCATTTGTGATACTGCTATATGCTAAAGAAGTAACGGGAAGTAGTAAATCATTGAATGTGGAATGTATTGATCCGACTATATCTTTTATTGAAGGCGGAATGGCGATATCTTTTCAAGTTTTTGAAATTTGTAGAGAACTGGATTTGCTTAAAAATGGAATGCAAAAGCCCTCAATAATTCATTGGTCAAAGATGCTTGAAATTTAATACCAGTGACGTTTGTCGCTAGCCTGTTTGCCAACTTTAGTTTTCTGTACATTCTGTTACTATTGCGAATACATAATTCCCAAAGGTCAATGGATAAATGGATAAAGAAACGTTTCAACAATCATATTCATAAAAAGATTGATTTAATTCATAAGATAGGTACCTTCTATATCCTCATTCTAGTGTACAAAAATCAAGCAGTAATCGATATCAATCTTCTTATTTTTAATCTAGGGGGAATAACGATTCCGGTATAGATTTCAATATTGCATTAATGGGCAAGGCGTTGTACACAATGAGTGTATAGGGCATACTCCATATCAGCATTTTGCCTGATTGTTCTCTTGAGGATGGTAGAGGTGTATACTCAGATTAGATGAACCTGTCTTGTAGTCTGCGTTTGGAGGAGTATGCCTTCATGTACCAAGAAAATTGCGTGGATTGCAGTATGCATTGGATCACCTGATGGAAAGTCGGCTGCATGTAACTTGACAGCCAGTCGGTTATAAAACGCATGAGGCAATTGAACGTCTTTTAAATCTAAATAGATGTGCCTCGATTAATGAGGTAAAATCGATGAGGGTTAAATAACACAAGATCAATATCGAAGAAGATGATATTTGCAGACTGTGACGGTGAATATCCAGTGGATGCCACTGGGAGAAATGCTGGCAACTACTAGAGACTCCGTGATGAGAAAGAAGGTCGACGGATACCCGTCGACAGTCTCAAATCACTAAAGTTAAGACTAAAGGCTGGTGTTAGCATGTGAATCAATGAAAGTAAGGTAGCCGTAAATTACAAATCGGTTACCTATAATCAGTGAGGATGGAAGGCGGTCGAAAAGGGATCAATTAAGGAAGTGGTCTACTGCGATATCCCTCCTACATTAATATTAATCCCTCACCCCGTGGCAGTCACCCATTGAAATTTAAAGGCCTTTTACCAGGAAAGCAAGCTAGATAGAAACTAAAACCCTACAATTCAATTTTCGTAGCCTCTAGCCGCCTTAAAAATAACTTCTGGACATGGTATTTGCTGGATCTTTGACCTAAACAATTATTATAACCAAAAACCATTTGCAAGCATACTTGCCTAAGGATTAAGTCTATATAGTCGATGTTATTTTTTTCTGGAAAGTCTAAATAGCATCACTTACTTAGCTTGTTTTTAAACAAATATAATAATCCTCAATGTATGAATCACGTGTTTAGAGTTCATCCATATCGAAACTTTATAGCCTGCTAAAAAGTGGTTTTTTAAAGCAATAAATTCTACTTGTAAATATTGTTGTTGTAGAGTAATTATGTGCGCAAAATTTATAAACCATGAAGTAAATAGCAAATAAATGTGAGGGAAAATAGAAATAAAAAGACTTAAAAATTAAATAAAAACCAAGAAAATAAAATAAGTAAATATCTACATACGAGTATGTATATGCATGTGTTCGAAAGTATTTAAATGGACGCCACTGAAATGTATTCAATAGAAATGGAAATTAATAAAGAATATTCGTGTCATTTGCAGCATACTTACATATAAGGAAAAACATAAAAACTCATATACAAGAAATAAAGTTGACTTCTTCTATTGCCAGTGGATATAAAATCTTTATAAAAAAACACGGTCATGATGATGTTGGGGATGATAAACTTTGGTGTAGTGGGTTATTTACACTGCACTCATGCAACATTTATGTTCAGTCATTTGGTCGTTTATTTGTTTCTTTGTTTATTTGTCTGTTTGTGTTTCTTTCTTTCTTTCAGTCTGTCTATCTATCTTTAAGTAGCAGCTGCAAATTGATGCCAAAACAACTGCTTGTCGCTTGTTTTGATAGGAATAAAAACAACACACCAAAAAAAACATAAATTGCATCTTTATTTTATTTTCGCACTTGCAAGACTGGTTCACATTAGTAGCGAAAATTTTGAATGCATTCGTTTAGAAACGAACTAATGTAAAAACAAATTCTACATTGTTACCTTTTACTTCTTGGCTGTTTTTTTCTAACACGCCGATAATAATTTTGTATATTAATGCCACTTTATTTAGCTCTGTATAAATTTATTGACCACATTGTTTAAAACATAGACCGGCAAAATGCGCACATACTTGCTTTGCGTTTGATCTCTCCACACATTTAGAAAAATGCATGTAAACATGCGGGGAACATTACAGTTTGAAAAACTAAAAAGGCCTTCTGACTTCAGGCCTTCTATAAAGCATGCATAGACCTTCTCTCTCTACGATTCTCATTTTCTGTGCCTTACAAAGAAGGTCTTATGGAAGGTTTTTGCTCTCCCTTCTAAAAGGTCAAGTAGATATTCCTACTTCCCTTCTTTTAAAAGGAACGCATGATGTTCTATTTTTATATCTATCTTAAAAACATAATTTTCTATTTTTCGATATCTCATTTATTGAGATATCTAATTTATCTAATTTAGTGGCCCCCAGTGCTGCTTGCTATTAAGATGCCTCGTTCGACTAAATATTAGTGGGCTAGTCAGGTTGAGGGTGCAAAAAAAAATTTAAAAATTTAAATATTTCAATTAAAAATTTATAATAAAATTAATAAATTTAAAATGATTAATAAATTTAGAACAGCAATAAAAATAATCTTGTCGAAGACATTTTTTCTTAGTTTTTGCCTTCTAGAAGACAATTTTCAGAAGACCTTCTAGAACGCTTGCCGGCAGAAGCGAGAGTGGAAGGTCTGCTCCGCAATGACAAACTTCTTAAAAGAGATGTAAGAAAATAACGTGATTGAAAGACCAAAAGAAGGAGTAAAGAGGCCGTTTAAAAGGCCTTCAAATTCCTTTTTACCACTGGAACTGCTCACGTTGCCATATCACACGCAAGAGCTAATTTAATTTCTAGGCGAGCAAAACCGTCTAAAATGTTCTATTCTACAAGGATTTGTCAGGTCAGTATAAAAAATAAATTTAAAAATCAAGGATTCTCCCTATGGTGATGTAATTTTACGTAAAATGCACTATTTTTTGAACCGTAATAGGCAGACTCTTGCAATTTGTAAAGATTATGTATAACCATGTTTACTATAACAACAAGTATCATAAATAATTTAATAATAAAACACAGGATATGAAATACTATACTCGCTATACTAATAAGTATAAGAAATAATTAAAAATTAAGGGGTGCCCTGATAGAAGACGTGATTGTGAGGTATATGATCCGTAACGGAAGCGAACTTAGATTTTTAAAATCCAAATAACAAAAATTTAATTTAAAAAATTAACTAAAAAATTTAATTAGAGGGTGCCCCATACAAGATATCAAAAAATAAAGTTTTTTTTTTTGACTGATTTAATTTATCAACCTGAAGTTCAAAGCAATTTCCTAATTTCAAGTGAAAATAATAATCGTTACGTGTGGTAACAAGTACTTGCTTTAGTTGTAAATACAAATCTGAGCGTCTTTGTTCGTTCGGTTAATGGTTGGCTGAGTTTATGTATTTGTGGTTTTTTGTTCTTCAGCACATTAACTGACAAGTAGATGACTATACAAGTTTGCACATTGATTTTGCATGCTTTTCCCCCTCTTTTTTTTATTATTTTTTTGTTTTTTGTTAAGTATGTATGTATGTATGTAGTTGAACTCAATGAATAACAATATAAGTTAAGTTTAAAATATGTACATATATGAATTTTTATATTCAATACTACTGTGCCCAGACACGTTGAGTGCGTCCTGACAATATTTTGTTCGATTTTGCTTTTAAAATAAATCCACACCAACATTTAGGACTTTTATGTATTTGCTTTATATAAAGGTACCCATGCCTGGATAAAATTCTAAAATTTATATAAAATTCTAAAAATTATTGTAAAGCTCTGTAAAAGATGCTTAAAATATTTTTATTACAATGTAATTCTACAAAGTAAAAATGCAAATTTGATTCAATTGGCTATTTGGCAGTAAGTATGTAATTCATATTTTGTCATTATTTTAACAGCGTCATCTGTTGGCAAATGGTAATGAAAATATCTCGATTCAAAAATAAAAGCATCCTTAAAGTATGCAATACCTTTTAATCGGTAAAAAATCGGCGTACTTCACTGCTTTTTCCACTTTCTCTTAGAAATAAGATATATTTGTTATATTGGAATCAGGATACTAAGGTACCTCCTCACAAAATTTTGTTAAAATACATTAGTTTTTACGGGACAAACAGTAAATGAGTTACTGTTTTATTATATGTATAGATAAATTATAAATAATTCAAGAACTTTATCATACTCTTATAAAGTCCGCATAATTTTCATTATTTATACAATTTTGAAAAAAGTATTTGCGCCGAAAAATACAATAACAAAACAAAAAAAAAAAAACATGGTCACACTCGGAAGGTTGTGCACTGTGGGCTGGATTTTAAAAATAAATCTTTAATTTCTAAACTGATAAATCAAATGCCTGTAGAAGATGTGTAGCGCCTTAAAATAGGGCATATCATGATTATGAATACTGGTATAGCAATAGAAATTCAATCTTGAACAAAATAATTATTTGTACTAAAACACATAAAAATAAATTTTAGAAGTATTTTAAAAAACTCGAAATTAACTTAAATAATATCGATTTTAAGTATGTATATAAATATAATATTAATTTCAAAGTATACACCACATATATAAAACCTTATTTTTAACCGACTTCAAAAAAAGAAGGAGGTTATCAATTCGTCTGTGTGTTGGTTTTTTTTTTGTATGTTTGTGCCTTCAGAACTCGGTCATTTCTGTACCGATTTTCAAAATTTTTGCACTATTAGAAAGGTTATGGCTACAGATTGGTCCCATTTTAAAAGAAGTTCAAAAGTTTAAAAATTAAAGGGTGTCCTTATACAACATACATGTTTTTTACGTGTATTATGAACTTTATAGGTCACCAATTTAAAATCGAAAAAAAGTGCGTATCACTGTAGCTCCCAATAACAAAAAGTAATTAAAAAACAAAATTTAAAATTAAAGGGTCAACCCATAGGTGACTTAATTTCACCTTTATTCTCCTATCATTTGAACCGTTATAGACAAACACTTGAAAGTTGCACAGAATGTTCGGTACTATGTCTGTTATAATAAGTATAAATATTTAAAATTAGAAATTAAAGGGTGTCCCATTAGTTGGTTTATTTTGATATATATATGGCCAAACTTTTGAACCGTTAAAGACAGACAGTTGAAATTTACAAAGAACTTGTATTGCTAAGTCCGCTAAAATAACAAGTGTAAAATATGAATTTGGAAATTAAAGGGTGTCCCAATAGGTGACGTCATTTGATATATATGACCATATCTTTTAAACAGTTATTGATAAACACTTAACAATTAGACAGAATGTCCATTACTATATCTGTTATAATATGTATAAATATTTAAAGTTATAAATTACAGGGTGTCGCAATAGTTTATGTAATTTGATGTTTATGACCAAACTTTTAAACCGTTACAGACAGACGGTTGAAATTTACAATGAACCTGTATTGCTACGACCGCTATAACTAGTATAAAATTTGAATTCGGAAAATACAGGGTGTCGCAATAGTTACCGTCTTAAAGAAACATGATTTTAAGTTTGTCTGTTTTGAAGTCGGTTTTTTTTTGCAAGAATTATTATTATAACAAGCCAATCGCGAATCGTCTATATCGACATGGCTTAATCTGTTACGCAACCGTAATATAAACATTCAATCTAAGTTTATCGGAAAGACATACATTTTTAAAAATTATATTTGGTCTTAAAGCTATAAGTTAGGTCTATAGTCATAACGAAAGCTCAGATATTTCTTTGGTATGCCAAGGTCAAATTTTAGATCAATCGGACTAGCCCTTTACAATTTTAATTTCATTAATTTGCATTATTTAAAAACCTTTAAAACTTAACTTTAAAAATGATTGTTGCATTGAGCAGCCAAGTTGATTAGCTTTTTTTTAAAACTTTTAAAGTATCATCTGGTTTTGTCATTTTTATAAACAACCGATGGTATCAAAATTTAGCTGCCGACAAAGTTTTAATAGATATGGACTGTTAAAAACAGAAATTTAAGTCTTTTTAATTATTTGATTGTAAATGTATAAGTACCAGGTTCTTTTTAAATTTTGTACAAATAATTATAAGTTTAACAGTCTGCCAAGTATTAAGATAAAAAGCAAACAAGACAAGTCTATATTCTCTTAACAATTATTTTTGTTGTTGCTAAAAGGCTAAAAGGTTATAGAAACAAGTTCTACTTGATATTTATAATAAAGGTATTGTAATTTTTAAGGGCTTTTTGTCAAGGTCAATTACATTAAATCTTGTGTGTTAAGATGCTTTCAAGGAAGAGCTTTTAAGAGCAAAATTTCAAATTATTAAAAACACAATGGTATGCATATTTCCATTATTATAGATCACAATAAAAACTAAAAGTAAATGTAAATTCCCACACTTCAAAACAGATGTCTAAATGTAACATAATTAATTCATTTGTTTTTATTTTTTATTTTTAAAGCTGAACGGAAATAAAAAGTATAAAAGGCTTTTATTTAAAAAAATTTTAATTGTTTGCAAAAATTAGAGCGCAAAAACCAACAATTAAAAGCATTTTACAAAGCTGAAGCAGAACAATACAAACAATTGTACAAATATTATTGATTCGGGCATGAGTAACAATCAAATAAAACTAAATTGCAAAATAAACACGAATAAAATACAAGTACAGCCCAAATTGAAACAAAATTTTAAATTAAAAATTTAAAGCAGCTACAAATCATTGACATTATTTTTGTTATTGCGATTTTGTTTGTTGCTTTTATGTTTTGTTTGGTTTTTGTACTCTTTGTATCGATGGAGATACAAAACAAAGTCAAGCATCAAACCGAATATTAAATGGAATGAAAATTTAATATTAAAAAATACATTTTAGACTTAATGATAAAACAGAATACGACCACAAATAACATCATGTAAAAACGCTGTCGATAAAATGTCTTTTTATCACTGCCTTCACCACAGGTGGAAAGGGTATATATAAGTCTGTCATTCCGTGTGTAATTTCTATATATTCTGAATCCTTATACATAGAGAAGTTGATTAACCGATGTCCGTCTGTCCATCTGTCCGTTTTCGGTTAGTAATGTCATTTGCCAAGGCACCAGAAGAGATACAAAAAATTTAAGCACACCAATCTATCAGGCATAGTTTCAAAAATTTTGGGATTTCAATTCAGCAACATCGGATCATTCCTTTGGAGGCTGCGAGCAAAAAACCGCGCCCAACTATATTTTTACACGTTTTTTTTTAAATTTTTTTTTCGGCTTTAATGATTCTTTTTTGCTTTTTTGTCAAATAAATATTAGACCGCGACAGGTAGATAGTCTGCGAGGGGCGATTTTTGTTTGTTTTTAGGTTGCAACTACCTTGTAGATAGATACAAAGAGTGTTGACGTAGCTGTCTAGAAAATGTATTCCACTCTGCTGGTGTCTAATTTTTCTTTATCTGTTTATAATTAAGAACTTAAGCCAAAATAATTGACTTATTTATTCACTTAAAAATAGTTCAAATAAAATTAAAATTCACATAAGTAAACGATTATTTTGAAGCCGGCAAAGCTACATGGCTACATGGCTACACAACCACCGTTGAGGCTGTAGTCAACTTAGGCTAAAAATAAAATTATAAAACAAAATAAAATACAAACAAAACGTTTTGGGGCAAATATTTATTTATTTATTTATTTTTTAATTATTTAATTTTATAAAAGCGAAATAGGTATTTCTACAACAACGTTAGAGATTACGATGTAGCTTTCGTCTTCAATTTCATTAAGTGGCTGAAAACACGGCGATAATTGTAGCCAACGGAATTTAGCTGCGTAGCCGCTGTCTTCTATTTCTTTAAAGCATGAATAATAAGTTTTTTCTGATACGACTTATGTATTTTAATTTATGTAAAGAGTCAACAATATGGTATCTGTCCAAATTTGACAGATTGATTTGCATTTGATATTGTGTTATGTTATTGTACGTCAATATGAAACGATAAGTTGACCGATACGAGTACTTTTTTACCGATACCTATGTACTTCTTGGTTCTCAATGGTAAAGTATCGATGCAAAAAATACTCAGCATCGAAGGAATGGTATCGAGTATGTACTTGTACTTACTCGTATCGTTTCATCCCTAGTAACGGGGACTTTCACCCGTTGTAGTGAAGCATCCTGAGTCTACTAGCCTACCGCAGTATCAGAAAATTAGATTAGTTGCTCCTGCTGCTTCTAGCACAAGCGTATTTTGTGATAGTACGTGTATGGGAACCTCCTGACTAAATATTGAGTTTTTTATATGAAAAAAGTTAGTCTAGCTTATCAAATATGTGCATAGTTTTATTTAAAAAGTCTTAGCTCAACTTGCATTAAAGACGATGGTAGATTCTATTGTAACTTAACGCCTTTGCTTACTTATATAAATCTTACAAAGCCGATTAGAGAATTTTTTTGTGAATATTAGTCAACATGCGGATCGCATTACCTACCGCACTCTTATTATAGTTTTGTATTTTTTTGTGTGGACACAAAATATAGAAATAGGGTCTAGAGCTCGATGTGTGAAGATAAATTTAAAAATTTTTAGCTTAGACACAAAATCTCGTTTCAACTCGCACTGTTAAAAATTCCAAGTATGGATAGGTATAAGAGGCCTTTCGTTTTTATGTAAAAAATTTCGAAATACGGACAAGTATAAGAGGCCTGCCTCCCTGGTAACAAAACGTACTCATTTTTATTTTGCCATCTTGCATTGCTTCCATGAAATTGTAGTTTTGATGCATAAACCAAAAAATTATTTCATTAAAAGAGCTATGTTAGCATTTTAATGAGTTGTGTTAAATTAATAGGTTTGTGTCAAAGCTAAACATTTAAAAAATTTTTTTTTTCACACACATGGAATATTTTAATATGTTTTAGTATAACAGTAAAAGGCCGTTAAAAATTTTCTAATTTATTAGGTTTTGTTGTTATTTTATTAAACAATGGAGTTGCCAACTTTGAGACCACATAGCGCCACCCCTGGAGGGTGTATTTTCCATGGTACAAATTGAGTTAGTCTGAAATTGAGAAATGTCAAATTAAATGCAGAAAAAAACTTGCCGTTTAAAATTTAACCACCCAATTTGACACTGATACATTTTTTGTCCTAATTATTGAGTTTCAGAAAGAGAAGCCCTACCATTGAACAACATTGGGAAATATTGCAAACTTCGTCCGAAATTGTGAATATCGAATTTGACCGAAAACGTACTACTCTGGAAGCCAATACTTCCACAGAAAGTCACAGTTTTGAGTTGTAGTATTATTACCCCATTTTTTCGGAAATGCTGCCGAAATTCCATTCACCCTTAGAACCTTTTTATATGTGTGTGAAGATAAATACGTCGAAAAAATATAGCATGCGATAAAAAAATTTTCCCATATATTTAGTACGTATTCTGCAGAGACTTTCGGACTTTTTCAGGAAATATGGTTGCAGTTTCCAAACAACCAATAGATTATTCGAACAAACTATGTTCACCCTTTTTTCCAAAAGTATTTGTAAACATTTTTATAACATTTTGATAATGTAACTTAGTGGAAAATTCGAGTATATGAGTTCTCTGACGGTAATAGCCACTGTGTCCAAACCCTTCTATCTTAGGGAATCAAAGCTAATGGAAAAGGAAGACAATAGTTCAACCTAACAAACTGTGGTTGTTCATAACTCATATTATTAATCTGTTTCTAATATGGATAAAAAATTAAATCGTTAATAATCGATATTCTCTAAAAAATGGCTTTAAACATAATCTTGATTATAAACAAATTGCAATTAAGTGAGAAACCTATTCACCAACCTTTAAATATATTTCTATTATTTAAATCGTAGCGTACCTAATCTAAATAAAAGTACAAATTGAAAAAGTACTCTTGAACTACTTAAATGCTATCAAAGTTCACAAAACACACACACATTCAATTGAAATGTAAATAAAGGCCAATATTTAAAATAAAAAAATGCACAACATAATTTTAAAAACAAATGAATTAAACAATGCTCGTAATTTTTTTTAATTTTGTTCAGAAAAGTTCAATAGAAATAGTAATTGAGAGCAACATGCACTCACAGTCATTAAAAACATTGAAACAAGCTAATAAAATATGGACTTTTTTGTAATTAATTGGACTTAATATTGAATAGTAGGAGATTTTTTTCTAAATTTCTACAGTTGAGTATAGTACGTGCAGTATGAGAATTCTAAAAACTAATTAAATCTGCCCATTTTTGCATATTAAAGACTTCCAAAAACAGTTTTAATTTTTTTAAATTTTAACATGACAGAGCAAAAAATTACGTTTACTTGAAAGCAGGTTTGTAAGGGAGAGAGAAATAGACCCTCCCTTCCAAACTGCTTCAGGAAGGCGATGTTGGCGATGTCCCACTTGGTAGGTCTCTTTGCTTTATAACAACTTATTCGCTTACATACGTGCATCCTCGTAAGCCAGAGAGGATGCAGTTTGTTATTATTTTCTTACAATTATATCATTCTCGAATACGTTAATTAGATGCGCTTATAAGAATTTTTTGAAAGACATGAGTTTTAAATTACTGCTTATCAAAACCTAATAATTTTTTGCTTATTATAAATTATTTTTATTTATTTTTTATAAGAAAGAAAAATGAATCATTTTCAGGATAAATAATTTCTTTCTAATAATTACCTTTAGATGGAGGCAAATATTACTTCATTTGTCTCTGTATAATAGTCTTTCGAAAACCAACGAATCTCGGTATAAACTATCGGATTGCACTAGAAAACTCTTAGCATTTAAAATTTTTTATTGATTCTTTACCTTACAAAAAGTAAGTTTACTATCCGTATAAGCTTCACAATAATCATTGAAATCTATAAATTAAAAGTTTCAAATTCGACCTAATGTCATACAGGCCATATGTGCTTTTTCATCAACATCCTAAACTTATGCTATATTTTAGGTGATTTACAGAAAACTTATCACAAAAGCACTCACTTGGTTTAAATTAGTGATGCCAACTTAGCATCTGCACTACACATTACTAGTTCATTTTTATCATTTACTTTGAAGCGTAATTTTCTAATTTTGTTAAAAGAAATTTATTCGATAAAGTTGTTCGTTAATTCGAATTTTACCTAACAGGATTACTGATTTATTTTATTTATTACAAAGCCTTACGGATTAAATCGGTAAGTTTACTTATTTCTTTTTAATTCTTTGCATAAGGAAATTGGGCATCCCTGACTTAAACAAAAATTTTTCAAGAATATGTTACTCATTTAAACGCATTATTAAGTACATGTGTGTACGAAACGAACAATTACACAGGGCAACACTGATTCTGTGGCTCGGGATTTATTTGTCGATATTTGAACTGTTCCTAGCCTATAAGGTCTATGTTTTAATTGGCTCGGGTTTTTTGGACAAACCGTTATAACTTGAAAAGCTTCCATCCAATGCGAACATACAATGTATTTTATCCTTTATGTCATCCCTGACGAACGCTGTTGTTTGGAGTCTTTTGTACTGGTATGACTAGAATGGAGGTAATAGAAGGGGTTTTAACATTAAGTTTGAGGGTGCAGAGTCCATATAGTATTTATCAAGCCTTTCTTTGTTAAATGTTTAATAAGCAACCAATATTCCATGTTTAATAACCAAACAATGTCCATTTTTAGTAAAATCAACGAAGTGCTCTCCACTCAATGGTTGGCGATAAAGAAATTAATATATGCAGCTTGCTCAAAATTAGACAATAGTCTGTAAATTGATAGCATATAACGGAAGCCTAGTTGAAAGGATATATGCTGAAAATAAATAAAATTCGCGGAAGTATCACATGGTCCTCGTATTAAAAGAGGTCTGTAGATAGATAGTAGCAAGGATGATAGAAGACAAGCTTACGCCATCCCGAAAATAAAATTGAAATTTTTTCGCATGTCGGCCTAATGACGTCGCGAAACTGTCTTCCTATTAACTAATAATTCTGATTGAGAGTATATAAAAAGCTGGATTCACCCATTTTGTCTGGAGAAAAGTTTTCTCCGGATAAACATTTTTTACTGAGAATTTTCTGCAGCACGATTCACTCATTTCGAAAAATTTTTCCGGACAAACAATGTTGCCATATGAAATATATAAACCAGTAAATATGTAAACCAGTCATATTAATTTTACAACGTGGCAACAAAGCAAGACTGATTATGAATTAATTGGTGTAAAATTGCATATTTTTCTATTAATTTAACGTTTTGTTTATGGATACATGTTAAAACATATTATTTTTTATTTAATTTCAAGTAATCAAAACAAACAAAACAAATGCCCAATTGCATGTTAAGTAAACATTATATTTTATTGGCAACTCAATTCACTGTTTTCTTAAAGAATTATAATTGGTGAGAGCCGGAAAAAAATTAAAATTAAACCAACTCAAGCTGAAAGTTGTCCGAACAAAATTACTTCTCTCACTCTTTGTGAGAAATCTCAAACTACATATAAAAAAAGTTTTGTCCGGATAAAATGTGTGAATCCAGCTTAAAAAGAACATCGGGGAATACTTCTGTCATTCGCGCTATCTTTTCGGAATACCTGCTAGAGAAGTACAATGAGGAAGGTAGATGAGAAATATATGCTTCCGGGAAGCTTATGCGAGTTGATAATCATCCTTGTACATACATACTTTGATCTATCTTAAAATATTTTATAATTAATTATTTCTTCATATTTCAGATGTTTTACAGCAGCAGGGAACGATTGAATTTCAAAAAAGCGTTCGAATGGCAGTAGAACGCAGTCATTATTGAGCGTATAAAAATATTTAAATATGTTAAATTATATATTAAATAAATATGTATAAAGTAATTTTGAAATGTATTTTAATAAATATTGAAATATAAAAATATTGAATCTGTTTCTGCATCAATTTTGCTTAGTCAGCTGTGAGCGGCTTATTCATCCAATTTGAGTAGTGATCATTGATTAATTTTTACAGCATAGTTGATCATACGTACACAAATTTTTCCCTCTTTTTTATCATGTGCGCTTAATAAAACTTTGTTCTACGCAGTAAGAAAAAATCTGTCATCAGGGACACTCAAAAGATTGCTCAATTGACGATCACTGTTCTTGTAGGGGTTTGTGTTTTAATTTTGACAGTTTGTATCCGGTAGCCTGATGTTGTTTAAGTCCTGGATTCACTATCCTACACAATCGTACGATTCAATCACCAAAAATCTGACAGAATTCTGTCCTACTGAAAAAATCGTTTCACTATATCATATCATACAATAAAAGAATTTGCAACTCTGATCGCATGAAAAAATACAATTTTATGAATCTTTTCAAAAGATTATCGAATCGTACAGACCTGTCACACACATACATTTCTAATTCACACTATCATACTTTTTTTAGCACACATGCTATTTTTGACAGATCGTACGACTGAGTATGATAGTGAATTATGGCCTTTATGAGTTTAATGTTTAACGCTTTAAAACTATCTTCGTTACGGAAAGATTATTGAATTGAATTATCTTTTTAAACTTTAAAGTCATATATTATATACTTAAAGCCTAGTATTATTTATACTATTAAATTTGGTTTTGCGGTTAAGACTAAAAAATTATAGTTGGTAAAACTCTCATTACAAAAACACTCTAACAATACTCGTATCTACCAAAATCTAAAAATAAATTTTAACTATAAAGATTTTGTTGACAAAATTCGACATGATAAAATTTTTGTAAATAAGTTTGTAAAGAAGTTAAGTGCCCGGTAGAGTCTAGTTGCTTAAAGCTATAAAAAATAAGTTCATAAAAAATAATACTTTTCATATTTATTATGCCACATTTATCCTAGTTTTATTAATTCATCCAACTATTAAAGACTTAAACGACTTTTTAATGATGAAACGCAAAAGTTAAACAATAGACTTAAATAACAAAAAACAACTAATTAATTATTAAAAAGCTAATTTTTCCAACACATCTAATAGCTTTTTTGTGGCTGAGACAATTGTTTATAAATAGACGTCATACATATAGAACAAAAGTAGTAAATAACTTTAAAATGTGTTTCAAATAACAAAAAAATTTACTAATGAATGACATATTTTTTTTTGTATTTATTTTTTGTTATGTTTTATTTGAGATATTTTATTTAACATTTTATTTTGTGTAAACAACAAAAGGCCGGCAGTGGCATTTTTATTTCATATTCACTTTAAGTAGGGTTTGCGTTTAAACGCAGAATTTCTTCATCGAATTCGATTCGAACGTTTTGTCGACTAATCGTTTGTCTTCTATACAAATAATAAAATAATGACTCATTTCCTGTCTGACTGTCTTTTTTGTGTTCGCATCACGTAAAAACTACTGGATGGATTTTAGCAAAATTTAGTAAGGAGGTACCTTAGTAACCTGATTCCAATGTAGGATAAAAATATCTTATTTCCAAGAGAAAGTGGATAAAAAGCAGTAAAAGTACGCCGATTATTTACCGGTTTAAAGGTACTGCATACTTTAAGGCATCTTTTATTTTTTGAAGTGTTTGCGCAACAGATGGTGCTGTTTTAAAAGAGTGACAAAATATGAATTGAAAGCGGGATAATTTAAACATGGTTGAGCAACAAATGGTGCTGTTTTAAAATAATCACAAAATATGAACTAATTACTGCCAAATAGCCAATTAAGAAAAATTTTTATTTGATTTGTATTTTTACTTTGTGGAATTACATTGTTAATAAAATATATTATTTATTTCTTATAACGCATAATTTCTTTTTTAAATTTATCATTATATAGTAATCCAAACAGATTACTATTGGAAAGCATATCCATACAGCATATAGCTATTTCACTGGTGCTTACCCAGATCGTCAGTGGACTTTTTTAAATTTTCTGAATAAAAATCCAGATTCTTATGCTCAAAATTTAATAAACCAAATGAGAAGTTTATTAAATCTAGAAATTATTTGGTTTATTAAATTTTGAGCATAAGAATCTGGGTTTTTATTCAGAAAATTTAAAAAAGTCCACTGACGATCTGGGTAAGCACCAGTGAAATAGCTATATGCTATATGGATATGCTTTCCAATAGTAATCTGTTTGGATTACTACATAACTACTACATACATAAATTTAAAAAAGGAATTATGCGTTATAAGAAATAAATAATATTATAAAAAACATTCCAAATATAATTTTTTAAAAGTTAATAAAATATTTTAAACACCTTTTACAGAGCTTTACAATAATTTTTAAAATTTTAGATTTTTATATAAATTTTAGAATTTGATCCAGGGATGGGTACCTTTTTGTAAAGTAAATACTTAAGAGTCTTAAAATTTGAAGTGGATTAATTAAAAAAAAAAAAATCGAACAAAATATTGTCAGGACGCACACAACGTGTGTGGGCACAGTTAGTAATAACTATTAAAACCATAAAACATAACTGAAAATCATAAATTGATATAATAATTATCAGCTAAAACATATCGTATTATCGCGTTCATTTTAAAATGTGCTCTTTTAAAATCTGTTTGAATTTGAGGTTAAAATGAGAACATTTTGCTGAAATAAATTTTGGTTCTCATTTTAATCACAGTTTTTCATCCTCTTGTATACTTGCATATGTATATTTAGTTGTATACCGAGTTTCAGGCTAAAAATTTTCTTTTAACATTTTTCTAGTTAGTTACTCATCGAGATCTAATTGCATATACCAAAATTCATATTTTTAGCTTTAGTGAAAGTGCCCTTTAATATTGATAAGTGAGTCAGTTAAAATATGAATTTTAAACACATTTAAATCTCAGGAAATTTTCAAATTTTACCTAAGGTGTAATCCGTATATCGTGTATTTGTGTATTATTGAAAAACCAATCGGTTTTTTGTACCAATACAATTAAAGGAAGGTTAAATATTAAGGGCCGATGTTGATTTTGAATAAAACACAAATTATTTAGGTAATTATTGTCATTTCTTTTTATTTTGATAATATTGGTATGCTTTAATTATGTACGATGATGCCGCCAGTCCATAAACCGCACCTTAGTCACTTTTTGTAGGTGCATTGGTTTTTCGACAATCACTCTTGGATTATCATTTGCCTAAATGCGGCAATTCTGCTTATTGACGAATCCACTGAGGTGAAATTTGTATCTCATCACTGAAGACGATTTTCTTCGAATAAGCCTGAATAACTTTAACGCGTTGCTCGATTGTGTATCCTTCAAAGGTTAAAATTGAATTAGTCTGGAATTGAGAGATGTCAAATTAAATGCAGAAAAAAACTTAAGGTTTAGGTGTGGTTCACATTCAACATCGGCCCTTAAAATTTAACAACCCGATATAACCCGATATAATGTTTACCGGTACATGTATATTCAAAGAATATATAAACTTCTAAAAAACACCGATTTCTTCTCTCTAAACAATAAAAGCTTTTAATATTTATAAATTCATTTTACCCGTTCATAAAATAAAGATAACACAGGGCAACAGCAAAAATATGCTCGAGTAACTACTATATACATTTGATGTATCATGGCTACCTTAGTACAAAAATGGTAAAATTTTTAAATTCTATGGATAGATTTTTTTTTAAAAAATTTTTTTTTAAAATTGCAATTTTTTTGAGACGTTTCTTCAAATAATTAATGATAACTCAAAAACTACTAGTCCGATATTATTAAAATAAATTCAGAAAAATTAAGATTTGCCTTTAATTCGTCTATATATCGCGTTTCAATCGGATCAATAGTATCGGAGTTATAATAAAAAACTTAAGAAAAAAATATATTTTTTACGTAAAAATGGCAAAAATTTTCGTTTTAAAAAAATCATAAAAAATCGAAAACGGCAAAAAACTTCCAGATTCATTTTTTTATCGCATAGCGACATATAATAGCAACAAAATGAGATATCGACCATAAAAATCGATTGATTTTTTTCGAATTTATTCACATTTTAGTGAATTCGCTCATTTTCACAAAATTTTAGTTTTTTGCTTGATATACGCATTATAGCGGGTTTTCAAATGTGTGAAAAACATAAATTTTCCAATTTCAAGGGGTGCATGTCGGATTAATGTTAGATTTGATGAGAAACTTCCACCCACAAAATTTTAGTCGAATTCGACAACGTTAACACGTAGCGCATAGGCCCCAAATCTGAAAAAAAGCGTTTAAATCGAAAATAATTGACAAATTTTCAGTTTTTGCAAAATTAACGCTATTTATTTCCCCTTTTGCAAAAAAGTGGATCCTGGTCCTTAGGGCAAACACAATGAGATTTACAATAAGCTACATGTCTTTAAGTTTTCGAGTTATTACAATTTTCACTGGCCATTATATGTCCTTGAGAACTTGCCGAAGACAATTTACAAAAACATTTTACTTTTAAAATTTTTTATTTTTTTCTTTTTTAACAATAAAATATAAAATTTCGCTAAAATTGACTGATATCTTCCTATTACACAACGCAACAAAATAAAAAAATTAGATGCTTTTGAAACCACTATACAATA